>OY728151.1:1209693787-1210999621 GCA_963277665.1 Viscum album | reverse complement strand
GGGACTTTATCCATGATTTTTATGAGCATTGTTAAATACAACTCTTTAACATCACTCATATTATCAGCACTTCTATAGTGCTAATAAAGCCCTTTTACTAGCGCTGTTAAATGCTAGATTTGTACCAGTGAATGTTGATCGTCTGAAAAGACTCTTTTGTATTGCCTTCGTTGTATTGTGAGGATCCAAGGATAGAATACCTCCAGTGGAGATCCACACATGCTTCTTTGATTTCCAAACAATTCCAATCGATCTCCAAGTGTCAACATGGCGAATCAATTGTCTTGCATTGTTTGTGTTGATCGCTCATCATTCAGTTTTGAAGGAATATCTCTTGTGTTTCTTGTTCTTGAGAGGGGGAGAGAAGGAAGAGTTGAGAGAGAATTCATTGTGTGTAACAATTCTCTCTTTTTGATTGCACACCCTACATAATAGACATAAACATTTATTTATAGAGCTAGAGTTTAGGTTAAAATATTATTTAATTGTATGTTGGTCCTTAAACAATATTATAACCTTTAATAAACTCCATGTCACATAATAATAATAATAATATTATTTTGTTGAGCATGCCAACTTACGAAATAACAAATATTATTTAACCGAAATGTTAATTAATATTTTTCACCGCACACGGTCTTGGTCCGTTCAAAATCCTTTAGTATTTATTGAACACCCAAATAAATATTTAATTTAAATATTTCATTCATCAATAAATATTTATGATTGATAAAATGTGAATAAAATTATCCCTCACTCTTGAGAATAATATTTATTCAAATAATTAAATTCAAATAGAATTTAATCGAGATCATCAGAAACACTTAGTGTGTAACCTTCTAGGATTCTTTCTCATTGACATTAGGTGAGCTTGCCTAAAGTCCAAGATTACTATCTAACAACAGTTTAAGGCACTGAAGAGAAAAAATTTAATGTCGCAACAATGAAAACCACATACGAATGCTTACTGTGTAATATAATCCCTTTGTCTCAATATCTCATAAAGCAAGTTGTATATTTGTGTCACCAACCTATATATTCGATACGTATTTCTTTGACTATCTAAAATAAACACGTTGTTTCACCATGACCATGAAATTTAATATGACGGTTCTATTTTGATCGAAGGGTCAAGATATCAACTTCTATAAAGATGGAAGAGACAAATCCTTACTTGACTTATCTATTAATGACATGTCAATTATGACGCACCAAACGTACCATACCTCACTGCGAACATATGTCGTCACAGTTTTCATTAGAAAATCTAAGTGCGTGAGTCATGACATGCATAATGATAAAACTTTTAGAAATAGTATTTGATAAAAAAGATATCATTTTTGAAATCAACATATCAAATTTAGCTTAGGGAAATTTTTTGGAATTTTTCGGAAAATAATGATTTTCTAATGAAGATTAACATCATGCGATAAGGGAAATTGTGAAAAATATGCCTTAGAACTTATTGGTGTGGGACTTATGTGTGAGTGGCCCTATCTGACTAATATCATAGGGAATGTGGCCCTATAAAGATGAATTGATGTCATAAGAAGTATGACCTTGTGAAGATGACCCGCATCGAGGGTGTGGCCCAATGAGGATTGTGTGATGGGACATGGAAGGAATATAGCCCTTAAGGTGGGGGAATTATATTATATGGACTATGGTCTGATTGAGGATGAGGCATAGGGAACATGGCCCTAACGGAAAAGGCATCCTGACTTGTGGGAGTATAGCTAGGTGAGGAAGGGATGTAAATAGTTTCATGAGGAGCGTGACCTGATAAGAACAACAATGGAAGGCTAATGATGTTGGGTTTGAACCCCAAGGAGGCATCCTACATATCTTATCGAGATAATAATCAAATCCCACATAGTTCAAATTACACAGTTTGTAGTCATGTGACTAGACCATGCCATGCAGTTTAACATCATGCTCTAAGGATGTTGTCATTCAATTTAACGACATGCAACTAGGAAATATATGGACATTTATATATGAGATTAATGGCATCGATCCATATGGAGGCATCCTATGTATCTTGATGAAGATAAGAATTAGAGTCCACTTAGTTCCTATTATTGAGTTCATCTGTGTTGTAAAAGGTGCGACATCAGAGGTTTGAGCGGGGCTCATGCATATGAGGCTACCTTGAGATATTTTATTGGGAGTATGGACCTTTGAAGGAAAAGGAGATGTAGTTGGGACTTACACCAGAGGAGGATTCCTATGTTGGAGACATTTGCATCATTCTAATGGCATAATCATTGCAAATCTCTAAATCCACATGAGCAATGCTTGATGTGAGAAACAAGAGATAGTAAGTGATCAGACACATTGTATGAGAGCGTAAGATTGAATATGTATGGGGCTTACAAACTGAGGTTTCCTTGAAAGAAATATGGTTATGAGCCTCGTGGAGAATGTCTCTCCAAGGGAAGACATGATCTTTTAAAAGGTGCAGTGTGATGTGAAAGCTATATGGGGGGCACCATGGTCTTCACATGGAATATGACCATGTGAAAATATAAGGTCTAAAATGATATAAAAACCTCTAAAAATTTAATTGGATAATTATATTAATACAATATTCTTTTTATATTTTAATCCATGTCATTTTGGAACCATTTTATATAATTCATACACATATTATATTATAATATTTCATGTATTTCAAAAAACGACATTAATGATATTTTATAATAAACAATATTTTATTAAATGATTTAAAATTCATAAAAATCATATCTTCGGCCAAGTGAATGAGATGGTTGAAAATATATACTGTGGTCCATTTCATTTGTCTTTTTATGGCAACATTCTTGACCTTTAAAGAGTAAAAAACTTTGATATTATGGTAATTATCAAAAGGGGCAACGGGGGGTTAAAACAAAGAGATAAGAGTGAAAAAAATACCTAAACTTGTCCAAAATTTATTTCATGAGATGATTTCAACTCATCCACACCATATATTCAAAATATATCAATTTGGATTCACTTGAACCTGAAAATCAATTTATATTAATTTAATACTTTAAGTAATTCTAAGAGTACCCCTTTCCTCACTTATAAAAGGGCACCTATTCTCCTCTCTTCCTCACACATTTTGAGCCTTCTAGCTCGACCAACACCTACCCAATTATCTTCTCAACTTCCCTATCCCAGATGTAGAAGTTTTTATCTTCATAAAAGACCAATCAAAGGGTCCTTAAGAAGGGATATAAAGGAGGTCTGTCGAAGAAGAGGTAATCATATTACCTGACCACTTTCAATTTATTTTTTATTCTGCCTCCTCTAAATCTATGATATACATTTTGAAATAATGACTTCAGTATCTTAAATATACTGAATTTTTATTATGATGATGGAACCATTATCCACCTTCTTCCTATCCGTTGGAAAATGATAACATCATTTGTGCGTATGTGTTGACTACCACCTTCATGAAGCAATACAATTCATTTTTCACTTTCGTTTTACATGGATGATAATAAGGATAAAATTAATAAATATATATGATATAATAATTATTATGAAAATTCAAATTATTATTTACCTTTCTTTTGTTTCATCCATTGAAAAGTGAAAACAACGTTTATGCGTATGTACAACCTACCGTCTCCATGAACAATATAATTCATTTTTCTATCTCTTACCTTTTATGGATGATTATAAATATATATATAATAAATATATATGATATTTATATAATTATTAATATTTTGGAGGTGATGGAACCACGATCAAAGTATAATGTCTGGGACTACCGAACCAAAAAATGCATGAAAAACGAAGCAATTATCACATGGAACAATGATTTTAATAATAGATTGTTAATAAACGAGTAATAAGATGTTTTAAGTAAATCATATATGGTATGAAATATATGAGTATGGTTCTAGAATACATATATAATAAATCTATATTTCTTATACAAGTGGTTCAAATGTTTATGAAGAAAGATGAGACTTGAGGTAAGAGATTTACGTCTCAATCTCATTTTTTTCGGGATTGTTTATGCTTGGATTTTCATTGAGGAAATTATATGATCCTTATATGATAAATAACTTTAATTATTCATCTCATATGGTTATCTATGGAGTATACATGTTTTCATTTCATTTTAATCTCTTTAAGTACTCAAGAGATTGAAAGAATATTTTTAATGAAATATAAATTTATTTCTATCTTCAGTAGAAAATACAATTTTCTTCTATGTCCATGTTTTCTAAAAATATTTTCAAGAATGTTTTTTCTATTATTTAATGATTTTTTAAAGTCATTTTCACCAATGTTTTACTTTTTACAAAATTATTTAAAATGAATCTTATTATCATTTTTTGAATGAGGTACTTTTGAATTTTTTCTGAAAATATGAACGAAATATTTATTTTAACATATGCGTCATGAATAGAATTTCCCATCATCATGATAAATTAATTATTTGAAGCTTAATTTACAAGTTTCTAAGGTTATTTTTAAAGAAAAAATTTTCCATAATATTTTGGAAATTTTTAGATTTTAAAGAAGTGATTTCAAAATGAAAAGTTTATTTTCCTCAAGAAATATTACAAAAATATTTTAAAGGAATTTTCACCTATGATAACATCCTTGATGTTAATTATGATTTATTGGGGATATGATCTAATGATACCATCCTCATATTTTATTTGGATGATTTATGATTATGATGATGATATTTTTATGAAACTTGTTTATTTTGCTTGGGTTTTGCTACGATGAAATGATGAAATGTTTATGAAACCATTTTTCTTTCCATAAGTTATGATATGATGAATGTTTTATGATATTGTGGAACACATATGTATGGTTTTCATAATATTATAGATAGTTTTGGAATTATATACCCCTCTAATGCATTGTGTGTAGTTTTATATCTCACGAGATAACTATGTGAAACAAGTCAATATGCTTGATCCACTATGAGAAATTGGTAGGGATGCCCGATCTACTATGAGAAATAGGCAAAAATTCTTGATTCATTATGATATGGGAAATATGTATTGATTCCTGATCAACTATGATTAATGGTCATGGTTGTTAACCTTGACATATGAAATGATTTCTATACCTATGGTGGCGCCACACTATTATGATATGATTTTAGTTTAAACTTATGGTTCATGATTGATTATGATGTTTTCTCACTCTTATGAACCATGAATTTATAAATGATAAAGTTTTATTCCATGAATCATGTTTATGATTTATTATAGAATGGGTATGAACTTTGTAAGTTATTTTCGTGATCTCATTCACATATGCTTATCTTATGCTTTCATATGACCATCGATTGATATCTTCCATGTTTACCCTTATTGAGCATCTGAGCTCACCCTTTCTTATGTTTCCTTTCCTCAGGTTATGAAGAAATTTTTTAATTAGGGTGTGTCAAGAATAGTGAAAATTGGGAAGAACATTATGATAAATGATGAAGAATGTACCTAAATAATATGTTTATGTATCTAGTTTCCAAAGACACTAAATTTTACAGTTTTGGTGTGGATCTTAATGTTAGATATTGAATATTCATCTAAAATGATGTAATATTTATGTATGAATTTTTTGGGCCACTATTGTTGGTATCAAAGTGGAGTTTAGTTAATATTTGGAGATTAGGGTTAGAAAACTTTTGTGAAAACACGAGGGCTAAGTCTAAGTATAGGATAACATTATAAAGTTTTGGTAATGACCATGGATAACCTAGGTTAAAACTAAGGTTCCATAGATTGAGAAGGTGTCATGATTTAGACATCCTATGAATTATTTTTCATGATTATATGATTGATCACTCTGATTAACAATGTTTTTTTGGTTACACAAAACATTTTAGTTTTGGTTTGGGATTGAAGATAGAATGATGAAGTTGAGGTGGTAATAGGTATGATCAAATATTGAACTACCTTATTTGATCTTATTTATATGAATTTCTATATATTTGGAAAATTCTCAAGGAATGTTAATTCATATACTCAAATGATTATATGTTGAGTTAGTGGTGAAAAATCCTAATAGTATGATGTTCACATCTCAAGTCTATAGTTCATCTCCGATTGAAGTTTGTGGGAAAGGGATTCCTACAAATCTTATGATTCTTATGTTAGTTGAATTTGATGTGATTTTAGGAATGAATTGACTTTATTTATATGGATCACATATCAATTTATGAGGAAGATAAGTCACATTTTATATTCTAAATGAACTTATGATTGTATATCATTTTGAGGATGAATACAAATCTCGCATGGAAATTAATTCTATATTGTGGGTTTTAATTTCTATCTATAAAGGGTATCTATCTTAGATGGTTGGGGAGAAAATCAGCATTGAGGATATGCCTGTTGTATGAGAGTTTGTTGATGTCCTTCTAAAAGAACTACCTAGTCTTCCTTTAAATCACGAAGTTGAGTTTTTAAAAGAACTCATACCTTGTGCTATATCTATTTAAAAGTATCCTTATAGAATAAAACCAATTTAGTTATAGGAATTGAAGAAGAAACTTTGGGAGAATCTTGATAAGGGATTCATACACCTTAGTGTGTCACCATGTGTAAAACCTATTCTTTTTTAATAAAAAAGATGGGTCAATGTGTCTTTGCATTGATTATCAGGAACATAAAAAGATCACTATCAATAAAAAATATCCTCTACCCTATATTGATGATTTGTTTGATCAATTAAGAGAAGATCAATATTTTTCTAATATTGACCTTAATTATAGATATCACTAATTGAGGGTTAAAAAGGAATATATACTCAAGAAAACCATCCGTATGAGGTATTATCATTATGAATTTATAGTGACACTTTTAGAATTACTAATGCCCCTGCTATCTTCATGGATTTAATGAATATATTCTTTAGAGATTAACTTGATCATTTTGTGGTAGTATTTATAGATTATATTATTATATATTCAAATAGAAAGGAAGAGCATGCATATTATTTGAGAATTTTATTAAAGACCTTGAGGAATGATAATTTGTATGAAAAATTTACTAAGTGTGAATTTTGACTTCAGAAAGTTTCATTCTTAGGTCATATAATCTCAAGTGAGGATATATTGGTGGATCCCTCAAAGATGGAAGTTATTGAGCAATGACCTAGACAAACCACAATAACTAAAATCCTTAGTTTTCTTAGGTTGTTTGGATATTATTGACACTTTGTGAGATATTTCTTATGACTATCTAATCCACTCATCAAATTGACTGATTGAAACTTAGAATTTTTATTATCTAAACACTTTTAAGGAAAGAAGTGAGAAACCAAAAAAGTTCACCCAGGTTAAAAAACACCATAATATATCACAAAATCATTGAAAAAAAACCTAATCCTATTGGAAGAATTATCCCTAATTTCTAGGAAAGTGTGGGTACCTGTGTTTTTGGATTGTCCTTTATAAGGTTTTGAAAGTGACAAGCCATCATGTCCCAAGTTTGGATGTACTTCTCTATATTGATATTCCCTTCATTAAATCCTATTATTAGTATAAGATATTTATTGTTGATCCATGCACTCTTCTCACCATTTGTATCAACATGTATCAACCTTTCCATCATCCTGTCAGCCTCATCTTGTGTGGCATTGATCACATGATCTTCCTCCACCATATCTTAGAATGGATAATAAATTCCAGTGTTTTCCCATTTATATATTCCTCCACACCTATCACCTACTGATGACCAGACAAGACACCCTTGGAGGGAGTATCCTTGTCATACATGGCCTCACCATTATCATAATTCGCTACTTCAAGGTTATCATGCAAGTTCTCGATACCAGTATCCACTACCTCACTGTTGTCATAATCCTCTACCACAAAGCCTCCTTGCCTCAGATTAATAGTTGTATTTGTCTCACCTATCTTTGATTTTCCTTTTGAACATCAACCTTCAATTCCCCGATCAAAGTAAGAGGAGCTACTGATCGTCTCTTTGGATATCAACTTCGAGTCCGATATTGTCTCCATTGGTTTAGGAAGCTAGGAGTAATCCTTCCTCCCTTTCAAAATATTCTCCTTGGAGAGAATGCAGATTCTTGAGTCTCATGAACCCTTACTCCCTTTTTTCCTCCTTGGGATGTAAATCCCTCTCCTGTGGTCTTCCTCTACACTGTCACAAAAAAAAGACTACAAACCTCATCTCTTAAATCAACCCCAATAAAACCTTGACCCTCCTTGTAGATCTCTTCCCATTCAGGTTCACTATTTTCCAAGGCCGACTCCTTATTTCCACAGGCTCCAAACTGGTTACCAATATTTTTTATTGGAAACTTTCTTCTAGGAATGGACCCCTTCACTGCTTCCACTCAACCCTCTGAGCCTTATAATGAGCACTCCCAAACCTCAAATCCCATAGAACCTTTCATGTTGGACACTTATAATGGTTTTTCATGCTTATGAGTACTACTAGAATGCACTCACCAAGTTGACTTAGAAGGGGGTTAAGTTATTGTGGATGAATGAATGTGAAGATAATTTCAAGGAACTGGAGAGAAGCCTGGTTAGTGAACCTATTCTCACACTACCCTATAGTGGAGAAGGTTTTGTGAACTATAGTGACACATTAAGTAAAGGAATGAGATGTGTACTCATTCAAAATGATATGGTTATAGCATATGCCTCATGCTAATTGAAAATAAATGAGGAAAATTATCCGACTCATGATTTGGAGTTAGCTGTGGAAATATTTTTGTTGAATATATGAATACATTATCTTTATGGTGATAGGTGTGACATATATACAGATCATAAACATATGATGTATATATTCACACAAAATGTGTTGAATATACACCATAGAATATGGTTGAAATTGATTAAAGATTATGAATTTTCAATACATTACCACCTTGTTAAGGTGAAAAAGGTGGTTGATACTCTGAGTTGAAAAGACCATGCTAGTTTTTCCATGTTGAGGATTCAAAGAGATCAAATACTTATGGGTTTACATAAGATGGAACTTGAAATCCTAAGAAAATTGGACAAATCATATCTTTCTCAGATGAATGTTCAAACATCTATCCATGTGAATATTAAAGAGACACATAAGAAAGATGTAGAACTACATAAGAAAGTGAGAAGTGTTTCTGAGTTCAACCATGATTGTGATATAATGATAATGTTTATGCATAGAGTTTGTGTCCTATCAGTACCATAATTGAAGAAGGAACTATTAGATGAAGCTCATAGTTTTTCATTCTCTATACATCTTGGAAGTATAAAGATGTATAGAGATTTGAAAGAATATTTCTGGTGGGACAACTTGAGAAATGATATTGTAGAGTATGTGTGTTGATGCATGTTATGCCAGAAAGATAAGGATGATAGACAAAAGTCTAAGGGGATGTTATAACCATTACCCATACCTGAATGGAAATGGGAAGACATCACCATGGATTTCATCATCAGTCTTCCCAAAACATCTAAAGGGAAAAATGATATTTAGGTTGTAGTCGATATCTTTATGATGTCATCACACTTCATTACCATTAGATAATATTTCTCTCTTGATCGATTATATATCAGGGAAGTGGTGAGATTGCATGGAGTACCACATTCTATTGTATCCGATTGAGATATGGGGTTTACCTCAAAGTTATAGAGAAGTCTTCAGCAGGACATGGATACAGAGTTGAGTTTCAGTACCACATATCATCCTCAATTATATGGTCACTCTAAGAGGACTATTCAAACTATAGAATACATGTAGAGATATTTCTATATATATTTCAAAGGTGGTTGGGATCAACACATTCATTTGGTGGATTTTTCTCACAATAATAACTTTCACTCAAGAATTCATATGTCTCCATATGAAGTACTCTATGATAGTAAGTAAAACACTCCTACATACTGAGATGAAGTTGAAGAAAGAAAGTTATTAAGACCAAATCTAACTGAAGAAATGACATATAAGGTTATACCTATTCAATAACACATAATAGAAGCTCAAAGTCGATCAAAAAGTTATAGTAACAATCATTGATGATATCTAGAGTTTGAAGTCAGTGAAAAGGTATTTCAATTAATATCTCCTTTAAATAAGGTTATGATATTTGGAAAGAATGGAAAGATGATCCCTAGATATATTGGTCCCTTAGAAATTCTTGATCATATTGAGACGGTAGCTTATTTTTTGACACTTCCAGCGAATATCTCTCAAGTTCATGATGTGTTCCATGTATCTCTCATGAGTAAGTACATACTTGGTTCTTCACATGTACTGAACCCATAGACCATCCCGCTCAAGAAAGGTCTCTCTTATAAGGAACAACCAGTGTAGATTTTGGATCATAGAGAGAGAGTGCTATGAAATAAGACCACTCACTCGATTACTGTTTTGTAGGGAAACCATAAATTAGAGGAAGTTACATGGGAACCCAAGGATGTGATGAGGCAAAAGTTTCCTCAGTTGTTTTTATCAGAGTGATGAAATTTATTGGTTGAAATTATTTAAAAGGGTTAGAATGTAACACCTTGATATTTTATGATATATGAATAAATTTTATTTATTCGATAACTTGCGATACACGTAACCCCCAGTCTAAATGAATCATAATATAGTATACCGTTATAAACTAGCTGTTAAATTTTTATAATGAGTATGAATAAACACATTTTGAAAAAATATGTATAAATGATTTAGATAAAGAAAATATATTTTGTAAAATCATTATATGCTTTAAAAATACATTTTTTTCCTAAAAAACGACTTTTATTGTTTTTTGTGAGAGGATATTATAATTATTTTTTGGAACCTTTAGACATAGTATTTTATAAAAATGATATAATTTTATAAATTAACATATCAAATTTATCTTAGGGTGATGTTTTGGGATTTTTTTGAAAAGATTTATTTTCTAGTGAATAGTGAAAAATACTGATTTTTACTGAAAACTGTACTTTCATTTCAAGAATTTACAATGTTTCATATTGTTTTAAAATGGTTTAAAAGTAAAATTTGTTATATTATATTACTAATAATCCAATTAATTTCATTGGAATCATTTTTATAGATGAATTTGGTATAAAAACATTTTTATACATAAAAATGAAATTTTTTTCTTCTGTAAATTTACTTTTTCATTTCATTTTGCACTTTTTCTCTTAAATTAATTTATATCTATTTTTTATTGAATCTTGAAAAATGGGTTTCATATTTGGAATCAGGGGGTTCGAATTTGATAAATAGGTCATTTTTTTGGTCATTATGAATAATAATCTTGTTAAATATTTGTCACCTTGGTACAGATAAAATGGCTAAAATAAGGTTAAAACTTTGGGATAAGGCTTTAAAATTTCTATAACACTTGTCCTTATCATATTGTATGAGTGGAGTTAATCCATATTCATCCAAGTCTCAAATATATGGACACTTGGTGTCATTTTTTTATATTAATTTAAGAAAATAATTAATACAAAATATCACTCTCTTGACTTTAATATCAATAATTTTTTTACATAAGGATAAAAAGAGGATAAGTCCAGTTATAAATGTTAATTTTAGAGATGATTTTTTTATAAGAGTAATTTTTTTTTAATTTTTAGTGATTGAATAATTACCTAAAATGATTAGGAAACACTGACATAATATTTATTCAATTAATAGAAAAGTAAAATAATCTATTTAAAAAATATTAAAAGCAATACAATTTGGATGAATTATTGTGTTCCTTGTATATTATAGATAAATTTAAAATATTATGGATGTTTAAAATTTTTAGATTCAAATTTCTTTGATGTCATGTTGTTTTCAAAGTCAAAATAAATGAATAGTTCAAAAAGATATTAATAATATTTTTTAATAAATAATATTTTATTAAATTATTTAAAATTCATCAAAATTATATCTTTATCCAAGTGAATGAGATATGGTTTTAAATATCAACAATAATCCATTTATTAGTCACTTCTTTTTTATGCTAACATTCTTGACCCTTAAAGAGTAATCTTTTTTGATATTGTATTAATTATCAAAAGGTGTAATGGGAGGTTAAAACGAAGTGATAGGGTGAAAAAATCACCTATTGTCAAAATTTTATTGTATTAGAGGATTTCAACTCATCCCTACAATATATTAGAAATATATAAATTTGGATCTACTTGAACTTGAAAATTAATTTATATTAATTTTATACTTTATATAATTCCAAGAGTGCCCCTCTCCTCATTCATAAAAGGAGACCTATTATCCTATCTTCATCACACCCAGTGAGCCTTATATATCAAATAATAATTGCCCAATTCTCTTCTCAACTTCCATATCCACGATGTAGAATTTATAGCCTTCTTAAAAGACCAATGAAAGGGTCCTTAAGAAGGTAATTAAAGGAGGCTTACTGAAAAATAGGTAATCATCTTACCCAACCTCTTTCAATTTATTTCTTCTTATAACTCCGATAAATATATGTTATCCACTCTAAAATAATTAATTCAATATCTTTAATATACTAAATTATTATTATGGTGACGGAATAACCATTACCCACCTTCTTCTCATCTGTTGGAAAACGATAATGTTGCTCATGCGTACATGTGGACTATCACCCCTACAGAGCGATGCGATTTGTTTTTCACTTATGTTTTACATGGATTTTAATAAGGATATAATTAGTGAATATATATGATATAATAATTAGTCTATAAAGTTTAATTATTAACTACCTTTATTTTTTTCAATCCATCGAAAAGTGAAAACAACGTTCATGCATACGTACGACCTACAATCTCCATGAATGGTGTAATTAATTTTTCTATATCTAACTTTTACAGATGAATCTAAATATATTTATAATGAATATATATTATATTTAAATCATTATTAACATTATGGAGATAATTGAACCATGATGAAAGTATATGGATCGGGGCTTCTGAGTGCATGAAAAACAAAACATTTTTCACCTAGAACATTGATTTTAATAAATAATTATTAATAAATTAGTGATAATATGTTATCAGTAAATCATATATGGTATGATATATATGATTATAGTTTTGGAATAAATTTATAAAAAAATATATATTTATTATATAGGAGGTTTGAATGTGTATGAAGAAAGACAAGCCTTGAGGCAATCTCATTTTATTCGGAATCATTTATGCCTAAATTTCCATTAAGAAAATTATATGATACTTATATGATAAATCCATTTCATTTTTATTTTACTTAGGTTATTTCTATATAATATGTGTTTTCTTTCATTTTACTCTCTTTAATTACCCAAGAGACTGAAAGAATATTTTTAAGGAAATCTGACTTTATTTCTCTCTTAGATCAAAAATACATTTTCTTCCATGTCATTGTTTTCTAATTATTATTATTATTATTATTAAATGATCATTTAAATTAATTTTCACACATGTTTAATTTTTTAAAACATAATTTAAAAGGAAACTTACTGTTGTTTTCCAAATAAGGCACTTTTAACTTTTTACAGAAAATGTAAAATAAATCTTTATTTTAACGTATACATCATGAAGATAATTTCCTGTTTTCAAGACTGATAAATGATTTGAAGTTTCTTTTAAAAATTTACAGGGTTTGTTTCAAATAATTTTTTTTTCTGTAATATTTTTTAAATTTTTAGATTTTAAATAATTTATTTAATAATGAAAAGGGTATTTTCCTCAAGAAATATTCTAGTGAGCTTTTAAATGAATTTTCACATATGATAACATCCTTGATGTTAATTATGATTTAATAGGGATATGATCCAATGATACCATCCTTATCTTTCTCTAGATTATATATGATTATGATGATGATATTTTTATGAAACCTATTTATTTTCTAAGGGTTAATATATAATTAAATGATGAAATATTTATGGAATATTTTTTCTTTACACAGGTTATGTTATGCTGAAATGATGAATGTTTTATGATATTGTGGAACACATATGTTTGGTTTTCATTATGTGATGGGTGGGTACATAATTATATAGCTCTCTAACTCATTGTGTAAAGTTTTATATCTCTTGAGATAACTATGAAAAATAAGTCAATGTGCTTGATCCACTATAGAAAACAAGTTGATTTACTTGATCCACTATGAGAAACATGTATAGATTTTTGATCTACTATAGGAAACATGTAATGATTTCTGATCTACTATGATATGGGAAACATGCATTGATTCCTAATCCATTATGATTTGATGGTCATGGTAGTTAACCTTTAAATATGAAATGGTTTCTATACCTATAGTGGTGCCACACTATTATGACATGATTTTAGTCTGAACTTATGGTTCATGATTGATTATGTTGCTTTATCACACTTATGAATCATGTCTTTAGAAATGATAAAGTTTTATTCCATGAATCATGTTTATGATCCATGACAGACAGGGTATGAACTTTGTAAGTTATGTTCATGATATTATACACTTATGCTTATCTTATGATTTTTTTATTTCTATTGATTGATATCTCCCATGTTTACCCTTAACGATCATCTAAACTCACCCTTTCTTATGTTTCATTTCCCTAGGTTATAAAGAAAGGTTTTAAGTAAGGTATGTAAAGAAGGATAAAAATTGGGAAGAACATTATGAGAGATGATGAAGATTGTACCAAAATAAGATGTTCATGTATACAATCTCCAAATATACAAAAAAATTATAGTTCTGGAATGGATCGTAATGTTTTATAGTGAATATTGTTTTAAAATTAGGTAATATTTATGTATGAATTTCCTAGGCTGTTATAGTTGGCATCAGAGTGGGTTTAGTTAATCTTTGGAGATCAGGGTTAGAAAACTTTTTAAACCTAAGGTTCCATAGATTTAGAAGAAGGTTTTATGATTTAGACATCTTATGAATTATTTTTCATAATTATATGATTGATCACTCTGATTAATGATGTTTGATGGACACACAAACCATTTTTTTAGTATGGGAATGAAGATAGGATAATGAAATTGAGGTGGTAATAGGTATGATCAAATATTGAAGTACCCTATTTGAGATTAGTTATATTAATTCTTGTATATCATGGAATGTCTCAAGGAATTTTAATTCATATCCTCAATGATTAGATGTTGGGTTAGTGGTGAAAACTTCTAATGGTATGATGCTCACAACTCAAGTCTATAGTTCCTCTCCAATTAAAGTTTTTGGGAAAATGATTCTCATAAATCTTGTGATTATTACTTTAGTTGACTTGATGTGATTATAGGAATAGATTGAAATTATTTTCATGTAGTCCATATCAATTGCTGAAGAATAGAAGTCAAATTTCATGTTACAAATGAACCTATGATTATTTATGAGTTCACGAATATAATGACCATATATTTTTTCACATATTATTATGTTATTTTAAGCATAAATAGCCATAAAATACAAACCAAATATCATAAAGTATAGTGTCTTTGGAAGATTAGGTATATAATTAGAAAACATGAAACCAAAATAAAAACATAGTTTATTTAATCCCCATAAAGATCTCCTAACTTCCTTTTATTTCTTATAACTGCACATGATGACCTAGGGAATACATGAACAAAAGGGTTGAGCTAAAAGGCTAGTAAGGGAATAAACATTGGAATAAAGCATGACACATGGGTTAGAAGACATAACATGATGATATGAAAAAATGTATGGAACATGAATAAACATATGGAAGAATAACATGCAGATAATGAGATCATGTAATCATAGAATCATAGAAATGTGGCAAGAACATACAATATGACATAAGCATGAGTCAAGGCCAAATTCCAAGACCATTTCACATGGAGAACAAAGTCCCATAAAGTAATAACATTCACTCCTTATCCCAACATAATGTATCATGAGAATAAAAATTATATAATGCATTGGAGTGCTATATGGGTGCACCCATCATAACATGTTCTTGAATATGTGTTCCATATAAAGAATCATGCATAAGGGTTACCCATGGAAAGAATTGGGTATCCTAATCATGTTATAAGGAATAAAAAAGGGAATATCATAATGGTGTCCTTGAAAGAATGGATATAAATCATACTTGTACATTAATAAGGGAAAATAGGCATATATAATGATAATTAATGTCAAAATAAATTGAAAACATGTAAAAATAGTGTTTAAGAAACATTAGAAATGAAGCATTTTAGTGTGGTTTAAGGAAAATATTAAAGATAATTTAAAGTAGAAAATGCATAATCTTTTATATAGAACCAAAAATGAACCAAGATATATTTTCAAGATGAAATGATTTATTTTATAATAATACCATGGGATTTAAATAGATTATTGATGGTACTTTAAAATGGGTAATAAATTGGAAACTTCCCTTTATTCAGGCTTGCTTATCAGAAGGAATTGAGAAGAGAACCTTATAAAAACATGTATTTCCACATCAAAGAAAGAAGATTTGAGCTAGGAAAATATTCTTGGAACATACACACAAAATGTAGGAGGAGAAAATAAGAATAATTAATAATTACATTAGGGTAAATGGAGATAAAGTGTAACCTAAAGAGAAAATGGAGGTTCGGAGAGAATCCCTTACTGCATGTTCGAAAGTGTTATGCACTTGTACTTAATGTCCTATATAATGAAATTAGATTCATTAATAATTTTATTCAGAACCTATTAAACATATATTTTATTTAAAATAATTTTATTAAGTTCATTTTTGTCCTTTTGGATGAGTTCTACGATTCAATTTCGTCATTAGGGAGTGTTCGTTTACTTGGTTTTCATGACTGGTTCACTTGTATACATGTATGAAAGATCTTGTAAAATAAAAATAGTTATCTAGATTTAAAATTATACATTTTTAATGAAATTACAGAATATTAAATGGTCTTATCTATCATTTTTTTCCAAATATGAGGATGATTCATTAGGTAAAACATTAATGATGACCATTTAGGTTATTTTGGGGTTTTTTCAATCATCACGAACTTATATCATTCTATTTAATATAATGATTATATATTGGTTCCAGAACATTATATGACTTATAATCTATATAAAAATATCTGATTTAACCATAATGATGGTTTTATGACCATCCTTGAAGGTGGTAATGGAAAATGAAAACACATTGTCCATGATGACGGTAAATCAACACATCACGAACGATGTTTTCATTTTTAGAATAAAAGGTAGAGGAGAAGAGATTTTATAATGAATCTTCCATTAACACAATAAAATTATAGTATATATATAAGATACTGGAGTTATAATGTCACTTAGATAAGGGTAGGTGAGGATGAAATAAGAAAATAAAATAAATTGAAAAGAAATTAATAGAAAACGAAAGAGGATTTTACCTCTTGAACCTCTTCTCCTTGAGAACCTCCATACGGAAATTGGGTTTGATATTTTTTTAGAACAATGGATACTAGACATGGGGGATAGAATTAGGAATAGTATTGGGTATAATTTGAAAAATCTTCAAGGCTTTGTAGGTGTGAGGAGAAGAGGTGTTGAGGGGTGGTATTTATAGGGGAGGAGAGATGTGTTTTTTGATTATTTTATTCATTAGTTTATTATTTTGGATCAAGACTATGAATAGTTTTGATTCCCATGAATAAATATAGTAAAGAGAGAAGATTATTTCAAGATAATATTTCTTATATCATCCATACCTCAACAATGACTAAAAAATTCATGTATTTAGCTTACATTGTAAATTATCGTATTTCACTATTCACAAAAAATTCAACTATTTTAGAAAAAACCTAAAAATTCACCCCAACCATTTTTCAATGTGAATATTTCAAAAATGGAATATATTTTATGAAAATAATTTTCTAAATATTATAAATTTAATTTTTAAATAAAATCATTATTTATTCGAAAAATATCAATTTTAATATTATAACTGATTTTATGACACTTTCAAAAATTAATTAGGGTCTCATAAAATTATATTATAATAATAAGACAATAAAATATTAATTTATGAATATATATTATAAAAAATAACTTTTATTTAAAATCATTATATTAGTTATAAAATTGTTAATAAAAATTTATGTTTTACAAAAATACTAATACTTAATTTAACATTTTTAAAAAAATTATTTACTTATTCCATGATATAAATAAATTATATTTTCATTTATAAGATACATAAATTTAATTCATATTTCATAGGTGAGATTTCTATTCTATTGGCTAGTTCACTATTCTTAATGGTCACAAAACTATTCCAATGATTAAGTTACTATTCTATTGGTAAATGTTACTTAATTTCTAAAAATACCTCTTATTTCATTTATTCTTCATTTATAAAGTTTGTATTGTGTTATTTATGTTATTTTATGTGATTTATACTATATAACATAATTACAAAAAGGTAATTTCCATTGATAAAATTCAAGGTCGTTACATTCTTCCCCCATATGAATTTTTTCCCTTGAAATTTCATTTTGCATACTAAGGTAAATACAGGTGAAGGTAGTTCTCCTATTTCTTACCATTAACCACAAAATAAAAATAAAATTATGGGGCTTGAATATTTAGCTAATATGAATATAAAAAGGAAGCATTGAACATAGAAGGATAAACTTGTAAATGGAAAGTATATCCTATCTTGTGATTTCCTAAGATTCAGTATAATTTATCCATGGTGATAGAATTATCCATGAGGTTCTCACTAAAGATTTCTATTCCTAATACCCAAAAATAACTAGACCATCCACTAATACCAACTATAATGACCCTAGAATTTTTCACATATTATTATATGATTTTAATCATATCTAGACATCAAATACAAACCAAGGATCATAAAGTCTAGTGTATTTGGAAGATTAGGTACATAAGCATGAAACCAAAATAAAAACATATTTTATTTAATCTACACAAAGAGATCATAACTTCATTTTAGCTCTTATATCTTCACATGATAACATGGGGAATACATGAACAAAATGGTTGAGCTAAAACCCTAGTAAGGGAATAAACATAAGAATAAAGCATGACACATAGGTTAGAAGACATAACACGATGACATACAAAAGGTATGAAACATGAATAAACATAAGGAAGCATAACATGTAGATCATGGGATTATATAATCATGGCATCATAGAAATTTGGAAACAACATACATCATGACATAAGCATGAGTCAAGACCAATTTCCAAAACCATTGCACATGGAGGAAAAAGTCCCATAAAGGAATCAGGTTAACTCCCTATCCCAAAATGACGTCTCATGAGACTAAACATTACCCAATTTATTGGAGCACTATCTATGCGCACCCATCATAACATGTTCATGAATATGTGTTCCACATGAAGAATCAATCATAAGGGTTACACATGGAAAGAATTGGGTATCATAATCATGTCATAAGATATAAAAAAGGGAATATCATAATGGTGTCCATGAAAGAATGGATTTAAATCATAATTGGAAATTAATAAGGGAAAATAGTCATATATCATGATAATTTATGTTAAAATGAAGTGAAAACATGTAAAAGGAGTGTTTAAGAAACATTATAGATGAAACATTTTAGTGTGGTTTAAGGAAAATATTAAAGAGCATTTAAAGAGTAAAATGAATAATCTTTTATATAAAACCAAAAATGAACCAAGATAGATTTTTATGATAAAATGATTTATTTTATAATAATAATAGGGGCTTAAAACAGATTATGGATGGTACTTGAAAATGGGTAAGAAATTAGAAAGTTCCCTTTATTCAGGCTTGCTTATTGGGGGGAATTGAGAATGGAACCTTATAAAAACATGTATTTCCCCATCAAAGAGAGAATAATTGATCTAGGAACATATGATTGGAACATAAAAACAGAATTTATTAGTATTAACTAATAATAATTATGAATTATATTGGGGTAAATATAGAGAAAGCGTAACTCGAAGGAAAAATGGAGGTTCAGAGAGAATCCCTTACCTTATGATCGAAAGTGTTATGCACTTGTACTTAATGTCCTGGATAATAAAATTAGATTTATTAATAATTTTATTCATAACCTCTTCAATATTTTTTTTTATAATTTTATTAAGTTTATTTTTTTCCACTTGGATGATTTATAAGATCAAATTTCATCATTCGGGGGTGTTCGTTTCCTTGGTTTTCATGATTGGTACACTTGTACACATGTATGAAAGATCATGTAAAATGGGAATAGTTATAAATAATTGAAATTATATATTTTTAATGAACTTAAATAATGTTAAATGGTCTTATATATCATTTTTTCTATATATGAGGATGATTCATTAGATAAAACATTAATGATAATCGTTTAGGTTATTTTGGCATTTTTTCGATCATTACTAACTTATATCATTTTATTTAATATCATGATTATATATTGGTTCCAGAACATCATATGAGTTATAATATTTATAAAAAATCTTATTTAATAATAATTATTGTTTTATTACCATCCTTAAAGGCGTTAATGGAAAATTAAAATATATCATCCACGATGATGGTAAATCGACACATCACATATGATGTTTTCATTTTTAGAATAAAAGGGAGAGGAGAAGAGGTTTGATGATGGATCTTACATTAATATAATAAAATTATAGTATATATAAGATAATGGAGTTATCATGTCTCTTAGATAAGGGTAGGTGAGTAGGGAATAATAAAAGAAAATAAATTGAAAAGAAATTAAAAGAAAACAAAAGAGGATTTTACCTCTTGAACTTCTCCTCCTTGAGAACCTCCTTGGGAAATTGGGTTTGGTATTTTGTTGAGACCAAAAGCTTCTGGATGTGGGGTAGATAATTAATAAGAGTATTGGGTAGAATTTGGACAAGATTCAAGGCTTTGTAGGCGTGAGGATAAGAGGTGGTGGGGATGTTATTTATAGGGGAGGAGAGGGGCATTTTTTGATTATTTTATTCATTATTTTATTATTTTGGATCAAGGCTATGAATAGTTTTTATTCCCATAAATAAATAAAGTATAGTGAAGGATATTTTGAGATAATGGTGAATAAATCAGCTATACCTCAATAATGACTAAAAGAATTCATGTATTTAACTTATATTGTAAATTATCGCATTTCATTATTCACTAAAAATTCAACTATTTTAGAAAAATCCCAAAAATTCACCCCAATTTTTTTTCAATGTGTAGATTTAAAAAATGGACCCCATTTCATGAAAATAATTTTCTAAATATGATAAATCTAATTTTAAATAAAACCACCATTTAGTAGAACAATACCGATTTTAATAATATAACCGATTTTATGACACTTTCAAAAATTAATTAATATCTCATAAAATTATCTTATAATCAGAAGAAAATAAATATCAATTTATGAATCTATTTTATAAAAATAAATTTTCTATAAAATTATTATATTAATTATAAAATTATAAATAAACTTTTATGTTTTTAAAAAATACCAATACTTAATTTATCATTTTTAAAACATTTATTTACTTATTCCATGATATAAATAAATTATATTTTCATTTATAAGATACATAAATTTTATTTATACTTTCATATGTGAGGTTACTATTCTATTGGCTGATTTACTATTCCTAATGGTCACATTACTATTCTAATGGTGAAGTTACCATTCCATTGGTAAAGGTTCCTTAATTTCTAGAAATACCTCTTATTTCATTTGTTCTTTATTTATAAAGTTTATATTGTGATCTCTATGTGATTTTATGTGATTTATACTGTATAAAATAATTACAAGAAGGGAATTTACACTAATAAAATTCAGGGTCATTACAGAGGATGAATACAAACTTCCAATGGAAATTACTTCTATCTTATGCGTTTTAATTCCTATCTATAAAGGGTATCTATCTCAGATGGTTGGGGAGAAACTCAAAATTAAGGATATTCCTATTATATGAGAGTTTTTTCATGTCTTTCCAGAAGAACTATCCAGTCTTCCTTCGAATCATGAAGTTAAGTTTTCAATAGATCTCATAACTGATGCTACACCTATTTTAAAGACTCCTTATAGAATAACCCCAATTGAGTTGCAAGAATTGATGAACTAACTCTTGGATAATCTTGATAATGGACTCATATGTACTAGTTTATCACCATGGGGAGAACATGTTATATTTTTTAAAAAGAAGGATGGGTCAATGCATATTTTCATTGATTATCTGGAACTTACCATGATCACTATCAAGAACAAGTATCATCTACCACGTATTGATGATTTGTTTGATCAATTATGAGGAGCTCAATATTTTTATAAGACTAAAATTCATCTTTCATATCATAAATTGAGGGTTGAGAATGAGGATATACCCAAGACTTCCTTCCATATGAGGTACGGGCATTATAAATTTATAGTGATTCCATTCACTACTATAAAACTAGGTTTATCTAGTTCTAGGGCTTTAATAGTGCTAGCTAAAAATGTTGTAATACCCCCCTTGTCAGTGCTAAAAAAAGAACTGTTAAAGGAGGTCTTTAACAACGCTTATTTATCACTGTTAAATGAGGTCTTTAATAAAACTAAAAAAACACTATTAAAGGGGGATCTTTATCAGTGCTTGTAAAAAATCACTGATGGGGGGGGGGTAATAGTGCTTTTTTAGAAGTGCTGATAAAGACCCCCCTTTATCAGTGATTTTTTAGTAGCGTTGATAAAGGTATAATTCAAAAAAAATTATATTTCATTAAAAATAATATATTAATTTATAAATATATTTATATTGATATAATTGATATAAATATAATATATATTTTTTAAAATATGTTTTAGATAAGGTAAATTGGCATTTACACTTAATATATAATATATTTAGTGAAAATGGATTATAAAATAATTATAAAATATTTTTAATTAATAATTTTTTTATTATTACTAAGTAATAGTTATTTAATATCAATTTGAAGATAAAAAAAATCAAAAAATCAATAAAAGATCTAAAATAAGTTGAAAACGTAACTCGAAATTCAAACAGCCATAACTTTTGATCCAAGTGTCCGTTTGGGCTCTACCACATATCAAATTGAAGATTGTGATGAGATCTATGCCATTAGTGAAAAGGGTAAACCTATGTCACATTTTTTGATGCAAAAAAATTCCCATAAAGCCTCCAAAAATGAGTTTTTAGTCGAGGTACCCTAATTTTTTAACATTCGATGGATTTTCAGCCTCGTTTAAGGGGGTCTTATTGACTTTTTTAGTGGATAATGAATTTATTCCCAAATATTATATTCATATTGATATTATGGTTTTTAAATTTTATCATTTTTTACAACATAATTTTATTTATAATTAAATATATGCATGTTTTCTTATATTTACTTATAATAAACCACTCATACAAGTACATATATCAACATATTTATAAAAAAATGTATATTCTAATATATGAAAATAAATACATATTCTAAAAATGTATTTAAAACAACATCTAACTATTTTTTACATTATAAAAAAATATTTATAATGTTTATATATACATATATGTGTGTATTAATATACAGATATATATTTATATTATATTCTAGTATATGTAAATGAATATAATATATAATATATTTAAATAAATATAATTATATATATATATATATATCACACACATAGGGGTGTAATTTCGGCCCGACCCTGCCATGCAAAAAGTCGGGTCACTGGCCACTATTCGGGCCGAGCCGGGCCGACCCGAACAACCCCATGAGGCCCTCGGTCGAGCCCGAATCATCGGGCTGGGCCAGGATTTTTCGAGTCGGGCCATGGTGGGATTTTATTATTTTCAAAATAATTGTTTGTTTTAAAACTTTTTTTAAATATTTTTATTTAAACATTTTTTTAACATTTATTTAAAACATTTCTTTACATTTATTTTTAAATGCATTTTTTTTGTAAAAACATTTATTTTATTTTTTATTAATGTTTTACAGTGGGTGGATATGTTTTTTGTCTAGATAGATTTATATATTTCGAATATATATATATTATTTTCAAATTGTAAAAAAAAATAATGAGGGGCGTGCAATAGTAGTGGGTGAGTTTAAAGCTTCATTATTTAAACGTTTTTCTAACATTTATTTAAAACATTCTTTTTAAATTTTTTTAATTATTTTTAATTTTTTAGGCATTTGTTAATATTTTTTATTTAAATTTTTTTACATTTATTTTTAAATGATTAATTTAAAACATATTTTAATTTTTTTAAATGCATGCTTTTTACAACTGTTTTTTAAAAACATTTAACTTTTATTTTTCATATTTTAATGTAAAAATTATTTTTTAGATGTTTGATTTAAAAAAATTAATTTAAATGTCAGTTTTAAAAACTTTTTTAAATCAATTTTATTTAAACCTTTATTTAAACCATTTTAACACTTGTTTAAAACATTTTATAAATTTATTTTTAGACGTTTAATTTAAAACCTTTTTTGAACGCATATTTTTTACACGTATTTTTTTAAATATTTAACACGTTTTATATAAAAATATTTTACAGTGGCTGGGTATGTTATTTTTTTAAATATACTTATATATGTCTGTGAATTTATATATATTATGTAAAAATTGAAAAAAAATTAATGAGTGATTGAGGGGTGCGCAGAAATGAGTGGTGAGTTTAAAGTGTTGTTATTTAAATATTTTTTTATCATTTATTTAAAAAATTTTTTACATTTATTTTTTTTAACTTATTTATGAAAAGTATTTTTAAGCATTTGTTTAATTTAAAACATTTTTTTAAACGATTTTTATTTTTTTGCAGGGCAGGCCCGACCCTGCCCTGTCTGGACCAAAATTACACCTTAGGGGGTGCGCAGTAGTGGGTGAGTTAATTTTTTCTAAATAGATTTATATATGTATATATATTATATATAACATATGCTAGTTTTATCATATTTAAAAAAATTAATGAGGTTTGGGGTGTGAGAACATCATTGGGTGAGTAGTTATTTTTTTTGTTAATATATAATAAGTTATTATATATATATATATATGAGAAAATTGTAAAAAAATAATTAGGGGTTGGGGGGTGTGCCATAGTGGGCAGGTTAATTTTTTTTCTAAATAGATTTATATATAATATATGCAAGCTGCAACATATTTAAAAAAATTAATGAGGTTGGAGGACGTGCACGATCATTATTAGGTGAGTGTGTTATTTTTTTTAATATAAAATAAGTTATTATATATATAATATTAAATTATTGACACACACACACACACATATATTATTAATGGATTTTTAAAAGCCACGCTTAATTGATATATATTATTAATAGATTTATAAATATATATTATTAATGGATTTGTTTATATATATATATATTATATCATATCATTGATATATATATATATATATATATATTATTCGTAGATTTGTTTTTATATATACATATATATAATATGAAAGTTTCATCATATTTAAAAAAATTAGTGAGGTTGAGGGTGTGAGTGAACATCATTGGGTAAGTGTGTTATTTTTTTAATATATAATAAGTTATTATATATATAATATTAAATCATTGACACACACACACACACATATATTATTAATGGATTTTTAAAAGACACACTTAATTGATATATATTATTAATAGCTTTATATATATATTATTAATGGATTTGTTTATATATATATATTATCATATCATTGATATATATATATATATATATATTATTAGTAGATTTGTTTTTATATACACATATATATAATATGAAAGTTTCATCATATTTTAAAAAAAATTAGTGAGGTTGGGGGTGTGTGCGAACATCATTGGGTAAGTGTGTTATTTTTTTGTTAATATATAATAAGTTATTATATATATATAATGTTAAATGTTTGGTATATATATATATAATATGAGAAAATTGTAAAAATAATAATTAGGGGTTGGGGGGTGCGTCACAGTGGGTGAGTTAATTTTTTTAAATAGATTTATATATGTATAGTATATATAATATATGCATGTTGCAACATACATAAAAAAATTAATGAGGTTGAGGGACTTGCACGAATATCATTAGGTGAGTGTGTTATTTTTTTAATATATAACAAGTTAATATATATATATATATATAATATTAAATCATTGATATATATATATATATTAATAGCTTTGTTTATATATATACACTATTATATATATATAATTATATATAGTTGTGTATATATATATACACATTATAATTATATATAATAATAATTATATGTATATATATAATATTATTTTTTGTTAATATATAATGATATATATATATATATATATATATGATGGTGATAATTAGGGGGATCGAATCCCCCTACCAACAGTTTCCCTGTTAAATTTTTTTACAGCAGGCAGGCTTTGCACGGGCCAGTGGGCCGGGCTTTTTCAGGCCGGTCCGGCCCGGCCCACGGGCCTTCTTGGATAGGCCTAGGCCCGACCCGCTGAACCTACGGCCCGAGCCTAGCCTGGCCCGATGCGGGCTTTGCCTGGCCGGGTCGCTCGAGCTTTCAGGCCGGGCCGGTCGGGCTTTCGGGCCGTCGGGCCAAAATTACACCCTCACACACACACATATATTGTATACATTTATTTAAAAATAATTATATAAATATATGAATAATAAATATATATGTAAATATATATATAAATAAAAAAAATATCATTAAAAAGACAAAAAAACAACTTGGTGTAGTGGTAAAGGCATTCCATCTTTGAAGGAGAGGTGCATGGTTTGAATCTAGATGGGTGCACATGAGGTTGGAAATTCACAAAGCACTGATAAAAGGGGTGGTTGGGTGAAAAGTGCTGATAAAGTTGGGGGGAGCACTGTTAAATGTGTCATGGAAGCTCTAATAAAGGGGTATGGCTCATGGATGTCTGAGAAAATATAACTTTACCCCCTTTAACAGTGCCTTTTTAGCATTGATAAAAGTTTTGGGCTTTTAATTGAGCTTCGGTTGTCAGTGCTTTTTTAGCACTGATAAAGGCTTATTCTAGTATTGTTAAAGGCCTCTTTTCTAGTAGTGATATGGACTTACTAATACCCATTCTATCTTTATGGATTTAATGAATAGTCTTTAGATATTACCTTGATTACTTTTTGGTAGTCTTTATAGATGATATTATTATATATTCAAAGAGAAAGGATGAGCATGAATATCATTTTAGAATTGTATTGAAGACCCTAAGGAAGGATAAGTTGTATTCAAAATTTACCAAGTTTGAATTTTAGCTTTAGAAAGTTTCATTCATAGGTCATATAATCTCAAGTGAGGGTATATCAGTGGATCCTTCAAAGAAGGAAGTTATTGAGAAATAGACCATACCAACCATAGTAATTGAAATACATTGTTTTCTTGGGTTGGATGGATATTTCTAATAATTTGTGAAAAATTTCTCACGAATGTTTAATCCACTCACCGAGTTAACTTGGAAGGGGGTTAATTTCTTATGGATAAATGAGTATAAAGAGAATTTCAAGGAACTCAAGGGAAGGTTGGTTAGTGCACCTATGCTCACACTACCTTATAATGGAGAAGAGTTTGTGATCTATAGCGATGAATCAAAGAAGGGAATGATGTGTTTCCTCATGCATAATGATATGGTGAGAGAATATGCCTCACACTAGTTGAAAATACATGAGAAAAATTATCCAACTCATGATTTGGAGTTATATGTAGTATTTTTTATGTCGAATATATAGAGGCATTATATTTATGGTGAAAGGTGTGACATATATAATGATCATAAAATTTTGAAGTATATCATCACACATAAAGAGTTGAATATAATCTAGAGAAGATGGTTGTAATTGATTAAATATTATGATTTCTTAATACATTATTGTTTGTGCATGTGCATATTTCCTTTAATTTGATTTCATGTGATTTTGTTTGATTACTTTTCCTTTGTATTTTGATGATATATTAATTTATGTTATTTGGATTTTTGTGATTATTTTCACATTGGAAAGATAAGATATTTATCTATACTTTATTATTTAATGAGGAAGTTTGGAAATTCTTATATATTTCTCAAAAAATTCAATGAATTTGCTACTATGGTTTTAAAAAAATCTACATTTCATTTTTTTAAAACATTTCTGTATTTATTTTACTGCAACTTCTACAGTTATCCGATTTACATGAAACTTGATTCTATGGAAAGATAAAATGTTCATATTTATTTAATTAGTTTATATCAAAGTATAAAAATATCTTTTGAATGGACTTTTAATTACTTAAATTTATGCTATACTGTTTTGTAGTAGCAATTTATTTAGAATTGTTTTTCTTCTGCTTTTTAATGATTTTGGGATCTGTAGATGTCGTTTTTAATTGAATATTTTTTTGGAAAGATAATAAGTTTTTCTAAAAATAATTAGTTTTGAACAAAGTCTGAATCTTCTGTTAATATCCAATAAAAATTTGTTTAAGTTTGTCAAAATATTCCATCCATATTTTTATCTCACAAAAGCATGGTTCATTTTTATCTCACAAAAGTATGGTTTATTTTTATCTCAAAAAAGTATGGTTTATTTTTATCTCACAAAAGTATGGTTTATTTTTATCTCAAAAAAGTATGGTTTATTTTTATCTCACAAAAGTATGGTTCATTTTTATCTGACAAAAGTATGATTCATTTTTATCTCAAAAAAGTATGGTTTATTATTTATCTCACGCAAGTATGGTTTACTGTTCATACCATATGATACGTTACTGTTCATACCATATGATACGTTACTGTTCATACCATACATTATGTTACTATTCATACCCTACGTTATGTTACTGTTCATAACCTATGTTACGTTATTGTTCATTTCACAAGGTAAGGTTTAGAAACCATACGTTACTGTTCACTCCGAAGTTACTGTTCACTTCGAAGTTACTGTTCATTCCAAAGTTACTGTTCATTCCGTGCAATTTTTTAAAAATTGATTTTCTGCAAATATATGGATTATTTTTTAATGATTTTTTTGTGAAAAATTATCATTAAATATAAGGATCATAATCAAAGAGTTTTTAATATTTTTGGTGTTATATTTAGAGTGAAAAATTAATAAAGTTTTTCAACGTTTTTTAAAAATAAATTTGGACGTTTCAAGATTGTTTAAATTCAAATGTTTGAATTTAATTTCAGAATCTGCTGCTATTTTTCAGGAACTATTTTGACTACATTTAAATCATTTTAAATGTATTTAAAATTCTGTTTTTAATCATTCAATGCTTTTATTATTTTGGATATTTTATTGGAAGACTTATTCAAAATATTTTGAAATCCTTTATTAGATATTTATTCTATAGGAATAAAGAAGCAACTGTGTTGCTATTTTCATGGAGATATTTATGGGAGATCTTAACTCAATTAATTTTGAATATCCTAAGGAAGCGGAGCTACTAAACCTTCTATATATTTTTATTCTCTATATATATCATTATCTCTTACAGGAAAAAGAACAAAAAAAAGAGAAAGTGCTGTGAACTTTGAACTTGCTGTGTGTTTGCAACGTCTTTTGACACTCTGCTTCACCACCTGCTCGTTCTCTCAAGTGCTGAATTAATTCCACTTTAACTAAAATTGCATTGATGAGATGTGCCGATATAAACCTCAAGAACCAGTACCTATACTTTAATTTTTATCTTCTCTTTCATATGGTTCTGAGTCTGTAACACTACTTCCCATCTCTCACACACACTTTATTTTTCTATTTATGCTTTTGCACACAAAATCATTATTTGTTATTCTTTTTCTTTGGGTTGTCACTCCTGGATTCTAAAGGCATGATCTTAGGGTTGTGACTCCCTGTATCTAAAGTCAAGACTGTTTGGGTTGTGACTCCCAGTATCTAAAGTTAGGTTGTAAGGGTTGTGACTCCCTGCACAAAAGTCAGTGTCGTGGTTATCCCTCCACTAGAAAATGATTTTGTAATTGGGTTATGATTTCCCTTTAAAAATCATTTTAGTGCACACGTATCTTTCGCCGAGTAGAGAGGTATAAGAGTAGAGTAGGCCCACTTTGGACTGAACTACTATAAAAAACATCCTTGTGTTATTTACTTTTTCTGCTGCTAATTAACCTTAAAAATTAACTTTGATAATTCATCAATTTATTTGATTATAATTTTTAATATGGTCTATTCACCCCCCTATAGACCATCTTCCATTACCCTGCTCGACCTAACAATTGTTATCAGAGGGAAACCTTATTAAGAATAGTTTTTCTCTATCTTTATATTTCTTTACACCAAATATCAGTACCATTGGTTATTCCTTAAGAAATTTATCCAACCAATTTTTTTTGAGTCTGCTTTTATATTTTATTGTACTAAACTATTCCTAGACCTCACAGTCTAAGGATAAAGATCTTATAATATGGTAGGATTGAACCCAAATGATGCTTGGATTCCTCAGAATCCACCACATTTTGATGGAAATTATTATGGATACTAGAGATCCTGAATGGAGGCATACCTCAAACAGTTGAGCATTGAGCACTGGTCTATCATGTCAAAACAATACACACTACCTGAAGATGATCCAGATACTCTTACAAAAATTGATGCTACTAGATATGTCTTAAATTACAAAGTCGTTAATATTTTATATTGTGCTATTAACAGAAGTGTTTTTAGTCATGTGTCTGCATGCAAGAAAGCTCATGAGATTTGGAAGATTTTGCAAGTTACTCACCTTGGCTCTGACAAATTGATCCGAACCAAGCTTGGAATGCTTTATGCTGAGTATCAAGACTTCAAGATGGGTGAATATAAAACTGTAAACCAAATGTTCCATAGATTCACAATCATTGTGAATGGAATGAATTCACTTGGAGAATCTCTAGAAAATCCTATACTTGTTGAAAGAGTCCTACGAGAATTACCAAAGAAATGGCATGCAAAGAAGGTTTCCATTGATGAAAGAAAGAACTTCAAAGAGTACACACTTGATGAATTGATTGGATCACTACTCCAATATGAATTGGAACTGAAGAACATAGCTGATGAGGAGACAAAAAAAAGAAAAGGTGTAGATTTTAAGTATGTAAATGTTATTTCTAACAATTCTTATAATTCTGATCTATAGGATATTGAAAAGGAAGACATGGCTCAGATTGTAACTGGAGTCTACAAAAGAATGAAAAATAAATGTTTCAAAAACCAGTTTAGTAGAATCCCTCAAAAAGAAAAATATAAGGGAGATAAGAAAGGTGATACAAATTACAATGCTTCAGATGTAACTTGTTATGAGTGCAGGAAGAAAGGTCATATCAAATCTGATTGCCCTAAAATAAAGAATAAAGACAAATACAAAAATAAGGATAAAAAGGCATTGACAACCAGCTGGAGTTGTACTGAAGAATAAAATTCTAGTGAATAATCTATAAATGACAAAGAATATGCTAACTTGTGTTTCATGGCATCACTAGATAAGTTTTGTAATTCTAGTTATTATTCTAAATGTTCTGATTCTGAATATAAATATAAAAATCCTAATGTTTTTGAATTAAATAAAGAAATTGAAAGATTAAAAAAGATATTTTAAAGCTGCTGATTTATATAATAAACTTAAAGAATATAATGAACAAATTATTTCTGAAAATAAATTAATTTTTCAAGAAAATAAAAAGTTAACAAACACTACTTCTGCTTCTCATTCAATAGTTTTTGATAATTTGAAAACTACTCAAGATTTGAATGAGAAATTTAAAAAGGAAGTTGAATGTATTAAACAATATTTATCTACTTTTATTCAAGGTCGTGAAAAATATCATGAGATGATGTCTTTAACTAAAACTGATAAAAATAAATATGGTTTTGGTTATAATAAAAGATTACCTCAAATGTATAAAACCTATTTTGTTAAAAGTAAAAATGGTTGTACTTCAACTGTTACTTGTTTTAAATGTGGCATGAATGGTCACTATGCCAATGACTGCTCACTTAGATCTAAACAATATTTGGGATTTACAAAAACTAATATTTCAAAATCCTTGTTATTGATAGTACCTTACAATACATGTTTAAATTCTGTATGGGTACCTAAAAATTTCATTACTAATCCTATTGGACCCAAAGTAGCTTGGGTACCAAAATTTTCAATTACTTGATTTTTGTAGGAAAAATGCTTTGGATGTCTCAAGAATTACATATGGTACATGGACAGTGGATTCTCTATTCATATGACCGGAGACCCATCAATTTTTACCTCATACAACACATGTGATGGAGGCACTGTTACTTTTAGAGACAATTCCAAAGGCAAAGTAAAAGGTTTTGGTAAAGTTGGTATTTCAAATTCTACATTTATTTCTAAAGTTTTATATATTAAAGGTTTAAAACATAATTTAATCAGTATATCAAAATTATGTGATGATAGAATGGAAGTTAAATTTAAAAATGATAAATGTTTAGTTTTTAAAGATGATTCTTTATTATTTTATGCTAATCGAAAAGATAATATTTATACTATTGATTTTGCTGAACTAACTGTTCAACATATAAAGTGTTTGAATGCTGTACAGAATGACAAAATCCTTTAGAACTGATGTTTAGGTCATGTTAATTTCAAAATGTTTCATAATATCTCAAAGAATGAGAATGTTTTACAACTTCCTTCTTTGAAGAAAGAACAACTTCATGTTTGTGATGCCTGCATGAAAGGGAAGCAACACAAAATTTCTTTTAGACCAATCAATCAGATAAGTACTATTAAGACTTTACAGTTAGTACATCTTGATTTATTTGGTCTAACTCTAGTGGAAAGAAATATACTTTAGTTATTATTGATGATTATAGTAGATTTACTTGGGTATATTTTCTAGCTCATAAAAATGACACTTTATCCAAATTCACTACTTTCTCTAAATTAGTTCAAAATGAAAAGGTTGTATGATTATTTCTATTCGTAGAGATAAAGGAGGTGAATTTTATAATTTATATTTTGAAAAATACTGTGAAAAGAATGGATATTTTCATAATTTCTCTGCTTCTAGAACACCACAACAAAATGGTGTTGTAGAACGGAAAAATAGAACTCTTATTTAAATGGATCGAACTATCTTAAGTGAATATAATATGCCTAGATATTTTTGGGCTGAGACTATTTTTACTGCATGTTATATTTTAAATAGAATTCTTATTAGACCTTTGTTAAAGAAAAATCCTTATGAATTATTCAAAAATAAAAACCTAAAGTTGGTTATTTTAGAGTTTTTGGCAGCAAAGTTTTTATTTTAAATTCAAAGGATAATTTAGATAAATTTGATGCTAAAAGTGATGAAGGTATTTTTATTGGTTATTCTAATAATAGTAAATCTTATAGAGTTTATAATAAAATAATTATGGTTATTGAAGAATATTTTCATGTTATGTTTGATGAAAATAATGTTAAAATAAATTCTGATTCTAATTATGTGCTATGTTTCAAGATGATTCTAAAGAAATTCATATTAAAGATGTAAAAAGAATAATTAGATATGTTAAAGGAACTATTGATTATGGTTTATTTTATCCAAAATATAACTATTTTGATTTAACATCTCATTTTGATTCTGATTTTGGAGGCTGTACCGAAAAAGCACATCAGGTATGTGTCATTTTTTGGGAAAATGTTTAATATCTTGGTCATCTAAGAAACAATTATCTGTTGCTTTATCTACTGTAGAAGATGAGTATATCACTACTGCTAGTATTTGTGCTCAAAGTTTATGGATTAAGAAAAATTTATGTGATTTTGGTGTTTATCTAGATAAACAACCTATTTATTGTGATAATACATTTGCAATTTCTATTTCTAAAAACCCCTTACAACATTCTAGAACAAAACATATTGATCTTAGATTTCACTTCATTCGAGATCATGTGAATAAGGGTGATATTGTTTTAGAATTTATCCCTTCTGAAAATTAGCTTGCATATATTTTTACAAAGCCTTTGACTCTTCTCAGTTTGATAAAATTAAATTTTCTCTTGGTATGTTGGAATTTTAAATTTTATTTGCTGCATTTGTTTAGGGGGAGCATGTTTTCACTTTTTTTTATTTACAAAAAGTGGGAGAATTTTTGCAGAGAAGTTTTGGTGAGAAATAATTTGGTTTTAATCATTTTAAAACTTCATTTATGGTTTGAATGTTTTGGTTTTGTAATCAAACAAAAAGTGGTAGATTGTTTGTGCATGTTCATATTTCCTTTAATTTGATTTCATGTGATTTTGTTTGATTAATTTTCCTCTGTATTTTGATGATACCTTAATTTATGTTATTTAGATTTTTGTGATTCTTTTTACATTGGAAAGATAATATATTTATCTATACTTTATTAGTTAATGAGGAAGTATGAAAATGCTTATCTATTTATCAAAAAATTCAATGAAGTTTTTACTATGGTTTTAAAAAACTCTACATTTCATTTTTTAAAACATTTCTGTATTTATTTTACTTCAACTTCTACAGTTATCAGATTTACATGAAACTTGATTCTATGGAAAGATAATTTTTTTATATTGATTTAATTAGTTTATATCAAAGTCTAAAAATATCTTTTGAATGGAATTTTAATTACTTAAAGTTATGTTATACTGTTTTGTAGTAGCAGTTTTTCCAGAATTGTTTTGCTTCTGTTTTTTAATGATTTCAGGATCTTTAGATGTCAGTTTTAATTGATTTTTTTTGGAAAGATATTACATTTTTCTAAAAATAATTATTTTTGACCAAAGTATGAATCTGCTGTTAAGAGCCCTTAAAAATTCGTTTAAGTTTGTCAAAATATTCTGTCCAGATTTTTATCTAGCAAAAGTATGGTTCATTTTTATCTCACAAAAGTATGGTTCATTTTTATCTCACAAAAGTATGGTTCATTTTTATCTCACAAAAGTATGGTTAATTTTTATCTCAAAAAAGTATGATTCATTTTTATCTCACAAAAGTATGTTTTATAGTTTATCACATGCAAGTATGGTTTTCTGTTCATACGATACAATACGTTACTGTTCATACCATATGCTACATTACTATTCATACCATACGTTATGTTACTATTCATACCCTACGTTATGTTACTATTCATACACTACGTTACATTATTTTTCATTTCACAAGGTAAGGTTTGGAAACCATACGTTACTGTTCAATCTGAAGTTACTGTTTATTCCGAAGTTACTGTTCATTCCGTGCAATTTTTTAAAAATTGATTTTCTACAAATATATGGATTATTTTTTAACGATTTTTTATGAAAAATTATCATTAAATATAAGGATCGTAATAAAAGAGTTTTTAATATTTTTGGTTCTATATTTAGAGAGAAAAATTAATAAAGTTTTTTAATGTCTTTTACAAATAAATTTGGACATTTCAAGATTGTTTAAATTCAAATGTTTGAATTTAATTTCAGAATCTGATGCTAGTTTTTAGGAACTGTTTTGACTACGTTTAAATCATTTTAAATGGATTTCAAATTCTTTTTTGAATCATTAAATACTTTTATTATTCTATAGATTTTATTGGAAGACTTATTCAAAATATTTTGAATTCCTTTATTAGATATTTATTCTACGGGAATAAAGAAGCAACGGTGCTGCTATTTTCTGGGAGATATTTATGGGAACTCTTAACTCAATTAATTTTGAATATCCTATGGAAGCGGATCTAATAAACCTGCTATATATTTTTATTCTCTATATATATCATTCTCTATTACAGGAAAAAGAACAAAAAAAAAGAGAAATTACTGTGAACTTTGAACCTGCTGTGCGTTTGCAACATCCTGTGACACTCTACTTCACCACCTGTTCATTCTCTCAAGTGCTGAATTAATTCTGATTCGACTATAATTACATTGATGAGATGTACTGATCTAAACCTCAAGAACCCGTACCTGTGCTTTAATTTTTATCTTCTCTTTAATCTAGTTCTGAGTCTATAACACTACTTCCCATCTCTCTCACACACTTTATTTTTCTGTTTATGCTTTTTCACACAAAAGAATTATTTGTTATTCTTTTTCTTCGGGTTGTGACTCCCAGATTCTAAAGTCAGGATATTAGGGTTGTGACTCCCTATATCTGAAGTCAAGTCTGTTTGGTTTGTGACTCCCAATATCTAAAGTCAAGTTGTAAGGGTTGTGACTTCCCACACAAAAGTCAGTGTCATGGTTATCTATCCACTAGAAAAAGATTTTGTAATTGGGATATGATTCCCATTTAAAAATCATTTTAGTGCACACGTATCTCTCACTAAGTAGAGAGGTATAAGAGTAGAGTAGTCCCAATTTGGACCGAAATACTATAAAAAACATCCTTGCATTATTTACTTTTTCCACGGCTAATTAACCTTAATAATTAACTTTGATAATTAATCAATTTATTTGATTAAATTTTTTAATCTGGTCTATTCACCCCCCTCTAGACCATCTGCTATTACCTTGTCTAACCTAACAATTATCACCTTAGGAAGATGAACAATGTGGTTAATGCTTTGAGTTGGAAAGACCATATTTGTTTTTCCATGATGAGAATTTAAATAGATCCAATAAATATGAATTTTAAAATGATAAAACTTGAAATACTAAGGAAAGGGGATATATCCTATCTTTCTTAGATGAATGTTCAACTATCTATCCATGTGAATATTAAAGAGGTTCAAGAGGAAGACATAGAACTATAGAAGAAAATGAGAAGTTTTTCTGAGTTAAACCATAGTATTAATAGAATGACAAGGTTTAATAATTGATTATGTTTCCCATCAATACTATAATTTAAGAATGAACTTTTAGATGAATCTTATAGTTCTTCATTATCTATATATATTGTAAGTAAAATTATGTATAGAAATATGAAAGAATATTTTCTGTGGGAAAACATGAAAAGGGATATTTCAAAGTATGTATCTAGATGTTTGGTATGTCAGTAAGTTAAGGATGAGAGATATAAGTATAAGGGGATGTTACAAAAATTACCCATACCTGAGTAGAAATAGAAAAAAATTACCATGGATTTCATTTTTGGACTCCACAAAACATTTAAAGGGAATAATTCTATTTGGGTTATAGTCGATTCCTCTAAAAAGTTAGCACATTTCATTGCCATCAGAGATGATTTTTTCTCTTGATTATCTTTCTAGGTTATACATTTAGGAAGTGTTGATATTTCACAGAATACCACATTACATTGTATTCAATTGAGATTTGAGTATTACCTCAAAGATCTAGATAATTTTTATGTAGGATCTAGATATAGAGTTGAGTTTCAGTACTACATATAATCCTCAGATATATGGTTAGTTTGAGAGGACCATTAAAACTCTATAAGACAAGTATATGGCTTTATCTATATATTTCAAATGTGGTTTAGATCAATCCTTCCTTTTATGGAATTTTATTACAAAAATAAATTTCACTCAAGAATTCATATGGATCCTTATGAATCCCTCTATTTAGGAAGTGAAAAACCCCTACAAACTAGGATAAAGTTAGAGAAACAAATCCATTGAGACTAGATCTAGCTAAAGAAATGGAATAAAAGGTTAAATCCATTCAACAACACATAAGAGAAACTCAAATTCGATATAAAAGTTATGGTGACAATAATCGGTGAGATATAGAGTTTAAAGTTTATAAAAATGTATTCCTATGAATATATCCTTAGAAGAAGGTTATGTGATTTGTAAATAAGGGAAAGTTGAGCCCTAGATATATTGTTCCCTTTGAAATTCTCAATCATATTGGGATGGTATCTTATTGCTTGACACTTCCACTGAATCTCTCTCAAGTTCATGATGTGTTCCATATATCTCTCCTGAAAAAGCACATACCCAATCCTTCACATGTATTGAACTCTGAGGTTGTACTACTGGAGAAAGTTCTCTCTTATGAAGAACAATTAGTTGATATTTTGGATTATAGAGAGAAAGTGCTATGAAACAAGACCACTCACATGGTCAAAGTTTTGTGGAGAAACCATAAATTAGAGGAAGATACATAGAAACCCAAGGATGTGATGAGGTGGAAGTATCCCCATTTGTTTGTATTAGAGTGAAAATTTTTTGAGAGTGCAATTATTGTAATGGGGTAGAGTGTAACGCCCTAATATTTTATTATATATTAATAAATTTCATTTCTTTGATAGCATATGATACACAACCCCAAGTCTAAACGAACCATAATATAGTATATTGTTATAAACTATTATTTAAATTTGTGAAATGAATAGGAATAACCATATTTTGAAAAATATTTATAAAGGTTTTAGATAAATCAAATATATTTAGTAAAGCCATTAAATGCTTTAAAAATATATTTTTTCCACAAAAAATGATTTTTATTGATTTTTGGGTGTGAATAATACAATTAATTTTTGGAACTTTTATAAATATTATTTAATATAAAGGAAATAATTTTTTAAATCATCATTTCAAATATATCTTAGATTTAATTTTTGATATTTTTTTGAAAAGACTGATCTTCTAGTGAATAGTGAAAAATACTGATTTTACTGAAAATTGTACTTTCATTTCAAGAATTTACAAAGTTCCATTTTGTTTTAAAATGGATTCAAAGTAAAATTACTTCTTTTATAATATGAATAATACAATTAAGTTCATTGGAATCAATTTTATGGATTAATTTGGTATAAAAACATTTTTATACTTATTTTTTTTCTTCTAAAAACTGTTTTTTGGTTACATTTTACAGTTTTCTCTTAAATTAATTTTTTACACTTACATGAATTGAATCATGAAAAATGTATTATATATTTGGAATCATGAGGTTAAAATTTGGTAAATAGGTCTCTTTTTTTTGTTCATTATTAATAGTAACCTTGAGAAATATTTGTCATGTCAGTAAGGGTAAAATGGGTAAAACAAGATTAAAAATTTGAGATAAGGCTTTAAAATTTATCTAAAACTTTTCCCTTATCCTATTTTATGAGTGGAGTTCATCCATTTTCATCTAAGTCTAAAATATATTTCCACTTGGTTCTTTTTTTCTTTGACTGCGACCTTTATATTAATTTAAAAAAAGAATAAATATAAAATGTCACTCTCTTGATTTTTATCATTGTTTTCTTATTTTTTAGTGATTGAATAATGACCTTAAATTCTTATGCACCACTAACACAATATTTATTCAATTAATAGAAAAATAAAATAAATGATTTTAAAAAAATTAAATGAAATAAAATTTGTTTTAATTATTATGTTACCATAATTTTATAGATAAATATAACATCTTAGGGATGTGTGAAAGGTTTATATTTAAATTCCTTTGCTTTCATGTTGTTATAAAAGTCAAATTTAATGAATAGTTCCAGAAAAGACATTGATGAAATTTTATAATAAATAATGTTATATTAAATGTTTTTAAATTCAAAAAATCATATATTCATCCATGTGAATGTGATATGGTTTAAAATATAAACCATGGTCTATTTATGGGTCACTTGTCTTTTTATGGTAATATTATTAACCCTTAAACAGTAAAAAACTTTGATATTGTGGTAATTGTCAAAAGGGGGAACTAAGGTTAAAATGAAGAGATAAGGGTGAAAACATCACCTAAAATTATAAAACTTTTATTGGATAAAATGATTTAGAATCATAACCACCATATATTTTAAATATATCAATTTGGATCCACTTTAACCTGAAAATTAATTTATATTAATTTAATAATTTATATAATTATAAGAGTGATCATCTCCTCACTTATAAAAGGGAACTTATTATCCTCTATTCCTCACAAATTTTGAGACTTATATCTCAATAAAAAACTACCCAATTATATTATAAACTTAACTATCCATGATTTATAAGTGATTTTATTCTTAAAAGACTCATTAAAGGGTCCTTAAGAAGGAATTTAAAGGAGGTCTGCCATAGAAGAGGTAATCGTCTTACCCGACCTATTTCAATTTATTTATTCTTTCACCTCCTCTAAATATATGATATAAATTATAAAATAATTAATTCAGAATATTCAATATACTGAATTTTTATTATGATTATGGAACAATAATTACACACCTTCTTCCCAACTATTGGAAACTGATGTGTTGACTACCACCTCTACGAAGCGATACGATTCATTTTTTACTTATGTTTTACATGGATTATAATAAGGATATAATTAATGATTATATATGATATATATGATATAATAATTATTCTGTAAATATCAATTATTATTTACCTTTCTTTTTTTCCATCCGTCAAAAAGTGAAAACAACGTTCATGAATATGCACAACCTATTATCTCCATGAATGACGTAATTCATTTTTATATCTCTACATTTTATAGATGAATATAATTATATATATATATAATGAATATATATGATATTTATATCATTATTAACATTATGGATATTATTTAACTATTATAAAAGTATAAGGACTAGAATTTCCAAACCAAAACATGCATGAAAAATGAAGCGGTTATCACCCGTAACAATGATTTTAATAAAAAATTGTTAATAAAAAAGTGATAAGATGTTATAAGTAAATAATATATGGTATGATATATATGATCATGGTTCTAGAATAAATTTATAATAAATATATATTTATTATATCAGAGATTCTAACATGTATGAAGAAATACAATACTTAAGTTAAGAGATTTATGTCTCAATCCCATTTTATTTAGGATTATTTATGCATAAATTTCCATTGAAGAAATTATATGATCCTTATCTGATAAATAAATACCATTTTTTATCCTCTATTTTTTTATTATACATGTTTTCCTTTCATTTTCATCTCTTTGAGTACTCAAGATATTAAAACAATATTTTTAAGGAAATCTGAATTTATCTCTCTCTTTGGTCGAAAATACATTTTTATCCATATCCATGTCTTATAATTTTTTTTTAATATTATAAAATTATTTTTAAATTCATTTTCACCAATGTTTGAATTTTTAAAAAATTATTTCAAAGGAATCTTCTTGTTGTTTTCCGAATGATGTAATTTTGAATTTTTACCGAAAATGTGAAAAAATATTTTTTAACATATACGTCATGAATGAAATTTAATGCTATCATGTACACTAAATGATTTTAAGATGATTTTAAAAGTTTATAAGGTTATTTTAAAATAATTTTTTTTATAATATTTTGGAAATTTTTATTTTTTATTGAAGTTATTTCAAAATGAAAAGGGTATTTTCCTCTATAAATATTCTAGTGATATTTTAAAATAATTTTCACCTATGATAACATCCTTGATGTTAATTATGATTTATTGGGGATATGATCTAATGATACCATCCTAATTCTTTCTCTATATGTTTTATGATTATGATAATTTTATTTTTATGAAACTTTTTTATTTTTCTTGGTTTATGCTATGATAAAATGATGAAATATTTATGAAAGCCATTTTCTTTACACATGTTATGTTATGATGATATGATGAATGTATTATTATATTATGACACAAATATGTATGGTTTTAATTATATAATAGGTGTGTTTATAATTATATATCCCTCTAATTAATTGTTTAAAGTTTTATATCTCATGTGATAACTATAGGAAACAATTCGATGCATGCGATCCAATATGAGAAAAAGTTAGGGATTCCTGATCCACTATGGTAAATAAGTAATGATACCTAATCTGTTATGATATAGGAAAGAGGTGTTGATGTATAATCCACTATTATTTGATGGTCATAGTAGTTAAATTTGACATATGAAATAGTTTCTATACCTATGGTAGTTCCACACTATTATGACATGATTTTAGTCTAAAATTTTGGTTTATGTTTGATTATGATGCTGTCTCACTCTTATGAATCATGACTTTAGAAATGATAAATTTTTATTCCACGACTCATTTTTAAAATATATGACATATGGGGTATGAACTTTTTAATTTATGTTCATGATATCATAAACCTATTCTTATCTTATGATTTCATATGACCATCGATCAATATCTTCCATGTTTACACTTACAAATCATCTAAGATCACCATTTCTTATGTTTCCTTCCCCCAGGTTATGAAGAAAGGTTTTAAGTATGGTATGTTAAGAAGGGTATTAATTGGGAATAACATTATGAGATATAACGGAGAATGTACTTAAATAATATGTTCATGTATCTAGTATCTATATACACTAAAACCTTTTGGTTATTTCATGGATTATAATGTTATATATTGAATATTTATCTAAAATGTTGTAATATTTATGAATAAATTACCTGGACCACTATAGTTGGTATCAAAATGGGTTTTAGTTAATATTTGGATATTAGGGTTAGAAAAATTTAGTGAAACCCATGGGGATAATTCTAAATATAGGATAATATTATAAAGTTTTGGAAATGACCATGGATAACCTAGGTTAAACCTAGGGTTCCATAGATTGAGAAGATTATGTCATTATTTAAACACCCTATGAACGATTTTTCATGATTATATGATTGATCACGCTGATTAATGATGTTTTATGGACACACAAACCATTTTGGTTTTAGTATGAGATTGAATATAGAATGATGAAGTTGATGTGGTAATAGGTATGCTCAAATATTAAAGTACCCTTTTTGATCTTAGTCATTTGAATTCCTACATATAAGGAAAAGTCTTAAGTAATGTTAATTCATATCCTCAATGATTATATGTTGAGTCAGTGGTGAAATATTATAATGGTACGATGTTATCATCTCAATTCCATAGTCCCTATCCAATTGAAGTTTGCGGGAAAGTGCTTCCTTCAAATATTATGATTCTTCCTTTAGTTGAATTTGATGTGATTATAGGAATAGATTAAATTTATTTATATTGATCCCATATCAATTTACGAGGAAGATAATTCAAATTTCATATTCTTAATGAACCTATGATCATTTATCAGTGTGAGGATGAATATGAAATTCGAATGGAAATTACTTTTATCTTATGGGTTTTAATTATTATCTATGAATGGTATCTATCTTATATGGTTGAGGAGAAACTAAACATTGAGGATAAACCTATTGTATGGTATTTTTTAAATTTATTTCTAAAATAATCACCCAATCTTCCTCTAAATCATGAAGTTGAGTTTTAAATATAACCCATACCAGGTGCTACATCTATTTCAAATAATCCTTATAGAATGGTCCCAATTGAGTTGTAGGAATTTAAGAAGTAACTCCAAGAGAATATTGATAAGGGACTCATATTACCTAGTAAGTCACTGTGGGGAGAACCTATTCTTTTTGTAAAATATAAATATGGGTCAATGTGTCTTTACATTGGTTATTGGGAACTTAATAATATCACTATTAAGAACAAGTATCCTATACCCCATATTGATGATTTGTTTGATCAATTATGAGGAGCTCAAAATTTTTATAAGGTTTACCTTCATTTTAGATATCATTAATTGAGGGTTAAGAAGTATAATATACCCAATACAACCTTCCTTATGAGTTATAGGAATTATGAATTTATAGTGATTCCATTTGGACTTACTAATGTCCCATCCATATTCTTGGATTTAATGAATACATTCTTTAGAGATTACCTTGATCAATTTGTGGTAATATTTATAGATGACATTCATATATATTAAAAGAGAAAGGAAAAACATGAAGACAATTTTACAATTTTATTGAAGACCCCAAGGAAGGATAAGTTTTATACAAAATTTACAAAGTTTTAATTTTGGCTTTAGAAAGTTTCATTTTTAGGTCATATAATCTCAAGTGAGGGTATATCAATAGATCCTTCAAAGACAGAAGTTATTGCACAATGGCCTAGACCAACCATGTAACTAAAATATATAGTTTTCTTAGGTTTTATATATATTAACAATTATTTGTGATATATTTTCCATGAATATCTAATCCACTCACTAAGTTGACTCAGAAGGGGTTAAGTTCTTATGAAAAAATGAATGTGAAGAGAATTTTAAGGAACTAAATATAAGGTTAGTCAGTGCACCTGCGATTAAACTACTCTATCATGGAGAAGAGTTTGTGATCTATAATGATGAAATAAATAATGTATTTATATGTTTCCTCATAAATAATGATATAGTGATATAATATGACTCATTCCGATTGAAAATACATGGTAAAAGTTATCCAACTAATGATTTGGAGTTATCTTTGATAATTTTTGCATTGAAGATATAGAGACATTATCTTTATGGTGAAAGGTGTGAAATATATATAGATTATAAAATTTTGAAGTATATATTCACACATAAAGAGTTGAATATGTGCCATAAAATATGGTTGGAATTGATTAAATATTATAACTACTCAATACATTAACACCTTGGGAAGACGAAAAAGGTGGCAGATGCTCTAAGTAGGAAATACCATGATACTTTTTTTATGATGAGTATTTCAAGATATACAATAATTATGGAATTGTATAATATAGAACTTGAAATACTAAGAAAAGGGGACATATCCTATATTTATCAGATTAACGTTCAACCATCTATCTATATGAAGATTAAAGAGGTGGAGAAGGAAGATATAGCTCTGTAGAAGAAAGTGAGAAGTTTTCCTGAGTTCAACCATGATTATGATGGAATAATAAGTTTTAGGAACTGAGTATGTTCCCCGTTAATACTATAATTAAATAAGTAACTATAAGATGAAGCTCATAGTTCATCATTTTGTATACATCTTGGAAGCATAAAGATATATAAAGATCTAGAATAATATTTCTGGTGAGACAACATGGAAATAGATATTTTAGAATATGTATATCGATTATTGGTATGAAAGAAATTTAATAATGAGATAAATAAGTATAAGTTTATGTTACAGCCATTACCCATACCTGAATAGACATAGGAAAATATTACCATGGATTTTTTCATTAGTCTCCCTAAAACATCTAAAGAGAAAAATTCTATTTGGGTTGTAGTCAATCACCTTATGAAGTTAGAATTCCTCATTACCATTAGATAAGGTTTCTATCTTAATTATATTTCTAGGTTATACATTAAGGAAGTGGTGATATTTCATGAAGTAACACATTCTATTGTCTCTGATTAGGATATGAGGTTTACCTCAAAGTTCTAGATAAGTCTTCCATAGGATTTGGATAAAGAGTTAAGTTTCAGTACTATATGTCATCCTCAAACTGATGGTCAGTCTGAGAGGACTATTCAAAATCTATAAGTCATGCTGATAACTTTCTCTATATATTTCAGATGTGGTTGGGATTAACACATTACTTTAGTGTAATGTTCTTACAAAAATATATTTCACTCAAAAATTCATATGGATCCTTATAAAGACCTATATGGTTAGAAGTGTAGGACCTATACATACTAGGATGAAGTTATAGAAATAAATCTATTTGGACTAGATCTAACTAAAGAAATGACTGAAAAAGTTAGATCCATTCAATATCACATAATAGAAGTTCAAATTCGATATAAAAGTTATGTTGAAAATCATCGGTGATATCTGGAGTTCCAAGTTTGTGAAAAGTTATTCCTATAAAAATATCTTTGGAATAAGGTTATGAAATTTGAAAATAAGTGAAATATGAGCCCTACATATATTTGTTCCTTTGAAATTATCGATCATATTGGGCTATTAGCTTATCATTTGGAACTTCCACCAAATATCTCTCAAGTTTACAATGTGTTCCATATATCTCTACTGAGGAATCACATACCAAATTCTTCACTTGTATTGAACATAGATGTTGTACCATTGGAGAAAGGTCTCTCTTATGAGGAACTAGTGGATATTTTGGATAATATAGAGAAATTATTTTGAAACAAGACCACTAACTTGGTCAAAGTTTTATAGAAAAACCATAAATTAGGGGAATCTACATGGTAACCTAATGATGTGATAAAACATGAGTATCCTTAGTTATTTGTATTAAAATAATGTAATTTATTAGAAAAAATTCTTTTAAGGTGGGTAGAATGTAACACACATATATTTTATGATATATTAATGAATTTTATTTCTTTGACAACTTGCGATGCACACAACCCCAAATCTAAATGAATTGTAATATAGAATACCATTATAAATGACCTGTTAATTTTTTTAGAATGAATAATAATAACCATATTTTTAAAAAATATGTATAAAAGTTTTAGATAAATCAAATATATTTAGTAAAGTCATTATATGCTTTAAAATACATTTTTTCCTCAAAAATGATTTTTATTTCTTTTTTCAAGTGAATATTATAATTAATTTATGAAACTTTTAGAAATATTATTTGATAAAAATTATATCATTTTTAAAATTATCATATCAAATTTATATTAGGTTTTATTTTTGTGATTTTTTTAAAAAGATTAATTTTCTAGTTAATAGTGAAAAATACTGATTTTTACTAAAAACTATACTTTCATTTCAAGAATTGAAAAAGTTCCATTTTTTTAAAATGATTTAAAATTAACATTAGTTCTATTATATTATTAATAATCAAATTAATTTCATTGGAATCACTTTTATGGTTGAATTTTTTATAAAAACATTTTTATATTCAAAAAAGATATTTTTTTTCGAAAAAACTATTTTTTATTTGTGTTTTTATATTTTATATTAAATTAATTTTGACCAATTTTGTGAATTTAATCTCAAAAAATTGATTCAATATTCTTAATCTAGAGGTTTAATTTTTTTGAATATCTTCCTTTTATTTTTAGTTATTATGAATAGTAACCTTGGTAAATATTTGTCGCTACGGTAAGTGTAAAACATGAAAATAGGGTTAAAAATTTGGGATTACGATTTAAAATTTATTTAATTACTATCTTTATCCTATTGGATTAGTGGAGTTAAGACCTTTTTATAAAAGTATTTAATATATGTCCACCTGGTTCCATTTTTCTTTGATGATAACCTTTATATTAATTTAAGAAAAGAAAAAATTACAAAATGTCACTCTCTTGACTTTAATATCAATAATTTTTTTACATAAGAATAAAAAGAGGATAAGTTTGGATTTAAATATAATTTGAGAGATTATTTTTTTTATCATATTAATTTATTTTTAATTTTTAGTGATTTAACAATCACCTTAATTGCTTATGTAATGTCGACACAATATTTATTCAATTAATAGAAAAATATAATAAATGATTTTAAAAATATTAAAGGTAATAAAATTTGGATTAATTATAGTGTTTCAAAAATTTTATTGATAAATATAACATATCAGAGATGCGTGAAATGTTTATATTCAAATGCCTTTGTTTTCATGTTGTTTTCAAATTCAAATTAAATGAATAATTCAAAAAATGACATTAATGGTATTTTATAATAAATAATGTTTTATAAAATTATTTAAAATTCATAAAAATCCTATATTTCTCCATGTGAATGAGATATGATTCAAAATATCAACCATGTTCTATTTATGGGTCACTTGTTTTTTATGGAAACATTCTTGACCATTAAAGTGTAAAAAACTTTGATATTGTGGTAATTATAAAAAGAGTTAATGGGGGGGGGGGTTAAAACGAAGAGACAAGGGTGAAAGATAACCCAAAATTATTCAAATTTTATTTTAGGAGATGATTTTGGCTCATACCCACCATATATTATAAATATATCACTTTGGAGCCACTTGAACTTGAAAAGTAATTTATATTAATTTAATACTTTATATAATTCCAAGAGTTCCTCTCTCCTCACTTATAAAAGGGAAAGTTTTCTCCTCCATTACTCACACCTTTTGATCCTTCTATCTTAACCAAAACATTAACATTTCTCTTATAAAATTCACTATACATGATATATAAGTTTTGGTCTTCTTAAAAGACCAATCAAAGGGTCCTTAAGAAGTGATCTAAAGGAGGCCTGTAATGCCCCATTACCTTTATATTAGGTATGTCCTAATCTTTTCTTTTAGTTTCATTTTTTTGGGTGAGTATTACTGAACATTAAATTTAGAAGATACCTATGATGGTGAAGTTAGGTATTTGTTGGAATTTTCATCATAAAACATGTGTTTTCACCTACTCAATGGGCACTAAAATGCTGTGTAAGAATAGTACCTTTTGTGTAATAGCTGTTGGGAAGAATCCATGAACTGGGTTCAGGGAATGAAATGTTTACACTCAATGTAACAGGTACACACCATGTATGAATAAAAATTTTATTTGTAATAAAAAAAATATTTTTTGGTTTATACAGACCCTAAAGATTACACGATGTTTAAATGGGTTACATGCTATGTAAATTTCATGGTGTTGTTTTTTAGGGAATTTCATGAGTGATATGTTTCATTATTCCTTCAATACATCCCTCCTCTCTTGACCTAGAGACCCCCTAGGTGATTTTGGGTGAATTATTTCCATCTAAATCACTTCATTCAGTGATTGATTTCCATTGTGGTTGGATTGCTTTTCATTGGGTAAGCATTCCTTCTCGTTATTCTTAGGGTTTGGTTGTAGCTTTGGTTTGGTTGTGGTTTTGTGATTAGATAGAATTTTATATCAATCCTTTTTAGACTCTTGTCATGCCTTGTCTTCTGAAGGCAAATCTTGTGGTTTCTAATCCCCATTGTCAGATGCAGTTAGGTTTTCTACATCCTTATGGTAGGTGGATATATTCAAGTGTTCTAATTTATTATTTTTTTGTTGTTTTTATTGATTCCTTGAGATTTGAAATTGAATTTCATGTTTTGAAATTGAAAATGGCATGGGTTCATGTTTTAAAGTGGGTTTTTCTTTTAAAACAAAATTAACTTGATTTGAAATGGAAAAGTGGATTTTCAAACCTTGAAGTATATTATATTGGATTATAAATAGTTTCATAAAAAACGAGATCATGGTTTTTAAAATAGAAACTGACAAACATTGCACAATGGGAACCCTGGGTACATTGGGAAAGAGACTCAGGTAGCCTTAGAGTATGTGTGACACCACTAGAAGGTAGAATCTTATATATCGATGGACTGTAGTAGTACTAAATATTAGTTGGATCCAACCTTATAACTTTTTGTCTTGTGAGTGTCTAGTACTTAATGTCCTATAGGATAGAGCCCATCTGGAAGGTGACTTGTTGTTTTTGGTTGTTTATTTCATGATAGATTATTTCATGGATGTTTTCTCACATGTGTACTTGCTTTAGGTATGTTTACCTACTTTTTTACATGACTGACATGTTTTTGGATTTGGAAAACATGATATGAAATTTGTGAAAACTCAAGTATTATTTGAGAAATGTTTTTAAATTATTTTATTATAAAAATCCATATAATTTGTTTTAAAGCTAGTAATTTTGAATTATTGATAGTATAACTTCTAGATTATTTGGTGGTTACCTACTGGGATCTGTTTCTCACAACCTAGTTCTACCTTTAGGAAGCTGTAGATCTTATTTTCAAGATATAAGTAAAGGTAAGGAAATTCTGTAACATGCTGGATTCTATTTACATCATTGTTTTAGTTTCGAGATGGTTTAGAGGTGACGATTGGTCTCATTGAGACTTGTGGGTCTAGAATTATCATAATTTCTAGTTTATCCTATTTATCTCAGTTATATCTTCCTTTGTTCCCAATTTTACTCTAGTTGTATTTATTTTTTTGCTTATATTCAATAATTATTTTGTTATCTTTATTATACCTCACCCTGTTGTCAAAGGAAGTTAGGTTTTCTAAGTACTTTAGGTATGTGGATCTATTCAAGTGTTCTAATTTTTTGAATTTATTATTATTATTATTGATTCATTGATATTTGAAATTGAATTTCATGTGCTGAAATTGAAAAGGGCATGGGTTCATGTTTTAAAGTATTTTTTTTTGTTTTGAAAATGGAATTGCCTTGATTTGAAATGGAAAATTGGATTTTAAAACCCTGAATAAGATTTAATTGGATTTGAAATGGTTTTATAAAAAATGTGAGCATGGTTTTTAAAACATAAACTGACAAAAATTTCAGAGTGGGAACCTTGGGTATGTCGGGAAATATACACAGTCGCCTTAGTGTATGTGTGACACCACTAGGAGGTAAACTCTTGTATATTTATGGATTGTGGTAGGACTCAATATTAGTTGGATCCAACCTTATTCCTTTTTGGCTCGTGAGTGTTTATTATGTATTTTCCCATAAGCTATATCCCCTTTGTAAGGCGCATTGTAGTTTTTGGTTGTTTATTCCATGATAGATTATTTCATGGATGATAGATTACATGTGTATTTACATTCGGTATGTTTACCTACTTTGTTATATGACTAGCATGTTTATGGCTTTGGAAAAGATGATATGAAATTTTTGAAAACTAAAGTATTGTTTGAGAAATGTTTTTAATTTTTTTTATTATAAAAATTATTGTAAAATTTTCTTATTTTAAAGATATAACTTGTGCATTATTGATAGTATAACTTGTATATATTCTTTAGTGGTCACCTAGTGGGATCTATTCCTTACAAACTACTTATACCTTTGGGAGGATTTAGACCTTGTTTTGTAGGATAAAGGTAAAGGTAATGCCATTATGTAGTATTTGGATTCTCTTTATGTCACTATTTTAGTTTTGGGACTGTTTAGAGCTGATGGTTGATCACATGGAGACTAATTGTTCTAGAATTTCCATACTTTCTGGTTTATCCTATTTAGATCAATTGTATCTTTATTTTTTTCCTACTTCTACTTTGGTTTTATGTCTTTTTTTTCTTATATTCAAGACTTATTTTTTATATTTGTTATATCTTACCCCATAATGGGCTGACTTGGGTGACTAGTCTAGTCGACTCAGGTAGGTCTATTAAAATTTTGGTATCAAAGGGTTTACTCAACCTGAAGTGTGTCAGCACTACCTAAGTTGTTTTTTTTATTGGGTAGATAAGAGTAGGATCTCTAGAATTCAAAAAGTAGGTGTAGAAAGGGGGATTTCCAGATCACTACCGTAACTGAATCTAAGTTACTATGGGTGGTAGGAAAATATTTACAAAGTTTGAGATCTGGTATATAGGTTAATTTGGATGAATTTTACTATAAATCTATTTAAATTAACCTATCTACTAAGTTTGGGGACTTGTTTTGTGTGAGGTGATTTGAATAAACTAAGTTGGGAGTTTATTTAGATGGACCTATTCTTTTCAAAAGGCATTTACTTTATGATATAATTCATAATTACTTTAAATTATTATCATTTTAAAGCATTGTTTTGGATTCTAGAAGTTGGTTCAAAGTTTTTATAATTTTATCATGTGTGATTGGTTATTGTCTTGTGTTTAATATACAATTCTCCCTAGAATATCTCTTCCAAATATAAGAGGTGAAACCGCAAGGTAGGTTTTACAGGCGGATCCTCTATTGGACCCTTCTTTCATTGCAGTGATCCGTACAATTCAGACTATGGGGTTAGTGGGCATAATGAACTTGGTATGAGTAGTGTACCATGGATCAAAATTTACTAATAATCATCCACCCATTTTTTTAGGTGACAAAGGGACACAACAATAAGAGGAGTGTCTTGAATAGATTTTAAGGATCTTTAACCTTTTTAAGAATCTTGAATATTCTCAGATGGGTTTTGTGATGTATATGCTTGAGGGGCTAGGAAGGAGATGGTGGGACTCTATAGTACATGCTAAGTTTCATGAAGCTATTATTTAGGTTTATTTCAAGAAGATATTTAATCTATAGTTTTTTCCTAATAATTTATATATATAAAATTCCCAAGAGTTTCTAACTTTGGAGAAAGGGGAGCATACCGTTCTAGATTACTCCACCCATTTTTCAAAGTTGGTTCATCTGGAACTAGATCTTTTCACCAATGATTACTTAAAGTCTCAGAGGTTCGAGATGGGGATGAGGATCAATATTATGTCAGTGATAGTTCTTTTGTGACTTCTCAAATTTGTGGAGGTAATGGATAAATTAGCTTTGGATGAGGTAGAAATAGCTGAGAGAATAGGTGTGAGTGGAGATTCAGTTGGTGCAGCTGTTAGATAGGGTGCTTCTTATGGTCAAAAAAGAAAGTGTAAGAGTGGAGCGTTTTATATAGGATTAGTTTTAGGGGATTATTCCAAGAAGAAACAAGTTATCTTCAACTGGTTTTGGAGGACTGGTCATACTAGGAATCATTGTATGGAGGCTCCTAGGAATTTTCATTTTTGTGGGTGATCTGGTAATCTAAAATGTTTATGTGAAAAGTTGTCCCAAGGTAGTAAGGTTGGATACACTTTCACCAAGGGACCATAGGTTCATGTTGTTGCTCCCAAGGGTGGAAGGTCTCATTCTCATGCCAAGGGGGATTTCTAGGTGGCTAATTCTGGATATATTTATATGGAAGAGTGTGCACTAGATGAATCTAAAGCAAGGTAGCTATTGTTAGAGGTAAAATGTTTATTTTGTCTTATATGGTATTATATTTGTTTGATACAAGTGATAATCATTATTTTATATCATCAAAGTTGGTATACATGTTGGGTTTGTGTTCGAAGCTTATTCCATTCTTGTTGTATCTTTCCACGCCTTTGAGAAAGAGGTCAAAACAAGGTTTCAAGTGCCCCACATGTTGGGGGATGATAGATGACCTTTAGGTGGTCTGGTATTTCTTAGTGTTTGATCTTGAAATATTTGACTTGATTATCAGCATCGATTGGATGATCAGTGTAAAGGACTAAATATACTATTATTTTCATCAGGTATAGTTCTTATCTTCTGATGGGGTTATTCATGTTTTCTAGGGTAAGTGGGACTCTAGATCAGGAAGGATAGGTATTCTTGTTCCTTTTTCTAGTATAATATCATGTCATTTTTCAGAGATGTTTCTTAGTGAAGTCGACCCTTTATTGGGTGGATAGCTACCTATTTTTGTGTGTTCTCACCCTGAGGTCTTTCCATATTATTTCTCTAGTTTACCACCATAGAGAGAGTTGATTTTACAATTGAACTACTACCTAGAATGATTCCCATTTCTATGCCATCCTATCGAATGGAACCTGATGAGTTAATGGAACTTAAAGTCTAGCTTGAGGACCTAGAGGTGAAAGGATTTATTCATCCTAGCATGTCATCATGGTCTTCACCTATACTCTTTTATAAGAAGTCAAACATAAGTCTCTAGATTTATATTTACTATCATAAGTTGAATTGGGAGACCATTAAGAAAAAGTATCCTTTACCCAGAATTGATGATCTATTTAATAAACTTAGAGGGTTTTTTTTTCTAATATTGACCTAAAGTCATGGTACCATTAGTTGAGGGTCTGAGAGGAGGACATACCTAAGACAACATTTCAGATTCAATATAGGTATTTTGAGTTTTTAGTTATGCCATTCAGTCTCACTAATGATCCTATAGTTTTTATGGATTTGATTAACCAAATCCTTCATTAGTTCTTGGACTCTTGTTGTGTTCATGGATGATATTTTGGTGTACTCCAAGTCATAGGAGGAGAATAGATACCATTTAGATATCATTCTTATAACCATGAAAGAACATCATCTGCATGGTAAGTTTTTTGGATCTGAGTGGTGAAGTTTCTGGGTAATTTGATATCTGTGATAAGCATCTCAGTAGATACTAAAAAGGTGCAAGAAATTACTTATTGGTAGCATCCCATAAATGTGTTTGAGATTCAAACCTTCTTGGGGTTAGCTAGTTATTATAGGAAGTTTGTTCATAACTTCTCCAAGATTGTATCTTTACTGGTAGATTTAACCCATAAGGGTGTAATGTTTGAATGGGATGATAAGTGTTAGTGATCTTTTGAGGATTTGAATATGAGTTTGAATTCATCACGATTTTTTATTCTTCCAGAACTAGGGTCGAGTTATGATGTTTTATACAATGATTCTGGTATGGGTTTGGGATGTGTCTTGATACAGGGGAAGAAGGTTGTGGCTTATGGATATCACCATTTATGACCTCATGAGATGAAACACCCTACCCATGATATTGATTTAATAGCTGTTATGCATGAAATCAAAACATGGAATCACTACCTCTTTGTATAATGGTTTACAATGTATTCTAATAAAAAAAATCCTGAAGTATATTTTCAATTAGAGGGATATGAACTTGTGATAGAGATGCTTTATTAAGTATCTTTAGACCTTTGATTTTGATATCGTATATACCCCCAAGAAAAGAAATGTGGTTTTCAATGCATTTAGTAGAAGAGTACCGATCCAAACAGTGAAGGAATCAATGAAAGTGTGGTATCTGATGAGTTTGTTTGCTAAAATGACCTTATAAGTGAAGGAGGTTGGTGGATAGGTGTTCTTGGCTTTGATAAAGGCTGAATTGTCTTTTTTATGAGCGAGTTCAACTTGAGAAGATGATAGATACTGAGATTCGATTCTTAGGAGAAATCCTAAATGGCGGGGAGACATCGGGTGAGTGGTATCAGTATCTAAGTAGAGCATTGTACTTTCATGGCAGGTTTATTTTTCCTTTTTACTTGAGATAGGAGATGTTGGATAGTGGACACCGGTCATGTTGGTCCATGAACCATGGGGATAAAATATGTACCAAAATTTGAGACGTCGGTATAGTGGATGGGAATGAGGTGATCAGTTGTGGATTTTGTATCATGGTGTCTCACTTTTCAAAAAGTTAAGTCAGAATACTAGAGACCTTTAGGTTTGTTATAGCCTCTACCCATTCTAGTATATAAGTGAGATGATATTTCTATGGATTTATTCATTAGTTTTCCATGGAATCCTAGTGAAAAGGATGTGATTTGGGTGATTATTGATAGACTCACTAAATCAGCAAATTTCTTACCAATAAATGAAATTATGAAAGTGGAGTATCTTAGAGAATTAAATGTATATAATATTGTGAAACTTAATATATTTCTTTCTACGGTGGTTTCTGAAAGAGACTCTAGCTTCACATCTAGATTCTAGAAAGTTTTATAGGAGGAAATGGGTTAGTAGTTGAAATTGAGAACATATTATCATCTGTAGATGTATAGAATTACAGTGAGGGATATCCAGGTTCTTGAAGATATTCTATGGGCCTATTTGATTGATTTTAGTGGATATTGGGAAAGTAATTTTCCTTTGGTTGAGTTTTCCCATAACAATAGTTATTAGAAATCGATCAGGATAGAGCCCTTTGAGTCTTTGTATGGGAATCCATGTTGATCTCCCTTGTGATGGGAATATTTGTGAGAGCGGTCCTTGGTTGGGATGAAATTGGTTTAGGAGATGAAAGAGATGGTGCAGTTGATTAAAAGGCATCTGATCATGGGACAAATTCATCATAAATCTCATGCAGACTATTGTTGTAGTCTGATGGAGTTTGAGGTTAGTGATTGGGTCTTTATAATAGTTTCACCTCACTTGGGACATCATCAGTTGGGTAAGTAGGGTAAGTTGGAATCATGGTTTGTGGTCCCCTTTTAGATCATTAAGTCATTAAGGAGGGTGGCCTATCAGTTTATTTTACCATATGTATTGACTTTAATACACTATTTGTTTCATGTTTCCTAGTTGAGGAGGTATATACCAGATCCATCCCAAGTGAGTAGATTATATGATGCTGATATTAATCATGATAACACTTTGGTTGAGCATCTAGTTCAGATTATGGATTTCCAGGATAAGGTACTATGTGATAAAAAGATCCCCCTGGTCTAGGTACTATGGAAGTGTAGATAAGATCAATATGAGATGTGGGAGTGGGAGTCATTGATGAGGTAGGAGTGACCTTCTCTTTTTTCGGATCTAGGATCTTAAGATCTTTCTGGGGATAGAAAGCCTTTATGGTGGGGAGATTATAACACCCCATTAAATTTCTATCAATCATGTTATAATCTTTTATTTTGGTTTACTTTTTTGTTGTGCGAGTATTGTTGACCATGAAATTGGGAGGATACCTATAATGGTGAAGTCATGGATTTGATGGATTTTTTAGCATAAAACCTGTGTTTTATACTAATCACTGGGCACTTAAACACCATGTAAGTATAGTAAACTCTATGTAATGGATGATGGGAAGAATCCATGAACCAGGTTCATGGAGTGAAAATTTTACATGCCATATAACAGGTACAAGATGTTTATGAATAAAAATATGGTTTTAATAAAAAGGGGATGGGTTTTTTTTTTTCGGTTTATACAAACCCCAAGGATTACATGATGTTTAAATGAGTTTCAAATCATGTAAATGTCGCAGTGTTGGTTTTTAGGGTGTTATCTAAGTGATATGTTTCATTATTTTTTTGATGAAACCCTCCTCTCTCAACCCAGAGAACCCTTAGGTAATTTTGGGGGACTTATTTCCATCCAAATCACTTCATTTAGTGATTGGTCTCTGTTGTGGTTAGATTTATTCGCATTGAGTAAGTGTTCCTTATTGTTATTCTTATGTTTTTGTTGCATCTTTGGTTTAGATGGGGTTTTTTGATTGGATAGAATTTTCTACCAATCCTTTTCATACTCTTTTCATGCCTTATCTTCTGATGGTAGATCTTGTGGTTTCCAATCCCTGTTGTCAGAGGTAGTTAGGTTTTATACATCCTTGAGGTAGGTGGATCTTTTAAAGTGTTATAATTTCTTTAATTTATTATTGTTCTTATTTATTCCTTGATATTTAAAATTTAATTCATGTATTGAAATTGAAAAGGGTTTGAGTTTATGTTTTAAAGTGGGTTTTTCTTTGAAATTTTGTTTCCTTGATTTGAAATAAAAAAGTGGATTTTCAAACCCTAAAGAAGATTGGATTGGATATGAAATGGTTTTATAAAAAATGTGAGCATGATTTTTAAAATAAAAACTGACAAACATTGCCTAATGGGGACCTTGGGTATATTAGAAAAGAGACACAAGTATCTTTAGTGTGTGTGTGACACTACTAGGAGGTAACCTCTTGTATATTGATGTATTGTGGTAGGAATCGATAATAGTTTGATCTAACCTTATGCCCTTTTTTTCTTGTGAGTGTATAGTACATATTTTCCCATAGGCTAGAGCTCATATAGAAAGTTCATTATTGTTTTTGGTTCTTTATTTCATGATATATTTTTTCATGGATGTTGGCTAACATGTGTATTTACATTCGGTATGTTTACCTGCTATGTTATATGAATGTCATGTTTATGGATTTGTAAAACATGATATGTAATTTTTGAAAACTCAAGGATTATTTGATAAGTTTTTTTAAAATTTTTTATTATAAAAATTCTTGTAAAACTATTTTGTTTTAAAGTTAGAACTTGTTTATTATTTATAGTATAACTTGTATAGATTCTTTGGAAGTTACCTACTGGTATTTGTTTCTCACACCCTACTTATGAATTTGGTTAGATTTAGACCTTTTTTTTAGGATACAAGTAAATGGAAGGGAATTATATAGCACTATAGATTCTATTTATATTGCTGTTTTTGATTTGGGATGGCTTGGAGGTGACAATTGGTCACATGGAGACTATTTGGTCTAGACTTGCAATATTTTCTGGTTTAACCTATTTGGATCAGTTTCATCTTCCTTTGTTTCCACTTTTAATCTATTTTTATGTATTTTTTTTATTATATTCAATACTTTTTTTATCTTTTTTATACCTCACCCCGTAATTGACTGACTTGGGTGACTGTTCTGGTCAACTCGGGTTGGCCTATTACAAGGCCTACTGAAGAAGAGGTAATCGTCTTATCCGACCTTTTTCAATTTATTTCTTCTCATAATTACTTTAAATATATGGTATAAATTATAGAATAATTAATTAAATATATTAAATATATTTAATTTTTATTATAATTATGGAACAACCATTACCCATATTATTCCCTTCCATTGGAAAATGATAACGTCGCTCGTGCGTACGTGTGGACTACGACCACTATGAAGCGATGTGATTCATTTTTCCATTATATTTGTATGGATGGTAATAAGGATATAATTAATGAATATATATGATATATATATATTATATAATAGTGATTTTGGAAAGGTTAATGTTTATTTACTTTTTCTTTGTTCCATACATCAAAAAGTGAAAATAGTGTTCATGCGTACGCACGACCTACCATCTCCATGAATGGTGTAATTTATTTTTATATATAAAACTTTAATGTTTGAATCTAAATATATAAATAATTAATATATATTATATTTATATCATTATTAAAATTCTAGATATTATGATACAATGATCAAAGTATAAGGACCGGGGCCACCAAACCAAAACTTGCATGAAAAATGAAGCAGTTATCACCCGAAATAGTGATTTTAATAACAAATTGTTAATAAAAGGGTGATAAGATGATATAAGTAAATCATATATGGTATAATATATATGATTTTGGTTCTATAATAAATGTTTAATAAATCTATATTTATTATGTAGGAGGTTCGAAAATTATATAAAGAAATCCGATACTTGAGGTGAGAGATTTACGTCTCAGTCCCATTTTATTCAGGATTGTTTATTCCTGAATTTAAATTGAGGAAATTATATGATCCTTATATGAAAAATCCATTTATTTTTTATAATCCTATGGTTATTTCTATATAATGGGAGTTTTCCTTTCATTTTCCTCTCTTTAAGTACTCAAGAGACCAAAAGAATATTTTTATGGAAACCTAACTTTATTTATCACTTCGATCAAAAATAAATTTTCTTCCATGTCCATGTTTTATAAAAAAAATTTCAAGAATGATTTTAATATTATTAAATAATCATATAAATTCATTTTCACCCATGTTTTATTTTTTACAAAATATTTTAGAAGGAACCTTCTTGTCATTTCCCAAATGAGGTACTTTTGACTTTTTACTAAAAATGTAAAAGGAATATTTTTTTAACATATATGCCATAAAAAAATTTACTGATGTTATGAACACTAAATGATTTGAAATTTACTTTACAAGTTTCCAAGTTTCTTTTAAAATAAAATATTTTCCATAATATTTTGTAAATTTTTAGTTTTTAAAGAAGTGATTTCAAAATGAAGAGGGTATTTTCCTCAAGAAAAATTCCAGTGATCATTTAAAGGAATTTTTACCCATGATAACATCCCTGATGTTAATTATCATTTACTAGGGATATAATCAAATGATACCATACTTATTATTTCTTTGTATGGTTTATGATTATGATGATGATATTTTTATGAAACCTTTTTATTTTTTATGGGTTATGCTATGATGAAATAATGAAATGTTTATAAAACATATTTTTTTACACAAGTTATGTTATGATGATTTGATGAATGTTTTATGATCTCATGGAAAACATATGTATAATTTTCATTATGTTATGGGTGCGTTTGGAATTATATATCCCTCTAATGCATTGTGTAAAGTTTTATATCTCATGAGATAAATCTGAGAAATAAGTCAATGTGATTGATCCACTATGGGAAAAAAGTTGATTCCTTGATCCACTATGGGAAATAGGCAGGGATTACTAATTCATTATGTGAAATAGGTATTTATTTGTGATCCATTAAAATATGGGAAACAAGTGTTGATTCATGATCCACTATTATTTTATAGTTATGTTAGTTAACCTTGACATATGAAATGGGTTCTATACCTATGGTGGTACCACACTATTATGACACGATTTTAGTAAAAAATTATGGTTTATGAATGATTATGATGCTTTCTCACTCCTATGAATCATGTCTTTAAAAATGATAAAATTTTATTCCATGAATCATGTTTATGGTCTATGATAGTTGGGGTATGAATGTTGTAAGTTATGTTCATGATCTCATACACTTATTCTTATCTTATTATTTCATATGACCATCAATTAATATATCCCATGTTTACCCTTACTAAGAATTTGAGATCACCATTTCTTATGTTTCCTTTCCATAGGTTATGAAGAAAGGTTTTAAGTAAGGTATATAAAGAAGGGTACAAATTGGGAAGAACATTATGAGAGATAATGAAGAATATACCTAAATAATATGTTCATGTATCTATTATCCAAATAAACTAAAACTTTATGGTTATTGAATGGATCGTAATATTATATACTGAATATTCATCTAAAATGATGCAATATTTATGTATGAATTTATTGGGCCACTATAAGAAGAATATGTACCAAATATCTTTAGGACTACTAGAGTTTGGGTTAGGGTACTAAAATGCGATGCTCTAAAAGTTTCAGTACCTAAAAGGGAAGAGTAGAATGCTAAAGTGTATAGATCTTCCAGAGTTATATGGATAGTTTAAAGGTTTGGATATGATATGAAATTATTATTTTTAATGGATGAATGAGAGCCCTAAATCCTAGAATAATTGAAACATATTAGTGATTTTAGAAAGAGGGAGTTAGCTACGAAGGGTGAGTTAGATTCATTGCTCGAGAATGAAACTTGGGTGCTAATAGAACTACCACAAAGAATGAAAGTACCTAAGAAAAAATGGGTCTTCTAATTAAAATAAGAAGTTGAAAGTATAATAAGGTAAAATTAATGGATTTTGGTCAAAGTTTTTTAGTATAATGAATTAGATTCTTTGAAAATTTTTCACCAGTAGATTAGCACACTACCATTTGGATAGTGTTGATCATGGTTGATTATGATAATATGAACTTAGAGTAGATGGATGTAAAAATATTGTTCCTTCATGGTGACTTGGAGGAGGAAATTTACATAATGAAACCAACTATTTTTGTGGATCAACAAAAAAGGACTTGGTGTATAAATTGAAAAGAATCCTATATGATTTGAAGAAGACACCAAGGTAATGGTACTGGAAGTTTGATGCATTTATGGTAGAGAAAGGTTTTATATAGAGAAATGCATATTAATGTTTCTACCAGAGGATGTTTTAGGATGGAAGTTTCATCATCCCACTCCTATACATAGATGACATGATTATGTTAGGACTAAAAGTTAAGCATATTCAGAAGCTGAAAAATGATTTTTTTGGAATATTCGAGATGAAATATCTTTGGGAGGCCAAGAAAATCTTGGGGATAGAGATTAAGAGAGACAATAAAGCAGAGAGTTTGGTATTTTCTAAAATGTATTACATCCAAAAAACAATAAAAACATTTTCAATATCCATATGTAAACTAGTGTAAACTCTATTAGATGAATACTTCAAATTTTTCAAGAAGTAAGAATAAAAAATGAATGATGAGAAAAAGTACATGGGACAAGTTCCATTTTCATCAATAATAGGCATTATAATGTACAAAATGTTATATAATCACTTTAAAATTGTATATGTAGTGGGAGTATCATCCATTTCATGTCCAATCTAGGGAAATATCACTAGGAATCCATAAAATGGATCATCTAGTATCTCAAAGGATTGAAAGATACAACCCTATGTTTCGAGACAAATGATCCATTACAAGGGTATATAGATTTAGAATTTGGGATATATTAATATACTTATAAGAGTACTATATACCATGTTTTCACATATGGAGGAATGATAGTTGGATGTTAAGGCTGTATCCAATGGTAGCACTTTCGACAATGAATGTAGAATATGTAGCCACAACAGAGGTTGAGAAAGAACTGATTTGGTTGAGGTGTATGCTGAAGGAAATCGAAAAGGTATTAAAATGTGGATTGATCTACTATGAAAGTTATAGTGTAACACACTTATAAAAAAATATGGTTTTTCACTCTTTTCTAAAAGGCATCAACCAAAAATATCACTTTATTCAGGAGATGTTAGAGGATAGTGATCTAGAGCCATGGAAGATAGCTAGAAGATAAAATCTATCTAACATGATCACCAAGGTTTTATTCTAGTATATTCATAGGAAACACTATATCATGTTTGGACTAGTGTAATTAAATGGTGATGGAGAAATTGTGTGTTTTAGAAGTTTTGGATGGATCATTTTTGCCTAAGAGTTAGAGGTTTCTATTGATTTCTTGAAGGAGTCTTTAAGTGAGAGATTTTTAGGAATGAAAATCATGATTTAAGTTTCGATTTAGCTTGTTTGGAAGAAGAATCTATGAAATATATATTTAGTTTTTAATGGAGGCAGTGACATCGGAAATGTTAGTGGTGACAGATTAGTTAGAAGATGCTATCTTTTGATGAGTATACAATGGTCAGTTGTCTAAAAGGTGTGAATGGAAGTTATACGATAAGTCAAATTATTCTAATGTTTACATAAAGTTATTACTATTAGTTTTTTAGTAAATGTGGGAGATATATAAGATTTATCAAATAGTAATAAAGGTAAAGGTATAGGATAATCACCTCATCATAATACAAGTTGGAGGAAATTAGAAGACAAGTATAGAGATAAGACTCTAGGTAAATAGATAAGACCTGGACCTATATTTTGGAACTACAAGAATAAAGGGAATCTCAAGAAGGAATACATAGATTTTAGGGTGAAATTTGGATGTGAAGCTTTTATAATTTTTAGTTTCATTAATTTATCTAAAATTAGCATAAACTTACTACTGATCATCAAAATTCTAGCAGAATCATGGGTGATTGATTTAGGGGAATCATTCCATTCTATGACGGAGCAAGGATGTATGATCAATTATGAAGATGAAAGATACAAAATCTCATAAGCTATAAATTTTTCACATGTATGTTTGGGGACCTTTCCCAAATCGTTCTCATGGAGTATCCTTATACGTTGTCACATTCATTGATAACTCCACAAGGAAAGTATGAGTTTACTTTCTAAAACACAAGTTTGAGGTATTCAAAGTATTTATCCAGTGGAAGGATATGATGGAATATTATCGATAGAAATAAAAAATTATTAAGGTATGATAATTATGGTGAGTATAACATAAAGGAATTCATTAACCACCATTAAAAGAAAGGAATCAGGACAGAGAAGACTGTTTCCGAGACACCATAGATAAAAGGTGTGGATAAACCCATGAATTAGAAATTAATAAAAAATTTGTGGAGCATGTGGCTACATTATGGTATGTCTAAGTAAATTTTGGTAGAATAGGTCATTTATTTATCATACTTAGTTAACAAAATTACATTAGAATCAATGGGACAATAGATTCTAGAGTAGTTATGGTCTAGAAAATTAATGGAAGTTATCCACCTCACAACATTCTATAGCCTATCCTATGTCCATGTGGATGTTAAGGAAAGGGAAAAATTGAATTAAAATTTCATAAATATTTCTTTGTGGGATATAATAATGAAAACATTGGTTTTTGGTTGTGGGATGATGAAAATTCAAATATAATCAGTAACCAAAACGTTCTTTTCAATGAGAAGGTCATATAGAAAGACCAAAACTTAGTGGAAAAGGAATTTGAGAAAAAATATTCAACTAAAGATGTCCTAGTTTATTAGATCAATAATTATATAAGGAAAAAAGTTTTATATAGTACATAGGGTATGAAATGTTTGGAGGTTAGGCTAGTGGAATATATACCAGAGCGCTCTAAGAATGTTGAAGGTCGGGTCAGGGTACTGAAAGGTGATGCTTCATAAGTTAGAATACCTGAAAGGGTAGAGTAGTAAGTTTAAGTGAATAGATTTAATAGGGTTATATGACTAGGTTGGAGGTTTGAATTTGATATGAAATTATTACTTTTAATAGTTGAATGAGAGCCCAAAATATTAGAAAAAGTGTCAAGTATCAATAATTTCAAAAAGTGGGAGTGGGTTATGAAGGATGATTTAGATTCATTTCACTATAAGGGATGAAATAAACTAAAAAATGGGTCTTCTAGTTAAAATAATAATTTGACAGTGGAAGAAGGTATAAGGAAAGGCTGGTGGTTGGAGATTTTTAGCAGAAGGAATTGACTCGTTTTAAATTTTCTCACTGGTAGTTAAGCACACTACCACTTGGATGGTACCAAGCATGGTTTCTTATGATAATGTGTACTTAGAGTAGATGAATGTTAAAATAGTGTCTCTTCATAGTGATTTGGAGTAATAAATTTACAATCAACCAAATGAGTTTTTGGATCAATAGAACAAATACTTGGTGTTTAGACTAAAAAAAGCCTATATAGCTTGAAGCAGACACAAAGGTAATGAAACTAGAAGTTTGATGAATTCATGGTAAATAAAGGTTTCATGTGGAGAAAAAAACATCACTATTACTACTAGAATATATTTAAGGATGAATTTTTCATTATCCCACTCTCGTATGTGGATGAAATGATTCTAACAAGATAAAAAATTAGGCAGATGTAGAAGATGAAAAATGATTTGTTTGGAATATTTGAGATGAAAGATATTAGAGAGGCCAAGAAAATATCTAGGATAATGATTGAGAGAGTCATAAAATCTGAGAGTTTGGTATTGTCTCAAGGGTATTACATTCAAAAAATAATTGAAATGTTTACAATGTCTGAATGTAAGCCAGTCTCAACTCCATTGGTTGAACACTTCAAATTTTCCACGGAGAAAGCACAAAAAAAATGATGAGTCAAAGTATATGGAAGAAGTTATATTTACATTAGTGCTAGGTAGTTTGATGTATTCCATAATATTTAATCTCCCATACATTGTATATTCAATGATATTTTTCATCCATTTCATGTCCAATCTAGGTAAATAACACTGAGAATCCCTGAAATGGATCTTATGGTATCTCAAAGGATTGAAAGATACAACCTTATGTTTCAAGAAAAATGATCCATTATAAGGGTATATAGATGTATAATTTGGGAGATATTTAGATACTTGGAAGAGTACTATAGGCTATGTGTTCACATACATAGGAATGACAATTTGATTTCAAGGATGTAACTAACAATAGAATTTTTCACAATGGATATGGAATATGTATCCACAATAGAAGATGAGAAAGAACTAATTTGATTGAGACATATTTTTAAGGAAATAAAAAAGGGCCAAAAATGTAGATTTATCTACTATGATAGTTATATCACAATTATCTTATCTAAAAATATGGCGTTTCACTCTCAGTCAAAACACATTGACCTGAAATATCACTTCATTCAGGAGATGCTAGAGGACAATAAGGCTGAGTTGTAGAAGATAGCTGGAATAAAAAATCTAGACACCATGTTCACCAAGGTTTTATTCTAGAAAATTACAAGGAAACACTATTCCTCTGTGAGACTAGGGTAATCAAATGGAGATGGAGACACTATGTGATGCATAAGTTTTGGAAGGATTTTTTTGACTAAGAGTTGGTGGTCTCCATTGATTCCTTGAAGCAATATTTAAGTGAGAGATTTTTAATAATGTGAAGTATGATTTAAGTTCCAATTCAGTTTTATTGAAAGAATAATCTCTAGAAGATAAATTCAATTTTTTTTAGACAATTATGATATAAATGTTAGTGGAGGATAGTTGGTTAGAAGATGCTATTTTTCAATGGGTGTGTAGTGGTAAGTTGTCTGAAATGTACTAATGGAAGTTACATGATACATAAAAGTGTTATTATGTTTATATAAATTTCTTTATAGAAATTTTTATGGAAACTAGGGAAGTTTCATAAGAGTCATAAATTGATACATAAAGGTAACATGTACTATTCACCAGAAGTTGGTGGTTGTAGCTGGACTTGCTATAGGGTATCAATAGTCACCATGCTTAGTGGAGGGACTTCCATGAGTATCATAAGTTGGTGCAAATGGATGACTGTATATAACCTACTATAAGTATGCGGGACCACTTATACACATGTTATGATGCAATTTATATTCAATGATATATTTGGATCATTAGTAAAAGTAGTTATAATCTTTATAACTTTAGATTGTAATGAAAATGAAATAGTATTATCCCATGGATATAGGATATAATGGTTTAACCATATAAATAATTTGTGTTATTTCCCTTTTTATTTCATTTTAATGTTTTATTGAGTGCATATGAGGTTTGAATCAGTGTAGTGAGTTAGGTCGAGACCTTCCTTCTTATCTTATGGTACATTGAGTTTGTAAGGTATCTTCCAGTCAAGGAAGTTCTGGTGCTTGTTTCCACCAAACAACACTTGGATGGTTTATCTTTCAATGGATCAGGGGTGTTTTACCCTAAGAAGTTATTCATGCTAAAAGATAATCTCCCTTCCTCATCTACTCTTCCATCTCATCTCTTTTCCTCTGATTTTATTTACCTTGGATAGAGATTCTATATTTAATTCCACTAGATCATGGTGTAATTAATAATAAATCATGGGGATTTCTTCCCTTTTACTTAAAGGATGATTTTATGTAAAATGATTAAGGTATGGATTGACCTAGAGTTATTTGGTTTATAGGGTGGAATCTAAGATTGTTCATTGGAGACTATTTAGGGATTTAGGATGCTATATTTCTAGGAGAATTTATGATTTTGATCCCTTTAGTTTTCTTCAAGATTTTATTAGTTTCAAATTATGGTGATTAGTGCCTTGGTTCCTTTGGTTATAAAATTTTGGTTTGGTTGTTTTATGGGTACTGATGATCGTTTTGAATTTTCAATGCTATCCTAAATTATTGGTAGCTGGTTTCAATTCAATGGGTGATTCTCAAGGGATGTTTACCTTTATTTTTTTCTAAATTATTTTAGATATTATTTATATATAGAAGATATAAATAAATGGTTTTCATTATTATATAAGTGAATGGTTTTCAGATTACTTCTGTAATGAAAACCTACTTACCTCTCATGATTATAATTAATTCCATTAAATAAGGCAGTGTTTGTGCTAACCTCATAAGCCTTAAATCTTATTATTAATTTCATTAAAAAAAGTTAGATATTCATCTCTAGAACTTATTTTTATAAGGTGTTGAGAACTTGTTAATTATTATTATTTGAATTGAAAATCTTGGAGTGTTTTTGGTATCAAAACAACTAGATAAAAACTTAGGAGATAAGAGTACCACTACTAGAAATTGAAACTATAGCCACAGACCTATATCCACAGTCTTATAGGCCCATGGCTATATCTTGTTTATAGCCACAGTTTAATTTTTAATCCATGGCTACACAATTCCATACCCCTTCTTTTTTCGATTCCCTTCGGGCTCCGCCTCCATCCCCGATATGCATCCCCCTTTTTTTCAATTCCAGTCGGGCTCCTCCTCTGTCCCCGATATGCGAACCTCTCACCGCGGCACCCTCCTCCCACGACGACCTCTCCTCCTCCCCGACGGCCTCTCCTCCTACCCGACGACCTCTCTCACCACGCCCTACTCTCTTTCCTCTCTTTCCCTCGCTACTGTCCTCTATCGCTTATCCTCACTGGCTTCGGTTCCTCTATCCCTCATCACGGTTCGTTCATTCACAGCACGGATTCTCCAATCTCGGCTCGGCTTCTCTATTCGGGGTTTCTCCATCCCTCGAGCGATACTCCCTTCCTCCATACCATTGTTTGGGAATTCCTCCTTCATTCGGTGCGTCGACAGAAGGGTTCCTCCATACCCTTCTTTGGGACTTCCTCCCCCATATGGTGCGTTGGCCCAACTAATTTGTATTTTTGAGGAATTGGGGGTTCCACCTAGGTCATTGGACTCACCCAAACTCATGTACACGACTTGGGTTTCAATATAAATGACGAGTCCTTCTTGTTTTCTATTAGGGTATAAGTATTTATTAGAGATGTAAATGTTGTAAATGTCTAGTAAGTTGCAGAGGAGAAGGATTTATTAGGCTGTATTATGTTAGTTGGTCCATAGTACAATTTTACTTTAGTTATCATTTAGCATGTATTGATGATATTTCAATTTTATTTATATACGATTCTATATTTTTCTGATATTTATTCTGAGCTATTTTAATCTTCTACAATATATAGATTTATTTATTTCTAGTCTAGAATATGGGGGATTAATTGGCTCTCTATTTTGTTTCTATAAGTTTTTGTGATGTCTGTTATATTGTCGGGTGATGCCAAATTTTCAGTAGATTTGGCCATGACCCTTAGGCCTTATATTAGAGGGAACAATGTCCCGATGAATATTCGAGGACCTCACCAATAGTTAGAAGAATTTGGTGTATGGTTAGGTGAACTTGAGTTCATGTAGAACCCATGTGTGGGTTCATTTTGGGAGGTCCATATTAGGGTGTAACACACACACACACTCACATAGGAATCCTATAGATATCATCCACATATAATTGATAATACAATAACGATAAGTACTTTACATACTGAATAATCCCAAAGAATACTACTCTTGTGAAGGATTCGATCGGCTCCCTGATCTCATGACATTGGCTCATGCAATGGAACCCTACCCGCTCCGTAGCTCCCTACTCTCGTGACATCGGCTCAGGCGAAGGAACACTACCCTCTCCAGATATGTCAAAGGAACCCTACCTGCTTCCTGCTCTCACGGATGAACCCTTCCTGCCAAGGGAATAAACCTTCTGGCCCCCTCCTATCGTGATTCACCCCTTCCTGTAGGTAATCACAATTCTTACGTCTCTTTGAATGATATGAATCCTCATCTTCCATTCATTTATTTCTGACCAAATTAAACATATGTTGAGATATTTGTTGTAAATTTTTTTCTGTCTTTCACGTTGTAATTTTTACTTTCATGATCATTCATATCTAATAGCCTGTTTTCATGTTTCAACTAGCCTGTTTCCAAGAGTTCTTTTGATTTTATTTTCATTAGGGAGATTTTCATAGAGAATCCACTTGTGTTGTTTACATTGTAAAAGATATAATTATTTATTCTTGTAATTATTTTTTTTCCAATTATTGAGATCAAATAGATATGGTATAAAACCCTATTTTTATGATAATTCATGATGAAGGGCTACTGCTGATCTATTGAGAGAAACATATTCCATGGTTAGTAATAAATTTTTCATTTCTTAGATTGGTGAAGGGATTTTTTTATTGGAGAATAGAGTGTACAAGGACTGGTTGTTGATACATAACAACGAGTTTTTAGTCGAGGAACATCTTGGGGACAGAATTGAGATACCTTAGCTTAGTTTACAAAGCACATGTCAAATAGTTCTAAAATTTAAGGGTTCCAGAGTTGTATTTTTTTGTTAATTGATATTATTTAGGGATATTTGAGTTGTTACTCAATACATTATTTTTTATATATCATTGTATTTATAATTTATATTGTTGACATTCTATTTGATGAACTATTTTTTAAGTGCTAATAGTTTTATTCACCACAGATTTATATTGTACTGTATTGTTCTATGATTTGATTGGAAGATTATATCATCTTGTCAACATCAACAAGACTAGGATGACTTTTTTTTGGTTTTTATTTTACAATTCTCACCCTATTATAGTTTCACATCATATCACATCACATCTAAGACCAATAAAATAATTTTTTTTGTAAACTAAAATGGCAATTGGTTTTTTCATCTAAGAGATTAAACAAAGACATAACACATCAATCCAAGAAGAATATAAAGGCTATCATTCTAAGATCATTCCCACTCAAGTATTTAAGAGTAAACTGTTGAACCACAATGTAAAATTATCTAATGAATAAAAATTGTCTAATTAGGAAATCTGGAAAAATTTGGCAATATTGACAGGTAGACTTTCTTGAGTTTTAGCGTGTTATCTAATGATTCCTTCTTATCCCTCATTATTTTAATGTTCTCGACTTTAAAATATTTTTCTCAAGCTCATAGCCTCATAAACCACCTTAACACTACACATCCTCAACATCCTCTCCATGGAAGTCTTAACTGGTCACTCTTACTATCATGTGACAAGAACTCATCCCTACTAACTAAATGAAAAAAAACCCATTTTCTGCTGACTGAGGCATTGTGTCTGATATATTCTTCAAAAAATTCCAGAAACTTCTCCTACTATCAATGATCAAAATGCCATGTATCACTAAACAATAAACATGTCAAATTCTTCCATCCATAGACAACTTTATTAAGCACATAACCAAGTCCAAGATTATTCATCCAACTAGATCTCAATCGTGCCTTACCTTGCCCGAAACATTCTCCAGGGAACTCAAGAAATCTATATAATCATTAAAAAACTTGACTCACTAGCTCAAGATCAAAATATTTGCCTCAAAATTAACTTTTCAATTATAAATTAGGGCTTTTTTTTTCAAATCATTTTTTGTACCCTTCCATAGTTCCCTTGGAACATGGGTTACCATGATTAACGTGACGTATCTCACTTACGCAAGTCATCTTAATCATCCAAAACCTTATTTCCAACCTATGTCAGCATCATACATGAATTCAAGCTTCTCCACATTTCAATATCCATTCTTTCAAAAGACAAAACACCCAAAAAACCCACTTTATTAATATCCATCAACCATTTGAACTCAAAACCAATCATATTTCTTTTGGTGAATACATCTCGGACATCAACATTTGAATTGACATACCACTACCTTGCTTTGACACCACTCTACTCATCGTCAGCAAAACATATAAATTTCATTTTTTAAATATTCTATATTTATGAAACCAAAATAATAAGGAAATTGGAGGCTCCAATATTTCATTTTTATTCAACCAGAATAGGGAACACTATCCATTGAATAAAAAACATTGTATTTAATAGCCTCATAATGGAATGATGCTTGCCTTCAATTCCATATCCATGGAAATTTACTTAAAAACATTCTTTGGAAATCGCTTCAATCCTATCACTTTATTCATTCATCATTGTTCCCATTTTATTTATGCTGAAATTCAAGGTATCTTCTCTATTCTGTTTCTTGTTCTCCAAGTCACCATCTTCGATCATCAAATTTAAAATTCTTGTATGAAATCCCATTGTTCCACAATCTCTTATAAGTCTGGGATATCTTCGTTTAAATGGGATGAACACATCCTTGATTAGAACATGATGTTTTTTCTACCTGTTCATAATACATTCTTTTTAGCTCCATAATAGTCTAAAAAATCACTTCCTTTATAAAAACCAATGTTATAATCACATGAATTTAAATGGGTTTTAATATCTATTTTGGTGAAAAATATTTCTACAACAACGTTATATTGACAAAGACTAAGCCATTAATAACTAGTAAATACATTGATATATATGCAATTATTATCTATATAGCTACATATTTGTATTTATTTTCTAGTATACATATTTAGGTATGCGCTTATTTCTAGTATGCATTACCAGTTTTCACTCAGATAGAAAATAAGTGTGACATAGCTACTGTATGCATTGACTTTTCACTATGGAGTACTAGTATGGAATTATATAGAGAATAAGCACATTAATATTAGTACCTTCTTGTTTGAAATTGTTTTCCAAGAATTTATATTGGAAAAAATCTAATATATGTGTAAGTGAATTTATAGTAGATAGTTATTTTAAAGCTTACATAGAAATAGAAGAGAAAAAAATATAGAGGAGAAAGAGTTTTGAGAGAAATAATATATATATATATATAATCATATGTATTTATTATGATGTACTGTTAGTATATTATTTCCATACTTATGATATATTGTTTGTATATTAAATAAATCACCAGATGTACATCTAGAGAAGAAATCCAAATCAATTAGGATTAAATACTCTTCATATTACATTCATAGTTATGTTAATATACCAATACTACATCATAATTAAATCAAATAGTACATCTTGAATTGAATCAATTTCAATTCAAGAATATTATCAGTTTGAAAATGTTAACATATTTTAAGGGAATATGTTAGGATGTATTAATACTTGAGTTTGTATGTTAACAAATTATAATGTATAATTGATGAAATCATAAAAATATATTGTGATTAATATACAATGATGTATTTTAAACTGTTTCTATAACATCAATTATACATAGAATGTAATAATCAGATGTATTTATAATAACCAAGGAAGTGTTATTTCTTCAATTAGAGGAGTTGATTAGAGTTTATTTAGAAAAAACCAACTTAAAATCAAGTTTTTTAACACAACAATTGTAAACTACAATTGAAATTTTAATCATAAGATATCCAACTCAATTATGTTGGTATATTTATTATTATGTATTGTTGTTTTTTTATGAACAATACATCACAATTATACATTGCTTTAATAACATAATTGATCCAACTCATTTATGTTCACATCCAATAATTGATGTTATCATAATAAATACATTTGATTATTATACATTGCTGTTTTTTTTATATTTTTAGTATAATAAACTTTAGCAATACATTATTAACCCTGTTTTGCATATGATGAATCATTATTTTTGTGGTATGACTATAAATTTCATTGTATTACAGGTTGCGCCTTCTGATGCAACCTCTCGACAATCTGTTTCAAGTACCACAACAATTCCATCTTCATACTCAATAATATGAACTATTTAATTTTATTTCTGTTTCAAGTTTATATTTAGAACACGATTTTTTTTATGTAAACCTTCACATTTTATTGGTGAAACTCTTTTTTCATTCTATGAAATCTATTTTTGAAAAATACTTAAGCTACTATTTTTTACAACTTCTAAAAAATTAGATTTTCAATATGTTATGTATTCTCCTCTTCTTTTCCATAGCTGCTGCTATATCAGTTTTATATATTCCAGCAACATACACCTTTCATTCAAGGTTTGATAATTAATATCCTATTCTAATTTTTCCACACTCATTCTAGGTGTGGAATAGTGTATTATTTTGTTCAATACATTTCCTGTTAATTCATATAAATTCTCAGGATATTGTTCCATGATATGCTCCTTTTCATATTAGTGTTGTGATGTCCGTTATCATGTGGTCTTATAAAATGGTTCAGCTTACTCCCTAAACTCCATGCCCTTTGTTCTTTATTTTGATCACTACCCATATCTAGAATTATGGAATGTTTCTTCCTCTTCATGGCATAGATCTTTGTTAATAACTAGTTCCCTTAATATCCAACCATTTCCATCTCCAAAATTTCTCAACCTCATTCACCATGGAATGGGGCAGGCTGTTGTGAAATTTTCATTCACCATATCACTTTTATCTTGCTCCTGATAATTCATTGTAATATCCAAATCCTTCCAACTACTAATTATTCTTTAATAAACATAATAAACAACATCAAACACCATTTGACTTTCCACCTCCACATGCACATCCATATACTTACATGTGAACCAATTCTCTATATCTCCTTAAGAATTCTATTTTTATAATGTCATTAATATATTCCTATGCTTTAAACATTTTACATCATTTTTGATTTTTAAAAAACCAACACAAAAGCTCTTTGGTTACAAAATTCTCCCCATTTGGTGTTCATTCTCAGCTCTACTCCCCCCTTTCTCAAGAAACTTCCTTCACAATATATATGATGGAAAAAAAATCTTTTCATGCCTCCAAATATGAATTTCATACCTTAGTCCCCTTGTTGGATAGAATAATTCTAGATTTTGTTATTTTTAATCTTAGAACTACTTTCTTTAAACCCACCTACACTTTCCACAGTAAATTACAATTAGTGAATTCTACACTTTGAATTGAGTTGTATAAAAATCCTCTAGGACTTGTGAGTTGTATATGTCACGACCGGCCCTCGGGGTCCGTGCCGTGACTACCCCAAGCCCGCCTTCCATAGGCCAGGGGCTGGCGACTAGCACCAAGGCGTAAATCCCAGTAAAAAGGGAAGGCATTGCCTTTGTAAAGTAAACAAACACCACAGAGTAAGCAAGCGGAAAGTAAACACTAAGTAAAAACAGAGTACAACTGAAGTGCGGAAAAGTAAATGGGCCAGTATACAAACCCAAACTGAAAGTAAAGTACAACTCGAAAGGGAAAACAACAACTGTATGTAAAAGCCGCTACACCGAGATGTCCACTGGAGATCCCACCTGAAGGGTGGGTACAGATAGCTCCACTGCTCCTCGGGTCCCGCCGTCCACTCCGAGCACGTCCCGCCCAGTGGTCCACCTCCAGGTACTGTCCTGCTCTGCAAGCCTCGGCCAAGATCAACGCTGTCCGTCGTCTGCAACCAACACAACGTGGTGCGGGCATAGCCCGTGAAGGGGTGAGTATAAGCTACTCAGTAGGGACCCCGAGACCCCTGAAGGTCTCTCAAAATCCACAAAGGATAAATCACGAAGAAAGGTACAATCACGAAGTAACAACCGACACTGCTTAGGTATATGCCCATACATATACCTAAGTCATCAATTCCAACATGCTCCATCCACCGAGCCCAAGCACAACTCAGTCCACACAGGAAAGTAAACGTATTCCACACAGGAAAGCAAAACGAAATCCACACAGGATAGCACAACACAATCCACACAGGAAAGCAACTGGATTCAGCTCACACAGGTATACTTCTTCGAAAGATGATAAAGATGATCTCTGATCCATCTAAGTCGTCGGACCCACGAAAGATCGATAGGTAACTAACCCCCGCAAAAGACCCACACAGGATCGGGCCCACATAGGACCTGTAGGCGCTGGTTCACACAGGACCGCTGAGCGCAAAGACCCACACAGGATCGGACCCACACAGGATCAGGCCCACACAGGACCTGTAGCACTGATCCACGTAGGATCGCTGAGTGCTGTAGTCGTCGTCGTCGAATCCACACAGGATCTCTGTACTGTCGTCGTCGCAGTCACTATAGCAGTAGTAGCAGTAGTAGTAGCAGTCACAGTCGCAGCCAGCACTAGGGTTCCCGCACACAAAAAGCTCGTACAGGAGGATCCGCTCCACGAGCCGAGAGGCTGATACATCAACTGTCACAAAGTCCAGAGTTGATGTATCCAAAAGTTCCGTATCGTCAACAGGAACTCAACGCAACAGACGACGCGTCGATCGGACGCCCGGTCTGAGAGTTATTGGCATTTTCGTCCCCGGGGCCCAGTTGGTTTTTAAGGCAAAACCAACCCGACCGTACTCCACCTACGTCCAAACCTCGGGCGGAGTATTCCAAAAGATCCGTCTCCCTAAGAGGAACACAACAAAGCTGACGGCACATCAATCGGACGTCCGTAGCTCAAGATATGAGCGTTTCTGCTCCGAAGGCCCGGTTGGTTTCGTGAACGAACCAACCCGGCCGAACTCAAAGTATTCCGAAACTTTGAGTGCGATATACCGAAACGACCGTCTCGATCCAAGGATCGCGTTGCCGCATACGGTTCGTCAATCGGAGGTCCGTGGCTCAAGTTATGGCCAAAAGACCGAATCCATCTCGAAAACGGGGGGTCCGGGTCCGGGCCGCCCCGGCCCGACCCCCCCCCCCCTGGGTCGGCCCGAACCGGGTCGACCCGACCCGAGTTCGACCCGGCCCGGCCGGCGGCGGACCGGCGCGGCGGCGCGGTCCGGCGCGACGGCGCGACCCAGCGGCGGCGGCGCGGCCTGGCGCCGCTGGGGTCACGCGCGGGGGGCATGGCCCCCGCATCCTGCTGGCAGCGCGGCTTTTAGCCGCGCCATTTTGTGAACCGGCCCCCCTTCGAGGGGGCCTGCTTGAGAGAAACCGGGGGGCCGCCTGCCCCCCTCAATGAAACCACCCCCCCAATTAAATGGGGGGGGGGCTTTTGAGCGCTGGCTGGGGGAATTAAATTCCCCCGGCCTTTGACCTTCCGGTCGGCCACCTGGCCGACCGGTTTTTCTCCAAGGGGACCGGCAAATCGGTCCCCTTTTTCCGGCTTCCGACGCCGGCGGCCCGGCCGCCGGTCTTCTCGTCCCGCCGCGGCCCGGAACCGGCCACGGTGTTCGTCGTCCGGCGCGGTGCGACGGCACCGCGCCCCTCCGCCGCGCCTTTGATTCCCTTCGACGCGACGCGACGGCGTCGCGTTCTTGATGATCCTTCCACGGCGCGGCGCGACGGCGCCGCGCAATATAAGTGTGCGAATATCCGCGTGGTGCGACAGCACCACGCTATCTTGTTCATCCGCAAGATAAATCAACAAGAACAAAAGAGGGGGTTCGGCCGTGTTCATGCGGTCCGGCCCCCTGACGTTAAATGATAACACATATTTAAATATCCTCACGTTAGTCATGCCAGAACCACGAACAAGAATAAATAAATAAACAATTAACAACAACCCCTACCTTGGGTTCAAGTTCTAAGATTGTCAACGACCCGCGGAAGACAACGTCGCGGAGGTCGGGCGTCACGGTAATCGTTCGTCAAATCCGTTGACGAAGAGGTACGTCCGAAGAGGTATGTCGTTGGAGAATCTTCGTAAGCCGATGAAGAAAGTCCGAGGAGGAAGCGGCGTTCCCTTTCGTTGACACGGAAGGCGTCGTCGATCTTCGGATACAATCGGCTACGAAGAAGAGAGGAGTGGTGTTCTTAGTCGGAGCTTGAGCGTTCTTCGTCAAAGATTGAGCGTTCTTCATCAAAGTTTGAAGAAGAAAGAAAAGCTCTCAAATCCTCTCAAGATGGCTAAACAATTCTAACCAAATAAAATAAGCTAAGAGCTTATTTTATTAACTCAACCAAACCTTTTTGAATTTCAAAGGTTTGAAAAAGTTTAAACAGCTCAACCTAATTAATAAGATAAGTTGTCAAAACATTTAAAGTGGGGTTAAAGGGAGTTTTGAGAGAAGTTGAAAAGTTGGGTTTCGTGTGGGCCCCACCACACTTAATCCTCCCAAGGGAGGTTAAGTGGATGTGGGTCCCACCTTTAACTCCCTTTGGGAGAAGTTAACTAACATAAAAATAAAAAGTGTTCCACATTTTTATTCAACTTTTTATAATTCTCCCAAAATCTAACTTTCGTCCCACAATAAACGCAACTACGGAAAAGGTCTCCTTAAGAGAATATCTGCGTTGCGAGTTTATCGGTGTCCTTGGATTTCAATTCCGAGGACCAGATCAAAAGTTAGAAATTCCCGCTCGTTCGTTCACTGAACGTACCCGAGCCAAACTTCGGAAATTGATTCCGGGCACTCCGGGCCTCGGAATCAGGTGCCGTCAGAAACCGCGCTCTTGTAAAATTCCAAAGAAAATTAAGAAAAAATTTCCCTTTAATTTTACGGGTCTTTACATTACTGCCACCTCAGGGATTTACGTCCCCGTAAAGATACATCAAAAACTAGGGAAACAAATGAGGGTACTGAGCACGCATCTGAGCCTCCCGCTCCCATGTGCTCTCCTAGAGATTCCCGTGCTGCCATCTGATGCGCACAAGAGGAATCGATCGCCCACGTAGGGCCCGCTCCTGTCGATCCTCTATCTCCACCGGGACCTTCGTAAAAGTCGCCCCATCGTCAACGTCAAGCTCCCCATGGTCAATGATGTGCGTCGGGTCGTGCACGTATCTCCTCAGCTGAGACACGTGGAAGACGTCGTGCACCCGGTGTAACTGAGGTGGTAGAGCCAGGCGATAAGCCACCTCACCAATCCTGCCGAGGACCTGGAAGGGTCCGATGAAGCGCGAAGATAACTTGACGCCTCGGCCAAATCTCCGAATACCACGTCGAGGTGAGACCCACAAGAAGATGTGGTCACCATCCTCGAACTCTAGTGGTCTCCGCCTCCTGTCAGCGTATGACTTTTGCCGGCTCTGAGCTGTCCTTATCTGCTCCAGGATGACCTAGACCTTCTCTGTTGTGGCCTGGACCATCTCCGGTCCCACCAGTGCTGACTCCCCAGGGTCTGTCCAGCACAAAGGAGATCTACAAGGTCGGCCGTACAACGCCTCATACGGTGCCATCCCGATGGTGGAGTGGTAGCTATTGTTGTACGCAAACTCCACCAAGGGTAGGTGGTCCTCCCAGCTATGACCAAAGTCGAGGACACAAGCACGGAGCATGTCCTCGAGAGTCTGAATGGTCCTCTCCGTCTGACCATCCGTCTGAGGGTGAAAGGCTGTGCTGAGATGTAGCTGCGTCCCGAACGCCTCCTGTAACCCCTTCCAAAGCCGGGAAGTAAAGCGAGCATCTCGATCGGAGACGATAGATGATGGCACACCGTGGAGCCGCACAATCTCCTGAACGTAGAGACGTCCCAAGCTCTCCACGGAGCCCTGATCTCTAATGGGTAAGAAGTGTGCCGACTTGGTGAGTCGGTCAACAATCACCCAGATGGAGTCGTGACCTCTGGAAGTGCGTGGAAGTCCAGTCACGAAGTCCATAGATATGCCGTCCCACTTCCACTACGGAACCTCCAAGGGCTGTACCAAGCCTGCTGGTACCTGATGCTCTGCCTTCACCTGCTGGCAGGTGAGGCATCGAGAAACGAACTCTGCTACTGTCTTCTTCATGCCCGCCCACCAGTGCTGTCGTCTGAGGTCCTAGTACATCTTCGCCACTCCAGGATGTACCGCCAAAGGAGAAGTGTGAAACTCTCTCAGCACCTCCTCTCGCAAAGCGACTGGTACCATGGTACGTCCTCTGAAAAGGATGTCGTGCTCTGCTCCAAGGGAGAAACCATCAGGTGTCTGTCCCGAGGATATCTGTGCACGCCGTGTGTCACAGTCAGCGTCCTCACGCTGTGCCTCTCTGACCCGCTGCAGTAGTGGAGGGGTGACTGTGAGAGACTGGAGGAAGGCTGCTCCATCTCTATCCACGAAGGATATCTGTAAAGAGGCTAGCTGCTCCGCCTCCTCCTCAAGTAGCTGAATTCCCGTCCTCCTGCTGGGGGCATCAGCTAATACGTTCCCCTTCCCAGGATTATAGACTATCTCAAAGTCATAGTCCTGGAGGAACTCGAGCCATCGCCGCTGTCTCAGGTTCAGGTCCTTCTGCGAGAAGATATACCTGAGACTCTGATGATCAGAAAAGACTGTAAAGTGCTCGCCCATCAGATAGTGTCGCCATGTCTTCAAAGCAAAGACCACTGCTGCTAACTCCAGATCATGGGTAGCGTAGTTCTGCTCATGCGGCCTCAACTGACGTGATCCATAGGCGATCAATGCCCGCTCCTATATCAGAACACATCCGAGTCCGGTCCCTGATGCATCGCAGTAAACTACGTACCCTACTCCCTCCTCGGGAAACCTCAAGATAGGTGCGCTAGTCAATCTCTGTCTCATCTCTTGGAATCTCTGCTGACATCTGTCTGACCACACGAAGGGTTTCCCCTTCTTTGTCAAAGCTGTGAGTGGTGCCGCAACTCTAGAGAAGTCTGGAACGAATCTACGATAGTGTCCAGCTAGTCCCAAGAAACTCCGAACCTCAGTCACGCTCCTGGGTGGCTCCCATGCTAACACAGCCTCAATCTTTGTGGGATCCACTGCAACTCCCGCCTCAGAGATAACGTGTCCCAAGAAGTGGACCTCACGTATCCAGAACTGGCACTTCGAGAGCTTACCATAAAGCTGGTGCTCTCGGAGTGTGTCTAGTACAACTCGCAAGTGATAGGTGTGCTCCTCCTCAGTCGTAGAGTAAATCAGAATGTCGTCGATGAAGACCACGACAAACCGATCGAGGTATGGCTGAAAGATCCTGTTCATGAGGGCCATGAAAACTGCTGGAGCATTGGTTACGCCGAAAGACATAACCAAGAACTCATAGTGGCCATACCGACATCTGAAGGCCGTCTTCTGCACATCCTCGTCTATGACTCTGAGCTGATGATAGCCTGACCTGAGGTCTATCTTCGAGAACCACCATGCTCCCTTGAGCTGATCAAAGAGGTCATCAATCCTCGGTAGCGGATACTTGTTCCTCACTGTCACCTGGTTCAGGCGATGATAGTCAACACAAATCCGCAGGCTCCCGTCCGCCTTCTTGGCGAACAATATCGGGGAAGCCCAGGGTGAAACACTGGGTCGGATGAACCCCTTGCCTTGCAAGTCCTCCAACTGTACCCGTAGTTCTCGAGGCTCAGCGGGGGCCATCCGATATGCTAGAGTGGATATCGGGGCTGTCCCGGGGTACAAGTCAATATAAAATTCTACCTCTCTGCGAGGAGGTATCCCTGGTACGTCGTCGGGAAAAACGTCCGCAAACTGATCCACCACTGCAGGAAAACCAGGACTCCGCACGTCAACTGCTCCAAGGATGAGGCGAGCCAACTGATGAGTGATGGGCTGTCCTCTCCTCCGCGGAAGTCCATCCTGTGCTGCAAATGCTCCCTTCTCGCCGGTGAAGGTGAACCTGCTCCCGTCGGTGCGTACACATCGCACCTTGCGCCTAAAACAGTCAATCTGTGCATGGACCGTAGATAGCCAATCCATGCCCAAGATGACGTCGTAAGGCCTCGACGCTGCTACAAGAAGATCCCAGCCGAAGCTCTCGCCTCCTAGAGTGAGCTCACACTGCCGGAACCAGTGCGTAATCATCGAGTCTGCTCCCGTAGGAGTCTCTAGCCGTAAGGATCGAGCCAACGGCTCTGTCGGAATCTCCGAGCTCCGAACAAGGGCAGCGGCTATGAAAGAGTGACTCGCTCCTGTGTCTATAAGAACTGCAGCAAGGGTGGAATAGACATAGATAGTACCTCGAATCATCTCGGGTGCGCCGTGGTCGTAGGCCTCTGCTGCCTGGAGCTGTGCCTGTCTCTTCCCGCCAGCTCCCTGTGGTCAGGGTGGACCTCCTGGTGGTGGTGGTGGAAGAGCCTCAAAGCGTCGCCCACCACCGGCTGCTCACCCAGCTCCTCTTCCTCGTCCGCCTCCTCCCTGCAGACCGCCACGGTCGACCCTCTGCCTCTGCCTCGGTGGTTCCTCAACTGTCTGCTGCTCCTCGGCACAGCGGGTCGGACAGTCACGAGCCATGTGGCCCTGCCCGCCGCACGAGTAGCACTGTCTGCCTCTCAAAAGACTGGCTCCTCGCTGTGTGCCCCGCACTGCTGAGCCAGTGTCCTGAGGTCGTCTGCCTGAGGGTCTGGTCTGTCTGTACCCCTAAGTCATCCGTCGACTGCCTGCTGTAGATGACTCTGTCACGTGCCGCCCTGCGGTGGGTCGCTGCGCTAGTGTAGACTCAGCAAGGAAGCTCTCAATCAGAAGGGCCCACTCCAGTACTCCTGTCTGAGTCGGTATGCTGAGGGAGGTCAGCGATGCCCTGATCTCGTGTCTCAAACCCTGCTTGAAGGTCCGGGCCTGGAAGAATGGGTCCCGTACCATGTCAGTCGAGTAGCGTGAGAGATCAGTAAATCTCGCCGAGTACTGAGCGACCGTCATGCTGCCCTGCCGCAGCTGAAGAAGCTCCTGGATACGCACCGCACGAAGGGTGGCTGGGACGAACTTCGAGCGGAAGAGGCTCTCAAAGTCCATCCAAAGTAGAGATGCCTCATCGTGCACCTGGAGCATCAAGCTCCACCATCGTCCTACTGCTGCGTGTAGTAGGCTCACAGCGAGGATCACCATGAGGTCTGCTGGTGTCCTCACTAGCCTAAACACACGTACCACTGCCTCCAGCCAGTCCTCGGCTGCCTGGGGATCCGTCTCCCCACGAAACCTGGGTGGTCGCTGGCACTGAAACTCATGCAGTGCGCTGAGGCGACGTGCATCATCAGCGGCTGGTGCTGGAAGCATCGGGGGCTCGGCGGGTAGAGCTACCGCCGGTGCCACTGCTGACAAAGGGCCCTGCACCGAGGCCTCGTCGCTCGGTGGGCTGTCATCACACTCGACTCTCGGAACCCTAGCTGGCTGCCGTCGTGGGGCCATCCTGAAAAGGAAACAGGTGCGCCACGGTCAGAACAGTATACCTGGTGAGCTGATATAAGTAATCACAAAGAAAACTTTGAAACACACACGCAATCAATGTTTTCGTGCATTAAGTCGGGAATCAGAAGTCAGGGTCCTGGTGTACGGATACATCGGCCACCGCACCAACACTGGACTCCCTGGACTGATAAACACACTCAATATGCTAAACATTACTGCTTCACATAGAAAAGATCAGAGTTCGCGGTAGAACCGAACTCCTCTGATACCAATTTGTCACGACCCGCTCTCGGGGTCCGTGCCGTGACTACCCCAAGCCCGCCTTCCATAGGCCAGGGGCTGGCGACTAGCACCAAGGCGTAAATCCCGGTAAAAAGGGAAGGCATTGCCTTTGTAAAGTAAACAAACACCACAGAGTAAGCAAGCGGAAAGTAAACACTAAGTAAAAACAGAGTACAACTGAAGTGCGGAAAAGTAAATGGGCCAGTATACAAACCCAAACTGAAAGTAAAGTACAACTCGAAAGGGAAAACAACAACTGTATGTAAAAGCCGCTTACACCGAGCTGTCCACTGGAGATCCCACCTGAAGGGTGGGTACAGATAGCTCCACTGCTCCTCGGGTCCCGCCGTCCACTCCGAGCACGTCCCGCCCAGTGGTCCACCTCCAGGTACCGTCCTGCTCTGCAAGCCTCGGCCAAGATCAACGCTGTCCGTCGTCTGCAACCAACACAACGTGGTGCGGGCATAGCCCGTGCAGGGGTGAGTATAAGCTACTCAGTAGGGACCCCGAGACCCCTGAAGGTCTCTCAAAATCCACAAAGGATAAATCACGAAGAAAGGTACAATCACGAAGTAACAACCGACACTGCTTTGGTATATGCCCATACATATACCTAAGTCATCAATTCCAACACGCTCCATCCACCGAGCCCAAGCACAACTCAGTCCACACAGGAAAGTAAACGTATTCCACACAGGAAAGCAAAACGAAATCCACACAGGATAGCACAACACAATCCACACAGGAAAGCAACTGGATTCAGCTCACACAGGTATACTTCTTCGAAAGATGATAAAGATGATCTCTGATCCATCTAAGTCGTCGGACCCACGAAGGATCGATAGGTAACAAACCCCCGCAAAAGACCCACACAGGATCGGGCCCACATAGGACCTGTAGGCGCTGGTTCACACAGGACCGCTGAGCGCAAAGACCCACACAGGATCAGACCCACACAGGATCAGGCCCACACAGGACCTGTAGCACTGATCCACGTAGGATCACTGAGTGCTGTAGTCGTCGTCGTCGAATCCACACAGGATCTCTGTACTGTCGTCGTCGAAGTCACAGTTGCAGTAGTAGTAGTAGTAGTAGCAGTCACAGTCGCAGCCAGCACTAGGGTTCCCGCACACAGCAAGCTCGTACAGGAGGATCCGCTCCACGAGCCGAGAGGCTGATACATCAACTGTCACAAAGTCCAGAGTTGATGTATCCAAAAGTTCCGTATCGTCAACAGGAACTCAACGCAATAGACGGCGCGTCGATCGGACGCCCGGTCTGAGAGTTATTGGCATTTTCGTCCCCGGGGCCCCGGTTGGTTTTTAAGGCAAAACCAACCCGACCGTACTCCACCTGCGTCCAAACCTCGGGCGGAGTATGCCAAAAGATCCGTCTCACTAAGAGGAAACACAACAAAGCTGACGACACAGTCAATCGGACGTCCGTAGCTCAAGATATGAGCGTTTCCGCTCCGAAGGCCCGGTTGGTTTCGTGAACGAACCAAACCGGACGAACTCAAAGTATTCCGAAACTTTGATTACAATATACCGAAACGACCGTCTCGATCCAAGGATCACGTTGCCGCAGACGGTTCGTCAATCGGAGGTCCGTGGCTCAAGTTATGGCCAAAAGACCGAATCCGTCTCGAAAACGGGGGGTTCGGGTCCGGGTCCGGGCCGACCCGGCCCGACCCCCCCTGGGTCGGCCCGACCCAGGTCGACCCGACCCGGCCCGGCCGGCGCGGCCCGGCCGGTGGCGGCGCGGCCTGGCGCCGCTGGGGTCACGCGCGGGGGGCTTGGCCCCCGCATCCTGCTGGCGGCGCGGCTTTTAGCCGCGCCATTTTGTGAACCGGCCCCCCTTCGAGGGGGCCTGCTTGAGGGAAACCGGGGGGCCGCCTGCCCCCCTCAATGAAACCGCCCCCCCCAATTAAATGGGGGGGGGGCTTTTGAGCGCTGGACGGGGGAATTAAATTCCCCCGGCCTTTGACCTTCCGACCGGCCACCTGGCCGACCGGTTTTTCTCCAAGGGGACCGACAAACTGGTCCCCTTTTTCCGGCTTCCGACGCCGGCGGCCCGGCCGCCGGTCTTCTCATCCCGCCGCGGCCCGGAACCGGCCGCGGTGTTCGTTGTCCGGCATGGTGCGACGGCACCGCGCCCCTCCGCCACGCCTTTGATTCCCTTCGACGCGGCGCGACGGCGTCGCGTTCTTGATGATCCTTCCACGGCGCGGCGCGACGGCGCCGCGCAATATAAGTGTGCGAATATCCGCATGGTGCGACGGCACCACGCCATCTTGTTCATCCGCAAGATAAATCAACAAGAACAAAAGAGGGGGTTCGGCCGTGTTCATGCGGTCCGACCCCCTCACGTTAAATGATAACACATATTTAAATATCCTCATGTTAGTCATGCCAGAACCACGAACAAGAATAAATAAATAAACAATTAACAACAACCCCTACCTTGGGTTCAAGTTCGAAGATTGTCAACGACCCGCGGAAGACAACGTCGCGGAGGTCGGGCGTCGCGGTAATCGTTCTCCAAATCCGTTGACGAAGAGGTACGTCCGAAGAGGTACGTCGTTGGCAAATTTTCGTAAGCCGACGAAGAAAGTACGAGGAGGAAGCGGCGTTCCCTTTCGTTGACACGGAAGGCGTCGTCGATCTTCGGATACAATCGGCTACGAAGAAGAGAGGAGCGGTGTTCTTAGTTGGAGCTTGAGCGTTCTTCGTCAAAGCTTGAGCGTTCTTCGTCAAAGTTTAAAGAAGAAAGAAAAGATCTCAAATCCTCTCAAGATGGCTAAACAATTCTAACCAAATAAAATAAGCTAAGAGCTTATTTTATTAACTCAACCAAACCTTTTTGAATTTCAAAGGTTTGAAAAAGTTTAAACAACTCAACCTAATTAATAAGCTAAGTTGTCAAAACATTTAAAGTGGGGTTAAAGGGAGTTTTGAGAGAAGTTGAAAAGTTGGGTTTCATGTGGGCCCCACCACACTTAATCCTCCCAAGGGAGGTTAAGTGGATGTGGGTCCCACCTTTAACTCCCTTTGGGAGAAGTTAACTAACATAAAAATAAAAAGTGTTCCACATTTTTATTCAACTTTTTATAATTCTCCCAAAAACTAACTTTCGTCCCGCAATAAACGCAACTACGGAAAAGGTCTCCTTAAGCGAATATCGGCGCTGCGAGTTCATCGGTGTCCTCGGATTTTAATTCCGAGCACCAGATCAAAAGTTAGAAATTCCCGCTCGTTCGTTCACTGAACGTACCCGAGCCAAACTTCGGAAATTGATTCCGGGCACTCCGGGCCTCGGAATTAGGTGCCGTCAGAAACCGCGCTCTTGTAAAATTCTAAAGAAAATTAAGAAAAAATTTCCCTTGAATTTTACGGGTCTTTACAATATATTTATGTATGAAATGATATTTTAATCCAACAAACTTGTTTGTTATGTGTCACTCACCTCTTTGACCTACCACATGATTAAATAGCCTATTATGTAAGTGTTTATGCCTATTTTTTTCTATCCCTTTCTTCAATCATTCATGTATTATTCTAATATTTAGTTATGAATTGTCTAGTTATTAAGTAGTTTATGGTATTTCAGAAGTGAAGGGCTACACTCGTCATCGGTTTTAGGAACGTTCCTAATTGAGGATGGTCCCTATTATTTTTTCATGCTGAAAATCCTTCTTGGGAAGCTCTCTCAAAGTCTATATAGTCAGGTATGTCCTGTAATTGCAGGATGTTCAATGCAGTAGCTTCAAGAATCCTTTTTTCTTCATTTTTTATGATGATTTTGATGTGGCAGTAGGCAAGGGGCAGGGGTCCTATCCGGGTTTGGGGGGATCTGTCTGTGGGGGGGGGGGAACTAGCAGGGGGGAGGTTAAGGTAGGGTAGTGGGGAGGAGGGCAGTGGGGGGGAGGGTGCAGGGGGGGTCTGTAGGGCATAGGGGAGGGGTGCATGAGGGTAGGGGGGGGGGGGTCTGTAGGGGAGAGGTTCAGGAGGGAAGGGGGGGGGGATGGCAGGGGGAGATGATGCAGGAGGGCAGAGTGGGGGGGGGGGGGGGTCTACAGGGCAGTGGGGAGGAGGGAAGGGGGGAGTGGGGGGGGGGGGGTCTGTAGGGGAGAGGTGTAGGAGGTCAGGGGGGGAACTGGCAGGGGGAGAGGGTGTAGGGGGGCAGGGGGTGTCTGTAGGGTAGTGGGGAGGAGGGCAGGGGGGGGGGTCTGCAGGGTAGTGGGGAGGGGTGCAAGGGGGAGGGTCTGCAGGGCATAGGGGAGGGGTGCAGGAGGGCGGGGGGGGGGGGTATGCAGGGGAGAGGTGAAGGAGGGCGGGGGGGAGTGGGGGGGTGTCCAGAGTCTGGAGAGGGGAATTTTCAAGGGCATGGGGGACTGGTAGGGGGTGGGGGGATGGCAGGGGGAATGGGCAGGGGCAGGGGGGTGCATGTGGAAGGTAGGGGGCAGGGTGGGGAGGGAAAATTGACAGGGGGGGGGGGTGAAGGAGGGCGGGGGGGGGGGGGGGGTGTCTACAGGGCAGTGGGGAGGAGGGCATGGGGGAATGGAAGGGGGTGACCTATTTAATGTTCTTTAGCTATCTTATGTACATATTACTAAATTATTAATCAAAAAAATTTCTTTGTGGTCGAAAAACCGCCCAAATTAACCCAAACAATCATCATTTAATTCTTATCTAATGATTCATTCACATGGAATATCATATAATTTATTATAAGATCATTTAAACTTCTAGAATATCATTAATAACTTGAAATATCATTTCTGGATGTTTATCCATGTTCTACATGAAAATTCATTTAAGAATACAAGTGAACCACTCAAGAAAACCATAAAAATGAAAATTCCTGAACAATGTTATTAAACCCTATAACTCATCAAAAGACCCATAAAATAACAGAATGAAACTGGACCGGGCCAACACATCGCGGTCACGCCGCGATCACGCCACTATCACGCTGCGGTCACGCCGTGATTTGGACCTGCTCCAGCCACATCCAGCTCACACCACCCCCTTCCACCTTCATTTCAGCCCACTGCCACCAACATTCTAGCCTGAACAACCCCCCCCATACCACCTTCGAATCAGCCCGCACCATCTCCCCAGCACCTGCAACCAGCCCCCTTCCACCAGCATTCCATCCTCCTCCCGCTCCCTTCACTCCTGGGCGGAAGATGCTACCCCACAGATATCGCTGGACCGGGCCAACACGCCGCGATCACGCTGCGGTTACGCCGCGGTCATGCTGCGGTCACACCGTGGCCATGCCGCGGCCATGTCGTGGTCACGCTGCGGCCATTCCGCGGTCACGCCATGGTAATTCCATGATTTGACCCTGCTCCAGCCACATCCAGCCCACACCATCCCCCTTCCACCTACATTTGTATTCTCCTTGGATAAATCTTCCATTATTCCATTTCTTGCCTCTATTTTCACATACAAGAAAGGCTTGTTGGCATGAATCCAAGTTTTTCTCCTTCTTCCATGATAGAAGAACTGATCCTTTTATATTTATCACTTGGCTTAGACTTCTTAGGTTTATTACCCAAGGATGTATAATCTGCCTTCTTTAAAAACTTCTTGGGAATAGTGTTTCCAACTTCATTTTTTTAAAATTTTCCAAAGGAAGTTTTCTTCCATTTTTCATCATCGGTGGTCTTCATTATCCATTTGTTTTTAACACATTATTAGATGAGCATGCTCCATTCTAGTGACCACACTCAATTAAAATACAATAGCGATCTTAAATCAAGAAGTCACCCCAGTTGAATCATTACATGTTTTTAGGAAAATAAGAGTAGCTACCACACAAACTAATGATGATAATATTACTAACAAAAAGACTCATAATTGTGTCAAAATAACTTTAATTGATCCACTATTTTTTTCACTGTAAGATCATGGAGGAATGTGACAGACTATCCTGATAAATCCATTATTACTCATGCATATTTATCTATTACCCATGGTTTAAAAACAAATTCTGTACAAATATGGGTGTGATTAAATAATGAGAATCCATCCATGGGGGTGTAGGGGGACTGGTGCTGGCTGGGGGGCATAACTTTGATCCATTTACTATCCAAAACAAACATACTCGTTTATGGATCCGCATCTTTAAACTCAATTGGATATATTGGCATCCTAGAATTTTATGGGTATTGCATCCTCAGTTGAAAATCCCATCAGAATTGATAACCAAACCAAAAATACAAGGTATGGTCACTTTACAAGAGTCTTGTTGAAGTTGATATGGCAGGTACATTGGTAGAAGAAGTTGTTATTACCATAAGAGATGATAGATTTAACTAAGACATTGTTTATAAATGGAAGCCTATGTTTTGTGATGGTTTTAGTCTATTTGGACATATCTTATCTGAGTGAAATCGCTCAATGGTCTATGAAAAATGCGATTTGAAGGGTCATGTTGAGGCAACATGCAAAAGAGGCCTGGAAAATTTCAAGGGGATGGCTCATGATACTGCTTTCTCAAACTCTAGTGCAGGGTCCAAATTTCATGGTGAGGAACATAATCTAGACTCACAACATACGGATGGACTGGATCCTGATTTGGTTTCACTTATTGACATTGTTGAGTTAGAGGGGGCTAACAAAGAGGTTCTCCTCTAGCATGCAGTTAATCCATTTATGGTTGTTGACATGAAGGATATCTACATTGGTTTACAACATGAGGACTCAATAAATCAAATGCAGTATCATGATGATTTCAATCCGAAGAGTGTGCCTGAAGATATCCCAGTGTCCTATGTGACTGCCCAGCCGCATCAACTGTTTGTGGTCTCTAAACAGGCTTATAAGGCTCCATCTAATGATTGTTTGGAATAGAATGAGTAGACCCACAACTCAGGCCAGGAAATATACGACTAAGACTAGGCTCTTGATGGAAAGCAGGAGAACTTCATAACTACTAAATGTGGATCTGATGAAGTTGTCCCAGACTCACAAATGCCTACTGCGACCATGCCTAGACATAAGGTGAAAATCAACAATTCAGGGTAGGACCTACATGGTTCAGGCGAGTCACTTGGTGGATAGTAGGAGAACCTCAGTGCTACTATATATGGCTATGATGAAGTAGTCCCAGACACACAATTGGGTAGTGCTGGTTCGGGGCATGCATCTGCCTTGCCTAATTCATATTTGGTTGGATAGGATTCTCATAAATGGGACTCTTTTACTCAGGTAGAGCCTATGAAATCAGAAAAAAGGTGAGTTTCAAGAGCCGCAGATGTAGGCTTTGCTCACTCTCTAAAGAAATTCTTGTCTTTATGTGGGAAATCATGGGTGGAAGATGTAGATGACAGTGCTCCATCCAAAGATATAAAAATTTAAATAAATGGGAAGGATGAATCTCCCCCTTCTTCTAGGGAAACTGATGAATGTTCTGAGGATAAGGCCTCTAAAGGCAAGGCTAAAGAGAACACTAAATCCAATAAACTGAACAACATGAAGAAAGGGGGGCCTCATACCAGAGGCAAGTCAGCTCTTAATAAATGAAGATTTTTTTTGGAATTTCCATGGGCATGGGAACCCTCCCACAGTCAAAGCCCTTAGGCACATTCTTATGACCAAAAAACCTTTAATGATTAGCATTGCTAAATTGAAAATGAAGTTCTCAAGCTGGAAATCTATAAAATGGTCTTCAATTGGATACTCACCAATCTCATAACATGTGAATGAAAATGTGGATGAGGATTTTGTTGGATTGGTGTTGCCCGATCTGGTTGGGCTAAATGCTTGTGGCCCGCAACTGTAGCAATGCTGACCACTATAGTAATGTTGTCCGACTGACACCGACATGCACTGTAGCGATGCGGACTTCGGGGTCAACTTCCCTGTAGTTCTTTTGACTTCCAGCCAGCATACACTGTATCACTTTTGAAAAAGTTGGCCGCTGATCACTATTGCAATGCGGACTTCTATTTTAGAACAGTGGACCATCTTCTTCATATGTTTCCCATTTCAGGCTAGGGTTTACTACAAAAATCCTCTGTAATTTTGTGCTCCCGATATAGTGAATTCTGCCACTCCCGTGTACGTAGGGATTTTTCCCGAACCACGTAAATCGTTGTGTCCCTTGCTTTCTTTCCTTTGTTTTTCCTCGTTTCTGTCGTTGTGTCTCCCGGCGATTCCGCAACAGATTTATGGGTCCTCAAACATGAAAGCGTTCATTTTCTTTCCTGTACTGATGATCATCAGAGTGTCCTGGTTGATATGGTGTTCCATGATATTGGGATATCTATAGTCTTTGTTTATGCCTCTAACTCCTATCTCAACAGAAGGGATAATTGGCAGGATATCACTTATATTTCTAAGAAAATGTCACACAGCTGGATGTCATTGGGTGATTTTAATACTCTACTCCGACTAGAGGAGAAAACTGGTGATAACTTCAACAGGATGGCTGCTTCTGACTTCCTTTCTTGCATTGACAATTGTAGTCTAGTTGAAGTGACCACTATGGGGGTGATTACACCTGGAGCAGGTACACCATTAATTGGAGGCAAGCCATCAGTATTGATAGATGCTTGGCCTGAATCGATGAATGGAATGAGCCCTTGATTATTTCTGGAATCATCTTACCAAAGCATCACTCTGATCATAATCCCATCCTTATTGATGGATGTGCTAGAAATGTGAGGTCTTCTCCTTTTCCTTTCAGACTTAACAACTCATGGATTGTGTATAGGGGACAGGGTGAGGGGGTAGGGGTGGTTTGCTGGGGGCAGGGGGGTTTGTAGTGGGATGGGGGGGAAGTGTAGTGGGCAGGGGGGAAGTGCAGGGGGTAGGGGGTGTGCTGGGGGCAGGGTGTGTGTGTAGGGGGGGGATGCAGTGGGATAGGGGGGGTGCAGTGGGCAGGGGGCAGGGGTGTGTGCAGTGGGCTGTAGGGAGTGCAGGGGGTAGTGCTGGGGAAGGGGGAAGGTGGGGGCTATTTTTTAATGGAATGGGGGGACATATAGCCATGATTTAAAACCGTGGAAAAAGGCCTATAGCCATAGTTTAAAACCGTGGCAAACGGCCTATAGCCACGATTTTAAACCGTGGCTATATATATTTCCAGACTTATGATTCTTACATAGTTTGAAAACCGTGGCTATAGGTTTTACCCTATATCCACGCCAATACCAGCCACGGTTTATGAAACCGTGGCTATAACCTATAGCCACGGTTTTTGGGCCTATAGCCATAGTTCCAAACCGTGGCTATAGATTTATTTTGTAGTAGTGAGTATTTCCTTAGCCTAAAACTTCTTAGCTATCATTTCAAGTTTACAACACACTTCATTAAGTCTCAACCATATATAATAACTAGAATCACCCATTCCTTCTAAAATTGAATGAGTTATAAGACAAAAAATCACACTTAACCTATGGTTAAGAGAGTAATTCAATGGTGATGTGGTGGATAGGTTTATAAAGTGGGATTGAGTGTTTCATCATGAATAGTTTATTGGTTTTAGTATCTATATAACCTTAACACTTGAAAACAACCAAGGTTTTTATAAAGGTTTGAGATGTTTTACAAAAAACCTTATTTTGGAAATGAATATTTTTTGGAAATGATTTTTAAATTGGTTTTCTCTTCTTTTCCATGTTTCTTATTTTAAATGTTCATTGAAATATATTTTCTATGGATTATTTATCTCTTTTGAAACCATGGTACTTTAATAACTTTTAGTTATCCAAGTGTCTAGTTTTAAATATAAAGTTCATGGAGGGTTATTGAAAAGGTATGTTGAACTTATATACTCATATTAAATAGAATCTTATCAATCTATGACCCTATTTATAGGTTATTTATTACACATGTTATCCTGAGCATAACCACTTATATGGATCTATAGAACTCATAGTTAATGAAAGAGTTTTAGATAATGGATTTGAGGGAGGATTCACCCTTATACACAAAACAACATGTGGTAAACAACTCTATAAAAACATTTATATGATATAATTCATGAATAGAATAATATAAACTCCAATTTATAATACCAATAAAAATAATTTGAGTCACATCATACAAAAAAGCATAAAAATAAGACTAAAAGACCCTGATTTAAAACAAAGAACCAATGCCAACATGGAACACTACCATGCTCTAAAAGACCACTAACTCAGAGTTCCTAACTCCATAAACCATGAACATAACATTAATATGGTCTTCTAGAAAAGTGAGATATATCTTTATAACTAAAAATTTTAAACAATGACTATATAAACATCGAGATACATATACAGGGGTGATTATAAAAAATTAGTAAAAAATCCACCAAAAAATTCCCACACATTTCATTTTAACAATAATAAGTTAAATCACATTTTATAGAAAACAAGTGAGAAACTAAATACAATATAATCTAGATAAAACTATATAAGTAACTCACATCAAAATCCACATTTCCTTTTTAAGACCATTATTTTGACAAAAATTACCCAAACCATAACTCACACACCCATGCATTCATCCCTCACCAAAGAAACCCCCCTAAAATGGATACCACCTAAGCTAACTCATTCACCATACCCAAGCCATTTCTTGGTAGTGTAGTTTCATATGTTCCTAAATTTAGCACCAATAACCATGTATGAGCCAAAAAATCTCCACACAATTCATTAGAAACACACCAAAATCCATATATATCCCTAAATTTGGTACCGGTATCCAATTATATATTAATATGGCCACAAACATATTCATTTTGAACAGAAACCCCAAAACAACATTTTTAAAGAAACTTTCCAAATATATTTCATTAACTATGAGTGCTACAGACCCACCTATACTAGTTTCACATCAATACATGTGTAATTCTTTCCAAAATAACTTTTATCAACCAAGTTTATGAATTTTTTTAGTAAAAATCATAGAAAGCATTTTTGAACTAAAACAATAAGAATTTAGATTCTCATAGAAAGGAAAATGCGATGGATTCCATCCACCTCAACTGCATTCATCCTACCAAATTAAAGAGGAAGAACTTCAAAAAATAAGAGAGTCATCCACATGGCTATGAAATCCTCTCATTCAAAAAAATAATTATTAGAAGACGAATCATTTTTTTCACAAAGAAATATAGTGAAAAATAATATTTATGACCCCCAAAATCCCTCATGTTTTTCTTTTCAAATGAAATCCCCCCAAAACTCGAAGGCCATTTCAGCTGTTTAAAACATGTTTGACCACCAACACACCTTACACCACACCACGATGCAAGATGTTTAAAATTACCAATTGGAAACCATGGATAGGATCACAGTATAGTGAATACCCCCTTATCATTTCCCCCAACTCACCTGAAACACTCAACTTTTTAAATCCCAAGTGCCACCATGGCCACCACTATGATCATGGAGTTATCCCTGTTTCCCATAGGGTAAATCTTCCCTGCACCATTCCCACATAAATAGTGATCCTCATGGCATTTAAAAACCTAAGGTTCCCCCAATATACAATGTTCATCCACCACTCCTACAATAGTCCCACCCATAAATTTTATTTTAGAAGGAATACTATGTTTGATTGAGTGTACCACACACAATACAAATCTTAAAATGAATTATAATACGTTATTAAAATAATATTATTAAAACTTGAATAATATAACCCAAATACTGGTTTAGTGAATATTAATGGGATTATCTAAATTATGAAATATATGTATAAAAGTTTTCATATTACAAATTTACTAATTAATTCTTAGGAAATAAGAACTCAATTTTAAATAAAATCATATAAGATTAATGGAGATATTTTTTAGAAAACTATTTTATATGTGAAAGATATTTTTACAAAATAAATTAATTTAATAAATATTTATTAATTTTTCTAATTAAATCTATAGATTATATATTTAATAAAATAAATTAACATTTATCTAGCAGAATGAGTATAAATTATTTTTATACTTCAAAAACACATTTTCTCTAAAATGGTTTTTATTGTATTTTGTGTGTGAATATTATGATTAATTTATTCCAATTTTAGAAATTTTATTTGATAAAATGGACATCATTTAAGAAATAAAAAATAAAAAATAATATTAAGATAAATTTTTTATATTTTTTTGAAAAGGTTGATTTTTAGATGAATAGTGAAAAATACCGATTTAAAAAAAACTGTCATTTATTTATTTTTAATCAAATTAATTTCAATATTATATTTGGTTTTGGATTTGATTTAAATTTACATATGTTTTATATTATTAAACAAATTCCAATTAATTTTATGGGAATCAATATTATACATGATTTTGTTATAAAATCATTTTTATGCTTAAAATGAGTATTTTTCTAAAAACCATTTTTACTACATTTCATGAAAAAATATTAAAAATAGTTTCTATAAATTTTATAAATTAAATATTATAAAATGGATTCCATATTTGGAATAAGTATATTAAAATAATTTAATAATCCCCATTTTATTTTTAGATGTAATGAATAGTAACAATGGTAAAAATTCATCACTATGGTAAATAGTAGAATGGGTTGAACGAGGTTAAAACTACAAGATAAGGTCTAAAAATAAATCCATAAATTACCTTTATTTAACTTTATTAGTTTTTTTATTATCATCATCTTAGAATAAAAAATATGACATATTAGTGCCACTTTCCTTTGATTATAACCTTTATATTATTTTAAGTAAATGATAATTACAAATTATCACTCTCTCTCACTTATTATGTTATCATAATATGGATACAGATATAAATGATATATGAATGAATATATATGATAAAATTTATAAATAATAAACTATATTTATGATATTAATTAATTTTTAATTTTTAGAGATAATATAATTTCTTTGAACGTTTATGCAACACCGATACAATGCTTGTGCAAGCAATAAAAAAATCAAGTAAATTATTATTAAAAACATTAAAAGTAATATTTTTTGGACGAACTATGGTGTTCCATGAATTTCATGGATAATTAAAAAGTATAAGTTATGGTGAAAATTTTTATATTCAAATTTCATTATTATCTTGATGCCTTTAAAATCAAGATATGTGTATAGTCATGAAAATGACTTTAAATGATATTTAATGTCACAAAACAACCTGAGTAAACCCTAAAACAGTCACCCAACCTGGTATGCAACGAGTAATGAAAGTCTTTCCCTATCCTCTCGGGCTAGAAACTAGTGCCAGACATCAAAATAAAGTATTTAGGAATGATTTGGACCATAAAAAAAATGAAAAATAAATAAAAAATATAAACAGAACAATAAAACTAAACTCTAGTAGCAGAAAGGAAAATAAAACTTCACACATACCTCCATGTGATCTCATGGGTTATCTCTAACCGTGAGATCACACTTGATTCATGAACGGACCAAAGTAGTAAGTAACACCAGAAGCTAAAAACAAAATAAAGCTATAGGCACGAGTATTAAAACTCACTAGGCATGCCCGAATAAACTATTCCCTATTACCTACCTTTAAAAAGAAAACCAAGTCATGTTAGTTTGAAAATAAAACCATATAAAAATAAGTTTTTTGTCCTTTTAAAATTCAAATCACAAGCTTCCATTTTTAAGAAAAACCATTTTCTTTCCATCACATTTCCAAAATAGTTTCCAAACATGCACATACATTTTAAAAAGAAAGGCAATAGTTTAGATTAAAACATGGTTTTAATAAAATAGAAAAAAAACTTTAAGCAACTGAAATGAAAATCAGATCACAAGTATTATGTTACAAGCGATCACCATGGGTAATCCCTATAGGTAACTATCACAAGTATGACTCTAGAAACCTCGTATCTCTATGAAAAGTTATATAAAAACCACAAACAATAGCTTTCTCGTGCATGATACACTAGGAGGAAACATCCCATGGTCCTTGAAGTCTTTGATCATCATCATAATTTGGTTAGTGTTGTAATCATAAAACATGTTAGATGAATCCGAGTCATGCCACTTCTGAGTCAACTAGCGTACTAGTTCTAGTTAGCCCACCTAGGTACCCGGGTTTACCATGTGCTCTATTTCAAATGGCAGTGAGTTTTTATCAAGTAAAAATATATGTAAATATTATTTTCTTTACCTAAAAAATCATCCAAACTCTCACCAATAATCTCCCTCCTTGAGAACATCCCCCTTTTTAAGTCACACAACAACACACAAGCCTCTTCACAAGACACATCTCACAAATCACACATTAACACTTACATCACATTTTTCAAACAAGGGGGCATGCCTCAAGAGGGGGTTTTCACTTACATAAATCATTCTCAATGGAGTAAAATGTGGGTGAGATAGGTGGCCTCTGAGTGGCATCTTCCTGAGCTCTTGTGGCGGCTAGGGTTCCACCTCCTCTCCTTTTCCCCTTCCCCCTCCAGCCTAGATCGGCTTAGCTCCTTTGGGCCTCGGCTCGACATGGTGTTCATGTGTGACACGTATGGGTTATGAGGTTCACTTCTCCAGATTCTGCTCCCAGTGTCATCAGATCGGTGGTATTCCAGTGTGCGGTTCAGCGTGCTTGTGCCTTCCGACAATGACGTTTGTTCAAAGAAGTCTCTATGGTTCTCTGGTGTTTGTCTCATCACACCTTCTGTCAGCAACGTCTCGTTCAGATATGTCAGATCGGTTCCTATAGCGTCAAATGCGTTCTGTCTCGGTCCTTCCACCGCATCCTAGCGGCTCCTCAAGTGGTTCCAGCGGGTTTCTATGGGGCGCGACGTTAATCTGTAGTTCCTAGGGGGAGGTTTATTGATCTTTAAACTATGTGTTTTCTATAGGGTTTATGCTTGGTTGATTCTGGATGCTGTTGGTTTGTGGTTTGGATCTGGATTTATGTTTTTTGATTGGACTATTTCGACTTTGCAGTGGTAGCGTGTTCTGACAATGGTGGAGTGTGAAGATGGTTTTGCGAATTTTTGGCAGTTTAATGGAGGAGTTGCAACTGTGCAGTTGTTGGATGTTTGCGTTGAATTGGTGAAATGGTTTCTTTTCATTGTGAATCCTTGCAGCCCTATGGTTTGAAGTTTAAATGTCGCTGCATCTGGCACATAAGGGGTTTCTCTAGAAGAGATTTAGAGTAGAGGGTTTTCTTCTGATCTTCGCTCCAGAATTGGATGTTTGAGAGGGTATGGGTTTTCCATCGGTTCCAGGACCGTGCATCCTTGCACGGGATATCTTGCTGACAGCGAGGAGTTGATGAAAACAGATATCATTGTTTTTTATGCTGGGTAGGGGATTTTCTATGGTGTCTTGATTTTGTCTAACCTTTAACTTTTGTACTATGGTGGTTTGGTTGTTTTAAGTCGTGATGTCTTGTATGGTTTCTCACTTTTTCCTCAAAAGTGTTTGAATAATAAAAATTTAATTTTTAGTCAGTCTAATCATTCTCAAAGTTCCAAATGGGAATCATTACTTAAAATAAATACATTAATTTTAAAAAACATATTCACCCAACACTTTTAAGTTCCAAAATCATTTAAAATCTCAAACATGTCATTACACTTTTATAAAAAAATTGGATGAAAGGCCAAAAATATTTAGATATAGGAGATCAACGGGACCCAACGAACCCTAATCATCCTAAATCAACGAAAATAAAACCCCCACAAAAAAAAATTAGGGTTAGGATAAACCATACTCACCAAAAATAAGTGAGGAAAACAAAAAAATATAGGTAGAATAAGAGAGAGGAGATCCATCGAAGAGGACCACACACTAAATCAAGAGAAAAAACGATGAGAGATAGAGGTCAGACTGAGAGGGGTCATGAACTTGGGGATCTTGGACTTTCATCATGAAAAGAGGGAGGTTGTAAGGGAGAGGGTTCCATGTGAGGTGATGGAGGAGGAATAACTGCCATAGGGAGGGAGGTGGCATGTTAGAGGGCTTCGGCCAAGGGGGGTCATGCAAGCAGGGAGAGGGACAGGGGGGTGCTACGCATGGAAGGAGGGGGAGGAAAGGGGGAACACACTCTTTTTAGGGTTTAATTAAAACCTAAACCGAATAATAATAATAATAATAATATTATCAATATTATTATTAAAAAAATTTATTCAAATTCTATTTTATTTTTCCTATTTTATTTTCATTTAATTTTATTTTTTTGAACATTGGGCAGGCTGCACGGTTTGGCCACACAATCTTCCAGACCATGCACTGACCTTGAGAAACCTACTAGAGAGAAAGGACCCTCACACAAGATGGAAACATGGTTTGAGAAACCATGCACCAACTATGCAACTCAGTTCTGTCATTTGATAGAACCATTTTGTATGATAGTCACACTGTTTTCCTGACCATGTGAAAGTCATGCGCCTTGTCCCTAACTCTAAAATAAGGCTACATGGTCACTCCTAGACCTCACATTTTTTGAGACAAACCATTATCATACCATGTATAGAGCCAAAAACCACCCAAAGACTCTGACAATTAAACATTTTCATCGAGAACTCGACCCGAACTTCAACCAAAGGATCCGATATAAAGAAAAGAATAAAATAAAAGAGTTTCCAAGGTTTGGGTATAACATTTAATGTTTATTTTTTTAAATTATTAAAAAATAATAAAAATCCTATCATAACTAATTTTAATGGGAAACTATCTAGGATATCATGAATAGTCTATATATTGGCCACTTGAAATTTTTAAAATTATTTTCATGACCCTTAGAGATTGTTTTTTACCATGGTTAAGGTTAAAAGAGTTTATTTATACCTTATCTTCATTATATTCATATTTATGGAACTTTGGGTCCATTTTACATGAGTTAAACACTTATTGTATGTTAATATTTCATGCATTTACAAGATTTTAACCCATCTAACTTATAAGATGGAACCTCCTATACTCAATTCCTCACACCTATTGAGTCATTTAGCTCAACTAATATCTACCCGAATTCCTTCCCCACCATCTTCACCATTTCTTAGAGGTTCTAGTCTCACTAAAAGGCCAACCAAGAATGCTTAATGTGTAAGAAAAATGAGGCTTTTCTAAATAAGATGTATAACTCTTAATCGAGTGTTTTCATCTTTTCTTATTCTTCCAATTCCTTTAAATATTTTATAATCAAGATGATATGATAAAATCAGTATATTAAATATACTGAAATGTTATTATTTTTATATAATAACCCTTTATCTTCTCCTTTACCATCCTATAAGAAATGAAAACATCGCTCATACATACGTGTGGACTACCTCCTCCATGAAGCGATGTGTTTCCTTTTTCATCACCACCTCACAAAGCTAGTTATTATGAAGGATTTAATGAATATATATGATATATATGATATAATTATGATTCAATAAAAATAATATATTACTCACCTTCTTCCCCTTCCATCCATTGAAAAATGATAACATCATTCATGCATACGTGCAGACTACCACCTCCACGAAGCAGTGTGATTTATTTTTCATATCCAGATTTCATATATAGTTTTAAAATTATATTTAATGTATAAATATAATAATTATATTATTATTAAAATTATATATAGGATTAAACTATTAATCCATTGACTATGGTCAACCTACTTAAATATTTCTAGGAATATGAACCGAACATCCTCAAAACTTAACCAATTTATTAGTTAAATAAGTCACAGTAATAAATGAAATAAGGGTAATAATGAAAGGAATGAACATGAAAAATGTTCTTAATCAAGTACAAAACTTTTATAATTTTATTACTCATGAGGGTAGACATACAAAAAAAAATGATTTGGGACTTGAGGTAAGAGACTTTCTTTTAAAAATATTACCTTAAAGTTTTATTTTCAACTATTTTTATTTCATGTTGAGGTTATATTAAATGTTTGAAGAATTTTCTTATTTATACTTCAAATTCCGTTAAAGTTAATTTTAAATTACTTTTAAATTTTATTGAAAAGGTTTTAAAAAAAGAGAATATTTTCAACGTTTCCCATATGGGTTATTTTTATTTTTTACAAAAGTAAAAAAAGAATGTTTTTTTTACATTTTATGCATGATTCAATTCTTACACCATCTATAACATCCTAATATTTTAGAATATATTTATTTTTACATAATTTTATTTCATCTATAGCATTAATTTAACACAACACTAAGTTCAAAAAAACCGTAATATACTACTAAAATATTATTATGTGACAGTTATCTCTTAGCTGTTAGATTGGAGGGTATGAATATGATAGAAAAAATTATGAAAAAAATATGGTTACATATTTATAAATGAATTATTTGGGTATAAATTATTTATAAATAAAAAATAAAATCATTTTAAAGTAAAAGAGATATTTTTTGAAAAATAGTTTTTATGAGGATAATGTATTTTTATCTTAATAAATTAAATTATTCAATATTTTTGAATTATTTTAATAAAATTTATATATTATATATTCAATAAAATATTTTAAAATTCACTTAATATTTTTCTATGCATGATATAAGAATAAACCAAGTTTTATTCTTAAATGTATTTCTTAAAAAAAAACTATTTTCATATTGTTTTGCACGCTTATTTTTAAAATTAATTTCCTCCACTTATAGAAATTGAATTTAAAAAAATTGATTCCATATTTTGAACCATTAGGTACAAATTTTATAAATATCTACATTTTTTTTCAATTTTAATAGTAACCATGGTAAAATTTATCACCATGGTAAAGGGTAAATCAGGTTAATATAGGTTAAAACTAAGTGATAAGGCTATAAATTTTCATCATAATTCTTATTGGATGAAGGTAATTCGAACTTTATCACCTTATTCTTTAATTTTATTTGTTTAATGGATAATTTTTCATGAAAATTACCTATATAATATTTAAAGAAAATAAAAATACAAAATTTCACTCTCGAACTTTTAAATATCTATTATGTGTTCATATGGGGAAAAAATAAAGTGGTAAATTAATATATATAGTCATTTTATTTATAATGAAATTATATTTATTATGGAAATTTATTTATAATTTTTTGGGATTAAATAATTACCTTTAATTCTTGTGCAACACTAATATAATATTTATTCAATTAATAAAAAAATAAAATAAATGATTTTAAAAATATTAAAATTAATATAATTTGAGTTAATTGTAGTTTTACATGAATTTTATAGATAAATATGACATATTATTGTTGTGTTAAAGTATTATATTTGAATTTTAATCTTTTATTTATGTCTTTTAAGTCAAATTTAATGAATAGTGTCAAAATTGACATTAATGATATTTTATCAAAATAATTTTTGTATTAAATTATTTAAAAATCATAAAAGTATTTAAATAGGACAAGGTGGATAATATATAGTCTAAAATTTCATACCTTGTACATTTATCATCCAATATTTACCTTATATGTAAAATTATAACCCTTCAAGAGGAAAAAGACGTTACTGTGGTTAATGTTAAAATAGGTTTACTAAGGGGTTAAACAAAAAATAAGGTTTAAAACACCACTTAAAGCTACACAAAATTTCATTTTTTGATTATATTTAAACCCAATAATATCTTAGATTCAAATATATTTCCTTTTAGAGTAATTTTTCCAGAGAATGACTTTATTATATTTTAATGTTTTAAAAAATCCTAAGAGTGTCCCTCCTCTCAATTATAAAAGTGCACCTCATCCCCTCACATATTCACAAATTTTGAGACTTCTAACTAGACCATAACCTAAAAAAATACTTTATAAACTTACTTATATATATTATAGAGGTTATTTTAATCCCAAAAGAAAAACTTTAGGGCCCTTAAGAGGAGATTTAAAGGAGTTGTTTCAAAGAAGAGGTAATCACTTTAATCGATCACTTTATTTTTAATTTTTATTTTGACTAATATAAATCTATTATATTCATCATAAAATAATAAAATAAATATAAAAATATTCTTAAATTTTATTATGATTATGCAACCACTTTTATTCACCCTCTTTCCATCAAAGGGGAAGTAAAAGTATTGCTCTTGCGTACGTACGACTTATAGGCTCCACATAGTGATACAATTCACTTTACACCACCATATTTCTTGGATGGTCATCATGATTGGTTTAATTTTTATATATTATAATAATTAAATAATTATATTTTGAGAATTATAATATCACATCTACCTTTTACCTTCTAAACCCTTGGAAAACGATAATGTCGCTCATGTGTACGTGTGGACTACCACCACCATGAAGCAATGTGATTTGTTTTTCATTTCCATTTTACTTGTATGATAATAAGGATGGATTTAATGAATATATATGATATATATAATATAATAATTATTATTTAAAGATGAGTTATTATTTACATTTATTTTGATCCATCCATCAAAAAGTGAAAGCAACGTTCATGCGTAACTACGACTTACCATCTCCATAAACAATGTAATTAATTTTTCTATCACTAGATTTTATGGAAAATATATATATATATATATAATGAATATATATTATATTTATATCATGATTAAAATCACGGATATTATGTATCCATGATCAAAATACATGTATTGGAAAAACTAAACCAAATATTACATTAAAAACGAAGAAGTTATTACCCATAACAATTTTTTTTGAAAAGGTTGAGGGTAAATCCCCCTTTATTGAATACAAAATAAAGAAAACCTTTAAAGAAATGGGTGAATATATAACTCATAAAATAAAAAGGAAAAATTACAATAAATATACATGACCCAAAGGTCAATAAAGGTCCTGAATGAACAAAGTAAAGAAAAAATCAAAATAAGTAACAAAATAAGTCTTACCACCCCACCTGCCTGAAAATATAATAGAGAAAACAATAGTAGAAGATATGATGCCCCATTTTAAGAAGTTTTTTGTTCTATTCAAATCAACATTTCTGATCACCCCTAGAACCCACTCTGAGAAGTGGGGGAGGGCCAAATGATAGGTTCCAACACACCTATCTCTCTTTTGAGCTGCCCACCCGATAATTCAGTAAGAAAATCACTACACTATCAACCTGATGCAACAAAAAAAACCAAAATGAATGATTTATGTTATAAGTTATTGTTAGGGTACCTATCCATCCATCAAATATGATATATAGTTAATGTTTTATAGAAATTCACCCAACCCTCTTTCGAGTCCTCCCACTAGTTATCACCAAGAACAATGATTTTAATAAAGAATTGTTAATAAATGGGTGATAAAAGGTTATAAATAAATAATATATGGTATGATATATATGAGTATGGTTATGGAATATATGTATAATAAATATATATTTATTATAAATGAGGTTCTAACATGTACAAAGAAATTCATACCTGAGGTAATAGATTTTCTTCATACTTTTATTTTCATGATACACATTCAATATTCACCACTTGTTCCTTTTATGTGGTGTATATACTGAACATGAATGTATTTTATGATGATTATTATTAAATTTATGAGTATTTAAATATATATAAGTTTATTTATTTTATTGGTCTTATTATTCAAATGTTACCAAAATAATAAGGGTTTTATGTTACAATCACATTATTTATAGAGATTGCTTATGATTAAGTTTATAATGATGAATTATTATGATCTACATATCAATAAACTCATTAATTATATTATACTATGGTTATATATTGAAATTACATTTTTTCATTTCATTTCCCTCTATTTAAGTACTCAAGATATTAAAATAAATTTTTTAAGGAAAATCAACTTTATTTCTCGCTTCAGGTGAAAAACCTTTTTATTCCATATCCATGTTTTCTAGAAATGTTTTAAAGATTGTTTTTACTATTATCACATGATTGTTTACACAAATTTTTACCCATATTTTAATTTTTAATTTTTTTAAAAGGTATATTCTTGTCGTTTTCTAGATGTGGCACTTTTTGAATTTTTACAAAAATGATAAAGGAATGTTTTATTTTAACTTATACAATATGAACATAATTTATTACTATCAAGAACACTCAATTATTTTAAGATTAATTTAAAAGTTTTCATGGTTATTTTAAAATAATTTTTTTGCATAATTTTTTTGCATAATTTTTTTTAAATTTTTATATTTTAAAGAAATGATTTCAAAATGAAATGTGTATTTTCCTCAAGAAAGATTCCAGTGATTTTTTAAAGAATTTTTTCATCCATGATAACATCCTTTTATGCTAATTAAGTTTTACTGGGGATATGATCCAATGATACCATCCTTATTATTTATCTAGATGGGTTATGATGATAATATGTTTATGAAATACATTCCTTTTACATGGGTTATGAGATGATGAAATGTCTATAAAACCCATTTCTTTTCGTAGGTTATTATATGATGAATAATTCATGATCTTGTGGCATAAATATGTATGATTTTAATTATATGATGGGTGGGACTAGAATTATATATCCCTCAAATGAATTAGTTAAATATTTACATCACATGAGATAAATAGGATTGGAAGGAGGAGTTAACCCAGTTCAGTAAGGGAATTTGTCCACTATGATAGTCTTGGGAGTGAACATTGACCACTATGATAGTTTGGGGAGTGAACCTAATCCACTATGATAGTACTAGGAGTGAAACGTTACTACCACTATGGATTAGGGAGTGAACCAAGTCCACTTTTATAGTCTTGGAATTAATCCTTGAATACTAAGGAAATGATTTTCTATGATTATGTATATCCCACAATTCCATGTATTATGCTAATTTTATGATATCATTGATCATGTTATTTTTTATCTTTATGATTAATGTCTTATGAACTACCAAGATTTATACCATAACTCAATATTATGATCTTTGATATATAGGGTATGGATTTCAAATGTTAAGATTATGTTATTATACCCTTATACTCATGTTATGATTATACAATCATTGATATCTCCCTTTTAACCCTTAACAAGAATATGATATCACCCTTTCTTATGTTTTTTCCCTAGGTTATGAAGAAATGTATTAATTATGATAAATATAATAATGGTTCTATTTATGATGAATTGAGTGGGAGATGATGTAGATCTCTCATAATATAGTTGCTTATGTACCCAAGTTTTCAAAGGCACTCTACCCATATGATTCTGGTTTGAATCGTTATGTTATATAATAAATATTAATCTAAAAAGATTAAATATTTATTTATGAAAAGTGTGTGTATTTATTCAGTTGTATCCATTATTTTTTATCAAAATTCCTTTATATGTTTCCATATTTTTTTTAATGAAAATATCATTCCTATTATTCTATAATTTTTTAGTTTTAAAATGTTTTCGAAATGAAAAGGATATTTCTTATTAACTTTAACGTGACTTTTTAATGCCTTTTTAAAATATATTTTTCCTTTATTTTAAAACAATTTAAGTAATTTCATACTTCACTAGGGATATAATCTAATGATACTATCCACCATATTTCTCTAGATGACTTATGATCATGTTGTTCTATTTATTAATTTGGGAAAATATTGAAATTTCATATGATAGTTTTAAATATGAATGTTTATATTGATTATTTGTTGTATCATTATTCATTTATTTCATATGATGAATATATTGGACTTAGTAAGTGATCATAGGGGTCCGTTATAGACCCTAGATGAATTAATAGGTCTCATGAGATAAACTATCTTGGGTATTTTAGGTACACCATACCCATATATAGATGATGGTATTGACATGAGGCCTTGATGGTAAAATTATCATGTTCGACATTATGCATTACATCATTATGAAATAATTTATTATTATTCATGTAAATATTTACATTTTCTATGGATATATTTCAGGTTTATGTTATTGACAAGTTACTTAAGTTATGAGGAATTATATTGGGTATCAAAGGAAATGTTAACACAACTTTAGAGGTTAATATTTTATTTGATAATAATTTATAATTATTATATAAAATTAAAATTAAATATTCTATAGATAATTATGGTTATTAAATATAATATTCCATGGTTAAAGACATCTTAATATTTATAATCCTCATAATATGTTTTATTTTTATTTTATTTTATATGATCACACTAAGTGTTTTATTTTAGTAAATGGATAGAACCAATATAAATTAAGTTAAATATGGATGTGAATGATAATGTAGTGGATTTATAAATTATAAACCAAATGAGATAGGATATAGAGTTAAAACTATTATTTTTATGATAAACAAGCTATCTTGAGTTATGTTTAACAACCCAAACCTTAGTATGTTTTATAGTGCACCCATTAAGAAAAAAATGGCGTTTAATATAAGTTTAGGTGATAAATATCATGAAGGTAAAAAGAATCAACTTCCCAAGTGTCATACAAGTGGGTATAATAACCTATATAAATGTCTAAAAGTAACAATAAGATATTTTACACGTGATAAAGGATGGAATAGAATAATAAAATTCCAAGTAAAAATGAGTAAAGCTCAAGAATGTAATCAATTATATTATAAAAATAAAGGTTTTTTCAAGGAAATATTTTGTTACAGTGAAGATAATGAAACTGCACATAACATATATAAGGTATGGATTATTTTAATATTTTTTCTTATGTATAAAGTAAGAAACATGATTAGATTGAGATTGATGAATCTTAAGACATGATTCATTTTTTTGATTATATTAAGGAATTATTAAGGAATAATATATCAAATCTTGGATAAAGGTTTACAAAGGATATCGAAAGATTGAAGTGTATACATAGATGATTTCAAGAGTTATGATATAATGGAATTTTATTTAATGGTTCATAAATTTAAGGATTATTATTAGTTTAATTTCATTAATACTCTTTTGAAGTTTTATGTGATGGGAGTATATTTGGAGAATTTTTTTTTAGTTTTAATAGATGTTTGAGGTATATATAACTGTTAATCTTAACATGTGTTTTAGAGAAAATGATATTTGAAGAAGAATTATTTTATATTTTGTGGGAATATATTTAAAGGTATTGATATTCTTTAGGGTTAATTTAATATTTGATGTTAAAGTAATTATGGTTAATTGAAATAAAATGTTTATTATATTTTGGGAACCTATATTTTATCATATATATTTCCATGAGATTCAAAAGTGATTTGGTGACTAAATGATTAATGTTATTTTTGAATAAGTTCACTATACTGGGAATTCTATATGATTATGATAAATTGAATATTATTGGACATGATAAAATTTTATTTTAGGAATAAATATTGAGTTGAATTTTAGAAGTATATATGATTATATTATGGATTTATGATGATTCAAGTTAATTATGAAAAATATTAAAAATAATTTTGAGAATATATGATTAGGATATATGCATTTTTGTTATATTCATTTTTGAGTGATTTCTATTATTTGGGGATAATTTTTAAGTTAATCTTGGAAGAATATATGATAAAATAATCCTAATATTTTCATTCTAATTTTGGTCTAACATATTTTGAAGAGTTTTAAGGTTATTTATTTATGAAATGATTTAATTTGAACTTTGGGTGTTATTTTTTGAGCCTTTGAAGATTAATGTAGTATTTCTTTATATTGGATATTATCTTAGCATGTGGTAACCATTTTTTGTTTTTATTAATACATTGAAACAAGAGAAATAACTTTTCATCTTTTTATGGATCTTGTCATCTATTAGAAGTTTATTCTAGTGATTCATGCAGGAAAAATTCATCTTGAATATTCATTGCTTGTAGTAAGAGATGAGATAGAAGTGTAAACTAATCAGATCATAAACAAAGTATGAAATTCAACTTATGATATGGAAAATAATCAAGTATGTATATTTCCTTAAAATCTATATATTGATGGTAAAATAATTTCTCAAATTTTTTGAGCCTTATTAAAAAAGTAACATTCAAATATTAAGGTATTATTTTATAAAATCTTATGTAAGTATGATTCTTATAAAGGTAAATGCTTTTATAGTTTCCTAGTCTTGGATAAGAAATTGAAGTTCACAATAAAATATATATATGATTATATTACTATGTTATGATAAATTTATTTTGAGATAATCCAAATTAAATTTTTAGGAAACAATTTATTTAATAAGGGTAGAATATAACACCCTAAAATTTTATTTTAAAAACAATATTATATTCAATTTCATGTACTGCGCACAATACCGAGCTTAAAAAAAACTATAATATACTATTAAAATATTTTTATAAAATTATGAATGCTATAACCTAGCCATTTGATTGAAATATATAAATAGGAGTAATATAATTATGAAATATATATATAAATTTTTTCCTAATAAAAATGTACCAATTAATTCCTAGGAAATAAAAATTCAATTTTAAATAAAATCATATAAGATTAAAGGAGATATTTTCCAGAAAACTATTTTATATGTACAAATTATTTTTATCAAAATAAATTAATTTAATCACTATATATGAATGTTTTTAATGAAATTTATATATAATATCTTTTATAAAACAAATTAACATTCATCTAATTTAATGAGTATAGATTCATTTTTTACTTTAAAAATACATTTTCTTCAAAAATGGGTTTTATTGCATTTTATGTGTGAATATTATGATTAATTTATTAGCACTTTTAAAAATTTTATTTTATAAAATGGAAATAATTTTTGAAATAATCATATAAAAATAGTCTTAATATAAATATTTTGGTATTTTTTTTGAAAAGGATCATTTTTTGATGAATAATAAAAAATATAAATTTTGTAATACCGTTATTTCTTTATCTTTAATCAAATAAATTTAAATATTAAATTTGGTTTTATATTTATTTTAAATCCACATAAGTTTTATATTATTAAAATTAATATAATTAATTGCATGATAATAAAAATTATACATTATTTTGTTATAAAATCTTTTTTATGCTTAAAACATGTTTTTTTCTAACTGTTTTCATTGTGTTTCATGCACTCATATTAAAATTAATTTTTTCCAATTCCAGAAATTAAATTTAAAAAAAAGGATTCCATCTTTGGAATTATTATATTAAAATTATTTAATAAGCTATATTTCATTTTTAGTCACGTTGAATAGTAACCATGGTAAAAGTTTATCACCATGATAAATGGTAAAATGGGTTAAATAAGTTTAGAAAAATTACATAAGGTCTAAACATCAATATAATACTTTATTTTATTAGATGAGTGTATTTTGAATAGAATAATACTAGACTTTAAAATATGGAATATTAGCGCCACTTTCCTTTGATCACAACCTTGATATTATTTTAAGTAGGATAATTAAAAAATGTCTCTCTCTCTCACTTATTATGTTTCCATAATATGGTTATAGATAAATGATACATAAATAAATATAGATGATAAATTGATAAATAATAAACTATAGTTATGATAGTAATTTATTTTTAATTTTTGGGGATGGTATAATTACTTCAAATGTTTACTCAATGCCGACACAATGCTTGTGAAAACAATACAAAATCATGTAAATTATTTATAAAAACATTAAAAGTAATATATTTTGGATGAAATATGATGTTCATAAAATATAATGGATAATTAAAAATTTTAATTGATAGTGAAAGTTTTAATATTCAAATTTTATTTTCATCTTGATGCTTTTAAAGTTAAGATATGTGTATAGTCATGAAAATGACTTTAAATGATATTTAATGTTTAAAAAATATTTTTAAATCATTAGAAAATAATAAAAGCACTATAATAACTCATTTGGATGGGAAATTTTCTAGGATATCATGAATGTTATATTTATTTTCCACTTTATATTTTTAAAATTACTTTAATAGCCCTTAGAGATTGAAAAATCTGTTACTGCAGTTAAGGTTAAAAGAGTTAATGAGGGGGTTAAAATAGGAGATAAGGTTCAAAATGAAGCTTAAAACTCTCTAAGTTTGTTGGATGAATTAATTTAAACCTTATAATCCTTATCTTAAAATTTAGGAAACTTTTTATCCATCTTACATGAGTTAGACACATATTATATATTAATATTTCACATATTTACAAGATTTTCACCCACCTCACTTATAAATAGAAACCTCCTATCCTCTATTACTCATATATATTGAGCCATTTATCTAGAATAATATCTAAAAAAATATCTTATAAACTTTCTTACCCATGTACTATAGGTTTTGGTACCATGAAAATACCATCCTAAAAGGATTAAGGTGTAAGCTAAAGGAGGGTTTCCAAAGAAGAAGTATAACTCGTAACCAAGTGTTTTCATATTTATTTCTTCATACAATTACTTAAAATATTATATAAACACTTTGATATGATTAAACCAATATATTCCATATAATTAAATCTTATCAAGTTGATTTCATAACCCTTTATCATCTCCTTTTCTATCCTATGGGAAATGAAAACATCTCTCATGTGTATGTGTGGACTACCACCTCCAAGAAGTGACGTGTTTCATTTTTTATCACCACCTAAAAAGGATGGTTATTATGATGGATTTAATGAATATATTTTATATTTATGATACAATTTTTATTATGGAAAGATAATGTAACATCCCAAGTAAGTATTTAATAATATATTTTATCATCTATGTCTATTTATGAATTAGATAGTGTTTTAATGACTTAAAATGAGAATAAATCCAATCTTAAGCATAGAATTCTCTAATATTTTTAAAAGATTGTTTTACTGCCTTTTGATGGTGAACCATTTTTAAATATATCTTTTGAAAATTTTATAAGCTCTATTTGTCAAAATAAACTTATTCTTTATGATTTGGACATTGAAATTTACTTTGTATTAATTTTTGGTATTTTTCTGACAATGTTCATTTTTTAATGAATAGTGAAAAATACTGCATTTCACATCAAAACTGATTTTTCATCTAATTTAATTATATGGTTAGATTATATTTTTAATTGGTATTAAGGTGTAATTAGAATATATTTTTACCATTTAATCCAATGGTGTTCATTATAATTAATTTCACTTTGAAATTGGTCATAAACAAGTGCCAAACTTTTCATAGATATTGTTTCAAAAAAACCCGCTATTTGTTTTGAAAATGGAATTTTTTTTAAATTAATTATTTCAATTTCTATGTTTGGAATTTTGTAAAATGGATTCCATATTTTGAATCAGAAGTTCCAAATTATTTAGTTAAGAATCTTTTTTTTTGGACATTATGAATAGTAACGACGGTAATTATCTTTAATTATCTTAATTAATTAGTAATCGGGTAGTTAAGGATAATAAAATAATATCATAATAATAACAAATTACCCCAAAATGTGTCCTAATTCTACTGGTTGTGTCATGGATGACCATGGTATGCCTTGTGCCAAACTTAGGGACCCCATGGAATCACGTTTGGGTGAAAGTGACACTTTATCTTTTTATTTTTAAAGAAATGAGAATATCACTAAAGAATGTATCACCTGAGTAAAACATTTTTAATTTTGTCTACATAAATTATCTCTTGGAATATAAATATTCATTGGAAATATAAAAATATTTCCTACATCATAGTATTTTTTTTATAATTTTTAGACATTAAATAAATTAAATTATTTATGACATCATGATGATGCATCGATTACCTCATTAATGAACGATTTAAATAAAATGAAAAGATAAAGTAATATCTAAGACTTACACTTGTCAAAGACCTATTGGATGAGTATATTTCGAACCCTTATCACCTTATCCTCGAAATATATTAATGTGGGACCTTTAAAATCCGAAACTCATTTTAATATAAAGTAACATTTTATAACTTTTCAAGAGTGCCCCTCCTTTCCTCTTATAAAAGGCCCCCACCTCTACCTCTTTACACACACCTCTCAAGCCATTGGATCGGACAAACTCTTCCCATTTCATCTCTCCAAATCCCTATCTTCATCCTAGAAGCCTTACCTTAGGCATAAAGCTCTTCAAGAAACCCTTTTGGTTCAAACCAAGAGGAGTTACCCGATTTAAAGGTAAAGTCTTCTATAATGTTCTTTTGTTTTATTTTGCTTCTCCAACCCCATAAAATCTTTTTATTAATTTATTTTGTAACAAAAAACAGTATCTTAAATATACTAGGATGTTTTTATAAGATTTATTTGAGCTACACTCACACACACACCTACATCTAATGGTTAAAGAGCATACTATTTCCGTGGATGACGAATTTCTACCTCACGAAACGATGATTCTTCAATATTATTCTAAAACCTTCAAAGGTGTCCATTAAGATGTCACTATATTTATATATGATATATAATATGTTTATGTTTTCCTTAAGCTTCTGTATTTTTCACTTATGGCATAACTTTATGGTTTCCATTATGTGTAAACGCGATATCTTCATTTTAGGAAGTGCGAACTACCGCCCCCTCAAAGTGATTTGATTCGTTAATGTCATATGTGGGATGTATAAAGGATGGAGTTAATGATATTATATATGATTTTATACTGGAATTATAATATACCTTTATATAATTATGATTCCATTCCATAAAATATGAAATATAAATGAAAGTAGCATTCATGCGTACGTACGGCTTACCGTCTCCATGAACGGTGCATTTAATTTATTACCTCTAAATGTTATGTAATATTATAAATGCATGTATATACTGGATATATATGATATATATGATATCTAAATCATGAATATAATTCTGGATATAATGGATATTTTACCACATGAACAACTTGTAATTATAAAGAGTTTATTTTTGACTCAAGTACCAATGATCGACAAAACGACCATTATTAAATCAAATAATTACATAGTGTTCATAACATGGTAATAAATGATATAAAAGAAATAATGAACTTGAAAAAGGTTCTTAATCAAGTATAAATTAACTCAAGTTTATTATTCAGGAGATTGAAGAATGATCGAGTCAAGTCGGACCCGAGGTAAGGGACTTCGTCTCAATCTCCTTTCATTGAGGCATATTTTGTTCTATACACAAATTTCTTTTTTATAGTATATAAAACCCTTTGAATTTTATGTCTAGTAAAAAGGAATCTTTTTTTATATGAAGCACTTTACTAAATGACAAAATGAATGTTTTTTTTTTCGTATGTATGCGGCGACAACGACTTCTCCACCGCCGTGACCATTATTTTAGTTTCAGCTTCCTCTACAAGCCATAAATTTTTTTTTAAAATGAAAAATAAATACCATGTTTTACTTTTATTTTATTTTGGTATTTAAAATGGTTTTCATAATGTTTTTATTATATCAATGTGTTGTATTGATATCTTGTGATTGAAATGTGGAAATGTTATGTTTCCTTTATGCATGTTTTATGTGATACGATTATGTTATGGTTCTTGGGAATTGTTATGAAGACAGGTGGTTCCGTGATAAACTAATGGCTGGTGAGACCGATATAGCTCTCCAATGCATTGGGTAACGCAAAGGGGTTAAACGTTAAGGTTTCTCCAAAGAGATTTAGGGAATATAATGTGATGGGTATTCCAAACGTAACCATGAGGGTTAATCCCTATGTAAGAATGTTATGAATGCCTCAAGTTAACTTTATGTCTTATGATTTCTATGATTTATTCATGATTTGATGAGGTAGTTAAAATGCTTATGTTTTATGAGTAAAGTATGATTTCATACATGGACTAATGTTTTCATTTCGTACTTTTATATCCCTTACTGAGCTTTTTATGCTCATCCTAAGTTTTTTAAATGTTTTTCACAGGTCAAGGGAAAGGTACATGATGTGATGATAGTGTAAAGGAAGTGTCAAGAAATAATCCATGTTTTATTTTAAATATGTTTCCGTTGATGGGAAAAATGAGTACTATATTTTATGTAACCACTTTTTTTAAATGTGGAATGTAATTCATGATTTATGATATAATTCTCTAAAACTCTAAACCTGAAAAGATCCTCAATGTGTATTCTTGAAATAACTAAAGATCAAGTAATGTTTAAGGTTGGGGCCTTATAGCTGGTACCAGAGGTCGGTTTAGATAAATTTAGGAGTTATAATTCTATTAAATGATTATCCAGAAATATTTTTTTTATGGTCAAATTGAAATGATATAGCATTTAAATATTACCATGTTGCTTCATCTAAGACATGTTTGTTCAGAATGGTTTTTCGCAGAAGAAACAGGGAAGCAGTGCTAGGAAGGCATACAGAAGGAAATGACCTTCTGAATCAGCATCCTGAGATGGTCAAAATTAGAACTGAATAGTTTTTTGCAGTAATGGAGCAGTTGAATCAAGCAATAAATGGTGGTGGTATCCATGAACGAGATCAGCCAGATCAACCATAGAAAAACATGTCAGTGGTGGAACATTTCATGAGGCAACATCCCCCATCATTCAGAGGATCATCTGACACTGTGCTAGATGAAGGGTGGATTAAAGCACAAGAGAAGATTTTCGATGTCATGGGGTGTTCATACAATCAAAAGGTTAGTCTTTCAATTTACCATTTGGAGGGTGAAGCAGATCAGTGGTGGTTGATGGTTAAAAATATCAGGGACACTGATGAGATTGATGCTCTCGACTGGGATAAATTCAAAGGTATGTTTCTTGAGAAGTATTTTCCTAAGGCTATTCGACTTAGGATGGAAAAAAAATTCTTGGAATTGAGGAAAGAGGATAACTCAGTGGCTGCTTATGAATAAATGTTCACTCGATTGGAAAGGTATGCTTCAAATTTTATCTGAGACCTTGATAGTAAAATCAATCATTTTTACTCAGGATTAAAGCCAAAATATCAAAGGGCATTGGATTCTCATGAGTTCAAATGTTATGAAAATCTTGTTTGATGTGCTGAGAAGGTGGAAATGGAGTTTTCCGATGATCAAGTGTTCTATAACAACCAACAGAAGAAGAGACCGAGGTGGCAGGAGAAAGGGAATAATTCTTCAAAAAGGTCTGATGGTAAGAAAACTAAGTTTCCAGTTTGTGATAAATGTGGTAAAAGGCATGCTGGGGAATGTCTTCTGAATTCTGGAAAGTGCTACCGATGTGGTAAGATGGGACATAAGGCTCGTGATTACACTGAAAAAGATCAAGGTGATGGTATGACCAAATTTGATTTACAGTTAGTGAAATGTTTTAAGTGCAATGAGATGGGTCACTATGCAAACGAGTGTTCGACAAAGAGCTAGAATGATGGGAAGCAGTCAGACTACAAGTAGAAAGGGGTGGTGAAATCCTTTGAAACTACTTCAACAGATGTTGGTCCATCAAATGAAGTGGTATCAGGTACTTTGTTTGTTTTTTCAGATTATGCCAGTGTGTTGTTTGATTCAGGGTCTACACATTCCTTTATCTCTGAAAACTTTTCTAGTAAAATGGGAATACCATCTCAATAATTGACTCTTGAACTTGTGGTAAAAACACCTGGGGGAAATGTTGAGGCAAAAAGAATTTATAAGAGTCTTCCTATCCTTATCCGTGGAAAGAACCTACTTGCAAACCTTATTGTTTTACCTCTAGTAGAGTTTGATGTTATCCTAGGTATGGATTGGATCTCTTTTTACCATGCTAAGATTGACTGTAGAGCTAAAGAAGTTTCTTTTCAAAAAGATTTTCAGTTTGTGTACAAGAATTAACCCTTACTGTTGATAACATATCAATAGGCTAAGAAACTTGTAAAAAGTGGAAATGAATGTTACCTTGCACATGTTGTTGAAAACAAATGAACTATTCAGATTAATGATGTGCCAGTGGTAAATGAGTATCCTGATGTTTTTCCTGATGAGTTGCCTGGAATAATACCAGATCAGGAAGTTGAATTTACTGTTGACTTAGTTCCTGATGCTAAGCCAATTTCAAAACCCCCTTATCGAATGGCTCAAATTGAACTTTTAGAGTTGATGGAGCAATTGCAAGATTTATTAGAGAAAGGTTTCATTCGACCTAGCACATCACCATGGGGTGCTTCTATTTTATTTGTTAAAAAGAAAGATGGTTCAATGAGACTTTGCATTGATTATAGAGCCTTGAATAACATCACTGTTAAGAACAAATATCCTTTGCCTCATATCGATGATTTGTTTGATTAGCTTCAGGGAGCTCAGTATTTTTCAAAGATTGATCTGAGATCGGGGTACCATCAGTTTAAGGTAAATGAAGAAGATATTCTGAAGACCTCGTTTTATACAAGATATGGCCATTATGAATTTGTAGTAATGCCTTTTGGGCTAACCAATGCACCTGCTGTATTCATGGACCTTATGAATAGAATTTTCCATGAGTTCTTGGATAAGTTTGTGGTTGTTTTCATTGATGATATTTTGGTGTTTTTTAAAAGTAAATAGGAGCATGAAAGTCATTTAAGGGTTATTTTTCAAACCTTAAAATAAAATAAATTTTATGAGAAATTTAGAAAGTGTGATTTTTGGTTGCAAAAAATTTCTTTCCTTGGTCACATTGTTTCTAAAGATGGGATAATTGTTGATCCTTAAAAAACAAAGGATGTTGAAGAATGGCCAAGACCCACAAATGTAACTGAGATTCGTAGTTTTCTTGGTTTGGCAGGCTATTACCAAAGATTTGTTAGAAATTTTTCATGTTTATCTAGTCCAATGACTAAGCTAACTTGGAAGGGTGTTAAGTTTATCTTGACAAAAGAGTGTGATGATTGTTTTCAGGAATTGAAAAGAAGATTGGTGAATGATCCAGTTTTGGCACTACCTTCCAGGAATGGTGAGTTTGTTATCTATAGCGATGCTTCATTGAAAGGACTTGGTTGCATCCTAATGCAGAATGATCAGGTAATTGATTATGTTTCACGTCAGTTGAAAAATCATGAGGTAAATTACCCTACACATGATTTGGAATTAGCTTCTGTTGTTTTCTCTTTAAAAATATAGAGGCATCATTTGTATGGTGTAAAGTGTGAAATATATACTGATCACAAAAGTTTAAAGTATATATTTACTGAGAAATAATTGAACATGAGACAGAGGAGATGGCTAGAATTAATCAAGGACTATGATTTTACAATTCATTATCATCTGGGAAAAGCAAATAAAGTGGCTGATGCTTTGAGTCGAAAAAGTAATGCCTCATTAACCATGTTACGTTTGGAACATGATCCTTTGGTTAAGGATTTGATGAATTTTGGCATAGAAGTTGTTGGTGCAGGATGTTATTCTATTTTGTTTTAGGTATCAGTGAAATCTTCGATATCAGACAGAATTAAGCAAGCACAAAAGCAAGATAGTGAGTTGTAGAAAAAGGTAGAGCTGGTTCAGAAGGGTATGTTTCCTAAATTAAACATTGATAATGATTGTGTTTTGAGATTTGGGAAGAGGTTGTGTGTGCTGTGTGATTCACAGTTGAAGAGAGAGTTGTTATGTGAAGCTCATAGTTCTCCATTTTCAGTTCATCCAGGCAGTACTAAGATGTATAGAGATCTTCGGGAGTATTACTGGTGGGATGGAATGAAAAGAGATATTGCTAATTTTACTGTAAAGTGTTTGACTTGTCAACAGGTTAAAGTAGAGAGGCAGTTACCGAAAGGGATTCTTCATCCTTTAAGAGTGCCAGAGTGGAAATGGGAGAAAATATCCATGGACTTAGTTGTGGGATTGTCGAAGACACCTCGAGGTAATAATGCAATCTGGGTTATTGTTGATCGCTTGACTAAATCTGCTCACTTCCTCGCTATATGAGATACTTTTTCCCTAGATCAACTTTCCCATTTGTATGTTAAAGAGATAGTCAGGTTACATGGAGTTCCTCTCTCCATTGTATCTGACTGTGATCCTAGGTTCGCTTCTAACTTTTGGAAAGGCCTTCAGAAGTCGTTGGGTACTGAATTAAATTTTAGTACAACTTTTCATCCTCAATCAGATGGGCAGTCAGAATGAAAAATTTATACTTTGGAGGATATACTACGTGCTTCTTCGATGGATTATTAGGGAAGTTGGGACCAACATCTTTCTTTGGTTGAGTTTTCTTATAATAACAGTTTTCATTCCAATATACAGATGGCACCATTTGAGGCATTATATGGGAAGCGGTGTCGAACTATAACTTTTTGAGATGAAATAGGTGAAAGGAAGTTGATGGGACCAGAATTGGTAAAAGATTTGGAAGAAAAAGTTCAGCTGATACAGAAACACATGAGAACAACTCAGAGCAGGCAAAAAAGTTATGCAGACAATAGGAGGAAGGATCTCTCTTTTGAGGTAGGCGATCATGTTTTTCTCAAAGTATCACCATGGAAAAGTGTGATGCGATTTGGTAAGAAAGGAAAGCTGAGTCCAAGGTTCATTGGACCATATGAAATTCTGGAGAGAGTTGGATCAGTTTCATATCGAGTGGCTTTACCTCCGAGTTTATCTCAGGTACACAATGTTTTTCTTGTTTCAATGTTAAGGAAGTACATGCTAGATCCATCTCATGTTTTGAGACCAGAGGTAGTCCAGCTTGAAGAGAATCTATCTTATGAGGAACAACCGGTCCAGATTCTTGACCACAGGGAGAAAGTGTTGTGGAATAAGGTGATTCATCAAGTAAAGGTTTTGTGGAAAAACCACATGAGTGAAGAGGCAATATGGGAATATGAAAATGCAATGAGGGATAAATACCCCCACTTATTCGATAAGTAAATAAATTGCGGGGATGCAATTTTCTAAAGGGGGGAAGGATGTAACATCCCAAGTAAGTAATTAATAATATATTTTCTTATCTATGTCTATTTATGAATTAGATAGTGTTTTAAAGACTTAAAATGAGAATAAATCCAATCTTAATCATAGAATTCTCTAATATTTTTAAAAGATTGTTTTACCGCCTTTTGATGGAGAAACATTTTTAAATCTATCTTTTGATAATTTTATAAGCTCTATTTGTCAAAATAAACTTATTATTTATGATTGAGACATTGAAATTTACTTTGGATTAATTTTTGGTATTTTTCTGACAATGTTCATTTTTTAGTGAATAGTGAAAAATACTGCATTTCACATCAAAACTGCTTTTTTATATAATTTAATTATATGGTTAGATTATCTTTTTAATTGGTCTTAAGGTGTAATTAGAATATATTTTTACCATTTAATCCAATGGTGGTCATTATAATTAATTTCAATTTGGAATTGGGTATAAAAAAGTGCCAAACTTTTCATAGATATTGTTAAAAAAAACCCGCTATTTATTTTGACAACAAAAATTATTTTTAAATTAATTATTGAAATTTATATGTTTGGAATTTAGTAAAATGGATTCCATATTTGGAATCATAAGGTCCAAATTATGTAATTAATACTCTTTTGTTTTTGGACATTATGAATAGTAACGACGGTAATTATCTTTAATTATCTTGATTAATTAGTAATCAGGTAGTTAAGGATAATAAAATAATATCATAATAATAAAAAATGACCCCAAAATGTGTTCTAATGCTACTGGTTGTGTCATGGCCAACCATGGGATTCCTTGTGCCAAAATTTGGGACCCCATGGAATCACTTTTGGGTGAAAGTGACACTTTATCTTTTTATTTTTAAAGAAAGGAGAATATCACTAAAGAATGTATCACCCGAGTAAAAAATTTTTAATTTTGTCTACATAAATGATATATTGAACTATAAATAGTCATTGAAAATATAAAAAGATTTAATACATCATAGTATTTTTTTTATAATTTTTAGACATTAAATAAATTAAATTATTTATGACATCATGATGATGCATCGATTACCTCATTAATGAACGATTTAAATAAAATGAAAAGATAATGTAAAATATAAGACTTACAATTGTAAAACACCTATTGGATGATTATATTTCGAACCCTTATCACCTTATCCTCGAAATATATCAATGTGGGACCTTTAAAATCCGAAACTCATTTTAATATAAAGTAACATTTTATAACTTTCCAAGAGTGCCACTCCTTTCCTCTTATAAAAGGCCCCCAACTATACCTCTTTAAACACACCTATCAAGCCATTGGTGTAACATCCCAGGTAAATAAAGAATAAAGAATTTTCATATTTATTAATATTTACGAATTAAATATTAATTTTATTTTAAAGGGGTTGCTATGTTCGATAGCGTACCCGATACGCAACGATGAGTTTCTTTGAAACTTACGTAGCACACTAGTAATAAAATAATATTATTTTAAATGTTAGTTAACAAGTAGCCGTTGTACTGGCGTGAATGGGTATAAATAACTAAAATATGATTAGATATGTTTTTAAATGTTTATACATTTACCCAATAAAAGATAAAGGCTTAAAATACGGAAAGAGTTCAATTTTAGGGCATATATACTCTAATTTTCACTAAAGGTTCACTTATCACCTTTTAATGGTGAACCGTCATTAAATATAGTTTTGATCACTCTTATACTTTATTTTGGACCAAATATAACTCTTCTATAGAATCGGGACATCAAAATTTACTTTGTGTAAATTTTTGGTACCTTTCTGATAAAGTTCATTTTTTTTATGAATAGTGTAAAATGTTGTATTTTAATTCAAAACCACTTTTTAATCTAAATTATTTATATGATTAGATTATTATTTTAATTGGTTTTAAAGTGAAATTAGAAAATATTTTTACCATTTAATCCAATGGTGGTCATTGGAATCAATTTCACTTTGAAATTGGACTTAAACTGGTGTCAATCTTTTGATACTTATTATTTCGCAAAAACACGCTATTTGTCATGACAGCGGGAATTAATTATTAAATTAATTAATTTGACTTATATTTTTTGAATTTTGTAAAATGGACTTCATTTTTGAATTAGGAATATCAAATATAGCTTAGGGTGACTTTTTGGTAATTTTCTGAAAAACTACAATTTTTGATGAATAGTGAAACCACTAAGTGGTAATCAAGTAAACTGATTTTTCAGTTAAATGAAAGTTTACCACTAATGTGTATTGAATTTTGAAAATCCGACATACATGGTTGTCATTAAGAAGTAAAATGTGGTTCAATGAGATTAAAATAATTTTTTGGTGAATAGTAACTTTTTTTCATTAATCGCGATTAGAGGTAATTAGTGTAGTTTAAGGTAAAAATGGTATTATAAGAATGTGAAAACACCATGACACTTGTCCTACACCTATTGGGTGAGTCATGGACGACCAAGACAAGCCATGGGCCAACTTGGGGACCCCATGGAGCCACTTTAGTTGGAAAATGACATTAATATATTTTTATTTAATGTTAAAGTGAAAATGACACTAACATAAATTGTTTTACTAAAATAATTTTTAAGTGGGGTTATACAAGTCCAAATTTTGATTATAAATAGTCATTGGAAAGATAAAAAGATTTCCTACATCATAGTATTTTGTTTATAATTTTTAGACATTAAATAAATTAAATTATATATGACATAATAATGATGCAGCGATGACATCATTATTTGACGATTTAAATAAAATGGAAAGATAATGCAAAATATAAAACCTACACATGTAGAAAACCAATTGGATGAGTGGATTTCGAACCCTTATCACCTTATCCACGAATTATATCAATGTGGGACCTTTTAAAACCGAAACACATTTTCAAATAAAGTAATATTTCTTTACTTTCCAAAAGTGCCCCTCCTCTCCTCTTATAAAAGGCCCCCACCTCTACCCCATTTCACACACTTCTCAAGCCTTTGGCTCGGCCAAACCCTACCCAATTACTCTCTACACATCCCTCTACTCATCCTAGAGGATTCCCTTTGGGAATAATCCTTTCAAAGGAAGCCTTTAGGCTCAAATCAAAAGGGAGTTACACTTTTAAAGGTAATTCATTCTCTCTTGTTCATTTGTTTTATTTTGCTTCTCCAACCCTCTAAACACTTTTTATTTACTTCTTTTGTAACAACACCAGTATCTTCAATATACTAGGATGTTGTTACAATATTTATTTGAGCTACACTCTCACACAACTACATCAAATGGTTAAAGAACATACGGTTTCCGTGGATGGTGAAATTCTGCCTTCCGAAACGATGATTGTTCAATACTCATTTTACACCTTCAAGGGTGGCCATTATGATGTCACTATTTTTATATATGATATATAATATGTTTATGTTTTCTTTAAGCTTCTGTATTTTTCATTTTTGGCATACCTTTATGGTTTCCATTATGGGTAAACACGATATCTTCATTTAAGGAAGTGCGGACTACCGCCCCCTAAAAGTGATGTGATTCGTTAATGCCATATGTGGGACGTGTAAAGGATGGATTTAAAGTTATTATATATGATGTAATACTGGAATTATAATATACCTCTATATCATTATTATTTCTTTCCATTAAAGTATGAGATAGAAATGAAAGTAGCGTTCATGCGTACGTACGGCTTACCGTCTCCATGAACGGTGCATTTCATTTCTTATCTCCAAATGTAATGTACTATTAAAATTACATGTATATAATGTATATATATAATTAATGATATATCTAAATGATGAATATAATTCTGGAATTAAAATATACATACCTCTCATTTAGTTTTAATTCCACTAATATGAAAAAGAAATGAAAGTAGCGTTCATGCGTACGTACGGCTTACCGTCTCCATGAACGGTGCATTTCATTTCTTACCCCTAAATGATTATGTAATATTATAAATACATGTATATGCTGGATATATATGATATATATGATATCCAAATCAGGAATATCATTCTGGATATAAATAACCTTTGACCACACGAACAACATGTAATTGTAAGAAGTCCACTTTCGACTTAAGAACCAAATATTGACAAAACAAACATTATTAACATAAATGGTTACATAATGTTTATAACATGGCAATAAGTGATATAAAAGGAATAATGAACATTAAAAAGGTTATTAATCAAGTATAAATTAACTCAAGTTTATTATTCAGGACGTTAAAGAACGATCGAGTCAAGTCGGACCCGAGGTAAGGGACTTCGTCTCAATCTCCTTTCATTGAGGCATATTTCGTTTTATACACAACCTTCTTTTATACGGTGTATAAACTCCTTTGAATTTTACTTTTATACAAAAGGAATCTTTTTCTACGAAGAGTTTTACTAAACGACAAAAAGGAATGTTTTTTTAACGTACGCGGTGACAATGAATTTTTCCGCCGCCGCGAGTATTATTTGGTCTTTGGCTTCCTCAACAAGCCGTAATGTTTTTAAAATAAAATAAATACCATATACTCTTTTATGTATTTTGGTATTGAAAATGGTTTTGATAAAGGATTCTATTATGTCAATATATTTATGATATATTGTGATTGAAATGTGGAAATGTTATCTTTCCTTTATATTGGTTTTATGTTTTATGATTTTATATTGGTACTTGGACATTTTAACGGGTGGTTACGTTATAAACCATATGACGGGTGGTGCCGTGAATACCAGGACGGGTGGTTACGTTATAACCTCCAATGCATTGGGTATGGAAGTCGGCCGTATGGCTATTCCATTAAGTATGTATGGAAATTGGCCGTATGGCTATTCCATTAAGTGATATGTGTGGAAGTCAACCGTATGGTTATTCCACTTAAGTATGTTTATGTCCCAAGTTACCTTTATATATTCTATGTGTTCTTTATATGGGTTTTATGGTAATTGATAAAACACTATTTTATTGATATTTTATTGATAATAAATGATATAATTTCCTCACATTGTGTTAAACATGTTTATTTATAAAATATTTGGGATTTGATCATTCATTTGAAAATTTGGTGAAAATTCCAGTTTTACACTTAATAGTGCACTGTAGTATTTCGAAGATAAATATTTTTATGTTTTTTATTTGAATTTGAAATTTTGTAACAGTGTTCCTAACTTAATTATCTAAAACTTTTATTCAGGACACTAGAGCTAAAGAGTTCATTTGGTTGTTGCAATTGGGCCATGAAGTCAAAGTTGGGCTGGGCTCGCCAGAATGGAGAAGGTTCTGTATTTGGGCCATATCATCTACATACGGGCTTAGATTGAGCCCAAATTTTGAGGAAAGATCGGGGAAAGGATTTTGCAGAAATCATCCTTCTGGAAGGCCGGTCAATTCACGCGTTTTGGAGGTAAAATTGGCGGTGCAAGTTGGAATAAAATATTTAGCCGAGATTTTCATTTCACACTTAAAAAGTTATGTATCCCTAGCCCTCACAAACTCTATTTAAAGGGGGTTTTAACTCTTTGAGAGAGCTGGTCGAGGCTTTGGGAAGGTGTGGTCGGAAGGGTGTCTCTTGGGAGCCCCTCACAACTCTTGGAAGAAGTAAGCCTTTGTGCAAACCTCTCTTCCAAAAAGGCTCTCCTCTCTCACCTCTTCTTTGTATTTATTTTCTTTCATGTTTGTTTCTTGAATTTTTCTTCAAATAATCTTCTGTGTTCATCCCTCTTCTTCTTATCTTAATCTTCTTAATTTGGTTGGAATCAAGAGTGGAGACAAGATTGGGTTCTACCCTTTCAATCCGTTGCTTATGAAAAACGTCTCCATGATGACTACACCACCCATGGAAGAGTAGTTCTTTTTAGTAATCGATCGACCTCTATCCTTCTTCATTAATTTATTTTGAATCAATGAGCTACTGTAATTCACATATTATGATCTATTAATTGATTTTTTAATTTAAATGAAACTAATCAAGCAATTGAACAGTTAACACAAAACACGCGAGGTCGAGAATTGTGTGAACTGTGAGAGCGCAACCTTAACCGGTAATTCAAAACCACACGGGATCAATTTGTAGAGTTCAAATATAATCCCTAAACTCAATTAATCCTCATTTCCATAGTGGTTATGTGCCTTAATTTACCACTGACCATAATATAATTTTATAACATCAATCAAAGCAGGGTGTTGCGATTGCATGTTCCGAAGTTAGCCTAAGGTTAAATTCACTTCAATCTTCGTGGTAAAGTTAATTCTCGTAGGGTTCGGGATTTAACAAATTAAGGGATAATAATTAAGTGAATATTAATTTAAATGATAATGATTAATAAATGATTGAAGAGGTAGAGTTAGATCGATTACGTCTTTTAAATATTGTCTAAACAAACATCTTTCTGTTGTGTCATTTTAATCAAACTTCATTTCAAAACTAAAAACAAAAAAAAAATGCAATCTTCTTCCAGAAAACTTCTTCTAGATTCATAAACTATAAACAACCACCCCCATCCTTTCAAGTAGTGTTTTTATTATCTTTTATTTTACTTCTATAATACCTCTAATAATTGTTTTAATTCACTTCCTCCTTTGAGAGACGACCTTGGTCAGCCACTCTGCTGCACCTAAGTACCCCAAATTACACTAATCATTTGAGGGCACCCACGACAATGCTCTTTCAAATTGGCACCGTTGCCGGGGAGGCAAGTAATTATTTCAACCAATTAGAGGTATTTATTTTATTTTACATTTTCATTCTCTTCCTCTATTCTTTCTTCCGTCTTTACCCAATCTGATTTTTTTTTCTCTTCTTCTTCTTTTATATCTTTCTACTTCTTTTTGGACCATCAACTCAAACTTCTAATTTTTATTTTACTATGGTCCACATTCCTTCTTTTCATCTTTCATTGATTGATGACACGAACTAATCCCGAAGATCTCTTAGATCTTGACCCTGAGATTGAACGTAGCCTTAGGGCACGAATCAGACATTCTCAGTCTACGGGAAGTTTCAACATTCAACCAGTTGGAGAATTACTCCAATATCAGAACATTGAAATTGGAAGCAATTCAAATTCAACCATAAAACAAGAACCAATGGCTGGAAACAATGGAAATGAACTTAATAGAACCATTCGAGAATTGGCTGCACCTGATATTAACTATCAACCAAATTGTATTGCATACCCAAATCTCGAATCGGACTTTGAATTGAAATCTGGATTAATTCACCTTCTTCCAAAGTTTCATGGCTTATCTGGTGAGGATCCCAACAAACACCTTAAGGAATTTAATGTGGTTTGCTCAACTTTAAAACCAAGAAATGTTTCCGAAGATCAAATTAAATTAAGAGCATTCCCATTCTCACTTGATGGAGCTGCAAAAGATTGGATGTATTATTTGCAACCTGAAGATGTAACATGTTGGAATGATTTGAAACGTCTTTTCTTGCAAAGATTTTTTCCAGCATCAAGGACAACATCCATTAGAAAGGAGATATAGGGGATCAAGCAATCCCAAGGGGAGTCAATGTATGAGTACTGGGAGCGATTCAAGAAGTTGTGTGCAAGCTGCCCACATCACCAAATCAGTGAGCAACTCCTCATCCAATACTTCTACGAAGGACTCACACCCATGGAGAGGAGCATGGTGGATGCTTCAGCTAGAGGAGCATTGGTGGACAAGACACCAGTAGCTGCACGAGCATTGATCGACAAAATGGCCCAAAACTCTCAACAATTCGGTGATAGAGGTACACCACATGTTCGAGGAGTACATCAAGTAAGTCCTTCTTCTCTTGAAAGTCATTTGATTGATACTAAGTTAGAAGAATTGACAACTATGGTGAGGCAGATTGCATTGGCTCAAAAGACATCCCAACCCCCTCCTTCAAGACCTTGTGGTATTTGCACTGAGACAAGCCACCCGACTGACTGTTGCCCACAACTCCAAGAAACAGAAGATTGTGCAGCAGTGTTCCCTGGGAGACCATTTCAGCAGCAACAACAACAACCATATCCCCAAAAGAAGTTTGATTCAATTTCTCCAACATACAACCAAGGGTGGAAAGATCAACCGGACATGAGGTATGGCTCTGGAAAACAACAAAGGCCCCCTTTTCAACCAAACTTCCAGCAGCCTCCGCCTTACCAGTAGGGTTTCCAACAACCCCAAAGGAGATTTGAAGCTCAAACATCAACAAGTCAACAACAAGGGAATCATCCACCAAAGGTAGATTCTAATACTGATGATCTTTTGAAGCAAATTGTTCTTAATCAACAGAATGAGCTGAAGAGTCAAAGTTCGGAGCTGAGGGAGTTGAAGACTCAAATGAGCCAGATTGCCACCGCCCTCCATGAACTTGTGAGTAAGAATTCTGGAAATCTACCTTCCCAACCCACTCCAAATCCAAAGGGGAATGTTAGTGCCATCACATTGAGAAGCGGGAAGCAAATGAATGATACATCTGCACCTACCATTCCACCAGGATTCACCTCAACTTCAGAGAAGCCGCATTCCATACCAACTGATGAGCAATCCAAGGAGAAAGATAAAGGTAAGAAAAAGATTGATGATGTTCCTCCTAAACCCCTTCCTTTTCCAAACAGGGTTGTTCAAACCAAGAAGATGGCTGAAGAAGCAATGCAAAAGGAGGTTTTGGACACATTCAAGCGTGTGGAGATCAACATTCCTCTACTTGAAGCCATTAAGCAAATCCCAAGGTATGTGAAATTCTTAAAAGAACTTTGTACCAATCGAAGAGGGCTCAAGGGAAATGAGAGGATCAACCTTGGAAGGAATGTCTCGGCACTCATTACACCAACTCTAGCAATGCCAATAAAGTGCAAGGATCCAAGGACATTCACCATCCCATGCACCATAGGGGAGTTGCACTTTTCTGATGCACTTTGTGATTTAGGTGCTTCCATAAATGTGATGCCTCACTCTGTATTCTCTTCCTTACAGGTTGGTGAGTTGAAGCCAACAAGATTAGTGGTGCAATTGGCGAATAGAGCTACGACATATCCAGCGGGAGTTCTTGAGGATGTACTTGTTCGGGTAAGAGACATGATCTTTCCAGCAGACTTCTATGTGCTTAACATGGAGGATGATCAGGTAAGTTCTCATGCCCCCATTATCTTAGGTAGACCCTTCCTCAAAACTGCAAAAACTATCATAAATGTCAATGAGGGTACACTTTCCATGGAGTTTGGAGATGAAGTTGTGATATTTAATGTTATGGATTCCATGAAGTACCCCTCAGAGGACCATTCTGCTTTTGTTATCTCCCATTTTGAACCACCAAGTAAAAACTCCATCGAATTTGATTGTCCTATGCTTAGAGAGATTATGAGTATTGGTTCTAGTTTGATGTCTAAGAATACTTCTACACCCATTTTTAAGGAACAGGACTCTCTAAGATTTGATTTTGAAATGGAATCATATTCTGATTTTGATCATGTGAACTCTGATTATGACATGGCTATTGAGTATGCTGATGGATTTGGTGCTTTATTCTCTGATTGTGATGATTTTTATTCTGATACTGATGTTCATTGTGCAGATATGTCTGTTGCATCAATTTCTCCATCCATACATCACCAACCTACATTGGAACTCAAGCCATTGCCCCCAAATCTCAAATATGCATACTTGCTCAGTGGTGATAGATTACCTGTCATAATTGCTAACAATCTCTCTTTTGAACATGAAGAAAAACTTTTGAATCTTTTGAGAGATAACATTAGGGCAATTGGTTGGACATTGGCAGACATATCAGGTATTAGCCCCTCCATTTGCATGCATAGGATTCTCTTGGAGGATGGGGCTAAACCGGTGAGACAGCCACAAAGGAGACTTAATCCCACCCTCCTAGAAGTTGTTAAGAAAGAAGTTGAAAAATTACTTGAGGCGGGTATCATTTACCCTATTTCTGACTCACAATGGGTTAGCACTGTTCAGGTTGTACCAAAGAAAACTGGTTTCACTGTTATAAAAAATGAAAATGATGAGTTAGTTCCTGTGAGAGTACATAACAGTTGGCGAGTGTGTATCGATTATAGGAAACTAAATCAATCCACTCGTAAGGACCATTTCCCACTTCCATTCATTGACCAGATGCTTGAGAGACTAGCTGGGAAGACACACTATTGTTTCTTGGATGGATTTTCTGGCTATTTTTAGGTTCCCATTGCAGCAGAGGACCAGGAGAAGACAACATTCACCTGCCCATTCGGTACCATTGCTTACCGGAGGATGCCATTTGGAATTTGCAACGCCCCAGGTACCTTCCAGAGATGCATGGTGAGTATTTTCTCAGATTTCATTGAGACCTGCATGGAGGTATTTATGGATGATTTTACAGTTTATGTATCCTCATTTGATGAATGTCTCTCTAGTTTGGGTGATGTGTTGCATCGTTGTATTGAGAAGAATCTGGTCTTAAATTTTGAAAAATGTCATTTCATGGTCGAAAAGGGAATTGTCTTAGGTCATATAGTCTCACAACATGGAATTGAAGTTGATAAATCTAAGGTAGACATTATTTCATCCCTCCCATATCCTACATGTGTGCGTGATGTTCGATCATTCCTTGGGCATGCTGGATTTTATCGACGCTTCATCAGAGATTTTAGTAAGACCGCTCTACCCTTATCTCGATTGCTTCAAAAAGATATTGACTTCAATTTTGATGATTCATGCAGGGCATCATTTAACGAGCTGAAGAAGTGTCTGACCACTCCACCTATCATACAGCCCCCACGGTGGGACCTTCCATTTGAGCTTATGTGTGACGCCTCCAACTTCGCGGTTGGAGTTGTCTTATCTCAGAGGGTGGAGGGACGTTCACATGTGATCGCCTATGCATCGAGGATGCTAGATTCAGCCCAATCAAACTACACTACCACAGAAAAGGAGTTTCTTGCTGTCATATTTTCTTTAGATAAATTCCGTTCATATTTATTGGGCTCTAAAGTAGTTGTTTTTTCTGACCATGCATCTTTGAGGTACCTCCTAAAGAAGCCAGATGCAAAGCCACGAATTATCCGTTGGATGCTCCTTCTTCAAGAGTTTGACCTTGAGATAAAGGACAAGAAGGGGTCAGAGAATTTGGTGGCAGACCACATGAGTAGGCTTACTCACACACTAGAGGGTGACACCTTGGACCAGGTACCACTTCGGGACACTTTCCCCGATGAGAATCTCTATACCATCTCAGGTAAGCATCCTTGGTATGCTGATTTAGTTAATTACATTGTTGGCTCTGAAATCCCAGTAAATTTGAAGAAGCATCAAGTCCAAAAATTAAAAAGTGAGTCTAGGTATTATGTGTGGGATGATCCGTACCTCTGGCGCATGTGTAGTGACCAAGTCATTAGGAGGTGTGTTCCCGATCATGAGTTTGAGTCTGTTTTGCATTTCTGTCATACACTTGCTTGTGGTGAACACTTTTGACCCCAACGGACAGCTAGGAAGGTTTTAGACTCTGGATTATATTGGCCTAGCTTGTTCCATGATGCCCATTTGTTTTGTAAGTCATGCTCTCGTTGCCAACACACTGGGAACATTTCTAGGAGACATGAGATGCCCCAACAACCCATACTATTTTGTGAGATTTTTGATGTATGGGGCATCGACTTTATGGGTCCTTTTCCTAGTTCATTTGGATTTTTGTATATTTTGGTTGCTGTTGATTATGTGAGTAAATGGGTGGAGGCCAAGGCCACCAGGACTGACAATTCTCATGTTGTTGTGGACTTTGTCAAAGCACAGATTTTTTGCAGGTTTGGAGTACCAAAGGCCATCATCAGTGACCAAGGGACACACTTTTGCAATAGGAATTTTGCTTCCCTCCTTCGAAAGTATGGGGTGACACACAAAACATCAACACCATACCACCCCCAAACAAATGGCCAGGCTGAGGTTTCAAATCGTGAGTTGAAACAAATCTTGGAGAAAACCGTGCAGCCAAATAGGAAGGATTGGAGCAAGCGCTTGGATGATGCATTGTGGGCTTATAGAACAGCATACAAGACCCCCATTGGTATGTCCCCATTTCGGATTGTTTTTGGGAAAGCATGTCATCTCCCAGTGGAAGTCGAGCATCGGGCATATTGGGCTATAAAGAAATGCAACATGGATTTGGCCCAAGCTGGAATTCAAAGGAAGTTGAAAATTCAAGAGCTTGAGGAGATTCGATTGTCATCATATGAGAACTCGAGGCTCTACAAGGAAAGATCAAAAGCATCTCATGACAAAATGATCCAACAAAGGGAGTTTCATGTTGGAGAGAAAGTCCTTCTCTATAGTTCACGACTGAAGTTGATGCCTGGTAAGTTGCGTTCCAGATGGTTAGGTCCTTATATTGTGTCTAATGTTTTCCCTTATGGTGCAGTGGAGATCACACAAGAGGACACTGGAAGGAGATTTACAGTCAATGGGCAACGTTTGAAGAGATACATTGAGGGACATCCTACTGATGCAGTGGATTTTATCACACTGCATGACCCCATCATCACTTGATCACATCAGGCTGTTCCTAACCCTTTCACTTTTATATTATTTGTCCTATTTAAAAATTCTGAATTTCATGTGCATATATCATCTCACGGGTTCACATTGAGGACAATGCAATATTTTAAGTGTGGGGGAGGGAACCTTTTAGTTTAGTAATTTCAATTGTTTTCCTGTTAAAAAAAAACCCAAAAAAAAAATTGTGTGTTTTTCAAAATTTGTGTGTTTATTTTACAATTTTCTGTGTGTTTTTGAAACTTTTGATCTGAAATGATTCTCATAACCATTTTTAAATCCATATCAATAAGTGAAACAATTTACCCCTTGAAACTAAGCTTAAATGAATGCTGAAATGACTTTGTTTCAAGTTCAAATATTTAGTAATTTCATGCAAAGTACGCTGAATTTTGAATCCCATGCCAATCTCACTGTCTTTATATTTGAAATCACTTTCCTGTGAGGCTTCTGGACCATTATTTTCATATTCTTTACATTCACCTCACTTCTTGAGAGAACCAAACCATACTTGGTTTAACCAGAATTTGATCTATTCCTGTCAAAACTTGAGGGTTTGAGGTACTTGTGTTTAAATGATTGAGGCATTTGTTTGGTATTAAAACCCCTTTTTCAAAGAATCCTTTTTTATAATGGCCTAACTTGAATATTTAATCCTTGTATCCCTTAGAATCCATGCACAACCTGTTAGGTTAAGCCACATTACAAGCCAATTTTCCCTATCCAACCAACTCTTTAAGTGAAATTGCATAATCTAGTTGAGCTTAAGTGTGGGGGAAGTTGTCTTGGGTTTTGCCACCACATTCTGTGATACTTTGGGTGGAAAATTAAATTCTGAAGAGATGTGTTTGCTGCTAAAGAAAGTCATTATATTGAAAGCAGTGCCTTTTCTGGAGCTTTCATGACAAGTGAAGCTGTGCCTTTTCTGGAGCTTCTAATTGAGGTGGAAAGCTGTGCCCATCTGGAGCTTTCAAGAAAATCATGTTTTAGAAGATTGACATTTTTTATGCTGAAATGATGAATGGTGTAAACCTTTCATGACTTTTCATGATGATGGAGCTGAATTGATACTATGGGTATTGAAGAGAAGACCATATTTAAGTGAAAATTAGATTAATGCAATTTTGCTTTAAAAGAGTCAAGCACTCCTCATTCAGCCTCAGAGTTTTTCACATCTTAATCCTACCAACCGAAAGCCACAGAACAACCCTGAAAAGTCCTCATGATAAACATATTTCCTTGACTCACATTGGGTAGAGATGTAGGAATCTATCAAGCCTATGGTGACCCTTGTATGAGTTTGGATGAGAAAGACATTGCAAAAAAAAATTGATATTTGAGTGATGAGAGAAAATTCAAGCGAGGTAAGTGTTTTGTGCATGTGCGGATAAATGAAGTGGAAATATATTGAATGATATAAATGGAGAACTTTAAATAATGTTTTTTATGAGGCATGATATCTTTTTTATTCTTGGTGTGAAATTGATTGATCTTAAAGATATGTGTTTTAAAATTGGTTTTGATTTGATATTGATGTTTACTTGATATGAGGTTTTGCCCAGGTGTGCAGAAGGGTAAGTGTGGGGGAGTTGATAAAACACTATTTTATTGATATTTTATTGATAATAAATGATATAATTTCCTCACATTGTGTTAAACATGTTTATTTATAAAATATTTGGGATTTGATCATTCATTTGAAAATTTGGTGAAAATTCCAGTTTTACCCTTAATAGTGCACTGTTGTATTTCGAAGATAAATTTTTTTGTATTTATTATTTGAATTTAAAATTTTGTAACAGTGTTCCTAACTTACTTATCTACAACTTTTATTCAGGACACTAGAGCTAAAGAGTTAATTTGGTTGTTGAAATTGGGCCATGAAGTCAAAGTTGGGCTGGGATCGCTAGAATGGAGAAGGTTCTGTATTTGAGCCATATCCTCTACATACGGGCTTGGATTGAGCCCAAATTTGAGGAAAGCTCGGGGACATGATTTGGCACAAATCATCCTTCTGGAAGGCCGGTCAATTCACGCGTTTTTGAGGTAAAATTGGCGGTGAAAGTTGGAATAAAATATTTAGCCGAGATTTTCATTTCACACTTAAAAAGTTATGTATCCCTAGCCCTCACAAACTCTATTTAAAGGGGGTTTTAACTCTTTGAGAGGGCTGGTAGAGGCTTTGGGAAGGTGTGGCCGGAAGGGTGTCTCTTGGGAGCCCCTCACAACTATTGGAAGAAGTAAGCCTTTGTGCAAACCTCTCTTCCAAAAAGGCTCTCCTCTCTCACCTCTTCTTTGTATTTCTTTTCTTTCATGTTTGTTTCTTGAATTTTTCTTCAAATAATCTTCTGTGTTCATCCCTCTTCTTCTTATCTTAATCTTCTTAATTGGGTTGGAATCAAGAGTGGATACAATATTGGGTTCTACCCTTTCAATCCGTTGCTTATGCAAAACGTCTCCACGATGACTACACCACCCATGGAAGAGTAGTTCTTTTTAGTAATCGATCGACCTCTATCCTTCTTCATTCATTTATTTTGAATCAATGAGCTACTTTAATTCACATATTATGATCTATTAATTGAGTTTTTAATTTAAATGAAACTAAGAAAGCAATTGAACAGTTAACACAAAACACGCGAGGTCGAGAATTGTGTGAACTGTGAGAGCGCAACCTTAACCGGTAATTCAAAACCACACGAGATCAATTTGTAGAGTTCAAATATAATCCCTAAACTCAATTAATCCTCATTTCCAGAGTGGTTATGTGCCTTAATTTACCACTGACCATAAGCTAATTTTATAACATCAATCAAAGCAGGGTGTTGCGATTGCATGTTCCGAAGTTAGCCTAAGGTTAAATTCATTTCAATCTTCGTGGTAAAGTTAATTCTCGTAGGGTTCGGGATTTAACAAATTAAGGGATCATAATTAAGTGAATATTAATTTAAATTATAATGATTAATAAATGATTTAAGAGGTAGAGTTATATCGATTACGTCTTTTAAATATTGTCTAAACAAACATCTTTCTGTTGTGTCATTTTAATCAAACTTCATTTCAAAACTAAAAACAAAAAAAATGCAATCTTCTTCCAGCAAACTTATTCTAGATTCATAAACTATAAACAACCACCCCCATCCTTTCAAGTAGTGTTTTTATTATCTTTTATTTTACTTCTATAATACCTCTAATAATTGTTTTAATTCACTTCCTCCTTTGAGAGACGACCTTGGTCAGCCACTCTGCTGCACCTAAGTACCCCAAATTACACTAATCATTTGAGGGCGCCCACGAAAGCGCTCTTTCAAATTGGCGCCGTTGCCGGGGAGGCAAGTAATTATTTCAACCAATTAGAGGTATTTATTTTATTTTACATTTTCATTCTCTTCCTCTATTCTTTCTTCCGTCTTTACCCAATCTGATTTTTTTCCTCTTCTTCTTCTTTTATATCTTTCTACTTCTTTTTGGACCATCAACTCAAACTTCTAATTTTTATTTTACTATGGTCCACATTCCTTCTTTTCATATTTCATTGATTGATGACACGAACTAATCCCGAAGATCTCTTAGATCTTGACCCTGAGATTGAACGTAGCCTTAGGGCACGAATCGGACATTCTCAGTCTACGGGAAGTTTCAACATTCAACCAGTTGGAGAATTACTCCAATATCAGAACATTGAAATTGGAAGCAATTCAAATTCAACCATAAAACAAGAACCAATGGCTGGAAACAATGGAAATGAACTTAATAGAACCATTCGAGAATTGGATGCACCTGATATTAACTATCAACCAAATTGTATTGCATACCCAAATCTCGAATCGGACTTTGAATTGAAATCTGGATTAATTCACCTTCTTCCAAAGTTTCATGGCTTATCTGGTGAGGATCCCAACAAACACCTTAAGGAATTTAATGTGGTTTGCTCAACTTTAAAACCAAGAAATGTTTCCGAAGATCAAATTAAATTAAGAGCATTCCCATTCTCACTTGATGGAGCTGCAAAAGATTGGATGTATTATTTGCAACTTGAAGATGTAACATGTTGGAATGATTTGAAACGTCTTTTCTTGCAAAGATTTTTTCCAGCATCAAGGACAACATCCATTAGAAAGGAGATATCGGGGATCAAGCAAGCCCAAGGGGAGTCAATGTATGAGTACTGGGAGCGATTCAAGAAGTTGTGTGCAAGCTGCCCACATCACCAAATCAGTGAGCAACTCCTCATCCAATACTTCTACGAAGGACTCACACCCATGGAGAGGAGCATGGTGGATGTTGCAGCTAGAGGAGCATTGGTGGACAAGACACCAGTAGCTGCACGAGCATTGATCGACAAAATGGCCCAAAACTCTCAACAATTCGGTGATAGAGGTACACCACATGTTCGAGGAGTACATCAAGTAAGTCCTTCTTCTCTTGAAAGTCATTTGATTGATACTAAGTTAGAAGAATTTACAACTATGGTGAGGCAGATTGCATTGGCTCAAAAGACATCCCAACCCCCTCCTTCAAGGCCTTGTGGTATTTGCACTGAGACAAGCCACCCGACTGACTGTTGCCCACAACTCCAAGAAACAGAAGATTGTGCAGCAGTGTTCCCTGGGAGACCATTTCAGCAGCAACAACAACAACCATATCCCCAAAAGAAGTTTGATTCATTTTCTCCAACATACAACCAAGGGTGGAAAGATCAACCGGACATGAGGTATGGATCTGGACAACAACAAAGGCCCCCTTTTCAACCAAACTTCCAGCAGCCTCCGCCTTACCAGCAGGGTTTCCAACAACCCCAAAGGAGATTTGAAGCTCAAACATCAACAAGTCAGCAACAAGGGAATAATCCACCAAAGGTAGATTCTAATACTGATGATCTTTTGAAGCAAATTGTTCTTAATCAACAGAATGAGCTGAAGAGTCAAAGTTCGGAGCTGAGGGAGTTGAAGACTCAAATGTGCCAGATTGCCACCTCCCTCCATGAACTTGTGAGTAAGAATTCTGGAAATCTACCTTCCCAACCCACTCCAAATCCAAAGGGGAATGTTAGTGCCATCACATTGAGAAGCGGGAAGCAAATGAACGATACATCTGCACCTACCATTCCACCGGGATTCACCTCAACTTCAGAGAAGCCGCATTCCATACCAACTGATGAGCAATCCAAGGAGAAAGATAAAGGTAAGAAAAAGATTGATGATGTTCCTCCTAAACCCCTTCCTTTTCCAAACAAGGTTGTTCAAACCAAGAAGATGGCTGAAGAAGCAATGCAAAAGGAGGTTTTGGACACATTCAAGCGTGTGGAGATCAACATTCCTCTACTTGAAGCCATTAAGAAAATCCCAAGGTATGCGAAATTTTTAAAAGAACTTTGTACCAATCGAAGAGGGCTCAAGGGAAATGAGAGGATCAACCTTGGAAGGAATGTCTCGGCACTCATTACACCAACTCTAGCAATGCCAATAAAGTGCAAGGATCCAAGGACATTCACCATCCTATGCACCATAGGGGAGTTGCACTTTTCTGATGCACTTTGTGATTTAGGTGCTTCCATAAATGTGACGCCTCACTCTGTATTCTCTTCCTTACAGGTTGGTGAGTTGAAGCCAACAAGAGTAGTGGTGCAATTGGCGAATAGAGCTACGACATATCTAGCGGGAGTTCTTGAGGATGTACTTGTTCGGGTAAGAGACATGATCTTTCCAGAAGACTTCTATGTGCTTAACATGGAGGATGATCAGGTAAGTTCTCATGCCCCTATTATCTTAGGTAGACCCTTCCTCAAAACTGCAAAAACTATCATAAATGTCAATGAGGGTACACTTTCCATGGAGTTTGGAGATGAAGTTGTGATATTTAATGTTATGGATTCCATGAAGTACCCCTCAGAGGACCATTATGCTTTTGTTATCTCCCATTTTGAACCACCAAGTAAAAACTCCATCGAATTTGATTGTCCTATGATTAGAGAGATTATGAGTATTGGTTCTAGTTTGATGTCTAAGAATACTTCTACACCCATTTTTAAGGAACAAGACTCTCTAAGATTTGATTTTGAAATGGAATCATATTCTGATTTTGATCATGTGAACTCTGATTATGACATGGCTATTGAGTATGCTGATGGATTTGGTGCTTTATTCTCTGATTGTGATGATTTTTATTCTGATACTGATGTTCATTGTGCAGATATGTCTGTTGCATCAATTTCTCCACCCATACATCACCAACCTACATTGGAACTCAAGCCATTGCCCCCAAATCTCAAATATGCATACTTGCTCAGTGGTGATAGATTACCTGTCATAATTGCTAACAATCTCTCTTTTGAACATGAAGAAAAACTTTTGAATCTTTTGAGAGATAACATTAGGGCAATTGGTTGGACATTGGCAGACATATCAGGTATTATCCCCTCCATTTGCATGCATAGGATTCTCTTGGAGGATGGGACTAAACCGGTGAGACAGCCACAAAGGAGACTTAATCCCACCCTCCTAGAAGTTGTTAAGAAAGAAGTTGAAAAATTACTTGAGGCGGGTATCATTTACCCTATTTCTGACTCACAATGGGTTAGCCCTGTTCAGGTTGTACCAAAGAAAACTGGTTTCACTGTTATAAAAAATGAAAATGATGAGTTAGTTCCTGTGAGAGTACAGAACAGTTGGCGAGTGTGTATCGATTATAGGAAACTAAATCAATCCACTCGTAAGGACCATTTCCCACTTCCATTCATTGACCAAATGCTTGAGAGACTAGCTGGGAAGACACACTATTGTTTCTTGGATGGATTTTCTGGCTATTTTCAGGTTCCCATTGCAGCAGAGGACCAGGAGAAGACAACATTCACCTGCCCATTCGGTACCTTTGCTTACCGGAGGATGCCATTTGGACTTTGCAATGCCCCAGGTACCTTCCAGAGATGCATGGTGAGTATTTTCTCAGATTTCATTGAGACCTGCATGGAGGTATTTATGGATGATTTTACAGTTTATGGATCCTCATTTGATGAATGTCTCTCTAGTTTGGGTGATGTGTTGCATCGTTGTATTGAGAAGAATCTGGTCTTAAATTTTGAAAAATGTCATTTCATGGTCGAAAAGGGAATTGTATTAGGTCATATAGTCTCACAACATGGAATTGAAGTTGATAAATCTAAGGTAGACATTATTTCATCCCTCCCATATCCTACATGTGTGCGTGATGTTCGATCATTCCTTGGGCATGCTGGATTTTATCGACGCTTCATCAGAGATTTTAGTAAGATCGCTCTACCCTTATCTCGATTGCTTCAAAAAGATATTGACTTCAATTTTGATGATTCATGTAGGGCATCATTTAACGAGCTAAAGAAGTGTCTGACCACTCCACCTATCATACAGCCCCCACGGTGGGACCTTCCATTTGAGCTTATGTGTGACGCCTCCAACTTCGCGGTTGGAGTTGTCTTATCTCAGAGGGTGGAGGGACGTTCACATGTGATCGCCTATGCATCGAGGACGCTAGATTCAGCCCAATCAAACTACACTACCACAGAAAAGGAGTTTCTTACTGTCATATTTTCTTTAGATAAATTCCATTCATATTTATTGGGCTCTAAAGTAGTTGTTTTTTATGACCATGCATCTTTGAGGTACCTCCTAAAGAAGCCAGATGCAAAGCCACGACTTATCCGTTGGATGCTCCTTCTTCAAGAGTTTGACCTTGAGATAAAGGACAAGAAGGGGTCAGAGAATTTGGTGGTAGACCACATGAGTAGGCTTACTCACACACTAGAGGGTGACACCTTGGACTAGGTACCACTTCGGGACACTTTCCCCGATGAGCATCTCTATACCATCTCAGGTAAGCATCCTTGGTATGCTGATTTAGTTAATTACATTGTTGGCTCTAAAATCCCAGTAAATTTGAAGAAGAATCAAGTCCAAAAATTAAAAAGTGAGTCTAGGTATTATGTGTGGGATGATCCGTACCTCTGGCGCATGTGTAGTGACCAAGTCATTAGGAGGTGTGTTCCCGATCATGAGTTTGAGTCTGTTTTTCATTTCTGTCATACACTTGCTTGTGGTGGACACTTTGGACCCCAACAGACAGCTAGGAAGGTTTTAGACTCTGTATTATATTGGCCTAGCTTGTTCCATGATGGCCATTTGTTTTGTAAGTCATGCTCTCGTTGCCAACACACTGGGAACATTTCTAGGAGACATGAGATGCCCCAACAACCCATACTATTTTGTGAGATTTTTGATGTATGGGGCATCGACTTTATGGGTCCTTTTCCTAGTTCATTTGGATTTTTGTATATTTTGGTTGCTGTTGATTATGTGAGTAAATGGGTGGAGGCCAAGGCCACCAGGACTGACAATTCTCATGTTGTTGTGGACTTTGTCAAAGCACAGATTTTTTGCAGGTTTGGAGTACCAAAGGCCATCATCAGTGACCAAGGGACACACTTTTGCAATAGGAATTTTGCTTCCCTCCTTCGAAAGTATGGGGTGACACACAAAACATCAACACCATACCACCCCCAAACAAATGGCCAGGCTGAGGTTTCAAATCGTGAGTTGAAACAAATCTTGGAGAAAACCGTGCAGCCAAATAGGAAGGATTGGAGCAAGCGCTTGGATGATGCATTGTGGGCTTATAGAACAGCATACAAGACCCCCATTGGTATGTCCCCATTTCGGATTGTTTTTGGGAAAGCATGTCATCTCCCAGTGGAAGTCGAGCATCGGGCATATTGGTCTATAAAGAAATGCAACATGGATTTGGCCCAAGCTGGAATTCAAAGGAAGTTGCAAATTCAAGAGTTTGAGGAGATTCGATTGTCATCATATGAGAACTCAAGTCTCTACAAGGAAAGATCAAAAGCAGCTCATGACAAAATGATCCAACAAAGGGAGTTTCATGTTGGAGAGAAAGTCCTTCTCTATAGTTCATGACTGAAGTTGATGCCTGGTAAGTTGCGTTCCAGATGGTTAGGTCCTTATATTGTGTCTAATGTTTTTCCTTATGGTGCAGTGGAGATCACACAAGAGGACACTGGAAGGAGATTTACAGTCAATGGGAAACGTTTGAAGAGATACATTGAGGGACATCCTACTGATGCAGTGGATTTTATCACACTGCATGACCCCATCATCACTTGATCACATCAGGCTGTTCCTAACCCTTTCACTTTTATATTATTTGTCCTATTTAAAAATTCTGAATTTCATGTGCATATATCATCTCACGGGTTCACATTGAGGACAATGCAATATTTTAAGTGTGGGGGAGGGAACCTTTTAGTTTAGTAATTTCAATTGTTTTCCTGTTAAAAAAAACCAAAAAAACAAAATTGTGTGTTTTTCAAAATTTGTGTGTTTATTTTACAATTTTCTGTGTGTTTTTGAAACTTTTGAGCTGAAATGATCCTCATAACCATTTTTAAATCCATATCAATAAGTGAAACAATTTACCCCTTGAAACTAAGCTTAAATGAATGCTGAAATGACTTTGTTTCAAGTTCAAATATTTAGTAATTTCATGCAAAGTACGCTGAATTTTGAATCCCATGCCAATCTCACTGTCTTTATATTTGAAATCACTTTCTTGTGAGGCTTCTGAACCATTATTTTCATATTCTTTACATTCACCTCACTTCTTGAGAGAACCAAACCATACTTGATTTAACCAGAATTTGATCTATTCCTGTCAAAACTTGAGGGTTTGAGGTACTTGTGTTTAAATGATTGAGGCATTTGTTTGGTATTAAAACCCCCTTTTCAAAGAATCCTTTTTTATAATGGCCTACCTTGAATATTTAATCCTTGTAGCCCTTAGAAGCCATGCACAGTCTGTTAGGTTAAGCCACATTACAAGCCAATTTTCCCTATCCAACCAACTCTTGAAGTGAAATTGCACAATCTAGTTGAGCTTAAGTGTGGGGGAAGTTGTCTTGGGTTTTTCCACCACATTCTGTGATACTTTGGGTGGAAAATTAAATTCTGAAGAGATGTGTTTGCTGCTAAAGAAAGTCATTATATTGAAAGCTGTGCCTTTTCTGGAGCTTTCATGACAAGTGAAGCTGTGCCTTTTCTGGAGCTTCTAATTGAGGTGGAAAGCTGTGCCCATCTGGAGCTTTCAAGAAAATCATGTTTTAGAAGATTGACATTTTTTATGCTGAAATGATGAATGGTGTAAACCTTTCATGACTTTTCATGATGATGGAGCTGAACTGATACTATGGGGATTGAAGAGAAGACCATATTTAAGTGAAAATTAGATTAATGCAATTTTGCTTTAAAAGAGTCAAGCACTCCTCATTCAGCCTCAGAGTTTTTCACATCTTAATCCTACCAAACGAAAGCCACAGAACAACCCTGAAAAGTCCTCATGATAAACATATGTCCTTGACTCACATTGGGTAGCGATGTAGGAATCTATCAAGCCTATGGTGACCCTTGTATGAGTTTGGATGAGAAAGACATTGCAAAAAAAAATTGATATTTGAGTGATGAGAGAAAATTCAAGCGAGGTAAGTGGATAAATGAAGTGGAAATATATTGAATGATATAAATGGAGAACTTGAAATAAGGTTTTTTATGAGGCATTATATCTTTTTTATTCTTGGTGTGAAATTGATTGATCTTAAAGATATGTGTTTTAAAATTGGTTTTGATTTGATATTGATGTTTACTTGATATGAGGTTTTGCCCAGGTGTGCAAAAGGGTAAGTGTGGGGGAGTTGATAAAACACTATTTTATTGATATTTTATTGTTAATAAATGATATAATTTCCTCACATTCTGTTAAACATGTTTATTTATAAAATATTTGGGATTTGATCATTCATTTGAAAATTTGGTGAAAATTCCAGTTTTACCCTTAATAGTGCACTGTAGTATTTCGAAGATAAATATTTTTATATTTATTATTTGAATTTGAAATTTTGTAAAAGTGTTCCTAACTTAAATATCTACAACTTTTATTCAGGACACTAGAGCTAAAGAGTTCATTTGGTTGTTGAAATTGGGCCATGAAGTCAAAGTTGGGCTGGGATCGCCAGAATGGAGAAGGTTCTGTATTTGGGACATATCCTTTACATACGGGCTTGGATTGAGCCCAAAATTTGAGGAAAGCTCGGGGACATGATTTGGCACAAATCATCCTTCTGGAAGGCCGGTCAATTCACGCGTTTTGGAGGTAAAATTGGCGGTGCAAGTTGGAATAAAATATTTAGCCGAGATTTTCATTCCACACTTAAAAAGTTATGTATCCCTAGCCCTCACAAACTCTATTTAAAGGGGGTTTTAACTCTTTGAGAGGGCTGGTAGAGGATTTGGGAAGGTGTGGCCGGAAGGGTGTCTCTTGGGAGCCCCTCACAACTCTTGGAAGAAGTAAGCCTTTGTGCAAACCTCTCTTCCAAAAAGGCTCTCCTCTCTCACCTCTTCTTTGTATTTATTTTCTTTCATGTTTGTTTCTTGAATTTTTCTTCAAATAATCTTCTGTGTTCATCCCTCTTCTTCTTATCTTAATCTTCTTAATTGGGTTGGAATCAAGAGTGGAGACAATATTGGGTTCTACCCTTTCAATCCGTTGCTTATGCAAAACGTCTCCACGATGACTACACCACCCATGGAAGAGTAGTTCTTTTTAGTAATCGATCGACCTCTATCCTTCTTCATTCATTTATTTTGAATCAATGAGCTAATGTAATTCACATATTATGATCTATTAATTGAGTTTTTAATTTAAATGAAACTAAGCAAGCAATTTAACAGTTAACACAAAACACGCGAGGTCGAGAATTGTGTGAACTGTGAGAGCGCAACCTTAACCGGTAATTCAAAACCACACGGGATCAATTTGTAGAGTTCAAATATAATCCATAAACTCAATTAATCCTCATTTCCAGAGTGGTTATGTGCCTTAATTTACCACTGACCATAAGCTAATTTTAGAACATCAATCAAAGCAGGGTGTTGCGATTGCATGTTCCGAAGTTAGCCTAAGGTTAAATTCACTTCAATCTTCGTGGTAAAGTTAATTCTCGTAGGGTTCGGGATTTAACAAATTAAGGGATCATAATTAAGTGAATATTAATTTAAATGATAATGATTAATAAATTATTGAAGAGGTAGAGTTATATCGATTACGTCTTTTAAATATTGTCTAAACAAACATCTTTCTGTTGTGTCATTTTAATCAAACTTCATTTCAAAACTAAAAACAAAAAAAAAATGCAATCTTCTTCCAGCAAACTTCTTCTAGATTCATAAAATATAAACAACCACCCCCATCCTTTCAGGTAGTGTTTTTATTATCTTTTATTTTACTTCTATAATACCTCTAATAATTGTTTTAATTCACTTCCTCCTTTGAGAGACGACCTTGGTCAGCCACTCTGCTGCACCTAAGTACCCCAAATTACACTAATCATTTGAGGGCGCCCACGACAGCGCTCTTTCAGTAATCCTTTGGTTACAAAAAGGTAAGTAATGATACTTTTTTCAGTGAAGATTTTTTTTACTACTTCATGAAGGTGAAGGTATTACTTTGATATAGTATACATGGTTTACTTGATGTTTGAAAAACTAACAGTTTTCATTCTTTTTGTATCCCTTACTGAGCTTTTTATGCTCACCCCAAGTTTTTCGAAATGTTTTTCACAGGACTTAAAGTGGAATAAGGTCAAGGATGGGATCAAGGGAATTTCATGCTATCTAAAACATGGAATCTAGACATCTTTCTTTTTAAGAGTTTTTATTTTATGGAGACTTAGTAGAAGTGTCTACTTTATAATCTTTTAAGATGTAATAGTTATGTTCTAATTCTCTAAAACTCTAAACCTGAAAAGATCCTCAATGTGAATTATTCATTTAATTCAATATTAAGTAAGGTTTAAGACTGGGGCCTTATAGTTGGTATTAGAGGTCAGTTTAGACAACTTTAAGAGTTAGAAAAGTGTTAAATTATAATATTATTGAAATTATATAGCATTTACGGATTACCATGTTGCTTCGCCTAAGATATTTCTGTGTTCAGAATGGTTTTCCGCAGAGGAAACAAAGCAGCTATGTTGGGACGACATCAGGAGGAAGACAACCTTCCAAATCAGCAACCTGAGATGGTCGGAATCGGAACTGAATAGTTTGTTGCAGTGATGGCACAGTTGACTCAGGCTATAAATGGTGGTGGTATCCATGCATGAGATCAGCCAGATCAACCGCAGAGGAACATGTTAGTGGTGGAACATTTCATGAGGCAACATCCCCCATCATTCAGAGGATCATCTGACCCTGTGCAAGATGAAGGGTGGATTAAAGCACTGGAGAAGATTTTTGATGTCATGGGGTGTTCAGAACATCAAAAGGTTAGTCTTGCTGTTTACTGTTTTGAAGGTGAAGCTGATCAGTGGTGGTCGATGGTGAAAAATATAAGGGATAGTGATGAGATTGAGGATCTTCACTGGGATGAATTCAAAGGTATGTTTCTTGAGAAATATTTTCCTAAGGTGGTTCGTCTTAGGATGGAAAAGCAGTTCCTAGAATTGAGGCAGGAGGATGATTCAGTGGCTGCTTATGAAGAAGAGTTCACTCGATTGGCAAGGTATGCTCCAAACTTCATATGAGATCTTGATAGTAAAATAAACCGTTTTTACTCAGGGTTAAAGCCAAAGTATCGAAGGTCTTTAGCTTCTCGTGAGTTCAAAAGTTATGAAAAACTTGTTCGATGTGCGGAGAAGGTGGAAATGGAGTTTTCCGATGATCAGGTGTTCAATGACAAACAACAGAATAAGAGGTCTAGTTGGCAGGCAAAGGGGAAGAATTCATCAAAGGAGCAAGGAGGTAAGAAAACCAAATATCCATCCTATGAGAAGTGTGGTAAAATGCATACTGGAGAATGTTTATCCAAGTCTGGTAAGTGCTTTCGGTGTGGTAAGTCTGGTCATATTGCTCGTAACTGTAAGGAAGATGATCAAGCAGGAAATGAAAAGCCAACGGTAAGATGTTTTAAGTGTAATGAAATGGGTCATTATGCAAACGAGTGTCCAAAGAAGAACTCAAATGGGGGAATGCAGCCAGACTACAAGCAGAAAGGGGTGGTGAAATCCTTTGCAACAACTTCAGCAGATGTTGGGCCATCGAATGAAGTGGTATCAGCTCCAGGGAGCTCAGTATTTTTCGAAGATTGACTTGAGGTCGGGGTACCATCAGTTGAAAGTAAAAGAAGCAGACGTTCCGAAGACTGCGTTCCGTACTAGATATGTCCATTATGAATTTGTAGTTATGCCTTTTGGGTTAACCAATGCACCTGCTGTATTCATGGACCTTATGAATAAAATTTTCCATGAGTTCTTGGATAAGTTTGTGTTTTGAGGTTTAGGAAGAGGTTATGTGTGCCTTGTGATTCACAGTTGAAGAGAGAGCTGTTATGTGAAGCTCATAGTTCTCCGTTTTCAGTTCATCCGGGCAGTACTAAGATGTATAGAGATCTGCGGGAGTATTACTGGTGGGATGGAATGAAAAGAGACATTTCTGATTTTACTGTGAAGTGTTTGACATGTCAACAGGTTAAAGCAGAGCAGCAGTTACCGAAAGGGATGCTTCAACCTTTACCAGTGCCAGAGTGGAAATGGGAAAACATATCCATGGACTTTGTTGTGGGATTATTGAGGACATCTCGAGGTAATAATGCAATCTGGGTTATTGTTGATCGCTTGACCAAATCTGCTCATTTCTTTTCTATACGAGATACTTTCTCTCTTGATCAACTTTCCCGTTTGTATCTTAAAGAGATAGTCAGGTTACATGGAGTTCCTCTCTCCATTGTATCGGATCGTGATCCCAGGTTTACTTCTAACTTTTGGAAAGGTCTTCAGAAGTCGTTGGGTACTGAATTAAATTTTAGTACAGCTTTTCATCCTCAATCAGATGGGCAGTCAGAACGAACAATTTAGACCTTGGAGGATATGCTACGAGCTTGTTCGATGGATTATCAGGGAAGTTGGGACCAACATCTTTCTTTGTTTGAGTTTTCTTATAATAACAGTTTTCATTCCAGTATACAGATGGCACCATTTGAGGCATTATATCGGAAGCGGTGTCGAACTCTAGCATTTTGGAATGAAGTGGGTGAAAGGAAGTTGATGGGAACAGAATTGGTAGAAGAGATGGAAAAAAATGTTCGGTTGATTCAGAAACACATGAGAACAGCTCAGAGCAGGCAGAAGAGTTATGCGGATAACCGGAGGAAGGATCTATCTTTCGAGGTAGGTGATCATGTTTTTCTCAAGGTTTCTCCTTGGAAAAGTGTGATGAGATTTGGTAAGAAAGGAAAGTTGAGTCCAAGGTTTGTTGGACTATATGAAATTCTGGAGAGAGTTGGATCAGTTGCATACCGAGTGGCTTTACCTCCGAGTTTATCTCAGGTACACAATGTTTTTCATGTTTCAATGTCGAGGAAGTATATGCCAGATCCATCTCATGTTTTGAGTCGAGAGGTAGTTCAGCTGGAAGAGAACCTATCTTATGAGGAACAACCGGTCCAGATTCTTGACCACAGGGAGCAGGTGTTACGGAATAAGGTGATCCATCAGGTAAAGGTTTTGTGGAAAAAACCATGTGATTGAAGAGGCAACGTGGGAATCTGAAAATGCTATGAGGGATAACTACCCCCACTTATTTTGATAAGTGAATAAAATTGCGAGGATGCAATTCCCAAAAGGGGGGAAGGATGTAACATCCCAGGTAAATAAAGAATAAAGAATTTTCATATTTATTAATATTTACGAATTAAATATTAAATTTATTTTAAAGGGGTTTCTATGTTTGATAGCGTACCCGATACGCAACGATGAGTTTCTTTGAAACTTACGTAGCACACTAGTAATAAAATAATATTATTTTAAATGTTAGTTAACAAGTAGCCGTTGTACTGGCGGGAATGGGTAGAAATAACTAAAATATGATTAGATATGTTTTTAAATGTTTATACATTTATCCAATAAAAGATAAAGGCTTAAAATACGGAAAGAGTTCAATTTTAGGGCATATATACTCTAATTTTCACTAAAGGTTCACTTATCACCTTTTAATGGTGAACAGTCATTAAATATAGTTTTGATCACTCTTATACTTTATTTTGGACCAAATATAACTCTTCTATAGAATCGGGACATCAAAATTTACTTTGTGTAAATTTTTGGTACCTTTCTGATAAAGTTCATTTTTTTATGAATAGTGTAAAATGTTGTATTTTAATTCAAAACCACTTTTTAATCTAAATTATTTATATGATTAGATTATTATTTTAATTGGTTTTAAAGTGAAATTAGAAAATATTTTTACCATTTAATCCAATGGTGGTCATTGGAATCAATTTCACTTTGAAATTGGACTTAAACTGGTGTCAATCTTTTGATACTTATTGTTTCGCAAAAACACGCTATTTGCCATGACAGCGGGAATTAATTATTAAATTAATTAATTTGACTTATATTTTTTGAATTTTGTAAAATGGACTTCATTTTTGAATTCGGAATATCAAATATAGCTTAGGGTGAATTTTTTATAATTTTCTGAAAAACTACAATTTTTGATGAATAGTGAAACCACTAAGTGGTAATCAAGGAAACTGATTTTTCAGTTAAATGAAAGTTTACCACTAATGTGTATTGAATTTTGAAAATCCGACATACATGGTTGTCATTAAGAAGTAAAATGTGGTTCAATGAGATTAAAATAATTTTTTGGTGAATAGTAACTTTTTTTCATTAATCGCGATTAGAGGTAATTAGTGTAGTTTAAGGTAAAAATGGTATTATAAGAATGTGAAAACACCATGACAATTTTCCTACACCTATTGGGTGATTCATGGCCGACCAAGAAAAGCCATGGGCCAACTTGGGGACCCCATGGAGCCACTTTAGTTTGAAAATGACATTAATATATTTTTATTTAATGTTAAAGTGAAAATGACACTAACATAAATTGTTTTACTAAAATAATTTTTATGTGGGGTTATACAAGTCCAAATTTTGATTATAAATAGTAATTGGAAATATAAAAAGATTTACTACATCATAGTATTTTTTTTATAATTTTTAGACATTAAATAAATTAAATTATATATGACATAATAATGATGCAGCGATGACATCATTATTTGACGATTTAAATAAAATGGAAAGATAATGAAAAATATAAAACCTACACATGTCCAAAACCAATTGGATGAGTGGATTTCGAACCCTTATCACCTTATCCACGAATTATATCAATGTGGGACCTTTTAAAACCGAAACACATTTTCAAATAAAGTAATATTTCTTTACTTTCCAAAAGTGCCCCTCCTCTCCTCTTATAAAAGGCCCCCACCTCTACCCCATTTCACACACTTCTCAAGCCTTTGGCTCGGCCAACCCCTGCCCAATTACTCTCTCCACATCCCTCTACTCATCCTAGAGGATTCCCTTTGGGAATAATCCTTTCAAAGGAAGCCTTTAGGCTCAAATCAAAAGGGAGTTACACTTTTAAAGGTAATTCATTCTCTCTTGTTCATTTGTTTTATTTTGCTTCTCCAACCCTCTAAAATCTTTTTATTTACTTCTTTTGTAACAACACCAGTATCTTCAATATAATAGGATGTTGTTAGAATATTTATTTGAGCTACACTCTCACACAACTACATCAAATGGTTAAAGAACATACGGTTTCTGTGGATGGCGAAATTCTGCCTCCCGAAACGATGATTGTTCAATACTCATTTTACACCTTCAAGGGTGGCCATTATGATGTCACTATTTTTATATATGATATATAATATGTTTATGTTTTCTTTAAGCTTCTGTATTTTTCATTTTTGGCATACCTTTATGGTTTCCATTATGGGTAAACACGATATCTTCATTTAAGGAAGTGCGGACTACCGCCCCCTAAAAGTGATGTGATTCGTTAATGCCATATGTGGGACATGTAAAGGATGGATTTAAAGTTATTATATATGGTGTAATACTGGAATTATAATATACCTCTATATCATTATTATTTCTTTCCATTAAAGTATGAGATAGAAATGAAAGTAGCGTTCATGCGTACGTACGGCTTACCGTCTCCATGAACGGTGCATTTCATTTCTTATCTCCAAATGTAATGTACTATTAAAATTACATGTATATAATGTATATATATAATTAATGATATATCTAAATGATGAATATAATTCTGGAATTAAAATATACATACCTCTCATTTAGTTTTAATTCCACTAATATGACAAAGAAATGAAAGTAGCGTTCATGCGTACGTACGGCTTACCGTCTCCATGAACAGTGCATTTCATTTCTTACCCCTAAATGATTATGTAATATTATAAATACATGTATATTCTGGATATATATGATATATATGATATCCAAATCAGGAATATCATTCTGGATATAAATAACCTTTGACCACACGAACAACATGTAATTGTAAGAAGTCCACTTTCGACTTAAGAACCAAATATTGACAAAACAAACATTATTAACATAAATGGTTACATAATGTTTATAACATGGCAATAAGTGATATAGAAGGAATAATGAACATTAAAAAGGTTATTAATCAAGTATAAATTAACTCAAGTTTATTATTCAAGACGTTAAAGAACGATCGAGTCAAGTCGGACCCGAGGTAAGGGACTTCGTCTCAATCTCCTTTCATTGAGGCATATTTCGTTTTATACACAACCTTCTTTTATACGGTGTATAAACTCCTTTGAATTTTACTTTTATACAAAAGGAATCTTTTTCTACGAAGCGTTTTACTAAACGACAAAAAGGAATGTTTTTTTAACGTACGCGGTGACAATGAATTTTTCCGCCGCCGCGAGTATTATTTGGTCTTTGGCTTCCTCAACAAGCCGTAATGTTTTTAAAATAAAATAAATACCATATACTCTTTTATGTATTTTGGTATTGAAAATGGTTTTGATAAAGGATTCTATTATGTCAATATATTTATGATATATTGTGATTGAAATGTGGAAATGTTATCTTTCCTTTATATTGGTTTTATGTTTTATGATTTTATATTGGTACTTGGACATTTTAACGGGTGGTTACGTTATAAACCATATGACGGGTGGTGCCGTGAATACCAGGACGGGTGGTTACGTTATAACCTCCAATGCATTGGGTATGGAAGTCGGCCGTATGGCTATTCCATTAAGTATGTATGGAAATTGGCCGTATGGCTATTCCATTAAGTGATATGTGTGGAAGTCAACCGTATGGTTATTCCACTTAAGTATGTTTATGTCCCAAGTTACCTTTATATATTCTATGTGTTCTTTATATGGGTTTTATGGTAATCCTTTGGTTACAAAAAGGTAAGTAATGATACTTTTTTCAGTGAAGATTTTTTTTACTACTTCATGAAGGTGAAGGTATTACTTTGATATAGTATACATGGTTTACTTGATGTTTGAAAAACTAACAGTTTTCATTCTTTTTGTATCCCTTACTGAGTTTTTTATGCTCACCCCAAGTTTTTCGAAATGTTTTTCACAGGACTTAAAGTGGAATAAGGTCAAGGATGGGATCAAGGGAATTTCATGCTATCTAAAACATGGAATCTAGACATCTTTCTTTTTAAGAGTTTTTATTTTATGGAGACTTAGTAGAAGTGTCTACTTTTTAATCTTTTAAGATGTAATAGTTATGTTCTAATTCTCTAAAACTCTAAACCTGAAAAGATCCTCAATGTGAATTATTCATTTAATTCAATATTAAGTAAGGTTTAAGGCTGGGGCCTTATAATTGGCTTGGCCAAAATCTACTCATTTCATCTATCCACATTCCTCTCTTTATCCTAGAATCCTTACCTTAGGCAGAAATCTCTTCAAGAAACCCTTTTGGTTCAAACCAAGAGGTGTTACCCGATTTAAAGGTAAAGTCTTCTCTAATGTTCTTTTGTTTTATTTTGCTTCTCCAAACCCCTAAAATATTTTTATTCATTTCTTTTGTAACAACACCATTATCTTCAATATACTAGGATGTTGTTATAATATTTATTCTAGCTACACTTACACACACCTACATCTAATGGTTAAAGAGCATACTGTTTCCGTGGATGGCGAATTTATGCCTCACGAAATGATGATTGTTAAATATTCTTCTAACACCTTAAAAGGTGGCCATTAAGATGTAACTATATTTATATATGATATATAATATGTTTATTTTTTTCCTTAATCTTTTGTATTTTTCATTTATGGCATACCTTTATGGTTTCCATTATGTGTAAACGCGATATCTTCATTTTAGGAAGTGCAGACTACCACCCCCTCAAAGTGATTTGATTAGTTAATTCCATATGTGGGATGTATAAAGGATGGAGTTAGTGATATTATATATGATTTTATACTGGAATTATAATATACCTTTATATCATTATGATTCCATTCCATAAAATATTAAATAGAAATGAAAGTAGCGTTCATGCGTACGTACGACTTACCGTCTCCATGAACGGTGCATTTAATTTCTTACCTCTAAATGTTATGTAATATTATAAATGCATGTATATACTGGATATATATGATATATATGATATCTACATCATGAATATAATTCTGTATATAATGGATATTTTACCACATGAACAACTTGTAATTATAAAGAGTTTATTTTTGACTCAAGTACCAATGATCGAAAAAACGACCATTATTAACTTAAATACTTACATAGTGTTCATAACATGGTAATAAATGATATAAAAGAAATAATGAACTTGAAAAAGGTTCTTAAGAAAGTATAAATTAACTCAAGTTTATTATTCAGGAGATTAAAGAACGATCGAGTCAAGTCAGACCTGAGGTAAGGGACTTCATCTCAATCTCCTTTCATTGAGGCATATTTTGTTCTATACACAACTTTCTTTTATACGGTGTATAAACCCCTTTCAATTTTACATCTATTCAAAAGGAATATTTTTTTATATGAATAATTTTACTAAATGAAAAAAGTAATGTTTTTTTGTCGTACGTATGCGGCGACAACGACTTCTCCACCGCCATGGCCATTATTTGAGTTTCGGCTTCCTCTACAAGACATAACTTTTTTTTAAAATGAAAAATAAATACCATGTTTTAATTTTCTTTTATTTTGGTATTGAAAATGGTTTTCATAATGTTTTTATTATATCAATGTGTTTTATTGATATATTATGATTGAAATGTGGAAATGTTATGTTTCCTTTATGCATGTTTTATGTGATACGATTATGTTATGGTTCTTGGGAATTGTTATGAAGATGGGTGGTTCCGTGATAAACTAAGGGTGGGTGAGCCTGATATAGCTCTCCAATGCATTGGGTAACGTGAAGGGGTTAAACGTTAAGGTTTCTCCGAAGATATTTAGGGAATATACTGTGATGAGTATTCCAAACGTAACCATGAGGGTTACTCCCTACGTAAGAATGTTATGAATGACTCAAGTTACCTTTATGTCTTATGATTTATATTATTTATTCATGATTTGATGAGGTATGTTAAAATTATTATGTTTTATGAGTAAATTATTATTTCATACATGGACTAATGTTTTCATTTCGTACTTTTATATCCCTTACTGAGCTTTTTATGCTCATCCCAAGTTTTTGAAATGTTTTTCATAGGTCTAGGGAAAGGTATATGATGTGATGTTAGTTCCAAGGAAGTTTCAAGAAATAATCTATGTTTTATTTTAAATATGTTTCCCTTGATGGGAAAAATGAGTACTATATTTTATGTAACCACTTTGTTTAAATTTGGAATGTAATGCATGATTTATGATCTAATTCTCTAAAACTCTAAACCTGAAAAGATCCTCAAAGTGTATTCTTGAAATAACTTAAGATCAAGTAATGTTTAAGGTTGGGGCCTTATTGATAATACATGAATTACCTTTTTACCCTTCCATCCATTAAAAAATGATAACATTTCTCATGCATATGTGTGGATTACCATCTTCATTAAAGGATGCGATTCATTTTTCATGTCTGCCTTTCATGGATAGTTATAAAATTATATTTCAAATATAAAAATTATAATTATGTGATTATTAATATTCTATATATAATGAAACCATTACTTCTTTAACCATGTTCAACCTACCGAAGTTATTTTTTGAATATGAACCGAAAGTCTTGAAAATGCCTAATGTAAAATTAAATGATCTTGTAATTAAATAAGTCATGGTAATAAATAAAATAAAGGAAATAATTATAATGAAATGAACACAATTTTTTAAGCAAGTAGAAAAATTATATAATTTTATTACTTGGGAGGGTAGATGCATGAATGAAATGAGTCGGGATTAGAGGTAAGAGACCTTCTTTTAGAAATATTGTCTTAAAGTTTTCCTTCCAAATATTTTTCTTCCATGTCAATTTTATCTCTAATGATTAAAGAATATAATTATTTATACCTCAAATACTATTAATGTTCATTTTAAATTACTTTTTTACTTTCATTTAAATAGTTTAAAAATAGATAATCTTTTCAATCTTTTATATATGAGTTATTTTGAATTTTAAAAAAAGTATAAAATAATGTTTTTTAATGTTTTATATATAATTATATTTCACCACTACCATAGCCATTAATCACTATCAATATTTATATAAAAGTTTATATATATTTTAATGATAATATTATTCCTATTATTCTAGGGATTTTTAATTTTAAAATGTTTTTGAAAAGAAAATAATATTCATCTATGATTTCAAAGGGACTTTCTAATGTCTTTATAAAAGAGATTTATAGTCTATGTCAACATTATTTAAGGAATTTTATGCTTCACTGAAAATATAATATAATGATACTATCCAGTTTTTTTTCTATATGACTTATGATCATGTTGTTCTATTTGTTGATTGGAGAAATATTTACATTTAATATGATAGTTTTTCAATATGAATGTTTATGTTGATTATGTATTGTATTTTTATTCATTTATTTAATATGATGAATGAATTGTACATAATTAGTGATGAGAGTGACTCTTTATAGCCCCTTGATTCATCATTATGTCTCATTATATAAACTAGCTTGGGTATTTGGTGTATTCCTTACCCATTTATGTATGATAGTCTTGGAATGAGTCTTTGATGGTAAGATTATAATGTATGTCATTATGAATTCCATCACTATAAAATTAGCTATTTATATCCATGTGAATATTTACATTGTCCATATATATATTTCATATTTATGTTATTAATGGATTTTTTAAGTTACAGGACGTTATACCCATTGTACGAATCACAACTTACATGTAACATCCTAGTTCCGGGAGCCGCCCAGAGGTGCCCCGTACCTGGTTGGTCACATAGCCTCAAGAGAATTAAACCAAATGACAGAGGCTTCCAAATAGAAGCGAGGGACTTGGGTGTGATAGTGGGGAAATTATGCCCTCATTGGCAGAGTAATGCGGTGGATATAAATAGATAACAATAGCAGAAGCAGTATCAACATGCAATAAGTAAACATCGAAAGTAATGAATAGCTGGAGCACACATATATAAATTATTCATGATACATATGTCTAGAAAAGCTGCCAAACAAGTCACAATGCTAGAATACAGTACTAAACCAAAGTACAAAGAAAATAAATAAACTCTAGTAGCATCACAAGCCTCATCTTGGTCCCATGCTCTCCAACTCCACAACAATCAAGTACCTGAAGTAGAAGGGAGCTTGACCTTATCTAGACCTGCAACAATATAATCTGTTTGGGCCTAAAAGCATGACCCAAACAGGGTGTGGGGTGAAATGCCAATAGACAACCACCCAAAGATCTGTGTCTAACAGTCAATGAATATATATGGTAATAAATAAACAAAATGAAGCAGTAAACAAGGAAGTACTCAGAAGTAAGAAATCCTACAGTTTCAATTACATCCATTTTCATTTATTAGATAAGAAACCAACAATCATAAGTAACCCTCTGGGAAGTACTCATAGCCTAACCCCTCTGGTTAAAACAATAAACACAAGAAACCCTCTGGGAAGTACTCACAGTCTAACCCCTCTGGTTAAACCAATCAATACAAGCAACCCTTTGGAAAGTACTCATAGTCTAACCCATCTGGTTCATCTTTAGCAAAGACACTCTGAGGAAGAACTCACCATAAATTCCCCATGTGGTCTCATATCAGTAACTACAGACAATCTAGGGAAGCACTCAACATCCAATTCCCCCTATGGTCTTGTAACGAGGAACTATAGACACTCTGAGGGAGCACAAAGTCCATCCCTCCTATGGTCTCTCAATGTAAAAGTAAACAGACACTCTGAAGAATCCCTCAATGTCCATTCTTCATATGGTCTACTACACCAAGTTCCCATATCCCCATGTAAAGAAAACTCACACAAACGATAATTAGCAGCCAAAGTAAACCTCAAGTACTACTTGGCTAATTAGCTACAAGTCATGACACAACATATCAGATAAATAACCACTCCATCCTAACAACACTAGGAATGGAAAAAAATAGCCTAATTGGAAAAGCTAGAAAAAATGGTCAAAATCAACAAGCATGGTCAAACACATCCATATCACGACAATTAACCCTATTCATAATCAAACAACTTCTATTTAAACATAAAAATCATAGTAGGCATTAACATGGTTAAAATTCTTAAACATGAAATACCCCGAATGATGGTATTTGGGACTTTTGCACATATAACTCATAGAATAACTACATAAAGGCACAAACCACCTACCTCAACATTTTATAGATGATATACATGAACCTCAGGACTTGAATCACCCTAGAATGTCATAGATATAAAAAAATGCTTAAAATGTTCAACCGAGAAAATCTCGTGAAAGAAGAGAAAACATGAAATGAGGATATATAAGAAAGAATATATTTCCTTGGTGATTACAATGCAATTGACAGTGGTCAAATTGAAGAACAGATGAAGATTCGGGGGCTCGGAGAAGATTCGCGCTATATGGTTGCTCCTGGATGAGACAATTTGAGAAGAAGGAGGTTCTGTTGATTAGACGCGACCCCAGTCCATTTAATGAAATAAAAAGAAAATACATAGCGTGTTCTTTAAAAGTACATAGTGTGTACTTGACTTAACCGAGCTCTACTTAAGGTAGTCTCCAGGTCATCCCACATGGCCATGTGTTCAACCTTTACATGACCAACACACGATTACCCGTAGTAACCGAATACACGACGTGTACTTATAAGCACACGATGTGTACTCCAAAAATTTCCAGAACTCCTCTTTTTCTCAAAAACAACTAGAAAAGAAAACCCATACCTAAAAAGAAGATCCACATTCTTACAAACTTCCCCCCTTAAAGAAAATTAGTCCCCGAATTTCCCTAGAAAGGTGGCGTAGAAGAAGAAACCTCAAACAGCTCCGACCACTATAATCGTACACTGACCTCCCTCTCCCAAGTCTCATCCTGTAATCACCCGTGTTTCCATAACACTCATACCAGAGGAACAGACTGACCACATAGAACCTTCGCACTGTGATCAAAAACCTGGATAGGATGATACTTGAATGATGCTTCCACCTCTAGTTCAACCTCCTCAGGTTGAAAGACATGAGACAGGTCTGATAAGTAATTCCATAACCAAGAAATGTGAAAGATGTTGTACATATCCTGGTACCTCTGAGGAAACTGTAACTGATAAGTTACCATTAAAAATCTCAAAAACCTCAAATGGTCCAAAATATCTCAGAAAAAGCTTACCCTATCTCCAAATACTCATGTATCCCAACCTTAGTTTGAAATGTAGGAAAACCTGATCTCCAACCTCGAAATCTAGAGGTTTTCATCATCGGTCAACATAAGAATTCTTTCGTGACTGTTCAGTAGCTATCCTCTTCTGAATCAACTATATCTGCTCCGTGGTCTCTTGGACAAGATGAGGTCCCAGCATAACTACCTCTCCTGCTTCCAGCCAACATAATGGTGATCATCATGGCCTACCATACACAACCTCATAAGGTGCCATCTGAATAGTTTTTTGAAAAATATTATTGTAGTAAAACTCCAAAAGAGGTACGTGTTTCTCCCAAGAACCTCCAAAATCTAGGATTCATGCTCGAAGCATGTCCTCCAGCACCTGAATCATATGATCGGACTGGCCATCTGTCTGGGGATGGTAAGCCATACTCAGAAGTACCTATGTACCCAAAGCCCCCTGTAGTCCCTGCCAGACCCGAGAAGTAAAACATGTGTCCCTGTCTGAAACAATGGAGTATGGAACCCCATGTAGAGGTACAATATCTTGGATGTAAAACCTTACTAGCTCATCAAAACTGAAGCTCTCCTTGATCAAAAATAAGTGAGAAACATTCGTGAGTCTGTCAATGAAAACCCAAACTAAATCATTCCCCTCGGTAAGCCTATCATGAAGTCCATCACAATATAATTCCACTTCCACTTGGGAATGGGTAACTGCTGCAAAATCCCTACTGGTCGCTGATGCTCCGCCTTCACCTACTGACAGGTGGAACACCTCATGACGAATCCAGAAACATCTCTCTTCATACCTGGACACCAATAATGACGGTGTAGATCTCGATACATCTTGGTGACACTAGGATGAATTTCCCAAATTGAGGAATGAAAGTCCTGCATCAGCTCCTCATGCATGTCTGCTGACACAAATACACACCCATGAAAATGCAAGATCTCATCCTCACCCATGGTCTATACAGGAATAGGGTCCTCTCCTAACACACTTTCCCATAGGACTAGGCCTTCAGAATCTAATAGCTGCCTCATTTTCACTCGATAAAGAAGAGTAGAGGTAACCACTAAAAAAAGAAAGAAACGTCTACCCTTGTCTATCTTGCACCTCCAAATGCACCTCAGAGAACAGAGCCATAAGCTTCCACTCACTACTGGCCTCCTGAAATTCTTGTATCTAAGTCCTCCTACTCAGTGCGTCAGCCACAACGTTGCATTTCCTAGGTGTATAGGCAAGTTCAAAGTCAAAGGACTGAAGGTACTCGACCCACATTCACTATCTCATCTTCAGATCGCACTGAGTAAAGATATACTTGAGACTTTTGTGGTCAGTGAAAACCAAAAAATGCTCTCCCAATAGGTAAAGTCTCCAACAACGTAAGGCATGAACAACTACAACCAACTTGAGATCGTGTGTTAGGTAATTCCTCTCATGTGGCCCCAACTTCCGAGACTCATATGCAACAAATCATTCTCCCTACATAAGCACTGCTGCCATCCTGATACCTGATGTATCATAGTAAATAGTATAGATATTTCCCGACTCTAGAAATAATAGTATCAGTGCTGATGTCATCCTTCATTTCATATCCTGAAAGGATGACTCATAAGAATCCAACCACAAGTACTTCTCACCCTTCTTAGTCAGGACCGTGAGTGGCACTAATAAGAGTGAGAAGTCCTTTATGAAATGTCTGTAGTAACCAGCCAACCCTATAAAACTCTGTACCTCAAAGACGTTCTTCGGATTCTCCCATGAAAATACTTCCCTCACTTTCTTTGGGTCTACTAACACTCCTGTTTCTGAGATAACATGACCCATGAAGTGAATCTGGTCCAGCCAAAAGTGGAATTTTGAGATCTTAGCATATAACTGATGCTCTATCAGTGTACTCAAAATGATCTCAAGATGTGAGGCATGGTCATGTCAAGTGTGAGAGTGCACTAAAATATCATCCATGAAGACTACCATGAAAGAATCAAAGTATGGATGGAACACTCGGTTCATCAGTGCCATGAAGACTGCAGGCATGTTTGTGATACCGAATGACCTAACCACATACCCATATAGACCATACATACTTCAGAAGACTGTAAGAGGTATATCATATGGTATGATGCGCAACTAATGGTAAACGAATCTCAAGTCAATCTTAGAGAACACCCAAGACCCTCGAAGCTGATGAAAGAGATCATCAATGCTTGACAAGGGATATCGGTTCTTGACAGTCAACTGGTTCAACTTCTGATAATCCATGCAAAGTCTGAGGGTACCATCCACCTTCTTCACAAATAGGACAGATGAACCCTAAGGAGAAGTATTGGGTTGGATGAAACCCTTCACATGCAACTCCTCCAACTGCTTCTTGAGATCTTATAACTCTAGTGTAGCCATCCTCTAAGGTGGAATTAACACTAGTGCCACTCCTAGAACAAGATCAATAGAAAAGTCTACCTCACGATCTAGAGGAAAACCTGAAAAGTCATCTGGTAAGACATCTCTAAAATGATCCACCGCTAGTGTAAATTCCAAATGTTATGTCCCCTGATCATCTAGATATAGACTAGTAATCTGGGTTGTAACTCCTCCCAAACCAAGATGCTCGAGTCCTGCTCTTCTCACCTGAACATCCCATTCTCCCTTGTGTAAAAACAACCTACCCTATGGTGATGTAAAACTCACCCTATGGTGATAACAATCGACAACTTCCTGAAAGGAAACTAACCAGTCCATCCCGATAATGACGTCATAGCCAATAATTTCTAAGACATAAAGGTCCCATGAGAAGTGACACCCACCAAACTCAAGAGGGCATTCCTTTCACTGATTTACACTAGTCATTATTTTCCATAATAGAGTGTGCAACGTCAAGACATCAGAAGAAGTAAAGATACAGAGTCCAAGGATATCCACAAAAGAAACAAATATGAAACTATAGGAATCCCCTGTATTGAAAAGAGAAAAAGCTAAAACTGAGGCAACAAGAATCGTACCTCGAACTGTAGAGGGTCTGAGATCCTGCTCCTGCTGGATATTCTCCACTGCAAAAGTTTGACCTGTACCGCAAACTTGTGACCCTACCTAACCACCTTAAGCTTATCCAACCTATAGTCGCTGAAATCCTGAAGACTGGATACCATGGTCGTGACCTCTACCACGGCCTGAAAAGTCGGAAGAACTTCATTTTCTAGACTAATGAGAAATTGGTGGTCCTGCTCCATTACGGGGAGTCGAAACAAAACCCCTATCACCAGCTGCTGGTGAGAAGATTTGACAGAAGTTCTGAAGATGTCCCATCTTTTCATAAGATCGGCACTCTGCTGGGTCTCTCGGAAAATGTGTCCTCGTATGACCACTCTTCCCGCACAGGTAGCACACCACCTGGCCCCCAGAAGAAGTATTCCGCCTACTTAGATCTCCACATGTAGACTCCCTGTAGCGCTTCCTACTGTCAATCTGAGGGGTACCAACTCTGGATGTTGAACCGCCCTGGCTCACAGCTTTATAATCCCTTATATTTCTCTCCATGATCAGCACTTGGTTTACTATAGAGGTGATGCAAGTCAACCTGAAGATATTCACCTGAGATCATATGTCGTGCCTAAGACCATCCCAAAACTTTCTCACCAGGAATAACTCATCACCTCCTAGGATGGGTGTGAAGCGCTCCAAATCTATGAAATGAGAATATTATTCCATGATTGAGAGAGTACCCTGCTCTAAACTTATGAACTTTCAGGATTGATCGGACCTCAAGGTCTCTGGGAAGAAGTAGTTGTAGAAGGAACGCTGGAACTCATCCCATACCATAACCTACTGGCATCCTGCCTATGAGATCACATCCCACCATCTCTTGGAGGAGTCCCAAAGCATATACATAGAGATTTTCACCCTCCTCTCTAGAGGAGTATCCAGATGCTCGAAGATAGATAGCATGGATTCTAACCATGACTCCACAGCGTGAGGTCCTCCATCCCCTATGAAGATGGGATGCTGCTGCTGTTGGAAAACCCATGTCAACTCTGCCATAGATGGGTCAATATGCGGTACTCCTCTAAAGGTCTGCATGAACCTTAGAAATCCCTCTCGGAACTGTGCATCGACACCTGTATCTGAAATAACGGCTGGTACCAAGACTGGCACGACTGGAGGATCTGTTGGAAGTTCCTGATCTTCCATATCCGGCGTCTGGTCACTAACCTGTAACTAATGTACAACCGAAGTACATCTCGGTGTCATGACTCTGCAAGGTCAAGCGCACACCTTAGGATCAATATTATCAAGGACTAAAACTTAGAAGTTCAAGAATGTAATAAAAGAAATAAAGCATTCAAGTTTTTCAAAACATGGATACACAATATGCATAACCCTTAAATGAAATGTTTCTTTAAGCCTTCACATGGGCGTGTACTTCTGCGAACTCTAGTCATGTAACACCCCATACACACGATGTGTTCCTCTAAGACACGTCGTGTACTTGAATAGTGTTCCCATGTCCGAGTTCTTCTACATGACCAACCCACACAGTTCTCTTAGGATTAGACTACACGACGTGTTTGTTCCAGACACGATGTGTACCACTTAGGTTTCAACTGCCCGTGTTGTTATTCACATGGTTGGACACATAGATGAGTCTACACGGCGTGTTTATGGTAGACACAACATGTACTAGAAAGATTTCCACTACCCCGTGTTGTTTGTTACACGGCCAGATACAAGAGTTATACTACACGACATGTTTAATCTTGACATGATGTATATAACCTATATTCTATCCATCTGTGTCGTTAGTCACATGGGTGGAAACATGGTCTATACAACAGGACATGTATATCTGGTACACGGTGTGTCCCACCAAATATTTCCCAACCCCGTATCTCTTCCCACATAGCCAGTGACACAGTTAGAGACTACATGGCGTTTACATATAGTACACAGAGTGTACTTAAGAAAAACATTTCCTTCCTGAATAGAAGGATACATGGTGTGTATTTATCATTACATGCCGTGTATTCTGGGTTTTTTCGGAAAGTAAGCCCCAGAAACTACTCCAGAACCCAGAAAAACACTGAAATGAACATTAAAGTGACAAATTTCAATCCGTAAGGGCCCATACTCCCTGCGAATCAAAGATTATCATCTTATACATGTTATATAAGAGGAATAATAAGGTAATAATCCACCAAATTCCGATTCATGAGGGCCCATAACACCTCAAGAACCAAATTTTGGCGTTCATTCAAGTAAAACCATATACAAACAATACCCTATTAAACAACATGTATTATATCAAGGCATCTATCACAACAACATTCATATTTAGCACAAAATCTATCACAACAACATGCAATCGACAATGCAACCTAAATGGCATGGTAAGGATGCATGACATGCAATTTATAGTAAGCACCTATATGATGCATGAGATTACATACCCTCATCTCATTGGGTTGCAACAGAAATAGAACCCCAATAATATAAAAAATAACAGAAAAAACATGTGAATCACCCAATAGTGAAATAAAATCAACCATACCAATTGAAAAACCAGAAAAAATTGAAATAAATGAGGTAAATTGGCTTTTCCCTATACATGGGTTAGCTAATTCCGGGCACATCTTATTAGTAACTACCTATTCCTTCCTATAACTGGCTATAGGCTCCAAATAGAAAGTTAATAAGAAAAGAATACCCTTTGATACCACTTTGTAATGTCCTAGTTATGGGAGCCTCCTAGAGGTGCCCTATACCCAGTTGGTCACATGGCATCAAGTGCATTTCCCCAAATTCCAGAGGCTGCTGAATAGCAGTGAGGGACTTGGGCGTAATAGTAGGGAAACTATTCCCTCATTGGTAGAGTAACACAGTGAATATAAATAAATAATAATAGTGGAAGTAGTATTAACATGAAATAAGTAGACAACATAAGTAATGAACAACTGGAGCACACATATATAAATGATGCATGATACATATGTCTAGGAAAGTAGTTAAATAAGTCACAATGCAAAAATATAGTACTAAACCAAATTACAAAGAAAACAAATAAACCCCATAAGCATTGCAAGCCTCATATTGCTCCCATGCTCTCCAGCTCCACAACAATCAAGTAGCTGAAGTAGAAGGTAACTTTCCCTTATCTAGACCTGCAATAATATAATCTGTTTGGGCCCAAAATCATGACCTAAATAGGGTATGAGAAGAAATACCAGCAGGAAACCACCCAAAGATCTGTTTATAATAGTCAGTGAATATATATGGCAGGAAATAAGAAAAATGAATTAGTAAACAAGGAAGTACTCAAAAGTAAGCAATACTACAGTTTCAATTACATCCATTTTAATTTATTAGATGAGAAACCAACAATAATAAGTAACCCTCTGGGAAGTACTCACAGCCTAACCCCTATGGTTCAACCAATCAACACAAGCAACCCTATGTGAAGTACTCACAGTCTAACCCCTCTGGTTCAGCTTTAGCAAAGACACTCTGAGGAAGCACTCAATGTTAATTCCCCATGTGGTCTTGTATTGGTAACTATAGACACTCTAGGGAAGCACTCAACATCCAATTCCCCCTGTGGTCTTGTAACAAGGAACTACAGACACTCTGAGGGAGCACAAAGTCCATCCCCCCTATGGTCTCGCAATATAAAAGTAAACATACACTCTGAAGAAGCCCTCAACATCCATTCTCTCTATGGTCTACTACACCAGGTTCCCACAACCCTGTGTAAAGAAAACGTACACAAACAATAATCATAAGCCAAAGTAAACCTCAAGTACTACTTGGCTAATTAGCTATAAGGCATGTCACAACATATCAGGTAAATAATCACTCCATCCCAATAACACTAGGAATGGGAAACAAATAGCCTAACTGGAAAAGCTAGACCAAACGGTCAAAATCAAAAAGTGTGGGAAAACACATCCATAGCATGGAAATTAACCCTATTCACAATAAAAAAACCTCTATTAAAACATACAAAATAGAGGAGGCATTAATAGGGTTAAAATCCCTAAACATGCAATACCCCAAATGTGGGTATTGGGCACTTTTGCACATATAACTCAAATACTAACTATGGAAAGGCACAAACCACCTACCTCGACGTTTTATGGATGATATATGTTAACCTCACGACTTGAATCTCCCTAGGACGTCTTAGATCTACAAAAACACTTAAAAAGTTCAACTGAGAAAATCTCATGAAAGAAGAGAAAATAGGAAATGAGACTCTAGAAGAAGGAAGATATTACAGTGGAAATTCCAACACAATTGATGTCGGTCGAATCAGAGAACTAATGAAGAGTCAGGTGATCAGAGAAGATTCACACCGTATGATCACTCCTGGATGAGACATGTCAAGAAGAAGGAGGTTCTGTCAATTAGATGTGACCCCGGTCCATTTAATGAAATAAAATGAAAATACACTGTGTGTTCTTTAAAAGTACACGACATGTACTTTCCTTAACTGAGATCCGCTTTATTCGGTCTCCAGGTCACCCCACATGGCCATGTGTTCAGCCGTTACACGACTACTCGTGGTAACCGAATACATGACATATACTCCTAAAATTTCCAGAACTCCTCTTTTTCTCAAAAACAACTTAAAAAGAAAACCCATACCTAAAAAGAAGATCCGGGTTCTTACATTACACCATAAAGTTGTGAAGTCATGCTTTCCATTTTCCACCATGCCTACTCAGGTTAGACATGCCCAAACTCCACAACCTCCATAAAATCACCACCACACCCATAGTGCTACACTCATTTACCATAGGTTTATATTATAAATACCATATCCAAGGCTGCTCCATTTCATAACCCATATTTCACCCAAGAAGCAATGACCAGACAACAATCCCACAACAACCAACTCATGCTGGACCAAAACCACCATTATGGCTTCCTCCATGGTGTGGTGAATCCCAGTGATCCAAAAATACCTTCTATAAATACGTAGCATTCCAAAACATACCAAAACCAACCAAGAAAACAACTATCTTAAAAATACATAATTAAACCCATAATACCACAAAATAGGGGCGTCACAATGCTTGAGTACTATTATAGTTATATATATCCTGAGAATAGATATCATCTCATGTTGAGACAAGAATTTTATTACCCCATATACAAAGTATGATGAATGATATCATTACTATATTGTCTTGATCATGGATATAGTTTTCCAATCTTGAGTATGTTCTTTCTTTGAAAATTATGTTTTTTATTTGATGTAACTAGTTTTTTATCACAATAATGGGTACTACTTTGATAATGGATTTTATTTCTAAATTATGTATATTTATATTATTATAAACCATTAAATCAAGTCTACCAACCAATGATGCATATTATTTAATGGGATGCTATTTAACCTTGAATCTATTATACCCCTCCCCTATCCCTGAAGGGTAGGCTGAAATATTTCCATTAATCAAGTGTATAAGACCCCTAATCCCTTATGGAATGAGTATTTAACCCAGAATAATATATACTTATCTAGTAGGAAAGACTATAATATTTCCAAGTCTTAACTATCTCAGATATTGAGTTGAGGCTCCAAGTAGGTACAATAGGTAAGAATCCTAATGGTATAGGGAGTTATCATTTATAGGTGATTCTAATTATAACATTACTTTAATAAATTAAATTGATATATTTATATAAATTATCATTTGAAAGTGGTTTTATTGTATATGTATATAAACTTGAAAACCCATTCATGCATACACATTTTTTTTCTGTTGTGTTGAGACACTATTGGTGGTACCGTATTGAGTATTTTATTCTCACAACATGCATGGAAACCTTGGTAGACATGAAACTTATCCCTTGCTGTTTTTTAGGTACTTATAGGAATTGGTATCTTTTGGGTATTCTTATCCAGTTTATTGTGGTTTTCACAGGAGTAGGATCAATTCCCACTTTATAGTTAGAGCTATTAAAGGTGGTTGGAGGTCAATATATAACTCATCATATTTTCCACCTAGTCTTTCTTTGGTCTTAAGACCTGTTTGGCCCTTAATTTTTATTTTTGACCCATTTATATTTTATATTAAACTTGTGTTTTAGTTTTTTTTCATTCATATAGTAAGTGGTGGGTTGTCTCATTTGATTATCTTGCAGGAACTCATTTGATTTCATGCTAATTTATAGGTTTTTTTGGAACATAAAACTTATGGATGGGTCATATTAATTTTTTGGATGAACATTCATGAGTAATCATATAAATTTAAGTGAGTAAATCATTCTACAACATCTAACTTAGACTCACAACACTGGTTAACAACCCCTAGGGATTGGGGACTACTTCTGGGTTAGTAGCACACACGGTCCGGGTTCCATATGAGGATTCAAGTCTTGGAAATTATAAAGTGGTATCAGAGTGAAATTTTGAGGTTATATGGGATCAGGTACCTTTATGATTACAAAAGAGATAATATTTTCAATACATGCTATGTAACCCATAAAAGGTAGCACACACCTATTTATGGTGGAAGCTTAGGTTTTCGGGGGATGTTCAAGAGCTCAGTCGTCATTATAGGTTTGAGTGAGAATTTCATTTATCTATCTCATGTATGATGGAATAGAACTTGATATGTACATTAAGGAATAAACTGGGAGTTAACCTTTATATTAGATTTATGCACATTTTTAGGCATCAATAGATAGATACACGCATGATGTTATTCCATACTATATGCTTATTTGTGGTTGTTATACTTTATCATAACCAAATGAAGTTTGTATTAACTAAAATAATAGTGATATATATATGAATATAATTATTTACTATATATATATATTGGTGGTAGTCAGGTTAATATGAACCAAAAAATAGGTTCTAATGATCAAGATATACATGTTTATTTTTCTAGTAGATAGTTATCAATGTTTAATGATTTATTTACTCAAACATGTTTTGTATCCTATTTATATTTTTAATAATGAGTAGGTTCTATGTTTCTACTCATATTTCCCCCCTATGAATGATGGATACTCTCTATTTAGTAATGTTTTCTAAGAATATAATTTGTTTTTTTTGAGTTTAATAGACCATAACTAAACATAACTTTTTTTTCTATTGTATTTTATTTCCATTCATGCAACTAGTTATATATATTTTTTCAAAATATAATGTTATTAATAATGTTATTTATTTTTTGATTTCATTATATCCCTAAGCAGTGATATCCTACTAGAGAGCATGATTATTTTCTTCTATGTGTTGATATCCTTCTATAAATGTTGCTAGAAATGTTTTTGAAAATAAAGCAGTTAAACCTGATAATACTTACTTTTGGTCATGTAAAAGAGGAACCCATGTAATTTGGTATGAACTCCTAAGAATTATATCAGTGTTATCAAGTAAAAGAAATATGTTTTATGATATTAATTTTTAAAAAGTGTATAAGGTGATATAAACTAAAGGATTTTTAAATTGTGTTTCATTTTAAAGAAGGAATTAAATTTCCTTTAAATCTAGTTTTTCATGTCAACTTATGTGAAAAAAATGGAATTTTTGAATCAAAATTTCAGTTTTGGATTTAAAAAATGGAATAAGGATTGTTAAAAACCATTTAACCTTTATCTATGTCTTAAATTAGGCAATGGTTGGTTTTGGAAATAGTATGGGAAAATAATTCTGAAATGTAATTCAATTTTGATATCAGAATGTAATGGAATCTAATATGAATTTAACTAGTAATATAAAACTTTTTAAAATTAATGAGGCTTTCCTATTAAAGAAAATATGGGCAATGTGTTTACTCAAACTGAAGTTTTATAATGAATTATTTATATAAGATGTGGTATTTTCAGAAATAAGTTGGTATGTGGTTTTTGAAATAAAAAATGGATCTTAGTAAACCTTTGGATAAATGTATCTCTTCGATAAACTAAAATTAATGGTAGGTTAGGTATATATATACCATGTAAAATCCTATGGTAGGGAGTACCTTAGTTTGTATTTTGACCCGTTAATGTTGTTTAGAGTATATGAATGTTGATACACCCTTTATCATGGATGTTACATTGATAGTTTAGTATCTTGATTTAGTTTTAGATGTCACACAATAAAAGCATGATGATAGATTTGAGTATGTATTAGAATGTTTGATGTTGGTATATTTAGGTATCAGAAATTGATGGTTTTTATGGTTATGAATATATAATTTAGTAGTTCTTTATTTGAATCAGATATGGGAGTATGAATTTGAAATGAGAGGGATAATTTTGGATATGATTTGAGGTATATTTGGGGTTGATTATAGGTGATATTATAATAATTTTGTGATTTAAGGTTTGTAATTGAATTGATTTCATGAAATGTGATAATTTTTGAAGTTGTGACTCATGTGTTTTTTAAATGATTTAATGTATTAATTGGAGACTTAAGAGTCATGTAAATTTAGGTAAAAGTATCTCAGGGATTATAAGGGATGAGAAGTCATATGGTGTGGAGGTTTTAATGAAATTTTTATAGATATAATGATTAATGAATTATTATGGCCTTAGATAGGAACTCTAGAAGGTTAAATCTTGAGTTTGTTTAAATTTTCAATTCTAGCTGAGGGTTAAATTTTTTCTCAAGGTTTTAGATCTGGTTTGGATAATTGAGGATGAATTATTGAGTGTTTTGGATGAGGTTTGAGGCTCAGTGGTGGTTTTAGAGTTCTGAGTACCTATAAAGGGGGTTCCACCTATAGTTTATATCAAGGAAGGACGTGAAAAACCCAACATACACAAATTTTGAAGTCACTAGATGTTTAAGGAAGCATGACCTTGCATCCACTAGAATTCAACCTCTAGTAGTCACACACAATAGACATGAAAAACCTCCCTAACTTAGAGCACTAGAACCTAGGAATCTATACACACCCTAAATCACTACACACTAAGCCTTAAAACAAACACACACAATAATACAATCAAATAAATGAAATACGTAAAAGTAAAGAACTCATTTATTTACATGGTTTTGATGTTCATACTATTTAAATAGGAGAACAATAAAAAAGTATATTTTTCTAGAAGTATAAATATTACATCTTGGTGAATAATCAACCATATGGATCACTCTTAGAAAGTAATTTTATTACAATTCAAAAGGTGTTCCCACCCCATATACATTGGTGTACATCCGGTTTCCTAGGTTCACTAAAATTGTACATTATCATTCCTCCATAAATTAAAAATAGTAACCACTAATATTTTATAGAAATACTCAAATTTATGGATACAACTAGTAGACTGACCACACCACTATCCTTTGGAAAATTGACCACATTGAATAATCCAACTTTTTTTGAGCTGAAACTTCCAACAGAATATCCTTAGGATCGATCTTCCAATGGTTGAAGTTTATATGTTTCTTCCCACTTCTAGTGAACTAAATCTGGAGCTTTAAAAAGGCTTCAAAATCCTAAATATCTCCAACTTTAATATTGATTCATGTATCCCTAGGAAACCTCCAACAATTAGATAGATTCAAACTCCTATTCACCTTCCACATACATGTAGTGATCTCTACCAACTTTTGGTTACCCCAATCACACCAAGGAACAATTATACCTCTAAATTTCTTGGAATAGAACCTTATTTCACATTCCATATAATTTTTTTCTTACATAAATATTATTTAACTTTAACTCTCCATACTCAATCAATTTATGGATTTTGTGTTATTTTAGGTCAATATTATTTTTTATAGAATGAAACATTAGATTTATCACCAATTGAATCAAACTATAACTATAATAGAAAAATAAAAATATTTATGGATTACTTAAGAGTTACACCAATAAATTTATTAACCAAAATATTTCATTTTTTACTTATATTATGTCTAAATATTCCAACTCTGTAGTAAAGAGTGTAAAAACCGATTGGAAACTAGACAACCAACTGATTTTCATTCCATAAAATGTAAAAAAAAGCTCATTATACTCTTATGAGTGTTTGAATCACCCTTAATTTTCATCAGTATACCCTTGTAATGGTTTAGATATCCAAAAGCATAAGTTAATATCTTCCATAGTTATTGAATATTTGATGATCCACTTAATGGATTCCTAGTATTATTTCCTAGGATTTACCATATATCAATTGACAAATCCCTTTGAAAATTCAATTTCAGGATGATTTCATACCATAATATATATAAAAATTATTATTATTGAATAAAATGAAACCTTTTCCATGTATCACTCCTCATATTTCATTCATGGTTATTTCCCATTTAATAATTTTAAGTACCTGGATAGAGGAGTTAAAATTGATTTGCATCTGGTCATTTTAAACCACTTGATCAACTTTAATATGCACTCTCTTTGAGACAATACTAAACTCACAATACTCATGTCTCTTTCAATCCTTACACTAAGAACCTTCTTTAAAAAACCAATATCCTTAATTTCAAAAGTTCAAGACAACTGAAACTTAAATTTATAGACGTTTTGAAAGTTTGAACCCACCCAAAGAATATATTCAATTTATAGGAGAAAGATGATAAATCAACCATCCTTCCACATATTTTAATAGAAACAATGATCCGATATACTTCACAAGAAATCCTTTTTAACTATTTATGAATCAAATTTATGATTTAATTAACTTAGTGCTTGTTTCAAGCCATAAAGACCATATTTTAGCTTACACACCAATTTATTATTCCGATGTACCATGATACTAGCTAGTTTCTTTATGTAAATATCTTTCTACAAATCACCATGTAGGAAAACAATCTTTTCATCCATTTGTTATAATAAAAAATCATCAGTAGAAACCAAACTTAATATTTATTTAATGATATTATATTTTTCTACTACTGAAAAATATTTTAGAGAAATCCAATCCCTATTTCTATTAAAAAAATTTCACGACCAACCTAGATTTATACATCTTTATTTCCTCAACTTCTTCCTCTAATCCTAAGAAACACTTATTCTCAAGTAATTTACTTCCTTGTGGTAGCACCGTTTTATCCTAGGTTTCATTGGAATACAATAAATACATATAATCTTACATATATAAATTTCACTTACTAAAATCACTGAGTGATTCCACCTCATCTAGGATCACAGGATCTTCTTCACTTGTTATAAGTAAGTAGTACTAGTCATGATCAAGTCTTTATACTACTCTTCTGACTATTGAATAATTTTGAAATTCAATCTGTGATTTTTATCCTATTGGTATTATATATTTTGGGTGTTATCTATCTCAGTATCCCATCCTCTATATCTCTAAATCATGCCTCTAATTTCATTGATCATTTAGGTACATCTTTCATTGGCCTAATTTTTAGAAAACTTATTCCATTATTTGAATTCATGAGAACTGGTGTACTTACAGTGCTTACATACAAATTAATTTGAATTTGGAATATTGATTATTTGAACTCAACTTAAGCCTCTACCAAGTTTTGGTCTTTATATAAGACCTTCTCATTAAAGAGATAATTTTGAGTTCTGACAATTTTTCAATGATTGTAAAACCAAATTATATAATTAAAGTTCTCATCTTCATATCCTATAAAAGAACAAATTGAATAATTTTACTCAATATTATCCTTATCCATAGAATTAATGTAATATATGATAGACTTCTAAAAAATTTTAGATGATGAATTTTTAATGGATTATCAGATTATAACCACTTAATAATATCCTATCCCACTGGTTCTAATGGAATTTAATTGACTAAGTTGACAACACAATTTGGTGATTCCTCCCAAATTTATTTAGATATACTAGAGTGCACCCTCATACTAAACACTTTCTCAGTTAAGATTCTATTTATATTTTTAGCCACATAATTTTGTTCTAGTGGTCTAGGTATATTTTTCTTATTTCCAATTCCTTTATTTTAGTAGTACTATTTGAAGTACCTTTCACTATATTCATAACCATTATCTAACCTAAATTATTTAATCCTTATTTATATCTTCCTCTAAACCATGTATTTCTATTATGTGAAAAAACTGAAATTTTTTTATTTTTTATTTAGAAAATATACCCACAATTTTATTATTATATCATTAATAAATGTGAAGAAGTATAAGGATCCTCCATGTGAAGGAATTTGGGATGTATCCCAAATATAAAAATGAACATGTTAAATCTTACAATAATATGGTTTCCTTCAGTTTAAATTAAATGAAACTTTATTCTTTTTTATAAGTGTAAAAATCTCAAAAGTTTTGACATTAGTATGGTTAAGATTATGTACACCATTTACTACTAGAACCTTCATATTATTCTCAATAAGATGATAAATTAAATTATTATATAACTCTAGATTTTTTAAATTTTAGTTCCAACCATCAAACTTCCATATTAATTGGTCAGATACAAGGTCCCATTCTTAACTCTCCTTGCAACAACCATTATCCCTTAGGTAATTTTCCATACAAAATTATTGAATCTTGTTCCATATATTTATTTATCTAATGAAAATGAAATTTTTTCATAAACCTTGGATGTGTTTCACCCCATTTTACTTAATTAAGTTTCGATTTTTCATCTGGATGTTTATATCACTCTTTTAGATAGCTTCAAGAGCCTTATTATCTGCTAAGTGTACCTCATTGAATCTTTTAGATGCATAATTATCCATGCAACCCAACTATAATTTGGAATGGAATGAAACACCATAATCAACCACCCATTATTCCAAAAGAACATTAATAATTTATAATAAGATACTATAATGTTATACTAAATTTAAAGAACTGGAAACTCTAGAAACTGATCTTATTGAACTCACTCTATGGTCTTTGAAATCTTTTTTGAGACTCCCCATCTTACTATGGTTCCAACAAGTAGGTTTGGGTCTATTTGATTTACCCATACTATCATATCTAGACTATTTTTCATTATTCTAACTCATTTTATGATTGGGATACCTTACCATACCTTATGTATTTAATGAATTATCAGTATATTCCTAGAAATATCTCAACATAAGATCTTCATTAAGTATTATATTCCTATCATCTTCAATTAGTATTTTTTTTGATAAAATTTATGACAGTAGTGAAAATCATCTCCCAAATATCAAGTTGTGATGATAACAAAATCAATGCTCAAACATCATCTATGAAAGTGACTTTTAGTTACTCAATATGACTGATAATCATGTTAAAATCATCTGCTCCGTGGTCTCTTGGACAAGATGAGGTCCCAGCATAACTACCTCTCCTGCTTCCAGCCAACATAATGGTGATCATCATGGCCTACCATACACAGCCTCATAAGGTTCCATCTGAATAGTTTTTTGAAAAATATTATTGTAGTAAAACTCCAAAAGAGGTACGTGTTTCTCCCAAGAACCTCCAAAATCTAGGATTCATGCTCGAAGTATGTCCTCCAGCACCTGAATCGTATGATCGGACTGGCCATCTGTCTGGGGATGGTAAGCCATACTCAGAATTACCTATGTACCCAAAGCCCCCTGTAGTCCCTGCCAGACCCGAGAAGTAAAACATGTGTCCCTGTCTGAAACAATGGAGTATGGAACCCCATGTAGAGGTACAATATCTTGGATGTAAAACCTTACTAGCTCATCAAAACTGAAGCTCTCCTTGATCAAAAATAAGTGAGAAACATTCGTGAGTCTGTCAATGAAAACCCAAACTAAATCATTCCCCTCGGTAAGCCTATCATGAAGTCCATCGCAATATAATTCCACTTCCACTTGGGAATGGGTAACTGCTGCAAAAGCCCTACTGGTCGCTGATGCTCCGCCTTCACCTACTGACAGGTGGAACACCTCATGACGAATCCAGAAACATCTCTCTTCATACCTGGACACCAATACTGACGGTGTAGATCTCGATACATCTTGGTGACACTAGGATGAATTTCCCAAATTGAGGAATGAAAGTCCTGCATCAGCTCCTCATGCATGTCTGCTGACACAAATACACACCCATGAAAATGCAAGATCTCATCCTCAACCATGGTCTATACAGGAATAGGGTCCTCTCCTAACACACTTTCCCATAGGACTAGGCCTTCAGAATCTAATAGCTGCCTCATTTTCACTCGATAAAGAAGAGTAGAGGTAACCACTAAAAAAAGAAAGAAACGTCTACCCTTGTCTATCTTGCACCTCCAAATGCACCTCAGAGAACAGAGCCATAAGCTTCCACTCACTACTGGCCTCCTGAAATTCTTGTATCTAAGTCCTCCTACTCAGTGCGTCAGCCACAACGTTGCATTTCCTAGGTGTATAGGCAAGTTCAAATTCAAAGGACTGAAGGTACTCGACCCACATTCACTATCTCATCTTCAGATCTCACTGAGTAAAGATATACTTGAGACTTTTGTGGTCAGTGAAAACCAAAAAATGCTCTCCCAATAGGTAAAGTCTCCAACAACGTAAGGCATGAACAACTACAACCAACTTGAGATCGTGTGTTAGGTAATTCCTCTCATGTGGCCCCAACTTCCTAGACTCATATGCAACAAATCATTCTCCCTACATAAGCACTGCTTCCATCCTGATACCTGATGTATCATAGTAAATAGTATAGATATTTCCCGACTCTAGAAATAATAGTATCTGTGCTGATGTCAACCTTCATTTCATATCCTGAAAGGATGACTCATAAGAATCCAACCACAAGTACTTCTCACCCTTCTTAGTCAGGACCGTTAATGGCACTAATAAGAGTGAGAAGTCCTTTATGAAATGTCTGTAGTAACCAGCCAACCCTATAAAACTCTGTACCTCAAAGACGTTCTTCGGATTCTCCCAGGAAAATACTTCCCTCACTTTCTTTGGGTCTACTAACACTCCTGTTTCTGAGATAACATGACCCATGAAGTGAATCTGGTCCAGCCAAAAGTGGAATTTTGAGATCTTAGCATATAACTGATGCTCTATCAGTGTACTCAAAATGATCTCAAGATGTGAGGCATGGTCATGTCGAGTGTGAGAGTGCACTAAAATATCATCCATGAAGACTACCATGAAAGAATCAAAGTATGGATGGAACACTCGGTTCATCAGGGCCATGAAGACTGCAGGCATGTTTGTGATACCGAATGACCTAACCACATACCCATATAGACCATACATACTTCAGAAGACTGTAAGAGGTATATCAGATGGTATGATGCGCAACTAATGGTAAACGAATCTCAAGTCAATCTTAGAGAACACCCAAGACCCTCGAAGCTGATGAAAGAGATCATTAATGCTTGACAAGGGATATCGGTTCTTGACAGTCAACTGGTTCAACTTCTGATAATCCATGAAAAGTCTGAGGGTACCATCCACCTTCTTCACAAATAGGACAGATGAACCCTAAGGAGAAGTATTGGGTTGGATGAAACCCTTCACATGCAACTCCTCCAACTGCTTCTTGAGCTCTTATAACTCTAGTGTATCCATCCTATAAGGTGGAATTAACACTAGTGCCACTCCTAGAACAAGCTCAATAGAAAAGTCTACCTCACGATCTAGAGGAAAACCTGAAAAGTCATCTGGTAAGACATCTCTAAAATGATCCACCGCTAGTGTAAAGTCCAAATGTTATGTCCCCTGATCATCTAGATATAGACTAGTAATCTGGGTTGTAACTCCTCCCAAACCAAGATGCTCGAGTCCTGCTCTTCTCACCTGAACATCCCATTCTCCCTTGTGTAAAAACAACCTACCCTATGGTGATGTAAAACTCACCCTATGGTGATAACAATCGACAACTTCCTGAAAGGAAACTAACCAGTCCATCCCGATAATGACGTCATAGCCAATAATTTCTAAGACATAAAGGTCCCATGAGAAGTGACACCCACCAAACTCAAGAGGGCATTCCTTTCACTGATTTACACTAGTCATTATTTTCCATAATAGAGTGTCCAACGTCAAGACATTAGAAGAAGTAAAGATACAGAGTCCAAGGATATCCACAAAAGAAACAAATATGAAACTATAGGAATCCCCTATATTGAAAAGAGAAAAAGCTAAAACTGAGGCAACAAGAATCGTACCTCGAACTGTAGAGGGTCTGAGATCCTGCTCCTGCTGGATATTCTCCACTGCAAAAGTTTGACCTGTACCGCAACCTTGTGACCCTACCTAACCACCTTAAGCTTATCCAACCTATAGTCGCTGAAATCCTGAAGACTGGATACCATGGTCGTGACCTCTACCACGGCCTGAAAAGTTGGAAGAACTTCATTTTCTAGACTAATGATAAATTGGTGGTCCTGCTCCATTACGGGGAGTCGAAACAAAACCCCTATCACCAGCTGCTGGTGAGAAGATTTGACAGAAGTTATGAAGATGTCCCATATTTTCATAAGATCGGCACTCTTCTGGGTCTCTCGGAAAATGTGTCCTCGTATGACCACTCTTCCCGCACAGGTAGCACACCACCTGGCCCCCAGAAGAAGTATTCCGCCTACTTAGATCTCCACATGTAGACTCCCTGTAGCGCTTCCTACTGTCAATCTGAGGGGTACCAACTCTGGATGTTGAACTGCCCTGGCTCACAGCTTTATAATCCCTTATATTTCTCTCCATGATCAGCACTTGGTTTACTATAGAGGTGATGCAAGTCAACCTGAAGATATTCACCTGAGATCATATGTCGTGCCTAAGACCATCCTAAAACTTTCTCACCAGGAATAACTCATCACCTCCTAGGATGGGTGTGAAGCGCTCCAAATCTATGAAATGAGAATATTATTCCATGATTGAGAGAGTACCCTGCTCCAAACTTATGAACTTTCAGGATTGATCGGACCTCAAGGTCTCTGGGAAGAAGTAGTTGTAGAAGGAACGCTGGAACTCATCCCATACCATAACCTACTGGAATACTGCCTATGAGATCACATCCCACCATCTCTTGGAGGAGTCCCAAAGCATATACATAGAGATTTTCACCCTCCTCTCTAGAGGAGTATCCAGATGCTCGAAGATAGATAGCATGGATTCTAACCATGACTCCACAGCGTGAGGTCCTCCGTCCCCTATGAAGGTGGGATGCTGCTGCTGTTGGAAAACCCATGTCAACTCTGCCATAGATGGGTCAATATGCGGTACTCCTCTAAAGGTCTGCATGAACCTTAGAAATCCCTCTCGGAACTGTGCATCGACACCTGTATCTGAAATAACGGCTGGTACCAAGACTGGCACGACTGGAGGATCTGTTGGAAGTTCCTGATCTTCCATATCCGGCGTCTGGTCACTAACCTGTAACTAATGTACAACTGAAGTACATCTCGGTGTCATGACTCTGCAAGGTCAAGCGCACACCTTAGGATCAATATTATCAAGGACTAAAACTTAGAAGTTCAAGAATGTAATAAAAGAAATAAAGCATTCAAGTTTTTCAAAACATGGATACACAATATGCATAACCCTTAAATGAAATGTTTCTTTAAGCCTTCACATGGGCGTGTACTTCTGCCAACTCTAATTATGTAACACCCCATACACACGATGTGTTCCTCTAAGACACGTCGTGTACTTGAATAGTGTTCCCATGTCCGAGTTCTTCTACATGACCAACCCACACAGTTCTCTTAGGATTAGACTACACGACGTGTTTGTTCCAGACACGATGTGTACCACTTAGGTTTCAACTACCCGTGTTGTTAGTCACATGGTTGGACACACAGATGAGTCTACACGGCGTGTTTATGGTAGACACAACATGTACTAGAAAGATTTCCACTACCCCGTGTTGTTTGTTACACGGCCAGATACAAGGGTTATACTACACGACATGTTTAATCTTGACATGATGTATATAACCTATGTTCTATCCATCTGTTTCGTTAGTCACATGGGTGGAAACATGGTCTATACAACACGACATGTATATCTGGTACACGGTGTGTCCCACCAAATATTTCCCAACCCCGTATTTCTTCCCACATAGCCAGTGACACAGTTAGAGACTACATGGCGTTTACATATAGTACACAGAGTGTACTTAAGAAAAACATTTCCTTCCTGAATAGAAGGATACATGGTGTGTATTTATCATTACATGCCGTGTATTCTGGGTTTTTTCGGAAAGTAAGCCCCAGAAACTACTCCAGAACCCAGAAAAACACTGAAATGAACATTAAAGTGACAAATTTCAATCCGTGAGGGCCCATACTCCCTGCGAATCAAAGATTATCATCTTATACATGTTATATAAGAGGAATAATAAGGTAATAATCCACCAAATTCCGATTCATGAGGGCCCATAACACCTCAAGAACCAAATTTTGGCGTTCATTCAAGTAAAACCATATACAAACAATACCCTATTAAACAACATGTATTATATCAAGGCATCTATCACAACAACATTCATATTTAGCACAAAATCTATCACAACAACATGCAATCGACAATGCAACCTAAATGGCATGGTAAGGATGCATGACATGCAATTTATAGTAAGCACCTATATGATGCATGAGATTACATACCCTCATCTCATTGGGTTGCAACAGAAATAGAACCCCAATAATATAAAAAATAACAGAAAAAAACATGTGAATCACCCAATAGTGAAATAAAATCAACCATACCAATTGAAAAACCAGAAAAAATTGAAATAAATGAGGTAAATTGGCTTTTCCCTATACATGGGTTAGCTAATTCCAGGCACATCTTATTAGTAACTACCTATTCCTTCCTATAACTGGCTATAGGCTCCAAATATAAAGTTAATAAGAAAAGAATACCCTTTGATACCACTTTGTAATGTCCTAGTTCTGGGAGCCTCCTAGAGGTGCCCTATACCCGGTTGGTCACATGGCATCAAGTGCATTTCCCCAAATTCCAGAGGCTGCTGAATAGCAGTGAGGGACTTGGGCGTAATAGTAGGGAAACTATGCCCTCATTGGTAGAGTAACACAGTGAATATAAATAAATAATAATAGTGGAAGTAGTATTAACATGAAATAAGTAGACAACATAAGTAATGAACAACTGGAGCACACATATATAAATGATGCATGATACATATGTCTAGGAAAGTAGTTAAATAAGTCACAATGCAAAAATATAGTACTAAACCAAATTACAAAGAAAACAAATAAACCCCATAAGCATTGCAAGCCTCATATTGCTCCCATGCTCTCCAGCTCCACAACAATCAAGTAGCTGAAGTAGAAGGGAACTTTCCCTTATCTAGACCTGCAATAATATAATCTGTTTGGGCCCAAAAGCATGACCTAAATAGGGTATGAGAAGAAATACCAGCAGGAAACCACCCAAAGATCTGTTTATAATAGTCAGTGAATATATATGGCAGGAAATAAGAAAAATTAATTAGTAAACAAGGAAGTACTCAAAAGTAAGCAATACTACAGTTTCAATTACATCCATTTTAATTTATTAGATGAGAAACCAACAATAATAAGTAACCCTCTGGGAAGTACTCACAGCCTAACCCCTATGGTTCAACCAATCAACACAAGCAACCCTATGTGAAGTACTCACAGTCTAACCCCGCTGGTTCAGCTTTAGCAAAGACACTCTGAGGAAGCACTCAATGTTAATTCCCCATGTGGTCTTGTATTGGTAACTATAGACACTCTAGGGAAGCACTCAACATCCAATTCCCCCTGTGGTCTTGTAACAAGGAACTACAGACACTCTGAGGGAGCACAAAGTCCATCCCCCCTATGGTCTCGCAATATAAAAGTAAACATACACTCTGAAGAAGCCCTCAACATCCATTCTCTCTATGGTCTACTACACCAGGTTCCCAGGACCCTGTGTAAAGAAAACGTACACAAACAATAATCATAAGCCAAAGTAAACCTCAAGTACTACTTGGCTAATTAGCTATAAGGCATGTCACAACATATCAGGTAAATAATCACTCCATCCCAATAACACTAGGAATGGGAAACAAATAGCCTAACTGGAAAAGCTAGACCAAACGGTCAAAATCAAAAAGTGTGGGAAAACACATCCATAGCATGGAAATTAACCCTATTCACAATAAAAAAACCTCTATTAAAACATACAAAATAGAGGAGGCATTAATAGGGTTAAAATCCCTAAACATGCAATACCCCAAATGTGGGTATTGGGCACTTTTGCACATATAACTCAAATACTAACTATGGAAAGGCACAAACCACCTACCTCGACGTTTTATGGATGATATATGTTAACCTCACGACTTGAATCTCCCTAGGACGTCTTAGATCTACAAAAACACTTAAAAAGTTCAACTGAGAAAATCTCATGAAAGAAGAGAAAATAGGAAATGAGACTCTAGAAGAAGGAAGAGCTTACAGTGGAAATTCCAACACAATTGATGTCGGTTGAATCAGAGAACTAATGAAGAGTCAGGTGATCAGAGAAGATTCACACCGTACGATCACTCCTGGATGAGACATGTCAAGAAGAAGGAGGTTCTGTCAATTAGATGTGACCCCGGTCCATTTAATGAAATAAAATGAAAATACACTGTGTGTTCTTTAAAAGTACACGACATGTACTTTCCTTAACTGAGATCCGCTTTATTCGGTCTCCAGGTCACCCCACATGGCCATGTGTTCAGCCGTTACACGGCTACTCGTGGTAACCGAATACATGACATATACTCCTAAAATTTCCAGAACTCCTCTTTTTCTCAAAAACAACTTAAAAAGAAAACCCATACCTAAAAAGAAGATCCGGGTTCTTACATTACACCATAAAGTTGTGAAGTCATGCTTTCCATTTTCCACCATGCCTACTCAGGTTAGACATGCCCAAACTCCACAACCTCCATAAAATCACCACCACACCCATAGTGCTACACTCATTTACCATAGGTTTATATTATAAATACCATATCCAAGGCTGCTCCATTTCATAACCCATATTTCGCCCAAGAAGCAATGACCAGACAACAATCCCATAACAACCAACTCATGCTGGACCAAAACCACCATTATGGCTTCCTCTATGGTGTGGTGAATCCCAGTGAGCCGAAAATACCTTCTATAAATACATAGCATTCCAAAACATACCAAAACCAACCAAGAAAACAACTATCTTAAAAATACATAATTAAACCCATAATACCACAAAATAGGGGCGTCACAATGCTTGAGTACTATTATAGTTATATATATCCTGAGAATAGATATCATCTCATGTTGAGACAAGAATTTTATTACCCCATATACAAAGTATGATGAATGATATCATTACTATATTGTCTTGATCATGGATATAGTTTTCCAATCTTGAGTATGTTCTTTCTTTGAAAATTATGTTTTTTATTTGATGTAACTAGTTTTTTATCACAATAATGGGTACTACTTTGATAATGGATTTTATTTCTAAATTATGTATATTTATATTATTATAAACCATTAAATCAAGTCTACCAACCAATGATGCATATTATTTAATGGGATGCTATTTAACCTTGAATCTATTATACCCCTCCCCTATCCCTGAAGGGTAGGCTGAAATATTTCCATTAATCAAGTGTATAAGACCCCTAATCCCTTATGGAATGAGTATTTAACCCAGAATAATATATACTTATCTAGTAGGAATGACTATAATATTTCCAAGTCTTAACTATCTCAGATATTGAGTTGAGGCTCCAAGTAGGTACAATAGGTAAGAATCCTAATGGTATAGGGAGTTATCATTTATAGGTGATTCTAATTATAACATTACTTTAATAAATTAAATTGATATATTTATATAAATTATCATTTGAAAGTGGTTTTATTGTATATGTATATAAACTTGAAAACCCATTCATGCATACACATTTTTTTTCTGTTGTGTTGAGACACTATTGGTGGTACCGTATTGAGTATTTTATTCTCACAACATGCATGGAAACCTTGGTAGACATGAAACTTATCCCTTGCTGTTTTTTAGGTACTTATAGGAATTGGTATCTTTTGGGTATTCTTATCCAGTTTATTGTGGTTTTCACAGGAGTAGGATCAATTCCCACTTTATAGTTAGAGCTATTAAAGGTGGTTGGAGGTCAATATATAACTCATCATATTTTCCACCTAGTCTTTCTTTGGTCTTAAGACCTGTTTGGCCCTTAATTTTTATTTTTGACCCATTTATATTTTATATTAAACTTGTGTTTTAGTTTTTTTTCATTCATATAGTAAGTGGTGGGTTGTCTCATTTGATTATCTTGCAGGAACTCATTTGATTTCATGCTAATTTATAGGTTTTTTTGGAACATAAAACTTATGGATGGGTCATATTAATTTTTTGGATGAACATTCATGAGTAATCATATAAATTTAAGTGAGTAAATCATTCTACAACATCTAACTTAGACTCACAACACTGGTTAACAACCCCTAGGGATTGGGGACTACTTCTGGGTTAGTAGCACACACGGTCCGGGTTCCATATGAGGATTCAAGTCTTGGAAATTATAAAGTGGTATCAGAGTGAAATTTTGAGGTTATATGGGATCAGGTACCTTTATGATTACAAAAGAGATAATATTTTCAATACATGCTATGTAACCCATAAAAGGTAGCACACACCTATTTATGGTGGAAGCTTAGGTTTTCGGGGGATGTTCAAGAGCTCAGTCGTCATTATAGGTTTGAGTGAGAATTTCATTTATCTATCTCATGTATGATGGAATAGAACTTGATATGTACATTAAGGAATAAACTGGGAGTTAACCTTTATATTAGATTTATGCACATTTTTAGGCATCAATAGATAGATACACGCATGATGTTATTCCATACTATATGCTTATTTGTGGTTGTTATACTTTATCATAACCAAATGAAGTTTGTATTAACTAAAATAATAGTGATATATATATGAATATAATTATTTACTATATATATATATTGGTGGTAGTCAGGTTAATATGAACCAAAAAATAGGTTCTAATGATCAAGATATACATGTTTATTTTTCTAGTAGATAGTTATCAATGTTTAATGATTTATTTACTCAAACATGTTTTGTATCCTATTTATATTTTTAATAATGAGTAGGTTCTATGTTTCTACTCATATTTCCCCCCTATGAATGATGGATACTCTCTATTTAGTAATGTTTTCTAAGAATATAATTTGTTTTGTTTGAGTTTAATAGACCATAACTAAACATAACTTTTTTTTCTATTGTATTTTATTTCCATTCATGCAACTAGTTATATATATTTTTTCAAAATATAATGTTATTAATAATGTTATTTATTTTTTGATTTCATTATATCCCTAAGCAGTGATATCCTACTAGAGAGCATGATTATTTTCTTCTATGTGTTGATATCCTTCTATAAATGTTGCTAGAAATGTTTTTGAAAATAAAGCAGTTAAACCTGATAATACTTACTTTTGGTCATGTAAAAGAGGAACCCATGTAATTTGGTATGAACTCCTAAGAATTATATCAGTGTTATCAAGTAAAAGAAATATGTTTTATGATATTAATTTTTAAAAAGTGTATAAGGTGATATAAACTAAAGGATTTTTAAATTGTGTTTCATTTTAAAGAAGGAATTAAATTTCCTTTAAATCTAGTTTTTCATGTCAACTTATGTGAAAAAAATGGAATTTTTGAATCAAAATTTCAGTTTTGGATTTAAAAAATGGAATAAGGATTGTTAAAAACCATTTAACCTTTATCTATGTCTTAAATTAGGCAATGGTTGGTTTTGGAAATAGTATGGGAAAATAATTCTGAAATGTAATTCAATTTTGATATCAGAATGTAATGGAATCTAATATGAATTTAACTAGTAATATAAAACTTTTTAAAATTAATGAGGCTTTCCTATTAAAGAAAATATGGGCAATGTGTTTACTCAAACTGAAGTTTTATAATGAATTATTTATATAAGATGTGGTATTTTCAGAAATAAGTTGGTATGTGGTTTTTGAAATAAAAAATGGATCTTAGTAAACCTTTGGATAAATGTATCTCTTCGATAAACTAAAATTAATGGTAGGTTAGGTATATATATACCATGTAAAATCCTATGGTAGGGAGTACCTTAGTTTGTATTTTGACCCGTTAATGTTGTTTAGAGTATATGAATGTTGATACACCCTTTATCATGGATGTTACATTGATAGTTTAGTATCTTGATTTAGTTTTAGATGTCACACAATAAAAGCATGATGATAGATTTGAGTATGTATTAGAATGTTTGATGTTGGTATATTTAGGTATCAGAAATTGATGGTTTTTATGGTTATGAATATATAATTTAGTAGTTCTTTATTTGAATCAGATATGGGAGTATGAATTTGAAATGAGAGGGATAATTTTGGATATGATTTGAGGTATATTTGGGGTTGATTATAGGTGATATTATAATAATTTTGTGATTTAAGGTTTGTAATTGAATTGATTTCATGAAATGTGATAATTTTTGAATTTGTGACTCATGTGTTTTTTAAATGATTTAATGTATTAATTGGAGACTTAAGAGTCATGTAAATTTAGGTAAAAGTATCTCAGGGATTATAAGGGATGAGAAGTCATATGGTGTGGAGGTTTTAATGAAATTTTTATAGATATAATGATTAATGAATTATTATTGCCTTAGATAGGAACTCTAGAAGGTTAAATCTTGAGTTTGTTTAAATTTTCAATTCTAGCTGAGGGTTAAATTTTTTCTCAAGGTTTTAGATCTGGTTTGGATAATTGAGGATGAATTATTGAGTGTTTTGGATGAGGTTTGAGGCTCAGTGGTGGTTTTAGAGTTCTGAGTACCTATAAAGGGGGTTCCACCTATAGTTTATATCAAGGAAGGACGTGAAAAACCCAACATACACAAATTTTGAAGTCACTAGATGTTTAAGGAAGCATGACCTTGCATCCACTAGAATTCAACCTCTAGTAGTCACACACAATAGACATGAAAAACCTCCCTAACTTAGAGCACTAGAACCTAGGAATCTATACACACCCTAAATCACTACACACTAAGCCTTAAAACAAACACACACAATAATACAATCAAATAAATGAAATACGTAAAAGTAAAGAACTCATTTATTTACATGGTTTTGATGTTCATACTATTTAAATAGGAGAACAATAAAAAAGTATATTTTTCTAGAAGTATAAATATTACATCTTGGTGAATAATCAACCATATGGATCACTCTTAGAAAGTAATTTTATTACAATTCAAAAGGTGTTCCCACCCCATATACATTGGTGTACATCCGGTTTCCTAGGTTCACTAAAATTGTACATTATCATTCCTCCATAAATTAAAAATAGTAACCACTAATATTTTATAGAAATACTCAAATTTATGGATACAACTAGTAGACTGACCACACCACTATCCTTTGGAAAATTGACCACATTGAATAATCCAACTTTTTTTGAGCTGAAACTTCCAACAGAATATCCTTAGGATCGATCTTCCAATGGTTGAAGTTTATATGTTTCTTCCCACTTCTAGTGAACTAAATCTGGAGCTTTAAAAAGGCTTCAAAATCCTAAATATCTCCAACTTTAATATTGATTCATGTATCCCTAGGAAACCTCCAACAATTAGATAGATTCAAACTCCTATTCACCTTCCACATACATGTAGTGATCTCTACCAACTTTTGGTTACCCCAATCACACCAAGGAACAATTATACCTCTAAATTTCTTGGAATAGAACCTTATTTCACATTCCATATAATTTTTTTCTTACATAAATATTATTTAACTTTAACTCTCCATACTCAATCAATTTATGGATTTTGTGTTATTTTAGGTCAATATTATTTTTTATAGAATGAAACATTAGATTTATCACCAATTGAATCAAACTATAACTATAATAGAAAAATAAAAATATTTATGGATTACTTAAGAGTTACACCAATAAATTTATTAACCAAAATATTTCATTTTTTACTTATATTATGTCTAAATATTCCAACTCTGTAGTAAAGAGTGTAAAAACCGATTGGAAACTAGACAACCAACTGATTTTCATTCCATAAAATGTAAAAAAAAGCTCATTATACTCTTATGAGTGTTTGAATCACCCTTAATTTTCATCAGTATACCCTTGTAATGGTTTAGATATCCAAAAGCATAAGTTAATATGTTCCATAGTTATTGAATATTTGATGATCCACTTAATGGATTCCTAGTATTATTTCCTAGGATTTACCATATATCAATTGACAAATCCCTTTGAAAATTCAATTTCAGGATGATTTCATACCATAATATATATAAAAATTATTATTATTGAATAAAATGAAACCTTTTCCATGTATCACTCCTCATATTTCATTCATGGTTATTTCCCATTTAATAATTTTAAGTACCTGGATAGAGGAGTTAAAATTGATTTGCATCTGGTCATTTTAAACCACTTGATCAACTTTAATATGCACTCTCTTTGAGACAATACTAAACTCACAATACTCATGTCTCTTTCAATCCTTACACTAAGAACCTTCTTTAAAAAACCAATATCCTTAATTTCAAAAGTTCAAGACAACTGAAACTTAAATTTATAGACGTTTTGAAAGTTTGAACCCACCCAAAGAATATATTCAATTTATAGGAGAAAGATGATAAATCAACCATCCTTCCACATATTTTAATAGAAACAATGATCCGATATACTTCACAAGAAATCCTTTTTAACTATTTATGAATCAAATTTATGATTTAATTAACTTAGTGCTTGTTTCAAGCCATAAAGACCATATTTTAGCTTACACACCAATTTATTATTCCGATGTACCATGATACTAGCTAGTTTCTTTATGTAAATATCTTTCTACAAATCACCATGTAGGAAAACAATCTTTTCATCCATTTGTTATAATAAAAAATCATCAGTAGAAACCAAACTTAATATTTATTTAATGATATTATATTTTTCTACTACTGAAAAATATTTTAGAGAAATCCAATCCCTATTTCTATTAAAAAAATTTCACGACCAACCTAGATTTATACATCTTTATTTCCTCAACTTCTTCCTCTAATCCTAAGAAACACTTATTCTCAAGTAATTTACTTCCTTGTGGTAGCACCGTTTTATCCTAGGTTTCATTGGAATACAATAAATACATATAATCTTACATATATAAATTTCACTTACTAAAATCACTGAGTGATTCCACCTCATCTAGGATCACAGGATCTTCTTCACTTGTTATAAGTAAGTAGTACTAGTCATGATCAAGTCTTTATACTACTCTTCTGACTATTGAATAATTTTGAAATTCAATCTGTGATTTTTATCCTATTGGTATTATATATTTTGGGTGTTATCTATCTCAGTATCCCATCCTCTATATCTCTAAATCATGCCTCTAATTTCATTGATCATTTAGGTACATCTTTCATTGGCCTAATTTTTAGAAAACTTATTCCATTATTTGAATTCATGAGAACTGGTGTACTTACAGTGCTTACATACAAATTAATTTGAATTTGGAATATTGATTATTTGAACTCAACTTAAGCCTCTACCAAGTTTTGGTCTTTATATAAGACCTTCTCATTAAAGAGATAATTTTGAGTTCTGACAATTTTTCAATGATTGTAAAACCAAATTATATAATTAAAGTTCTCATCTTCATATCCTATAAAAGAACAAATTGAATAATTTTACTCAATATTATCCTTATCCATAGAATTAATGTAATATATGATAGACTTCTAAAAAATTTTAGATGATGAATTTTTAATGGATTATCAGATTATAACCACTTAATAATATCCTATCCCACTGGTTCTAATGGACTTTAATTGACTAAGTTGACAACACAATTTGGTGATTCCTCCCAAATTTATTTAGATATACTAGAGTGCACCCTCATACTAAACACTTTCTCAGTTAAGATTCTATTTATATTTTTAGCCACATAATTTTGTTCTAGTGGTCTAGGTATATATTTCTTATTTCCAATTCCTTTATTTTAGTAGTACTATTTGAAGTACCTTTCACTATATTCATAACCATTATCTAACCTAAATTATTTAATCCTTATTTATATCTTCCTCTAAACCATGTATTTCTATTATGTGAAAAAACTGAAATTTTTTTATTTTTTATTTAGAAAATATACCCACAATTTTATTATTATATCATTAATAAATGTGAAGAAGTATAAGGATCCTCCATGTGAAGGAATTTGGGATGTATCCCAAATATAAAAATGAACATGTTAAATCTTACAATAATATGGTTTCCTTCAGTTTAAATTAAATGAAACTTTATTCTTGTTTATAAGTGTAAAAATCTCAAAAGTTTTGACATTAGTATGGTTAAGATTATGTACACCATTTACTACTAGAACCTTCATATTATTATCAATAAGATGATAAATTAAATTATTATATAACTCTAGATTTTTTAAATTTTAGTTCCAACCATCAAACTTCCATATTAATTGGTCAGATACAAGGTCCCATTCTTAACTCTCCTTGCAACAACCATTATCGCTTAGGTAATTTTCCATACAAAATTATTGAATCTTGTTCCATATATTTATTTATCTAATGAAAATGAAATTTTTTCATAAACCTTGGATGTGTTTCACCCCATTTTACTTAATTAAGTTTCGATTTTTCATCTGGATGTTTATATCACTCTTTTAGATAGCTTCAAGAGCCTTATTATCTGCTAAGTGTACCTCATTGAATCTTTTAGATGCATAATTATCCATGCAACCCAACTATAATTTGGAATGGAATGAAACACCATAATCAACCACCCATTATTCCAAAAGAACATTAATAATTTATAATAAGATACTATAATGTTATACTAAATTTAAAGAACTGGAAACTCTAGAAACTGATCTTATTGAACTCACTCTATGGTCTTTGAAATCTTTTTTGAGACTCCCCATCTTACTATGGTTCCAACAAGTAGGTTTGGGTCTATTTGATTTACCCATACTATCATATCTAGACTATTTTTCATTATTCTAACTCATTTTATGATTGGGATACCTTACCATACCTTATGTATTTAATGAATTATCAGTATATTCCTAGAAATATCTCAACATAAGATCTTCATTAAGTATTATATTCCTATCATCTTCAATTAGTATTTTTTTTGATAAAATTTATGACAGTAGTGAAAATCATCTCCCAAATATCAAGTTGTGATGATAACAAAATCAATGCTCAAACATCATCTATGAAAGTGACTTTTAGTTACTCAATATGACTGATAATCATGTTAAAATCATCTGCTCCGTGGTCTCTTGGACAAGATGAGGTCCCAGCATAACTACCTCTCCTGCTTCCAGCCAACATAATGGTGATCATCATGGCCTACCATACACAGCCTCATAAGGTTCCATCTGAATAGTTTTTTGAAAAATATTATTGTAGTAAAACTCCAAAAGAGGTACGTGTTTCTCCCAAGAACCTCCAAAATCTAGGATTCATGCTCGAAGTATGTCCTCCAGCACCTGAATCGTATGATCGGACTGGCCATCTGTCTGGGGATGGTAAGCCATACTCAGAATTACCTATGTACCCAAAGCCCCCTGTAGTCCCTGCCAGACCCGAGAAGTAAAACATGTGTCCCTGTCTGAAACAATGGAGTATGGAACCCCATGTAGAGGTACAATATCTTGGATGTAAAACCTTACTAGCTCATCAAAACTGAAGCTCTCCTTGATCAAAAATAAGTGAGAAACATTCGTGAGTCTGTCAATGAAAACCCAAACTAAATCATTCCCCTCGGTAAGCCTATCATGAAGTCCATCGCAATATAATTCCACTTCCACTTGGGAATGGGTAACTGCTGCAAAAGCCCTACTGGTCGCTGATGCTCCGCCTTCACCTACTGACAGGTGGAACACCTCATGACGAATCCAGAAACATCTCTCTTCATACCTGGACACCAATACTGACGGTGTAGATCTCGATACATCTTGGTGACACTAGGATGAATTTCCCAAATTGAGGAATGAAAGTCCTGCATCAGCTCCTCATGCATGTCTGCTGACACAAATACACACCCATGAAAATGCAAGATCTCATCCTCACCCATGGTCTATACAGGAATAGGGTCCTCTCCTAACACACTTTCCCATAGGACTAGGCCTTCAGAATCTAATAGCTGCCTCATTTTCACTCGATAAAGAAGAGTAGAGGTAACCACTAAAAAAAGAAAGAAACGTCTACCCTTGTCTATCTTGCACCTCCAAATGCACCTCAGAGAACAGAGCCATAAGCTTCCACTCACTACTGGCCTCCTGAAATTCTTGTATCTAAGTCCTCCTACTCAGTGCGTCAGCCACAACGTTGCATTTCCTAGGTGTATAGGCAAGTTCAAATTCAAAGGACTGAAGGTACTCGACCCACATTCACTATCTCATCTTCAGATCTCACTGAGTAAAGATATACTTGAGACTTTTGTGGTCAGTGAAAACCAAAAAATGCTCTCCCAATAGGTAAAGTCTCCAACAACATAAGGCATGAACAACTACAACCAACTTGAGATCGTGTGTTAGGTAATTCCTCTCATGTGGCCCCAACTTCCTAGACTCATATGCAACAAATCATTCTCCCTACATAAGCACTGCTGCCATCCTGATACCTGATGTATCATAGTAAATAGTATAGATATTTCCCGACTCTAGAAATAATAGTATCTGTGCTGATGTCAACCTTTATTTCATATCCTGAAAGGATGACTCATAAGAATCCAACCACAAGTACTTCTCACCCTTCTTAGTCAGGACCGTTAATGGCACTAATAAGAGTGAGAAGTCCTTTATGAAATGTCTGTAGTAACCAGCCAACCCTATAAAACTCTGTACCTCAAAGACGTTCTTCGGATTCTCCCAGGAAAATACTTCCCTCACTTTCTTTGGGTCTACTAACACTCCTGTTTCTGAGATAACATGACCCATGAAGTGAATCTGGTCCAGCCAAAAGTGGAATTTTGAGATCTTAGCATATAACTGATGCTCTATCAGTGTACTCAAAATGATCTCAAGATGTGAGGCATGGTCATGTCGAGTGTGAGAGTGCACTAAAATATCATCCATGAAGACTACCATGAAATAATCAAAGTATGGATGGAACACTCGGTTCATCAGTGCCATGAAGACTGCAGGCATGTTTGTGATACCGAATGACCTAACCACATACCCATATAGACCATACATACTTCAGAAGACTGTAAGAGGTATATCAGATGGTATGATGCGCAACTAATGGTAAACGAATCTCAAGTCAATCTTAGAGAACACCCAAGACCCTCGAAGCTGATGAAAGAGATCATCAATGCTTGACAAGGGATATCGGTTCTTGACAGTCAACTGGTTCAACTTCTGATAATCCATGAAAAGTCTGAGGGTACCATCCACCTTCTTCACAAATAGGACAGATGAACCCTAAGGAGAAGTATTGGGTTGGATGAAACCCTTCACATGCAACTCCTCCAACTGCTTCTTGAGCTCTTATAACTCTAGTGTAGCCATCCTATAAGGTGGAATTAACACTAGTGCCACTCCTAGAACAAGCTCAATAGAAAAGTCTACCTCACGATCTAGAGGAAAACCTGAAAAGTCATCTGGTAAGACATCTCTAAAATGATCCACCGCTAGTGTAAAGTCCAAATGTTATGTCCCCTGATCATCTAGATATAGACTAGTAATCTGGGTTGTAACTCCTCCCAAACCAAGATGCTCGAGTCCTGCTCTTCTCACCTGAACATCCCATTCTCCCTTGTGTAAAAACAACCTACCCTATGGTGATGTAAAACTCACCCTATGGTGATAACAATCGACAACTTCCTGAAAGGAAACTAACCAGTCCATCCCGATAATGACGTCATAGCCAATAATTTCTAAGACATAAAGGTCCCATGAGAAGTGACACCCACCAAACTCAAGAGGGCATTCCTTTCACTGATTTACACTAGTCATTATTTTCCATAATAGAGTGTCCAACGTCAAGACATTAGAAGAAGTAAAGATACAGAGTCCAAGGATATCCACAAAAGAAACAAATATGAAACTATAGGAATCCCCTGTATTGAAAAGAGAAAAAGCTAAAACTGAGGCAACAAGAATCGTACCTCGAACTGTAGAGGGTCTGAGATCCTGCTCCTGCTGGATATTCTCCACTGCAAAAGTTTGACCTGTACCGCAACCTTGTGACCCTACCTAACCACCTTAAGCTTATCCAACCTATAGTCGCTGAAATCCTGAAGACTGGATACCATGGTCGTGACCTCTACCACGGCCTGAAAAGTTGGAAGAACTTCATTTTCTAGACTAATGATAAATTGGTGGTCCTGCTCCATTACGGGGAGTCGAAACAAAACCCCTATCACCAGCTGCTGGTGAGAAGATTTGACAGAAGTTATGAAGATGTCCCATATTTTCATAAGATCGGCACTCTTCTGGGTCTCTCGGAAAATGTGTCCTCGTATGACCACTCTTCCCGCACAGGTAGCACACCACCTGGCCCCCAGAAGAAGTATTCCGCCTACTTAGATCTCCACATGTAGACTCCCTGTAGCGCTTCCTACTGTCAATCTGAGGGGTACCAACTCTGGATGTTGAACTGCCCTGGCTCACAGCTTTATAATCCCTTATATTTCTCTCCATGATCAGCACTTGGTTTACTATAGAGGTGATGCAAGTCAACCTGAAGATATTCACCTGAGATCATATGTCGTGCCTAAGACCATCCTAAAACTTTCTCACCAGGAATAACTCATCACCTCCTAGGATGGGTGTGAAGCGCTCCAAATCTATGAAATGAGAATATTATTCCATGATTGAGAGAGTACCCTGCTCCAAACTTATGAACTTTCAGGATTGATCGGACCTCAAGGTCTCTGGGAAGAAGTAGTTGTAGAAGGAACGCTGGAACTCATCCCATACCATAACCTACTGGAATCCTGCCTATGAGATCACATCCCACCATCTCTTGGAGGAGTCCCAAAGCATATACATAGAGATTTTCACCCTCCTCTCTAGAGGAGTATCCAGATGCTCGAAGATAGATAGCATGGATTCTAACCATGACTCCACAGCGTGAGGTCCTCCGTCCCCTATGAAGGTGGGATGCTGCTGCTGTTGGAAAACCCATGTCAACTCTGCCATAGATGGGTCAATATGCGGTACTCCTCTAAAGGTCTGCATGAACCTTAGAAATCCCTCTCGGAACTGTGCATCGACACCTGTATCTGAAATAACGGCTGGTACCAAGACTGGCACGACTGGAGGATCTGTTGGAAGTTCCTGATCTTCCATATCCGGCGTCTGGTCACTAACCTGTAACTAATGTACAACTGAAGTACATCTCGGTGTCATGACTCTGCAAGGTCAAGCGCACACCTTAGGATCAATATTATCAAGGACTAAAACTTAGAAGTTCAAGAATGTAATAAAAGAAATAAAGCATTCAAGTTTTTCAAAACATGGATACACAATATGCATAACCCTTAAATGAAATGTTTCTTTAAGCCTTCACATGGGCGTGTACTTCTGCCAACTCTAATTATGTAACACCCCATACACACGATGTGTTCCTCTAAGACACGTCGTGTACTTGAATAGTGTTCCCATGTCCGAGTTCTTCTACATGACCAACCCACACAGTTCTCTTAGGATTAGACTACACGACGTGTTTGTTCCAGACACGATGTGTACCACTTAGGTTTCAACTACCCGTGTTGTTAGTCACATGGTTGGACACACAGATGAGTCTACACGGCGTGTTTATGGTAGACACAACATGTACTAGAAAGATTTCCACTACCCCGTGTTGTTTGTTACACGGCCAGATACAAGGGTTATACTACACGACATGTTTAATCTTGACATGATGTATATAACCTATGTTCTATCCATCTGTTTCGTTAGTCACATGGGTGGAAACATGGTCTATACAACACGACATGTATATCTGGTACACGGTGTGTCCCACCAAATATTTCCCAACCCCGTATTTCTTCCCACATAGCCAGTGACACAGTTAGAGACTACATGGCGTTTACATATAGTACACAGAGTGTACTTAAGAAAAACATTTCCTTCCTGAATAGAAGGATACATGGTGTGTATTTATCATTACATGCCGTGTATTCTGGGTTTTTTCGGAAAGTAAGCCCCAGAAACTACTCCAGAACCCAGAAAAACACTGAAATGAACATTAAAGTGACAAATTTCAATCCGTGAGGGCCCATACTCCCTGCGAATCAAAGATTATCATCTTATACATGTTATATAAGAGGAATAATAAGGTAATAATCCACCAAATTCCGATTCATGAGGGCCCATAACACCTCAAGAACCAAATTTTGGCGTTCATTCAAGTAAAACCATATACAAACAATACCCTATTAAACAACATGTATTATATCAAGGCATCTATCACAACAACATTCATATTTAGCACAAAATCTATCACAACAACATGCAATCGACAATGCAACCTAAATGGCATGGTAAGGATGCATGACATGCAATTTATAGTAAGCACCTATATGATGCATGAGATTACATACCCTCATCTCATTGGGTTGCAACAGAAATAGAACCCCAATAATATAAAAAATAACAGAAAAAAACATGTGAATCACCCAATAGTGAAATAAAATCAACCATACCAATTGAAAAACCAGAAAAAATTGAAATAAATGAGGTAAATTGGCTTTTCCCTATACATGGGTTAGCTAATTCCAGGCACATCTTATTAGTAACTACCTATTCCTTCCTATAACTGGCTATAGGCTCCAAATATAAAGTTAATAAGAAAAGAATACCCTTTGATACCACTTTGTAATGTCCTAGTTCTGGGAGCCTCCTAGAGGTGCCCTATACCCGGTTGGTCACATGGCATCAAGTGCATTTCCCCAAATTCCAGAGGCTGCTGAATAGCAGTGAGGGACTTGGGCGTAATAGTAGGGAAACTATGCCCTCATTGGTAGAGTAACACAGTGAATATAAATAAATAATAATAGTGGAAGTAGTATTAACATGAAATAAGTAGACAACATAAGTAATGAACAACTGGAGCACACATATATAAATGATGCATGATACATATGTCTAGGAAAGTAGTTAAATAAGTCACAATGCAAAAATATAGTACTAAACCAAATTACAAAGAAAACAAATAAACCCCATAAGCATTGCAAGCCTCATATTGCTCCCATGCTCTCCAGCTCCACAACAATCAAGTAGCTGAAGTAGAAGGGAACTTTCCCTTATCTAGACCTGCAATAATATAATCTGTTTGGGCCCAAAAGCATGACCTAAATAGGGTATGAGAAGAAATACCAGCAGGAAACCACCCAAAGATCTGTTTATAATAGTCAGTGAATATATATGGCAGGAAATAAGAAAAATGAATTAGTAAACAAGGAAGTACTCAAAAGTAAGCAATACTACAGTTTCAATTACATCCATTTTAATTTATTAGATGAGAAACCAACAATAATAAGTAACCCTCTGGGAAGTACTCACAGCCTAACCCCTATGGTTCAACCAATCAACACAAGCAACCCTATGTGAAGTACTCACAGTCTAACCCCGCTGGTTCAGCTTTAGCAAAGACACTCTGAGGAAGCACTCAATGTCAATTCCCCCTGTGGTCTTGTATTGGTAACTATAGACACTCTAGGGAAGCACTCAACATCCAATTCCCCCTGTGGTCTTGTAACAAGGAACTACAGACACTCTGAGGGAGCACAAAGTCCATCCCCCCTATGGTCTCGCAATATAAAAGTAAACATACACTCTGAAGAAGCCCTCAACATCCATTCTCTCTATGGTCTACTACACCAGGTTCCCACAACCCTGTGTAAAGAAAACGTACACAAACAATAATCATAAGCCAAAGTAAACCTCAAGTACTACTTGGCTAATTAGCTATAAGGCATGTCACAGCATATCAGGTAAATAATCACTCCATCCCAATAACACTAGGAATGGGAAACAAATAGCCTAACTGGAAAAGCTAGACCAAACGGTCAAAATCAAAAAGTGTGGGAAAACACATCCATAGCATGGAAATTAACCCTATTCACAATAAAAAAACCTCTATTAAAACATACAAAATAGAGGAGGCATTAATAGGGTTAAAATCCCTAAACATGCAATACCCCAAATGTGGGTATTGGGCACTTTTGCACATATAACTCAAATACTAACTATGGAAAGGCACAAACCACCTACCTCGACGTTTTATGGATGATATATGTTAACCTCACGACTTGAATCTCCCTAGGACGTCTTAGATCTACAAAAACACTTAAAAAGTTCAACTGAGAAAATCTCATGAAAGAAGAGAAAATAGGAAATGAGACTCTAGAAGAAGGAAGAGCTTACAGTGGAAATTCCAACACAATTGATGTCGGTCGAATCAGAGAACTAATGAAGAGTCAGGTGATCAGAGAAGATTCACACCGTACGATCACTCCTGGATGAGACATGTCAAGAAGAAGGAGGTTCTGTCAATTAGATGTGACCCCGGTCCATTTAATGAAATAAAATGAAAATACACTGTGTGTTCTTTAAAAGTACACGACATGTACTTTCCTTAACTGAGATCCGCTTTATTCGGTCTCCAGGTCACCCCACATGGCCATGTGTTCAGCCGTTACACGGCTACTCGTGGTAACCGAATACATGACATATACTCCTAAAATTTCCAGAACTCCTCTTTTTCTCAAAAACAACTTAAAAAGAAAACCCATACCTAAAAAGAAGATCCGGGTTCTTACATTACACCATAAAGTTGTGAAGTCATGCTTTCCATTTTCCACCATGCCTACTCAGGTTAGACATGCCCAAACTCCACAACCTCCATAAAATCACCACCACACCCATAGTGCTACACTCATTTACCATAGGTTTATATTATAAATACCATATCCAAGGCTGCTCCATTTCATAACCCATATTTCACCCAAGAAGCAATGACCAGACAACAATCCCATAACAACCAACTCATGCTGGACCAAAACCACCATTATGGCTTCCTCTATGGTGTGGTGAATCCCAGTGAGCCGAAAATACCTTCTATAAATACATAGCATTCCAAAACATACCAAAACCAACCAAGAAAACAACTATCTTAAAAATACATAATTAAACCCATAATACCACAAAATAGGGGCGTCACAATGCTTGAGTACTATTATAGTTATATATATCCTGAGAATAGATATCATCTCATGTTGAGACAAGAATTTTATTACCCCATATACAAAGTATGATGAATGATATCATTACTATATTGTCTTGATCATGGATATAGTTTTCCAATCTTGAGTATGTTCTTTCTTTGAAAATTATGTTTTTTATTTGATGTAACTAGTTTTTTATCACAATAATGGGTACTACTTTGATAATGGATTTTATTTCTAAATTATGTATATTTATATTATTATAAACCATTAAATCAAGTCTACCAACCAATGATGCATATTATTTAATGGGATGCTATTTAACCTTGAATCTATTATACCCCTCCCCTATCCCTGAAGGGTAGGCTGAAATATTTCCATTAATCAAGTGTATAAGACCCCTAATCCCTTATGGAATGAGTATTTAACCCAGAATAATATATACTTATCTAGTAGGAATGACTATAATATTTCCAAGTCTTAACTATCTCAGATATTGAGTTGAGGCTCCAAGTAGGTACAATAGGTAAGAATCCTAATGGTATAGGGAGTTATCATTTATAGGTGATTCTAATTATAACATTACTTTAATAAATTAAATTGATATATTTATATAAATTATCATTTGAAAGTGGTTTTATTGTATATGTATATAAACTTGAAAACCCATTCATGCATACACATTTTTTTTCTGTTGTGTTGAGACACTATTGGTGGTACCGTATTGAGTATTTTATTCTCACAACATGCATGGAAACCTTGGTAGACATGAAACTTATCCCTTGCTGTTTTTTAGGTACTTATAGGAATTGGTATCTTTTGGGTATTCTTATCCAGTTTATTGTGGTTTTCACAGGAGTAGGATCAATTCCCACTTTATAGTTAGAGCTATTAAAGGTGGTTGGAGGTCAATATATAACTCATCATATTTTCCACCTAGTCTTTCTTTGGTCTTAAGACCTGTTTGGCCCTTAATTTTTATTTTTGACCCATTTATATTTTATATTAAACTTGTGTTTTAGTTTTTTTTCATTCATATAGTAAGTGGTGGGTTGTCTCATTTGATTATCTTGCAGGAACTCATTTGATTTCATGCTAATTTATAGGTTTTTTTGGAACATAAAACTTATGGATGGGTCATATTAATTTTTTGGATGAACATTCATGAGTAATCATATAAATTTAAGTGAGTAAATCATTCTACAACATCTAACATAGACTCACAACACTGGTTAACAACCCCTAGGGATTGGGGACTACTTTTGGGTTAGTAGCACACACGGTCCGGGTTCTATATGAGGATTCAAGTCTTGGAAATTATAAAGTGGTATTAGAGTGAAATTTTGAGGTTATATGGGATCAGGTACCTTTATGATTACAAAAGAGATAATATTTTCAATACATGCTATGTAACCCATAAAAGGTAGCACACACCTATTTATGGTGGAAGCTTAGGTTGTCGGGGGATGTTCAAGAGCTCAGTCGTCATTATAGGTTTGAGTGAGAATTTCATTTATCTATCTCATGTATGATGGAATAGAACTTGATATGTACATTAAGGAATAAACTGGGAGTTAACCTTTATATTGGATTTATGCACATTTTTAGGCATCAATAGATAGATACACGCATGATGTTATTCCATACTATATGCTTATTTGTGGTTGTTATACTTTATCATAACCAAATGAAGTTTGTATTAACTAAAATAATAGTGATATATATATGAATATAATTATTTACTATATATATATATTGGTGGTAGTCAGGTTAATCTGAACCAAAAAATAGGTTCTAATGATCAAGATATACATGTTTATTTTTCTAGTAGATAGTTATCAATGTTTAATGATTTATTTACTCAAACATGTTTTGTATCCTATTTATATTTTTAATAATGAGTAGGTTCTATGTTTCTACTCATATTTTCCCCCTATGAATGATGGATACTCTCTATTTAGTAATGTTTTCTAAGAATATAATTTGTTTTGTTTGAGTTTAATAGACCATAACTAAACATAACTTTTTTTTCTATTGTATTTTATTTCCATTCATGCAACTAGTTATATATATTTTTTCAAAATATAATGTTATTAATAATGTTATTTATTTTTTGATTTAATTATATCCCTAAGCAGTGATATCCTACTAGAGAGCATGATTATTTTCTTCTATGTGTTGATATCCTTCTATAAATGTTGCTAGAAATGTTTTTGAAAATAAAGCAGTTAAACCTGATAATACTTACTTTTGGTCATGTAAAAGAGGAACCCATGTAATTTGGTATGAACTCCTAAGAATTATATCAGTGTTATCAAGTAAAAGAAATATGTTTTATGATATTAATTTTTAAAAAGTGTATAAGGTGATATAAACTAAAGGATTTTTAAATTGTGTTTCATTTTAAAGAAGGAATTACATTTCCTTTAAATCTAGTTTTTCATGTCAACTTATGTGAAAAAAATGGAATTTTTGAATCAAAATTTCAGTTTTGGATTTAAAAAATGGAACAAGGATTGTTAAAAACCATTTAACCTTTATCTATGTCTTAAATTAGGCAATGGTTGGTTTTGGAAATAGTATGGGAAAATAATTCTGAAATGTAATTCAATTTTGATATCAGAATGTAATGGAATCTAATATGAATTTAACTAGTAATATAAAACTTTTTAAAATTAATGAGGCTTTCCTATTAAATAAAATATGGGCAATGTGTTTACTCAAACTGAAGTTTTATAATGAATTATTTATATAAGATGTGGTATTTTCAGAAATAAGTTGGTATGTGGTTTTTGAAATAAAAAATGGATCTTAGTAAACCTTTGGATAAATGTATCTCTTCGATAAACTAAAATTAATGGTAGGTTAGGTATATATATACCATGTAAAATCCTATGGTAGGGAGTACCTTAGTTTGTATTTTGACCCGTTAATGTTGTTTAGAGTATATGAATGTTGATACACCCTTTATCATGGATGTTACATTGATAGTTTAGTATCTTGATTTAGTTTTAGATGTCACACAATAAAAGCATGATGATAGATTTGAGTATGTATTAGAATGTTTGATGTTGGTATATTTAGGTATCAGAAATTGATGGTTTTTATGGTTATGAATATATAATTTAGTAGTTCTTTATTTGAATCAGATATGGGAGTATGAATTTGAAATGAGAGGGATAATTTTGGATATGATTTGAGGTATATTTGGGGTTGATTATAGGTGATATTATAATAATTTTGTGATTTAAGGTTTGTAATTGAATTGATTTCATGAAATGTGATAATTTTTGAAGTTGTGCCTCATGTGTTTTTTAAATGATTTAATGTATTAATTGGAGACTTAAGAGTCATGTAAATTTAGGTAAAAGTATCTCATGGATTATAAGGGATGAGAAGTCATATGGTGTGGAGGTTTTAATGAAATATTTATAGATATAATGATTAATGAATTATTATGGCCTTAGATAGGAACTCTAGAAGGTTAAATCTTGAGTTTGTTTAAATTTTCAATTCTAGCTGAGGGTTAAATTTTTTCTGAAGGTTTTAGATCTGGTTTGGATAATTGAGGATGAATTATTGAGTGTTTTGGATGAGGTTTGAGGCTCAGTGGTGGTTTTAGAGTTCTGAGTACCTATAAAGGGGGTTCCACCTATAGTTTATATCAAGGAAGGACGTGAAAAACCCAACATAAACAAATTTTGAAGTCACTAGATGTTTAAGGAAGCATGACCTTGCATCCACTAGAATTCAACCTCTAGTAGTCACACACAATATACATGAAAAACCTCCCTAACTTAGAGCACTAGAACCTAGGAATCTATACACACCCTAAATCACTACACACTAAGCCTTACAACAAACACACACAATAATACAATCAAATAAATGAAATACGTAAAAGTAAAGAACTCATTTATTTACATGGTTTTGATGTTCATACTATTTAAATAGGAGAACAATAAAAAAGTATATTTTTCTGGAAGTATAAATATTACATCTTGGTGAATAATCAACCATATGGATCACTCTTAGAAAGTAATTTTATTACAATTCAAAAGGTGTTCCCACCCCATATACATTGGTGTCCATCCGGTTTCCTAGGTTCACTAAAATTGTACATTATCATTCCTCCATAAATTAAAAATAGTAACCACTAATATTTTATAGAAATACTCAAATTTATGGATACAACTAGTAGACTGACCACACCACTATCCTTTGGAAAATTGACCACATTGAATAATCCAACTTTTTTTGAGCTGAAACTTCCAACAGAATATCCTTAGGATCGATCTTCCAATGGTTGAAGTTTATATGTTTCTTCCCACTTCTAGTGAACTAAATCTGGAGCTTTAAAAAGGCTTCAAAATCCTAAATATCTCCAACTTTAATATTGATTCATGTATCCCTAGGAAACCTCCAACAATTAGATAGATTCAAACTCCTATTCACCTTCCACATACATGTAGTGATCTCTACCAACTTTTGGTTACCCCAATCACACCAAGGAACAATTATACCTCTAAATTTCTTGGAATAGAACCTTATTTCACATTCCATATAATTTTTTTCTTACATAAATATTATTTAACTTTAACTCTCCATACTCAATCAGTTTATGGATTTTGTGTTATTTTAGGTCAATATTATTTTTTATAGAATGAAACATTAGATTTATCACCAATTGAATCAAACTATAACTATAATAGAAAAATAAAAATATTTATGGATTACTTAAGAGTTACACCAATAAATTTATTAACCAAAATATTTCATTTTTTACTTATATTATGTCTAAATATTCCAACTCTGTAGTAAAGAGTGTAAAAACCGATTGGAAACTAGACAACCAACTGATTTTCATTCCATAAAATGTAAAAAAAATCTCATTATACTCTTATGAGTGTTTGAATCACCCTTAATTTTCATCAGTATACCCTTGTAATGGTTTAGATATCCAAAAGCATAAGTTAATATCTTCCATAGTTATTGAATATTTGATTATCCACTTAATGGATTCCTAGTATTATTTCCTAGGATTTACCATATATCAATTGACAAATCCCTTTGAAAATTCAATTTCAGGATGATTTCATACCATAATATATATAAAAATTATTATTATTGAATAAAATGAAACCTTTTCCATGTATCACTCCTCATATTTCATTCATGGTTATTTCCCATTTAATAATTTTAAGTACCTGGATAGAGGAGTTAAAATTGATTTGCATCTGGTCATTTTAAACCACTTGATCAACTTTAATATGCACTCTCTTTGAGAAAATACTAAACTCACAATACTCATGTCTCTTTCAATCCTTACACTAAGAACCTTCTTTAAAAAACCAATATCCTTAATTTCAAAAGTTCAAGACAACTGAAACTTAAATTTATAGACGTTTTGAAAGTTTGAACCCACCCAAAGAATATATTCAATTTATAGGAGAAAGATGATAAATCAACCATCCTTCCACATATTTTAATAGAAACAATGATCCGATATACTTCACAAGAAATCCTTTTTAACTATTTATGAATCAAATTTATGATTTAATTAACTTAGTGCTTGTTTCAAGCCATAAAGACCATATTTTAGCTTACACACCAATTTATTATTCCGATGTACCATGATACTAGCTAGTTTCTTTATGTAAATATCTTTCTACAAATCACCATGTAGGAAAACAATCTTTTCATCCATTTGTTATAATAAAAAATCATCAGTAGAAACCAAACTTAATATTTATTTAATGATATTATATTTTTCTACTACTGAAAAATATTTTAGAGAAATCCAATCCCTATTTCTATTAAAAAAATTTCACGACCAACCTAGATTTATACATCTTTATTTCCTCAACTTCTTCCTCTAATCCTAAGAAACACTTATTCTCAAGTAATTTACTTCCTTGTGGTAGCACCGTTTTATCCTAGGTTTCATTGGAATACAATAAATACATATAATCTTACATATATAAATTTAACTTACTAAAATCACTGAGTGATTCCACCTCATCTAGGATCACAGGATCTTCTTCACTTGTTATAAGTAAGTAGTACTAGTCATGATCAAGTCTTTATACTACTCTTCTGACTATTGAATAATTTTGAAATTCAATCTGTGATTTTTATCCTATTGGTATTATATATTTTGGGTGTTATCTATCTCAGTATCCCATCCTCTATATCTCAAAATCATGCCTCTAATTTCATTGATCATTTAGGTACATCTTTCATTGGCCTAATTTTTAGAAAACTTATTCCATTATTTGAATTCATGAGAACTAGTGTACTTACAGTGCTTACATACAAATTAATTTGAATTTGGAATATTGATTATTTGAACTCAACTTAAGCCTCTACCAAGTTTTGGTCTTTATATAAGACCTTCTCATTAAAGAGATAATTTTGAGTTCTGACAATTTTTCAATGATTGTAAAACCAAATTATATAATTAAAGTTCTCATCTTCATATCCTATAAAAGAACAAATTGAATAATTTTACTCAATATTATCCTTATCCATAGAATTAATGTAATATATGATAGACTTCTAAAAAATTTTAGATGATGAATTTTTAATGGATTATCAGATTATAACCACTTAATAATATCCTATCCCACTGGTTCTAATGGACTTTAATTGACTAAGTTGACAACACAATTTGGTGATTCCTCCCAAATTTATTTAGATATACTAGAGTGCACCCTCATACTAAACACTTTCTCAGTTAAGATTCTATTTATATTTTTAGCCACATAATTTTGTTCTAGTGGTCTAGGTATATTTTTCTTATTTCCAATTCCTTTATTTTAGTAGTACTATTTGAAGTACCTTTCACTATATTCATAACCATTATCTAACCTAAATTATTTAATCCTTATTTATATCTTCCTCTAAACCATGTATTTCTATTATGTGAAAAAACTGAATTTTTTTTATTTTTTATTTAGAAAATATACCCACAATTTTATTATTATATCATTAATAAATGTGAAGAAGTATAAGGATCCTCCATGTGAAGGAATTTGGGATGTATCCCAAATATAAAAATGAACATGTTAAATCTTACAATAATATGGTTTCCTTCAGTTTAAATTAAATGAAACTTTATTCTTTTTTATAAGTGTAAAACTCTCAAAAGTTTTGACATTAGTATGGTTAAGATTATGTACACCATTTACTACTAGAACCTTCATATTATTCTCAATAAGATGATAAATTAAATTATTCTATAACTCTAGATTTTTTAAATTTTAGTTCCAACCATCAAACTTCCATATTAATTGGTCAGATACAAGGTCCCATTCTTAACTCTCCTTGCAACAACCATTATCCCTTAGGTAATTTTCCATACAAAATTATTGAATCTTGTTCCATATATTTATTTATCTAATGAAAATGAAATTTTTTCATAAACCTTGGATGTGTTTCACCCCATTTTACTTAATTAAGTTTCGATTTTTCATCTGGAAGTTTATATCACTCTTTTAGATAGCTTCAAGAGCCTTATTATCTGCTAAGTGTACCTCATTGAATCTTTTAGATGCATAATTATCCATGAAACCCAACTATAATTTGGAATGGAATGAAACACAATAATCAACCACCCATTATTCCAAAAGAACATTAATAATTTATAATAAGATACTATAATGTTATACTAAATTTAAAGAACTGGAAACTCTAGAAACTGATCTTATGGAACTCACTCTATGGTCTTTGAAATCTTTTTTGAGACTCCCCATCTTACTATGGTTCCAACAAGTAGGTTTGGGTCTATTTGATTTACCCATACTATCATATCTAGACTATTTTTCATTATTCTAACTCATTTTATGATTGGGATACCTTACCATACCTTATGTATTTAATGAATTATCAGTATATTCCTAGAAATATCTCAACATAAGATCTTCATTAAGTATTATATTCCTATCATCTTCAATTAGTATTTTTTTTGATAAAATTTATGACAGTAGTGAAAATCATCTCCCAAATATCAAGTTGTGATGATAACAAAATCAATGCTCAAACATCATCTATGAAAGTGACTTTTAGTTACTCAATATGACTGATAATCATGTTAAAATCATTAAAATGGTTTGTAATTGGTCTCCCTTTTGAAATTATCATGATGAAAAACCTATTCATCATGAATAGTTTTTTTAGATCCTTTGGGTTTTCATACATTTATATTAGGGATATTATTATTTTTACTGTTGTTTTTTCCCCTATATATAGAAAACAACATTCCTTACCAACAATATCTGGATCAATCCGAGTGACTTATGATCCAACCATTATGATTCATCTTTCTCCATATTTTTCAGTTTGACTCTAGTTAACAGAACATATAAGTCCTTTTTTATAAGTTAATATTCCATGTATATCCATTAGAAGACACAATACTTTCCATTAAACTTATCAACCTTGATATTTCCATCTTCTGATACCATTAAACTATCATAATAACTCTCATTGAATCAAATAAGATCATGTTAGAAACTAAAATAAAGACACCTGAGTACTCTAAGTATGTATTTAACCAAGATCAAATACCAATTTTGAGGAAGGATGTGAAAAACTATATAGGAACAAAACATGAAGTCACAATATATTTAACCATTGAATGAAGGATCCTACATCCATTGGAAATTCAACTTCTAGACATTGCAAACAATGAAAAAACTAAACCTCCATAACCTAGAGCACTAGAAATTATGAATCTATAAACACTCTAAATCACCACACACTAATCCTTTCAATAAAAACACACAAGTATACAAGAAAAGAAAAGAAATGTTCCAAAGTAAAGAAATATTTGATTACATGGTTTAGATTTTTATCCAATATCCATGAGAGAACACTGTAAATATAAATATTATATCTTGGTGACTTTTTATCCACATAGAAAACTCTTAGAATGTAATCACCTTACACATTATTAGGCGGTACCAACCCATATATAGTGGGATCCATCCAATTTCCTAGTTTCATCGACCTACTACATTTGTGGGATTTCATCCACTAGTAATAGTAACCAATGATCTTCTATATCAATCCTCAACTAACTGACTACAATCAGTAGACCAAGAACATCACCATCCTTTGGAAAACTGACCACACTGAATGATCCTACTTCTTCTAAACTAATAATTCCATCAAAATTTCCTCATGATTGATGAACTTCTAGTTGAAGTATCACCATTTCTACCTACTTCTGATGAACTAAATTTAGATATTTGAAGAGGATTCATAATCCAAATAGGTTAAAACTATATGTTACACCAGGTACCCAATGGGAGGCCACCATGTACTCTCTAGTCCTAAAATTTTCCTAGGTAGCTTGGGGATGCCACTGGGTACCTAGTGGGATGCATGGGAGTTTTTTAGTGGATATTTTTTAGTATTTTCACCCCAACCATATATATTATTTATTTATAATCCTTTGAATATTACTTTATTTTAACCATTTGAGATTACTTCTATAGTTACCTTTAGATATTCTCTTCTAATTCTTCTTATCCCTTGATTTAAGGAGACCTCATGGGATTTATTCATTCTAAATATGAAAGTAAATTCCCTTCATACTCTAATCTTCTCTCTCCTATATTTTCTTGTGATTTTATTTACCTTGGATAGGGATTATATATTTAATTATACCAAATTATGGTTTAATTTAACCTAAATCATAGTTATTTCTTCCCTCTTGCATGATGTAAGATTCCATAGGTTAGTTTTCATTCATTCATCACCATTTTGGTGTAAAGTTATTAAGGTAATACTTGAACTAGATATATTTGGTTTCTAGGGTAAAATATAAGATTATTCCGTAGATATTATTAAGGGGTTTATGTTTCTATATTTCATGGAGAATTTATGATATTCATTGATCTAATTTTATTTCATATTTTATTAGTTATCAATTTTAATATCGATGGTTTGAGCATCATGAAATCCATGAAGGGTGGTGGTATCATTTATGACTTTAAGGGATCTATTGTCATTGCCTTCTCGGCTGTGTATGGTATTGGTGACTCTCTATAGGATGTAGCCAATGCCATGATGAACAACTTGTAGCTTTTTCAGCTCAACAATTTTAGACTCACCTCCCTTGAAACTAATTTGTAGGTTCTATACAACTTTATTCATGGAAATAACCCCAATCCATGGATCATCACCTATCAGGTCTGCAAGTGTAGAAGCCTCATTTCCGACTGCATTTATCTTCCTCGCATCTGGAGAGAGGGTAACAAGGAGACTGACTAATTTTATTTGAGTGATCATTATGATACCCCTCTTCATTGTTTTTCAAATTTATGATCCATCCCAGTTGATGGCATGAATATTATTAGACGTGATGCTCTTGGGATTCACTATTTTAGACCCCCCTAAACCCCTCCTTTTCTTTTTTATAGTTGAAGTGTGTCTTATTAATAAAATTTTCAATTTTATTTCAAAGTGAAAAAATTGGATCCTATGGTTATTATATTTTGGTTTGGTGGTTTTAGAGGCTTCTGATTATATTTTTTAATTCATAAAGATCACTAAAATCATTAGTTGGTGGTCTCGATGCATCGAGTGATCCTATATCTATTTCTACAACATGCCTACCTTTAATTTTTTTTAAATTAATAAATATCATATTTATATTTATAAAATAAAAATTAATGGGGTTTAGATTTTTTTTATATAATAAATTAAATGATTCTCAAGGTTTGTTTAAAATTATGTAATGATAATCTATTTCCCTAAAATTATCCTAATAAATTCCATTAAACTAGGTGGTGATTGTGGTAATCTAGCTAGCCTTAAATCTTATTCTTTATTTCCCTTGATAACCCATGTTATAGTTTCATCTCTAGAACTTATTATATCAAGGAATTGGAAACTTCTCTTGTTAATAATTATGAGTTTAAATGAAACCCTTAGAGTGAATTTTGTCTCAAAATAACTCGAATAACCTCATGATCTAGGATTATTTCCTTATCTTAATCCTTCTTGGATGTCATTTCATGTTTATGGTACAATTCCTTAAGTCCCAACCATATCTTATATTTGGAATCAATAATTCTCATTAAACCTAAATGATCTATAAACCAAATAACCTCACATAACCAATGGTTAATAGAGTGCTTTGGTGGTGATGTGGTAGCTAGGTTTATAAGGTGAGAATGAGTTTTTCAATATGAAAAAATAAATGCATATAGTATCTATCTAAGATTGAAACTTGAAAAAAAAACTACGGTAATTATAATGATTTAAAAACATTTATGAAAAATATTATTTTGTAAATGAATCTTTTTGGAAAATGATTTCTAAATTAATTTCATCTTATTTTCCATGCTTCTTATTTTAAAAGTTCCTGAAAATATGTTTTATATGGATTCCTTATCTTTTTGAAACTTAATTACTTTAATAATTTTTTTATGTCAAGTGTTAGGTTTTAAATATTTAGTACAGGTTGGGTTATTGAAAAGGATATTGAATTTATAAACTTATATTAAATATCCCCTTATCAATGTATAACCATAGTTATAGGTTATGTATTTCCCATGTTAACTAGAGCATAACCACTTGCATCCCTTGGCCTAGAACCACAATTAGTTCATCCACATTTGTTATAATTAGTATAGAGAATTATTTATTACCTTAAATTGTACCTCCCTATATCCTTTGGGGTTAATCATGTTAAATATGTGAGGTTACATTGGTATTTATTAAGCATGTTTGACCACAAAATTATTGTATTATATTATCTAGAGTATTTTTACTACTGCATGATTATAACTATTTTTAGACTAGTTTATTTCTTAAATTTTGGCTTTCATTCCAAGTTTATTTATATCATGCTCGATTAATATTACAATTTTATATATCTTGAGCACAAATGTAGTCTCATGTTGTGAAAATCATTCTTGTAACCTGTTATACAAAGAATGCTGAATTATATCATTGTTATGTTGTCTTGAGCATGATTTTACTTTTTCCTATTATGATTATGTTGTTGCTTTGACAATTATATTTTTGATGTAACTAGTTTTGGTATCATGAGCATGGATATTTATTTGATAATAGATACACTTGCTAGATGGGGTATATTGGTGTTATCATAAAATCTTAAAATGGGTTTGAAAAATAATGGCACAAATGATTGAATGGTAATATTTTTGACCCTAACTCTATTATACCCCTTCCCCTATTCCTAAAGGGATGAGTTGTAATATTTCCCTAACTTGAGTATACATGATTCATTATCCCCCATGGGATGGGTATTTAACCTAGAATAATATATTCTTATCTAGTAAGAATGGATACAATATTACCTTGTTCTAATCATCCCAGATCCCAAGATGAGGTTAAAAGTAGGTAGGATATGTATGTATCTTCTTAGTATAGGGAGTTTCCATTTATAGTTGATACTGATTATAAAATTAATTCACTAACCACTCTTTCTATTTTTATATAAATGACTATTTTTAAATCAGTTTTATTGTATATGTATATAAATGTGTAGACATGTTCAAGTACTCACATGTTATTTCATTTCTATACTAAGACACCATTGGTGGGGACCTACTGATTATTTTATGCTCATACCAAGGATGTAAACCTTGGTGGACATGAAACTTCTATATTTTTGTTTTTTAGGTACTTATAGGTAATGATAACTCTTGGGTCTTCTTATCCAGTTACTTGTGGTTTTCATGGGATTGGGAGTGGTTCCCTCTTTATTTTTGGAGCTATTAGAGGTGGTTAGAGGCTACGTGTGGCTCATCGCCCTTTCCACTTAGTCTCTTCTTATTATTAGGTCCTATTTTTATTTGAATTTTATTTTAGTCCTATTTATATTTAACTTAATTTTTAGTTTTTTATGAATTGGGTTCTCTCATTCCTTTTCTTATATTGTTAGGACTTGTTTGGTTTTTTGTTACTATTCAGGTTTTTCTAGAGAATCAAATTTATGAATGAGTCATTCTAGTTTTATAGCATAATGGTCATGACCTATAATATAAATTTTAGTGGATAAATCATTCCCCAATATCTACCTTAGACCCATGACACTAGTCTCTATCCCCAGGGGACCATAGAGTGCTATCTAGGTAGTAGAACACTTTTTCTGAGTACTATACATGTATTTAGGTCATGAACATTACATTATATAAGTTTCATTTCAAATTGATTGGTAAATATATATTTTTTGTCCTTGATGAAATAAACATTGATTCCTAATATTATCAATAAACAATCACATAATTACACATTCATCTTTAGTGTTTTTAACATATATACACTCGTTGAACTCATTAATCTTGATTTCATTTGATAATATCACATGATCAAAATTCATGTTTCATTTCTTGGGAGTTTTTTTTTGGGATTTAACAAGATGAAAACAATTTCTTTTCTTATCAAAAAATAGTAATTCAACCAAGTGATTCCATATAAATATCTTCTTCCAAATCACAATTTAATAAATTGGTCTTAACATCTATTTAATGTATTTATAGATAATTCAAAGCTACTATGGTGATTAAAATCCCTATAATATAATTTTTTCTTCGTTTAAGTTGATTGATTTTGAAAATTTTCAATTTTTAAGTGCACTTAAGTAGTAGTTTTTTTATAACAAAACAAATTTATTTATATTAAATAATTTTATAAAAAAACCTTATTTATCATTTTTGATAATTACTATGGTATTAAGGTAGTAGGAATCCTTAGATTTAAATAATTACTTAATGAAATAGAAAGCTATATTATCAATTTAGATCTAAATTATTATCCATAACCTTTAATAAATCATGAACTAATGAACACCATACACCCTATAAGTACAAATGATAATAGTTTTATCCCCTAGAATCATAGGTTATATATTTTGGTCATTTACTTATCCATTAATGAAAATAATTATGGTAATGATTCTTTTAGTTGTTGAAAGAAAAGGGCTATATTATGTTCTTTTATAGTGGATTAGTGTGCTTAATAATCTATCAGTGTAAGTGTTTTCAACTTTTTTTTTTCTAATTAAATCATGCATTATAGGATATCAATTATGAAATGTTCACAATATTGTTTGTTAATTTATATCTTCATTATGAAGTCCACAAATTTCTATTTTTTAGTGTATGTATAACATTAGAATCATCCCATCTCTTAATATTTATGTGTTAATTAATGGTGTAACAACCCACACCATTACAAGTTGTGAATTTTAGGGGAAAATTGTTTTTTTGGTCATGAATTAGAGGATGTTTTAAGAATTGGGTTTCAGATTAGGATTCTGAGAGTTATAAAATCTTAAGGAGATGTTTTTGAATATATTTTGAGGCCCAAGAGTTTTTTTGGGTGATTTATTGAGATTTAGTAGGGTTAGAGTGACCTTTTTTGGAATTTTTGGTAGCATATGGATTTTCATGCCATGATAGGGGAATGTCACATCATGATGAGGTGTTTGTTTAGGAATCATGCCATGGTCGGTAAGGTACCACAACATGGCGGAAGACGATCATGTTATGACTGGTAGGTGTCACAATATGGTGTAGGTGTGAAGGTTAAGATTATATCCATGGGAATTGGGCAATTCATTATGTGACAACCTATCACCATTGGGAACCCCTCTTAGGCCTGTAGTGAAGATGAGAGTGGCCCTCAAATTCCACCTCCAATTGGCCATGGGTTGCCGACTAGCATCGAGGGTATAAATCAAAAAAATGGGAGGAATTACCCTCAAAATCCTAGGGACATAAAATGAAAATAATAATAAAATATATGTAATACATGAAATAAATATCCCATAATAAACCACTATGTATAGAAACTTCATAAAACTACAAGTCTCCAAGATAAAGTAGAAAAATAAAATTTATAGGGCAGAAACTCCAACCACAGTTCCCAACTCCAAGATAGCACTATCTAGCTCAATCTACAAATCCTTTCCAGAAACCTATAAAATATATTTATATATACATGGGTGATTATACATGTATACTTATTAGGATTCTCCCCAAGACCACTCATGCAAATTTAGAGGAAGCATAATAATTCCTTAGTGAATAAATAACAAAACCAACATGCACCTATACCAGGTCAACTAACACCCAATATCACCATGGTTCACTCACCAAACATCACACATATATATTGTAAAATAATATCAAAGTATATAATAAGTGGAATCTCCACACCACTTCTCCATAGATTTTTTAGTCTCACAAACCAACAAAAAATGTCCTTGCACTCCCATCCCTTCCATATCTTGATAACCATATCTATACATCCTCAAGTCACATAACAACATCATAATAAAATAAAAACATATTAATGAACACATACCATGTATCTATATACCAACCAAACATCAAATTTCTATCATATTATGGTTTCATTAACATGAAGGACATCAAACTCATGCACTCCTACCATGAATGACCCCTACCATATGCCATATCATTATCTCATTGTCATTACATCAATTAAACATTTGAATTATATCCACCTTAACTTTTTTATATAACCTATATCCATTATATCTATTACAAACTAGGAATGGAGAGTGGGGAAGAGGGATTAGTCAATCATCCATTTCCTCACCAACCTAGATGTCTGGGTAAGACACCAGAAACCCAAAACATTTAGGTGTTGGTAATATTATATGACACTAGTGGGATGCATATAAAAATAAAAATAAAATACATCATACATATAAAAATCATGAACACAATCCTAGCATAAACAATTTATTAAAAAACTCCTATATCCCATAACCATCACCACATCAACTCCATCTCCTGCAAACAACTGCTGCTATGACCAAAACATCAACCAACCCCTCCATTCCACATAAAATAGAAAAAAAAACAATAATAGATTCCATTTTAACATAAAATTTAACCATTTTTTGATCTATTATTTTAATATCAATATTATATTTATTATTCCATTCAGAGTCCATATTTAAGGACAAATAATTCATTAGTCATCCACCAATTTTAATCTTATCCACTAACCATTCATTCAATTATAAAAAAATTTAGAATTATATTTTTATTATTTACATTTCATTATATATAACTAGACTTATACTAAAAAAACCACACCTCACAACCATCCACCATAATAACTGCTATGCAACCCATGCTAACAACCACTATAATTTCTACAAAACAAATCCTTTACCACAAAACCATCCTTACCATAATCACCATAGAAATATTTCTATCATACCTTTCCAAAATCACTTTATTTATATAAAAAAACACAACCCTTAATAATAATGAAAAAATTAATGATAAACATATAAATAAATTAAATTTTAAATCATTATTTTAAAGTATATTATTTATGGCTAACATTAGAATCATCACAGTTCCAAATTATCTAAACAATCCATTCATTACCAGCTTAAAATTATTAAAAATTTATGGGGTTTTTTCCAATAGATAAAATTAAAAAACAAAAACAATATTAAGAAAATAAATCACAACAATAATTAAATATACAATAGTAATATCTACAAACATTAAATATGATAAATGAAAAATTGATAAATCCCATGAGGCACTCTTCCCACCCTTTATTTTAGAATTCATATTTTTATCTTTTCATAGTTAATTAAAACTATTTATTAAGATAAAAAGTATCATGATAATTATAATATTTAAAAAATAGAAGAGACATAGTTATTAAATCCCATATCTCGATGTGAAGCTACTATGACCTGATATATAGGGATTGGGAAAGGAAGAGATGATCACATGCCTGAAATTCATTAGGAAGAAACCCAAACTGATCACAGGGGATTGCTAAAATCAAAGGGTAGTTCTTTGGTCATCTAGGATCTCAGAAATTAAGAATGATTAAAAAGGAATGGAATTATAAATTTTTAAATAACCAAATTAAAACAATATGGTGGGTTTCTTAGACATTCTTTCTTAAAAATTCAACCAACACCCTTTAATTCACCTTAAAACTAGTCATGATATTCATCCTCACATCATAGCATTAAATACTCCTAAAATTATAGAAAAAATCATATAGGTTGAATAATTTTTATTTACATAATTTTTTTTACCAATTTTTAGGTTTTTATGATTTAAAATGTTATTTTAAATCATAAAATATGATTATGGATTGAGTAGAGAATTAGGATAAATTTCACTTAGGGGATGAATCTTATGAATAAAAAAATAGAAGTAACTATGAGATTATTTGAGAAAATTTGGTTAAGTACTAACCATTTCATAAGGGTTATAAAGGGTAATTTCTATGTAAAAGGAAATGAATCTTACACATTCAAAAGTTCACTATTACAATTCTAGAAAAATCTATTATATTTTAAAATTTTACCAAGGGACAAACTCTTATAAAATAAAGATGACCCTTATGATGTAAACAAAGACTTATGAAATCACATTTCCCTTATTAAGCCACATTACTCTTATAAATTCCAAAATATCCTTATAAAATATAAATTTATTATTATTAAAATAAAAAATACTCTTATGAAATACAAATAAACTCTTATGATTTTATAAAAGACTCTTATGCAATATCACTTTACTCTTATGAAATGAAAATTTTCAAAGGAAAAGACTCTTACACATTCCTAGACAACTCTTACAAAACAAGAAATGACTCTTATGAAAATTAATTAACCTTTATGAAATATCAAAAATACTCTTATGAAGTTTAATAAATCTTACAGTTCAATAATTTTACAAAATCATAAATATAGGGATCATTTACAAACTTATCTAAAAATTAGACAAAAACCCAAAGAATATAGAATTTATTTAAAATATTATATTAAATGATTTAAACGTTTTTGAACCCATGATACTAATAGTAAAAATACCATGCACTAGTGCAGAAAACGTTTTTTACGTCACCATTTTTTACGTCGGTTATATAAAACCGACGTCATAATATGTAAAACGAGGTTTTTTACGTCAGTTATTTAATAACCGACTTAAAAACCTGTGTTTAGTACACCTTTAACGTCGGTTATTTTTATAACCGACGTTATTAATCGCACGGCTTCGTTTTTTACGTCGGTTATATATTAACCGCCGTAAAAAACAGAAGCGGGGGGTGTTTGTTACGTTAGTTATTCAATAACCGACGTAAAAAATGCGGTTTTTAAAGGCCTTTTTACATCGGTTATTTTATAACCGACGTAAAAAAAGAATCCGCAGATGTGTTTGACGTCGGTTATGGAATAACCGACGTAAAAAAACGCGGATTTTGAGCCCTTTATAACGTCGGTTATAAAATAACCGACGTAAAAAAAGAATCGGAGGAAGGTTTTTACGTCGGTTATTGAATAACCGACGTTATAAATGTTTTTAAAAAAATTATAACGTCGGTTATTCAATAACCGACGTGATAACTCATTTAAAAATTTACCCAGAACCGTGGATTGTCATTCGCGAGTTTACCTTCGACAGTCGCGACTCGTCTCTCTCGCACGTAAACCCGAATCGGCTCGTCCATTTCGTTGGTTTAGATTCGTTTTGCGATCATCGTTTCTAATATTTAATCTCCTCGGATCAATCATCTAAACTCGCAGCACTCAGGTAATCCTCCCACTCGTTCGTTTTTTTCGCGGATAGTATATATATATGTGTTGTGATTTTTTTGTTGAAACTAGCTAAGATTCTTCGATTGCGAACCCTTTTAACTCGTTTTGGCACCATAATCTTATTTATCATCCCTAGATCTATTAGTTCGACTTTCAATATTGACTAATTTTATGATTTCACTAATTTTTCATCATTTTCTATAAATCCCCGAGAGGGTTGGGGCGTGTCCATTTGGATGGGTTGCCCTTTTACAGTTGTTACTACTTTATTCACACACAACCATGGAATAGGTGCATGGATTTGGGATCACATCACCATTTTCACCCCCTGCAAACAAAGTTTCACGAGGAGGACTCGCCAGATTTTCCCTCAGCATGTTAAAAATTTTAGATACCCTCTTTTCAGCAAGTAAAAAATTAACTAGTTTTTTCTTCACTACTTATCCTAAATAAATAAAACCACCATTCTTTCTAGAACCTCTACTAGATCCATTGCATCCATCAACATACATATTTGGATCTGAAAGCATCCCTTAAGCCTTATGTTCGATGCTAACATCCTTTACTGATCTATAGAAAATATGATGGTCTGCTAAGCTCTCCATTTAAAAGTCAAACCCCACCAATTATTCATCCTCATCATGAGAAAATGGCACAACATCTGAATTTATGATTCAATATCTTGGGTCACTGAACAAACATTAACTCCTTCAAATCCACACCTGGAATAGACAACCTAATGTCGAGTTCCTTCTCTATCTATTGAAACTCAGTTCTTCCTCCACACCTAAAAAAATTCTTTGAATGGCCCAACTTCTTGTTATGGTAAATTTTCAGTGATTCCAGGGGGGTGGGAGGGCTATCAAGAGGGTTGGGGGGTGTCCAGGGGGGTGTCCAAGGGGGTAGGGTGTGGGGGGTGGTGTCCAGGAGGGGCGGGGGGCTGTCCAGAGGGGTCGGGGGGTGTCCAGGGGGGTTTACAAGGGGGTGGGTGGGTGTGGGGGGCTGTCCAAGGGTGTGGGTGGGTGTTGGGGGGTGTCCAGGGGGGTGTCCAAGGGGGTAGGGGGTGGGGGTGGTGTTTAGGAGGGGTGGGGGGGCTGTCCAGAGGGTTGGGGGGTGTCCAGGGGGCTGTCCAAGCAGGTCGGGGGTGGGGGGTTGTGTCCAGGAGGGGTGGGGGTGCTTTCTAGAGGGGTCGGGGGCTGTCCAGAGGGGTCGGGGGGTGTCCAGGGTGGTGTCCAAGGGGATGGGTGGGTGTGGGGGGCTGTCCAAGGGGGTGGCGGCCTGTCCAGAGGGGTCGGTGGGGTGTCCAGGGGGGTGTCCAAGGGGTTGGATGGGTGTGGGGGGCTGTCCAAGTGGGTGGCGGCCTCTCCAGAGGGTATTTGGGGTTGTCCGGGTGGGTGGGGGGGCTGTCCAGAGGGTTGGGGGATGTCCAGGGGGGTGTCCAAGGGGGTAGGGGGTGGGGGGTGGTGTCCAGGAGGGGCGGGGGGCTGTCCAGAGGGGTCGGGGGGTGTCCAGGGGGGTTTACAAGGGGGTGGGTGGGTGTGGGGGGCTGTCCAAGGGTGTGGGTGGGTGTTGGGGGGTGTCCAGGGGGGTGTCCAAGGGGGTAGGGGGTGGGGGTGATGTTTAGGAGGGGTGGGGGGGCTGTCGAGAGGGTTGGGGGGTGTCCAGGGGGGTGTCCAAGCAGGTCGGGGGTGGGGGGTTGTGTCCAGGAGGGGTGGGGGTGCTTTCTAGAGGGGTCGGGGGCTGTCTAGAGGGGTCGGGGGGTGTCCAGGGTGGTGTCCAAGGGGATGGGTGAGTGTGGGGGGCTGTCCAAGGGGGTGGCGGCCTGTCCAGAGGGGTCGGTGGGGTGTCCAGGGGGGTGTCCAAGGGGGTGGATGGGTGTGGGGGGCTGTCCAAGTGGGTGGCGGCCTCTCCAGAGGGTATTTGGGGTTGTACGGGTGGGTGGGGGGGCTGCCCAGAGGGTTGGGGGATGTCCAGGGGGGTGTCCAAGGGGGTAGGGGGTGGGGGGTGGTGTCCAGGAGGGGTGGGGGGCTGTCCAGAGGGGTCGGGGGGTGTCCAGGGGGGTTTACAAGGGGGTGGGTGGGTGTGGGGGGCTGTCCAAGGGTGTGGGTGGGTGTTGGGGGGTGTCCAGGGGGGTGTCCAAGGGGGTAGGGGGTGGGGGTGATGTTTAGGAGGGGTGGGGGGGGGGCTGTCCAGAGGGTTGGGGGGTGTCCAGGGGGGTGTCCAAGCAGGTCGGGGGTGGGGGGTTGTGTCCAGGAGGGGTGGGGGTGCTTTCTAGAGGGGTCGGGGGCTGTCCAGAGGGGTCGGTGGGGGTGTCCAGGGGGGTGTCCAAGGGGGTGGATGGGTGTGGGGGGCTGTCCAAGTGGGTGGCGGCCTCTCCAGAGGGTATTTGGGGTTGTCCGGGTGGGTGGGGGGGCTGCCCAGAGGGTTGGGGGATGTCCAGGGGGGTGTCCAAGGGGGTAGGGGGTGGGGGGTGGTGTCCAGGAGGGGGGGGGGGCTGTCCAGAGGGGTCGGGGGGTGTCCAGGGGGGGTGTTATATCTTACTATATTTTGTTTAAAAAATAATATTCAAGCATATTTTTTTAAATACACATCGATTTGTTTTATATTTCAAAATTGTTTACATTCAAATTATTATTTTTTTCATATAAACATATATTTGTCTTATCTAAAAAATATATATATTTTTGCTATTTGTTATAGGTAATAATGAGTTGAAGTTGGATTACGGCACATCGAATGAGCAATGAATATGAGGAAGGTGTTGATGCCTTTTTGGAATTTGCTAAACGAAATGTTCCAAGTAGTGACATTTTTTTCTGTCCATGCCTGAAATGTCTGAATATGAAGAAGTTGAAAAGTAGAGAGATAAAAGATCATCTGATTTGTCATGGTTTCAATCCGAGTTACAACCCTTGGATTTGGCATGGCGAAACTGGACAGAATGTCACTGATGATAATGAATCGCAAGATGGTAACTCCGATGGAATTGAAGAAATGATTCGCGATATTGTAGCAGAACAAATTGAGATAGAACCGACAGTTGCACGTCTATATGGTGATGCCGAAAAACCATTATATCCTGGTTGTACAGATTTTACGGTTTTGTCGGCGGTGTTAAGATTGATTAACCTGAAGGCGAAACATGTATGGAGTGACAGAAGTTTTACAGAGCTGCTACAATTGATGAAAGACATTCTTCCAAAAGATAACGATCTTCCAGATTCACATTATAAGGCCAAAAAAATATTATGCCCGATGGGATTGGGATACAGGAAAATACATGCCTGTCCGAATGACTGCATTATATATAGGAAGGAATATGAATTTCTGAAAGAGTGTCCTAAATGTGGGACATCACGGTATAAGGTGAAAGAAAAATCACAAGCTGATGTAGAGATTACAAAGCACCCTTCAAAGGTATTTTGGTATCTTTCTATAATTCCTCGTTTCAAACGTTTATTTGCTAATTCACATGATGCAAAAAGGTTAAGATGGCATGCTGATGAGCGGGTATGTGATGGAAAAATACGTCATCCAGCTGATTGTCCACAATGGAAGAAAATTGATGCCCAGTACCCTACATTTGGAAATGAAATTAGAAATCTGAGACTAGTCTTGTGCACAGATGGAATGAATCCATACCGAACCCTCAATAGCACACATAGTTCATGGCCTGTTTTATTGGTAATTTACAACCTCTCTCCTGAAGTTTGTATGAAGCGCAAATATGTCATGTTGAGTATCATGATCTCTGGTCCAAAGCAACCCGGCAATGATATTGATGTATACTTGTCACCGCTGATTGATGATTTGAAACTGTTATGGGCTGATGGTATTAGGGTGTATGATTCTTATAAAATGGAATATTTTCAACTGCATGCAGTGCTTCTATTCACTATAAATGACTTCCCAGCATATGGAAATTTGTCTGGATACAGTGTTAAAGGGCATAAAGCATGTCCAATTTGCGAACAACAGACGTCATATTGTCAATTGCATCATGGGAGGAAAACAGTGTACATGGGTCATCGAAATTTTTTGCCTATGGATCACCCTTATAGAAGACTAAAAAAGGCATTCAATGGCTCACAAGAATTTGATACTGCTCCAAAACCTTTATCCCCAGATTTGTATTTTGAGAGGGTGAAAAACCTTGATGTGACATTGGGAAAGACACAGAAATCTGGTAATGATAGACATATTTGGAAGAAAAGGTCAATATTTTTTGAGCTACCATATTGGAGGTATCATGAAGTCAAACATAATATTGATGTCATGCACGTGGAGAAGAATATCTGTGATTCTTTGATCGGAACATTGCTAGATATTAAAGGAAAGACAAAAGATGGGTTGAATGCAAGGTTAGACCTACTATAAATGGGAATACGTTTGGAGTTAGCTCCCACTCCTAAAGGAAGACGAACATTTCTTCCCCCGGCTTGTCATACATTATCGAAGAGGGAGAAAAGTAGCTTCTATCAGTGTCTTCATGATATCAAAGTGCCTCAAGGTTATTCTTCAAATGTAAAAAATTTTGTCTCATTGAAAGACTTGAAGTTGATAGGTATGAAATCACATGATTGTCACGTCATGATGCAACAAATTCTACCAGTTGCACTGCGTGGAATATTTCCCATCCGTGTCAGAAAGACTATAATGCGGTTGTGTTATTTTTTCAATTCAATTTTTAACAAGGCGATTGATGTGAATGCTTTGAACATTTTGGAAAAGGATGCAATTTTTATACTTTGTCATTTGGAAATGTATTTTCCTCCAACTTTTTTTGATATGATGGTGCATTTAATGATTCATCTGGTTCGAGAAATAAAGCTTTGTGGACCTGTATATCTTCGTTGGATGTATCCTTTTGAAAGGTATATGAAAATATTAAAGGGATATGTTAAAAATCCATATCGACCTGAAGCCTCCATTATTGAAAAGTATATTTCTGAGGAGGTAGCAGAGTTTTGTACGAGCTACTTGGCTACGACGCAACACATAGGTTTGCCTCCATCTCGCCATGAACAGGTTAATAATGAGGGAAAGGGGATTCGTGGCTTGAAAGTCAAATCACTATCAGATGAACAGATGAAGAAGTTAGAATCATACATCTTGAATAACATAGCTGATGTTCAACCGTATATCACATTGCATATTAATGAGTTGAAACAATGTCATCCAAAGAAGAAAGAAATGTGGATTTTGAATGAACACAAAAAAACTTTTTTGCCATGGTTTAAAAAGACCTTGCTTGGTAGATCAGATGTATCAGAGACATTAAAATGGATAGTGGGTGGTCCATCTTTAAATGTGATAACATGGTCCGCTTATGACATTAATGGCTATACATTTCATACGAAAGCTCAGGACAACAGAAGTGCAGTTCAGAATAGTGGTGTATTGGTGTTTGCAGAAGCAATGCATTTTTCGAGTGCTAAGGACAGAAACCCAATTTCGGCATCAAGTGCATATTATGGAGTGATTGAAGACATATGGGAGGCTGATTAATTTAAAATTAAAGTTTCTGTTTTTAACTGTAAATGGTTTATCGGTAACAACAGTGTTAGACACGATGAATTTGGAATGACACTTGTTAATCTGAATAGATTGGAAGACACAGCTGATTCTTTTATAATGGCAACACATGCCAAACAAATTTTCTATGTAGTAGATCAATCAGATATGCAGTGGGCTGTTGTTTTACAAGGGAAAAAACAATATGTTGGTGAGGATGAATTTGATGAAGATGCTGATTTATGTGAGATCCCTACTTCCATGGAAAGATTAACAGAACATAATGATGAGTATGTTGAAGACATGGTTTGTGCCATAAGGAACGATCACGACGAAGGAATTTGGGAAAACAATCCAACTGTACATTCCTAAAATTACAGGTAACACATGTTTATTTCTTGTTTACATTTAGTTTTTTCATATAATTTTAGATATTGTAAATTTTTTACTTATTAAAACATGTATCAAACCAAAATGATAAAACAATAAAAACTGTAAAGAGGAGAAGTCCTGGGCGCACCGGCGGGCCGGTGATGAGCCAGCGGCCGACCGGTGGTCCAGACAGAGAGGAAGGCTCTCTGTCTGGTCCACCGGCCGACCGATGGTGATCCAGCGGCCGGCCGGTGGTCCAGACAGAGAGGAAGGCTCTCTGTCTGGTCCACCGGCTGGCCGGTGGTGATCTAGCGGCCGGCCGGTGGTCCAGACAGAGCAAGGCTGTCTGGTCCACCGGCCGGCCGGTGACACCAGGCAGTGGGCAAGTCTACTGCCTGGGTCCTCCGGATGGCCGGTGAGCTCACACCAGCTGACCGGTGGACTCAGTGAGTCCACTTTTCAGCTTTCTTGGTCCAACTCCTTGGCAACCTTTTGCCTATCAACAAAAACACTTGAAAACAAGTTAGAACATAATAAGAGTGATTGTGATCATTAAAATCCAAGAGAGAGGGGTACAACAGACTGTGTTTACCATGTTTATCATTGTTTAACATGCTTACCATATTACCAATGTTTACTATTATGTAATTTAGTACACTTTTCTATTTTCTGATTAAGTAGTATTACAATATTTGAATTTGTATATTTGTGAACTAATGTTTGTTTTTTTGATTTGAAGGAAAATGACAGATCAATCAGTTGATCAGCCACATGATTCTGGAGATGAGCATATTGGTCATACATCTGGGGAGGAACATTCACATGCTCCTATTACGAAAAAGAGTTCAAAGGTTGGTAAGCGTGGGTGCACACATTTACCAAAATTATCACTTGCTCGTACGAAGGAGGAGAGGATAGTCGTGGAGTTTGATGATGATGATCTTCCTAGAGGTCCAAATGCTAAAGATTTTAAGGGTTTTGTAGCAACTCAGGCTAAGAGCAAAGTAAGCATTCTCTATGATGATTGGAGAAGTGTGGATAAGGAGATAATTTCTCAGCTGTGGGAGACCATTTTGGTAAGATCTTTTTCTATTGTTTGACTGTTCTTTAAATGTTTCTAGTATATATAATATTTTTAACCTCTTTTTTATCAGATGACATTTGATATTCCTGACACTGGAGGAGTAAGGAAGAAATGCTTATCGTTGGCTGCTAGGAGATGGAGGGATTTCAAATCAACCCTCTCATCTGATTTCATTTATGGTCATAGGAGTCATGAGAATCCATGTCGTATATATCCTTTTATAGATGAAGACACATGGAGACAATTTTTTGAAAGTAGAAGAAAAGAATCATTTTTGGTAAGGGCAATGTAAACTTTTATAAGCTTTCTTATATAAATTATCTTATTATTGTTTTGTTAATGATTACTTATTCTTAATTTACAGCAAACAAGGAAAGCTCATCAAGAGATCCAATCTAAAAATGTATACCATCATAGTTTATCTCGGGGAGGGTATGCATTATTGGAAGAACAAATGATGGCAGAAAAGTTTCAACAACTAAGAGCTAAGTCTTCAAGCTCTGGAGAGGTGGCCCCTCCATCCCCTCCATCTAGACATGAGAAATGGAAAAGAGCTCGGAAGGGCAAAAAAGGATAATATCTTTCGGAAGAATCGAGACTCGTAGTTGAGAGGATTGTAAGATATCTATTTTATTTATTTAAGTTTACTATTTTCGTCATATATTTCCAATCATTATAGAAATTTTCAATTAATTATTACAGGACTCTCTTGAGGAGCAGAGTTCACAGGGGACATTTACACCATCTGGGAGGGAAGATATTTTATCTGTGGCATTGGGAAAGCCCGAACATCCTGGCCGTGTAAGAGGATATCCAGCAGGTGTATCGGTAAGAAAAGTGTTGCCACGTTCCTCAACTTCTAACGTTGAGGGAGTTTATAAAAAAAAATAGAATCCTTGGAGGCTGAAGTCCATAATATTAATGCGACAATGGAGGACAAGATTAGAGCATCGGTGTAGTTTATGTTTGCAGACTTGCAAAGACAATTTAAGGGTGCAGCTCCCACTCCACCTCTCCCAGTAGCTCCCACTCCCCCACCTCAGCCTGCGGACCCCATTTTTGATCCTCCTCCTCCGCCGCAGCTACCTACTTACTGTGAGTTGTATGTTGATGATCCTCAACATAATATAGTTGCATATGGGATGGTATATTGTATAGGAGATACAGTTCATCATCAACAGTTAGAGGTAGAGAATCAGAGGGTCACTGTACAGGATATTATAGATAGATCAGCTCGGATACCATTACCTACAGATGAGGTGACGACAGTTGGACATAGTATCGGCCATTTTTTACTTTGGCCATCCAGACTTCTTCGACTCATTACCATAGAGGTATGGATGTTATATCTTTTATTTTATATTTTTATTAATGTTTTATCATTTGAAAACTAATATATTTTTCAATTTATTTTTACAGGAATACTTCAAAGGTAAAGAAATACTGTATAGACAACAACAAAGACAGATAGCTATGACATCAGATGCAGATACTAGCAGTCTTGACAAATTGTCAAGATATTCAAATTTGTTGGCGGATCATTATGACTTTACAATGGAAGCTCATGTCTGTGGACGTGAACTAAGTGTGGGGATTATGAAAACTGATATCATGGAGTTTGTCACTGGAGATAAGTTGGGCATCAACGTGGTGCAAATTTTTATCATGTAAGTCTTAACACCTTTTCCTTGCGTTATATTTATTAAAAATGTATACTTATGTCTGCTTTGTATTAGGTATCTGTATAAAATTTGTGAGAGGAATGAGCTGACAGATGTATATGGATTCGTGGACCCACAATTGATTTCCCCTGAAGCATGTGCATTGGATGAGGAACAAAGAATGATTTATATTGCTGATAGATTTGAAAAGAATGTAATCACACAGTGTTGGATGATGCCTTTTTGTGAGAGGTATGAAACACATCCCTCTCAAAGAGTTAATTATCTTTTAACATAAAAAACCACTAACGTTAAATTTCCTTTTATCAGGGATCATTGGATGTTAGGGGTTTTTTTCCCTAGGGAGAAAGCACTTTATTGGATATGCTCTCTCCATGATGATGTGCGAGAAAGTTTTAAAAATATATTGGAAACGTAAGTTTCAATTTCACAATAGTTTTATATATTATAATGAATTTTAAATTTACCCCATTCGTATTATTTTCTAACAGGGCATGGGTCCACTTTCGAAAAAGCGCAAAGAAAAGGAATTTCAAGATCAAATATGTACATGCGAAGGTAAATATCCATTTATAATTTGTACATTTTGATTTATTACATAAAAATAATATATTGAATTTACACTCATTCAAACAGAAATGTCATGAGCAACAAGGAATCATCGAATGCGGATATTACATGTTAAGATTTATGTATGAAATAATAACAACTGGGACAGTTCTAAGTTTTGACCTAGTAAGATTTCCTCTTTCTCATAATATTTCAATTTGATTTATTCATTATACACGTTGACTACTATCCTTTTCCTTTGTAGCTTTTTGATGACCCTCAACCCTTTACTGCTGAAGATATCAAACACTTACAAGTGGAGTGGTCAAATTATTTTACAGGTTTGATTGACTTTTAGTTGTTTGTAATGTAAAATGTAATTTTGAATATTGTCAATGTAATTGTGTATTTAGTAGTCGTTTAGGTTGGATTTAGTTTTTTTTGAAGTTGACAGTGTAAGTTTTGAATGTTATATAAGTGAATGTTTAATTTTTCTCTACTTCTTGTTTTGGTCTACTGTTGATGGTTTTTCTGGTCTGGATTTTGGTATGGGGGGAGAGGTTCCAAGGGGGTGGGTGGGTGTTTGGGGGGTGTCCAAGGGATATGGGAGGGGTGTCCAAGGTGTGTTTGGGGCTGTCCTAGGGGTCGGGGGGGGGGGGGGTGTAAATGAGGGTGGGGGGGTGTCCAAGGGGTGGGGGGTGTCCAAGGGGTGGGGGGGTGTCCAAGGGATATGGGAGGGGTGTCCAAGGTGTCTGGGAGTTCTGTCCAAGGGGCCGGTTGGGTGTAAATGAGGGTGGGGGGGCTGTCCAAGGGGTGGGGGGGTGTCCAAGGGGTGGGGGGGGGGGGGGTGTCCAAGGGATATGGGAGGGGTGTCCAAGGGGTGTTTGGGGCTATCCTAGTGTTCGGGGGGTGTAAATGAGGGTGGGGGGGCTGTCGAAGGGGTGGGGGGGTGTCCAAGGGGTGGGGGGGTGTCCAAGGGATATGGGAGTGATGTCCAAGGTGTCTGGGAGTTCTGTCCAAGGGGCCGGTTGGGTGTAAATGAGGGTGGGGGGGCTGTCCAAGGGGTGGGGGGGTGTCCAAGGGGTGGGGGGGTGTCCAAGGGATATGGGAGGGGTGTCCAAGGGGTGTTTGGGGCTGTCCTAGTGTTCGGGGGGTGTAAATGAGGGTGGGGGGGGGGGGGGCTGTCGAAGGGGTGGGGGGGTGTCCAAGGGGTGGGGGGGTGTCCAAGGGATATGGGAGTGGTGTCCAAGGTGTCTGGGAGTTCTGTCCAAGGGGCTGGTTGGGTGTAAATGAGGGTGGGGGGGCTGTCCAAGGGGTGGGGGGTGTCCAAGGGGTGGGGGGGGGGGTGTCCAAGGGATATGGGAGGGGTGTCCAAGGGGTGTTTGGGGCTGTCCAAGGGCTCGGGGGGTGTCCAGGGGTCGGGGGGGGGGGGGGGGTGTCCAAGGGGTCTGGGAGGGCTGTCAAGGTGTGTGGGGGGGGTGTCCAATGGGTGTTTGAGGCTGTACTAGGGGTCTTGGGGGTGTAAATGAGGGTGGGGGGGCTGTCCAAGGGGTGGGGGGGGGTGTCCAAGGGGTGGGGGGTGTCCAAGGGATATGGGAGGGGTGTCCAATGGGTGTTTGAGGCTGTACTAGGGGTCGTGGGGGTGTAAATGAGGGTGGGGGGGCTGTCCAAGGGGTGGGGGGGGTGTCCAAGGGTTGTGGTGGGGCTCCAATGTGGTGGGGGAGGGCTGGCCAGGTTGTTAGGTGGGTCTAGATGAGGGTGGGGTTCAGTTGGGGCTTGGGGGAGGGCTGGCATGGTTATTTTTGTTGTTTGGTTTCTGGTTGCTTTTTGGTGAGAGCAGTACAATTATTTAAAAAAAAAAATACCGCTTTCACGTCGGTTATTTTATAACCGACGTGGTAAATAAATCGGTAGGGGTTTATCACGTCGGTTTTTTCGAGAACCGACGTGATAAACCGTTCCCGGGCCTTTTATCACGTCGGTTCTTAATATAACCGACGTGCTAAAAGGCCTGGGAATCGATTTACCACGTCGGTTATTGGATAACAGACGTGCTAAAACGTTTCCCAGGACTTTTTATCACGTCGGTTATTTAAGAAACCGACGTGATAATAGGCCCGAGGAAGGGTTAATCACGTCGGTTATGTCATAACCGACGTGATAAACACCGTGATGTTAGGGATGTTACGTCGCGTTTTAAATAACTGACGTAAAAAACGTTATTTATAACGTCGTCCGTATTAACGTCGCCTAAAAACCGACGTAAATAATGAAAAATAACCGACGTAAAAAATGTTTTCTGCACTAGTGATGATATCTAACAACACTTAGGAAAATACAATGGAATGGGATTAAGGAAAATCTGGGTCATTACATCAGTTACCTCTCAAATGATTAGTATCCTCAAGAATCAAAACCAAACTCAGAAATGAAGAAAACCTCTAAACAAAATAATCACTAGGAAATACCTATCAAATAGTTACAATTCTACCAATAAGTCATAAATAAGCATAAGAGATCAACAAGATCAAACAAATTAGCATAAAATATAATAATCTAAAATAAGTCAGTATCAAGTAAAACATCTCATGATTAAAGAAAAATAAGGATCAAAGCATCTTAGGATATTGAGTATAAATCTAAGACTCATGTTACCATATTCATTCCTTTAATCCATAATACATTCAAAAAATTAAAACCAAATGAATAGAATTCCCACACAAAACATTATCTCGATGATCCTAACACTAAATCAGTTGCTCCACAAAAAAATCATCATCCTCTGCATATAATTATCCTCAATTAATGGAATTTGAGTTATCATTATGATATAAATGAATCTAAAATACCTGGAAACATTATGGATATGGTCTATCTATGGTGGGAGTGCTAACTAATACACCACCTCATCAGTGTGTCCTAACACCTAAAAAGGGATAATAAAATGATGAGAAATCTTACTCCCATGACCAAACCTTCACCAAATATATAAGGGTTAAATTTAAATAAAATATGATATCTGACATTTTACTTTATAGAACTCCTCCTCTGATCAACATAATACTTCTGATAGTCCCACACCAGCTTCATCCACTCCTAGATTATCTAAACCTTCTCTGTTGTGCTCCACACCACATCTAGTTTAAGGACCACACACTCTCCAGCCTCATTCCTGCATAATGGATATCCAAAAGGCCACCCATAAAATACCTCAATTGAAACCATATATATGGAAGATTGGTGAATATTATTATAATAAAACCAAACCATAGGTAGGTTTCTAACCCATGATCCACCAAAATCTAAAATACAATATTGCAACATAACCTCTCATGTATTAATGGTTTACTCTATTTGAATTATTTTTTGATGATGGAGGTAGTAATAAGGTGTATCTAATATCAAAAAACACACTAAAGATATCCCAAAACTCAGGAGATAAAATGAGGATAATAGTCAGAGATGATGGTCCTCGATACCTTGTGAAGCCTCACTATCTCATCCACATACCACTAGGACAAAACATCCACAAAACCTGACTCCCAGATCTCTAGAAAGTGAGATGAATTTTTTAACTAATAAAAAATTACGAAAATATAATTATACCCTCCTTGGACCTAAGGCATAATAATAATGAAATAAATTGTGATATCCTTCCACTTCTACTCAGGAACATCCAATGTCTATAAAAAACCACTAGGGACTAGATGCTATGCCTCTACCTACTGATAGACCAAGCATCATGAAACAAACTCTACTCTAGACTTCTTCATCTTGGTTTAAAAAATACAAATCCTAAAATATGATAAATCTTAGATATTCTTGGATATATTTATAATGGTGAGTTATGAAAATCATGAAGAACCTCCTCATATATCACCATATAAATAAAAAATCTCCACTAAAACAATATCTAATGTCATTAATACCCTGAACATCCCTTAAGAGTGTCACCATAGAAGATGCAATATCACATCACCTTTACATATAAGTCTCCCCATTGAGGCTCTTATACTTGTTGCATCGTGGACAATTTCACTATCATTGGGTATCAAAAGCCTCTGCTGCCAACCCTATCCACATTAATATGCATCACTCAAAGCTACTCCATTACTACCTAATTATATCCAAACTCTTGAATTTCATCTCCTAGTGAATTATTGCTTAGTGTATCAACAACTAAATTCCCTTTACCCAAGGTGTAAGGGATCTCAAAGTCACAATCCTAAAATAATTCCATCGGCCTCTACTGACATATATTTAGATTCTATTGAAAAAAGATATCCTCAAGGCCATGTGATCTATGAAGACCAAAAAACTATCATCGATGAGTTAATTTCTCATAAAATTAAGAGAAAACAAAATTTCCACTAACTTGAGATCATGAGTGGAATAATTATGTTTTTGGGGATATAAATTTTTATACCCATATGATATTACCACCCTCTACTGCATCAAGATGAAACCCAAACCAATATGGAAAGTTTTATAGAAAACCTTAAAAATTACTACCTCCTATAGGAATTTAAGGATGGGGGTATTGATCAACTTCAACTTCATGTTGTTGAAAACTACTTAGCACTGATCTAACTATAAAAAATCATGTTTATTTCTATTCAATTCTTTCAATGGAGTTGCAATCTAATAAAATTTAGACACAAACCTTCTATAACAGTTCATATATCCAAGAAAAATATATACCTATATAAAATTATTAGGTTATATCAAAGAAATGAACACATTTATATTCATTTGATCAACTATTACTCCCTTATAGGACACCACATTCCCAAGGAAATGTACCTTCATCCAAAAATTTCATTTGGTAAATTTTTCATAGAGTTGATAGTGCTAAAGGACTTGTAAAATATTCCTAGTATTATCAAAAGTTTCCTCCTATGACTTTGATTATATGAGAACTCCATTAATGAAGAATATCATGAAATGATCCAAGAACTCATGGAACACAAATTTTAGGAGTCCCATTAACATAGATAGGTAATTTGTGACACTAAATGATATAACTACAAATACGAAGTGCCTATAATGACATCGAAAAGAAGTCTTTAGGATACCCTAATCCTTCTCCCTCATTTGATGATATCCATACCAAAAATTAATCCTATAAAACCATCTATATCCCTTTAACTAGTCAACCAAATCATCTATCCTTGTAAGAGGATAGAAGTTTTTGACCATCACCTATTTCAATAAATAATAGTATATACACAACCTCATACTCTCATTCGGATTTTTAGTGAACAACACCAGATCACCCCTAGAGATACACTAGGTCAAATGAAACTATTCTTCATAAAATCATCAATCTAAATCCTTAACTCTCATAAATTAGAAGGTTACATCAAATAAAGAACCATTAAAATTAGGGAGGCACTAGGTTGCAACTCTATCATAAACTCAATAATACATAAAGGGAGAAACATCATAACCTATTTAGGGAAAACATCTAGAAATCATAATAACATATTTATGGAAAACATCTAGAAACTCTTAAAAAACTTTAAGAAACTGCATTACCCACACCTATTTAAAATCCAATGATATCACTACTAGCTAAGACAAGAGAGGATGTGAATGAATATGACTCATCTGGTGATATTTCTCACCAATGAACACTATACATTAGCCTTCCATGTCATAGGATAAAAATATCATCTAAAAGAAATCAATGATTTAATGAATATAATAAAACTGTTACATGATAAGGATTAGATTATGTGGTTGTATCCAAAGTACAAATAAATCCCCCAATGACTGATGCTTCCCTATCATTAGATCACAATCCTGACATATATCAAAAAACTTAAATGGCCTCTAATTAGAATTGTCAATGCTAAAGGCATTGGAAGTCTCTTTGACTCTATTTCTAAGGAATAGACTAAGGTGGGTGAGTTAAAAGAATGAAATTCTATAGAATCAAATAAAGGAAAATCCAGAGTATAAGTTAACCAAACAGTATCTCAAACAATCTCTTTCTTTCTTGGAATCAACACATTCACTGCATAGAACTGTCCACATATAGCTCCTCTACCCTATTAGACCTACTAGTGAACACCTCCATGACCATGATTATCCCTATGTCCATAAGGGTAAGGAAAATCAAAAGTCTAACCTCTACTATATCTATATCATATTGATGGTACATATTCTTATTTTACCTACTACTAATATAGACTTAAAGAAAAATATTTATAGGGATGATACATAATACGAACACACACACCCTAATTAACATTGAGAAAAATTGATCATAAATATCATTGTTTTCCATTTCCTTAAGCACACAGGTACAGATATCCTAGTTGATGCATTGGAACTTCCGAATTCAGATAAATGAGAAGAAAAGTTCTAGGACTGACTCCCCTCTAGTTGAAACCTCTTCTAACTTGATATTTTTTATCCTACCTAAAACAATAAACCCCTTAGAAAGTGATGATAAACTCTCTAATAAGATGATACCTAATATTAATTCATTCTCTTGATCACCCCTGCCTTATTTTTAACCTCCAAATACACAAGAAATAAAAAAAGGGTGATTTTATATCGAATAGCTGGATGATATTCCTTCTCAGGGTGCCTCATTCTATACCCATCATTCAAAAAAGTATAAGGAGAAAACTGAAGTATTAACTTGAAGAAAATAAAAATCTCCATAGGATTAGGATCTCCTATTGAAGGAGATAAACTCCCACCACTTTACTACCTTCACTGTCGATGATATAAACTACACATGAAACTACATATGAAAATAATTACATGATACTTCTGACTCCTTCCACTCTCAAAAATATAGAATTCACAACTAGCACACTACCCCTCACTTCTGGATTATTTCTAATGGAACCTAATACTTCATCCTAGCCTGACATAAACTAAAATATATCTCTAACTCCTCCAGCTAGTACTCAATTTATAAACCAGAAATTTTCCCCTTATATTTCTACAATATCTGACACTATAACTCTCATAGATCCATCCTCTAGGAATCAGTCTCATCAGTTGGGTTGACCCTATGGAAGTTAACAAGATCATCTTTATAAACCTCTATAACCTAAGTGATGCATAAATGATGTCCATGATCCATATCTTCTATCAGGAAAGGAAAATACTAATATCAATATTAGAGAATTCATTCATGATCATTCAGATAGATTCTTTTAACTTCCCAATATCATGCCAATTCAAACACAAGCACCAAAATATATAACACATGTACTTATCCCAAGTCTATATACCATAATAAAAATTATCTTTCCTAGAGTGTTATGTAAACTTAAGGTTCTTAAATCAGATCATAGGGGATCCTAATCACCTATTTTCTAGTTAGTATCCCTTACTACATAACATGATAGGTTCGAATAACACTATTTATCTACCATTTTTGTGGAATCCAAACCAGTGGATATCTCAAAAAACCATCATAACTCTCATCCATGACTCTGATCTCACTTTCCATGACCATTCTCTACTATTAACCCCTAGAAGGTCTATAGTGAAGATGAGAGTGACCCCCCAAAACCCAAATCCAAAAGTCCATGGGTTGGTGAATATCACTGAGGGTATAAATAAATAATGTGATGAATTAACTTTAAAATCCTAGGAAAATAAATTGAAATCACCAATAAAATAAATATAACAAATGAAACTTATTTCCCATAATAAAACACAATTCATGTAAATGTTATAAAAATACAAGTCTCCAAGATACAATTCCAAAATAAACTCCTAGGGTAACAACTAAAACTATAGATCCAAAATTCAAGATGATACTATCTATATCGATCTCAAAATTCCTCTTAGAAACCTATAAAATATATTTATATATATAGGGGTGAGAATACATGTATACTCATAAGGATCCTCTCTAAGACCACTCAAGAAAATGTGGAAGAAGCATACTAATACCTCAGTGAATAAATAACAGAACCAATATGTACTAATACTAGGTTAACTAACACCCAACCTCATTAAGGATACCCCCAAAAATATAAAAAACAAGTAGTAAATTAATATCAAAGAATACAAGGGTACCCCACACCACTTCCCTACTAGTTTTTCACTCTCATTCCACAATGAAAACATCTTGGAACTCCTATACCTTTCATATCATCATATCTACATCTATACACCCAAATATCATATAACTACATCATAATCACATAACAACTTATCCATGACCACATATGAAGTATCTATATCACAATTACACATCAAATTTCCATTATATTAAGGTATGATGAACATCAAGGACATAAAAATTATTCCCCAATCCTACCATGAATGACCCAAACCATATACCACATCATCATTCCATAATTATTACATCAATATCACTTCTGAATTTTGGATATCACATCCGGTACATATAACAACTATCCATCACAACCATTCTATGTCTAGAAGGGAGAGCGGGGATTAGGGAGTAGTCATCCATCCATTACCTTTCCAAATTTGATGTTTGGGGAAGACACTCAAAACCCAAAACATTTGGACGTTGGTAAGGTTATCCAACTCAGGTTGGGTGCACATAAAATCACAATAAAATAAATCATACATATCACAACCACACACACAAACCCAAACTAAAGGGTTTATCGAAAAAAATTACTACAAACCATAGTCATCACCACATCATCTCCATATCCAAACAAAAATTGCTTCCACTACCTCTGATCAAGTTACCCCTCTATTCCACAAAAAATAGCCACAATAATAACCATAAATTCCCTTTAAACACAACATTTATACATTTATGGATTTACCATTTTCTAGATTTATTATATTCATTATTACATTCATTAATAATATTTAATGAAAAATTTTCATCGGTCATCTCTTACTTTTAATCCCATCTACTAAGCATTTATTAAATTATAAATACCTTTTAAAAAACACACCATTATTCATTTCCAACCTACTTTCTAGTTCTATATAAATTATTTATATTTAATTCTATTCTATAAAACATATACTCACACAATACCACACCTCATAACTATCCAACACAATAACCATCATGCAACCCATGCTAACAGATACCACAATTTCCACAAAACCAATCCCCTTCCACAAAAATAGCCTTACCATCGCTGCCACAATAATAGTCACATCATCCCATGAAAAAATAATTTAATTCATAATAAAATGGCACAAAAATACACAAAATTATATAAAATCATCAAAAAATGTATAATGAAATAATATTTTAATTCATTATTTCTTGGTATATCATTTATGGATAACATACGCATCTTTAAAGTTCATGATTATCCAAACAATCTAGATTCAAATTATTATAAATTTATAGGGGTTGATTCTAATACTTAATCTGAATAATAAATTCAGAAAGCACAATAGCACCAAGAATATAAATTAGAACAATAATTTAATATAAATGATTAATATAAATATCCATTAAATATAAGAAATAAAAAAACTAGATAAAACTTAAGTGACACCCCCTTAATTTTAGTATTACAATTTTCATATTTTAAGAGTTAATTTTCACCATTTATTCAGATGAAAATAAAAACATAATAATTACATGATTTAAGAGAGAGAGTCATTAAATAGTCTACCTTGATGTGAAGATTCCATGACTTGTTTCAAAAGGACTGGGAAAAGGATAGATTATCACATGCCTAAAATTCATAAGGATGTAACTTGAAATTATCATAGGGTCTCATTGAACTTGAAGGGCATCAATATGGTCATTTAGGCTTGAGGAAAATAGAAAATATTGAATAGAGAGGGACTTATAATTTTTTAGATAACTAAATCATGAACTAATGGTGGTTTTACTAGAAATTCATTCCTAAAAACCCAGTAACACCCCCTTTATTCACCCTTAAAATCAATTTTGATAGTCATCCTCACATCATAATAATAAATATTCCTAAAATTATGACACATCTCATGCATGGAGATGGTTTTTTCATTATGAAAAAATTACTTATTTTAAAGGTTTATGATTTAAAATTCCATTTTAAATCATAAAATATGATTTAATCTTAAGAAAATAAGTATGATAAATTTTACTAAGGGAATGACTCTTACAAATAAAAATATAAGGGTAACTTTGAGATGGTCTATAAAAATCTAGAAAAGTATCAAGAATGTCATAAGATTCATCATAAAGAATATAATATTCATTTATACAACAAAGGAAGTGACTATTATACATTAGAAAGTTTACTCTTATGATTCCAACAAATACTCATATGTTTTAGAATTTTACAAAGGGAAAAACTCTTATAAAATAAAGAGTGACCATTACGAAGAAGGGAAAGACTCTTAAGAAATCTCATTTAAACTTAAAAAATCATATTAATCTTGTGAAATTTAAAATACCCTTACGAAATAAAAATTTAATCTTATGAAAATCTAAATAACTCTTATAAAATACAATGTTACTCTTATGATTTTACAAAAATAATCTTACGCAATATCATTTTACTCTTATGAAATGAAAATTTACAAAGTAAAAGACTTTAAAAAATTATCATATGAATCTTTAAAAATATGTAATAAATCTTATAAAAATAAAATGAACATTATAAAATATCAAAATACATAAAAAATCTAATGACTCTTAGGATTTTAGAATTTGACACACTCATCAACATAAGGGCCATTTCCAGACATAGCCAAAAATTATACCAAACCTCAAAAAATAAAAAATTTATTTAAAATATAAAATTAAAATATATAAATCTATTAATAACTCTATTAATACCAAGAAACATCCTTTATAATCCCATGGCACTTGAGAAAAGGAAAAAAATCAGGGAAAATCCAGGCCCTTACCTCGTGATCAGTGGGTGTTACGACCTGGAATAAATTTTGTGTGGGTTTTTTGCTAAGGAAAAAACTTATGTAATGTAATCACATAATGGTTAATGGATACACACCATGATGAGTACCCTTTTTATTATATTATAAAATACTTACATACGATCATTCCATGACAAGTGGTTGTCATAACATGGTGGGATTTTGTGGGGTTTTTTTGTTAAGGTGGAAATACTAATTTATGGAGGTGACGCTGTGGAAGGTGTATAATTATATGAATGTGTAAAACCTTAAATATTATTTGGAAAATATCACATATTTTCTTTTTAAATTTTCATATTGAGATTCTGGTAATTCCATGATGCCTTTTTCATAGGGTCTTTAGTTATGGATGAGGTATGTACATCATGTTGTGAACTAAGGGACTATGTTGTAATGGTTGTATAGAAGAGGGAATCACACCATGACCCATATATATCATTTTTAATGGTTAATTTTTAAATTTTCTATTTATATATATAACTATTGTTTTAGGATATGAATCCCTTTGGGTTTTGATTGAGTGGTCGTGTAGGTAGGGCCATTTCAGATAGCTCTCCCCCCTCTTCCCAAAATATTTACCCCTTGAGGAGGGGAAATTCTTAGGTGATTTTAAGATTAATTCAAGGTGATTTCTTCCTCTACTTACCTATTTTTTACTTTAATTTTTCTAATTTTTAACTTTATCATCTTTGTCTAGGGTTATTGATGACTTCAACATAGAAAAATTGAACTAATCCAGAGTGATGGTAATTTTTCTCAACTTGGGTAGAGGAGATCTTGAGTGGATGAATGAAAATATTTATTTATATTTTGGTAGATGTATTACACTTACCTTTTTATTTAGTTGTTTTAATTAAATTGGATGAAATTATCAAGTTACTAGGTTCTAGGTGATAGGGATTTTGTTCATGGGTGTGTTGGGAGCATGCCACAGGTGGTGGGCATTCTGTTGCTCAAGGTTTTGGTAAGTGGAAGTATCCTAGAGCTTGGGAGAGGATATGAACTTGAACAATGCATGGAAATTATTGGTTGAGGATGTGTATAGTTTAGCAAGTAAGGTATCTCTGAATAATGTAGATGGTTACTAAACATCTCCCTAAGGTTTATGAGTTATATTTATGTGCATGTGGCATGCGAACTCCCCACTTTTATGGAGGAATTTTGATGTGTAAAATCATTGAAGCATAATTAAAAATATTTAAATACCCATATCCCTCACACTTAAAACCCAACATTATCCCAAATTTTGAATCCTAAGTGAGTGAAACATTTAAAATAGTTTGGTTTAAAATAATTTTCAATTTATAAGTTAAAATATATTTGAATAGGTCATAATAAAGTTAAAAAACACACTTTCCATACTTCCAAAATAGTTTCCAATATATATTTTAGAAAGTTTATTCTTTTACTTTGAAAATAATAAATAATAATTCACAGATTAGCACAAAAGGTATCATGTTGAAAAATAATTTATACAATATATTTTTTGAATCCAAAAGTATTTTAAGGCTGATGATTATGTTTTAAATTTGGTTCAATTTTATTTTCAAAAACCTATATATGAGAAAGATAAAAATCTAGTAAAGTAAAAAAAACACTCAATTTAAACAATCAAGGTAACTCCCCCACACACAATTCCTAGTATAAAGAATACTTCAAAACATATGTGAAAATTTAATAAAGCAAAAAAATATAGGATATTACATGAATATGGGGATTTAATCAATTAAATGAAAACATAAAACTCCCTTTACATTTCACTAGATAATAATACCCCATTTCTCCTATAAGAACCAAAATCAAATAAAAAATTCCATAAATTAAAGCTCAATAATAAAATGGGTAAAAAGTTTAGGATGAGTAGGAAGTGATTTAAGAATGATTTGTTAATAAATGTCCTTTTATAACTTGAAAAAAATTTGAAAATATTCTTCTAATGACCAATATAAGACTCCAAATGACCGTGCATACAAATGATCATGGGGGTCCTCTTGTTAGGTCAATCGATGAGTGATTATGTGATTGCGAGAAGCAACTGAACATAACAAGAAGTGGGAATTTACCACATAAAAAACATACTAACCAAATGTGATTTGTGTGTTATATCAATTGATCACACACTAAAACCATTTACCATATATGAAATTTCACAATGTCCAAAATTCTCTGTAAAAATAATTAAAAATCAACCACAAGAAATAAATTGATCACATGAAGAAAACTTGATCGAGTACTAGACTCGCCATATGAATGTATGCGATCATGAGAAGACAAGTGATACTAGGAAGAAGATCACGATAGGGATTATTATTATTAAATAATAAAAAAACAAAAAACAAATAACCATGGGTTATCTTCCACGAAACAAGGTGTTTATTTTATTCATTTAGGCTCATATAGAGCTTAAGAATAAAGGAAAAAATTACAGTCAATTGTTGTCACTCAAATTAAAGATTAATCTTTTGTCCATTAACCAATAAGGGAATATTCTCCTCACCTATAAATTCTATATCTCCATTAAACCACACCCTCAAGATAATAAAAGGTCCTCAACCCTTAAACTTTAGATTCATAGGGAAAATTTGTAGCCAATAATTGAAAAGTAACAACTTTTTTCCACACTTAAAATTCCTATTCTAAATTATGGAATCATTGAAAGCCTTATTTATATCTTTATAAATTCTTTAATTTTCATAATACTCCCTTCTTATCTCATCAAGATCACTTAACTAAAGAAATTTTCTCTCACTAGTAGTCTTAAAATCGAAATTCAAATCCTTTAAAGTCAAAATGGATTAATGAAACAAATCCACAAGCAAATGACATGTTTTCCCAGAATGAAGTCTATAAGTAGATATTACTATAGGAGTTTTGAATGTAGTTATATAGACCCATAGGGACTCATTTATCTTTAAAGGCAAATATTTCCTATAATTAAAAAAAGTTTTCAACATTTTTTTAAGAAACATATTTTAGACATAAGATTTCTCACTTGATTTTTCATGGTAAATATTTCCAATTTTATGAAAAAAATTATATTTTTACATGAAATATTTGAACTTAAAATTCTTGAAATGTGTTCCATTATTAAAAATTAAATCTATAGTAATTTCAAATATAGAAACAATATTCTTCTTGTTGAATTTTACTATACTAATAGCTTGATTATTTGAAAGTTCCACCGCCTTTACCCACTTTGACACATAGTTACAACTATAAGAATGTGCTTATTACCATAAGAAGATGAAAATTGTTCCATGAAATATAATCCACAGAAATAAATAATTTCAACCTCTAAAATCATTTTTTTATATATTGTTTTAAACCTATATTTCCTATTCTCTAGAACTTGTAACAACTAACTACCAAACTCCTAGAATCCTTGATAAAAGTAGGCCAATAAAAACCGTCTTGAAGCACTTTATGGTAATTATTCTCTACAATATTATTTCCAAATAATGGCAAAGAGTAATAACTCTAAATAATATGTAATATTTCTTCCATGATTACAAATCTATTTAGAATACCATCGGTTAAAAACCTAAACAATAAAGGATAATCCTAAAAGTAGTACTTTAGCTAAAAAATAAACCTTTATTCCTTTTATTTTATAGAAAATAAATTTTAATGACAGCTACATCTTGAAATTTAGAAAAATAAATATACCAAGAAGCTCAGACAGATGTTATAACCAATAATATTTCATCTGGGAATGATGAGTTAAACTCCCTTAGGTCACTATTTTGTGTACTAGACAACCTGGAAATGTGATTAGCCACAACATTTTCAACAATTATTATCTATTATTTCTAAATAAAATTATGGAAAAGTAGTATCTGTATAATTATCATTGGATTATACTTATTCATGGATATCTTATACTTTAAATTTAAATGATAAGTTAAAAAATCAACTCTGAATAAATCAGATACTACCTAAATTTATTAAGGGAGATAACAATAACTCGTAATTCCTTTTTAGTAGTGGGGTAATTACTTTATAAATCATCTAGTATCCTACTATCATATCACACCACATGAAACGTTATTTTTTTCCATTTCCCCAAGAATATCCCCACAACCACATCACTTCCAATACACACAACTTAAAAATGAAACATCTAATCTGGGGTAGTGATGATGGGTAAATAAGTAAGTTTTTCATTAATAATATTAAAATATTCTAAATATTTTTTATCTAAATAAAAATGTGTATCCTTAACCAATAGAGAATAAATGGGGTTTTTGTTATTTTGATAAATCTATTATAAACCTCTTTTAGAAACCAACAAGCCCCAAGAAGCTTCTAATTACTTTGAAATTCTCAAGAGGGTTGGTTTTTGAATGACCTCTATTTTGGAATTATCAATCTATATTACACTCATAGATACTTTATAACCAATAAATATCATTTATATGATAATAAATTAACATTTTTTCTAATTAAACATAAGGTTCGTCTCTAGAAATATTCCAAAATATAATTTCAAATTCCATAAATAACTTTCAAATATGCTTCCAACAATGGAGAAATCATCCATGAATACCTCTATAATACTCTCAACCATATTGGATAAAGTATCCATCATGAATCTTTAAAAGGTTTCCAATCATCACATAAGACAAATAGAATTATTTGGTAAGAAAATTACCCCAATGTAAAAGAAAAATTGGTCTTTTTCTAGTCTTTAGGGGATATTAGAATCTAGTGGTAACCATAATAACCATCAATAAAATTGAAAAATTTATTTCTAGGCAGCCTCTTAAGAATTTGATATAAGAATGTAATTATAAAATGATACTTTATAGTGTTTAATATTCTTCTAATATATATAGAATCTACATCTTTCACCTATCTAGTATAAATTTGTTCATTATTTTCATTTATGATGTCTGTAACACCTCCCTTCTTGGGAACAACCTGAATAAGGATGACCCAAGGACTGTCTAAAATAGAAAACAATATTCCATTATCTAATAGTTTAATTAACTCTTCTCTAAAAACCTTTTATTGTTAGGATTTATCATTTTTTGGCCCTCCACCCTTACATTTTTGTTAGAATCCATAGGGATTCTATGAATAAAATAAAAGGCCTGATCCCTTTGATATTGGAAATGGTCCAACCTATAGAAGATTTGAACTTTTTCAACATACCCAACAACCTTTAATCTTGATTCTCTTAAAGTTTAATAGAAATTAATATAGGTTATAGGGAAATTTCACCAAAAAATAAATATTTAAAGTGATTGGAAGTGGATTAATATCCACATGTGGTGCTTCTTGACTAAAAGGGAGACTCTTTAGCCTAAGGTTTTCTATGTTTTTTAAATAAATAACGAGAGATAAATAACACCTATTCCTCAATATTGTCCATTTTGAATAGATCACCATAATAAGAGTTCATATATGAAGTAAATATGAATTCCTCCACATAATCATCCAAATGATTAAAAAATTCACCCTTATAATCATCAAAAATGTTCCTCCACTTCATGTAAGTCAATCTCCAAACACGTTTCTTCAACCAGAGTTTTACTTCATAGATTTTACATTATATATAATAATTACTCTTCAAGAGGATCAAAAGGGTCCTCATGTTCTAGAATTTATACTATATATTAGTTCTCCTCAAGTGTTGTTTTTAGGGTTTTTTAAAGCATTAAATTCCTTAGTTTGTTAAGAAAAATTGAAAATAAAATTCCCCTAAAAAACATTAATCACATATCCTCCTGTGGAAACTAAAGTACTACCTAGAATGATGGGGACTTCATTATCATACTCCATATCTAAAATAATAAAATTCATGGGTAAAACAACTTATCAACACCAACAAGAATATCATCTACTCTAACTATGAGGTGCATGATAGAACGATTAACTGGTTATAGGAAAGAAATGGTAGGATATAGTTCCCCTAACTTCAATTACTAAAATAGTCAGCAATGGATAAAATTTATTCTTTTATAAAGGCCATATAAGAAAATAAGTTTTCCAATATTACCTAAAGTATAATAAATATAAAATATTCCAAGATCCATGAGTTTTGGTGGAATTTTATTTTAGAGGAAAACACTACACTCTTCAGTCAAATTGTATATAGAAAGATCCTCATGTGATTTATTATTTAAATAAAAATTTAAATAGATTTTAGATATGAAGGAATCAAGATTAAAGTATGAATAAAAGTAATATTCACTTGGATCTTATTGAAAAGCCCAAGAAACTTGATAAGTTTAAGTTTTTGAATTTTCTGTTTTAGTTTTTGAGGGAATGAGATGAGTATAGAATATTTATTCAAGAAAATGTCTATTTACTAAATTTATTCTTGAATTTTTTCTTCCCTTTATTATTTATCATTTTAGAATATTCTTCATCATGATTTTCAAGTAGAATAGGTGGATTTATTTCATTTTTAAGGTTTTCCCCACAATTTTTAATTTTTGAAAATGTTGATTTCGGTGGAAATAATTTTATTGAATTTAATTATGAGCCATAACAGGGGATATTATTAGTTACACTTGAGATTTTAGAACACTCTTTGTGGTAACTAACATGAAATATTATCTTAGGTTAACATCTACTGAACTAGGTAACTTACTTTTTTCTCTCTATCCTAAATATCTACCCATGTGATTGATTTGAATTTATATATTATTCATGTCATTTTTTAAAGTAGCTCTTTGGGATTGGATGTCAGCTTTATGTCCTAAATCTTGAGCATACATCATTTTAAGCACTTCCTGTATGAGATCTTATAAATTTATTTGTGAATTGGATGACTTAGACTTAATTTTATTATGTATTTTTTTCTTATGTTTTTGTTGAAAACTATGGAAAATAGTTTTTCTAAACACCCCCACTCTCTCCAAGATAGGTTATAATAATTATTATAGCCTTGGTTGTAGGTATTTGAGATATAATCATACCTAAGGTGAATCCTAGGTCCAAAACCAGTAAAATTAGCATCTTTAATAGGCTATGAAGGCACATCAAAGTTAGAAAAATAGGTGATTGCATGACCAAACATACCAAAATGGTGGCATTTATCCCTAAGTGAATTTTCATCAAAAATAATAGAAACCTATGGATGAGTTTTTTTAAATAGAATTTATGTTTTTTCAGTGTATTATTCTCATTCTAGAAAATTAGTGTTAATAATTTTTAGACAGTGTTTTGAATTATTTTTAATATCTTCAATAGTCTTATCAATAAAATATCCACCATAAAATTGATCAACAATTATTTAGTTATAATTTGTGATTCTATTATAAAAAGTTTCCATGAGAGAATTTTAAGAAAACTGGTGTTTCAGAAATTATCTGATAAGAACCCTAATTTTTCTCAAGATTCATGGAACATATCACCCTTGTCTTATAATAATATGGTGTTTTTATGTATAATTTCAAATGTAATATTCCTAGGGAAGAACTTCATGAAAAAGGAATTAAAGAACTGATCCAAAGTGTCAAAAATATTATCCTCTAATTATTGAAACCGGTATCTAGAATTAACTTTGATAAAAAAAATACTTATAGTTTAAACTCTTCCTCATTAATCCCTCACAGTGGAAGCTACTACAACACATTCTATAAGTTCCTAATGAATTATAGAGAGTTTTAATTAGGTAATCCATTGAAGTATAGAAACATAGATATTAGTAACTATTTAATTTCATAATTTCTAGATTGTGGAGATATCTTAATACATGGAGGGTTACTTGATACCATGGGAAACTAAAAACACCTATGACTATATCTCTTAATGAAAACTGATGGAAAAAACTAGGAAATTTTGTGTTGGGTTCAGGTGATTAACCAACCTAGTTGTATGATATATAAATTTATATGGGAATGTATACCCTTGGGTGGATGGGTTATTATATGCCAAGGTGGAATGTGGTCCTTGGGAAATGATGGCCTAGAAACTATTCCAAGTAAATATGTATCCCCCTTGGGTATATGCTATATATATGTGTATGGGTTATCAAGTGCCAAGGTGGGATGCGATCCCCAATTAATGATGTAATAGTAACTGTCCTATGGTGGGATGTACCCCTGGGTGTAATCTATTTATATCTAATCCTAGGGAGGGTCTCTATCCACCTTGATGTGATATGATTACAAGTAATGATTTAATAGTATTTATATTAGGTTGGGATGCACCCCTAGTTGTAAGCTATCTATATCTAATACTAGGGAGGCTCTCTATCCCCATTGATGTGATATAATTACATGGAGGGGTTTTACTACCCATGTTGTGATATGATTCTAGTTTAAATTCTTATCCCATTAATGACTATATATATGATTCTAGGGAGGGAACATGATTCAATCTATCATTGGTGGCTCAAAAATTCTCTCTAGAGTGGAATGAAAACAATCCATTTTCATTATTTGGGTTAGAGAAAAGGGGGTGTTTTTTAATTGTTTAAATTTGAAAATAAAGAAAGGTAGGGAAAAAAATAGTTTGAAATAAAAAATTAAGGAAGGGTGATTATTTTAGGTTTGTATTTATAATCATAATTCTATCCTAGACTCTCAATTGTTTTTTATCCATTTTATTAACCAATTAATGAGAGGTTCCCCAACCACGTCACCTCTCAACCATGGTTGAATAGTTAAAATGAGAATATACTTAACAAAAACCATTATGTAGTCTACCCTCCATATTATGTGTAAGTGATACAAAAAATTACTCCTAGTTTACTTAGTAAATACCATACTATATCTTATGTCTCCTAAGAAATCCAAGATTAATTACCGACCCTTCCACATGTTCCAACAACTGTCGAGCACTACATCACTCAACCTATAATATCCCATCACATATATCTTGAGATTGAGTAGAGGGATATGATTTGTATCATTGAATAAGGAATTAAACAATAAATATAATCAAATCAAAGACAACAACATTCAAAATAAAAAACTAACACTGAATATTGAACTAGTTAACAAGAAAGAAAGAGTTTTACTCATTGACGTGAAATGAATAAAGCATTATAGAAAGAGAACCTTCCCATCCACTATCACTAAATAATAATACCTCCATGAAAATGGTATAAAACATGAATGGTTAAGAATAAATCATTTCAAAACATAAGGAAATAGAAAAAAAACATAGTAGAAAATAGAGTAGTCACAGTCATGTGAGCCTCAACCTCCTCACCAAACCCCCTTATTATTTTGGCCTCCTCCCCCTTTATATATCCTAATATTCTATCTTTATTAAATATGGTAAAACTTATGAGATTATTTAAATTTTTAATATTTAATATCCCATTTCATCAGGACCTTATTTAAGAAATACATGGAATCCATTTTTGAGTTTCTTTATTTTAGCTTAAAATTTAAATCATGGAATTTGATTGATTTTATTTAATATATTACACATGATATATTGTGGTTGGATCATATGGATTATAATGTGTAATTATAGAGATTAATATTATAGTGTGAGTATTCTAAACTGGTTTCAATGTATCCATTTCTCAAGTGGCATATTTTTCAAGGACATTGAACTTTACATTTGGAATGAACTCTATGCGACCTTCAAATAACTCTTTATGGATTGATATAAAGTTCATAGGAACTCTATATAATAACTCTATGTCAAACTCAAAACCTCATTAATTATTCAGGGGATGAAATTTTCTATACAACTTATTTAAATTTCATATTTAGAGATGAAATCTCCTACATGGGGCTAATTATCCCACAAGCAGGACAATTCTCCTATGCATAGTTCAATTGTCACATGGGTGAAAAAGTTTATTCCATGTATGAATTTTTTAATTTGATAATTCTTGATGTAATCTAAATATAATAAAAAAGATAAAAATATATTTCATCCTTCTCAAATGTCTTATGTGTAGGATAATTATTCTATGTGTAGGTGAAATGTCATACACCATATGTCTTTTTCCTTTTCTAAATTTCAGCTCATTTGAACATTATGTACTAGATAAAAATATCATATGGGATTTTAGAATGTCTTATTCATATATGAATTATCATATTCATGACCAAAACATCCCACTCACAGTTGAAATATTCTATGCAGCTCACTGATTATTTAATGAAGGCACCGTAAGACAATTTCCTTAACCAATTTTCTTAAATGCAACACAATGTTTCTATAATATATTCACATAAATTTTTAACTTCTTTAATATGAATATAGTCTTTCAAAATAAACTCTGAATATCCCATAGTATCATCAAATCATCCAAAGTTAAGTGTAGGATTCATTCTAAAAATTCCAAATATAAAATAAATAATTAAAAATCAAGTTTTAATCCATTTAACAATTAAACTCCAGATTATTCCTAAAACTAATAAATGTGATATTTACTTAAGAATAAATAAAAATTGCGAGATTAAAATCATAAATATTTAGTTGAAATATATAAAAATATTATCTCTATCAATTTTTACACACTTAATCATTGGATTGATGAACAAGTGAACTTTAAGAAAATTACCCAAGAAAAATAAAAACACTAGACAATGTGATTTATCTCTTCAGCACCATTGTCCTCAAGTTATCATGACTACTTAATGATTATAATTATATTTACTTAATTAAGTAAATTCAATTAATTTTAAATTATTTTATATTATCATGCACAATTCTACCCACCTTTTTAGAAATATTTTACTCAACACTCAAGTATGAATTTCTATCAAAGTTTTTCTCATTACAAGATCATGCATGGGGAACCATAGGGTTGATGAAGTTATTTATATCCAACCAATGAGTAATTTTTTTTTGAAAATTTTGAGGGATTTTAAGGTTTTTTTGAGGATCAAGGGTTAGTGGGTTCTAATGTGAATATTATGAGATAAATTTAGAAGGTTTTTTATCTATGTAGAAGCATAATGTATGGTCTTCAATTTCCTTAAAGAATTTATTCCCATTTTATATTATTATTCTACTATAATAACTCTATACCTTATTATTTAATTAGGATATATCAAAACCTTGAAATTTTAGTAGAATTAAACATTTCCCTTATCATTTTTCTCTAGAAAGTTTCATTTTTTTTGTTTTTATCTTAAAGATAAATGGGTAATTGAATTTTTCAATCAAGTGTGAGAACTATTTCACTAGAATAGGAAGTATTTTTCTTTTTTTCTATTCTCTAGGCCCTTTCTTTTATAGATTCAATAACTCCTTAAAAAAACTCCTCTAAATAGCACAAGAAAACAAATTTACATTCTAGTTTTACTTTAAAATCCTCTACAGATTCTTGGCCAGTCCACTTTAAAGTAATTCAATATCAATGATATACTTCTTCCATCTTTACAACCTTGATTAATTATTTTATAATTCATTCATAATTGATTATAACATTTTTTTTCTGGAATCCTTATGTATATTTGAGTTTTTAGAGGGAAATAGGGTACTTTTTTACTTCAAATAGTGATGGACTTCCATGCCTAGCTTTAGATGATATCTATGACATCTTACCATACTTAACAACATGTTTTTAATTATAAATTATTAGCATGAAATTTAAAAAAATTCTCTATTAATTTCAAATAGATCATGTAAAACATATTTTTCCAACTAAATCTCTCTCTTCCCCCACACTTGAATTCAACCTAGATCAAAAATAAACTTCTAGAGAAAGGTAGATAGAAATTTTTGGCTTATAATTTGGTTTCCTAAAAAATTCATCCATGGATATCAAGGGATATAAGGGATAAATGTAATGGTAGTCCAAAAAATATATATGATTAAAAAATGGTCTTAAAAATTAAAAATAATGCGTCAATCATTTATATCACAAATTCCTTAAATTATCAAAGGTTTTGAATAGATTACTCAAAACGTTTTGGTTATTCAATAAAGACTTGGTTCTCTCAAGAAAAATCAAATTATAAATAATATATAAAAATTAGTTCAGCGGACTCTTAGGTTAGTGATTAAAATATAAGGTAGTATTTTATGGAATGAGATTCAAAAATTAGTGGGCTTTTCATAAATTTACCTCACTTAAAAATTTAAATCAATTTCATTTTAGAATTTATATAAAGTGATTGGATGGGTAAAATTAGTTCCTTAAAATTGAAATAGATTGAAAATTTTTAAGGTCCTTAAAATTAATCTTATTTAGTTTCAAAAACACACTTAAAAATTGAAAAAGAAACATATAAAAACTTGAAAAAACAATTTTTTAAAAAAAATCAAAAAATATAAAGATTACGTCCTCTAAACTTAAATGAAGTAGTTTTCTTAGAATATTCTAAAAAATTTATCATGTAAATAATATTTTAAATGGAATAACTACATGAAATCAAGTGTTAATAAGAAGTACCACCTAATGGGTCTCTCCGATTATTAGGTTGGAGGAGTGTGATATCCTCCACATGTTATTGGGGAAAGTTCTAATATAATTTATTTAGACTCCTCCCATTAGTATTAAATGGGTTTTCATCACATTTCACAAGTTTCATAACACCAAAAGGATATAAATTAGTGACTATAAATAGACCTTCACATCTAGAATGAATTTAACCTAGAATCATCTTGATTCTTGATATTTAAAGCAATCATTTGTCTCCCAGATGAAATTATTTTTTTTGGATCAACTTGTCACAATATATTATCTTACTATATTTTTAAATTCATGAATTTTAAAAAGATTATATTATAATCTTCTCTAGTTATTATAGGTACAATATCCTATTCTTTCAAGATATATCCATGTAAATATTGACTTTATTCATAACCTAGTAAGATCTATGATCTATATCTATAGGTAGATGAGAACTCTTTCAATAAATCAACATGTATGTACTCATTTCGGGGGGGGGGGGTATGTAAGATTTCCTATAATCCTATAAGGTATATTCCAACCTTTTCTCTAATATTTTCTATTTGGTTTAACATGTTTATCTAAAATTCATTTGATCTTATGATTTAAAACTCCATCTTAGTTATTGGTTTGTGGATGGTATTGTGTTGACGTTTCATGATGTACTCCTTGATTCTTCATTAAAAACTCCATGAACCTATTGAAAAAGTGGTTCATTTGATCATTTATGATATATCTTAGAACTAAAAACTAATAAAATATGATATTCCAAGAAAAATCACACATAACATGAGAATCATTAATTTTAGTGGCCATAGATTACAATCATTTTTAAATATAATCAAATTTCAGTATGATGTAATAATTACCAAAAGAAATGGGAAACTATCCCATGAAATCAATTCCCCATACTTCCAAAAAATTTAAAAAAATTGATTTTTTTGTAAATTTCTTACCTCTTTGATATGTTTCTAGAAAATTGACATTTCTCAATTTTTTTACAAAGTTATATGAATAATTAAACAAAGTGGGCTAATAAATCCATGATTCTAAAACTTTAATATCTATACCTTGAGGTTCAAAGTGTTCTCTACAATATTGAGTGTGATAAAACATGAAAATATATTAGATTTCACTCTCAAGTAATAATCTTATTATCAACTAATCATTAGATATTTTCTACATATATAGATCTTCCCAAATGTAATGTTTTAATTCATATTAATGTCTTTTAATTTTTTAGGGATTTAAAGAAGATGGTTTACAGAAATTTAAATAAAATATAATAATATCAGCATACCAAGGCACCTCTCCTTCAATATAATACAACTTCTCCCCTAGAATATTCTCATTCACTAGTCTTTGGTTTCGAATTTCAACTTCATCAGTGTTGGATAGCCTGCTCAGGTGTCCAACCACTTGGTTCTTAGTTCCTTTCTTGTATTAAATTTCTAAATTGAATTATTAAAGTATAACTATCCATCTTATCAACTTGGGTTTTGATTTATACTTTTTCATCAAGTATCTTGGAGCAGTATGATTATAAAAAGAAATAACTTTAGTTCCAATAAGGAATAATATGAATTAATCTAAAGTAAATAAAACTAATCGAAATTATTTTCTACGGTTATATAGTTTTACTAGGACTCATCTATAGTTCTATAAGCATAATCAAATAATTGTGGTTTTACTTAAATATTTTGGGATATAACTTCTCCCAAATATTGGTTAGAATCATCACGAAGTAATTCAATAAGGGTCACTTAGTTTGGTGGTTTCATCCCTCGTGTGGTGATCCATATTCTCTTTAACTCATTAAATATTCACTAAAATAATCATAAAAATTAAAATTATCTTCTTTAAAAAGTAATCTAAAAATATAAAGAAAAATATTACTAAAATCCTTGATAAACCTTTAATAGAAACCTTCATGTCCTAAGAAACATCTAACATGTTTTAGACTAGTTGGGTAAAGAAAAGAATTTATCACTTCAATTTTTGAATTATCCACCTAAACTTATTTTTTTTGAAATTACATGTCTAAGTATTATTCCAATTTCTACCATAAAATAAAACTTTTCAAAATTAATAAAAAGGTTCATTTTAATGTTTATTTTCGAGATATTCTCCATATTTTATAAGTAGTAATCAAGGGAATCACTAAAAACAGTCATGTAATCCAAAAAAACTTTAGGAAATATTCAATTTGATTAAAAAAATATACTTACCATAAAACTATATAATATAATTGGGGTATTACATAGTCTAAATGGCATTATTTTTTAAGCAAAGGTTCCAACTCGATAGGTAAAGGTAGTCTTCTCCAGATCCTTTGAAGCAGTGAGCACCTGGAAGTAACCTAAAAAACCATATAAAAATAATATTGGGTTTTTACTGATAATATCTATAAAATATGATCTATAAATCTAATGGGAAAGTTATATTTCCTATCAACCTTATTCAACTTCCTATATTATATTAAAAATCTCAAACTATTCTGAATTATCATAGGGATAAACTCATTCTACTCATTCCTCATTATGGTCAGGCCAATTTTCTTGGTAACTATCTGAATAGAGATGACTAATTGGGAATATAAAATGGGATATATTATTTATACCTCTAAAATCTTCTCAATCACATTCTTTAAAACATCCATCATGGTGGGATTCATACTTCTTTAGAGATTCTTGACAAGTCTGAAATTTTCTTCAAGTAGAATCCTATACATTTAGATTTTGGGATCAATGCCTGGAATATCGCCTAAAGCACAACCTATTTCTTAAAAATTATCTTTCAAAATATTAATGAAATTATATTCTTGATTTTTGGTCATATTATTAGCAATTATTATCAGTTATTTCTATCCTTCTATGTGGTAAAAATATTTCAAATCAATGGGTAGTGATTTTAATTTCAAATGGGGGGGGGGGGTTCTAATGATGAAATCAAATTTTGGTTTCTCACTTATAATGATTGTATTTCTTACACACAAGTTTACATATCGACCTCTTATTCATGAAAAAATAATAAAATCTATTAAAAAACTTAGAATTTATATTTTACTACAAGTTGATTTTTTTAGATTCTTGGACACCTTTATTTTCCAAGGAGTTCTCAATCAATATATGTTTCCCTAGAGCTAAAGTTTTATTAAATATAACTATATATTCATTTTTTTAACCTATTTAATGAGGAAAAGTATAAATAGTGAATGTTTCACTAATGGGCCCCTCATGGATTCAGAAATATTGAATTTGAAAGTACTATATTCAAACTTCATAGTGAGTATCCCTTCATGTATGATGATGATTTTCATTACTGTATTTAAGAAATATCTTCCAAAAATAATGGTGGAGTTTCCTAGTTCTCTATATTCATCAATATTAGGAAACTATAACTTATCTAGAAAAATTAGGTCTTAAACTAAAACTAAAAAATCCTATAAAACTCCTTCTGGAAAAATAGTGGACCTATTCGAAAGTTTTACTAACATTCTAGTGGGTTTTAGTTATCACATCCATAAATAAGTAAACATTTAGTGACATATAAACTTTATATAATAAACTTAATCATTAAAAATATGATAAAATTTATAGTACTAATAGTGAAAGGGATAGAAAATCTCCCTAGAACTTGACACTTTGTTTTAAGTTATCGTGTTATCAGAGCTGATAAATTTTTTCAAAAGTTGACTCTTTAATTCCCATGAATCCTCCACTTCCCAGTGAGAATATATCTAAGAAATTTGGTATATTTGGTGATTTTTTAAGATCTTAAAAAATGGATATATTTATTTTAACTTTCTTTAAAGTCTCTATAATCTCCCGTTGAAGTGTTTCCTCTTGAATATTTTTTGATTTAATTATCCTTGATGGGAAATAGAGTGAAAGGAAATTCTTCTCCCTTTGCTGGATCAATAATGGGGTCTCTTGTATCTTTTTGTTCTTTTCAGAATCCACCTCTTCTTCTTTGAACATTTTATCTCAAGGATATATTTTAAGAATCTTTCAAATCTATCCAGCTATATTCACCTCAAGTTCTTGTTGATTTAGTTCAGGTTTAGGTGTGAATAGCGGTTTTAGTTATTTTCCACTTCTTATGTCCATCATAATCACATTAATTTTTTATATTAGGGACTATATAGAATAATATATTTCCTATATTTTTGGATATAATTTCCACAAGGTTGTTGATATGGTTTCTAAACTCTCCCACATTATTCTTAAGCCTCCCAATTTCAGGATCTTATTATTATTGTGATGGAGGTTGTACACTAGAAAAGGGTTGTTAAATTTTTTATTTTATTGGAAAGGGGGGGGGGTGGTAGGAAGTTTGAGTTTATAGATGTTTTTTATTTTTTCTTGAAAGGATGATGGGTTTTGGAATTGCTATTTTCAAGTGTGTTGTTGTTGGTATTAATTTTGAAAAGGTGATATGTCTCAGTTCTACTGATTTTAAAATCCATATTTGACTTGGGAATTATCACTCTATCCTTCATTGGGATTCTAAAATTTTATTATATGGAAGGATCAAACACAATTCTATAGAACCTATAGTTCAGCACACTAGTTAGTAAAATTATTGAGAGATGATCATAAACCACATACCATGTATAATTATTTTTATTTACTTGTTTGATTTAGAGTTTTTTGTATGAAAAGAGTAGTTTCTTTTTTATGTTTAGATTCTAACAAAGGTTATAGATAAAAAGTTATTAAAACATGTATAACACTTGTTATTTTACCTCTTATTCTAAAATATTGTGATTTCTATGCAATCTTTTCAATTAATCCCTTGGATTATACTATTGGTTTTTCCATCATGTATAATATAGATGATGAAAACAAGAAATTTATATCATTTTATATGAGGAATTGGTAAAAGAACACAATGAAGTGATTCTCTTATCTAGAATGATGTAGATAAATATAATAAATATTCTTAAACCACTCCCAGTACTCATGGAGAGTCTCTACAGAATCTTTTCTGGTGGAATATTACTCTCTCCTAATGAATTTTCTCCTGGAGGTGGGAAAAAACATTTCAAGAATATTATTTTTAGTTCATCACCTTCATGTATCTCTCGTGGTTGTAGGATATATAAACACTACTTGGATACCCCTTCAAGTGAAAAAGGGAATTAACTCCACATTACTTTCTCCTCAGACACTCCTCTTAGATTTAATGTTGAGACAATTGTGAATTCATTTATGTTCTTATTCATATATTCACATGATAATCTATAAATTTTTTTAATTGTTTAATTAAAAAAGTTTTCAATTCAAAGTCATTTTGAATATAAGACATGAAAATTTTACTCTTATTATGAATGAATTATGGTGCACATAGATCTCTTAGGGTTTGTTTGAGACTTCTATCCATAGTTACAAGATCAAGGTGAATATTAGAAGTTTCATCTATGTTTTCAACAAAAATATCATCAAAATATTATTATAAGTTCAAGTTTCTTAATTTAGTTAGTAAATAAACTTAATAATAACCTATGTGTAGTCTACCCTCTTTTCTATGTGTGTAAGTGATATTAGAAACCACATCTAATTTAGTTAGAAAAATCCTAAATGGTCCTTGTGTCTACTAAGAAATCCAAGAATTATTACTAAACCTTCCACAGGTGTGAAAAATCACCAAAACGTTCACCCCTAAAATCAGTGTATTAAAAAACATATACATTGAGTTTGAGTATACATGAATGGGGAATAATAAAGCATTAAAAAAATCAAAAAAAAAATACAACAAAAATAGTCAGTAGTAGCATAAAAATGAGGAATAATAGTTACATGAGACTTAACCTAGGTAGAAGGTCCATGAATTGCAACAATTATTTAAAGATCCTTCGAAATCATTTGCTTCCTCCATCCAAATACACCTTGTAAAACATGGGTCATATGGGTGTTCACAGAAAAACAGTTTTGTAAAATAATCATGTATGACATATAATTTCAAAACATATGATAAAACACGATTTCTATAAAACAGTCGAACCGAATTTGAGTTGAAACTTTCAATTAATGGTCCTTTTAAAATACCATAAGTATATGCTAAGAGACTATATTTTAAAATCAAATATAAATAGGTTGCGCAAGGGTCTCCTTCTTCAGCACATTTTTTAAAATCATAATATGCTTCAAAATCTTGTGATAAGATAAAATAGTTGAAAATTCCTTGATAATATTTACCTTTCTTGAAAATATGGGAATATTTTGAAAATAGGATTTTTCTAAATACAAACCATGACCCACGATGATAGCGAGGTATAGTGGAGGTGTTTTATATCTCAAACAACTTCTTACAAGTGAGTTGTATGATAGAAAAAGTTTCACAATCATCCGAACATGACTTTGAAATAATTATTGCAAGCATGTCATCAGTAAGAGATAGGAATTTAGTTTGAAATCTTCCTCCTTCCATTTGTAACTGAATTTCCTTGATCTAAAAAAGTTATAAAACAATGATTTAACTGAAATATTAGATAGGGACTAACCATATGTCTAACGAAAATTCCTAATCCCTAAAGTTGTCTAAACCGACCTCTGATACCAACTATAAGGACCTAACCGTAAATATTACATAACATTGAATTAAATGAATGATTCACATTGAGGATATTTTCAGGTTTAGAGTTTTAGAGAATTAGGCCATAACTATTACATAACAACTTGAATATTACAAGTAGACCCTAATACTCAGTATCCATTTTTTTTTCATAAAATAAAAACTTTTAAAAAGAAACATGTCTAGTTCCTTATTTTAGACAACATGACTTTTCCATGATCCCATCCTTGACCCTATTCATCTTTAAGTCCTGTGGAAAACATTTCAAAAACTTTGGATGAGCATAAAAATCTCAATAAGGGATACACAAAGAAGGAAAACTGTTAGTTTTTCAAAACAACAAGTAAACCATTAATACTTTAACATAAGTAATACTTTTCACCTTTATGAAGTAGTAAATACTCTTCGATAAATAAAAGATCATTACTTACCCTTTTATAACCAAAATATTACCATAAAACCCATATAAAGAACACATAACATATAAAGGTAACTTGGTACATAAAAATACTTAAATGTAATAACCATACGGTCGACTTCCACACATATCAATAAATGGAATAACCATACAGCCGACTTCCATACCCAATGCATTGGAGGTTATAACGTAACCACCCGTCCTGGTATTCACGACACCACCCGTCACATGGTTTATCACGTAACCACCCATAAAATGTCCAAGTACCAACATAAAATATTGAAAATGTAAACATTTCTCTAATAATATTTCTTTTTCAATCACAAGAAGTAATTTCAAGATATTTAAATAATCAATCCATTTTCAGAAACCATTTAAAAAGAGATTTTTGAATCAAAGTGTCCCATACCACTTTGAATATTTTAAATGAATTATCATTTGAAAATATTAATGTCCATATAAATAAATATAAAAAACCATTTTAAAAGCATGTACATTAATGTGAAATATTTAGATGAATAAATATTTAAAACATTTAAAACAATATTTTAGTTAAAGAGTTTTTTAACAAAAAGAGAGACGCTTAAATAAAAATAACTGGGGAATAAATTTTAATAATAACTTTATAATATCATGAGAATAAAAGTATTAATGATATAATATGTCAAAGGACAGTATATACACCACATAAGAGTGAGTTGGTGTATAACAATAATGAAGTCTCAGTGGAAATGTAAATTGAGAAGAAATCCATTATAAAGATGGTGTCCTTAAATTAAGGATAAATCAATCTCATAATTATGTGTGACAAATATAAATACACCCAATATAAGTGTATATTAAGTGTAAAACAATCAGAGTTAATTCACACATATTCATAGGATGTAATATTCAATAAGTACAAGTTGAACCCAAAGAATTGAAATTGGGTAAAGTGGTTACCTTGTAAAAATTCGACAGCCTAACGACGTCACTTTAAAATCCAAAAAATGAGTTGATGAGATAAAATAGGGAATCTCATCACTTTTATATAAAGTTTACATCAATAAGGATATATAATAACATATCCCAACATAATAATAGGTAAATTAAAAGACATAACAAAAAGAATTCCTTTATAAAGAGAGGAGGGTGAAAGGTTCCCTTACCAATTTGGTAACTTACAAAAAATACGCCACATGAAAGAAGGACCATACAATGTAGATGTAAATACCCATAAATGGAAGTGTATTACACAAATAGTAGAATCATGGGCAGTACTTACACCACACAAAAGGAAATAGTGGCAATTATAGCATGAATCTCACGGGAATAAAAGTGAGATGAATCCCTTTACCTTGTTGTATTCAACTGAGTCATTTGATCAAAAGTTAATAACCATCAAATGAATCATAGAATACCATGAATTTAAAGATAATAATGATAATATATATCAAACGGTAGTACATAATACACTACATGCAATAAATAAGTAGTGAACAATGGAAATCTCACGGAAGTAAAAGTGAGATAAGAAAATCCATTACCTCGTGTCCAACTTGACTCAATCATTCTTTAATTTCCTGAATAATAAACTAAAGTTAATTTATACTTTATTAAGAATATTTTTCAAGTTTATTATTCCTTTTCATATCACTTATTACCATGTTATAAACATTATTTAATCATTTAAGTTAATAATGTTCGTTTTGTCGATATTTGGTGCTTGAGTCAAAAATGGACTTCTTATAATTACATGTTGCCCATGTGGTCAAAGGTTCATTATATACAGAATGATATTCATTATTTAGATATCGTATAAATCATATATATCCATTATATACATGTATTTATAACAGTACATAACATTTAGAGGTAAGAAATGAAATGCACCGTTCATGGAGACGGTAAGCCGTACGTACACATGAATGCTACTTTCATTTCTATTTATTATTTTAATGGAATTAAAACATAATGATACATAGGTATATTATAATTCCAGTATAATATCATATATAATATCGTTAAATCTATCCTTTATACATCCCATATAAGGCATTAACGAGTCACATCACTTTGAGGGGGCGGTAGTCTGCACTTCCTCAAATGCGATTATCGTATTTACCCACTATGGAAACCATAAAGGCATGATATAAATGGAAAATAAAGAAGCATAAAGAAAACATAAACATAATATATATCATATATAAAAACAGTTCCATCATAATGGCCACCATGAGAGGCATTTGGAGATATTTGAACAATCATTGTTTCGTGAGGCGTTAGTTTTCCATCCACAAAAACATTCTGTTCTTCATCCATTAGATGGAGGTGTGTGTAAGTGTAGTTTGAATACATCTCATAACAACATCCTAGTATATTTAGGATAGTGTTTTTTTTACAAAATAAATTAATAAAAAGAGTTTAGGGGTTGGAGAAGTAAAATAAAAGAAAACAATTTAAGAGAAACTGTTACCTTTAATTTGTGTAACTCCCTTTGTTTTGAACCAACAGATTTCTTGAAGTGCCTTATGCCTAAGGTAAGGATTATAGGTATAGTAGAGGGGTGTAGGGAGATTAATTGGTCAGATTTTGGACAAGAAAAATTTCTTGAGAGGTGTGAGGAATTAGTTAGAATTGGTCTCCTTTTATAAGGGAGAGGAGGGGCTCTTTAGGAACGTGTGAAAATATTATTTTATTATATAATGATATTCAGTTTCTAAAGGTCCAAAAATCATTAAGGTCTAAGATAAGATGACTCATATTAGAAATAAAATCATCCAATATTAATTGTATATGTTTTGGATAATAGTTAAATAATTATAATCTTATTTATTTAAATCATTTATTAATGAGGTAAATACTGCATCATTATTGTGTCATGAATAATTTAAATTATTTGACGTCTAAAAATTATAAATAAAATACCATGATGTATTAAATATTATTATATTTCCAATTAATATTTATAGACAAAAATATTCCTTATATAACACCATATAAAAATTAATTTACAAAATGATTTTTGTTTATGTCATTTTTGCCTTTACTTTAATTTAATTAATCTAAAGTGCCATTATCATTTATAAGTAGCTCCATGGGGTCCCAAAATCAACCCAAAGATGCCCATGGTCGGACATGACTCAACCAATAAGGTTAGGATAAGTGTTAAGGTAATTTTGAATTATTATAATAATCTTTTTACCTTGAATTACCCTATTTTCCTTTAACTGTGGTAAATAAAAGTCAAAAGTTACTATTCAACAAAAAAATATTTTCATCTTAATGAACCACATTTTACTTCTTGATAACAACCATGTATGTCGGATTTTTGAAATTCAATTAACAGAAGTGGTAAAATTTCATTTAAATGAAAAAGTCAGTTTTTTAACTACCACTAAGTGGATTCACTATTTATCAAAAATTGATGTTTTTCAGAAAAATACCAAAAATTCAGCCTAAGATTTATTTGATATTCGGAATTCAAAAATGATGACTATTTTACCAAATTAAAAACATAGAAGTAAAATTTATTAATTTTAATATTAATTCCCGTTATCAAAACAAATAGCGTGTTTTTAAGAAACAATAACATTCAAAAGATTGATACTTATTTATGTCCAATTTTAAAGTGAAATTAACTACAATGACCAAAATTAGATTAAATGGTAAAAATATATTCTAATTACACTTTAAAACAAATTAAAAAGATAATCTATCCAGATAAATAAATTATATTAAAATGTAGTTTTGAATTAAAATACAATATTTTCACTATTCATTAAAAAATGAACTTTATCGGAAAAATTCCAAAAAATTTACACAAAGTAAATTTTGATGTCCCCACTCTAAAGAAGAATTTTATCTGGTCAAATAGAATGTATTAAAGTGAAAAAAACTACATTTAAAGAGGTTTCACCATTAAAAGGCTGTAAATCGACCTTTTAATGTAAATTATTCTTAAAATTAGATTCATTCACATTTTATGCCTCTAACTTTTATTGGATAAATGTAAATACATTTAACAAACATATATAATCATATTGTAGTTAGTTTTGTTCATTCCATCCAATACAACAACTAGGAGTTAACTACCATTTAAAATAATAATATTATATTATTAGTGTGCAACATAAGATTTCAAAGAAACCTGTTGTTGCGTATCGGGTATGATATCGAACATAGAAAACCTTTTAAAGTAAAATTAATATTTAATTAAAAAATTAATAAATATGAAAAAGTCATATTCTTTATTTACCTAGGATGTTTCAACACATGAGAAACTAAATGTATTAGGATTTGGGGTGACATATTTTGTGACTATTCTCACTCAACTCTCTCAAGATATGAGTGGTAACGCAGATCATGTTCCAAATTCACTAAGGATAATGAAATATGCCATTGAATATTTTATGGATCAATGTCCAACCTACTTATATGAGTATTTTGATTCACTAGTTTATGAATAATGGATCAATGTGATAGAAAATATATTTTCCATTCTTCAGTGCTCAGACCATAAAAAATTTTCATAGTCATTTATTATTTGGAAGGTAAAGCAGATCAATGGTGGAATCTTATTAAGAATACGAGTCAAGAGGAAAAAATTTAATCCATGTTACGGGGTTAGTTTAAGAGTATATTTTTTAGTAATTACCTCACTCAAATTCTATTTAAAAAAATAGAGAATTGATTCCTTAATTTTAAACAAAAGGATGATGAATCCATTGGTACATATTAGACAAATTTTAAAAGACTTGAAAGGTATGATTCTAGTTCAATCATCAACATTGAAATAAAAATTTATTGATTGTTTAATAGTTTTAAACCAACTATTCAAAATTTATTATCCATAAGGGACCATGAAATATATGAAGCAATCATTAGATGTGCACTCAAAGTGGAAATGAAATCTATAAACCATCATGGTTTTGGTGATAAAAAAAGGAAGATGAAGATTCATGGAAGCTCTAATGGTATATCACATGGAGGGAAGAAAGAAATTTCAACCTCCTTTATACCAAAAATGTGGGAAGGAGCACTAAGGTTAATACCATAAAGGAACAATAAGATGTTTCAAGTGTGGGAATCCTGAACATTGAGAAAGTGATTTGAAGAAGCATGTTAATGAGATAAAAAGAGAGAGATCTCAACAGAACACACCAATCACACTTTAGTGATATATATGTAATGATTTGGGGGAATCATGAGAATAAATAACATAATATAAGGTATAATGGGGATAATAAGCCACAAAAAACTCTGAAGTCAAAGGAAAAAGGGAAATATTATGCAATCACAATAGAAAAAGTGAACCATGATTTTTAAGGAGAACCTATCCTCCACTCTAGAATTGGGTATTCCATACCGAAGTTTGTATCAATGAGTCCTATGAAAATATTATTGTTCATCCTTAAGGAAAATTTTATGTGATCCTAGGAATTAATTATATCTATCTATATTAATCCCATATAAATTTTTGGAATAAGGAAATCATATTTGATATATTGAATAAACTTATGACCATCTATCAGTGTTAGGATAAATCATATTTGATATTCTGAATCAACCTATGATCATCTATCAGTGCAAGGATGAATCCAAAATTCCAATGCAAATATTTTTTGGCTAAGAAAGGATATTATTTTAGGAATAAAGGGTGAATTATCCTTTGGATTTATAAATTATTTTACTGTGAATTTATTTTGGGAAATTATTATTACATTTTGAAGAATACATGATCAAGGTATATGCATTTTGGTATGAGGATTTATGAGTGATTAAAATTATTTCAATGTAATTTTTAAGTTGATTATGGATGGATAAGAGATCAAATCATTATAATCTTTGGGTTTCAATCTCAGGAAGACATATCATGGAGGAGACTTAAGTTTGTCTATTTATGGAATGGATTAAGTTAAAATTTGGGAGTTATTGTTGATATTTTATATATTGATGTATTATAATTATCCATATTGGATAACTTGTGCTAACATTTTTAGTTTTTTTTAAATATTTAGAGAAAGAAGGAATGAATTTTCATTTTTATGGATGTTATGATCTGTTAAAATCTAATATTAGTGCTTCAAGAATAAAAAATTTATCTTGAATATTTATTTCTTGGTGTAAAGGTGAAGTTAAAATCGATTAAACCTAAAAAAATATGAAATTGTTAATATCATATGGAAATAAATCAAGTAAGTATATTTTATTATGTTCTATATATTTATAGTAAAATAATCCATAAAATTTAAGAAAAATATCTTAAAATAAAATGTTATACTTTTACCTTAAATTTTAATGAATCAATGATCTTTTAACCCATCATATATATATGGTGTTACAATCTTTAATAATGTTATAATATTTTAAAATCAAATTTTTTGTTATTATAGGAGTCTATTGTATTTTACTTTCCCTCTTTTTAAGAGGAAGTTTTATTGACCCTTTTATGAGGTGGGTTTTCTATAAAGGAATTTTTAAATATAAAACCCTTGATTATTGAGAATAACTTATAATTGCGAGGAAATAATTTATTTGGTGGGGGGGGGGGGTAGGGGAATGTAACTCCCTAAAATTTTAAAAGAAGAACATTATGTTTAATAGCGTATACGACACGCAACACCAAGCTTAAACAAACCAAACAACATTATTACATAAATATGACCATTATTACCAAGATGTTGAATTAGAAGGCATGAATAGGAATAATAAAATTATGAAATATATATAAAGGTTCTATTTAATTCAATTTTTTTGATTTACTCTTAGTAAATTCACATCCATTGTTTTAGTAAAGTTATATTATGCTTCAAAATTACATTTCCTTCAAACATGATTTTTAGTGACTTTATGTGAAAATATTAAATCTAATTTTTTAAAATTTTATACCTTTTTTGATAAAATAAAATTAATTTTTAAACAAACATTTTAAAATTATGTTACATTTAATTTTTATGAATTTTCTGAAAATGTTGATTTTTTGATGAATAGTAAAAATAATATTTTTTATTGGAAATGATATTTTTATTTTAATCATTTAAAAAGTTCCATTTTGTGTTAAAATAGATCCAAATTAAAATTTATTATATTATATTATTAATAATACAATTAATTTCATTGTAATCAATTTTATGATTGAATTTGGTATAAAAATATTTTTATACTTAAAAATTCATTTTTCTGAAAAATTGTTTTTCATTGTGTTCTAAATTTTTTATATTAAATTAATTTATTATACTTCTATAAATTTAATATTGAAAAATTTATTCCATATTTTGAATCATTCGTTACAAATTTGGTAAATAAGACCCATTTATTTTTTGGTCAATATGAGTAGTATTAATAATAAATTTTTTGTACCTCGATAACAGTAAAACGTGTAAAATAAGGTCAAAAATTTGTGAAATGGATTTACAATTTATCTAAAAATTGAATTTATCATTTTTAATGGGTGGATTTAATTAATTTACATCCAATTATGGACTATATTTTTACTTTGTTCCTTATTTATTTGATAATGGCCTTTATATTAATTTAAGTAAAAGATAAAGAAAAAGATGTCACACTCTTGACTTTAATATCTCTAATATTTTATCATAAGGGTAAAAAGAGGTTATATTCAATTATAAATGTTTATTTGAAATATAAATTATATTTCTTTATCATAGAAATTTATTTTTAATTTTTGTGTGATAAAATAATTACCCTAAATACTTACGCAACTCCGAAACAATATTTATTCAATTAATAGAAATATAAAATAAAAGATTTTAAAAATATTAAAAGCAATAAATTTTGGATGAATTATTGTATTACAAAAATTTTATAGATGTTTTAAAGTTTTTTATTCAAATTACACTACTATTAAGTTATATTCAAAGTCAAATTATGTGCACAGTTTCAAAAATGGTTGGAATGGCCGGAATTCCTTCATTTTTTATTATTTTTTTGATAATCCACCTTTCAAGGTGTGAGGTGGAACCCTTACTAGACCTGAAGGCTTAGAGAAAATTACATGACCCGTAGGTATTAGAGTGAATGACCCAGATAATAAAACATGGAACTACTCCTCCCCATCATATGTCATAATATCAATACTCCACCTTCACAGGGCTAGTCGTATAGCTATCCTATGCAAGGTTGCACATGCCCGGTACCGATGGAAAATCCACACCCTCTTGTTATTCCAATTCTGGTTAGCTCTACTCTAGTGAATGCACCTGACCTGATCATTATATTAAGCCTTGTCCCTTTTATTCAAACTAGTACATCTACATCATGTGACCCGGAGGCCTTGGGGTGGCCCTAAGGCCTTAAGGTGGCCCAAAGGCCTTGAGAAACAGCTGGCTCGAAGGCCTTGGGTGGCCCATGGTTAAGGTTAAAATAGGTTAAATAAGGGGTTAAACCAAAATATAAGGTTTAAAAAACCACTTAAACCTATCCAAATTTTATTATTTTATGGTATTTAATACAAATTATACCTTATATTAGAATATATATATCCATTTGGAAGAATTTTGATTCAAAATTAATTTTTTATGTTTTAATCTTTTAAGAAATTTCAAGAGTACCCATCTCCTCACTTATAAATGGGCACCCTCATTTCTCTTACCCTACCAAATTATCTTATAAAATTCTATATACATGATTTATATGTTATTTTATTCTTAAAATAACATTACAAGGGTCTTTAAAAAGGGATCTAAAGGAGGACTATTGAAGAAGAGGTAATCATCTTACCCGACCTGATTACCCGACCTCTTTCAATTTATTTCTTATTCCACATATTCTAAATCAGTGATATTCTTAATAAAATAACAAATTAAGTATACTAAATATACCGAAGTGGTATTATGATTATTAAACAACCTTTATTCACCCTCTTTTCAATCAAATGGTAAGTAAAAGTATCATCCATGCATACATATGAATTGACGTTTCTACATTGTGATATAATTTGTTTTCCATTTCCATCTTTCATGGATGGTTATTGTAACACAATTTATTTTTTACGAGGTTATAATCCTTTAAATTTATTATTTAATACATATTTTCAATCAAATTAAAGTTCATAAATGTTTAAGTATGGTTTTAAGAGCATTCACGAATTGTTCAGATCCTGAAGCTCTAGTTTTTGGGAGAAAGAGGTGAGGCCCTTGGCTATTGAATGGTTAGTGATAAACATACACCTAAACCATATGGAACCTAGAGGGTATTGCATGGTTTTTAAAACTATATTCCCTAGGATAAAATGTTGTGTGAATTGGTGTAGATGGGTTGTAGAGATTATCTGCACAAGATTCATATAATTTTTCTAACCATGTAATAACCATGAAAGGGGTATGTGCCATAGGATAATTATGGAAAAAGGTTTGTGCATTATTTATCCAACCGTGTGGCCAAAACCCGAGCCCCTTAAAAATAGAATTAATTCACATTTTTCCCTCATTTATCTTAAATTATAATTTCTCTTTTTCCCTTATTCATTTCTAGTAGCCAACACACATTGGAGCTCTTTTTTCTCCATCTTCTAGGATTTAAGCCACATCTATTACACGAAATCGGAATCACTCACTATTTTTCATGTTGGATTAGCATCAATAAGATATTTATTTATTTCCTTCATTCATTTCTTTCTTTTCCATATTGAATTCTAAATCTATGTGAGCTAATATTCTCCATTTTCAGGGTATTGGTCTATTTCTCTGATTTTCCCCATTCTAGCTAAAATCCAAAGTAGATACCAGATGAGGATTAATCAAACAAGCTATGATAGGTGTTCTAGTTATTTTCCCTTTAAAATTTCTATTTTTATATTATGTGTTGTCATGCCATGAGCTATAAATTCCATGCGACACATCCTAAATTTCAAATTAATTAAATATATGAATAATTCATTACTTAGGGTAGTCATATCAACCTAAATTCATTATCTAAGTATGTATGCCTCGATGTGATCCAACCCTTAGGGAATATAACCTTTAAAAGACCATGAGACATATTCCTTGAAGAGAAATTGAACCACAAATTTATGTGTGTTGTTTTGGACCTTGTGAATGAAATGTGATTCAAATTAAATCATGGGAGAATGTAAATCCATGTACAAATTCTCTTGATTCATCCTATTTATAGCTTGATTTATCCTTATTAATTAATTATCCAAATTGAATTAAGTTAATTTTTTAATAGTATGGGTCAAATAGTGGCCCACAATGATCCTGCATTTCATGTTGAGGGCAATGCAAGGGTTCTAACTCAAAACTCCTTGGATGATATCATCGATAATAATAATTTAAATTGATTGTAATTGAATTAGATCATGTTAAGGGAGATACAAAAATTATTAAATAGTATTCCTTGGTTGGGGTCACCTGGAAAGTGGAGTTATATTATTCCACGAGTGACACTTGGGTTACATATGTGGAATGATAAGGATGGGCTTAGAGGGTAGTACATTTTATTATGAAAAGAGTGATAAATAGGTTCCCTATATGGTATTGAAAGGATGTGATCAAAGGGAAATTCCATCATACCATGGATTGGGTGATACCTAGGTTCCAAAGAGGAATTAAATGGATGAGTTCATAAGGTTATGGGTTCATATGACATCTAGAGTGATACCTGGGTTCCATTTATATAATTATTCAGAAAGTCTTAGTATGTAATCAATTTAATTAATTGATGCGTCTTCCAAGTCAAATAACATATTGGATTCAGTCGATGCTTTACAAAACTGATGATCTAGTTTTACAACCTTATTAGTCTTAAATTCCACGAGAATTAAGAAACCTCAAATTAATATTCTTATTACATGTATTCCTTAGTTTTACACATTGGGGATAGGTCTTATAAATATAAAATTTAAATTCTAGTTGCTTAAAGACACTTTATCTTAGGCCAAAATAGATAGTGTTGTTTGGGTATCCCATGAGGGACTTGGATCAATGTGATTTACTTATTAACCTTGATTATTACCTACAAAATATTCATAGTATATTTATAAACTATATAGTGCAAGAAATCATAGGTGGTGGCCTAATGAGTTTATCTCACACCCTGTTTAGGCCGCCGATTGTTACTTAGATAGATTTCATGGATGTAGGTAGGAACAAGGGGAAGGGTCCATATTTAGATGCTTGATTTTCTACACTAGGATAGAGTACAAGGGAAGATGACTGAGATTATTCTCATGATGCTATTATATATAGCTTTTGATATTTTGTTCACTTTTGTATAACATGTTTAATATTCCTTCTTCATTATTTACCTTGTATTTACAATTTTTTGTATAGCATACAGACATGAAATCATTTTTTATATGACACTAGATTATTGTTACACCTGTCTGATTATTGGATCTAGATGTTTTTTATTTTTTATGTTCATTGTATTGATTATGCTATTATTTTATTTTTATATTTCACAGTTATGATCCACTCTGATTATGAGGGTATAATATCCCCACAAAACCATCATAGACCCTTTTTTCTAGTTAGAAACCTCTAGCATACAAGGATACATGCTTAAGTCCACATGGATATCCAGGTTCAATTACTTATGACTGAAAAGGTTACGAGACTTTACAAAGTGGTATTAGAGCATATTTTTCCCTTATGTATTACTATTTGAGTTATTAGATAGGAGAATAAGAATGTTTCAGAATTTGGTAATGAGTGTAACACCCCTAGTTTCTATGAAATATGTTTTTTCAAATAAATTTAATTTCTTTAGTAGATTTTTCTACACATAACCTTGAGTTTTAACGAAACATGACATGTTATTAAAATGTTATTATTTAATGTGATAGGTATTGCCTACCTATTGGAATGGAGTGTATGAATAGGATTAACTAATTTACGAAAATATATAGTTTAAAAATGTATATAAAATAAATTCTTTGGTGACCAATGAATTATAAATGAAAACAAGTTCCATTTGAAAATAAATAAAATCTTTTTCTATAAATTTATTTTTCGGCAAAAAATTGTGTTTTACCTCAATAACTCAAAAAAATAACTTATGGTGAATGATTTTAATAATGTATTATTATTATTATATATTCAATAAATTTTTTAAAAATTGTCTTATTTTTTTGAGACATGAGATAAGAATAAATCCAATTTTATGCATAAAACTGTATTTTTTCTAAAAAGTATTTTTGTTGCATTTTGAGTGTTTATTTTAATTTTTTTTTTCAACTTTAGAAAAATTGTTTGAAAAAATGAACTTATTTTTTAAATCATAATGTAAAAAATATCTTGTGGTAAATTTTTGATAATTTTTTTAAAAGATAAATTTATTAGTGAATATTGAAAATATTAATTTTTATTAATAATTTTTTTTTCGTTTAAAGTATTTAAAAACATAAAATTATTTTATGATAGATTTAAAAGTAAATTTAGTAAAATTATATATTTATTAATTCAATTTAGGTCACTTGAATCAATTTCATATTAAGTTTTGGTATAAAATATTTCTAAACTTTTAAATTTTTGTTTGGAAAACCATTTTTTCATCACATATATGAGTTTAATTTTAATTTAAATTCTAACACTTATGAGAATTGAATTTGGAAAATTGGATTCAATATTTTGGAATAACTATAATTTATATTATATAATAAGTTGAACATAATTTTTAGTGAAAATGAATAATAAAAATAGTAAAAAATAATGACCATGATTATGGTTAAAACAAGTTTACCTGGGGGTTAAACTAAAAATATAATGTATAAAATTCACTATAAACTTGTACAATACCCATTTTTAGACATATTTTGACCTTATAACCTACAAGGTTAGTAAATGAACCATTTTGAGCCTTTTTTCCATTTGCAAAATGCGGGTACACATTATTCTTTTAAACAATTCCATGTGTGTTCTCGCCACTAATTATAAAAGGCCACCACTTTTTTCTCCTCCCCTATTAAGACTTAAAAAAACCATTTGGTTTGTCTAATAATTACCAAAATATAATCCTTATATACTAACCCAAATCTTATAGGAATTATTTTTATTATTAATCTCTCTTAATAAGGCTTTAGGTTTAAACCTAAATAGTTTCTTTAGAGAATAGGTATGATCCTTAAACTTTCACTTTCATTTTATTTCTTTCTATAAATCCTTAAAATATTCTTCAAATATGTGATATAATTACACAAATATTTACCATGTACTAATATTTAAATTTTTTAATAGAATAACCTATATCCATATCCTCTTCCATCAAATAGGAAACAAAACCATCGATCATGTGCACAACAGACTATCACATTGCGAACAGATGTTATTCATTTTCCATAATCACCTATAATGATAAGATATAAGGATGTATTTAATGTTTATATAAGATATTTATGATATTATTATACTTATATAATTATAATATCACACTTAACTTCTTACCTTCCAACCTATTGGAAAAAAATAATATCACACGTGTGTTTGGAAGACTACCGCTTCATGAACCATTGTGATATGTTTTTAATTTTTTTACTTGGATTGTAATAGGGATAGATTAAATGAATATATATATATATTATATTTTTAACATAATTATACTTATATAATTATGGTATCACATATACCTTATTAATTTCCATTATGTGGGAGATACAATAACTTGTTTGTGTATACGGCGAATTACCGCATCGCAAAGTGATATAATTCATTTTTCAATGATGATTAACATGGAGGGTAATAAGGGTAAATTTATTGAATATATTTGATATATATGACATAAAAATTATTTTATAAATTTATTATATATTATATGTCTAATAAGGGTTATATTTATGAAAAAATTAGTAAGATATGATGTAGTTCACTTATGAACCAATTATTTATGTATCCACGTTTCCAAAGGAACTAGACCTAAATTATTCTAGAATGGTTTTTCATAATATGTAATTAATTTTTATATATTAATATAAAATATTTATGTATGAATATTTTGGGTCTTTATTGTTGGTATTAGAGTGTAGATTTAGTTAACATTTGGAAACTAGGATGAGAAATATTTAGTGAGATACATAGGGACATGTCTAAGGATATATATAGGGATAAGTATAAGGATAAGTCTAAGAATGATTCAAATAATATTAAATGTACTTGAAATTTGTTAAATCATATAGTGTGTGGTTTCCATGAAATTACATCCCTATCTATATACTACAAGTGGTTGTGGCTCTAACACAGAGGTACCCAGGGGTAATAACTCCAAAAAGGGTGAATTGAGTTGGAATTGATCACAACCTAGTGCATGACAACGAGTCTTGCTACACACCTAGTTTGACACTCTCAGTAGATATAATTTGTAAATTCACAAACTCTTTACAAACTAGCATGAAAGATTTAAATAAATTATGACTATTAATTACCATGGATAAACCTTTGGTATCATAAATTGAAATTAAGGTGTCATGATTTAAACATCCTATAAGTTATTTTTCATGATTATGTGGTTTCCCACTATTATTATTATTTCTCATACTATGATTTATGGTTTTAGTCAAAGGATGGAACTAGGAGGAATCATGTTAACACTGAATGTGATGGAAAATTTGGTGATTATAAGTAACCAAATTCGATGATGAATGGAAAAAAATATATTGTGATTATTCCTAATCATCTATCACTACATATGATTTAACAATGTAAACATAGGTGATATTCTTAATGTGTAAAATAAGAGGAAAATGGATTTTAATGAAAGTTCATATGGTAGAGAACATAGAAGAAAGAATATTCAGTTTCCTACATGTCAAGAAGGTGGGAAGAAACACCTAGAATAATATCTCAAGTGGAGAAGATTATGTTATCTATGTGGAAATGAAGGTCACAGAGTAATGATTTTACGAGGAATTAAATTTCTTATATGTGGGGAACTTGGGAATTATGTGAGTAAATGACCTAAACTAGGGGTTAGACCCTAGAACATATAAATAACTATTCTATTCCAACTATTTAAGTGAAATTATTAAAGTATATATGTATTTGGATCCATGAATTATCCTATAAAATTATTTTAGTGATGGTATTTTGGTTATAAAAATCAAGAAAAATCTAAAGATTATGTTAATTTTTGAAGCATATATGTATTCATGTAAGACTAAATTAAGTGTTATAGATACCATCATGGGTTTATAAGTTTAACGTTTATCATAAGTTTAATGTCTTAGAAACCAATTTTGAGGTTTTATGTTATGGGTTTTTATCAAGATTAAAGATATTTTTGGAGAAATTTATGAAAATACAACCCTTTTTTTGTATATGTTCTAGTGAAGAAGTTATTTAAGGAGGAATGAATTTACATTTTATGGAAATAAAATTTAAGGTATTGGTAAACCTTAGGGTGTATCTTATCTTTTAGGTTGAGGTAATTATATATTCTATAGAAATTATATAAATATAGTTTTGTAAAAAGATAACCTGCATGATGGGTGACAACTTGTCTCATCCGGTAAGGCTGTAGAGCTTGAACTCCCCAAATTAAGGATGACAAGGGTATAACTCCTACCACTGGACTATTTGAAAGAGTACTTCTGGTGGGATAATATAAAGGGAGATATTTATGAGTATATAAATGTTTTGTATGTCATGAAGTTAAGGATAAGATACAAATTTTTAAGGGGACACTCTAACCATTATCCATACCAGAATGGAAATGAGGAAACATCACCATGGATTTTGTCATTGAACCCCCCAAAACATCTAAAGGGATAAATACTATATGGGTTGTAGTTTATAACCTTAAAATTAATTAAACTTCATTTTTATCATATAATATTTCTCTCTAGAACAAATTTCTAGGATATACATTAAGGAAGTAGTAAGGTTTCATAGAGTAACACATTCTATTATGTATGATCAAGATCCAAGGTTTACCTAAAAGTTTTGGAGAAGTCTTCAACAAAATCATGATATATATTTGAGTTTTATCACTGAATATAATCCTTATATAGATGTTCAGGCTAAAAGATCAATTAAAACCCTTAATTATATGTTGAGATATTGTTATCTAGATTTCAAAGGTGGCTGGGATCAATACCTTACTTTAGTTAAGTTTTCATACAAAAATAACTTTTAATCAAGTATTCAGATGACTATTTATGAAAAATTATATGAAAAGAAGTGTAGATATACAATTTAATGGAATGAAGTTGTAGAAACAAAACTATTTAGACCTGAGATAGTTGAAGAAATGATAGAGAAGGTTAGATCCATTTAACATCACATAATGGTGACACCAAGTCAATATAAAATCTATGTTGATAATAATTGACATGATCTATAATTTAAATATAGTAAAATTTTTTTAATAATAATTTCACCATGGAATAAGGTAATGATATTTAAAAATAAGGGAAAACTAAGACCTTGGTATAACAACCCCTTTTAAATTCTTGATATTATTAGGATTATAGATTATTGATTGGTGATTCAGTCAAGCCTTTCTCAAGTCAAAAATGTTTTCCAAGTATCTTCATTGAGGAAGTACATGCCTAATCAGTAAAATGTACTTAACCTATAGGTCATACCACTGGAGAAATACATCTCTTACAAGGAATAACTAGTGGAGATTCTAAACTATAGATTTAAAGTTATACAAAATAAGGCTACTCACCTGTTCAATGTTTTATGGAAAAATCACCAACTTGAGGAAGCTACATGAGAACCTGAGGATGTGATGTGGTAGAATTATATTCATATTATTGTTCAAAATCATTTCAATATCAAGGTAGAAATTCATTTAACGGGGATTATAATGTTACACCCTGAGTTTTTAAGAAATATGTTTTTTCAAATAATTTTTTTTGATAACTTGCGCTACATGGAACACCAAGTATTAACGAAACACAACATACTATTAAAATATTATTATTTAATATGATAGTTATCTCATATCCATTAGAATTATGGGTGTAAAAAATACTATCGAATTTATAAAAATATATGGTCTAAACATGTATATAATATGAATTCTTGGTGACCAATTAATTAGAAATGAAAATAAGAACCATTTGAAAATAAATAAACTCTTTTTATGAAAAAGTATTCTTCCACACATAAAAATGTTTTCCCTAAATAAATTTAAAAAATAATTTTTTTTGAATTACTTTAATAAAATTTATATATTATATATTCAAACTAATGTTTAAAATTCATATAATGTTTTTTCTATACATGAGATAAAAAAAAAATAAATTTTATGCATAGTTAGGGTTTGACTTAGTGGTAAGAACCTTGTAATCCTACATGGAAAATGGGGGTTCAAAACTCATTGGGTGTAGGTACTATAGTAGTACTGTAGCGTACTGATCGTACCGCGATTCACTGTTTTATTCCACCCTTACACCGCAGTTTGAAACTAGTTTTGTAATGAATATTCCAAATATAATAATGAATTTCACTTTATGTTTGAATCAATCAATTAATTTTAATCAATATTATAATGGTCAATGTTAATTGTTTTTATTATTTCAATGTAGGTGGAGGTGATTTGGAGGGCCCTTGATGAAGTGAAAGAAAAATGGGCCAAAATTGCATGGATCCATGGACATCTGTCCACTGTTTTGCATAGTAAACGAAATCTGTGCGTCCAAATGGGCTGATATTTTGTGGGCCTGTCCAAATTTTAAGATTCTACATTTCATATTCAGTAACCCAATCCTGATTAGTCTTTTATGGGGCCCATCCGAACTGATCTGTACAAGCCACCGAATTTGGACCAAGTCAAATGAGGTGTTCTGTATTTTATCAATATCTTGAGCTGTATTTGTCCAAACAGTGCCAATATTTCAGTGGAGACAGTCAAGAGGTAGGGATACAACCTTTATATTTTCTCCAAAGCGAGATAAGACTGTTTGAAGGCCGAAACGCATTGTGCAAGTGGATTGATGAAATCTGTGTGCCTAAAACCACCTTCCAATTTTCCTATAAAAGGGCACCAAGGGAACCTCATTTTCAAGTTCTGCCAAGGAGTGAAGTGCTGCCAATTTGGAGTCCTAGAGGAGTCTCCTAATAACCTTGGAGTTTCTGGAGGCCCCTATCCTCATAGGGGGATCAACAATGAAGAAGGAGTTCAACCCGAGCTTCCTCCTCCTCCCGATGTCGAGCTAGAAGTTGGGTGTTCGTTGTGAGGGAGCTACACACATGTCAAGGGAGTTCCGATGCATACAATAGCTACTGGTTTGGAGTAATTTGGGTGTTTAAACATTTCATTCCATCTATCTTATTTTATTTCAGATTTGAATGCTTGATTTGATACATGTGAGTGTTATGCTCTTAATTTCTAACCGATCAGTGTGAGGTTTTGAGTGCGTGACTTGTGTTGTTCTGATTGGACATCACAAGAATCCTTTTCATACCAAACTTATTGAGATTTCAATATGATTTGGAATCTCTTATTCCATGCATAAGTACTAGACCTTTACAATACGATTGTTACGTCAAGGTTTGGTCCTTAAAGCATTGAAATAAAAGCTTATGAATTAATCAGGATTCCAATTAATTCCAACCAAAGAATTACTCTAAACCTAAGATGAATCTCTATGAAAAATGAACTTGATATGTGTGTAGTGAAATCAAATCGACCCTTTTATCTCATATTTCTAAAAATCCACTTGGTCACTCATCTTTTAAGCTATTTCAACTAAGTCATTGTTTTAAACTGTTTTCAAAACCACCCCCTCTCTTAGTCATTTTTATTAAAAATACACACTCTAAACCTACCAACGCTCCTTGAGAGACGACCTAGGGTTTACCCTAGACTATAAATCAACCTTAAAAATATAATCAATTTGACATGTCATGACAATGTGGTCAAATTTTGGCACTGTTTCTGGGGAGCGCTTTGGTTTTTTGTGCATGGTTTTGATAATTGTTTTGTAATTTTTGTGAATATTTGTTTGTTTTATCTTCTACGATTGCATTTATTTTTTGTATTATAATTTATTTATTGTGTAGGTTCTGTGTATGACGCGTTCTACTCTAGGAGACCTACAAACTTTCGAACCCAAACTAGAGAGGGTCCTACATCAACGAAACCGAGACACACAAGACCACACTTTGAAGGAGGAGACATCAAATCTTAAAATTCTTCTTGATCCTTCTTCTTATTCTGAAACCAAAGTTAAAATTGAACATAACTTGTATAAAATGGATGAAAATAATAGAACACTAAAAGAAATAACCTCACCTGTTGTTGATATCCGACCCACTTACATTCAATTACAAGGCGAGGCACCCAATTTTGAACTAAAATCTGGTTTAATTCATTTATTACCAAGATTTCATGGACTGCCTGGAGAAGATCCACATAAGACTTTAAAAGAATTTCATACTGTGTGTTCAAAATTAAAAACTTCTAATGTGGATAAAGAACAAGTAAAACTTAGGGCATTTCTATTTTCATTATAAGACACGGCTAAAGATTGGTTGTATTGTGTTAATTCACCTACTAGAGGTTGGGAGGACATGAACCGACTTTTTCTTGAAAAATACTTCCCAACCTCTCAAACTGCAACAATAAGGAAAGAAATATGTGGGATAAGACAATATCAAGGAGAAACCCTTCATGAATATTGGGAATGATTTAAAATATTGTGTTCAATTTGTCCACATCACCATATAAGTGATCAACTTTTAATTCAGTATTTTTATGAAGGTTTAATCCCTATTGATTTAAACATGATTGATGCTGCTGCAGGTGGTGCACTAGTGGATAAAACCCCAATCACTGTAAGGACCCTAATTGAGACCATGGCACAGAACACTCAATAATTCAGTTCAAGGTCCAGTGTGCCCATTTGAGGTGTCTATGAGGTGCAAAGTACTGAATTTGAGAAGAAGGTGGACACAAAGTTTGAAGAGGTGAGTACCATTCTAAGACAACTTGCTCTTTCCCAAGGGAAATTCCAATATCCTCCTCCCATACATTGTGATATATGCTCTTCTGATACCCACTATTCTGACAAATGCCCCCAATTGAGAGAAACTTCTAAGAGTTGTGAGGCAATATTCCCAGGACGCCCCTATAACCAACCCATTAGGCAAGAACCTTTCTATCCATCCAACCCTGGGTGGAAAGACAACCAAGCCTATAGGCAAGGGGGGTATTCAAACCAGCCTCATCAACCATGGAACCAACCAGGGCAAAGTAGTCATCAACCACCACCACCCAGAAATTTTCAACCACCCCAAAGGCCTTTCCAACAACCCCCTCCAAAACCCGAGCCTAGCCTAGAAGATATGATGAAACAAATGGATTCCAATAATCTACAGTTCCAAAAAACCACCCAAGCAGCCATACAAGACCTCAAAACCCAATTAGGTCAACTAGCTAACTCAGTGGGTGAAATCCAAAGCCATGGGTCTGGTAAAATACCATCTCAACCACTTGTCAACCCTAGGGATAAGGGAAATGTTAGTGCCATCACCCTTAGGAGTGGAAATCAACTTAGAAGTCAAATTAACCCTCCATTAGAGTCATCCTCTCCTAAGGGAACCACCATCACAACCACTGAAAAAGGTTCAAATGAGATTGAACCTTTCCTTGAGAGAAGTCCTACCAAAGGAAAGAGTGTGTCTATTGATGAGTTACCAAGCCCAAGCATTCCTCTTCCATTTCCCCAAAGAGACACCCAACCAAGGAAACAAAATGAAACTGAACTTGATAAAGAAATCTTGGAGACTTTTAAAAAAGTGTAGGTTAACATTCCATTAATTGATGTCTTCAAGAAAATTCCGAGATATACCATGTTTTTGAAGGAGATGTGTACCCACCGAAGGCGACTTAGAGGTGATGAGAAGGTGAGCCTAGGGAGGAACGTCTCAGCATTGATACAACCATCACTTTCCACCAAGTGCAATGATCCTGGAACATTCTCGATTCCGTTCACCATAGGGGAGTATTCTTTCTCCAATGATATGCTTGATTTGGGTGCTTCTATTAATGTGATGCCTCACTCTATATACTCTTCTTTGCAGGTCGGTGAACTAAAGCCCACAAGAATAGTTGTTCAGTTAGCAAATCAGAGTACGACACACCCTTCTGGTGTGTTAGAGGATGTTCTTGTGAGGGTTCAAAATTTAATATTTCCTGCTGATTTTTATGTGCTAAAAATGGAAGATGATAGGATGAATGGACATGCCCCAATTATATTGGAGAGACCCTTCTTGAAAACCGCCAAAGCCATAATTAATGTCCATAATGGTACATTATCTATGGAATTTGGTGGTGACATAGTCCATTTCAATATCCTTGATGCCATGAAGCACCCCTTAGAAGAACATTCCTCTCTCTCGGTAAATTCAATTGATATAATCCCTTCCCCTAAAATCACTTCATTTGTTTCCCATGATCCCCTTTCTAAATTTTCCTCTTTGACTGAAATTCTTGGAAATGAATCGTGTGTTGATTATTGTAGTGGACTAGGAAAGTGTCATGCATGTTTATTAATTGATAATTTCTTGAACACGGAGGATCACATGACCATCGATGATACTGCTACACTTGTAAAAGCTAATTCCTCATCTGAGGATGATACCATTGAGAAGTTAGATGAGATTAGTGACCTATCACTTTCACACACACTCCCATAAATCCAAAATCCACCTGAATTGGAACTAAAGAAACTGCCTGAAGATTTAAAATATTCATATCTTGAGAATGGAAACAAGTTGCCTATCATCATTGCTAGTTCACTCCCTCCTGAGCATGAATTGCGACTGCTTGAACTTTTGAGGGAGCATAAACAAGCATTGGGATGGACACTTGTAGACATTCCTTGTATTAGCCCATCAATTTGTACACATTATATTTTATTAACTTATGAGGCTAAAACAGTGATGCAGGCACAACGTCGACGAAACCCAAACCTCTTAGAAGTAGTTAAAAAGGAAGTAACAAAATTATTGGCTGTTGGAATCATTTACCCCATCTCTGAAAGCCAATGGGTCAGTCTCGTTCAAGTAGTTCCTAAAAAAACTGGCCTAACGGTAATTAAAAATGAAAACAATGAATTGGTTCCAACTCGTGTGCAGAATAGTTGGCGTGTCTTTATAGATTATCTCCGAAAAGACCAACACACTTGGAAGGACCATTTCCCCTTGCCATTCATTGAACAAATTCTAGAGAGGCTAGCGGGGAAGTCCCATTACTGTTTTCTTGATGGGTATTCTGGATACTTTCAGATCCATATTGCCCCCGAGGATCAGGAAAAGACAACCTTCACTTTCCCCTTTGGCACATTTGCCTATAGAAGGATGCCATTTGGCCTGTGCAATGCTCCGAGTACTTTCCAGCGATGTATGGTTAGTATTTTTTCGGATTACCTAGAGGATTTCATGGAAGTTTTCATGGATGATTTTACTGTTTATGGATCCTCTTTTGATGAATGTTTAAGTAGTCTTGGTTCAGTCCTACGTCGCTATATTGAAAAGAATATTGTATTAAATTATTAGAAATGCCATTTCATGGTGCGACAAGGTATAGTTTTGGGACATGTCATTTCTGGGGATGGTATCCAAGTAGATAAATCAAAAGTGGATTTCATTTCTTCCCTACCATTCCCTAAAAATGTATGTGATGTGCGGTCTTTCCTAGGTCATGCTGGATTTTACCGTCGTTTCATTCATGATTTTAGTAAGATCGCACTTCCCCTCTCCCTCTTACTCAAAAAAGAAAAAGATTTTGTTTTTGATAAAGAATGTGAAGAATTTTAATAAATTAAAATAGAGTCTCACATCACCCTCGGTAATCCAACCACCTCGGTGGGATTTACCATTTGAGCTCATGTGTGACGCCTCTAACTATGCAGTTGGGGCAGTCTTGTCACAAAGGGTCGATCGAGCTCCACATGTCGTTGCCTATGCCTCCGTACTTTAGACCCTGCCGAAGCAAACTACACCACCACTGAAAAAGAATTTCCATCCATTGTGTTTGCCTTGGATAAATTCAGGTCATACCTTTTAGGGTACAAAGTCATTGTGTTCTCAGACCATGCAGCCCTCCGGTATCTCCTAAAGAAACCGGATGACAAACCACTTCTCATTCGTTGGATGCTCCTCCTTCAGGAATTCAATCTAGAAATTAGAGATAAAAAAGGACCAGAGAATGTGGTGGAAGACCATATCAGTAGGATCCCCCCATCATCGGACATTGTCTCATCCCCCTGTATTCCCATTAATGACATGTTTCCTGATGAGCAATTGTACAAAGTGAAAGATTCTATTCCCGGGTATGCTGAAATAGTAAATTATTTGGCAGCATCTTTCATTCCTACTGATTTCAACAAAAACCAAGCCAGTCGTCTAAAACATGAGTCTCATTGGTACATTTGGGATGACCCCTACCTTTGGCGCACATGTAGCGATCATGTCCTTAGGCATTGTGTTCCCGATAACGAGTTTCAGTCTGTCCTTAGATTCTTCCACACTCTTGCTTATGGGGCCCACTTTGGTCCCCAACGGACTGCTTGCAAAGTTCTTGATTCTGGTCTCTTTTGGCCAACACTTTTTTGGGATGCCCATGAATTTTGTAAATCTTTTCCTCGTTGTCAAAGAATGGGGAATGTATCTTAAAGGAATGAAATGCCACAACAACCCTTGCTCTTTCATGACATTTTTGATGTTTGGGGCATTGAATTTATGGGGACATTTCCCAATTCTTTTGGAAACTTGTACATTATTTTGTCCGTTGATTATGTATTAAAATGGGTATAGGTAAGGGCCACAAGGACAGATGATTCCAAAACAGTTGTAGAATTTTTGAGAACACAGATCTTTTGAAGGTTTGGATTACCTAGGTTCATTATCAGTGACCAGGGTTCTCATTTCTACAACCGAACAATGCAATCACTTTTGCGTCGGTATGGGGTCAGTCATCGAGTTTCTACTGCATATCATCCACAGACCAATGGTCAAGCTGAGGTGTCAAATAGAGAGGTAAAAAAAATTCTTGAAAAAATGGTTCAACCCAATAGGAAAGATTAGAGTCTTAGACTTGATGATTCATTGTGGGCCTACCGTACTGCTTTCAAAACTCCCATTGTAATGTCACCCTATCGTCTTGTGTTTGGAAAGAGTTTTCACCTCCCTGTTGAGATTGAGCACCGGGCCTACTGGGCCATCAAACAATGCAATTCTAATCATTCTGGTGCAGGTGCTCAAACGAAGTTACAGATTTAGGAGCTATAGGAAATGAGAAGAGATTTATATGAAAACTCCAGGATTTATAAGGAGAGAACCAAGGCTGCCCATGACCGTCTTATCCTTCATCATCAGTTCCATATTGGGAAGAAGGTCCTCCTTTATAATGCAAGGCTGAAGTTGCATCCTGGTAAGCTTCGTTCCCGCTGGTTTGGACCATACATTGTTACTAATGTCTCTCCATTTTTTGTTGTTCAAGTTCAAAATGAAGAAACCAAACAAACCTTCACTGTCAATGGGCAGCGGCTGAAGCACTTTCATGAACCCGTTCTGGAGTCCCTGATGGAGGAACTCCAAGTTCTAGAAGCACACTATGAATGAAATCCACCAGGTTTTATCCTTCCTTTCCACATTCTCTTTTACTTCAGTGAGCACAATGCATAATCTAGGTGTGTGGGGGGGGGGGGGGGGGGTGGATACATTCCTGGGATAGTTAGGAATTTTCATTGTTTTCTCCTTTTGTTTTATCTTTTTGGCCTTCTTTATGGTATTTTCATTTTTCCCCATCACCAATTTAGAAGTTCCATGATTTGTCGACCATAATGTGGGGAAAGTAAAAATACTATAATGAAGGCTAAAAAGAGTATTTGTATGAATTTAACATCAGGGAGTGATTTTTAGTGAATTGGTTTTCTGTCAATGATATAAATGGTCGTATCTATGTGAAACCTTTGAGATGATTGATACCCATTGTGTGAGTAGTTTTTGGGAAAACTGTGTCACTAATATCTCTAAATTTTTTTGCACCAAACCACAAAGTGTGATTATTTCTTACTTAATATAAGGTAAATACATGTTGGGTTAATATTTTTCATCTTTAAATGATATTTCCATACATTCGTTCCTTATCCGATCTGTTTCATTACTGTACCGGATTGACCTATGCGTGTGTACCTAATGTCCGACTGTTGAACACCCTAAAATATTTTGTGTGTGTCTTTGGCAGGTCAAAAAACACTCCTCCTCAACCTTTTATCTTGTTATAACTATTGCAATTAGTGTCCCGAGGAGATCAAACAAAGGGTTGAGAGATGAGTGTGAGATTTGTTCCAATTGCAACTTCAAAAAAATATATATAATAAATGAGGGGAGTGATGAAATGTGAAACATATGGGGATATCTAGGTCAGGAGCTTATGGTTTTACTTCTGGGAATGCTTAAATGAGTGGGTCTTGAAATATGATTGCAAAGGATGTAAGACAGGTTCGGTGAAAAATCATTTAAAGCTGAATAATTTTAAAATAACCTATATTTATTTGATTGAAAGTGGAAAGAATAGCATGGAATGGTTTTCACACACACACATGGAGAGTTAGTGTAATGTTTGACCTTTTAATTACTTTCTCATATTGGTGTCATAAATCTCTTTGAATTTTATTGTGATATGATTTATGAGACATCTTTTTCCATTTTCACTGGGAAGAACTCCTTGGTGTGGTTCGTGCATTGATCACTTTAATTTAAATAAGATTTCCTCAAATGATAAATTTTCAGGATGTTGGAAATATATATATATATATATATATTCATAATTGTATTTGGATATGTGACTTTTCCCCGGAGTGCAAATGTTTAGGTGTGGGGGTGTGATCGTACCACGATTCACTGTTTTATTCCACCCTTACACCACGGTTTTAAACTAGTTTTGTAATGAATATTCCAAATATAATAATGAATTTCACTTTTTTTTGAATCAATCAATTAATGTTAATCAATATTAAAATGGGAAATGTTTCTTGTTTTTATTATTTCAATGTAGGTGGAGGTGATTTGGCGGGCCCTTGATGAAGTGAAAGAAAAATGGGCCAAAATTGCATGGATCCATGGACATCTGTCTACTGTTTTACATAGTACACGAAATCTGTGAATCCAAATGGGCTTAAATTTTTTGGTCATGTCCAAAATTTAATACGCTACATTTCATATTAAGGAACCCAATCCTGATTCGGCTTTTATGGGGCCCATCCGAACTGATCTGTCAAAGACACCGAATTTGGACCAAGTCAAATGCGGTGTTTTGTATTTTATCAATATCTTGAGCTATAGTTGTCCAAACGGTGCCAAACTTTCGGTGGAGATAGTAAAGAGTAGGTATACAACGTTTCTATTTTCTCCAAATCGAGATAAGACTGTATAAAGGCCGAAACACATCGTGCAAGTGGACTGATGAAATCTGTGTGCCTAAAAACACCTTCCAATTTTCCTATAAAAGGGCACCAAGGGAACCTCATTTTCAAGTTAGGACAAGGAGTTAAGTGCTGCCAATTTTTAGTCCTATAGGAGTCTCCTAATCACCTTGGAGGTTCTATAGGCCCCTATCCTCATAGGGGGATCAACAATGAAGAAGGAGTTCAACCCGAGCTTCCTCCTCCTCCCGATGTCGAGCTAAAAGTTGGGTGTTCATTGTGAGGGAGCTACACAATGTCAAGGGAGTTACGATACATACAATAGCTAATGGTTTGGAGTAATTTGGGTGTTTAAACATTTCATTCCATATATCTTATTTTATTTCAGATTTGAATGCTTGATTTGATACATGTGAGTGTTATGCTCTTAATTTCTAACTGATCGGTGTGAGGTTTTGAGTGCGTGACTTGTGTTGTTCCGCTTGGACATCACAAGAATCCTTTTCATAACCAACTTATTGAGATTTAAATATGATTTGGAAGCTCTTATTCCATTCATAAGTACTGTAACTTGACAATACAATTGTTACGTCAAGGTTTGGTCCTTAAAGCATTGAAATAAAAGCTTAGGAATTAATCGGGAATCCAATTAATTCCAACCAAAGATTTACTCTAAACCTAAGATGAATTTCTATGAACAATGAACTTGATATGTGTGTAGTGAAATCACATAAACCCTTTTATCTCATATTTCTCAAAATCCACTTGGTCACTCATCTTCTAAGCTATTTCAACTAAGTCATTGTTTTAAACTATTTTCAAAACCACCCCCTCTCTTAGTCATTTTTATTAAAAATACACACTCTAAACCTACCAACGCTCCTTGAGAGACGACCTAGGGTTTACCCTAGACTATAAATAAACCTTAAAAATATAATCAATTTGATGTGTCACGACAATGCGGTCACGTACTGTATCAATAATGACACTTTAGTAATGGCAGGCACTGTAGTGGCGATGGGTATTATGTGGTACTGTTGCAGATGGGTACTGTAGCAGTACTATTCACAGAATGGGCATTGGGCTAAAAATTTGGGCCTACGGTCCATGTAATGGGCTAAATTCTCACTAGGCCTTCAAGATATGTAATGGGTCTCCCTAAACATAGTTAAAGAGGTATTTTATTTTCTTTAATAATAAATTAGGCTTCGACCCCAACCTTTAAAAAAATAAAACAAATTTTATGCTTAAAAACTGTATTTTTCTAAAAAAAAGTTTTGTCACATTTTCTGTACTTATATTAAAATTAATTTTCTCAAATTTTATAAAATTTATTCAATAAAATAAACTTCATTTTTTAAATCATCATTTCAAAATTATCTTAGGTTGAATTTTTGAGAATTTGCAAAAAAGATAAATTCTTTAGTGAATAGTAAAAAATACTCATTTTTATTAAGATTTTTTTTTTCGTTTAAAGAATTAAAAAACATGAAAATTATTTCTAGATGGTTTTAAAAGTAAAAGTAGTTAAATTTAATATTTATTAATCCAATTTATGTCATTTTAATCAATTTTATATTGAATTTTTATATAAAATATTTTTAAACTTTTGAAAACTTCTCATTTGAAAACTGCTTTTTCATCACATATGGGGGTTTAATTTTAAACTAAATCATGATACTTATGTGAATTGAATTTGAAAAAATTTATTACATATATATAATTAGAATAATTTATATTATATAATAATCCCAACTTAATTTTTGGTCAAAATGAATAATTAAAATAGTAAAAATTAATTATTGTGGTATTGGTTAACACAAGTTTACCGGTAATTAAACTAACATATAAGGGATATAATGACCTATAAAATTGTCAAAAAATATATTTAATGTAAATATTTAGACCTTATTTCATATAAGGTTCAATAATATCCCATTTTTTTTATCCTTTTGGAGTGTGAAAAAACATGGGTACACTTTATTCTTTTCAAAAATTTCATATGTGTCATCTCCCCCACATATAAAAGGTCACCCCTCTTATTTCCTATAAAATCTTATAAAACCATTTGGTTTGGACAATAAATACCCAAATATATTCCTTAATTCCATAGAAACATCATATTGTCCTTATATTTATTATTAATCCCTTATAAGAAGGTTTTAAGTGTAAACCTAAAGAGGTTCTCTGAATAAGTGGTATAGTCTTTAAACTTGCATTTTCATTTTATTTATTCATAAAAATACTTAAAATAATCTTCAAATATGATGGTATAATTAAAAAAATATCAAAAATATAATGAGATATTATAATGTTAGTTTCATAACCTATATCCACATCCTCTTCCATAAAATGGGAAACAAAACTATCAATCAGGTGTCCAGTGGACTACCGCCCCGTGAACCGATGTTATTCGTTTTCCAACACCACCTCTCACGAAAGGATATAAATATATATTTAGTTTTTATATAAGATATATATTATATTATTTTACCTATTTAATCATAATATAACACCTAAATTCTTACCTTCCAACCCATTGGAAAACGATAACGTCGCTCATGTGTACGGCGGACTACCGCCTTGCGATCCAATGTGATGTGTTTTTCATTTATGTTTTATTTGGATGATAATAATGATATATTAAATGGATATATATTATATTTTTAAAATAATTATACTTTTTAAATTATTATTTAACATATACCTTCTTAATTTCCATTTCATGGGGGATAGGATAACTTTGTTCGTGTGTGTGATAGACTACTGCATCACGAAGCGATGCAATTCATTTTTCACTAATGATTTTCATGGAAAGTAATATGGGTAAATTTAATGAATATATGTGATATATATGAAATAAAAAATATTATTTAATGGTAATATATTATTTAACTTTATTTTAATTCATCTATCTAGATAAATGGAAATAACATTCATGTGTATGTATGACCTACCATATCTATAAACGGTGTAACTCATTTCCTATATCTATCTTTATTGGATTACTATAAATATATATATAATGAATATATATTATATTTATATCATATTTTACATTATTAATATGATCTAACTATGATAAAATTAATGGCATCTAAAATAAAAAATAAAAACATACACAAAAAACAAAGTAATTATTAACCGAAATGCGATTTTAATAATGAGTTGTTAATAAACTGGTAATAAAAGGTCATAAGTAAATTATATATGGTATGATAAATATTATTATGTTAATTTAATAGATTTATAATAAAACTATATTTACTATAAAGGAGTTTCAAATTTGTACAAAGGAATTCATGACTTAAGGTAAGATATTTTTACCGCAATTCATCTTCATTGGGACATATGTTATATTAGGCACCTATATTATTTTATGTGGTGTATATACAACCCAATTAAAATTTAATACCATGAATTTATTTATTCTTATAATATTATATTTATCATTTAATGTTATTATTTCATGGGGATTATGATTTAAAAGTTACCAATGTGGTAAGAGTTTTATGATACAATCTCATCATTTTTTGGGATTGTTTATGTTTATTCTTCTCATGATTAAATGTTATTATATAACTCTCAATAACTTAATGAATTACATTCTACTATTTTAATTTCTATAGAATATATTTTTCCCTTCATTTTACTCTCTTTACGTACTCAAGATTCCAAAATAATATTTTTAAAGAAAATGACTTCATTTCTCTCTTCGATCAAAAAACCTTTTTCTTCCATATCAATGTTTTCTAAAAATGTTTTAAAAAATATTTCAACTGTCAAAAAAGAATTTATTAAATACATTTTTACCCATGGTTTAATTTTTATAATTTTTTTAAATGAATATTCATGTAATTTTCCAAACAAGTCTATTTTTCTTTTACTAAAAATGGGAAAGGAATCTTTATTTTAATGTGTATAACATGAAAAAAATTTCCCACCGTCACGACCACCCAATGTTTTAGATATTCCTCTATAAGTTTTAAATATGATTTTAAAATAATTTTTTAATTTTTTTTAAAATTTTAGTTTTAAAAATGTTATTTTCAAAGATAAAATGTTATTTTTCTCATGAAATGCTTTAAATAATTTTTAATTCTTCTTTTATAAGTTTCAAAGTTTATTTACAAAGGATTTTTAAAATGTATTATGTTTTAATTTTTTTTTTAAATTGGAGAGGAAATTTTCCTTAATAAATGTTTTAAATTATTTCTAAATATTCTTTTATATGTTTCCAAGGTTATTTTCAAAGAAAAATTATTTTGAAAATGTTTTTTTAAAGAGTGTTTTTCAAATTGGAAAGGATATTTTCCTCAAGAAATGTTCCAAGTCATCTTTAAAAATAATTTTCCATCTAAGATGTCATCCTTGTATGTTACTTCTAATTTATTGGGGATATGATCCAAGGATAATATTCTTATTATTTATCTAAATGGTTTATTTTTATAAGGAAAATATATTTATGAAACCTGTTTCTCTTCTACAGGTTATACCATGATAAAATGATTATGAAACCCAGTTCTTTTTTTCTATGGGTTATGCTATGATGAAATAATGAAATTATTATGAAACCTATTTCTTTTCTATAGGTTATGCAATTATGAAATGTTTATGAAACCCATTTATTTTCATGGGGTTTGATATGAAGATTATTTTATGATCTTGTGGAACATGTATATATGATTTTCATTATTTCATGGGTGGGATCTATATCTCCTACCATTTCATTGAGTAAATATTGATATCTTATAAGATAAACAAGATTTAAATGGGGAGTTAACCCATTTCAGTAACATGATTTTTCCACTTTGATATTCTTGGGAGTATACCTTGAATACTATGATTGTTTTGGGAGTGATAGTTACACTATGATAGTTTAGGAAATGATCCTTGAATACTAAGGAAATTATTATCTATACTTATGTGTATGCCACAACTCTTTGTCTTATGACAATGTTATGATCTCATAGCTTATATACATTGATTCCTTTATGAATTGTGTCTTATGAATCACCAAGATTTATTAAATGAATAAAGTTTATGTTCTATGATATACATAGTATTATTTTAAGAAGTTATTATCATGTTCTCATATTATACTCATGGTATTTTGATATCTCTCTTATTTAACCTTACTGAGAAAATGATCTCACAATTTCTTATGTTTTATTTCCCCAGGTTATGAATAAAGGTATTAAGTAGGGAATTTATAAGAAGAATACTATATGGGAATATCTTTATAGGAAAATTTTAATATATTTCTTGAAATAAGAAGATTTTATATATAGTATCCAAAGACACTAAACCTTTATAATCCTTGGTTGAGTTTTTGAGACATGTATTGAATATTCATCTAAAAATATGTAATATCTATATATGAGAATTTTTTATCTCTACAATTAGATTGTTCTAGGGAGTATCTAACCCATGTATGAGGAAAATACAAATTAACTAGGATGGAACATGTATTTATGGATTATTCCAATTATAGTTGTATTGATTTCACCATTGAGTGAAACACATGATTTGTGGAATTTATTATTATTATTATATATTCTATTCTACTTTTGGATCGGTATGGAAAATAGTTATAGTCCCATGAATCATTATAAGAACTTTTGGGTTCACATGTCATGCATATTCTTTTCTATATTTATTTTATTACATGAATTGCCTCAAGAGAATTTTAGTGAATTAATTAATATATATTTTATTTGAATAATGTTTTTATAGATTAAATAAGATGAATAATTGGTTACTTAAGGTTTATACATAAACCTAAATGGTGTTTTCCCACATATCCTGATGGTGACACCTTAACTAAACAATTTTCATATGTTAGAACCATAAACTATTGGTTTCATGGATTGAAATATTTTTGGATTTTGATTACATGAATTCCAATTTTAATTTATAAATCATGTAATTTATAAATTGGTAATAGATATTCATTAAATAAATTCATTTTTTACAGCTTATTACATCCTGATACTGGATGTATGGGTTGGGTTGTAATTAAATGGAGTGGAAATTGAAACTTAATTAGATTATGACTTTATAACTTGGGAATGATGAATCACCTAATTGGAATGTGACACACACAAACACACACACACACAAATATATATGTATGTAAATGAGTACAAACATGAATAAATTTAAATTCTTAAATAAAATGGTTTCCGTTAAATAGGGATTCCAATTTCAACTTAAATGGTGTTTTACTATATACCTTTCATGAAACACTCCATATACTAATACATCTATTATGTGATGTGAGACATTAACCCTGACTTAACATAGTAGTGGATAATAGGGAGTGTATCTTGTGTTCTTTCATGATATATTAGGTCACCCAAACCTGGATTTAGAAGTAGATAGGTGGTATTTACTATCATATAGGAAGTATGGATACCTGTACTTTTCATTTATTTTGAGATATGTTTTTTCATAAAATTATATTATGAGGAATGTATTTGGAATTTTAGAAATGTGCCACCATGGTGGCCTTAGGTTGTATGCCAGGAAGGTGTTGATGTACATGATCTATAGGTGGTGGTACCTGAGCCACAAGTATTACCTCATGTTATTCCCCCTATAGAACAACCTACTATTCTTGATATGGGGGCCGATGCTCAGTTTTGATAAGGTTTAATGATACTAATGTAGTATATACATGGATCCCCATGAACTACCCATACTATGAAAGAGATAACGTGAGAATTACAGTAGCATAACCCTTCTACCTTTTTGGGAGAATGTGTTCCTTAGGCTACTGAGTCATAATTAGAGGTCATTTTATCTATCTTTAATCATTTGAAGACCCCTCCTGAGAGGTGGGTCAAGATCAGAAATTATGTGATTTGTGATTTTTCCAAGCATTGGTGGGATGCTATTAATAAGGTATAATGTCAATAGGATATGTTCTGTAGGTACTTGTAGATGGTATTATATGATTAATTTTTTCTATAGATGTTGAGAAAAAATTGAACTAGAGATTTTATTGATTTACATTATGGTGCTATGTTTGTTATGGACTATTTAACTCATTTCACCGAGATTCATCACTTCACATTGATCATTTCCATTGATGAGTTAATGATAATTAGATAGTTTGAGGATGGTATTTTATATTCCATCTGATCCCAAGTGTACATTTTATGGTTGGATACAATTTCTAAAATAGTGAACCAGGACCATGTCATCGAGTGAAACTTAAGGAAAGTTAATAGTGTGGGCCAAGGAAGTTTAGTACCGAGAGAGGGAAGAAATTCATCTAGTGGGAGGAAATGTTTCATTTAGTTTTCTCATATAGGAAATGGAAATTATGCAATATGAACAAATAGTTATCTTGTATGTTACCAGTGTGGAATGCCTAGCCCTAAGAAGCCCTAGTGTATTAAGGACCCAATTGAGTTCTGTGATTTTGGTGAGATGAGTCATCATTAAAATTTTTGTAGAAATTTTCCTCTAGTTCCTAGTGAGAATCGATCTATATTGACTCCACATATGGGAGTAGGATCAGAAGCTCCATTTCATGAAGGAAGCCAAAATACTATTAGAAAATTAGGCTAAGGAGGTGTATGAGATTATAGAAGCTATCCTTATGAGATATATCCCCAAAAGATTGGGTATGCTTCAGGTAGTCAGGCTATGGCTCTGGGTTGTGGATCTAGCAAGATATATTTAGTAAATATTGTATCATAGGATAAGAGAGATGGATATTATACACTGAAAGGTATGATATTAGTAGAATTCAATTTAGTGTCTACTTTATTTGACATTGATGCTTCACATTCTTTTAAATCCATGGATAGTTAAAATCCTAGGGCTTGAAATTCAAAATTTATGTGGAGTGATGAATATTAAAACCACATTGGGAATTTAATCATAAAGTGTATACTAATGTAGGAAGTTACCATATAGATATGTGGCTATCATTTCACATGGAACCTATTTGTCCTTGAGATGAAAATATTTGACATTATTCTTGGGATGGACTGGTAGGATTCATACTATGATCATATTGATTTCTATCACAAGAGGATATCCTTTACATAACCTGAGGGTGGAATCTATACTCACAAAAGAGAATGGAATGTATAGGAAGGTTTATCTAGACTTGAGAATCAGGGGTTGGGTGGTGTGATATCCTAGACTGCTAGTTCTTATATGGATGATTGGGGAACACAACATGTGGATTTCCCTCCTATAGTGGGATATTTTAGGGATGTTTTACTGGATGAAATATCAAGAATAATTAATGATATAGGGGTATAGTTTACTTTTGAATTAAATCTATGAGTATCACCTATATCAATTCTTCCTTATAGAATGTCTACTACATAGTTTTAGGAGCTTAAGAGGAAACTAATGGATTTGGAAACCAAAGGGGTTTATATGATCTAGTAATTATCCATGGGGTTCACCCATGTATTTTTCTAAGAAGGTGGACAAGAACCTTAGGATTTGTATGAATTAACATTAATTTAATTAGCTTAAATTCAAGAATAGGTATCCACTACCTTATATAGACATCATTTTTGATTAACTTTTGGGAAATTGGGTATTCTCAAAGATTTATTTGAGGTCGGTATACCATCAGGAACGAGTAAAGACTTCAGATATACCATGTACACAATTTTGTAGTAAATATAAATTGTATGAGTATTTGGTAAATCTATTTGGTCTGATTAATGTGTAAATATTTTTTATGTCCCTAATGAGTCATCTTTTCCACTAATATTTGTATTTATTTATTTTAGCTTTCATAGATGAAATCTTGGTGTACTCAAAGACTCAAAACGATCATTCCAAACATCTTGATATATATTTTAAGTACATTTAGAGAGAATATTTTGTATGATCTGATCTCAAAATGTCAATTATAGATTGGGAAGGTCCACTTCCTAGGTTACATTATCTCAGAGACAGGAGTATCCATTGACCCAGAGAAGGTGACAACTGTAGTTTCCTGGGAGCATCCCAAGAACAACTTTGTCAAATGAATTTTATTTTAGATTGGCTAGATATTACATGATATTTATATAGGATTTATCACATCATTATTCACCACTTACAATATTGAATAATAAAGGTATCAGGTTCACATGGTCCAAAGCATTTGAGAATGCCTTTCAAGAGTTAAAAGTATGGTTGACATTTGTGTCGATATTTAGTTTTCCAAATCTAGGAAGAAGTTATATGGTTTATTGTGATGATTTAGGAATAAAACTATGAACAGTTATAATAATGGGAGATTGAGTCATGGAATATGGGTCTCATCATTTGAGACCTCACAAGAACAATTTCCCGATTCACAATCTCAAGATAGTAGCTGTAGTACATGCCTTGCATTGTTCAAGACATTACTTGCTGGGAGATAGGTTTATGGTATCCATGAACCATAAAAGTCTTAAATACATATTCATGTAGCATGATTTTAATCCCATACTTTGAATATGGTTCGAATAACTATAGTATTTTGATTTTAAACTTTCTTATACAACTGGAAAAGGAAATGCAGTGGTTAAAACTCTGTTCCAAAAGACTTAGACACATCCTATTTAAGAGTCCAATAGTGAGTGGTAGTTAATGGCCCTATTTTATAAGATGAGCCTGGAGGTGTGGGACTATTTTGGATAGCCTTTACTCATATCATAATTAGTGACCACTTCACATATGTATAAATTGAACATGAGGTTGATTTCTTATCCTGAAAGCTTAGTCATAAGGGAGAGCGTTTCAAGTGGGGAACCACCACCTAATTGGACCATTGATGGGGATGAGATATTTGAAATTCATGAGAATGTATGGAATCTAACATAAAAATGAGAAGATTTTATGTGGTATTATCATGACTTTACTTGGGTAGTACATCCCATTCTCACCAATATGTATCATGAATTACGTCGTTAGTATTGGTGGTTAGGGATGAAAAGGGAAATAGATGGTTTTGTTACTCAGTGTTCCACTTTTCAGTAGGTAAAGGATGAAAACCAGTGGTCAAAAAATCCTTTTAAAAGAATTTAAAATTCCGCAGTGGAAATGGGATGATTCCACCATGGTCTTCAGGATAAGTTTATCTAGATCAGCTTGATGTTGTGACATTGTATGGGTTATCACTGATTAGTTGATAAAATTTCCCACTTCTTGAATATTTAGGAGAATTTATCACTAGATGATCTAGGGAGAATACATGTTAGTGAGATCATATGCCTTAATGGTGTTTCACATACCATCATCACTTATAGGGAAAATCTTTTTACATCATGGTTCTGGAAGGGTTTACAGAAGGCTTTGATAATACAAGTTTTTCTAAGGACATCCTATCACTCTTAGACCGAAGGGAAATATTCGCATATGATAAAGGTGTTAGAGGAAATGATTCAGGGATGCATTATTGATTTTGAAGGTTCTTGAGAGAAACACATACCTATTGCTAAATTTTATTATAATAATAGCTTCTAAGAGACTATACAGATGGAACCTTATACAACCCTATATGGTAGCCCATTCCATTTACCCCTCTGTTGGTTATAAGTAGGAGATGAAATGATACTAGCACTTCATATTATTTTGGAGACCTCAGAGTAGGTACAAATTATCAGAAAGTTCATGGATATATCTCATTCTAGGAATAAGTCTTATGCCGATCACTATTAATAACCCTTAGAGTTAGAGAATGGGGATTGAGTCTTCTTAAGTGTCTCACCTAGAATGGGGAATCAATGAGTTAGTTGGAAAGGTAGTCTTGTGTTAAGATTCCTTAGAGATTTTGAGGTTTTAGAGAGTGTTGTATTTGTGGCTTATTAGTTATCACTTCCACATTGGTACAAAGGAATTCGTGGAATCTTCCATGTATCGCAGTTTCATCATTATCATTACACCCCATCTCATTATTTTGATCCTAAGGAAATTAATTTAGAGGATGATGCTTGTTTTAAAGGGTATCCAGTTCGTATCATTGATCATAATATGAAGGATCTCTAAGGTATGAACATTCCTCTAATATAGGTTTTATGGCAACAAATATTTGTATAGGATGAGACGTGGGAGTGAGTGGCCGACATACATGCTCAGTGGCCATAACTATTATCAGATGATGATCAACCAACCTCAAGGAAACTTGGGGAGGAGTTTTTTAAGGAGGTGAGTTTGTTATACTTGTTCTTTTTGATGAGGTAATAATACTTACAATTTTATTTTTAATCCTTATTTTCAATACAATAAAAGTGACTAATGTTTTAAGGAAGTGTTTAGGAGCATCTATACATGTTTAGAGCTCAGAGATATAGTTTTTTGGAGAAATAGGTGAGGCACACAGTTAGCACATGGTTAGTTATAACCACATGTCTCAACTATATCGGCCCTAAAGGGCATTTCAAAGTTTTCCAAACCTTGTACCCTAGGCCACATTACTATGAAAATTGGTGCAGATGGGTTACAAAGGTGATATGTACAAGCTGCACAATGGCTTTCTAATAGTGCTCAAACCATGATAGGGGTATGTTCCATGGGACAGTGATGGGACACAACTGGCACACTATTTGGGTAACTGTTCAACCAAACTATATTCCCCTTAACAAAGTTGAATTTAAAATTTTCCCTTATTTCTCTTAAATTATAATTTCACATATTCCCTTCTATATTTTCAATAGCCAGTACATGCTGGAGCTCTCTCTTCTCAATATTATAGTCTTTGAGCCTCCTCCCATATACGACATCGGAATCGCTCACCGCTCATCATGTTGGATCGAAATCGGTAAGCCCATAATTTATTTTCCTTCAGTCATTTATTAATTTTTGAATATAATGATAAATCCATGTGAGATAATATGCCCTATTTTTATAGTATTATTACATTTCTCTGATTTCTCCCATTATAGATTGAATCCAAAGATGATACCAGATGATGGGTCATATACCAAGATAAGGTAGGTGGTGTATTTATTTCCCCTGAAAGTCTCGATGTTTATATTATGTGTTGTCTTTCGATGTGCTAGACCTTTTGTATGACATAAATGTAAAATTAATTAAATTTATGTATAATTATTTACTTTGGGTAGTCTTAGAAATCTAAGTTTGTCATCAAAGGATGTCTACATCGATGGAAGCCACCCCTTAGTGTGTGTCACCTTTAAAGGTCCATGATCATTATGACTTGAAGAGAAATTAAACCACCAATTAAGGTGTATTGAGTTAGCCCTTGTGAATGAAAATTTATTTGAATTAAACCAAGGGGCAATGTTAGGACATGTACATATTTCATTTCTTCATCTTATTTATAGATGGAGTTATAATTATGAATTAATTGGCCAAATTTATTTAATTTAATTTTTTAATGGTATGGATTAAATACTATCCCATGATTGTCTTGTATGTCATGTCAATGGTGATACAAGGGTTCCAAATCAGAATTACTTGGACGGTCTCATTAGGCATAGTAAATTAAATGGATTTTAAATGAATTACATCAAGCCTAGGGAGATACATGGATTCCTATATTGGATTCCTTGGATGGGATCACTCAGCTAGTGGACTAATATTATGCCATGAGTGACACTTGGGTTCCCTATGTGGAATTATAAGGAAGGTATATGAGGTTAGTACATTTTAATATTCCAAGAGTGATACTTGATTTCCTTACATGGAATTAAAAGGATTGTATTAGAGGGAAATTCCATCATACCATGCCTTTGGTGATACTTAGGTTTCCACAAGGAATTCCATGGATGGGATCATTGGGTTATGGGTTCATATCACCCCTAGAGTGATAAATAGGTTCCCTTTATAGAACAAATTATAAGGGATTAGGATGAAAATCAATTAAATAAATTGGTGTGTATTCCAAGTAAAAGAGCATTCATGGATTTGGTTAATGATTTACACACCTGGAAACCTATTTACATGACCTTATTAGGCTTAAATTCCATGATAATTACAAAACCTCATTTGAATATCCTTATTACTTTGAATCTTTGGTTGTAAACCTTGGGTTGGGACATATAAATATAAAATGTAAATTATAAGTGTTTAGAGACACATCATATTTCATTGAAGTAGGTTTTGTTGGTTGGGTGTCCCATGAGGGACCCAGAATAATGTCATTTAAATTATTTATGTATTGATTTACCTTGATTATTACTTGAATATTGTTCATAGTATATTCATAGACTGAATAGTGCTAGACAATATTGGTGGTTTCCTATTGAGTTTATCTCACACCCTATTTGGGATTCTGATTGGTACCCATTAAAATTTCATCAATATAGGTAGGAACAAGGGGAAGGTTCCTGCTTTGGATGCTTGAGTTTTTTACTATGATGGAGTATGCCAGAAGAGGACTAAACTTATGTTTGTGATGCTATTGAATATATATTTTGATCATTATTTCACTTTTTTATAGCATGTTTTATATTCCTACTACTCTGTTTCCCCTGTATTTTCTATTTTTTATAGCATATAGGCATGACATCATTTTGCACCTAACACCTGATTATTGTTATGACCTTTTTATTATTAGATCTGGATATTTTTCATTTTTGTTGTTCATTGTATTGATTTTTCTTTTGGTTTATCTATATATTTCATCATTATTATCCACTCTAATCATGAAGTTATAGTTTCCCCACTATACCATCATAGAACCTCATTGCTAGTTGTTAGCCTCTGGCATATGGGGAGGTGAGCTTGAGGCCATGTGTCCAATCAGGATCAGTTACTTATGAGTGAATCGTGTCCAAAGAATTATAGTTATTATGATGGGTTTAATATTTATATATATAATATTTAGGTCATAATTATGATTCTATAATTATAATATAATATCTACCCACTTACCACCCAAGAAAATGATAACATCACTCATGTGTACATGTGGGCTACCACCTCCACGAAGCGATGTGATTTTTTTTTCATTTCCAATTTACATATATAGTAATAAGGATATATTTAATGAATATATATATATATATATATATTATATTATATAATAATGATTTTATAAAGGTAAATTATTATATTCCTTTATTTTTTTTCCATTCGTCAAAAAATGAAAACAACGTTCAAGCATACGTACGACCTACCATATCCATGAATGGTGTAATTATTTTTTCTATATATATCATTTATGGATGAATATATATATATATAATTAATATAAATGATATTTATATTATTATTAACATTCTGGAGATTATAGAACTATGATCAAATTACACAGACTAGAACTACCAAATGAAATTCCCATAAAAAACAAAATAGTTAACACCCAAAAATTACGATTTCAATAAATAATTATTAATATATGGTTTATAAAATGATATAAATGGATAATATATTATATTATAAGTATTTAAATTATTATGGAATATAAATATAATAAATTAAAATTTATTTTATATATTTTTCTAAAGATGGTCCCTTGGTCAAAAAATTCAAATTTATTTTATATGAATTTAAAAGGCTTTTGAAGAAAGTCAAACTAGAGGTATGGGATTTTCATCTCACTTTTATTTTTGTGAGAAACAGGCCATATTCACAATTTTTTTTTATTCAGTGTATATGATGAACTTGAAATTATTTTATGATGGATTTCATGAAAATTAAATGAATTTAAAAATCCATATGAGGTTCTATCTTTTATGAGGTTTTGATTTAGAGATTACCAAAGCTGTAAGAGTTATCCGTCTCAATATTATTTTTTTGAGACATTATTGATGTTATGAACATATTTAAGTTTATAAAGTGTATATAACACTATTTTTACATTTTATATCATGATTATCTTTATTTTTATGATATTTAATTTTTTATTTTATGTTATTTTTTCATGGGGATTACAATTCAAAAGTTACAAAAGTGGTAAGGGATTTATATTTCAATGACACTGTTTATTAGGATTATTTTTTATTATGTTTCTGATGATGAAATTTCATGATCTATATCTCAATAATCTCATTATTTTTATTATTCTATGGTAATTTATAGATATTACATGTTGTCATTTAATTTTACTCTCTACAGGTACTCAAGAGACTAAAAGAATATTTTTAAGGAAATTTGAATTTATTTCTATCTTCACTCAAAAATACTTTTTATTCTATGTCTATATTTTTTGAAAATGTCTTTAATAATGTTTTTAATATTATCCAATTAATGTTTAAAGTAATTTTCACCCATGTTTTAATTTTTACAAAATTTTTTAAAATGAATCTTGTCATTTTTAAATGAGGTAATTTGACTTTTACCAAAAATGTGAATGGAATATTTCTTTTAACTTATATAAAAAGAATTGAATTTACCTTTATCATGATAATTCAATGATGTTAAGCTTACTTTATATCTTTCCAAGGTTATTTTCAATGAATTTTTTTATTTAATATTTGAGATATTTTTATATTTTAAAGAACCAATTTCAAAATGAAAAAGGTATTTCCCTCAAGAAATGTTCCATGTGATATTTTAATGGCATTTTCATCAATTAAGAAACCCTTTAATGTTACTTATGATTTAGATGGGATAAAATCCAATGATAATTTCCTTGTTATTTATCAAGATGGTTTATTATTATTATTATGAAATTTTTATGAAACCCATTTACTTTCCACGGGTTATGATATATGATAAATGATTTATGATATCATGACACACATATGAATGTGTTAAGAATATCTGATGGGTCGACCTGGAATTATATATCTTTCTAATGTATTGGGTAAATATTGATAAATCATGAGATAAATATATTATACATGAACCTAATTTCATGTTTACAATTTTATGTGTGGACCTGGTTTTCATAACCTTAACTTTATGTGTGGACTTGGATTTCATGTCAATTGTTTTTGCATAGAACTAGTTTTCATGTCCATAATTTTATGCATTGAACTATATTTCATGTCAATAATATTATGTGTGGACCTGAATTAATATCCATAAGTTTATGTGAGGGATTGATTTTATATCCTTAACTTAATGAGTGAACCTCTTTATATTTATACATGTTCACAATGTTATAAGATTATGTTTTTCCACATTCATATGTCTATATTTTTCTATCATAACTCATGTTCTTTTATTCTTTTATAATTAATGTCTTATGAAATTCTAAGATTTGTTCCACAAATCATGATTATGATTTATTATATACAAGTTATTGTTTTCAAATGTTAATATCACATTCTCATACCCTTATGCTCATATTATGATTAATTAATCATTGATTTATTTCTTATTTACCCTTACTAAGAATTTTTTCTCCCCCATTCTTATGTTTCCTTTCCCCAAGTTACGAATAAAGGTTTTAAGTAGGGTATGTATAAGAATAGTACTATATGGGAAGATATTTTTGGGATATGTTTATGATCTTCCAAAAAATAAAAATATTGTGTATCTATTATTTAAAGACACTAAACTTTTATAGTCCTCAAGTGTGTATTTATAAAATATATTAGATATTCATATACTATGATGTGATATCTATGTATGAAAATTTCAAATAATTATATATAAAATCTATATCATCTTACCAAAACATCACATTATACACTCATTTATAGTAGGTAACCTCTGGTGTATGTGGAAGCACACCAGAGGTGTTTTGGTACTCCGTATCGAACAATAATGAGTGGTATCAGGCTGGGGGAATCATAATTGAACTTCATAGTCCTTTATTTTTTAAGGATATTTTTATTATTATAAGTAATTATTGAATTATTTTTAGATATTAATATAATATTTTAAACCTAAATATTTCTAAACACCCATACAGATGAAATTATGTTTTGGGTTTATCCTTAACTTTCAAAGAGAGATACTAAAAAAATATTTTCAAAATTCCAGTCACATACTCTATTTTATCATTGAATTTCATTAATATATTTTTATTCATTAAATGTTAATAGTGGGTACCATATACTCTTTATATGTTAATTTATGAGTATTATAAAATAGAGGGGATGTATTGATGAGGTGGACTAAAAAGGGTGGTGTTCTACATGGAAAGTGAGATAAACAATCCTAAGGACCTTCCCTTATAAATAAGAGTCCTAGAAATTGTATTTTTATAAAAAATATATCTTTGGGAATTTTTTTAAAATTATTTAGTATATTTTTTTAGTAAAATATATATATATATATATATATATATACAAAAAAAAACAAAAAAAAAACAAAACACATATAAATATAAAAATAAAATAGTTTTTTATATAAATAAAAAAAATTAAGATGAATGATTTTTTTAAATCAAAATTTTCTTGGTTTTGAAATATATATTTTTTTTCAAACCAATATTTATTTTAATGAAAAGATGTATCATTTCAATGAATCACTATAACTCAATCGGTTTTTGATCTTTTAAATTTGGCCTTTAATTGGATAATTTTTAGTAATTTGAAAATTATCCTAATCTATTTTCTATAATAATCAAGATAAAAACATAGAAAATAATTTTTATATGATCTAAACTATGGCTATATATAGATCTCCATAACTTTAAAGTATTATAGAGGAAGACATAAATTAAGGTCACACACAAAATTTGTTGGAAAATTAAACCCTTTTAGGAAATAAATTAATTAAGCTATAATATATAACCATATTCATCTATTCTACTTTTGAGTTTCCAACAATAAAAAGGGTTTAAACCCATGAAGAATAGAAAATATAGATTATAAGCCATTAAGGGTGATGAATCAATACATGATGAAGCTCGATCAATTCATTGGAAACAACTTATCCTGATGGAAAGATATGATGAATTTATTTCATACTATTCAGAAAATTATATATATTTTAGTACCAAATCATCCACCCATTCCCAAAGTTCCTACTCCAAATTATGATTGCACTCCTATTGATTCAACAATTTTAAAATAGATATCATATCGGCAAAATAAAAAATAAGACGATGCAGTTACATGTTGAGGTTATATCTAAAACACTTTTTTAAATAATTTTTATGATTACTTTTGACAAATGAAGTATACATGAAATTTTTTGGATACGGTCAATTTAAAGTAAAAATCCAAGTAGGAAGGTACTAATATTTTTTTGATTACAAATAATTTCAATTTAAATATGGTTAATAATAATACATTATTATAAAAAGTGAAATAAATTAAATGCATGGAAAATAAGCTTATTTCCCTCAAAAGAGATATACCAAAAAATTTCTAAGTCGGCATGATTATTTATAAATTACCACCCATGTAGAAATAATTCAGTAAATCACTCATGAAGAAGAGTGATGATATTTCATTGGAATAATTGAAAAAAAAAATCTTTGTATATAAGAATTATATATGACAATGGATATTGGAATGAAATTTCAATTTGATTCCAAGATTAGTAGAATCAAGGTAAAATCACCAAAAAATCCTCCTTTGAATTATAATAAGAAAAGTAAAAAATTTAAGAAATAAAAGGAAATCATTTAATTAAAGAGAATGATTTTTTTATATACAATGGGGAATATAGATTGGGAATATTGCTAACCTAAAGAAAGTGAACAAGCCTACTTCAAATATTTTGTCTAATGAATATCTAGTTTTGATGATATCTAATGTTAACATGACTTTTATGAATATGTGATGGTGGATTGATTTTGGATCTATGATGATTTTGTGAAAGTATTGTTCAATGTCGAAATAATTTGATGTGTGTGCTATAATAAATTGATTACACCTTGGAAATATTTCATGCATCAATTCTACTAGTCTAGGAAATATAAAACTAGAATTTACTTATGTGAAATTGTTTGATCCTTTTGAGTGTGATATATGTACCTAAGATTTGAAATAATCTAGTTTTCATTGAATTTATTTATAATCATAGGTTTTTGTTTTCATTTGATCTAACAAGGTTATCTTGTTGAAGGGTGACATGTTTGTTGGGAAAGAGTATTCAAGTGATAAAATGTATCAAATATTTATTAATAATATGATTGAATATTTGTCTTATCTGAACGAGTCCTCTAATTTATGTCATGATTTCTTGACACAAGCTAATTATAATTCATTAAAATTATAGAAAAAAATTTAATCTAATTAATTTTGGTGATGAATTATGTAAAATTTAAACTTATGTAGAATCTTATATAGTTAAAAAAAATCTAGAGCATTGAAAGAAATAATTATATATTTGAATTAGTACATTTTAATATTTTATAACAAAATGGTTTATTAAATCAATGAGATAAAAAATCATTTATTAGATTTTTTTATAATTGTATTAAATATTTTAATGTACATACTCTTAGAAAAAAAGAGAAAGATTTTAATATGATTAAGAAATAAAAAATTGAAATTGAAATCCAATTAAATAAGAAAATTAAATTATTATGCTTAGATAAACATGGTGAATAATTTATGAATGAATTTGATGGTATCTTTAAATAAAATTATATAATTCATTAACACACCACTGCTTATAAATTTCCAAAAAAATGGTTTAGTTAAAAGGATAATATTATACTTTTGTAGAAATGGTAAACCACATACATAATAAATCTAAGTTAACATCAAATTTATTCATAATATAATTGTATATATAAAAAATTAATTATCATATTATGAAATTTGATAATATAGAAAACTTAATCTTATATTTTTTAAATTATTGGGGTGTTTAAGTTATTATAAATTTTTTGATCTAAAAAAGAACTAAAATCAGACTATGGGAAATTAGAGGTGATTTTATTGGTTATGAAAATAGTAATAAAACTTATGGAATTATGGAATTATAAGATAGTGTTATTATTTAATCAAGAGATGTAAATTTTTCTGGAAAATATATTTTATAGGGATAATGTAGATGAATTTATTCCTATTATACATATTTATAGAACTATATCTACTTCAAATACAATAGTAGGGAATATATATTATTCTCAAGTTTAACCTTAATGGATTAAAAAAACAAGAACAAAAATACACATCTATATTTTTTTATAAAGATTATATAGTTTTCATTGTTAAGGGTGATCAAAATAACCATTTTCAGAATAAAAATATGTTTGAACTAACTATAGAAGAATATCCTAAGATATATAAAGAAGTTATGTCTTCTAATATGTTTATTTCTATAAAGAAATAATCAATGATAAAATAGATTCCAAATTGTGGAATAATACTTAGTTCATTATGGATTTACTACCAAGATCAAACCCTATTTTATTTAAATGGTTATTTTGATGAAATTTTGATTAAAATGGTAACAAGTAAGATTTAAAGAAATATTAGTTTTAGAGGTTTTCAAACAATAATAAGTACTATATTATTTTTATACTTATGCTCTCATGGATAGAATAACTTTAAAATGTATATTTTTTACATTAACTTATAATAATAATTTATTTTTTAATCAAATCAATGTTAAAACCTCACTCTTATATGAAAAATTAGATTAAGAAATTTATATGGAACAACCATAGGTTTTTCTTACAAGTTAATGAAAAATGTATGTGGGTTCGTGAAATAATTTTATAGTCTTAAAAAATATTTAAAAATAATAGAATAAGAAATTTGATTCTATTATATCATCTAATGGTTTTATTTATTATATTGTGAATAAATAAATCTAGTCAAAGTTTACAAAATAATATGGATTTATTATTTTCTCTCTATATAGATGATATATTTATTTATAAAACTAATATTAATGGTTTTAATGAGATAAAAAATATTTATCCTCTTTGATTAAAATAAAAGATCTTGGAATAATAGATTCTATTTTGGGTATAAATGTTAGAGAATATAGTGTAGGTTATTATTTAAGTTAGTTTGATTACATTTATAAGATATTTAATTTATTTCAATCATCTTGGTTTTAAGGATGAAAACACTTCATTTGATTCTAGTGTAAAACTATTTATCAATATAGGTATAATTGTAAAAAATCATGAATATGCTAGTGAAATTGGTTTAATAATGTATGAGATGTATTGTATTTGATTTGATATTTTTTCAATATATAATATGATTATATATTATTAATCCTTATAAATATCATTGGAAATGTGTGACAAGAGTATTTAGATATTTGTAAAAGATCAAATAATTTAGTTTATTTCATAATGATTATCCAATTTTATAAAAGAATACATTGACGTGAGTTAGATTACTAGTATAGGAGATAATAAATCTAAATATGCATGATTATTTACTTTAATAGGTTGTTTTATTTATTAAGATATCCTGAAACAGACATTTATTTCACATTAAACCATGGAATTCATATATATTTCCTTATCAACATGTGGGAAGGAAGAACAATGGATTAGGAATTTATTTTTTAACATTAAATTATGGTATAGTCTAATGACTACTATTTATATCATTTTTGATAGTGAATTAAGTTCATTAAGAGATAATATTTTCCTATATAATGAAATGTAAATACATATTATTTTTAGCCATGATTATGAAAGAAAATTGTTACAAGAAGGTACCATAACAATTTTATGTGAGATTATGTAAAAAACTTATGGATATGTATACTAAATCTTCATAGAGATATATTTTAAGTGTAAAAAATAAATATATGGTTTAAAGAAACATATAATAAATCATTTTATTAATTAAAACTAAAAAATTTATTTATGGAGATACCAATTATGGTATTTAATGGGTATAAATAAGTTACTAAAATGATTATTGATATTGACTATTATAATATTGACTAATTATGGTCAATATCATATGTTCTAATTATAGTTTAAGTTATAAAAACTTAATGAAATATTAATACTCAATGAGTTATGTAATTCAATATTGGAGACAGAATAAAATATTTTACTTATGTGAAATTAGAAGTGGTGCCACTTCTTACAGGAGTTACTGTGTATAATCTATATATAATTCATGAAAAGGATATAATAACATGACTATAAAAGTATGAAAAAACGAGATAACTAATGGATAAATCATTTTGTGTTTGATATATATAGTTTTATTTCACTAAGATAAACTACTTTAATGTTTCAAAAACTTACAAATTTGGTAATACTTTGAGATATTGTTAGTAATTAAATGTTTAAATCAAAAGATAATATTATTATGTATCATTGATTAAATAATGATATTAAAAGTTAATATTTAATAGATAAAATTTGGGGATTATTATAATTTTATTCATTAAATATTAATAGTGGGTACCACCAACTTTTTAGACGTGGATAGATAAAAATGAAAAATAGAGGGTATGGATTGATGAAGTTGATTAAAAAGGATAGATTACGAAATGGAAAGTGGAGTAAAAATTACCAAGGATCCAATTTATAAATAAGGTTATTATGAATTGTAGTTTTTTAAAGAATATATATTTTGGATAATTTGTTTAAAAATATTTTAAATATAAATTTTTAATAAAATGTTTCATGATATATATACGAAAAAAATAAAATAAAATAAAAGTTTTGAATAAATTTGAAAATATGAGACCATTATATTTTTGGATTTTAAAAATGAAAATTTGCCTAATTTTGAGATGTTTTCCAAAATTAATATTCAGTGTATTGTTTCAATGAAATAATAAATCATTTTTATGAATCACTATGATTTTATTTATTTATAATCTTAAAAATATGGTATTTTCCAAACTAATTTTTAGTAGTTTCAAAATCCTCCTCATTTATCTCCTATCATCAATTTTAAAAACACATTTTATATAATTTATAGAAAAGTTTTGGTATTGTTGTTCATCTATCTCTATAAATTCAGAGTATCCATGAAGGATACTTTCTATTATATTAGAAAAAAATTTATATAGGGAATTAAATCCATTTTTACTATAGATTAATTAATTATTTAAAGTCTATTTATCTTAAAATATTTTTCTTCTAAATTTCAAACAGAAATTTCATTAAATTTTTGAGTATTGTTTCTATCTCAATTTTATTTATTTCAATTTCACAACATTATCTTCTATAATTATTTTTTATTTCCACATTATTTTACTTTAAGGTTATTTTCAAGTATATATTAATTATTTGTTAATGGTTTTATACCCTAATTGAAATGAATTTTTTATCTGACCCGTTTTAATTTTTGATGAACTAAAGATCTATACTTTTAAGGTTTGAGTGAGTTTGTAGCCCAAATTTCTTAAATTTGTTTCTTGGAAAGGTGGAGTGTACACAGTTTGGGTTATCTTTTATCTTGGAATGAGATTCTCAATTTCTATCATTGGTTGGGTTTCTTGGAGGTTACTATCATACACTATGGAAAATGTTTATATATTTATTTAATAATTTCCTCTATATATATCTTATGCCTCCTTTATAAGAAAAATTTCATCAAAGTTACTATTTTATGCATCCTTTAATTCTAAGGTAGTTTTCTAGTGTTGGAAGAGTATTCTTAATTTCATGGGACAATTCAATTTCCATGTTTCCCCCTTTTTGATTCCCATATCATGGTATTTTTCCACCCATGGAAAATATCTTTTCAATATATTTGTGAGAACAACATGGACTATTGTTTTTATAGGTATAAGATGCCATAAATGATAATTAAGTTTAAAGGTCTAAAAAAAGATTTCAAGAATAATATAGTCAATATAATTGAAATTAAAAAGGCATTGGTTTGAACTATAACATACACAAAAAATTACTTTGTCTATGAGCTTAGAGCCTAGTCTAAAATAAATGAAAATACAGAAACTTCATTAGTGGATGGATACCCTAACACTCCTAAAAGTTTTAGGTATATTTAATTTTTTTATGAAATATTTATAGTATTATGTTTGTGGGAATCCTGAAATAGATATCCATAGAACAAAAAACTAATTATTATCCCAAAGTGTGATATGAATAGGAACACTTTGGATGTTTAATTGAGAGAAATGATCACCAAATTTACACTAAGTAAACCCCCCCAAGAAGAATAATGTAGTAGAATACAAGAAAGTAATTCTGAGATTTGAGAAAGAGTGAATCAAATAAGGAGATATGGATCATGGGGATTTGAAGATGCTATAGAAAGTGGATGTAAATATGAAAATAAACACATCTTCTAAAATAACATAAATGAATAAGAAACTAAGAACCTAGGATGTGTATTTAATTCTAAATAAAAACCATGTGTATGAGAATGAATCAAAACACGAGTGAAAAGATGAGGATGATTATCTACAATGGTAGAAAACACATTCTTTGATGCTTCCTGATAGTGAATCTAAGATAAGTTGAGTACTATGATGGTAATTTAGTTTACCAAGAAAGAGAACCCAAATATACGGAAGAATACTATAAATCTCTAGAAACATTATAATGGTTATTTTTATAGGGATTTCATTTGTGAAATTAGATATTCCTTGAATAAATTTTCATTAATGGGGTAACTTAGGTCTTTCTTTAGAATATTCACTAGCATGTACCCTCAAGATGTGATAAATGAACTATTTTGATATATTTTTTATATTGTGTATAAAAAATATTTTTATAAAAAATTATAAAATAAGAATAAGTATTTGGTTGTAGATATGCATGAGGAATGGTATATTATGTTTCTATTACATATTATTGACTTGTTCTATGTAAAACCGGGTGATGAGGGGTGACAAAGGTAATATTGGTTCTAAAATATTTTTTCAATGGGGATGTGGTGGAGGTGGAGTTCATAACGGAGTGATATAATCATATGTTGAATGGGTAATATAGGTGCTCATAAATTTAGAATAATGGAAAGTATTTAATTGTGTAACTGTAAATTTCCAATTTAGAGTTGGAGGGGGAGTGATTCTGAGTATTTATGTTTTGTTAGATTTTTTATATGGGTGTGTTTATTTTTAATAAATTGCTAATTATTATCTTTTATGACATGCTGGGTTTTTTGTGTGGGTTTTTTAGATATGTTTTCTCATTCATAATACATCAGGATTTGATATGTGGTTGTCTATTTCAACCCCTCATTATTTTCATTTTTTATGGGAGACTCTTTACATGATGACGATTTAAATTATGATTCATGTTGGATATAAATTCTATATTTAAAATGAGTTTCATAAATTCACCAATATATGTATTTTTTCATAAGATATTTATTATGATCCAAAGAAAATGTTGAATAAACCATAATGGATTATTCATATGATTCCACCACTGCCACAACTAACACCACTAATATCTCATTAAGACATGGATATGGATAGTTTGATTATCGACTTTCACCAACTATAAGTTTTTCATTTTTTAAAATTTTAATTTCCCTTTTAATTTTTCATTTTGGTAACCAATATCATCCCCATCACCTTTTATGGATGACATAGATTTTTGTTCATAATTTTGTTATAGAGTGTTGTCGATAATTACCTATATATAAAATATATTTATACATTAAATAATCAATATACAAAAAATAATATATATTAGTTATATATAAAATAAAATATAAGAAGTTTTGAATAATTGTATAATATCCCAACATTTTAAAATATTACTATGTTCGATATCTTATATGATACGCAACATCGAGATTAAACGAATTGTGAAATATTATTATTTAAATATGACCATTATAACATAGACATTGAATTGGACGGTATGAATAAGATTATAAAAATTATAAAAAATATATAAAGTTCCTATTCAATTCAAATATATTGATAATTTCTTAGGAAAAAAGAACTCAAATTTAGTGAAGTTGTTTTGTTCTTCAAAAATAATTTTTCTTCAAAAATGTGGTTTAATGTGTTTTGTGGGAAAATATTACAATTATTTTTTTGGTACTTTGAGAAAATTCATTTAATAAAGTTAACTTAATTTTTTGAATTATCATATCAAAATTAACATATTGTAAAATTTTCATATTTTTTTGAAAAGTTTTATTTGTCAATGAATAGTGAAATTACTGATTTTTATTAAAAGCTTTATTTTCTTTTAAAGTATTTATGAAGTAAAATTATATTTTTGGATTATTTTTCAAATTAAATTAGTTAATTTTGATTAAAATAAAATCTAATTATAGTCTTTGGAATGAATTTTATTTATGAACTTAGTTTAAAAATATTTTTTTTATTTAAAAAGGTATTTTCATGAAAAACTATTTTTCATCACATTTTGCAGGTTTAATTTTATATTAAAATTTTCCACTTAAAAAACATGATGCCATGGATCTACCTTCCCTAGGTCCTTTACCTAGTCATATGACCCCATGGGTCTCTAATAATACCTTGGTTTCCATCTCAGAACACCATGAGATACTACCCACTTAGGTTACTTATTAAAGTAATGAATGTCCCCATAGGCCAACACATGTTCTTCTAGTGTGTTTTTCCCTAATTCACACACACCCTTGGAAACTTATCAGGAGTTCAACCATCTTGATCACTACTCCAAGACAAGAAAACTTAACTATTTAGTTCTAACCAGGTAGGCTCCCGAAAAGAAAGGTCTACCTTACTGACATGTGTAGTAACATTTTGCCTATTAAGTCTCACTTTTCCAAGGGTGTTACAATATCTCCACCTTTGAAGTATAACACCCTTATTGTGAACCCCAAACCTCAAACCCAAGAATTAAATCTTCACTTATAGTTGGGTATTGTATATGATACCATTTGTCATGACCTGACCTTCCTTGAACCATGAAACTAGTTATTTGACCCCATGAGTCTCTTGTAATACCTTGGTTTCCTTCCCATCACACCGCATGATATTACCTAATAGGGCCTCTTATCAGACTAATGACTACCCCCATAGGCCAACAAATATTCTCCTAGTGTAATTTTTCCTCACTCACACACACCTTATAAAACTTCCTAGAAGGTCACCCATACTGATCACTACTCTAGAAAAAACACGCTTAACTGTGCAAATCTAATCAGGTAGGATCCCAAAAAGAAAGTGACCCTTCTTGACATAGGATGTAACATTTAGCCTATTAAGTACCACTTTTCTAGGGGTTGTTATAATTGAATTTAGAAAAATTGATTCCATATTTTGGATCATCGTGTCCAATTTTTGTAAATAGGTGCCTTTTATTTTTGGACATTATGAATAGCGACCTTAGTAATTTTTTATCGAGGTAAAGTGTAAATCTGGTAATTAAAGTTAAAAAATGATAAGGCCTAAAACATGACCCTAAAACTTGATTTAATTTTACTGGATAATTATATATCATCCATAATCATCTAAAAGTCAAATATATGACACTTTCTTCTATTTGGACATGATTTGAAACATTATAATATTTAAGTGAATATAAAGAAAAAAATGTCACACTCTTACTTTTAATAACTATAGTATTTTTAACATAGGGATAAATAGAGGTTATGTTTGGTTATGAATAGTCATTTGAAGGATAAATTATTCTTTTATCCTGGAAATTTATTTTTAATTTTTAGTGGCAAAATAATTTCCTGGAAAACTTACGTAATACTAACGCAATAATTATTCAATTAATAGAAAAATAAAATAATTATTTTTTAAAATATTAAAATTAATATAATTTAAATGAATTTTTTTCTAGGATTTTTATATATAAAAATGAAATTTTAGAGAGGTTTGGATACACTTAACTCAAATTCCATTGTTTTATTTTAGTTTTAAAAGTCAAATTAACTAAATAGTTCAAAAATTGACATTAATGTTATTTTATAATAAATAACTTTTTTAAATGATTTAAAATTACTAAAAAGAACATCTTCATACAAGTTATTGGAATAATATATAAAATATAAACCATGGTCCATTAATTGTCCTTTTATCATTTTATAATAACTATATTAACCCCTTAATAATAAAAAACATTGATATCACTGTAATTGTCAAAAGGGTTAATGAATGGTTTAAAAAAAGAAAAGGGTAAAAATGTGAGAAAAATTGTCCAAATTTCATCCATATACACATCCTAGAGGACTTATTTAGGGAAAAATAACAGCCTCCAAGGTATTAAGGTGTAAATAAAGGGAGGTTGTTCGAAGAAGAGGTATAATTCTTAATCGAGCATTTTTATTTTATTTATTATTTTAACATATTCAAATATTATTAAACCATGATGAAAATAATAAAACTAGTATATTCCATGTAATAAGTTAATTTTTTAAGGGAGAAATCTATATCCATATCATCTTCCATAAAATGAGATAGGAACCCATCATTCATATGTATAGTGGACTACTGCCTCACGAACTGATGTAATTTATTTTTAATCACCGCCTCTCATAGATGGATATAATGATGAATTTAGTGTATATATTTTATATTAATAATATATTTATTAATATTTAGAAGTAATATATCATCCATTATCTTAACTTTTCATCCATTTAAAAATGATAACATCAATTTTGTGTACGGGTGGACTACCTCCTCCACGAAGAGATGTGATTCATTTTTCATCACCACATACCATGGATGATATGTATAAGTATATTTAAATAAATAATATGGTATTTATGATATAATTATAATTATTTAAATATGAAATTATACTTACATACTTTCCATGATGATTGTTGAAAAATGGAAATGTTACTCATGCGTACATACGACCTACAGTCTCTATGATTGTAACACTGTTCATTTTTCATAAAAAAACATTCATTAATGGATTTAAAATTATAATTAATGTATAAAAATTATATTTATTTCAAGATTATTATTATGGAGATGATGTAATAGTGAATCCTTTGATCACAATCAACACACTGAAGTTGTTTTGAAATTATGAACCGAACATCCTCAAAACACCCAATATGTATTTAATTGATTAAGTAATAAAATATGTCATTAAAATTTATGAAATAAATGGATTAATTATAATTTATTAAACTTTTAAAGTTTTATTAATAAATAAATTAATTATATGAGTTTATTATATATGTGTTAAAGGACATATATAGAATGTTTGGACTCATGTTAAGGGATTTTGTCTCAATTTCCTTTCATTGAGGCATTTTTAATTATTATAACTGTAATTTATTTTATAAAGTGTATATACTGCCCTTTTAAATGTTATATCATTAATCCTACATAATTCATGATATTTTATGAAGAAATTTGAATTATTTTATCCAAATGTATTTGAATTTAAGGTTTCCAAGTGGTAAAGGGTTTCTTAACTCAATTTCCTTTCATTGGGTTATAACTCTTATTCATTGAATTTTTCAAATTATGATTATATGTGAACCAATATATAAATTGTTTTATTATGTATTTAAACTATTTTTTTAGATTTAAATTTGTTTCACATAATCTATCCATTGATAAATTCTTAATTCAATGATATGATCTTTGTAAGTATTATTCATCTCAAATTATGTTTCCTTGAGGCATATGTTTATGATATACACCTATCTTATTTTATGAGGTATATATACTTCCCCTTTAACATTTTCTATAAAAAATATACTTATGTTCATTATATTTAAATTTAAATTTAAATTTATTCTTAATGGGGATTATTTTTGAAAAGTTACCAAAGTGGAAAAGACTTTATGTTATAATATCTTTTCTTTTTGGGATTATTTATGTTCAAGGTTCCTTTGAGGAATATGAACTAATTTTCTTAAACCACATATATTTTATTCAATTATGGTTATAAATGTTTTTTACATGTTTAATTTCTATTTTCTCCATTATTGATAAAATAAACATCATTAAAGTTGTTTGTATGTGATACCAGTCTTATCTCTTCCTTTAGATTGAGAATCTTTCTCTTCCATATCCATGTTTTCTAAAATGTTTTCAAAGAATACTATTTTTTAATCATGAATTTTTTCCTAAATCTATTTAACATGAACTTTTAAATTCTTTTAAAATGTTATAAAATGTAAATTTCTTAATTTTTCCAAATGGGTCACTTTAGACTCCATTTACAAATTTTTGAAATGAATATTTACTTTTAATGTTTACAACAAGAACATATTTTCCCACCATCATGAAAATTATTTTATTTAAAGATTAATTTATAAGTTTCCAAAGTTATTTTAAAAGGAAAGGGGTTTTCAAAATATTTTATGAATTTTTAATTTTTGAAACTGATTTTAAAAGTGAATAGAGTCTTTTCCTTAATAATTTTTTCAATATTTTTACGATGTTTTATTCATGATATGGTACTTTAGTGCTGTATATGGGTAATGTGTGAGCCTGATATAGCTTATATAAAGGTTTGAGACCCATTATATCTCATAAAAAATGAGTGACCTTAATAAAACTTATACGAAGGGGGAACCCCATTATAGCTCCTCAATGCATTGGGTTATGTTCCTTTTCATCAAAGACTAGAAGGAGGTAGTTAACTAGTGTCGTTTCTCTTATGGATTTAACTTGGATACTATTATTTCTGACAAGGGTATAAAATGAGTTATTAATTTTTTTGTAAAATTTTTCTAAAAGGTTTTTTATTTTCTTCATATGGGTTTTTAAAGATTCTTTTGAGAGATTGACATCACATGGATTATGATTATTGATTACAATGACTCTCTTATTTTTTAAATATTTATTTCAAGTTACATGATTGATGATTGAGATATTTATGGGTATTAATTCCCTTATGTTATGATAATATACTTTGATTATGTCATTATACCATCATGCTCATATTATTCTCATTGATTATATTCAATTGTTAATTTTTTTCTTTACCCTTATTGAGCATTTGATCTCAAAATTATAATGTTTCATTTTTTCCTTGGTTATAAATAATTATGACAAATGATTTGAGTCTTGAAATGTTTCATATGTGGACAAATTTATGGGATATTTTGAAGACTTAATATGGAATATGAAAATCTGTTTATTTTGGGTAAAATAATCACTTAAAGTCATGATTATTGATTTTGTAAGAGTTTATCATAATTCTCTAAAACTCCATACCTAAAAGGTCATTGGGTATATAAGTGATCGAGTATCCCCTTTTGATGCATCAAAGTTTGGATGAAAAAGACCAGGACGCATTTATCAATATCAAAACCATAAATATAATGTTTAGGTTTTTAGAACTAAATCCGAGATTGTAGGTTAGGGGTCCTTACAATTGGTATCAGAGTAGAGTTTTGATAATTTTGGATGTTTTGTGGTCTTTGAAATTATCACGATCATTCACTTTCTTGGGATCAATGATTTCTGTGACTCTATAGGATTATTTGGACATTATTATTGTCTTCCATGTCTATATTTTCACTTCCTACTATTTTTTTCCCTATTTCTAAGCATAGTTATGTGTTATTATTTACAACTTTTATACTAACCATTCTCTCTTTTTGAGTGGGAGTGTTGTTAACCCTTTTTAAGATGTGGGATTTAAACAAAGGTATTTTAAAATGTTAAACCTTTTTTATCAAGTTCAAGTAAAAATTGAGAGTTCAAAATTTATTAAATGGAAGTATAATGTTATATTTAAATATTTTAAGATAAAAATATGTTTGATAGAATATACGATACACAACAGAGAGATTAAGAAAACTGTGAAATATTATTATTTAAATATGGATGTTATAACCTTTCTATTGAATTTGTGGGTATGAATAGGATCAAAAAATTATAATATATATATGAAATTTCTAGTTAATGAAAATTTATTGATTGTTTCTTAGGAAACAAGAACTAAATATTTATTGAAGTAATTTTGGTCTTCAAAAATACATTTTCTTCAAAAAATGAGTTTTAATGATTTTTGTAAGAAAATATTATAATTAATTTCTATAAATTTTAGAAAATTTATTTTATAAAAATAATTTCATTTTTTAAATCATCATATCCAAATTATCTTATAATTAAATTTTTAGTTTTTCTGAAATGTTTTATTTTTAATTGAATAGTGAAAAATACTGAATTTTATTGAAAACTATAATTTATTTTAAAGTATTTATAAACTAAAATTATATTTTTGGATTAGTTTTAAAATTTTATTAGCTTACTTTTATTAAAAATAATCTAATTATAGTATTTTTAATGAATTTTATACTTGAATTTAGTATAAAAACATTTTTATACTTAAAAAAAGGAAATTTTCTGAAAATCTGTTTTTTCATAGTATTTTAAAGGTTTAATTTTGAAATAAATTCTGAAAATTTTGAGAATTTAATTTTTAAAAATGGATTACATATTTTATTCAGTGGGTTGAAATTTGGTAAACATGACCCTTTTATTTTTGGACATTTGAATAGTAACAATAGTAAATTTTGTTATCACAATAAAGGGAAAAATCAGTAATTAAAGTTAAAAATAAAACGACAAGGACTAAAAAATGACCCTAACACTTGATTTTATTTTATTTTATGAATATATATCATCCATAATCATCTAAAATTATATTTTATGGAATTTATTACCATTTGGACATGATTTTGACCATTATAATATTTAAGTGAATATAAAGAGAAAAATTTCACACTTACTTTTAATAACTATAATATTTTCAACATAAGGATAAATAGTGGATATGTTTGATTATAAATATTAACTTTAAAGAAAAATTATTTTTTGTTTTGGTAATTTATTTTTAATTTTTAGTTAATAAATAATTGCCTTAAAATCTTACGTAATGCCAACGAAGTAATTATTCAAATTATAGAAAAAATAAATTATTTTAAAAATATTATAATTAATTTAATTTGAATGAATGTTTTTTTCAATTATTTTTTAGATAAAAATTACTTATTAGAGAGATTTGGATGCGTTGGATTCAAATTCCATTGTTTTGTTGTAGTTTTAAATATCAAATTAAATGAATATTTCTAAACATGACATTAATGTTATTTTATGATAAATAATATTTTGTTAAATGATTTAAAATAAAAAAAACATATATTCATCCAATTTATTAGTATAAAGTTTAAAACATAAACCCTTTTCCATTTATGGATTTTTTTTTGTATTTATATTAACTATATTAACCCCTTAAGAAAAAAACATTGATATCACTGTAATTGTCAAAATAGTTAACGAAGGGATAAAACAAAAGGAGAAGGGTAAAAATGTGATCCAATCTTGTCCAAATTTTATTTTATGAGATTATTTCTACTAAAAAATATCTTATATGTTAATATTATCAATTTGGTGTCATCTTTACATTAAAATTAATTTATATTAATTTAAAATTTTAAGAAATTCCAAGAGTGCCCCTCCCATCTCTTATAAAAGGGAATGTCTTCTCATTTATTTACACTCCAAAAACCTTTTTTTATAAAATAAATACCAAATTACCTTACCTAAATTAATATTTACATCCAAAATTACTTATTTAGAGTATAATATCAACCTCATTGATCTTAAAGAGTAAAGAAAGGGGGTTGTCCGAAGAAGAGGTATAATTCTTAACAGAGCTTTTTTGTTTTATTTCTTCTTCTACCATATTCAAATATTTTTCAAACATTCTAAAAATAAAAAAATCTTAGATTAAATACACTAAGGTGTTTTTATGTTAATGTAAAAAATATATCCATCTCCTCTTCTATCAAACTAGAAAGGAATCCATCGTTCATGTGTACAGTGGACTACCGCCTCATGAATCGATGTAATTAGTTTCCCATCATGGCCTCTCATGAATGGTTATAATGATGAATTTAATATATATATATATATATATGATATTATATACATATTTATAATTATATATAAGTAATATATCATCTATTGTATTTAATTTTAATCCACTAAAAAATGATAACATCGTTCATGTGTACGTGTGGACTAAAACCTCTACGAAGTGATGTGGTTTGTTTTTCATCACCAAATCACATGGATGACGTATATAAGTATATTTAAAGAGTTAATATGGTATTCATGATATAATTATCATTATATAATGATAAAATAATATTTATAATATTTATATAATTATCATTGAAAAATGGAAACGTTACTCGTGCATACGTACGACCTACCATCTCCATGATTGTATTGTAGTTAATTTTTTATAATAATATTTATTGATTTGTTTTAAATTATAATTTATGTATAAAAATTATTTTTATTTAATTATTATTAATTATATGATTAAATAATGAATCCTTTGACCACATTCAAAAAACCCAAGTCATTTTGAAATTATGAACCGAACCTCCTTAAAACACCCAATATAGACTTAATTTATTAAGTTATTAAATATGTTATTAAAATATATGAAATTAATAGATTAATTATAAGGTATTAAACATATAAAATATCTTAATAAATAAAATAATTTATATGAGTTTATTATACTAGTGTTAAAGGAAATTTATAGCAAGTTTTGACTTGAGGTAAGAGATTTCGTCTCAAGTTCCTTTTATTGAGGTATATTTTATTGTAAGGAACATAATTTGTTTTATGTGGTGTATATAATACCAAGTTTAAATGTTATATAATTAATCCTACATACTTCATGAAATTTTAAGTTACAATTTTAATTATTTTATTCAAATGGATTTTACTTGAAAGTTACCAAGTTGTAAATGTTTTCTTAACTCAATTTCCATTCATTGGGTTATAAATTTTATTAAATTACTTTTTTATGGCATGATTATGTGTGAATAATCCTCTAAATTGATTTATTATTTTTTTAAACTTTTTTAGGATTTATATTTTTTACACATAATACCTTCATTGATTAATTCTCAATTATATGGTATGATCATTGTAAGGTTTATTCATCTCAAATTCCCTTTCCTCAGAAAATACGTTTATGATATGAACCTATATTATTTTATAAGGGTATATAATTTTACTTTGACATGTTATATATTTAATCTAGTTATTTTTATGATTTTTAATGTTTAATTTTAATTTTTTATTCATGGGGATTATGTTTGAAAATTCACCATAGTGGAAAAGACTTTATATAACAATCTTATTTCTTTTGGGGAATATTTTTGTTCAAGGTTCATTTGGGAGAAATAATGTGATATAATTTTATTAAAAAAATATATTTTATTATAATTTTTATGAATATTTTTTACATGTTTAATTGGAAGTTACTCCCTTATTTATGAAGGAAAAAACATGAGAGTTGTTTGTAAGTGATATAAGTCTTGTACCTTTCTTTAGATTAGGAATATTTATCTTCCATATCCATGTTATTTAGTTTTTTTTAAAAACTATATTTTATTAATATAAATGTTTTCATAAATATTTTTAAAATTATCTTTTAACTTCTTTTAAAAGGTTTTATAATGAAAATTTCTTAACATTTTACAAATGGGTCACTTTACACTCCCTTTACAATTTTTTTGAAAAGAATGTTTATTCTTATTATTTACAACATGAATGTTTAACTTTTTTTTGTTTATTATTTTTTTGAAAAGAATGTTTATGTTTTCATGAATGTTTATTTTTTGAATATTCCTTTATAAGTTTCGAATTTTATTTTCAAAGAAAAGGGTGTTAAAAATAATTTATTATTTTTTAGTTTTTAGAAGTGATTTTCAAAGTAAAAGGTTATTTTCATAAAGAATTTTTTTTCAAGAGTTTTATGATGTTTTACTCATGATATGGTACTTGATAATTATAAATGATAAATAATTAATACCAATACATCTTACATGGTTGGTTGAGCCCCATTATAGCTTATAAAAAATGGGTGAACGATATACAGCTTATACAAAGTGTGAACCCATTATAGCTCCTCAATGCATTGGATTATGTTCCTTATCATCAAAAGAAACGAGGGAGTTAATCGATGTGGTTTCTCCTATGGATTTATATGGGATCTATTTATATTTGACACAAGTTTAAAATGGGTTATAGATATGATTCTCTAAGTTGACTGGAATGTTTTTATTATCTTTCTATGGGGTTTTAATGAATCCTTTGATCAAGATTGACAACAAATGGATCATGATTACTAATTATAATGACTGGTACAATTATAAGATACTTATGAAATGTTTCATGATTAATGATCCAACTATTTATGGGTATGAATTCCCTTATTTTATGCTCATTAAATTTTATTATATCACCATACCCTTATGCTCATCTTATTTTCACTGATGACATTCAATTGTTAATGATTATATTTACCCTTACCAACCATTTGAGCTGACCCTTCTTATGTTTCCTTTTCACCAGGATATAAAAAAAGATAATTAATTATTTTATTCTATATCCTTTTCATACATAAATAAATTTTTGGGAGATGTTGATGACTCAATATGGAATATGAAAAGCTTGGTATAGTAGGAAACATACTCTCTTGAAGACATGAGTGTTGTTTATTTTATAGTTTTTTTAATTATCTAAAACTCTAAAACTAAAATTTCATTGTGTATGTAAGTGATCCAATACCTCTTTTTTATATTTTAATGTTTGGATGGAAAAATATCGGGTCACATTTATTGGTATCAAACCCATATTTCTATTATTGATATTATGATATAAAACAAACCTTCAATGAAATTTCCCCTCCTAAAAAGTCATATAAATGTAGAGGCATGTTTTTATGGACACTAAAAATCTTGTATGGAAACTAAAAAAGAATAGTAAATTCAATATCAAGGAATAATACAAGTTGAAATGTGATGGTTACATTATAAAACTGACATGATTGATGAAATTAAAGAACCAATTTAGAAAGCTTTTAAGGATCCTTCTTCTTTAAAAGATTTCGAAAAGAGTATGCCCAACCATGATCAATTGAAGAGAAATTTCTAGTAGATTTCTTTATACTTACATATATGTTTGAGGTATGAGGAGAATGTGTAACACCACTTTATGGGCTACAACCTTGTTCAAGAACTCTTGAATTATGTTTGTAATCTGTTCAGCATTGTAATCTATATAGAATGACAATTGGGAGATCTCATGGTGTCTATCAATGAGGCTATACAGATATATTAAGTGGAAAACCTTCTTCTTCTGGATACATATTATGTGGTTTCTTTTATATGGAATGAAATAAATGCACTACTATTTGATAACCACCCTCCCTCCCTCCATACATGCATTCTTTACATATACAGAGAGGTTTATACTTTTTTATAAGTGAAAAAAGTATCCATAGCGAACTATTTTATAGAACTTATCATCCAAAGACTATTAGGAATTAAAGTTAGTCCTAGAAAACCCTTGGTCCTCAAATATATAAATTAGATTCCACCAATCCACTCATGGATAAATCTCGATTTTGATGTTGTAGAGTTTGATATGCCAAGACCCTTGGGTTGAAGATATGTTTTTTGAACCCACTATGTCTTTATTAAAGGTTTTATCATCACTATATTAGAATTATAATTACTTAAAAAGATTAAATTTGGTCCTTTATACATTCCATCAAGCATGTTGTCCATTATAATTGGATTTCTCTCTAGATTGAGTCTGATCCTAAACTCATTATTAAATTACTCAAGGATAGAACCATGAATGTTCCTTAGAAAATTCAAACTTGTTAGATTGAATATCTTTATGATGCCATACGTCTAAATTTTATTGTATCACACACTTATATGTAAGCTAATCAAGTGGAAGATGCCTTTTCAAAGAGATTTATCATGGAAACATGTATGATGTGGTCCTTCAGGATCCCTAATTATTGTTCACCAATGGTAGATATGGACATGCGGGGTGAGATCCACTCCCATATTTGTAAAACCCTAGTAATGCCTGAAATATTCATTTACTCTTTTTTAATAAATTCTAGGATCATATTTACCTAGATCTTGAACCTTCTTAGTATATAAATATGATTGAACAAATATTAACCATTCTATATATAAATACATTATTATTTCTTCATAATATTAACAAATATAGAACTTAAACCATTGGATAGTCTATATATTAAATACTATTAGATCCATATTAGTGGAATTAATTAATTTATATGTTTACATCGTATAATAAAATTTTATTTTTTTAAACAAGTTGAGGTTTATACCCCCTTTTTTAGAATAAAAAAGAAAACACCATTTGAAAACTAGGAAAAGGGGGAACCTATTACATGAAACACAGGAACCCAAGCCTTAAAGAGATCAATGAAAACACATTGTCTCTTTAAGATAAATATTTCTCATATAGGGAACCTCATAAAATTAATAATTATCTTATAGGATGAAAATAATTACCTCTCTTGGATTGTGACACTTAAAATTGAAATATTTTCATAATTAACTTGTATAGAAAAAACCATACATTCCACTTTAGGGGATATGTGGATAATATGTGGTAGTGTTTCTATAATTTGAAAGAAAAAATATGTCTAAAATTATGGGGTACCTACTTATTTATATATAATGAAAGAGGTTATTTTAAATTAATAAAACATATAATTTTAATAAAATTAAATATAATGTATGATAAATTATGAATATATGCTTTATAAGTCACCCAAAAAATCCTAAAATTCCACCACGTCAATCCAAACTCCCCAAATTTCATTTATCTATATCAATTCCCTATATATTTGAGTACATTAAAGATCAAAGTATTCAAAATAGTGCAGTTCTTTAATGAAAACTTATTGATTTAGGATATTTTTTTTTCAACTTTTATTTTTTCCTAATGATTCTAATTAAACTTAATGAATAAATAGAGGTGATGTATTTAAACCATCAATATAAGTTTAAAAAAAAGTACACAATTTTAATCTTAACATAATTGGTTCTCACATTTATATATATTTTTATCCATAACTATTCCATGTCTCATGAGTATTTTATAATATTTTTCTAAACAATTATCTTCAAAGAAACCCAACTTCATACTATCATAAACGATTTTCAAACTTTAATTCACTTTTAGAATAATTAAAAAACTTTATTAGTCACTTAAACTAAGTACTTTATCATCCTATGAGTGATTAATATAATAATATTTCAACCTTAATCGTAATTATTTTTTGTTTTGAACCAGGATTTTTGTGATATCCAATTAACTAGGTTGGGTTTTTGACAAGATATCTTTATTCAATTGGTCTTAAACTCATTCCTTTTAATAAATTTCCTACCAATTATCTTATTATACCTTTAGTAAATAGATCTATAATATTAATTTTAGATAAAAAATATTAAATCATAAGAATTCAATGAGATAATAATTGTTTGAAAAAGTAACATGGTTAACAAATATTTCAATATTTTTTTTGTTTTACATGAAAATATTTACCTTCCCATAATTTATTAAATATTAAAATTAATGCACTTGACATACATAGGTATTAGAGAACATTGAATTCTTTCCAATTAGTTTCAACTCTATTCAATTTCTTCTCTATCCTCATCTAAAGAAATAAACTCCACCTCCATAGAATATTAAATAATGTATGTTTTTAGAATATCTTTAAAATATAAACATAACACCAATTATGAATATGAAGCCACTTTTGGATTTAGTGTCTCTTAAGTAATTTATTCAATTATCATAATTGTATCATTAAAGTACCACTTGATACTTTATATATTGTAATGTAAAGTTTTTGGTTTATTTGTAATATCCCAACACTCATTATATAATAATCCAATGAAGATTATTTATATTATTAGTAAATTGAATTATTCTACATATGAAAAATATCTATGTTTAGCTTAATGTGATTCATGATACACATGAGATGAAATCAAATATGTTCATTCAATAACTAGGATTTAAATTCATTTATGTTTTTTAGAAAAGTATATTAAAATATATTAGATTCTTTACTATTTTTATATCAATATTTTAATATTTATATATAATATTTTAAAAATAATGAGATTATGATAATTATAATATATTATATATTCTATGAATTTAAATACCATAAATAATATATATTATCCCTTATCTTAAATTTAAAATTGGACAAAAAATATATATTTGGTTTCTTTGATGACATCAATATTTCTTACTAATATGAGAATATTATAAACATAAAAAATTGAAATGAAATATCTATATTGAGTCTTTCAAACATATATAAATTTATCACTCATTAATATTGAACCTATTTGATAAAATTATATTATTACAATATATATATTTTTAATTAAGGGGTTATTTAAATCATAAATAGTTTTAACCAATTTAAAAAATTTATTTTCATAACCTAGAATAGTAAATCATTCAGGTAGTTTCATGTAAACAACTTCTTACAAATAAACATTTTATAAGAAAATATTATAATTTATTTGATATATTTATAGAAAATTCATTTATGTTTATGAGATTAACATTCTTATAAATAAAATCCTTGTAACATGTGAATTGATATTAAAACAATAATGTTCCTTATATAGTTCATACCTCTTTAACACATGTTTAACCTTGTACTTTTCAATAGTTCCAAAAAATTAAATTTATTATTAATTATTCACTTCCATACACATGTTTTTTTCTAGGGAAGACTTAAAAATTCCCATGTAAGTTTGAATAAGATGGAATAAATTTCACTATTGAAAATTTCATCGCAAAATAAAGTATTTGGGGTGGAAATAACCTCTTTAAATTCTTGAGGCACATCTTTAACAAAAATGTTAGTTTTTATATTCTAAAAAACATTATATTAGTTTTATTTTTCTATATTGAGGTTATTTAGTAAATATATCATGTACATATTATTTATAGGGTTTTATTATTCTTATTTATCGCATTTTTTCATTTTATATGAAATTATATTTTAAAATAATGAATCATATCTCAATTTAGTGATCGTATAATCTTATATTTTCAAAACATTTGACTTATAAATGAGAAATTTATATGAAGTACTATTAATTACATAACCAATTAAAAAAAATAAACAAATTTTCTCAATTTAATCGCTTTTAGGTTTATGAATTTTATACTTTCCCAAACACCTAAACACTTTAATATTTTTAAAGAAATAATTTATTCCCTTCCATAATGCACAAGGAATGATTTATATCTTCTTTATGAGGATCATGACATATGTGTGCATCAAGGATATGATGTAGGAAATGTTGTTGTAATCAGCCTTAAAGACACAAAAAACATAAATTCACAATCACCCTTACAAGGAATAAGATGTCCAATGATAAGAATAAATGAAAAATGAATAAATGAGGCTTGACATTGAGTAATCATAAAATTCTAAGAGGCGTCTCAAAAATTTTGGTTGGAGGAAGAAAATTAGCATATAATTATTATAATTTAGGACTAATAATGATTTTAAATGACCAAACAAAGTGGTTTTATAAGACTTAATCCAAATCCCCCCAAATAAACTTCAAATAAAATATTGGAGCCATAAAATTAAAATCTTGTGGGATAAGTTTTTAAACAACATTTAGTGGGAGCATGAATTTAATATAATGTGTGGTACTAGTATTCTAAATTCAAGGGAATAAGTAAATTCTTTCTAAAAGTATAGTTTATGTTATTTTACATATGAGAACTAAGTGTTATAAATTTGCATTAATATTTCCCAATAAATAGCTCCTATATTTTTATGAAATTTACCCATGAATTAATACGATGTTAGTCATGTGAGTTTCTATTACAACCATATAATATTAATTTATTTTTTTAATTATCAAAGTATCATCCGTCCTTTATGGATTTTTTTGGAAAAGGGTTTTTAAAGATAATATCTCTTTATGTTTTACCTTGTCCATTATTCTCGATTATTTCATTTACACAATCCATAAAACTTTTTTTCATGTATATATCTAGAATATAAACACATGATCATTAGAAAATTTTTCGAGGTTATTTTTTGGTGAGTCATGGGTCATGTATCATTTGGTATTAGAGCTTACTTGTAAGAAATCAAGTTCCATATATCCTTTTTCTTTGATTATTTCTATTTCTATTTGAATCAGGCTGACATCAATTGTGGTTTATTTTTTTAACATATAATAACATCATTTATTTATCATTCTAGATTCATGAAATGTGATTTTTTGAATATAGTATTTCTTATCCATTTAGAATCACCAAAATCCAATTTTTACATTGTGAGAAATTATAGATTAAAATATTTTAACAAATTATAAATTATGGAAAACTCAACATATCCCACTTTGGTTTTAATTAGTGTTATTAATTATTACTTCTCCAAAATATTCACACTGAAATACCAAAACATTTTTTCTGATATTTTCCATAAGAAAGATAAAAAGTAAAAAAGGGAAAAAATTATTCCAATATCTTGAATACTGTATTTCATCATATTCTTACTCATATATATTTCATTCTCTTTTCTCTATTTTACATATTCAATAATTATTAAATATTTTATTTGAAATATAGTTTTATATTTCGAAACTCTAATAGTTGTAAATATTTTTTAGAATTGACTAGGTCTATTATAGGGGGAATGTAATGTTATTAAAAGAAAATTGAGTTATATTTTTTTTATTTTTTTTATAAAAAGTGTTAAACACGAGTGAAACTTTTTATTTTTTTTAGTTTAAAAATACAAGGGAGTGTGTGAGGTCCATATTTATTTCTATTTAATTTTTATTTTAAGATTCAAAAATGGTAAAAGTTGGTGACACCAATTAAATGAATATAAGTATTTTTATAAGGGTTGTTCAAGAAGAATTTCAGAGGTTGATTGCTTGGATGAATTAATTTCAATTTATTTTTACTTCCAAGGTAGTAAAGACGAAGCTAATTTATAAGGAGGATAGATTTTATGATTTTCAAGATCCCCCAATTAGAATAAATCCACTCAATTATGAAGAAAATGATCAAAATGGTTAAAATTTTAGGATTATATCATTTCAAGGTAAGAATGACCTTGAAACAATTTTAGAGTAGAATTTAAATATTGAAAATGTTTTTAGATGTCATAATCACTAAATATAAAATAAATTAATGTTTTAGTGGTTTAATTTTATTATTATGAAATTATATGGTTGGATCAAGAATAATCAACTCTAAGGAGAAGTGTAGAAAGACCCATATGCACATGGGAGGAGATAAAAATTGTTATAGGAAAGAGGTTTATTTTTATGGCCATTGTTATCATGATTTATTATTAAACATTTAAGGTTTAAAATAAGTATCCATGAGTGTTGTAGAGTTACTAAAATAAATTATGATCACCATGATTTGGTCCAATGTTAATGAGGAGGCAGAGGCCACTATGGTTAGGCTCATGAAAAGAATCAACCATGAAACTCAATATATTGTGAATATGAACTTGATATAAAGTATCTTCTTTACATGGATACTAAATCTAAAATAAAATGGAATACAGTAATCATGTGTTTCATATCTTAATTTAAGGATTCTTAAACATCTTCCAAGTTAAAGGACTACAAATTACAGGATCATGGGAGGGAAAATTGGTTAGAATAAAAGGTTGTTCCTAAACCCAAGTCACTATATTTCAAATAAAATGGTAAATTAAGGGTAATTTTATATCTAAATATCATTAAATTAAATGTTTTAAATGTAAATGATTTTAACAAATTTCTTTACAATTTATAAATAGAAGATTCATGGATATTTTGGATGAGGTATATTTTTATTAGGCTAGATCAAGTGAATATGAAATATAAACCATAGAGGAGTGTTCATATGTGGAAATAAAGAGATTCATATAGAAATAAATGATTATGGAATTGTGTGATTTGACTACTCAATCTAAATAAAAACATGACCAAAGGAAAAGGGGACAAATATTTCACACTAGGTATCACATCATGGATAATTTATGTAGTATGATTAAAAATGGTTTTATTTTTAAATATATATAATGTAGTTAAATGGATGATAAATTGGGATTATATACATCCAAGCATCATATGACTAATAGGTTGAAATGATTAAATAACAGTTGGGATGTTAAGGTGACTAAGAAATTATAGGTTCCATATTCCATTAGAAAGTATCAAAGAAAGGTGAAATGTGGTGTTTTCCCTATGAAATCTAGTTATATTTTATTGTGAATTCCTAGAAATATTAATTATAAGGCCACACATGATGAATACACTAATCAATATTCTTTTAAATAAAACAAAAGGAAAATTATCCTCACATAATTTATTCCATTACAATAATATTAATATCCAATGAGGATTGTGATATAATATGATGTGTGAGAAAAAGAAAATAGAGAAAAATTAGAGAGAATGAAAAGGTAGAAAAAATAAGATTGAAAAAGGATAGGTGAGTGAAATTAAAATAAATGATGGAAAAAAGAGTAAAGAACATGAATCTTGATGAAAAATTAAGTATATTTTAGAAAAAAAATACATCAATAGATTTATTTTGGGTGGAAAAAATCACACTTCTATGAAAAGGAGAATGTTTTAAGACCAATACTCTTAATTAGCCAATGATTTCTAGTGTCGTGTACCTTTTTTAGAATTTTCATGATATATTTATAAAAAAATACATAATGAATTACCTCTATTTTGTGTTGTTTAACATAGTATATATTTTATTCCTGGTGAAACATTTTCAAATCATTCATATTATCTAGAAAATATAGAGAAAACTAAATAATTTAGTGGAAAGATAAAGTGTTTTTAAACAAATTATTTTTAATAGAATTTATTAGTGATTATGTGGAATTGATAATATATTTTACTATAAAAATTAGTAAGTGTAGGATGTGGGTTGATTATCAAGTTATCAAAAAAATAATGGAAAATTATTTTAATCCCATTATTTTCTTGGATAATATTCTTGATGAACTCTCTAGTGTATATTGGTTTCCAAAATTTATTTAAGGAGTGGATACCGCAAAAATATGACGAAAGATGGAAATCAATGGAAAAGGAAATTCAAAAAAAAACTATTATTTATAAGAATAACTAGTCAGGAGTTTCTAATTCCCTAGTTTTGTAATGATCTGACCAAATCTGATCTAACACATTAATTGATATGACTCACCATAAGTCCCAATGTGCATTACCGCTTTCTATGGGTAGGAGGTAAGCACTAGGGTATCAAAATGAAACCATTTGGGAATAATTTTTCTCTTATAATCCAAATACAAATCACACAAATTACTCTTGAAAATATGGAAAGAACTATCCATAAATTGGATTCCCACACCAATAAATAAATAGTTTCTAAAATAATAAGACAAAAAAATATAGTATAACACAATATTAATAACCAATAACTCATAAATATCACACCATGAGTATAAAAAATATGATAAAAAAATATCCATATAAAAAATAAATAAAAAATGGTCAAGTACATAGATTTAAATAAAAAATAACCTAAAATATCCTAGGATCACAAAATTATCAACACAATCCCAAACTCCTTATGACCCATGGTCACCACCATCATTATATGGAAGAAGTATGGAGAGAATCTGGAACAGGAAAAAAATTGTATGGTTCCCTTTTCTATACTGGTATCTTGAAAATGAAGTCAATATATACCCCATGGTTATATGTAGGGTGTGAGTTAAATCCCAATAATATACCACCATGAATCTATATAGTGTATTTTACTATGAAAACCATTAGTATATTTTTGAAATTAATATTATCAATTCATTTCATTTAAAAAATTTCATTTTAAAACATTGAGTTTGTTTTAAGAAATTAATGTTCTAAAAATAAGAATGAATAAGGAAATTAGGAATAAATTGAAGGAAATAAGAAATATAGGGCATCAAATCCAATAAGAAAAAGGGAAATAAATTATAACACATATCTATACAAATCCTAACATACAACATGGGCTCAAACCTATGGGTATAAGGAAAATATGAATCACTATGGTATTCCAATTTTATTATCAGATAACATAATAATCCCCATTAAAGAACACATACCATCCCATTTGGTCATGTGGGATACTTAGGTTATATTCCCTAGCTAGTGAAAAATTTACACTAGGGTGGATTTAGTTCAGTTTACCTACTCACCTAAGTGAAAATAAACCATTAATAATAATTAAAATATAAAATTACCCCAAAATCATGGTTTTCTATAACAAATGAAATTAAAATTTTAATGAAAATACCTTTGAAATAACCTATGAAATTCCCTTTTAAACCATGGACTTCCTTTGTAATATTTTATCAAAAACCTATTAGACATAAAACTAATTTTTAATGAAAAACATCAGAAAACCCCATTTGAAACCAATTAAATGAAATAATAATACCAAATAATCACACAATTGGACTCAATAACTTATATCTAACATATTTAATCAAATTGAATAAAAGAAAAGTCAAGAACCTAAAGTATTCCATTAAAAGGTCACATTAGGTAGTTACATCTACCTAAAACATAATGGAATATCATTACCTTTCTCCAAAACAACTATATTTGGGAAGATAGGAACATTACAAGCCTAAACCACTATGAAATTTCATTAAAATCCCATACCTAACCCTATTATTATCCCCCATGGGCAGCTGGGGTCTTAAAACTCCATAGAAAAAAATAATAATGGAAGGGAAAAAGAAAGGAGGAGAAAAACACAAGAAATCAAACCTTATATAAATATAAATAACCAATAATTAAGGTATATTCACGAAGTAGGTAAAAATGAAGAATCTTCCATGGCTAGGAAGGTTGGTCCACATTAGTGGGTAGAAGAGGAGGAGAATGGAGGTTAAAAATCATAAGAGTAAAAGTTTAAATTACAAATTTTTAAATCTATTGGGAATAAAACATGGGTTGTATATATAGTTAGGAAAACTATGCTTCAACTATGGAGGTGACTCCCTTTAATAAATGGGACACAAAATAACCTAGAAGATCACACATAGTTAGAAAAACCATGTGGAAATTGTGAAATATGGCACTGAGATCCCTCACACCCTCTCACACAGCTGAGTGCATGGTTAGTAGTAACTATGTGCTAATTATGCATAGTATTTTTTTGAAAACAAATGATATTTTCAACTCTTATCTCACTAAAGATCTAAAATAAATTAAATGAAAGTAAAAAACTCAAATAAATACATACTAGTGACCTAATTGGTGTTATAATTCTACCTACTATGCCACTTTATTCCCCTAAAAAGTTACCAAGGTTCCAAATCCTTAAAAAGGTGAAGTCAATACTCCATTACTAATGATTTATACTCCCATATCATGTGTATATATATTCCATACTACTATTTTATAAAGAAATGGCTTACCACACAACAACTTGTTCTGAAAACCCCAATATGAATAGGTTTCTCAATAATCGTGGTGTCGGGTTCCACCTCTATATCCTCCCATAAATCACATAAGATGGGTATGGATGTTAATTATTTAGCTGGTATACATTAAAAAAATAATGGATATTTTTTTATAGGTGGTGTGTATATATAACCTACTTTTTTATACATAACTATTATAATTTTTATGATAACCAACATAATAGTGATATACATCCAGGATTTAAATGTTTAATGTCTTGATAAAATTTGTCTCATACATAACTTGAACATAATAAAACATAAATATTTATTTAAATAATTCATATTTATCCTTAAAACCTCACATTATCCTCATTATATGTAATAACTTGAGGATAAACATCAAAGAAAGGGGTGAGCTAAAAGCCAATTAAGAGGATGAATAAGGAAATAAATAAATATAACATGGGTGAGAATAACAATAATCATCATAACATAATCAATGGTTCGCCCCAAATCGCGCTTTCTATGAAGGAGTTCAATGAGGCCTCAGACCTTCACCAGTTGACACTTTTGGTTTGATTCAGAGGCCGTCGTCCCTTTGTCGATGCTTTCGATCGTTTCTTATTTGATTTTTGGGATCTCCAGGAGCATGCAGTGGTGGGTATCTTTGATCAAAGACATCTGATGGTTCGATTCTCCTTGGAGGACTACCTGATAGTCACCTGGTCCCGAGCCCCTCGTGCAATCAATGGATGCGGTTTTTCTCTTCTCCACTGGTCTAATGAACTCATCATGAATCGGGATGCCCCCTTGGCCGCTGTTCGGGTAAGCTTCCCGAATTTACTCATTCCTTTAGAGAACCCCTCAATAATTATAATGTTAGGAAATATGGTAGGAAAATTTCTGTGGTCTGATAGTCGGACGTCGATGGTATTTCATCTGATATCTCCTCAGGTTTGTGTCAAGGCTGACGTCTCAAAGCCCCCCACAGAGTGGCTGTGCATTTTGGTAGGAGAGGAGTTTTGTTGGAGGCAAAGGGTTGTCTTCGAATCGTGTCCTGGTTTCTGCCTGGGATGCCACAAAGTAGGGCACTTGGTCTCTATCAGGCGTTGTGGGCATAGGGTTTTACAAGAGGTGATTGCAACAATTGAGGGGAATGTGGTGCTAGTTGAGGCTGTTGAGATCCAGAGGGTACAACCTTTTGATGGTAGGGATGAGCATGAAGTTTGGTATGAGGGTAATCCGTAGATGGTGGAATACCCAGGGGAAGCTGGGGTGCAAAAACCAGACTTGATACCTCCAGGTCCAAGTGTAGAAGTAGTCTTCACGAGGTTTCATGATGACTTGGCTACTCCCCCCAACAATAGGACCAGGGTAGGGCTGCTCAGGCCAGTGAAGCGGCTGAATGTACTCAGGACTCACCTGCTGCTCCCAATCAGGCTCCAGGGGAGGTTGTAGGAGATGATGAAGCAGATGGCTTAGCTACTGGTGCTGAGGAAAGCCAAATTACCATATCTTATGCAATGGAGGAGAGGTCTGGAAGTAACATGGTCACTGGAAGGGTGTCTAATGGTAAGAATAAGTCGAAGATAGGCCATGAGTGGGAGCAGATTTCACTGGGGGATCACAGGACACTAGACTCCAGGAAGGACTTCAACCCGAGGGAATCTCTTTCCGGTATTTTCCTCAACAACCAGTTTGGGAACTTGAGTAATGAGGGGGAGTATGAAGGAAACTCCAAGGGTTCTTATGAGACTGATCTTAAGAGTGATGGTCGACTTTTTGAGGACAATGAATTGGGAGGGGAGGGGAAAAACTTGCACAACCAAAGATGGAAGAAAAGGAACAAAGAGAATAGGGACTCAGGGTGCTTCATAGTTTCTAGGAATCCAAAACCGAAGGGGTTCAAAGATTACTCTTTTCTACCTAGTCTGATGGAGACCTGGTCAGCTAAAAAAGAGGGGAAACCCAAGGAGCTTGAGTCCCAATCAGTGGGGAGAGTGGATGGCCAGCCAGTCTTGGGCACCGAGTCACATGAGAATGAACCCTCTCAGGAAGGAGATCATCATGAGGAGAGGAACTTACATACATAGGAGGTGATGACAATGGTGAAGGTGGATTCTTCTCTGGGTATGTAGAGGGAGGCAGGAACTGGGCCAAACGACAAGTTAGGTGTAGTGGAAGAGGAGGTGCAAGTGGGTGAATTTGCCTCACTTGTCAAGGTGGGAGTGAAAGAGATACGTGGGGAGCTGGAAGGGGAGGTTGTGAATAGGGAATACCCATGGGAGTTGAAAGTGCATTCCGGGGAGGGGATGGTTGAGAAGGTGGTAGACATCCATGATTTTTCTGAGACTATGGAATGGATGAAAGCAAGACCGATGCAAGTTGACTTGACCAAGGAACAAAGTGAGTGGATTGACAAACAACAAAAAAACCTAGTTAGAGGTTTCAACAACAAGAAAATATATGATGAGGAGTTCTTACGAGCATGGGGGAAGTTGGAATCCCATTTCGAAGGCATCATCAGAGTTAAAACTAGAAAAGAGGTAACATCTCTCTTCTTGAAATTGTTTAGGGATAGTAGGTATACTAGTTTTAAGTTAGTCTTTAATAATTTTGTAATGTGCTATAGTGTTTGATGGTAAGGGTGTAATTTTTTGTTTCACAATTTCTCCATAAAAGTTTTCTTATTTATAATAATAAAAAAATATATTTGGCAGTTTAAAAAAATCCATGGAATTTAGAAATTTATAAAAATGAAACATCATGTCTTAGTGGTAAAATACCATACATAGTTTTCAACAAAGATATCATCAAGTTCATGCATAACATATATGAATAATCAGGACATCATCATTGTAAAAAAAGATATCATCATGTTCATGCATAATACACATTATCTAATGTGATATATCACATCTCCCAATGCATTGGTGGCATATATAATTCTGGTCCCACTATTCAAATGATAATATTTATATAATCATGGAAGCCACAAAGAATGTATAACAATCATAGTCATGAAATAAACCGAAGGAAGAGAAATAATTTCTATGTATTTCATCAAGAATTAACTCATTAATAAAATTTGGGTTTTTTAAGTGAAAAAGGTAAAATATATTTGGAATAAAAATTATCATTATTTATTAAATAAGAAAAAAACTGAGAGGAGTAAAACATGTGTTTTGGAAAGAAGAGTTCTTTTGGAAAATATTTTTATTTGTCATAAAATAAAGTTGGAAACATGTATATCCCTAAAAAGAAAAGGTAAGAATAATAAAATTATATTTAAGAAACATTAAAGGAACAACCATACTGAATTTGGCGTTAAGGTGGGAAAACCCAAAGAAAGAGAGTTAGGTTCAAGAATCCCCTTGCCTTATGTATGGATGCATTTTTCACTTTCACTTAATATACTAAATAATAAAATTAAATCCATTAATTAATAAATCCAAAAACTCTTATAAATTTATTTATTTTATCATAATTTTTTAAGTTCATTTATTAAAATTTCTATGAGTTATAATATTTAATTTCATTCTTCTGGAAGCGTTCGTTTTAGGGTTTTATAGTCGGTTGCCTTGAGTATAATTATGGGGGTTATTGTCAAATGGAAGTAAAAATACAGAAGTGTAATGAAATGGTATTAATATAATTCCATAATTTAAATGGTCCCATATATCCTTTTTTATTTTTGATATGAGGATGATTCATTTGATAAAACATTAATGAAAATAGTTAATTTATTGTAGTAGTTTTTACTATCATCACGAAATTTTATCATTTTATTTAATATTATGCTTATATATTAGTTATAGAACATGATAAAAGTTATAATATGTATATTAAAATATTATTTAATCATAATAATGGTTTTATAACCATCCTTTATGTTAGTAATAGGGAAATGAAAACTTATCATCCATGAAGGCGGTAAATCAACACATCATGGGTGATGTTTTCATTTTTAGAATAAAAGAAGAATAAAACAAATTTGATGATGAATATTCCATTAACATGATAAAATTATAGTATATATATGATACTGTATTTATCATTCCACTTTTTATAGGTGAGGTGAGGAGAGAATAAGAAAAAGAAAGAAATTAAATGCAAAAGAAGGAGGATTTTACCTCTTGAATATCTTCATCTTGAGAACCTTCTTAAGGCACTTGGATTTGGTCTTTTTTTGAGGCCATAATCCTTAGGACGTGGGGAAGATGATTGGGAAGGGAATTGGGTAGAATTTAGAAAATATTAAAGGTTTAGAAAGAGTGAGTATAAGGGGTGGTATTTATAGGGGGGAGATGGGTATTTTTTATTATTATATTCATTAGTTTATTATTTTGCCTCAAGACTATTAATAGTGTTTATTCTTATGAGTAAATATAGTAAATGGTTTAGGGTAGTTCTAACCAATATATTATTACATCATCCATGCATCATAAATGGATCAAAAATTCAAGTATTTAGCTTATATCGTAAATCACTGTATTTCACTATTCCTAAAAAATTCAATTATTTTAGAAAAATCCCAAAAAATTAACCCTAACCATTTTTTAAGGTGTAGATTTCAAAAATGGACTCCAATTTATGAAAATAATTTTCTGAATATTATAAATTTAATTTTTATTTAAAATCGTCATTTATTTGAAAAATTCTAATTTTAATATTATAATCAATTTTATGATCTTTTTAAAAATTCATTAAGGCCTAATAAAATTGTCTTAAAATTATATTAAAACAAATATTAATTTATGAATCTATTTTATGAAAATAAATTTTATTTTAAATCATTATATTTATTGTAAAATTGTCAATAAACATTTACGTTTCACAAAAATACCAACACTTAATTTATAATTTTTAAACATTAATTTACTTATACCATGATATAAATATAAGATATTTTTATTTATAATATACCTAAATTTTAACTATACTTTCATTGGTGATGTTACTATTCTAATGACCAGATTATTATTTTTAATGGTCATATGACTATTCAAATAGCATGGTTATTATTCAATCAGTACAGGTTCCTTAATTTCTAAATATACTACTTATTTAATTCTTTATTTATGATAATAATTTCTTTATTAAGATATCTGTGTCATGTTTGTATTTTATGACATAATTATAATAAGGGAAATTACATTGATAAAATTTTGGGTCATTACATTCTTCCCCCCATATGAAATTTCATTATCAAAATATAATTTTACATGCTAAGGTGAAAATAAGTGAGGGCATTTCTCCTTAATTTCTTCCTCTAGTTCCCATGTTTCCTCTTTATACTTATGGTTCCTCTATTTCACTTTTATAAGGTGTTTTTTCTTGTTGAGTGGAACTTTGCATATACGGTACAAGATCTTAACTGGTTGTTCTTCAAATGAGAGGTCATTCTCTAGTTTTACCATCTCTAGATCTAGTACATTTGAAGGGTCAAGAATGTACTTCATCAGGAGAGATACACGGAACACGTCATGAACTAGATCCATATTTAGTGGAAGTGAAAGCCGAGGGGCTACTGCTCTTTTGTAATCCAGGATCTCTGTAACACCCTGAGTTTTTATGAATTATTTTGAATTCAAATAAATTAAATTTATATGATTTTTTTCATTGAATGATACACCCATTGAAACTTTAATTATATGTCACAATAAGTTAAGCTTGTGCCAGACGCAACATCAACTTAACTTCTGTTACACACAACACTGAGTTTCTATGTAAGAGAATTTTATTATTTTAAACAAGATGATTATAACTTAGATATCAAACTTAGCAATATGAATATTAATAACTAATTTTTAAATATTATTCTTAATGGTTTCATATAGATAAAACATATTTATAAGGAAATATATATTTTTTTGATAAAGTCTATATGTTTTGAAAAAAATACTATTTTCCTAAAAGAACTACTTTTAATTCCCTTCTATGAATAATAAAAAAATTAATTTTAGAAACTTTAATAAATTTAATTAGATAAAATAAATATTATTTTTTAATTTAGAATTTCAAAATTATCTTAGGGTGAATTTTTGGGATTTTCCAGAAATATTTTTGTTGATGAGTAGTGAAAAACTGAAATTTATTTAAAATATTATTTTTCATATAATTTTTTATATATTTAAATAATATTTAAACAATATTTTAAAGTTTAATTGTATCAATTTTGAATCAATTAATCCAATTTAGGACATTGGAACCAATTTTACATTGAAATTGGGTATAAAAATAGTTCAAACTTTTGAACATTTCTCCTTAAAAACACAGTGTCTCACAGCGTTTGTGGGATTAATTTTAAATCAATTCTATCCTATTATGTGAATTGAATTTGTAAAAAAGGATATAAGTATTTGGAATTAATATGAAAATTTTGGTCTAATAAGTTAAGTAAGGGAAAAGAAAAAAATGTAACATTCCATACCTTTAACATTTATAAAGCCATGAGATATGGAAAAAAAACCACATCAGTTTGGTTGTACACATTATTTTTAAATGTAAAGGAGTATTTATCATGATATTAATTTATATTTAATTTTTTTGAGATAAAATAGTTATATTAACTACTTAAGGAATGCCAAATGTGGTAATTATTTAATTAATAATTAACCAAAATAAATAATGCTAAAAATATTAAAAGTGAATTAAATTGATTGAATTAATATATTTCATTTTTTAGATTAACATATTATGTTACACTGGTGTGATCTTAATTGATTAAAATTCCATATTTATCTTGAAATTTTAAATTTAAATTATGTAAAGAATGTTAAAATTGACATTAATGTTATTTTATTATAAACGATATTTTATTAAATGATCTAAAATTTAACAAAAATTATATATTATTACAAATTATTTGTAAATATTATTTAATATAAAATATGGTATATTTATGGACCAATTGATCATTTATAATGAACATATTGACCTTTAAATAGTAAAAACATTGTTAGCGTAGTTCGGGTTAAAATAGTTTTTTTGCGCATTACATGCACTCATTTTAAAATTAATTTTCAACAAACATGGGATTTATTTTATTGTAAATTATATATATTATTTATAATTTATTGGATCTATATTTTCTAATAAACCTTACTTTAATTTATTTTTATGGTTAAATTAATTTGGTTAGAAAATTAGTTTCCTTAATGAAAACCAAAATGATAAAAGTGGTAAATCTTAGAAGTTAAGGAACAAGATTTAAAAAATTCACTTATTTTGTGTGTTTGAGGTTTTTATCAACCAAAATTACCCTTTAATACATTATTTTTCCATTTTGGAAGCACATAAGGTAAGGGAGACCTCCCAATAGTGTTTACCTTTCTATATTTACAAGAATTCCACCCATCCTCCTCTATAAAAAGACATTCACTCTTCCCCTTACTCACACCTCTAAATCCACTTTTGATCATACAAAATCTTCCCAAATAATCTCTCAAAATACCTCATAACATCATATAATCCTCAATTTATTCATAAATCCAACAAAGGAAGCCCTTCAGTGAAAACCAAAAGGAGTTACTTGAGAAATAGGAAATTTTTTTCAACGTGTGTTTCTATTTTATTTATTTATATAACCATTTAGTTTTTATTATTTAATGTTTATATAATAAAATCAGTATCATCAATATTAATATTTTTTTATTCTAATTTTTCAACCTACACTTACACACACCTCCATAAAATGGGTAACAAACTTACCGTTTGTGTGTATGACAGACTATCGCCTCGCAAAACAATGTCCTTTATTTTTCCTTTACAACCTCTCATGGTTTTGGAATTATAATGGACACAATTTTATATATAATATTTATAATTTATTTATTCTTTTGAAATTACTATATGACACATAGCTTCATTCATTCCATTTTGTGTAAATACGATAACTTCATTTGTGGACGCGTAGACTACCACCTCCTCAAAGTGATGCAATTCATTTATACTTTTCAAGGAATGTATTAAGGATGAGTTTAGAAAATTTATATTATATATGTGAAATAATAATTATAATATAATTATATATATATACATATATGTCATTTACTTTATTTCTTTCTATATGACAAGAAAACAGAAACATCATTCATGCGTACGTACAACCTACCATCTCCATGAACAGTGTTTTCAAATTCAAATTTATATATTTTATATATAATTTAAATACCTATATAATGAATATATATGATATTTATATCATGTTTTAAATTATGTAAATAATTAAATCATTATATAAGTAATAGGATCAAGAATAACATGTCAAAACATATATGAAAAACAAAGCGATTATTACCCAAAATACAACTTGAACATAAAATTGTTAATAAAAGGGTAATATAAAGTCATAATAAAATTATATATGTCATGATATATAATAATATAGTACTTATTTATATTTATAATAAACTTATAATTTTTATACATGATATTTATTGTGTACAAAGATAGTCAATGCTTAAGGTAAGGGTTATCACTTTTATTTTTAGGAGCTATATGATATATTCACCATTTAATATTTTTGTGTGGAGTATATACTGACCTATTACCTGTTATATCATGAATTTAATTTATTTCATGATATTCTAATATTTAATTTATGTTATTCTTTCAGGGGGTTTATGTTTGAAAAGTTACCAAATAGGTAAAGTAATTTTGTCTCAATTTTCCTTCTTTGAGACACATGTTGTGTTATGCACCTATAGTATTTTATGAGGTGTATATACTTTAATTTTACATGTTATACCATGAATATAATTATTTTCATGATACTATAATATTCTTTTAATGTTATTGTTTCATGGGCATAATGATTAAAATGTTTCAAAGGTGTATGGGACACTTTTAATTGTTTAAAGATTATTTTCCTCATAAATTGTTTTAAATGATCGTTCAAAATTACTTTCCATATAAGATAAAATAATTTGATTTAGTTTATTTTTTAATGGGGTTATAATCCAATGGTAACTTTTTTATTCTTTCTATGAATGGTTTACGCATTTGATGACATGTTGTTTATAAGACCCGTTTGACTTCCATGGGTTATACCATGATAAAATGCTTATGAAACCCACTTTTTTCATGGCTATTCTATGATGAAATTATTGTTAATACTATATATTTTACATAGGTTATGACTGGATTAAGTTTTTATAATATCCATTTCATTTCATGGGTTATGATATGATATTTATGAAACTCATCAATTTTTATAGGTCATGATATGATGAATGCCTTATTATTTTTATGGAATATAGATGTTTGATTTTATTATGTGATGGGTGGGAAATATATCTACCTTAAATGAATTGGGTAAATATTTATATCTAATTAGTATGAAAGGTATGGAATAAGGAGTGAACTCGATTTAGTATGAAAGGGATGGAATGAGGAGTGAACTCGGTTCAATAATACAAAGCTGGAATGAGGAGTGAACTCAATTAAGTAATACAGGTTTGGGACATGAAGTGGTCCCGATTCAGTAATACAGGGATATAATGGGACGTGAAACCATTTTAGTAATACATGACTAGAATGGGAAGTGAACTGATTTTAGTTATATAGGGATGGAATGAGAAGTGAACCTGGATTAGTAATATAGGGCTGGAATGTGGAGCGAACCCAGTTTAGTAGAGAAAATTTTCCACTAAGATGGTCGTGGTAGTAATCCTTGAATAATATAGAAGTCATTTTATATTTTTATGTGTCTTACAAAAATTAAATATCTTATTATTATGCTTGGATCTCATGAATTATTCTATTTATTCCCTTATGATTCATGTCCTATGAACTACTAATCTTTATGAAACGATTCATGATTATGATTTTTCATATTTAGGGTATGATATTTAAATGTTATTATCTTGTTCTAATACCCTTATGTTCATGTTATGCTTATGTATCTCCTTTATTTACCCTTATTGAGAATTTTAGCTCACCCTTTCATATGTTTCCTTTCCTCTGGTTATAAATAATGGTTTTAAGTAGGAGTATAAAAAGTAGAAGATCATTATGGGAGAGGTTGAAGTTATTTCACCAAATTAGAATAATTTGTTCCTAGTTTCCAAAGACACTATAATATTACGGTATTCAAGCATATACTTTTTTAATGTGATTAATATTTATAAAAAATGATGTAATATCCATGTATGTTAAGCCTGAGATTCTATAGTTGGTATCAAAGGAAAGCTTTAGCCACCCTTTGGAAACTAGGATGAGAAACATTTAGTGAGACCCCTAGGGATGTTTCTAAGGATATTTATAAGGATTTATCTAAGGATAAGCCTAAGGCTTCATCAATTTAAAATTAGGTTTCATGATTTAGGCATCCTATAAGTGATTTTTCAGGATTATTTGGTTTTATGCTATGATAAGTATTACACACAATATGCTTTCTAGTCTTAGTCAATAGTGATTACTAGAAGAAATTGGGATAACATTGAATGTTTCAAATGTGTAAATTATGGGAATTATACAACTCAATGTCCTAATTATAAATCTCATGAAGAGAATAAGAAAGGTGGTATGATTATTGGTTATATTCTTGAAGATAAAGAGACCACAAATTACATGTGAAATGTATGGAATGTTTTAATAGTATTTCTTACATTAAACATAAGAATCATGATTAAGTTATGGTTAAATAACCTTAAGAAACTATTCATATTTAATATTATAGGAAAATGGTATTAAGGAATAAGATGATGAAGCCTGAGTAATGGTTTACTAATAAAGTTGGATGAATGGAGTATTTATGTTTTGTAATTCAATTATTATGTTATATGAATCATGAAATATATAATTAATTTCAGTATAAGTTTTTAATTAAGTATCTGAAAGGATATACTAAATGGTGACGATGACATAGAAAAGTGATTTAATGTACAACTAAAATTTTGATTAAGGGAATGTAACCCTTAATATATTCAAGATATATAGAAAAGTTTGTTTAGCTTGGATAAAGAGATTATTTATTTGGATAAAGTATATTGGATAATATCAACGACTATATAACTGATTATATATTTGTTGAAAAATTGGGTTCTGTTATCATGGATGAAGTTTAAAACTTATTGGATTTAAAGGAATATATCCAGTAATATTTGGAATAAGGAAGAAAACAGGTTTTGAAAAAGGATTTATGGTAATCCAGGTTATTACCATGTTTCAAGAGAATATACAATGAAGTTATTCACATGTTTTGGAATATGACAAACAAGATCCACTTTATGATTTATGGGGGATAAATGTTAATATGATTCAGTAACTATATTTATAAATATTTGGATTTTCATCATTTGGAAGGGTCAAAAGGTTGACCTTTTATGGAATGGTTTAAGTTATACTTTGGATGAGGTTTTAGAGATTAAGGTACTATATCACCATACGAGGGTTTATGCATATTGGATTACCTGTGCTAACCATTTTTGTGCTATGATAACAAAATATATATGGAATGAATTATCATTATATTTATGGATCTTATGATATATTAGTTCTTTATGAATGAAAAATTAACCATCATTCCCAGGATTAAGAGATAAAGTGGGAATTGATCAAGGCACAACCTAAGGGGGATGTTTATCTTATTAAAGGAAATGAAATAAAGTAAGTATATCTTATTTTGAAAAATTATTCAACTATATGAAAAAGGTCTTAAAATAAAATATTTTCCAAATATCACCATTTTTATGATATTAATGACCCTTTTAATGATTCTGTAGTTTATGATTTTATGATTGGTACATTTTTCTAGATAACCCAATTTCTTTTGATCAAAGATCTTTATCAATCTCTATAATTATTTACTATATTTTCCATGTCTATGTTTTCACTTCCCACCTATGTTATCCTATATAGAAACCTAGTTATGAGTTACTTTGGGTAACCTTTATGGTTAAAAACTTCCCTTTTTTAAATTATGTTTTATTATTCATTTTTATGATGTGGGATTATATGGAAGGAACTTTCAAGTATTAATCCTTTGATAGCCCAGACAAATTTCAATGGTGAAATTCATTTTAAGGGGGGTAGAATGTAACACTGTAAGTTTTTATAAATTATTATTTTTGAATAAATTAAATTTATATGATATCTTGAATTGAATGATAAACCAATTTAAACTTTTGTTATATTCTACAACAATTTAATCTTTCTATATACACAACATCATCTTAGCTTACATTAGATGCTACACTGAGTTTTCTATGAAAGATAATTTTATTATTTTAAACAATATGGTTATAACATAAACGTGAAATTTAGTAATATGAATAGTAATAACTAATTTTTAAATATTATTCTTAATTTTTTCATATAGATAAAACATATTGATAATGAAATATATAAATTTTGGTGAAGTCTATATGTTTTGAAAAAAATATAATTTTCTCAAAATAACTGCTTCTTATATCCTTCTATGAAAAATAATAAAATTAATTTTAGACATTTTTATATATTTAATTAAATTCATTAAAAATTATTTTTTAATTCATAGTATAAAAATTATCTTAGGGTGAATTTTTGGGATTTTTATGAAATATATCTTTTCTGGATGAATAGTGAAAAATACTGAATTTTAATTGAAAACTGTTTTTTCATCTAATTTATTTTTATAGTAAAATCATATTTTAATTTGATTTTAAAGTTTAATTAGATCAATTACACATTAATTAATTATATTTATTTCATTGTAACCAATTTCACATTGAAATTGGATATAAAAATAGTTCAAACTTTTAAACCTTTCTCCTTAAAAACCCACTGTCTCGCAGTGTATGTGAGATTAATTTTAAATTAATTATATCCAATTTTGTGAATTGAATTTAGAAAAATGGATACATTTATTTTTAATCAGTATTAAATTTTTTGACTAATAATATCATCTTAATTTTTTGACTGAAATGATTAGTGAAAACGGTTAAAATTAATTATAGTGATTAAGTTAAGAACAAACTTACTTAATGATTAAACATAGAATATATGGTGTATAAATGACCCAATACTTGTCCAAAACAAATTTTATGGAAATATTTAGACCATAAACACCTTAGTATATATTATTATGAGTTATTGGGATATTATTTCATGAATGTGACATATATAACAAGTTAAGTAAGGGACAAGACAAAAAAGGAACCTTCCTTACCTTTAACATTTGTAAATCCTTGAGATAAAGAAAAAAACAACATTAGTTTGGTTATGCACATTATTTTAAAATTAAATTTAGTTTTTCATGATATTAATATATATTTAATTTTTATGTATTAATTAGTTAGAATATCTGCTTAAGGAATGCCAAATGCAGTAATTATTTAATTAATAATTAAATAAAATAAATGATACTAAAAATATTAAAAATGAAATAAATAGATTGAATTATTGTATTTAAATTTTTAGATGAATATATCATGTTTCATAGGTGTGATATTAATATATTTAAATTCCATATGTGTCTTTATATTTTTAAATTTAAATTAAGTAAATAATGTCAAAATCGACTTTAATGTTGTTTTATAAGAAATGATATTTTATTAAAAGATTAAAAATTTACTAAAAATAAGATATTATTTAATTTTTTTTAAATTTTATTAAAAAATATGGTATATTAATGGAATTTTTTATTTATATTGAATATATTGACCTTTAAATAGTAAAAACATTGTTAGCATGATTTGGGTTAAAGTAGTGTTTTTGCGTGTTACTTGTGCTTGTTTTAAAATTAATTCCCAAATAACATGGTATTTATTTTTTTTAGATTAGATATCATATTTAGAATTAAGTTTTTCTATATTTTCTAATAAATATCTCTTTAATTTAGTTTTAATGGTTAAATTACTGACATTAGAAAACTAATTACCTTAATAAAAACCAAAATGATAAAAGTGGGGAAACATAGAAGTTAATGAACAAAATTATAAAAATACAATTATTTTTGTGTGTTGAAGGTTTTTATCGACTATAATTCCCTTTTACTACATTAGTAGTCCATTTTGGAAGCACACGAGGTAAGGGAGACCACCCAAGAGTGTTTACCTTTTGGTATTTAAAAGAATGCCACTCCTCATACTCTATAAAAAAGAATTCACTCTTCCCCTTCCTCACACCTCTCAATCCACTTTGGTTTATCCAAAATATGCCAAAATAAGATCCCAAAATCACTCCTCTAATAATTAAATCCTAAAATAGGGAATTAATCCAACCAAATAAGTTCTTTAGTGCAAAAAAGAGTTTTCTAAAAAAGAGGTAAGGTTCTTCAATGCGTGTTTCTTTTTTATTTATTTCACCACCCATTAAGATATTCTTATTCCATGATTATATTATAAAATAAGTATCCTAAATAAAATTAGTATTTTTTATTAATTTGTTTACCTATTACTTCAAAAAAATTCATGAAATGTGTAACAAACTTACCATTTGTGTGTATAACAGATTATCGCTTCACGAAACTATATCATTTTGTTTTCCTTTACCATATCTCATGATTGGAAATTATGATGAAAATAATATTTTTATTATATATATATGATATTAATTATTTATTTATTATTATGGAATTATTATATAACACATAACTTCATGCTTTCCATTTTTTGTAAATATGATAACTTCATTTGTGGATGTGTGGACTACCACTACCTCAAAGCGATGTGATTCATTTACAGTTTACATAGAATGTATTAAGGTTGGGTTTAGAAAATTTATATGATTTATATGATATAATAATGCTATTTTAATGATATTATTTATACATATACATATATTTCATTTACTTTCTTTCTTTCAATACAACATGAAAATAGAAACAACGTTCATGCGTATGTATGACCAACCATCTCCATGAATGGTGTTTTACATTTCATATTTATATATTTTATAGATTATTATAAATACTTATATAATAAATATATATTATATTTATATCATGTTTTAAATTATGGAAATAATTAAATCATGATATAAGTAAGATTATTAAGAATAACATTTCAAAACATATATAAAAAACAAAGCGATTATAACCCAAAATGCAACTTTAACATGAAATTGTTAATAAATGAGTAATATAAAGTCATAAAAAAATAATATATGCTATTATATACAAGAATATGGTTATCTGGTATTTTTATACTGAACTTATACTTATTATACAGTAGTTTTAATATTTATGAAGAAAGTTAAGATTTAATGTAATAGTTTTCTCGTCTCAATTTTATTTTTGTGAGATATATGCTATATTCATGACTTATTCTTACTGTGTGGTGTATATAATGACCTATGACATGTAAGATAATGAATTTAATTTATTTATTTATATTTAATGTTTAAATTTATTTTATTCTTTTATGGGGTTTATGGTTCAAAAGATACCAAATAGGTAAAGTAATTTTATCACAATTTTTCTTCTTTGAGACACATGTTATGTTATGCACCTATAGTATTTTATGAGGTGTATATACTACTATTTGAAATTTTATATCATTAATGTAATTTTTTTCATTATATTATATGCTTCAAGTAATGTTATTATTTCATGGGTATTATAATTCAAATGTTTTAAAGGGGTATGGGACACTTTGAAATGTTTAAAGATTATTTTCCACAAGAATTGTTTTAAATGATCATTCAAAATTATTTTCCATATAAGATTACATCCTTTGATTTACTTTATTATTTAATGGGTTATGATCCAAGGTTAACATTATTATTCTTTCTATGAATGGTTTATGAATTTGATGACATGTTGTTTATAAGACCCCTTTCTCTTCCACGGGTTATACCATGATAAAATGATTATGAAACCAACTTCTTTTCATGGGTTATTCTATGATAATGTTTTTTTGAAGCCTATCTATTTTCCACAGGTTATGATATGATAAAGTTTTTATAATATCCATTTCATTTCATGGGTTATTATATGATATTTGGAAACCCATATCTTTTTATGGGTCATGATATTATGAATGTTTAATTATATTTTTTGCGCATGGATGTATTGTTTTATTTTTTGATAAATGAGACCTACATCTACCTGAAATTTATTGGTTAAATATTTATATCTCATAAGTATAACATAATAGGAATTATAAGAGAATTTGACTTAGTATGATAGGGATATAATGAGGAGTGAACTCAGTTCAGTAATAAAGGATTGGAATGAGAAGTGAAATTATTTTAGTAATACAAGACTTGAATGAGAAGTGAACCCAGTTTAGTAATACAACGTTGGAATGATAAGTAGGTCATGTTTCATAATACTAGGATGAAACAGGAAGTGAGATGAGTTTAGTAATATAGGGATAGAATGGGAAGTGAACCCGGTTCATAATTTATATAGGTCTGGAATGGGGAGTGAACCCATTTCAGTAAAGGACTATTTTCAATAAGATAGAATTTATAGTAAGCCTTGATTACTATGGAAATAATTTTATATATTTATGTGTCTACCAAAAACTCCATGTATTATTCTTATGTTAGGCTCTCATGGCTTATTATTTTGATTCCCTTCTAATTATTATCTTATTAACTGCTAATATTTATGCCATGACACATGATTATGATCTTTAAATGTTATTATATTATTCTCATACCATTATATTCATGTTATGATTACGTATATCCTTTATTTACCCTTATTGAGAATCTAAACTCACCCTTTCTTATGTTTCCTTTACCTAGGTTATGAAGAATTGTTTTAAGTATGAGTACCAAAAATGGAAGATCTTTATAGAATATATTAAAGATATTTCACCAAATTAGAAGAATTTGTTCCCAGTTTCCAAAGACACTAAACTATTATGGTCCTTGTGCATTTACTTTTATAATGTTCTGAATATTAATAAAAAATTATGTAATATCCATGTTGTTTAATCTTAGGCCACTATAATATAAAAGGTTCCAATTTACATAGGCATAAGATTTTATTTCTTTCTAAACTGCATGAATCTCTTCCATAGTGATATTCAGAGGAAAAAATTATCTCTACACCGAACTCCAAGTCCCTTATATGGTTTTCAACATAACTATTTTTCTGAATCTAAGTATATTTTATATTTTCTTAGATATCTTGAACCTTCTAAATCATATCTTGCACAAGATCAGGTCTGAGTAGCTTTTATTCGCTAACTTCATCCCAAAAATGTTGGATTTATACACTGTTTCCATATAGAGATTCATATGGAGTCATCTGAATACTTAAGTAGAAGCTATTGTTATATGAGATCTCAACTAATGGGAGATGTGGATGCCATCCTCATTTCAATTCCATTGAGTAGGATCATAGAATGGTATCAAGAATTTGAATAGTCCTTTAAAATCAGACATCATTTTGGGAGTGATATGCTATGCAAAAATTCAATTCAGTACTCAAATAATGTTAAATACTTCTCCCTAATTTAGATTTGAACCTTGGGTCATGACCTGCGACAATCAAAAGTGGAACCCCATAAAACCTTTCTATTTCCTTCAAATATATCCTATAAAGTTGTTCAAGTATAAAATCATCCTAAATAGTAATAAAGAGAGAATTATTGGTGAATCAATCCCCCATAACCCATATCACATTGTTTACTTTGGATGTATTTAGGAGATTAGTGACAAATTCCATAGTGAGATTCCCCCATTTCCATGTGGGTATAAGAAATGGTTTCATCACCCCTTTTTACTTTTACCACTCTGATTTAACTTTATTAAAAACCAAATATCTTGAGATATACACTTCAATCTCCTTCTTCATGTTGTCCTACCAGAAGTTTTCTGGAAGATCATGATACATCTTAATACTTCTGAGAAAAATAAATAAAGATAAGCTATGTAATTATCCAGTAGCTCCTTTATCTAAGGCAAAGAATGTACCTAAATCCTAGTTAAAAATCAGATAAAACCATCCTCATAAATGTGGAAGTCATGTAGTTTCTTTTCCTTTGCTGCATTCACCTTCTTTTGAAGCTCTATAATATCCCTTTTTTCATCGATTTTCTCTTGGATAGATGGTTTGGAAATAATTTGAGAAAGATAAGATGTATTCTATATCATTATTATTTCAAAATCAATCCTTTTCATGTCCAAGAAGATGTTATTTTTCTCAATTCGCATCATGGATAAGGTTTCAGGATCTTTACTACTAAGAGCATCAACTTATTTGTTTTCCTTTCCCTGATGGTAATGAATAGAGAATTCATATTTCTTAATTAGATCTAATCATCATATTTTATTATTGTTGAGAAACTTATATGTGAATATATAATCTAGACTCTTTTGATTGGTATATATGGAACACTTCTCACCATAGAGATAATGCCTCTATATTTTGAAGGCCAAAATTCTAACCGCTAGCTCTAAATCATGTACCAGGTAGTTCTAGTCACATATATTCAACTTTCATGAGGCATAGGCGATCAATTTATCATTTTACATGATTACACAACACAATTTTTTTTTGAATCATCACTGTATATAAACAAACATTCTCCACTTATTAGTAGTGTGAGTATAAATGTAGTGATTATCCTCTTCTTGAGCACCAGAAAGCATTCCTCACATTCTTCCGACTAAAAATACTTGACTAATTACCATGTTAACTAAGTTAACGGGCTAGAAAATCATGAGAAATTTCTCAAAAAATGTATGTACTACCCTACTAAGCTAATAAAACTACCGATTTATGTGACTGACTTAAAATCATTTTTTTATTATAAAAACACTTTTAAGGAAAAAGTGATAAACCACAATATCCAGATGAAAAACACATAACAACCCTTATAGAAAAAACCCAAAACACTACAGGATTTACCCCACCCTAGCAGTTACTCACTCCATGACGTCAAGCCTTCACTAAAACAAGACCCTTTGGAAAGCAGTCTCGTGAAGGAGTGCACAAGCACAAAACTGATGGTGAAGCCATACCCTCTCAGATATCCAAGTACAAAAGGCTTCAACTGGTGAAAGCTTCATGCTTTGATCACCTTATGAAGTATATCCTAGAGTTTGCTGGTTACAGAGATCAACCGCCACAACAGAACCAAACAAAAAGGTGATTGGAAAGCAATCACCATACATACAAAAAGTCCTCACAAACCAACCAATCAAAAACACCAACTAAATATGACCCTTTAAAGATGAACATGAGAATATGGGAGTTTTTTTCCCTAAACAATTTCTAGGATAAAGATGAAACCTGTGTGGTTGGTCATCTATAATATGATCTTCGAATTTGAGGGTCAGCTTGTCCCAAGATTTAATATACTCCTAAATACTAATCTTCCCATTATTGAAGCCCCCAAATAAGATCAAGTCCTGCCTCTCTATCCAGGAATATTTTTCCTCATTGAGAGTCATCCTAAGTGGTCTCCCCATCATTTTAGAAGCCTCTTCTTCAGTTGCATTGAGAGACAAAACTTGTTATATTGTTTCTTCTTCTGAGCTCATGAGTAATTTCAATGGATGTTCGAGCTCAAAATCTGTTTTACAAAGGTTGTCCATCTATTTTACTATCGATTTCATCATTGAACGTGTCTCCATAGGAAGAGTAAGGTAGGAGTAATCTTTCATATCCTTACGAATGCCCATCCTCCATTCTGAGGAAGTCATAACCGGAGCACCTTCTAGCTCTTGAACAGTATCATTAGTCTCTTTATAAACATTGGGGACATCTAAGTTGGGGCCAAAAACCTATGAATGAGTGGCCTCACAATTATAATGATCATCTTGAACCTCATTCAACACAACTATCAAGAGTTGTGTGTCCATGTCCTCCTTTGCAGAAAACTCTTGAGTCATGCCCCATATAAAACAACACTCGTGTCATCAACCTATAGACACTGAAAATGGTTGCAAAATTTAACATTTTTGTTGGATATTTCCAGTTGCACCTCCCTTGTTACCTTCATCTAGCCCTTACTTCCTCCACTATGTATGGTTCCCCTTGAATTTATGTCCTCTGCATCATCGTTATTCTCAATGTCTTCTTCTGGATTAACCACCTCCATTGCAACCTCATTAGTAGCTTCCAAAGTTGCATTCCTCGCAGGTTCAGAAATTGCCAAACCCACTACGTTAATAGCAATCGACCTAGTGCCTGTCAACCCCCCACCCTCCTGATAATCCAAAGGCCTGAGCTCCATTCGGTTACCAATTTTAGAGGTGCCACTTCCCTACACAATATCCTTGTGCTTTGCATCTAGAAAACTCACAGATCTCCTATCATGCCCCCCACCATTGCCTCCCAGCACGACATCCATCTTCTGTAAAGAGTTCTTCCTAGCCCGTGGTACCCCGTGAGCTGCCTCATCAAACTGCACACACCCTTTCCCCTAGACAAAAGACCCCTCCTCACCACTGATACCATAACCGCACTGCTTCGACCCAACTCTATAGGACTCCAACAAATGGCCTAATCAGTTACAGATAGAGAAAAGATTCACCTAGGACTCATACACTACCGGTTTCCTAAAGCGGTATTCCTCATGTAATACTCTGACCCCTGTTACCCAGAGTCGGTGTATTATTTTAATACATTGGAATGATTACAAAGAATCAATTCCTGAAGGACCGATCAGTTTAGCAGTCTTGGAAAATATATTACATACATTAACATTACATTACAATTATAAACATAAAACACAGCATAAATAATCCTTTATGAACGCCATTATTCCCTTGGCTTAAACATTCATATCAATCACAATACACTTCTTGGAATCCTAGGAAAAATAAAACATAGAAAGGGGTGAGCTCAAATGCTCAGTAAGGGTAAGCAATACAACAAAAACTTTCATAAATAAGCACAAATATTTAAGGAAATGTTTTAAACTAAAACAAAATCCTTTTCAACATAATATTCATCATAATATGGAAAATATAAATCAAAATAATTCAATTTACTTACTCACATGGATACTCTACTAGTCGAATAAGAACATGCAATATCAATAGTCACTTTTATAATGATGGAATGCATAATTCTAGACTATCACAACCACATATTCAAGGCCTTGTGCCAAGACTACAAATAATATTTTTTGTCAAGGCCCTGTGCCAAGACACTAGTTTGTCTCATGAGACCTACCGATGCATCGAGGAGCTATAGCGGGCTCCACTCGTCACTTACAAAGTCCAATGCATTCCTCATATGAAAAGGTTTAAATATAACATAAACATTTGTATTACAACTATCATACAAAATTTCAATACTTTATCCATAAACCATGAATGGTGTAAAAATGACACAACCACAGTCAAACATATCAAAAAAACTTTAATAAAATATGGATGTTTTTTATCATAATAAATCAACTTAAATAAGCTTAAAATCCATCAAAGGATGTTGACATAGATGAAAATGTTTTGTAAAACTCTTTGAGAGAAATATCCCTTTTTCACGAAAACATTTAAAAGTTACACAATTTATAAAGGAATAAATTTAAAGACATTTTTGAATCAAAGTGTCCCATACCACTTTGAATATTTGAAATTAATTAACATTTTTAAAACATTCATGTCCATATAAATAAATCCTTAAAAACCATTTTGAAAACATGGACATTAATGAGAATGATTTAGAAGAAAAAATATTTAAATCATTTAAACTGATGTTTTAGTAAAAATTACCTTAAAAATAATCCCTTTGAAAACTCTTTTATGAAACAGTGACATGGATAATAAATATTTCCCAGTAGATTTTTACATAAAAACAACCTCGGATAATAATGAGATTGTGAGATTAACCCTTACCAATTTGGTAACTTACGAAACATACACACCATGAAAGAAGTATCATATAATGAATATGTAATTACACATAAATTAAAGTTTATTACACAAAGAATACAATTATGGCCAGTACATACACCACACAAAAGGTAATAGTGGAAATATGGCATGAATCTCACGGGAACATGGAGTGAGATGAAAACCCCTTACCTTGCACTTTCCTTTAGTTGAGGGTACGTTTAACCTCTTTTATGAAGATATTAGGATGTTATTAAAGTATAATAGAACCATATTAATATTTATTATATCATACATTATTCATTTATTACTTTATACTACCCATTTAATAATAGTTTCCATGTTAAATTAACATTTCAGGTAATAATCGCTTTCTTTATCGTACGTGTTTTAACTTGTTACTCTTGATTGTATCACATAGATGAAGATTTAAGTACTTCAATAATATAAAACATGATTTATATATCATATATATTTAGAATAAAAATATTTTTAATAGACATATATATGAAATGAAAAACATAGTTTATGGAGACGGTAGTCTGTACGTACGCATAAACGTTGTTTCCATTTTCATCTCGTTTTGAACGAAACTAAGTGAATAAGATATAGGTAAGTACATATATATATATATTTATATATCTCTAGTAGCATTATTATTTCATATATTACATACTTATTAGTAATATATATATATTTATAATCGTCGATGAATTGTGAACGTGGAAATGAATCTCATCACGTCATGGAGACGGTAATCCGTACGTATGCACGAGCGACAATATAATTTCCTTAAAGGTGTGGAATTGGATGGTATATTAATTTTACAGAGACATTATCATGTTATTTTCATTATTTATATACATATTAATCATCATTATATCCATCCAAATAACATATTGTTGAATAACAAATTACACCATGACGTGGAGTTGGTAAGCCGTATGTATGCACGCATGGAGACATTATCATTCATAAGATGGATAAAATAATGAATATATTTGTGCCATATTTATAATAACATCACAGTATATAGAATATACTAGAGTTATTATTTTAGAATTGAAACAACAAAGAAAGAGTAAGTGGAAGAATAAGAGAACTTGAAAGAGGGTGGTGAAATCATTACCTCTTATTCGGGTTCTTTCTTTTTATTTGATCAAAAAGGATCCTTAGGTTGTCTTTATGACCAAATGAAGTCATATAGGATAAATCTAGGATAGTTGGAAGTATATTAGGGTAGGGTTTTTCTGAGACAAATCGCTTTTAATGTGTGAATTAGAGTTAAGGGGGAGTGCCCTTTTATAAGAGGGGTGAGGGGCACCTTAGGAAAATCCTAAAATATTATTTTATAATAAATTAATTTTCGGTTTCTAATGGCTCAAAAATGAATTATTTAAAGGTTAAGATGGGGATGGGTCAAAAAAATCTCAACCAATAGGTTTTATATAGGTTTAGGTCATCATAATAACCTTAACTTTTAGATTGAACTCTAAGTTAAATAGTTTAACTTTTACTGTGTCTTCTTATATTCTTAATATATATGGTTAATAAACTTTCTCTAAACTTACAAGAGAACCTAAAGTGGATCCTTAATGACATATATAATATTATTTACTCCCTTTGTCTGAACATTAAATTTTTAGGAATATTATATCAACCAATAATATAGTATTTGTTTTAAATATTAATTTATGTCAATTTTGACACTATTTGGTATTTTGTTTTTTTGAAAGTCATAACAACTTGATTACTTCGAAAAAAATACATTTAATCATCCCTAACATGTAATATTCACCTATAAAATTCTTGTATTTCATAAAAACTTTGAAATTATATTTGTTTTAATATTTATAATACAATTTATTTGATTCTTTCAGGAATAAGGTAATTACTGCATCATCATTGTGTCATAAATAAATATAATTATTTAATATATAAAAATAATAAATAAAATACCATGATGTAGGAAATATTTTTATATTTATAATTAATATTTATAGTCTAATTTATCTTATGTATAACCCTATATTAAAAATGGTTTAGTAAATAAACGTTGAATTTAACACTTTTAACTCTTCTTTAAATTAAATAATAATAAATGTCCTAATCTAATAAAAGTGACCCTAAGAGGTTAATATTTTATTAATAAGGTTGTTTTGGGTCTAATTACACTTAACCAATAGAATTAGAACATGTGTTAGGGTAAGAATAATATCATTTTTATCCTTAATTACCCTATTTACTTTTAACTGTGGTAAATAAAAGTAAAAAGTTAATATTCACCAAAAATTATTTTCATCTTATTGAACCAAATTTTTATTACTAATATCAACCTAGTCTCTTGGATTTTTGAAATTCCACTCACAGAAGTGGTAAAATTAACTTTTATGTGAATTTTCAAATTCTCCTAGGAGGAGGGTAAAAGACGGAGAAAAGTTCAATAAATTTTTTATATATCTAAAATTATTATAAACTGACTCCAAATAATTAAATTGAAATTATATAGGTATTATGTATCTATTTTTACATAAAATAAATTTTAATAAAATAAATAATTATTTAAATAAAAATTTGGTTTTAAACTATAACTTAGTGTTTTTCACAATTCATCAAAAATTGAAACTTTTCAGAAAAATACCAAAAATTCACCCTAAGATAATTTCGATATTCAGAATCAAAAAATGAAGTCTATTTTAAAAAATTCAAAACATAAAAGTTTAATTTATTAATTTAAAATTAATTCCTGTTGTCAAAACCAAAAGACGTATTTTAAAGAAATAATATCTATCAAAAGAATGACACTTGTTTTTGTCCAATTTCAAAGTAAAATTACTTAAAATGACAAGAATTTGATTAAATGGTAAAAATATAATCTATTTATACTTTCAAACCATTAAAATTTATAATTTAACACTATAAATTATTTTTATTAAAAAAGTTGTTTTTAGTTAAAATATAGTATTTTTCACTATTCACCAAAATATAAAAGTTATCAGAAAAACACCAAATATTTATTTAAACCAAATTCTTATGTCCCGGTTATAAAAAAGAATTTTATTTTGTCAAATTGAATATATAAAAGTTTCAAATATTGGATTTAAAATTGGTTCACCATAAAAAGGCAGTAAAAGTGCATTTTTTGAAAAATACATCATTTATCTGAAAAAAAGAATTAGTTCTTACATTATATATAAGAAACTCATAATATGGATTCTAAAATTATAAGGATTATATATAGTTCAAAATTCAGTTAAGACTATTCATAACCGCTTTTGAACGACTAGTTTGGTAAGTCGTGGTGTGCTTGAACTCGGTGTTGCGTGTAGTTCAAGTTATTGAGTTACTTTAAAGAAATAACGTACTATGAAATCATGGGATGTTACACCTCACATATTGTAATCCAAATGAAATCAGGGGGCTGTCAGGAAATATTTACCTCAATGCACACTCTTGGATTAACTGGATGACACACCGCCTTGGTACAACTATCAGAACACAAAAATCTTCTTACGAGATTACCGAGCATCTGAGTCCTGTTTCATGTGGTAATCATATATCCATCTATGTAGGTAGAATTTGGACCTGTTGCAGTTTCTAGGTGCACACGACCAGGCCTTGATCAGGTCTTCCTTTGACGTGAAACAAATCATAATGGTCCTATTTTTGAGAAAAACCAACTGTCACCCTATCCTGAAGATCCCACAAACCAAAGAAAAATATGTCAAAGTTATCCACTGATGGCCTTCTCTATTAGAATCTAGATATCATGGTATGATTGAGAAGATCCGAAGCTTCATAGAACTCCATGAATGACAATGTCCGATTAGGGCTTCCTTTGTACAAATCGGGGACCTTTAGATGCAGGGAGAATTTTGGAAATGGTGAAAGCATATCGGGTTTAGAGAAGGGGGATAAGTATGAATCCATACCCTTAGAGGATGATGAAGGTCCCTCCACCACTAGTGGGGAAGGGACTGACATGATTTTTTCCATCGTCATGAACCAGGAGAAGGCATCAAGAGCTCCCCCTGTGACTGATCCATGTGTTGAATCAATAGTCTATCAATGATAGTATCCACATAATAGAAATTACCAATTTATGTGACACAAGTGGGTTTGATCCATTCCTCAATTGACTTTATTTTTTAAGGGTCCACAGATATTCCCTTTATTGTGATCACGTGCCCCAAGAATGTGACCTACCACATCTAGAAGTCACAATTTCTAAACATGGTGTACAATCTCTCATTCCTTAATGTCACCAAAATAATCCTTATAAGTTGTTTATATTCCTACTTTATCTTATGTTAAATTATAATATCATTAATGAAATCTACCACAATTTTTTCAACATAGTATCTAAATAATCTATTCATTAAATCCATAAAGATTTTAGAGAAATTATTAAGTCTGAAGGGTATCACTAGAAACTCATAATTCCCATACCTTGTATAGAAATAAGTCTTCTGAATATCATCCTTATTCACCTTTATTTAATGATATCCATAATTAATATCCACATTTTATAAGTATTGATCTTCTCATAGTTGATCAAAAATTTCATCAATCCATGGAAGATGATACTTCTTATTTATGGTGATCTTATTGATCTCCCGAAAAACTATACACAATCATATTTATCCATCCTTTTTATTTTAAAAGATAACTGGAACACCCAAGGTGATACACTATGGAATAAAAAACCTTTGAACAAATGTTCTTGAATTTTCTTCTTTAACTCTTCCAGTTTGATTGAGGCCATCATGTAGGGGAATTTTGATATAGGAGTGGATTCAGGTATGAGCTCTATTGAGAACTCTACCTCATGATATGGAGGAAGTCCAGGTAACTATTTGGTAAATGCATCAATGTATTCCCTATGAATGGTAATTTCCTCCAGGTTGATACCTTCCATTGACTCAATCATTTGAGGTAGGTATGCTTATTCACAGTGCATTAACACAAACACTATTGATGGATTTTTCAAATGAGATTCATGGTCTTCCTTGTATTTGTATAGAAGCATGGGATGGTTCAAAATATAAAAAGATACTTAATTTTAATAACATTTGGTGTAATATATATAAAATGAGAGCTAATTCATGCCTAGTATTGCGTAAAATTCCTCCAAGGGAAGTATTATGAGATTCTCCAGAAGAATATTTCCACATACTCCAATAGAAGAAGATTCCAACACTCGAGTTTAAATGATCGCACCACTAGGTGTTTTTATGAATATCTCAACTTCAAGGTATTGAGGATTTGATTCAATAGTTGTAGAAAACTTTCAGGATATAAAGGAATGTTTATAACTAGAATAAAATAATATGTTTTACATTCTTGAGTGAATATAAAGTGTTCCTTGAATGAATTCGTTTTCTTACTCCACTAAAATAGTAGTGATAGAATAACATTTCCCTTTATCCTTTGGTTTTCGTGGCCATTGATATTTATTACCCTTAAGGACTCTAGGTTTAATTCACTAGCTTCCATAGTGACCCTGCTCCCTATAATTGAAGCATTAAACCATGGGTGGTTCTCTCCTTTTCTCAATCACATTGGCTAGATTCTTCTTGCCTCTTTGACATTCATAAGCTTTGTGGCCTTCTCTTCCACACTTTTATCATTTCCCTATCCCATTGAGGTAGTTTCCAAGATTCTTATTCCCACATTTTTAACATGTGGGTAGATGATATTTCTTTTCACCTTTGTTATTAGATCCTCCATCTTGAAAATCCATCTTTAATTTATTATCTCCATAGCCATGATACCATTATACAAACTCCATATACACTTTGAGAGCACATCAAACAACTTATTCATAACCCCAAAGTATCAGATAGCTAGGTCCTTTCAAAGGTATGGTTTTAAACAACTAACGAATCAATCTATTTTACTATCATTGTTGATAAAAAAACATAAGGCGTATATTATAAGACTTGTGAAGTTTTCTTTGTAAACCATGATATATTCAACTTCCTTTTTCTTTATCTCTATAAATTCTTTCTCTATTTTTGTATGAAGAGTTGAAGGGAAATACTTTTTAGAAATATTTTATAAAATTAATCCCACTCTATCTCTTATATTTCATCATTCATCTTGGTGTTATTTTTTAATTCACATCAATGATCAACTTATCTATCTAAACTATAGACTTCTAGAGTCACCTTTTTCTTCTCAAAATAGTGGAGGATAGAAAAATATTCTCCATTGAGTTATCCCACTATTTCACAAAAAAAGTGGATTGGAAGATAAACTAAATGTTGATAATCATTGATGTATAAAGGAATCAATGGCTAGTTGCTTCTTCTTGTGTGAAGGATGATGTTCCACATGATTCATGTTATTGTTCATAGCATAAGACAACTGGGAAATCATATCCCTTAATTTTTGAACACCACCTACCAAGGAATTGGGGATGTCATTTGGAAAATTGCAGCATTGTCCTTCACACGTTTTTTAGACTCATTTATCCTAGTTCTTACCATTTTATAAAATATAAAAGGTTTGAACAAAATGTAAGTCAACAAATCATGAATAAATATTTTATTATTTCGTGCAATTAATGCTTAAGTAATATCTTATGGGATCCTGTTTTTTAATTTTTTCTAAAAATAATATTCTCAGATATCTACATTAGGTTTTAAATAAAGTTCTCAAATCCTAATTCCCAAATTAACTAAATCATAATATGATACCAACTATAACAACATTACTTTTTATTAAATAACTATTTCATCATTTTTAATATAACCAACATAATAACAATACAAATCCAAGATCCAAAGGTTTAGTGTCTTGGTAAAATCAGGCTCATACATAACTTGAACATAGTAAAACATAAAAATTTATTTAAATCCTTCATATTTATCCTTAAAATCTCACATTATCCTTAGTACATATAATAACCTAAGGATAAAAATAAAATAAAGGGGTGATCTAAAACCTAGTAAGAGGATGAATAAGGCCATGAATCAATATAACACGGGTTAGTATAATCACCATCATAAAATAAGAATAGGATCATCATCCTAATCATGAGAGGAATAATTATATAAAGGCATGGAATGCGGAAATGCATAAAAATAAAACATCATTTCTTAGTGTTCAAACACCACACATAGTTATGAATAAAGCTAGAATCATGTTCATGCATAACATATGTGAACAATCATCACATCATAATTGTGAAAAAATATAGCATCATGTTAACAAATAATACACATTATCTAATTATATATATTATATTACCTAATGTATTGGAGGGATATATAATTATGGGTCATCCTGTCACATCATAATATTCACACAATCATGCATGCCACATAGAATATATAAAAATCATAGTCATGAAATAATCCCAAGGAAGAGAAAGGGTTTTATAAGGATTTCATCAAGAATACAATCATGAATAATATTTGGGGGTTCCCAAGTGAAAAAGGGAAAACATATTTTTCATAACCATTATCATTATTGAGTAAAGAAGAAATAACTCAATAAGAGTAAATAGTGTGTTTTGGAAAGAAGAGTTCTTATGTAAAATCTTTTTATTTGTCAAAAAATAAAGTAGGAAACATGTATATCCCAAAAAATAAAAGGAAATAATAATGAAATAGTATTTAATTAACATTAAAGGAACTTATGTACTAAATTTTGTGCGAAGGAGGTAAACCCCAAAGAAAGAGAGTTGGGTTCGAGAATCCTCTTACCTTATGTCTGGATGCTTTCTTCATTTTCACTTAATATATTGAATAATTAAATTAAATTAATTAATTACTAAATTATGTATAAGGCCCTAACCTTAAACATTACTTTATCTTGAGTTATTTCAAGAATACACGTTGAGGATCTTTTCAGGTTTAGAGTTTTAGAGAATTAGATCATAAATCATGCATTACATTCCACATTTAAACAAAGTGGTTACATAAAATATAGTACTCATTTTTCCCATCAACAAAAACATATTTAAAATAAAACATGGATTATTTCTTGACACTTCCTTAACACTATCATCACATCATGTACCTTTCCCTTGACCTGTGAATTTTTTTTCAAAAACTTGGGATGAGCATAAAAAGCTCAGTAAGGGATATAAAAGTATGAAATGAAAACATTAGTCCATGTATGAAATCATACTTTACTCATAAAACATAAGAATTTTAACATACCTCATCAAATCATGAATAAATCATATAAATCATAAGACATAAAGGTAACTTGAGTCATTCATAACATTCTTACGTAGGGAGTAACCCTCATGGTTACGTTTGGAATACCCATCACAGTATATTCCCAAAATCTCTTCAGAGAAACCTTAAAATTTAGCCCCTTCATGTTACACAATGCATTGGAGAGCTATATCGGGCTCACCTGCCCTTAGTTTATCACAGAACCACCCGTCTTCATAACAATGCCCAAGAACCATAACATAATCATATCACATAAAACATGCGTAAAGGAAACATAACATTTCCACATTTCAATCACAAGATATCAATACAACACATTGATATAATAAAAACATTATGAAAACAATTTTAAATACCAAAATAAAAGAAAAGGAAAACAAGGTATTTATTTTTCATTTAAAAAAAAGTTATGGCTTGAAGAGGAAGTCGAAACTCAAATAATGGTCACGGTGGCAGAGAAGTCGTTGTCACTGCATACGTACGCCAAAAAAACATTCCTTTTGTCATTTAGTAAAACGATTCATATAAAAAAAGATTCCTTTTGACTAGATGTAAAAGTCAAAGGGGTTTATACACCGTATAAAAGAAAGTTGTGTATAGAACAAAATATGCCTCAATGAAGGGAGATTGAGACGAAGTCCCTTACCTTGGGTCCGACTTGACTTGATCGTTCTTTAATATCTTGAATAATAAACTTGAGTTAATTTATACTTTCTTAAGAACCTTTTTCAAGTTCATTATTTCTTTTATATCATTTATTACCATGTTATGAACACTATGTAATTATTTAAGTTAATAATGGTCATTTTGTCGATCATTGGTACTTGAGTCAAAAATAAACTCTTTATAATTACAAGTTGTTCATGTGGTAAAATATCCTTTATATCCAGAATTATATTCATGATTTAGATATAATATATATCATATATATCCAGTATATACATGAATTTATAATATTACATAACATTTATAGGTAATAAATGAAATGCACCATTCATGGAGACGGTAAGCCATACGTACGCATGAACGCTACTTTCATTTCTATTTAGTATTTTATGGAATGGAATAATAATGATATAAAGGTATATTATAATTCTAGTATAAAATAATATACAATATCATTAACTCCATCCTTTATACGTCCCACATATGGCATTAACGAATCAAATCACTTTGAGGGGGCAGTAGTCCGCACTTCCTAAAATGAATATATCGTGTTTACACATAATGAAAACCATAAAGGTATGACGTAAATGAGAAATACAGAAGATTAAGGAAAACATAAACATATTATATATCATATATAAATATAGTGACATCTTGATGGACACCTTTGAAGGTTTTAGAAGAATATTGAATAATCATCGTTTCGTGAGGCAGAAATTCGCCATCCACGGAAATAGTATGCTCTTTAACCATTAGATGCAGGTGTGTGTAAGTGTAGCTCGAATACATCTTATAACAAAATCCAAGTATATTTAAGATACTGGTGTTGTTACAAAATAAATGAATAAAAATATTTTAGGGGGTTGGAGAAGCAAAATAAAACAAAAGAACATTAGAGAAGACTTTACCTTTAAATCGGGTAACTCCTCTTGGTTTGAACCAAAAGGGTTTCTTGAGGAGCTTTCTGCCTAAGGTAAGGATTATTGGATGAAGAGAGGGATGTGGAGAGATTAAATGAGCAGAGTTTGGCCAATCCAATGGCTTGAGAGGTGTGTGTAAAGAGGTATAGGTGGGGGCATTTTATAAGAGGAAAGGAGGGGCACTCTTGGAAAGTTATAAAATGTTACTTTATATTAAAAAGAGTTTTGGATTTTAAAGGTCCCACATTGATATATTTCAAGGATAAGGTGATAAGGGTTAGAAATATACTCATCCAATAGGTCTTTGACAAGTTCAAGTCTTATATTTTACATTATCTTTTCATTTTATTTAAATCGTTCATTATTGAGGTAATCGCTGCATCATCATGATGTCATAAATAATTTAATTTATTTAATGTCTACAAATTATAAAAAAACTACTATGATGTATGAAATATTTTTAGATTTAAAATGACTATTTGTATTCCAAGAGATCATTTATGTAGAAAAAATTAATTTTTTTTACTCAGGTGATACATTCTTTAGTGATATTCTCCTTTCTTTAAAAATAAAAAGATAAAGTGTCACTTTCACCCAAAAGTGATTCCATGGGGTCCCAAAGACTGGCACAAGGCATCCCATGGTCAGACATGACACAAACAGTAGCATTAGGACACATTTTGGGGTCATTTGTAATTATTATGATATTATTTTTTTGTCCTTAACTACCCGATTACTAATTTAATCAAGATAATTAAAGATAATTACCGTCGTTACTATTCATAATGTCCAAAAACCAAAGAGTATTAATTACATAATTTGGAGATTCTGATTCCAAAAATGGAATCAATTTTACCAAATTCCAAACATAGAAATTGAAGTAATTAATTTAAAAATAATTCCCGTTGTCAAAACAAATAGTGAGTTTTTTTGAAACAATATCTATGAAAAGTTTGGCACTTGTTTATGCCCAATTCCAAAGTGAAATTAATTATAATGACCACAATTGGATTAAATGGTAAAAATATATTATAATTACACCTTATGAACAATTAAAAATATAATCTAACCGTATAATTAAATTAGATGAAAAAGCAGTTTTGATGTGAAATGCAGTATTTTTCACTATTCATTAAAAAATGAACATTGTCAGAAAAATACCAAAAATTAATCCAAAGTAAATTTCAATGTACTAATAATAAATAATAAGTTTATTTTGACAAATAGAGCTTATAAAATTTTCAAAATATATATTTAAAAATGGTTCACCATCAAAAGGCGGTAAAACAATCTTTTAAAAATATTAGAGAATTCTATGCTTAAGATTGGATTTTTTCTCATTTTAAGTCTTCAAAACACTGTATAATTTATAAATACACATAGATAAGAAAATATATTATTCATTACTTACTTGGGATGTTACATCCTTCCCCCCTTTAGAAAATTGTGTCCCCACAATTTATTTACTTATCGAATAAGTGGGGGTATTTATCCCTCATTTCATTTTCAGATTCCCATGTTGCCTCTTTACTCATGTGGTTTTTCCAAAAAACATTTATTGATGAATCAACTTATTCCACAACACTTTCTCCCTATGGTAAAGAATCTAGATTGGTTGTTCCTAATAAGATAGATTCTCTTCTAGTTGGACTACCTCTGGACTCAAAACATGAGATGGATCTGGCATCACTAGTGCAAAAAACGTTTTTGACGTCGGTTATTTTTCATTTTTTACATCGGTTTCTAGCCGACGTTAATACGGTCGATGTTATAAATAACGTTTTTGACGTCAGTTATTTAAAAACCGACGTCAAAAACATAAAATCGTGATGTTTATGACGTCGGTTATTGTAGAACCGACGTGATAAATAAAATGGGAAGGGTTTATCACATCACTTATTTAACAACTGATGTGATAAAAGGCCTGGAAAATGGTTTATCACAACGGTTCTTAAAAAACTGACGTGATAAAAGGACGGGGAAATGGTCTATCATGTCGGTTATTAAAGAACCGACGTGATAAACTGGGGGGTGGGGTGTTTATCACGTCGGTTATTATAGAACCGCCATGATAAACCGGGGGGGGGGGGGGGGGGGGGTTATCACGTCGGTTATTAAAAAACCGGCGTGATAAACTGGGGGGTGGAGGGTTTATCACATCCGTTACTAAACAACCGACGTGATAAACCAGGGGACGGAGGGTTTATCTGGTCGATTTTTTAATAACTGACGTGATAAACCGGGGGGAGGGCAGTTTATCACGTCGGTTATTAAATAACCGACGTGATAAACCGGGGGAGGTGGTGTATCACGTCAGTTATTAAATAACCGACGTGATAAACCATTTTCCAGGCCTTTTATCACGTCGGGTATTAAATAACCAACATGATAAACCATTTTCCAGGCCTTTTATCACGTCGGTTATTAAATAAACGACGTGATAAACCATTTTCCATGCCTTTTATCACGCCGGTTATTAAATAACCGACGTGATAAACCATTTCCCAGACCTTTTATCACGTCGGTTATTAAATAACCAACGTGATAAACCCATTTTTTTTAAAATTGTATGCAGTCATCTTCTCTCCACCAGAATCAACCAGAAAACAAATCAAGAAATCGTACCACAAAAATAGAAGTAGATCAAAATTAAGCATGTACATTGATAACATATAAAACTTACCCCCTAGACAGCCCCCACCCTCATGTATACCCCATGGATAGCCCTCCCCCACCCCGTTGGAGCCCTCACCCTCATGTATACCCCCTGGACAGCCCTCCCCCACCCCATTGGAGCTCCCACCCTCATGTATACCCCTTGGACAGCCCTCCCCCACCCCATTGGAGCCCCCACCACACTCCTGGACTGCCCCCGACCCCCGGACAGCCCCAAACACCCCTCAACAACCCCCCACCCGCCTGAACAGCACCCCCTCACCCCACTTGACAGCCCCCACCACACCCCTGGACAACCCCCCACCCTCATGTATACCCCCCACCCCTGGACAACACTCCCACACCCCTGGACCGCCTTCCCACACCCCTGGACAGCCCTGCCACCCCTGGACTATCCCCCCACCCCACCGGACAGCCCTCCCAGACCACTGGACACCCCTAACCCCACTGAACACACCCCCACACCCTTGGAACCCCTCCCCCACATACCCAAATCCATACCAGAAAAACCATCATAAGTAAACCAAAACAAGAAGCAGAGAAAAATTAAACATTCACTTATATAACATTCAAAACTTACACTGTAAACTTCAAAAAAAAACTAAATACAACCTAAAAAACTACCAAATACACAATTACAACGACAATATTCAAAATTACATTTTACATTACAAACAACTAAAAGTCAATCAAACCTATAAAATAATTTGACCACTCCACTTGTAAGTGTTTGATGTCTTCAGCAGTATAGGGTTTAGGGTCATCAAAAAGCTACAAATGAAAAAGAAATTATTTAACGTGTATAATGAATAAATAAAATTGAAATATTATGGAAACGTTTAAGAGGAAATCGTACCAGGTCAAAATTCACAACTGTCCTAGTTGTTATTATTTCATACATAAATCTTAACATATAATATCCACATTCAATGATGACTTGTTGTTCATGAAAATTATGTTTGAATGAGTGTAAATTCAATATATTATTTTTATGTAATAAATCAAAAAGTAAAAATTATAAATGGATATTTACCTTCTCATTTACATATTTGATCTTTGCACCTCTTTTCTTTGTTTTTTTTCGAAAGTAGGCCCATGCACTGTTAGAAAATAATATGAATGGGGTAAATTTAAAATTCATTATAATATATAAAACTACTGAGAAATTGAAACTTACTTTTCCAATATATTCTTAAAACTTTCCCGCACATCACCATGGACAGAGCATATCCAATAAAGGGCTTTCTCCCTTGGGAAAAAAACCCCTAGCATCCAACGATCACTGATAAAGGGAAATTTGATCTTAGTGGTTTTTATGTTAAAAGATAATTAACTCTTTGAGAGAAATGTGTTTCATACCTATCACAAAAAGGCATCATCCAACATTGTGTGATTATATTCTTTTCAAATCTTTCAGAAATATAAACCATTTTTTGTTCCTCATTCAATGCACATGCTTCAGGGGAAATCAATTGAGGGTCCATGAATCCATATACATCTGTCAGCTCATTCCTCTCACAAATTTTATAAAGATACCTAATACAAAACATATATAAGTATACATTTTTAATAAATATAATGCAGGGAAAAGGTGTTAAGACTTACATGGAAAAAATTTGCACCACATTGATGCCCAACTTATCTCCAGTAACAAGCTCCATGATATCATTTTTTATAATCCCCACTCTTATTTCACGTCCACAAACATGATCTTCCATTGTAAACTCATAATAACCCAATAAAAAATGTGAATATCTTGACAATCTGTCAAGACCATTTGAATCTGTATCTGATGTCATAGCCATTTGTCTTTGTTGTTGTCTATACAGTATTTATTTACCTTTGAAGTATTCCTGTAAAAAAAATTGAAAAATATATTAGTTTTCAAATGATAAAACAACTTTAATAAAAAATAAAATTGAAGATATAACATTCATACCTCTATGGTAATGAGTCGAAGAAGTCTGGATGGCCAAATTAAAAAATGGTCGATACTCTGTCCAACTGTCGCCACCTCATCTGTAGGTATTGGTACCCTAGCTGATCTATCTATAATATCATGTATAGTGACCCTCTGATTCTCTACCTCTAATTATTGATGATGAACTGTATCTACTATACAATATACCAACCCATATGCTACTATATGATGTTGAGAATCATCAACATACAACTCGCAATAAGTAGGAAGCTGCGGCGGAGTTGTAGGATAAAAAATGGGGTCCGCAAGCTGAGGTGGGGGAGTGGGAGCTACTGGTGGAGGTGGAGGATAAATAATGGGGTCTGTAGGGGGAGGTGGAGGAGTGGGAGATGCAGTCTGAAATTGTCTTTTCATTTCTGTAAACATAGAATGCACCGACTCTCTAATCTTTTCCTCCATCATTGCATTAATATTATGAACTTCAGCCTCCAATGATTCTATTTTTTTTATAAACCCTCTCAATGTTAGAAGTTGAAGAACGTGGAAACAATTTTCTTACCGATACACCTGACGAATATCCTCTTACACAACCAGGATGTTCAGGCCTTCCCAATGCTGCAAATAAAATATCTTCCCTCCCAGTAGCTATAAATGTCCCCTATGAACTTTTCTCCTCAAGAGAGTCCTGTATTAATTAATTGAAAATTTCTGTAATGATTGAAATTATATGAAGAAAATAGTTAACTTAAATAAATAAAATAGATATCTTACAATCCTCTCAGCTACGATTCTTGATTCTTCCGAAAGATATTGCCCTTTTTTTCCCTTCCGAGCTCTCTTCCATTTTTCATGTCTAGATGGAGGGGATGGAGGGGCCACATCTCTAGAGCTTGAAGACTCAACTCTTAGTTATTGAAATTTTTCCGCCATCATTTGTTCTTCCAATAATGCATACCCTCCCCGAGATAAACAATGAGGGTATACATTTTTAGATTGGATCTCCTGATGAGCTTTCCTTGTTTTCTATAATTTAAGAATAAGAAATCATTAACAAATCATTAATAAAATCATTTATATAAGAAAGTTTATAAAAGTTTACATTGCCCTTACCAGAAATGACTCTTTTATTCTACTTTCAAAAAACTATCTCCATGTGTCTTCATCTATAAAAGGATATATACGACATGGGTTTTCATGATTCCTATGACCATAAATGAAATCAGATGAGAGGGTTGATTTGAAATCTCTCCATCTCCTGGCAGCCAACGATAAGAATTTCTTCCTAACTCCTCCAGTGTCAGGAATATCAAATGTCATCTGATAAAGAAGAGGATAAACATATTATATATACTAGAAACATTAAAAGAATAGTCAAACAATGACAAAAGATCTTACCAGAATCGTCTCCCACAACTGAGAGATAATCGCTTTATCCACACTTCTCCAATCATCATACAGAATGATTACTTTGCTCTTAGCCTAATTTTCTAAAAAACTCTTAAAATCTTTTGCATTCGGACCTCTAGGAATATCATCATCATCAAACTCAATGACTATCCTCTGATCCTGCGTACGGGAAAGTGATAATTTTGGTAAACCTGTGCACCCACGTTTACCAACCTTTGAACTCTTTGTCGTAATAGGAGCATGTGAATGTTCATCCCCAGAGGTATGACCAGCAATATGCTCCTCTCCAGAATCATGTGGTTGATCATCTGAATGATCTGTCATTATCCTTCACATCAAAAAAACCAACGTTAGTTCACAAATATACAAATTCAAATATTTTAATACTACTGTAATCAGAAAATAGAAAAGTGTACTAAGTTACATAATAGTAAACATTGGTAATATGGTAAGCATGTTCAAAAATGGTAAAGATGGTAAAGATGGTAAATATGGTCAAGATGGTCAAGATGGTAAACATGGTAAAAATGGTAAACCTGGTAAACATGGTAATCATGGTAAAGTAATTGTCAGTGAACAAAAATAATAGATATATAATTCATGTAATGGTTATAAACATGATAAAGTAAACTAAATAAACTTAAAACAAACAAAAAAATATACTTATTTTGTTTTAAAACATGTTTTAATAAATAAAAAACTTACAATATCTAACATTTATGGAAAAAATAAATATAAACAAGAAATAAACATATGTTACCTGTAATTTTAGGAATGTACAAATGGATTTTTTCCCAAATTCCTTCGTCGTGATCGTTCCTTATGGCACAAAATATGTGTTCAACATGATCATCATTATGTTCTGTTAATCTTTCCATGGAAGTAGCGATCTCACATAAATCAGCATATTCATCAACTTCATCCTCACCAACATATTGTTTTTTCCCTTGTAAAACAACATCCCACTGCATATCTGATTGATCTATTACATAGAAAATTTGTTTTGCATGTGTTGCCATTATAAAAGAATCAGTTGTGTCTTCCAATCTATTCATATTAACAAGTGTCATTCCAAATTCATCGTGTCTGACACTATTGTTACCGTTAAACCATTTACAGTTAAAAACATGAACTTTAATTTTAAAGTAATCAACCTCCCATATGTCTTCAATCACTCCATAATATGAAATTGATGCAGAAATTGGGTTTTTCCTTAGCACTCGAAAAATGCATTGCTTCTGCAAACACCAATACACCACTATTCTGAACTGCACTTCTGTTGTCCTGAGCTTTCGTATGAAATGTATAACCATTAATGTCATAACCGGATCATGTTATCACATTTAAACATGGACCACCCACTATCCATTTTAATGTCTCTGATACATCTGATCTACCAAGCAAAGTCTTTTTAATCCATGACAAAAAAGTTCGGTTGTGCTCATTCAAAATCCACATTTCTTTCTTCTTTGGATGACATTGTTTCAACTCATTAATATGAAATGTGATATATGGTTGAGCATCAGCTATGTTATTCAAGATGTATGATTATAACTTCTTCATCTGTTCAGCTGACAATGATTTTACTTTCAAGCCGCGAATCCCCTTTCCCTCATTATTAACTCGTTCATGGCGAGATGGAGGCAAACCTATGTGTTGCGCCGCAACCAAGTAGCTTGTAAAAAACTCTGCTACCTCGTCAGAAATAGACTTTTCAATAATGGAGGCTTCAGGTCGATATAGATTTTTAACATACCCCTTTAATATTTTCATATACCTTTCAAAAGGATACATCCAACGAAGATATACAGGTCCACAAAGATTTATTTCTCGAACCAGATGAATCATTAAATGCACCATTATATCAAAAACAGTTGGAGGAAAATACATTTCTAATTCACAAAGTATAAAAATTGCATCCTTTTCCAAAATGTTCAAAGCATTCACATCAATCGCCTTGTTACAAATTGAACTGAAAAAATAATACAACTTCATTATAGTCTTTCTGACACGAATGGGAAATATTCCACGCAATGCAACTGGTAGAATTTGTTGCATCATGATGTGACAATCATGTGATTTCATACCTATCAAATTCAAGTCCTTCAATGAGACAAAATTTTTTACATTATAAGAATAACCTTGAGGCACTTTGGTATCATGAAGACACTGAAAGAAGCTAATTTTATCCCTCTTCGATAATGTATGAAAAGCCGGTGGAAGAAATGTTCATCTTCCTTTAGGAGTGGGAGCTAACTCCAAACGTATTCCCATTGATAGTAAGTCTAATCTCGCATTCAACCCATATTTAGTCTTTCCTTTAATATCTAACAATGTTGCAATCAAATAATCATATATATTATTCTCCACGTGCATGACATCAATATTATGTTTAACTTCATGATACCTCCAATACGGTAGCTCAAAAAAATTGACCTTTTCTTCCAAATATGTCTATCATTACCAGATTTCTGTGTCTTTCCCAATGTCACATCAAGGTTTTTCACCCTCTCAAAATACAGATCAGGGGATAAAGGTTTTGGAGTAGTATCAAATTCTTGTGATCCATTGAATGCCTTTTTTAGTCTTCTATAAGGGTGTTCCATAGGCAAAAACTTTCGATGAACCATGTACACTATTTTCCTCCCATGATGAAATTGACAATATTACGTCCGTTGTTTGCAAATTGGACATGATTTATTCCCTTTAACACTGTATCCAGACAAATTTCCATATGCTGGGAAGTCATTTATAGTGAATAGAAGCACTGCATGTAGTTTAAAATATTCCATTTTATAAGAATCATACACCCTAATACCATCATCCCATAACAGTTTCAAATCATCAATCAACGGTGACATTTAAACATCAATATCATTACCGGGTTGCTTTGGACCAGAGATAATTATACTCAACATGAAATATTTTCACTTCATACAAACTTCAGGAGAGAGGTTGTAAATTACCAATAAAACAGGCCATGAACTATGTGTGCTACTGAGGGTTCGGTATGGATTCATTCCGTCTGTGCACAACCCTAGTCTGAGATTTCTAATTTCATTTCCAAATGTAGAATACTACGCATCAATTTTCTTCCATTGTGGACAATCAGCTGGATGACGTATTTTTCCATCACATACCCACTCTTCAGCATGCCATCTTAACCTTTTTGCATCATGTGAATTAGCAAATAAACGTTTGAAACGATTAATTATAGGAAGATACCAAAATACCTTTGAAGGGAGCTTTGTAATCTCTACACCAGCCTGTGATTTTTCTTTCACCTTATACCGTGATGTCCCACATTTAGGACACTCTGACAGAAATTCATATTCCTTCCTATATATAATGCAGTCATTCAGGCATGCATGTATTTTCTTGTATCCCAATCCCATCGGGCATAATATTTTCTTGGCTTTGTAATGTGAATCTGGAAGATCGTTATCTTTTGGAAGAATGTCTTTAATCAATTGTAGCAGCTCTGTAAAACTTTTGTCACTCCATCCATGTTTCTCCTTCAGGTTAATCAATCTTAACACCGCCGATAAAACCGTAAAATCTGTACAACCAGGATATAATGGGTTTTCAGCATCACCATATAGACGTGCAACTGTCGGTTCTATCTCAATTTGTTCTACCACAATATCTTGAATCATTTCTTCAATTCCATTGGAGTTACCATCTTGAGAATCATCATCATCAGTGACATTCCGTCCAGTTTCACCATGCCAAATCTAAGGGCTATAACTCAGATTAAAACCATGATAAATCAGATGATCTTTTATCTCTCTACTTTTCAACTTCTTCATATTAAAACATTTCAGACATGGATAGAAAAAAATGTCACTACTTGGAACATTTCATTTTGAAAATTCCAAAAAGGCATCAACACCTTCCTTAAATTCATTGTTCATTCGATGTGCCGTAATCCAACTTCAACTCATTATTACCTATAACAAATATCAACAAAAAATATATATTTTTAAGATAAGAAAAATATATGTTTATATGAAAAAATCATAATTTGAATGTAAAACAATTTAAAATATAAAACAAATCTATGGGTATTTAAGAAAATATGCTTGAATATTATTTTTAAAACAAAATATAGTTAGATATAACAGTTTTAAATTTCATTGAATCAAAGAAAACCATGACGATTACATAGTTGATAGAAAATTGGAGAAAATGGAGTAAACCTGAGAATCACCCCCACCCCCCAGACAACCCCCAAAACCCTATGGACAGGCCCCCACCCCCTTGGACAGCCCTCCACTCCCACCCACCCCCTTGGACCACCCCTGGACACCGCCCAACCCTCTGGACAGCCCCCACCCCTCTAGACAGCACCCCCACCCCTCCTGGACACCACCCCCACCCCAACCCTCCGGACAGCCCCCCACCCCTCCGGACAGGTCCCCACCCCCGTGGACAGACACTCACACCCACCCACCCTCTTGGACACCCCCCTGGACACCACCCGTTTCCACATCTTTGATATAACATATTTTTTTTAAAAACGTGACATTATTAAAAATGTTTCATGAAATATGATGAAGAGTCCAATCGTATTTATTATGAAATTTTTCTTACTAGAAAGGGTCTTAGTATTTGATAGAATAATAAATAAAGTGGCATAAAACAACAATATAATCCTAAAAAATGCATATAATCCAGCTTAAATATTTTAATAAATATGTTTGTAATCAACCATCAAATCCAAAAGGTGTATGAAAGAACAATTAGAGAAAAATTGGCAATGAGAGATCATAGTCATTGAGGGGGATGTTGTCAAAGGAAACACAAAATCAAATGAACTGAGACCACTTTATGAAGTAATCCATGAAAAAGAAAAACCTACATCAAATAAAATCACGAAACATCAAAAAACAAACAAATACCCATTTAAAATAGAATCTAGTATCTTGATTCAGAAACTCTAAAAAATAAATAAATCACAATCTCATTGATTAAATCCTGAATTTCTAAAATAGAACAATACACTGGTTTCACTTTGGTTGGTGGTGCAATTATTTGTTTTATTCGATCATCAATTAGTTTTGTGACATAAAATCAAAAAATCTTGTGAAATACATATAAGTAACATTCATTATTCAAGTTCACATTCTTTTTGTAAAATTACCCATGTCTATATTATCATTAATAAAAAACATTATCATTATTCTCAACTAAAATCATGAGAATTGTGATATTCCCATTTTTATAAACATATATTAATGATGTTATGATAGAGTTTATCATAACTAATAATATAAAAAATGGTATACTTATCTATAGTAGAGTCCTATAAGACAAAATGGATGCACGATATTTCTGTGACATTTAGATTTGTTGAAGGGATATAATGATGTTTAATACTTCCCAGAAGGGTGAAATTATAAGGGAGTTTAGTGTCTTCTAAAAATACAAAGTGGGTAAAAGTGAATTTGTTTCCATTAAAGAAAAAAAATGGTTTATCATAGATTTATTAGACTCTATTAGGGTGAATGATAAATATTTATTTTATTATGTTCCATTATAACTCATGTGTAAATATTTTATTTTAGTTCAATTAATGAATGACTCATGTTTTACATTAATGGTTTTTGTTTTCTAAAAAAATGACATCTTCAATATGGATGATTGATTCCTATTCTATGATAAGACACTCAACAAGGGTGATTCACTATATATGATGATAATTTCTTTTAATTCTCCAATCACATAAACATTATTGGTTATCCAACTACAAAATTGTTAGATGAACCTGAGTGTTAAATTAAATATAGGATAAATGGAATGGATTAATCAACCATACCTCAAATTTCTTTTTGATAATGCAATTCAAACTGGTCAAATCAGGAAATATTCCAAATCTTTCCTTAATTGCGCCATAGTCCTTCAATAAATAACCCCAAATATGTTTCCAAAATAGGAGGATTTTGAGTCATTAAATGCAAGGTAATATATCAAAATTTGTTTTATAAAGAAATAAAAAAACAAGACACTAAAGATAAAAATGAATGTCCGGTGCCAACGATATGCAAAAAGATGTAATATGGTTCGAAATGGAAGAATCTAACCTATTTTAAACAAAAAAAAAATCGCAAAACATAAATATAGACTATCCGAAAAAAAAAACGAACGAAATAAATTCGTGGAATGCTTACTTGAGTGTTGCGAGTTGAGATGATAGATCCGAGGAGACTAAAGATGATAAACGATGAAGCCAAAATGAGTTTAATGCAGGTCGATCGACGAGCCGATTAGGGTTTACCGCACGAGAGAGACGAGCTGGCGGACTGTTGATCAAAGAAATGTAAATGGCAGTCCACGGGGATTTAATTTTTTAAATGTTTTATAATTTCGGTTATATAATAACCGATGTTATAAAATATTTTTTAAATTTATAATGTTGGTTATTTGAAAAACGACGTAAAAAACTCGCAGATATCACGTTTTTTATGTCGGTTATTTTATAACTGACGTAAAAAACCAAAGAGTGGGGGGTTTTTTACGTCGGTTATTTTATAACCGATGTAAAAAACCCGTAGATAACTCAGTTTTTATGTTGGTTATAAAATAACTGCCGTAAAACCCCCCCCCCCCCGCTCTTTGGTTTTTTACGTCGTTTATAAAATAACCGATGTAAAAAATGCCTAGATATCTCGTTTTTTACGTCCGTTATCAAATAACCGATGTAAAAACGAACACGCGCGATTTGTAACGTCGGTTATTAAAATAACCGACGTTAAAAAGCCAGTCAACACATTTGTTACGTCTGTTATTAAATAATCGACGTAAAAAACCACGTTTCAAGATTCTCACGTCGGTTATATATAACCGACATAAAAAATGGCGACGTAAATAACCTTTTCTGCACTAGTGCATGTACTTCCTTAACATTGAAACATGAAAAACATTGTGTACCTGAGATAAACTCAGAGGTAAAGCCACTCGATATGCAACTGATCCAACTCTCTCCAGAATTTTATATGGTCCAATGAACCTTGGACCCAGCTTTCCTTTCTTACCAAATCTCATTAGACTTTTCCATGGTGATACTTTGAGAAAAAAATGATCGCCTACCTCAAAAGATAGATCCTTCCTCCTGTTGTCCGCATTACTTTTCTACCTGCTCTGAGATGTTCTCATGTGTTTCTGTATCATCTGAACTTTTTCTGCCCACTTTTCTACCAATTCCGGTCCCATCAACTTCCTTTCACCTACTTCATCCCAAAAAACTGGAGTTCGACACCGCTTCCCATATAATGCCTCAAATGGTGCGATCTGTATACTGGAATGAAAACTGTTATTATTAGAAAACTCAACCAAAGAAAGATGTCAGTCCCAAATTCCCTGATAATCCATCGAACAAGAACATAGAATATCCTCCAAAGTCTGAATTGTTTTCTTTGACTGCCCATCTGATTGAGGATGAAAATCTGTACTAAAATATAATTCAGTACCCAACGACTTCTGAAGGCCTTTCTAAAAGTTAGAAGTGAACCTTAGATCACGGTCAGATACAACGGAGAGAGGAACTCCATGTAACCTGACTATCTCTTTAAGATACAAACTGGAAAGTTGATTTAGGGAAAACGTATCTCGTATGGTGAGGAAGTGAGCAGATTTAGTCAAGCGATCAACAATAACCCAGATTGCATTATTACCTCGAGGTGTCTTAGAAAATCCCACAACTAAGTCCGTGGATATATTATCCCATTTCCACTCTGGAACTGGTAAAGGATGAAGCATCCCTTTCGGTAACTACCGCTTTTCTTTAACCTATTGACAAGTCAAACACTTCACAGTAAAATCAGAAATATCTCTTTTCATTCCATCCCACTAGTAATACTCCAAAAGATCTCTATACATCTTAGTACTTCCTAGATGAACTGAAAACGGAGAACTATGAGCTTCACATAACTACTCTCTCTTCAATTTTGAATCGCACGGCACACACAAAATCTTCCCAAATCTCAAAACACAATCATTATCAATGTTGAATTCAGGCAACTTACCCTTCTGAACTAGCTCTACCTTTTTCTGCAACTCACTGTCTTGCTTCTGTGCTTGCTTAATTCTGTCTGATAGAGAAGATTTCACTGATACCTGAAACAAAATAGAAGAAAATCCTACACCAACAACTTCTATGTAAAAGTTCATCAAATCCTTAACCAAAGGATCGCGTTCCAAACATAACATGGTTAATAAGGCATTACTTTTTCAATTCAAAGCATCAACCACTTTATTTGATTTTCCTGGATGGTAATGAATTGTACAATCATAATCCTTGATTAATTCTAGCCATCTCCTCTATCTCATGTTCAATTATTTCTGAGTGAATATATACTATAAACTTTTGTGATCAATATATATCTCACACTTTACACCATACAAATGATGCCTCTATATTTTTAAAGCGAAAAAAAGAAGCTAATTCTGAATCATGGGTAGGGTAATTTACCTCATGAGTTTTCAACTGATGTGAAGTATAATAAATTACCTAATCATTCTACATTAGGACACAACCAAATCCTTTCAATGAAACATCACTGTAGATAACAAACATACCATTCCTGGAAGGTAGTTCCAAAACTGGAGCATTCACCAATCTTCTTTTCAATTCCTGAAAACAATCATCACATTATTTTGTCCAAATAAACTTAACACCCTTTCGAGTTAGATTAGTCATTGGACTAGATAACCTTGAAAAATTTCTAACAAACCTTTGGTAATAGCCTGCCAAACCAAGAAAACTACGAATCTCAGTTACATTTGTGGGTCTTAGCCATTCTTCAACAACCTTTGTTTTTGCAGGATCAACAGTTATCCCATATTTAGAAACAATGTGACCAAGGAAAGAAATTTGTTGCAACCAAAAATCATACTTTCTGAATTTCCCATACAATTTCTTTTTCTTTTAAGGTTTGAAAAATAACCCTTAAATGAATTTCATGCTCCTATTTAGTTTTAGAAAACACTAAAATATCATCAATGAAAACAACCACAAACTTATCCAAGAACTCATGGAAAATTATATTCATAAGGTCCATGAATACAACAGGTGCATTAGTTAGCCAAAAAGGCATTACTAAAAATTCATAATGGATATATCTTGTACGAAACACGGTCTTCGGAATATCTGCTTCCTTTACCTTCAACTGATGGTACCCCGATCTCAGATCAATCTTTGAAAAATACTGAGCTCCCTGGAGCTGATCAAAAAAATCATCGATATGAGGAAAAGAATATTTGTTCTTAACAGTGATGTTATTCATTGCTCTATAATCAATGAAAAGTATCATTTAACCATCTTTCTTTTTTAAAAATAAAACAGGAGCACCCCATGGTGATGTGCTAGGTAGAATGAAACCTTTCTCTAATAAATCTTGCAATTAATCCTTCAACTCTAAAACTTCAATTTGAGCCATTCAATAAGGGGGTTTTGAAATTGGATTAACACCAGGAACTAAGTCAACAGTAAATTCGACTTCCCGATCTGGTATTATTCCAGTAAACTCATCAGGAAAAACATCAAGATACTCATTTACCACTGGTACATCATTAATCTGAATAGTTCCTTTGTTTTCAACAACATGTGTAAGGTAACATTCATTTCCATCTTTTACAAGTTTTCAGCCTCTTGATATGTTCTCAACAGTAAGGGTTCATTATTGTACACAAACTAAAAGTCTTTCTGAAAAGAAACTTCTTTAGCTCTACAGTCAATCTTAGCATGGTAAACAGAGAGCCAATCCATACCTAGGATAACATAAAACTCTAATAGAGGTAAAACAATAAGGTTTTTAAGTAGGTTCTTTCCACATATAAGGATAGGAAGACTCTTATAAATTCTTTTTTCCTCAACATTCCCCCCAGGAGTTTTTACCACAAGTTCAGGAGTCAATTTTTGAGATGGTATTCCCATTTTACTAGAAAAGTTTTCAGAGATGAAGGAATGCGTAGACCCTGAATCAAACAACACACTGGCATAATCTGAAAAAACAAACAAAGAACCTAATACCACTTCATTTGATGGCCCAACATCTGCTGAAGTAGTTGCAAAGGATTTCACCACCCCTTTCTGCTTGTAGTCTGACTGCTTCCCATCATTCGAGCTCTTTGTCGAACACTCGTTTGCATAGTGACCTATCTCATAGCACTTAAAACATTTCACTAACTATAAATCAAATTTGGTCTTACCATCACCTTGATCTTTTTTAGTGCAATCATGAGGCTTATGTCCCATATTACCACATCGGTAGCACTTTCCAGAATTCATAAGACATTCCCCAGCATGCCTTTTACCACATTTATCACAAACTGGAAACTTAGTTTTCTTACCATCAGACCTTTTTGAAGAATTCTTCCCTTTCTCCTGCCACCTCAGTATCTTCTTCTATTGGTTGTTATAGAACACTTGATCATCGGAAAACTCCATTTACACCTTCTCAGAACATCGAACAATCTTTTCATAACTTTTTAACTCACGAAAATCCAATGCCCTTCAATATTTTGGCTTTAATCTTGAGTAAAAACGACTGATTTTACTATCAAGGTCTCAGATAAAATTTGGAGCATACCTTTCCAATCGAGTGAACCTTTCTTCATAAGCATCCACTGATTCATCCTCTTGCATCAATTCCAAAAATTGTTTTTCCATCCTAATTTGAACAGACTTAGTAAAATACTTCTTAAGAAACATACCTTTGAATTCATCCCAGTCGAGAGCATCAATTTCATTAGTGTCCCTGATATTTTTAACCATCGACCACCACTGATCTGCTTCACCCTCCAAATGGTAAATTGAAAGACTAAACTTTTGATTGTCTGAAAACCCCATGACATCGAAAATCTTCTCCGGTGATTTAATACACCCTTCAGCTAGCACATGGTCAGATGATCCTTTGAATGATGGGGGATGTTGCCTCATGAAATGTTCCACTACTGACATGTTCCTCTACGGTTGATCTAGCTGATCTCCTGCATGGATACCACCGCCATTTATCGCTTGAGTCAACTGCACCCTTACTACAAAAAACTGTTCAGTTCCAATTCCAACCATCTCAGGATGCTGATTTGGAAGGTCATTTCCTTATGTATTCCTTCCTAGCACTACTTCCCTATTTCCTATGCAGAAAACCATTCTGAACAAACATGTCTTAGATGAAGCAACATGGTAATCTTCAAATGCTATATCATTTCAATTTGACCATAAAAAATTATTTTTGGATAATAATTTAATATAATTCTAACTCCTAAATTTATCTAAACCGACCTCTGATACCAACTATAAGGCCCCAACCTTAAACATTACTTGATCCTGAGTTATTTCAAGAATACATGTTGAGGAAGTTTTCAGGTTTAGAGTTTTAGAGAATTTGATCATAAATCATGCATTACATTCCATATTTAAACAAAGTGGTTGCATAAAATATAGTACTCATTTTTCCCATCAAAGGAAACATATTTAAAATAAAACATTGATTCTTTCTTGACACTTTCTTGACACTATCATCACATCATGTACCTTTCCCTTGACCTGTGAAAAACATTTCAACAACATGGGATGAGCATAAAAAGCGCCGTAAGGGATATAAAAGTAAGAAATGAAAACATTAGTCCATGTATGAAATCATACTTTACTCATAAAACATTAGCATTTTAACATACCTCATCAAATCATGAATAAATCATATAAATCATAAGACATAAAGGTAACTTGAGGCATTCATAACATTCTTACGTAGGGAGTAACCCTCATGGTTACATTTGGAATACTCATCACAGTATATTCCCTAAATATCTTCAAAGAAACCTTAACATTTAACCCCTTCACATTACCCAATGCATTGGAGAGCTATATCGGGCTCACCCACCCTTAATTTATCACGAAACCACCCGTCTTCATAATAATTCCCAAGAACCATAACATAATTGTATCACATAAAACATGCATAAAGGAAACATAAAATTTCCACATTTCAGTCACAATATATCAATACAACACATTGATATAATAAAAAAATTATGAAAACCATTTTCAATACCAAAATAAATGAAAACTAAAACATGGTATTTATTTTTCATTTAAAAAAAAGTTATGGCTTGTAGAGGAAGTCAAAACTCAAATAATGGTCACGGCAGCAGAGAAGTTGTTGTTGCCGCATACGTACGACAAAAAAATCATTCATTTTGTCGTTTAGTAAAATGATTCGTATAAAAAAATATTCCTTTTGAATAGATATAAAAGTCAAAGGGGTTTATACACCGTATAAAAGAAAGTTGTGTATAGAACAAAATATGCCTCAATGAAAGGAGATTGAGACGAAGTCCCTTACCTCGGGTCTGACTTGACTCTATCATTCTTTAATCTATTGAATAATAAACTTGAGTTAATTTCTACTTGATTAGGAACATTTTTTAAGTTCATTATTTCTTATATATCATTTATTACCATGTTATGAACACTATGTAATTATTTAAGTTAATAATGTTCATTTTGTCGATCATTGGTACTTGATTCAAAAATAAACTCTTTATAATTACAAGTTGTTCATGTGGTAAAATATCCATTATATCCAGAATTGTATTCATGATGTAGATATAATATATATCACATATATCTAGTATATAAATGCATTTATAATATTACATAACATTTAGAGGTAAGAAATGAAATGCACCGTTCATGGAGACGGTAAGTCATACGTACGCATGAATGCTACTTTCATTTCTATTTCGTATTTTATGGAATGGAATCATAATGATATAAAGGTATATTATAATTACAGTATAAAATAATATATAATATCATTAACTCTATCCTTTATACATCCCACATATGGCATTAAAGAATCAAATCACTTTGAGGGGGCGGTAGTCCCCACTTCCTAAAATAAAGATATCGCGTTTAAACATAATGGAAACCATAAAGGTATGCCATAAATGAAAAATAAAGAAGCTTAAAGAAAAAATAAACATATTATATATCATATATAAATATTGTGACATCTTAATGGACACCTTTTAAGGTTTTAGAAGAATATTGAACAATCATCGTTTCGTGAGGAAGAAATTCGCCATCCACGGAAACAGTATGCTCTTTAACCATTAGATGCAGGTGTGTGTAAGTGTAGCTCGAATACATATTATAACAAAATCCTAGTATATTGAAGATACTGGTGTTGTTAAAAAATAAATGAATAAAAATATTTTAGGGGTTTTGAGAAGCAAAATAAAACAAAAGAACATTAGAGAATACCTTACCTTTAAATCAGGTAACTCCTCTTGGTTTGAACCAAAAGGGTTTCTTGAGGAGCTTTCTGCCTAAGGTAAGGCTTGCTGGATGAAGAGAGGGATGTGGAGAGATGAAATGAGCAGAGTTTGGCCATGATAATGGCTTGAGAGGTGTGTGTAAAGAGGTATAGGTGGGGGCCTTTTATAAGAAGAAAGGAGGGGCACTCTTGGAAAGTTATAAAATGTTACTTTATATTAAAATGAGTTTTGGATTTTAAAGGTCCCACATTGATATATTTCGAGGATAAGGTTATAAGGGTTCAAAATATACTCATCCAATAGGTCTTTTACAAGTTTATATCTTAGATTTTACATTATCTTTTCATTTTATTTAAATCGTTCATTAATGAGGTAATCGCTGCATCATCATGATGTCATAAATAATTTAGTTTATTTATTGTCTAAAATTTATAAAAAAATTCTATAATGTAGAAAATATTTTTTATTTCCAATTACTATTTATAGTCCAAGATATAATTTATGTAGACAAAATTAAAAATGTTTTACTCGGGTGATACATTCTTTAGTGATATTCTCCTTTCTTTAAAAATTAAAAGATAAAGTGTCACTTTCACCCAAAAGTGATTCCATGGGGTCCCAAAGTTTGGCACAAGGAATCCCATGGTTGGCCATGACATAACCAGTAGCACTAGGACACATTTCGGGGTCATTTTTTATTATTTTGATATTATTTTATTATCCTTAACTACCCGATTACTAATTAATCAAGATAATTAAAGATAATTACCATCGTTACTATTCATAATGTCCAAAAACAAAAGAGTATTAATTACATAATTTTGACCTTCTGATTCAAAATATGGAATCAATTTTACCAAATTCCAAATACAGAAATTTCAATAATTAATTTAAAAATAATTCCCGTTGTCAAAACAAATAGCGGGTTTTTTTGAAACAATATCTATGAAAAGTTTGGCACTTGTTTATGCCCAATTCCAAAGTGAAATTAATTATAATGACCACCATTGGATAAAATGGTAAAAATATAATCTAATTAAACCTTATTACCAATTAAAAATATAATCTAACCATATAATTAAATTAGATGAAAAAGCAGTTTTGATATGAAATGCAGTATTTTTCACTATTCATTAAAAAATGAACATTGTCAGAAAAATACCAAAAATTAATCCAAAGTAAATTTAAATGTCCCAATCATAAAGAATAAGTTTATTTTGAAAAATATAGATTATTAAATTGTCAAAATATATATTTAAAAATGGTTCTCCATCAAAAGGCGGTAAAATAATCTTCTAAAAATATTAGAGAATTTTATGCTTAAGATTGGATTTATTCTCATTTTAAGTCTTTAAAAAACTATCTAATTCATAAATAGACAAAGATAAGAAAATATAGTATTCATTACTTACTTTGGATGTTAAATTCTGAAACTCGTATAAATTTATGTGATTTATTATAATTTTATTTAGTTCATTTATATATATTTCAATTATTTCTAATGTTTAATTTCATTATTCTATAAGTGTTTGTTTCACGGGTTTATGTTCAGTTCCCTTGAGTATAATTGTGGGAGTTCTTGTAAAATGGAAGTAAAACTCTATAAGTGTAATGAAATGAAATTAATATACTTATATATTTTTAAATGGTTCCATATATCCTTTTTTATGATACGATGATGATTCATTAGATAAAATATTAATGAAAATATTTTATTTATTTTAACGGTTTTTAAAACCATCATAAACTAGTATCATTTTATTTAATATTATGTTTATATATTGGTTACAGAACATGATAAAATTTATAATATATATATATAAACTAAAATATTAATTATCCATAATAATAGTTTTATGACCATCATTGAAGGCAGTAATGGAAAACAAAAATTCATTGTACATGAAAGTGGTGAATCGACAAATCATGAATGATGTTTTCATTTTTAGAATAAAAGAAGAAGAGAAGAGATTTTACTATGGATATTCCATTAAAAACATAAAATTATAGTATATATATATATGATACTGGAGTTATCATGCAACTCTGTATAGGGCGTGTGAGGATAGAATAAGAAAATAAAAGAAATTAAAATAGTAAGAAGAAGGATTTTACCTCATGAATATGTTCTCCTTGAGAACCTCTTTAAGAAACATGGATTTGGTATTTTGTTGAGACCAGTAGATCTTGGACGTGATGAAGAGGCTTGGGAAGAGAATCAGAAAGAATTTAGACAATACAGTTGGATTATAAGGTGTGAGGATAAGTGGTGGTGATGCGTGGTATTTATAGGGATAGAGGGGAATTGTTTATTATTATATTTATTAGTTTATTATTTTGGATCAAAAATATCAATAATGATGATTAAAATGACTAAATAAAGTAAATGTTTCATAATATTATGAACCAATGGGTGATTACATCATCCATACATCATCCATGACTCAAAAATTTAATTATTTATCTTATATCATAAATTACCATATTTCACTATTCACTAAAAATTAAACTATTTTAGAAAAATACAAAAATATCACCATAATATTTTTTCAACATTTAGATTTAAAAAATTGACCCCATTTTATGCAAAATAATTTTCTCAATATGAGATATTTAATTTTTAATTAAAATAATCATTTATTAAAAAATACTTCTTTTAATATTATAATCGAATTTATGACCCTTTGAAGAATTCATTAAGGTCTCCTAAAATTATCTTATAATTTTAATACAATAGGATTATAATTTATGAATCTATTTTCTTAAAATAATTTTTATTTTAAATTTATATATTAGTTATAAAATTGTAAATAAACATTTATGTTTCAAAAAAATACCCACAAATAATTTATCATTTTTGAAACATTTATTTACTTATACGAGGATATAAAATATCATATTTTTATTTATAAGATACCTAAATTTTATTAATAATTTAATTGGCGAATTAAAAATTCTAATAGGAAAATTACTATTATTAATTGATATATTACTATTCTAATAGTCAGGTTACTATTTAATCGCTATAAGTTCCTTAATTTCTACAAATGCCACTTATTTTATTCTTCATTTATGATAATAATGTATTTATTGGATTCTATATGTTATGTATGTGTTTTATGACATAATTATAATAAGTGAAATTCCATTGATAAAATTTTGGGTCTTTATATTATGGATAACCAGTATGCCACCTTCTAGGGATACCCCAAAATCTGAAACGACCTAACATAACATGACACCAGCTTACCTTATATTTCTAACTGATAATTTACAAACAAATTATAAACATTTAGAAACATTTGTTCATTTATCTCAAACTTTAAAAATTATGACAATGATTGGAATTAGATTTTTCATGCTGATTTGTCACTACACTCTTCTAAATCACCTTCTTTGTCATCTTCAAAATGATGCTTGATCCCAAAAAGGGTGCTCACCCAATTCTATCCAATAGAAAAGAGAACGACATGATCTCCCATAGAGACCATAAAATGGATCAATCTTAATCAAATATTGATAAATATAATTATAATAAATCTCAACCAATGAAATATAATTCTCCTAAGAACTTTTAAAATCAAGCGTGCATGCTCAAAGAATTTCCTCAAGGATTTAGATAGCCCGCCAGTCTAACCATTCACCTAAGGGTGATAAACTATGATCTACTTCAGCTAATAACCCATTTATTCCTAAAGAATATTTTATAATTGAAAATTGAAGTGCGGGGATCAATAAAAAAGGTTAAAGTCACACCATGAAGCTTTAAGAGTTATCAGATTCACAAGTGTCCAAAATCCACCACCTTTAACTATTCATTGATAGAAAGTAAAATAGAAGATTTATAAAAATAATTGATAACCACCCAAATAACATCATTCCCACATAAATTATGAGGCAATACTATTATAAAATTCATATAAAATCATCCCACTTCCACAATGGAATATGAAGGGGATACAAAAGATAGACATGTCTCTGATTCTTAGTTTTAATCATATTATAGGTGAGACAATGAGATAAAATGTAGAGAAATGACTACATCATCCTAGGACACTAATACCAACCTTTCAGGTCATAATGTATCTTGGTATCCAAAGGGTGAAATAACCAACTATACTGGTTACCACTCTCTATAAATTTATCCTCAAGGCTAAGGGAATGAAAATACTCTTTCAAAATGGAAGAGGACACTCAATATTTCAATACCAAACATCCATGGTCTCTCCACAATTTAAATATCTACTAAGATATTGGCATTCAGGATCTAATAACTTCTTAAGACAAATCTGATTATCCTATTAAGACATGAATTTAACACATTTCAGAAAACCTTCTCATTTTCACCTTGACTTCCAATTATATCTCAATAAAAAACCCCATAGACAATATTAATCATTTGATTCTCTCACTACCTAGATTGACAGTTTCCTACTCAAGGAATCAACTACCAAATTCAACTTTATGAGGGTATCAATTATTTCTAAATGAAAATTCTATAGACACTCTACCCAGAATCACTAGTAATGATTTAAAACCCTATGGGTGAAAATATACATTAGACTTTTGTGGCCTGAATACACTATAAATAGTTCCATAAAAATATTATGGTGCTATCTCTTCAAGGAATGCATCACTTATACTATCTCAAGGTCAAAAGTGGTGTAATTATTCTTGTTAGGGAGTAACTGGAATAATATATACACCACTACATGATCATGACACATCAACACACACCCCAATTCTGAGCCTAAAGATTCAAAATATATGACATAGTACTTACCCAAATAAGGGATAATCATAACTGGAGATAAATTCAACCTCACTATTAGATATTAAATAACCTAAAAAACTTCTCATACAAGTAAATATTTACACCCTATTAGGTTGAATCTATCAAGGGTGATGCCAAATTGGAAATGTATTGATTGAATCGCCTGTAGTATTCATCAAAACCAACAATCCCTTAATCTCAAACACATTCTTGGGTAACTCCCAAGATATCACTACTTAAATATTATCAAATCCATTGAATTGATTTTATTATATATCATATGGATTTAGAGCCACACTTTTTGAATCAAGGACTAAAATTTAGATATCTTGGAATACATGTAGTTCTCTTTTAAGTTTTCCTAAGAGAATGACTAGAGAGTCCTCATTTTCCTCCCTCAACTTGGAGTACACCAGGATGTCATCTACAAACACCATCATGAAGGAATCCATATAGTGATAAAATATAAGATTCATAAAAACATGAAAATAATTGGATCATTGGCAAGGACAAATGTAATAACCAAATACTCATTGTCCCTGTACGTGCTCTTGAAAATAGTATTTGTGACATCTTCTTCCCAAACCATCAATTAATGGTCTCCCAATACCAAATAGATTTTCAAAAACCACCATGATCATCTGATATGATCAAATAGATTATAAATCTATAGAAACTTGTATTTATTCTTAATTTTTTACTTGGTTTACTTTTTTGTATTCGATGAAAATTCATAGGCTTTCATCTGCCTTTTTTGCAAGGAGAACTAGTGATGCCTATAGTGACATACTTGGTTAAAATAACATCATGAATTTAAGGTAATATAACTAGAATTTAAACTCATTTATATTGGAAGTATCCATATGATAAGTAATTATATAAATGGATCTCATCTTTGGATGTAATTTAATAGGGAACTCCACCTCCCTCTAGGCTGAAACTCAAAAAAAACATCCAAAAAGACCTCTTGATACCTATATACCACCATTTAAATTTTACATAATGAACTTTGATAAACTTTATTGAATATAAAACTAAAAAAATAGAATTATATCAAACCAAAATCTATAAAAATAGTTCCTCTCCTCCTTGACATGGGGTCCTACTCACTTTGAAAGACGTTATTGTTCCTGTTAGAAGATAATAACCGAACTCTATGATGATGGAAATTTATTTTCACATTAAATATAATTATCCAGTTAATGTCAATAATGATATTGGAAATGTCTAGGTCAAATACCAAGAAATCCCAAACTCTATCAAAATCAAAAATAAAAAGCTGGTGCTTTGGAAACTTAAAGCCCGAATCCTCCCCCTTTCCCAATGAAGTGGAATGATTCATTAAAAATGGAATAAAATTGGAATGTAAACCCAAATAATCAATCATATTCAAATAAATAAATTAATAGGACGTTTATGTATAAAATAATTCTAGATCTAAAGAATAAAAAATAAACTTCACACCTTATATATTAGTTATGAAAATATTAGAATCCTCAAAAACATGCTCAACTACATAAATAGGCCAAAAATTAGCCCCAATCAATGTATTATTATATATTTGATAATCAAACTTTTTCTGTTAATGAGGTACCACACCCTTAGAAGAATTGGATTGAACCTGAGATCTATTGGATAAAGAATATATGACTCTATTCCCCTATTAAAGAGCTAGAGATAGATTGGATGCCCACACTGAATTCATGTCTTGGATGTCTCTTAACAATCTAGTTTGAGATTGATTGGTCTTAAAAATTATAATAAAGCCACAAACATACACATTTATGTTTCTACTAGTATAGGATCTAATTAATAATGAGTTCTCCCAGCACAGTATAGGTGGAACTCTTCAAAATTCCTTTATTATCTTAAATAAAAACTCGGATTACCTCCTTCCACATAAAAGGCACCACTAAGCCTGGTCAGACCTACCAAATCATTCCATGTCATAGATACCTTTTTCGATCAAAAATGTTTTTTTAGTGAAGAAAAATAACCCTTTACCTTATCCCATGATTTAATCCCATTTAGAAGTAGCGAACCTTAAGATAATCATTTGTGATGAACTTAGATGAAAGATGAACCAAATTGAAAAAATGAGTGGCATGCTCTATTTCTAAATGGATCCCTTACACTAAGAACATGAATCCCCAAGACTTAATGAACCTTAGTTTCTCCAGATTAAACTGTTTTTTTATTGCATTCTAGAATTTTTTCTAAGTTATAACCTCATGAAACTTAGATTATACTATGGACTCAAACCACTTTTGACTAGATCCTTTCAAAATATTAGTATAATGGTCAAATTTAAAAGACTCCGGAGTATTAATAAAATTAAATACACACTCAATAATTTCTGTACACTCTTTGGGATCTTGAGGTCTTTTATTACCACAAAATATTTTTGGATTATTCTCATTAAACTAATGAGAATGGTCCATCATCCTAATATACCCTCTTCCACCATCTTGGCCCATAGATTAGATGGTTTCTATAACCAATTAAATGATTTTAGGGTCTACAAGAAGGATATCCAATGAGAAATTATCTATATATCCCCCATTTTTATATATAAGGGACTTTATGGGAGGCATGATCTATAAAACACAATAAATAAAACACAATCAGTACAAAATCTTAATTCTAAAAACATAAATTTAATAACAAAACCCATTAAATTACTCTTAAAAAAATAACATCCATAAAAAATTCCAAATACCAAAGGGGTCAAAACATGGAAAATATAAACATTTTCTCAATTTTCATATTTAGAACATTCATGATCTAACCATAAAAGGGTCACTATAAAGAGTTGTAAACTAGGCTGCATGGGAACCACATCATTTTCTCTGACCGCGAGCCTCTAGTTTCCTTCCCCATTTCTCCCCAAAACTAAACATTTCCCCAAAAAACATAGTTTATTACAAAAACCAATAATCAATGGAAATAAATACCAAGTCTTATAAAAAACTCAAAATTGAGCTCAAATTCAGAACACAACTCCCAACCGCCCATGGTATCTTGAGGTTCGACATAGAGAAGAGTTGGCCAACCACTCCCCTAAACCTATCACTCAATATTGGAAGATCTTATATCTATTTTACATCTACCCATAATAATAATAGGGATCCAAATTTTTTTTAATGAACTAACGTAGTTGACTTGGAATGTCACTTGATTCAGCTTGCTATAATGTCTGAAGTGCATTCCCGATTACCAAAGGTTAGAGACATGCATCGGTTATGAATGCACAACCATTTAAAAGGTTTCACCCTTGAAATCCAAATGAACATCACATATATTCCTCCCAAAAAATTTGGAATGACCAAGCCATAAATTAGACACCAACACCAAAAAATAAATTATTTCCAAAAAATAAGACAAACAAACAAAGAAAAACATAACAATAGAATCTAAATACTCATAAATATCACACTATGATTATGAAAAAGATGATAATCGACATCAATATGAAAAAAATTAATATAAGGTCAAGAATGAAGTGGCCAATACAAAATAACAAAAAATCTCTGAGGATCTCAAAATTATCCATAATATCCAAAACTTCTCATGATCTATGGTCACCACCACCACTACATCAAAGAATGATGGTGAGAATTAGGAAGATACACTAAATTACATGACTCAATTTCCTTTACCTGAATCTTAAAAAACCAATTCTATATATACCCCATGGGTATATATAGGTCATGAGGCAAAGACTAGTAGGATACCATGATAAATATATATAATGTTTTTCCCATGAAAAACATTAGTCCATATTTAAAAAAAATATTTGAAATTAATTTTATTTGAAAAACTTTTGTTTCTTTTAGGTAATCCAAGCATTAAAAATAAAAATATACAAGTTAATAATGAATAAACCAATTGAAATATGGAATATAAAGCATAAAATCCAATAAAAAATGGGTAATAAATAGTAACACATTTCCATCTAAATCATTTCATGTAACATGATCTTGAACCTATGGGTATATGGAAACTAGGACTCACTCTAGGAACTATAACCAATATAAATGAACCTATTACCATTCTAGCAGTCCTCTTAGATAATTTAGACACATAATCACCCCATTTATGAAATAAAAACCATCCCAATAGCTCATGAGTGATATTTGGGAAACATTCCCTAGATAACACACAATCTACACTAGGGCCACATTAGTCTAGTTTAAACACTCATCGAAGGTCTCCCATGTAAAAATAAACCATCAAGCATAATGATAATATAGAATAAACAGTTAATCAAGGGTTACCATAATCTAGAGAATAACAATTACCAAGAAAAAATGTTTTAAATATCCTTTGAAATCCTTTTTAATCCAAGGTCTTCCTTTGTAAGATTTTATCAAACACCTTTTAGGAATAAAAATGATTTAAAAAAACCATTCAAAAAAACTCCTTTGAAACTAATTATATCCAAGATTCATATCAAATAATCACACAAAAACCCTCAAAAACTCATATAAAATATATTTAATAAATATAAACCAAAGTAAATTAAATATCCTATGTTTTTTCATGGAAAAGTCTAATTATGTTAAGACACATACCTAAAATATGATGGAATCTCATTGCCTTTATCCAAAACCACTAGAGATAGGAATAAAGTACTATTAAAATATTAAAAAACTAAATTTTTTTATTAAATACTCATCCTTAACCATTGTTTTGGACACAATGGGCTATTAGTGTTTTGAAACTCCATGAAAAAATAAAAAAGGGAAGAAAATAAGAAAGTTAGTGAAAAAATTAGAAATAAAAACTTACCTCAAGTGGAACCACATAAAATATAGAGTGATCCACCAAGGATGAAATAAGGGAGAAGATCCAATAGATAGTAAGTATATGATGAAAGAGTGGGGAGAATAGGAGGGGAAGGTAGGTTAAAAATCATAAGGGTAAAAGATAATTTCACCATTTTTAATCCAATTGGGTAGACCATATGGTTTGGACACATGGTTAAGAAATCCATGATCCAACAATGGGGTCACTCCCCCTTTACAAAATAGAGCCCAAGGGTACCTGGAAGATCTTGAATGGTTATAAAAAATTTGTGGTAACCATGAAAAATGGGAGTGTAAGACCTCAACCCACACTCACATGGTAGAGAACACAGTTAGCACTAACCATATGACTTGGTTTGTTTTTAAAGAAAACCACATTTTTTACTACCAAATTCCCAAAACCATGAAATAAATGAAATGAAAGTAAAAAAATAAAAAAATTACTAGTGACCTGGAGAGTGTCAAAAATAACCCTAGTGTATTTTTGAACTTAGTGAATCAAGTTCTTTATAAATTAATTTTGATATTTGTATAAATTTAATTTGATTACACCCAAATTTATTTTAATATCCTTGATGAATATCTTGAACTTAAAAAATACAATGTTTGAAAATTTTAAAAAATGTACAAATTGTTTAAATTATATTATTTCCCTTGGTTTTGTTATAGGTTATGATTCTATAAAGGTAAATGAAGATAAATTAAAATTGATTCAGTAGTGGAAAATCTCAAATAATGTCAATTAGGTGAGAAGATTTATTGGAATATGAAGGGTTTATGTTTTATTTATTTATAATATAAGTTTTTTTGAAAATATATGTTATTTTGAAAGGATTTGTCATTGGATTTCATGCATAACATCCCAAAACATATTCCATTAATTTGGTTCCCCAAGTTGGTTTGCAATAAGTCTTCAAGCGTACCTCTCCATACACCACATGAATTTGACTAGTAGTGAGGGGTTGAGGTGTGCCGTGGAGTGAATATTCCCTCATATCAGAGTATGAAACAATGGAAATAACAATATAACATATATAATAGCAAATATAAATAGTGCATAATTAGTAAATGCAAACAATTATGAAATAAAAATGAAATTCATTAAATGCCTGAATGACCATGTCAGAACTAAAACACTAATAGCCCAATAAGCTGATCAAATATAATGGAGTACATAAAAGTAACTGAAATAAAAGAAACATGCTCTAATAATAACTTCAATCTAGACCAATACCCAATCTCCAATACATTTCCTAGATACTCTAGCCTAATTATAATAATCCACATGAGTGGGTCTACTCAATCATGCAACCCTATGCCTCATCCCAATCCATCATCCACCTGTTATTAACCTGAAAAGAAGATATAAGGTCTCATGCATACCAAGGTACACGTATAGGGGGTGATAAATATATCTTAGTAGGTCACCACCAATGTTGAACCTATAAACTTATTTCATAAGTGCATGATCAGGCAATATGATCATCCTAGCTGAGACACAACTAGAATAATAAATAAAGTAACAAATATCATATAAGAAGCAATTCCACAATTGATCCTTAGATTCATGATCCCAATCATCTGGAAAAGGTTCCATCATATATTCAAGTATATATATATCCCTATAAATATATATATATATATGTATATATATATATAAGTTAGGTGATGAATTAAATGTTTAGAATAAGTCCTAAGTCAATCCTTGGTTTTGTAATCCTAATAATCTAGACATACTTTGAATAAGGCATTGAGTTGGATGTTTTTACATTCGATCCATGTATAATTAATTCAATCCATGGATATGTTATCATTATCAACAATAACTTTTTCCACCATCACTGGAAATTTCACTGAGCAACCTACGTCACCACAGGAGGATCTATGTCATAGACCTGGGTTCACCTGTACTCACCACCATTCACTATAATAAAATATTTTAGGTATAATTTGAATGTTCTATAAATATGTAATTAAGATGGATTCCAAACCACTCAAGTGGCATGTAATCAATTCTGATGTTGGATTCCTAGGTCTCAATCCATAAGAAATCATGACATCAAAATTTAGATAATCCCTAAGGGGGTGAACCTTAGGTGATATAAAAAAGTACTCTCCAAATATAAGATAATACATGGAATCCATTCCAAAATTGGCTTAATAATCCCATTCCTAGATAATTTTTGAAAATGTAGTAATGCTGCATCCTCTAGAACTTATTAATTATCCTAGGAATCATTAGAATAGATCAACATCAATCCTAAATGATGTAAAATACTCCCAATGTTTGGGGGAAGTGTTCCCACTCATAAATCTCTGGTAATCCCTTGAATACTAGTGTATAGGTATCCATAAGAAGACACCAAGAATATGGGTTCTCTAGAAAACTCATCATCCACTTAAAAAAATACCTAAACAAGGAGTAACCATAGTAAATAATTGTAATTATTGTAATTGTTACCCTCAACGTGAAGGATCATGAGGTGGATCTAGGAAGTATGTCTAGTAATCCCCACCATAGCATCATATCAAATCAGGATCATCACTTGAGTACCAGGAATAACCAATGGAAGTCCAACTGTACATTGAATCACATCAGGCTCATTATCCAAGTACTAGGAAGTACCTATAGAAATCATAGCTGCATCAATTATAACCAATTTAATACATAAATAAAATAATATGGGTGGTCGAATAACGAAACTCACCATTACTTCCATAGACTCATCGGATTAAATTTTTAATACGGGTTCTATGAATACACTCGATACCTTCTCCACCCAAACTTGTAACACACTATCTTAGGGCCAGTCAAACACTGGGGAACCAACTGGGTTCCTTATGTCAAAACAATAGAGAGGTATCCTTGTATAGACCCGAAGCTTATCGTACATGGACATTTCATTACTTTTGCGGAATACTTAGTACATAACAAAAACACACACTAAAGGATCGTAATAGTTTAGTGTCTTTGGAAACTCGGAACGTAATCTTCTAATCTTGGTGAAAGATCTTCAATATATCCCATAAAGATCTTCCCTTTTTACCTAAAACCTTTATTTATATCCTGGGGAAAAGAAAACATAAAAGGGTGAGCTCAAATGCTCAGTAAGGGTATACAAAAGAAATAAAAATCATATCATATCTTTTTGAAAATCATAACCTGCAAAAGAGATCATAATATCTTAACATGGAATAAATCATATAAGTGAAAATGAGATCCCCATAATCATAACATAAAACTTGAATCTTTGTGGCATGCACACATAATCATGGAAAATCATTTCTTGTTAGTCATGACTCATTGCCAAGACTATCTTAGTGGACAAAGTCCCTTTCTGAACCGAGTTCACTCCTCGTTTCAGTCCTGTATCACTGAACTGAAATAACCTTCCATTCCAGCCATGTCTATCTCATGAGATATAAAATCATTACCCAATGCATTGGAGGGAGATATAGGTCCCACCCATCTTATAATGAATCCTTTCTTATGTGTGCCACATAATCATAAAACATACATCATCGCATAACAAAAAATGGGATTCTTGAAACATCATGACATCATAAATCAATTCATATATGATAAAGGAATTCATAAACATAATTCCATCACAACATAGTCAAACCAATGTAAAAATATGGATAGAAACAGAACCCTTTATTATCTTAGATGGAAAATAATTTTGATAAAACACTTGAATTGAATTCTTGAGGAAAATATCCTTTCTTCTTCAAAAACATTTTTCCTTTCATAACATGTCATACAACTTTAAAATAAAAGAAGTTGATTAAAAATAAACTTGAAAACTTGTAAAGGAAGCTTCTTTGAAGTAATGTTTTAAAAATCCATTCATGCCGTATAAGTTAAAAAAAACATTCTTCGTACTTTTGTCGGAAAAGTCAAAAAGTACCTCGTATGGAAAAACAACAAAAGATTCCTTTCATATTCTTTACTAAAAACTCACCTAAGGGTAAAATTGGATTTAAACTATTTCAAGTGGATGGAAACAATATTACATATTGAGGGAACATGGATGTGGATGATAAAATACACCCCAGTAAATACTTACGAATAAACAATCTCGGATAAAAATGAGATTGTGATATTTCCCTTACCTTAGGTCTGATTTGCTTTGTTCGTGTCCGAAGCTCCTGTATAATGGTTTGAATAATGTTATTGACTTATTCCAGAATCATACATATTGATCTGAGATCATATATGGTCATATTATTAGCTTCTTGTTAGTAATATTTCAATGTTACTTGTTACTCGGGTCTTTATAACTTTTTGTTCTTATGCGTGTTTTGTCGAATAAATTCTTATTCTTATCTTTAGGTTATAGATAATTCATGTCCAGAATGGTATTAGTGTAGTATATACCATATTCATTCATTCAATTCATTTATATAATCATTATGAAATGAAGATCATGTAGAACGAGTCGCATCACATCGTGGAGACGATATTCCGTACGTGCGCACGAGTGATGATATCGTTCCTATGATCGTGGAATTGTATTGGAGTATATATATATATTATTTCAGTATCAATATTACTTAATAATAATCATATATAGTTACTGATTACACCATTATACCCATCCTTGTAAGGTGATGGTGGAAAATAGATTACACCACGGCGTGGAGACGGTATTCCGTACGTACGCACGCGCGGTGATTTCTTTTTTCCGTAGGATGGATAGAAGGTGAATTAGGGTTGTTTCATATTTATAATAACATATCAGTATGTAAGTAATACTTATGTTATTACTTTATCATGAAACAACTAAAGAAGAAGAAGTTGAAGAAGAAAGAAATTGAAAAGATCGGTAATGGATATTACCTCTTCTTTGGAACGCCTTTTTGAATCCTCCACTTAAGGAACTAAGATTGGTCTTTGGAGAAGACCAGGACCTCTAGGATTATTCTAGGGAAGTGGAGAAGGGAAAATGGCAGGGGTTGGCCGAGCTTGAGTGCTCAAATTGGTGTGAGGAGGAGGGGGAGGAGGTGCCCTTTTATAAGGGAGGAGAGGGGCACCTTAGGAATATCTCAAAATATTATTTTATATTAAAGTCAAAATCGGTTTATAATGGTTCCAAAGGGTCTTATTTCGAAGCTAAAGTGGGTATGGGTCGAAATCCTATCAACCAATAGGATTTAGACAAGTTTAGGGTATTATTTTAACCTTATCAATTAGATTTAACTCTAAGTTAATTAATTTAACTTTTACCGTGTCTTTTTGTTTTCTTTCACTATATGGTTAATACACTTACTATAACATGCCAAACGAACCCCAAATTGTTTATTATTAATATATATATCCTTATATAAGTCATTTGGCCGAACCTTAGATTTTTAGGAATAAAATAACAATTAATAATATAATATTTGATTTAAAAACTATTTTGTGTCAATTTTGACACTATTTGATATATGATTTTTGTGAAAGTCATAACAGAATTAAATGTTCGAACCAAGTTTATTAAATCAACATTAATATATCATAGTAACCTAGAAAATTAGTGGAATTCATAAAAAGTCTCAAATTACATTTATTTTGGTGTTTATAACATCAATTATGTCAATATTTCATAAATAAGATAATTACTGCATCATCTTTGTGTCATATATTAATTAAATTATTTGATGTCTAAAAATTAAAAATAAAATACAATTTTGTAGGAAATCTTTTTAGATTTCTAATGAATATTTACAATCGAATTTATCTTATGTATAACCCCATATTAAAAATGTTTTAGTAAATAAACTTTGATTTTAACTCTTTTAACTCTTCTTTGAATTAAATAATAATAAATGTCCTAATCTAATCAAAGTGGGGCTAAATGATAATATTTTACACTTAAGGTTGTTTTTGGTCGAGATACACTTGTCCAATAGGATTAGGACATGTGTTAGGGTAATATTAATATCATATTTACCCTTAGTTACCCTATTTACTATTAACCGCGGTAAAAAAAAGTAAAAAGTTACTATTCACCAAAAATTATTTTCATCTCATTGAACCACATTTTAGTCCTTGATATTAACCGTGTCTCTCGGATTTTCGAAATTCCATTCACAGAAGCGGTAAAATTAAGTTTTATGCAAAATTCAGTTTTTAACCTACCACTTAGTGGTTTCACTATTCATCAAAAATTGAAGTTTTTCAGAAAAATGCCAAAATTTCACCCTAAGCTATAATTGATATTCCGAATTCAAAAATGATTTCTATTTTACAAAATTCCCAACATATAAGTTGCATTAATTAATTTTATAATTAAATCCCGCTGTTAAAACAAATAGCGTGTTTTTAAGAAACAATATCTATCAAAAGATTGACACTTGTTTATGTCTAGTTTAAATGTGAAATTACATCCACTGACCAACATTGTATTAAATTGTAAAAATATATTCTAAATATACTTTAAAACCACTCAAATTAATGATTTATCACTATTAATTATTTCGATTAAAAAAGTTGTTTTTAATTATAATTTAGTAATTTTCACTATTCATCAGAATATGAAAGTTATCCGAAAAGTACCAAAATTTCACCTTAGGCTAAATTCGATACTCCGAATCCAAAAATAAAGTTCATTTTGAAAAATAAGATTTACTGGATTTTCAAAAAGTGGTTATTACTATTCATAACGGCTAGTTTTAATAATATTTTTATAGCATATCGTTGTTTAGTGAAACTCGGTATTGCGTACTACACACGCTATCGAGGAAGGTCGCAATTGCGTGTAATGCAAGTCAAGTCAAGGATGTTGTGCAAGCTCCTTTTGGTGTAGCGTACAACACAAGACATTAATAAAATTAAAAAGAATATTTTTTTATAAAATCTTGGGCTGTTACATTCTACCCCCCTTAAAATGAATTTCGCCCTCGAAATTCGTCGGGGTTATAAATGGTTTACTATTTGAAAGTTTCTTTAATAGAAACCCACATCGTAAAAGGGAATACCAAAACTTGGCTTTAAAAACTAAAGTATGAAATGTAACGATTACCCAAATAAACTAATCACTGGGTTTCCACATACGTGAAAATATGGATATGGAAGAGAAATCTAACCATCATGTTCTGATGGAGAGTGGTAGAGAACATGGCTATGGAAAAGCCAGTAATCACAAATCCATAAATTTGTGACGATCTAAGGTACCATCTGATTCATCAGGTATAAGATCACTAGGACAACATTTTTGGTTTTCAAGATCATTTCCCTAAAGTTGAAAATTTGAATTAGAATAAATACTTACTTTATTTTGATACAATATCACTGTTGTTCGTGCCTTGAACAATTTCCACTTAATCTCTTAAATAAATGAAGTTGAATTTATTATTCGTGAAGTGTTAGCAGATCATGTGATAGAATGACGGGTCATTCCATCTGTCTCAAACAAAAGGTAAGAAAAAGTTATTAAATATACATAAGTCATTCTATAGTGAGATTAATCATATATAGTTCCTAAAATGGAATTATACTTCATATATCATACTGCTTAATATAATAAAACTAGTTTCTACTAAACATGGACTTCCTGTAGGCCAGTGGTAGGCGATAAAGGCCAGTCGCACTTTGGTTGTGGGTTCGATTCCTACAGCCTTGTCCGAAGCGATGGGCTGTCGCCCGTCCTGCAGGTTGTCCCTTTTTCTAAAACTATGTTTCTATAACATCGAAAATCTTCTATCCTTAAACAATACTAACTTATGTCCAACATAATCCAGTCTAATATTTAGGCTTATACATAATACTGCAGTCCACTCTCATAATATAGTGACAACGATTACCAGATATTTAATACTGTCGTTGATCCCCACATATCCTAAGATATGTCTTGTTGGTCACATTCCAAACATTCAAAGTCCTTAATCGTGTATTCTCTTGAATACCTTAGTGAAAACATGAGTGCAGTTAAAAGTTAACACTTTCCACATACCAAAATCCTCAAAATTCTATATACTCAAACCATGATATCACTTAGTCCTTATATCAATCATGAGCTCATGAATACTATTAAACATTTCATTTTCTCGTCTTCATTATGCGCATATCATCTTATTTCCAAAAAAATATCTCAATCACTTTGAATACCACATCAATAAATATTGCAATACTCAATGATACAACATTATTTTGGAATCCCATTACATAAACACTTAATCATTCCACCACATCGTTGTCATATTCAACATTTCCAATAGTGATCGCATGTGATTTCCCTTTGTCCTTTTCCTTCAGTGGTTTCTCATGTTGATCATCACTAACCCTTGGATTAGGGCAATTATTAGCATAATGCCCCATTTCCTTGCACTTGAAGCATTGAAGTGTTGGCGGTGCGTTCTCTGCAGTGTTTTCTTTATCATTAGAAACCCTTTTTCCATTACTTCGACACTCAGCTGCTCGATGACCTTCTTTTCCACACTTAAAACATTTTCTAGTCCCTTTTAGACAATCTCCACCATGCTTCTTTCCACACTTTGTGCATAAGGAAACATTCATCTTCTTTTCACCATTATTTTGAGATTTCTCCTTGAACTCCATCTTTCGTTTCTTGTCAAAACCATGAGATGGATATGTAACACCAACTTCCATTTCTACCTTTATAGCACAACGCACAATTTCTTCATAGCTACTGAAGTCTCTTATAGCTAATGCCCTTCGAAGACTTGGTTTTAAGCCACTGAAAAATCGATCAACTTTACTTTCAGGTTGGATGATAATTCCAGAAGCATACCTTGCAAGTCTTGTAAAATTTGCTTCATAGGTACCAACAGATTCATCGTCCCTTTGCTTCAGTTCAAGAAACTCTTTCTCCATCTTTGTTCGAAGAATACGAGGGAAGTACTTATTGAAAAATAAGTTCTTGAACTCGTCCCATTCCATAGACTCAATTTCATCCCTTTGCCTTGTATTCTTAATAAGATTCCACCATTGATCAGCATCTCCTTCCAAACGATACACTGCTAGGATGACTTTATCATGTTCAGAACATTGAAGAACTGAAAATATCTTTTCAGTAGTACTAATCCATTGTTCAGCAACTAATGGATCATTAGACCCACTGAAAGAAGGTGGACGCTGCCTCATGAAGGATTCAACAGAATGTTGCTCCTTCCTTTGCTCGTTTGGAAGTCCTGCATGATTCATAGCTTGAGAAAGTTGTGTGAGCATGGCTACAAGATTTTGCATTCCAGCTCCTATATCGTTTGGTTGCTCAGGGGTACAATCATTGCATTGCCCATCACATTCCGCATTAACACGGTTCCTTCGGGTTCCAGCCATCGTCTAAAACCCCAAAAGAATTGTGTGAGAGGCAAAAATCATGCTAGGGAAAACAACATAATAAAGGGTTAGTACCCTCAATATCTAACATCTTAGGTTAAATTTGAAGATCGTTAGCGCAATTCTAGGACTATAACCTATACGTATACTTAACCTTAGAGACATACCTAGACATACCTTAGAAATATCTCTAGGGATCTCACTAACGTTTTCGCATCCTAGTTTCCAAAGGTTGACTAAACCTTTCCTCTGATACCAACTGTAGAGACCCGAAGCTTATCGTACATGGACATTTCATTACTTTTGCGGAATACTTAGTACATAACAAAAACACACACTAAAGGATCGTAATAGTTTAGTGTCTTTGGAAACTCGGAACGTAATCTTCTAATCTTGGTGAAAGATCTTCAATATATCCCATAAAGATCTTCCCTTTTTTACCTAAAACCTTTATTTATATCCTGGGGAAAAGAAAACATAAAAGGGTGAGCTCAAATGCTCAGTAAGGGTATACAAAAGAAATAAAAATCATATCATATCTTTTTGAAAATCATAACCTGCAAAAGAGATCATAATATCTTAACATGGAATAAATCATAGAAGTGAAAATGAGATCCCCATAATCATAACATAAAACTTGAATCTTTGTGGCATGCACACATAATCATGGAAAATCATTTCTTGTTAGTCATGACTCATTGCCAAGACTATCTTAGTGGACAAAGTCCCTTTCTGAACCGAGTTCACTCCTCGTTTCAGTCCTGTATCACTGAACTGAAATAACCTTCCGTTCCAGCCATGTCTATCTCATGAGATATAAAATCATTACCCAATGCATTGGAGGGAGATATAGGTCCCACCCATCTTATAATGAATCCTTTCTTATGTGTGCCACATAATCATAAAACATACATCATCACATAACAAAAAATGGGATTCTTGAAACATCATGACATCATAAATCAATTCATATATGATAAAGGAATTCATAAACATAATTCCATCACAACATAGTCAAACCAATGTAAAAATATGGATAGAAACAGAACCCTTTATTATCTTAGATGGAAAATAATTTTGATAAAACACTTGAATTGAATTCTTGAGGAAAATATCCTTTCTTCTTCAAAAACATTTTTCCTTTCATAACATGTCATACAACTTTAAAATAAAAGAAGTTGATTAAAAATAAACTTGAAAACTTGTAAAGGAAGCTTCTTTGAAGTAATGTTTTAAAAATCCATTCATGCCGTATAAGTTAAAAAAAACATTCTTCGTACTTTTGTCGGAAAAGTCAAAAAGTACCTCGTATGGAAAAACAACAAAAGATTCCTTTCATATTCTTTACTAAAAACTCACCTAAGGGTAAAATTGGATTTAGACTATTTCAAGTGGATGGAAACAATATTACATATTGAGGGAACATGGATGTGGATGATAAAATACACCCCAGTAAATACTTACGAATAAACAATCTCGGATAAAAATGAGATTGTGATATTTCCCTTACCTTAGGTCCGATTTGCTTTGTTCGTGTCCGAAGCTCCTGTATAATGGTTTAAATAATGTTATTGACTTATTCCAGAATCATACATATTGATCTGAGATCATATATGGTCATATTATTAGCTTCTTGTTAGTAATATTTCAATGTTACTTGTTACTCGGGTCTTTATAACTTTTTGTTCTTATGCGTGTTTTGTCAAATAAATTCTTATTCTTATCTTTAGGTTATAGATAATTCATGTCCAGAATGGTATTAGTGTAGTATATACCATATTCATTCATTCAATTCATTTATATAATCATTATGAAATGAAGATCATGTAGAACGAGTCGCATCACATCGTGGAGACGATATTCCGTACGTACGCACGAGTGATGATATCGTTCCTATGATCGTGGAATTGTATTGGAGTATATATATATATTATTTCAGTATCAATATTACTTAATAATAATCATATATAGTTACTGATTACACCATTATACCCATCCTTGTAAGGTGATGGTGGAAAATAGATTACACCACGGCGTGGAGACGGTATTCCGTACGTACGCACGCGCGGTGATTTCATTTTTCCGTAGGATGGATAGAAGGTGAATTAGGGTTGTTTCATATTTATAATAACATATCAGTATGTAATTAATACTTATGTTATTACTTTATCATGAAACAACTAAAGAAGAAGAAGTTGAAGAAGAAAGAAATTGAAAAGATCGGTAATGGATATTACCTCTTCTTTGGAACGCCTTTTTGAATCCTCCACTTAAGGAACTAAGATTGGTCTTTGGAGAAGACCAGGACCTCTAGGATTATTCTAGGGAAGTGGAGAAGGGAAAATGGAAGGGGTTGGCCGAGCTTGAGTGCTCAAATTGATGTGAGGAGGAGGGGGAGGAGGTGCCCTTTTATAAGGGAGGAGAGGGGCACCTTAGGAATATCTCAAAATATTATTTTATATTAAAGTCAAAATCGGTTTATAATGGTTCCAAAGGGTCTTATTTCGAAGATAAAGTGGGTATGGGTCGAAATCCTATCAACCAATAGGATTTAGACAAGTTTAGGGTATTATTTTAACCTTATCAATTAGATTTAACTCTAAGTTAATTAATTTAACTTTTACCGTGTCTTTTTGTTTTCTTTCACTATATGGTTAATACACTTACTATAACATGCCAAACGAACCCCAAATTGTTTATTATTAATATATATATCCTTATCTAAGTCATTTGGCCGAACCTTAGATTTTTAGGAATAAAATAACAATTAATAATATAATATTTGATTTAAAAACTATTTTGTGTCAATTTTGACACTATTTGATATATGATTTTTGTGAAAGTCATAACAGAATTAAATGTTCGAACCAAGTTTATTAAATCAACATTAATATATCATAGTAACCTAGAAAATTAGTGGAATTCATAAAAAGTCTCAAATTACATTTATTTTGGTGTTTATAACATCAATTATGTCAATATTTCATAAATAAGATAATTACTGCATCATCTTTGTGTCATATATTAATTAAATTATTTGATGTCTAAAAATTACAAATAAAATACAATTTTGTAGGAAATCTTTTTAGCTTTCTAATGAATATTTACAATCGAATTTATCTTATGTATAACCCCATATTAAAAATGTTTTAGTAAATAAACATTGATTTTAACTCTTTTAACTCTTCTTTGAATTAAATAATAATAAATGTCCTAATCTAATCCAAGTGGGGCTAAATGATAATATTTTACACTTAAGGTTGTTTTTGGTCGAGATACACTTGTCCAATAGGATTAGGATATGTGTTAGGGTAATATTAATATCATATTTACCCTTAGTTACCCTATTTACTATTAACCGCGGTAAAAAAAAGTAAAAAGTTACTATTCACCAAAAATTATTTTCATCTCATTGAACCACATTTTAGTCCTTGATATTAACCGTGTCTCTCGGATTTTCGAAATTCCATTCACAGAAGCGGTAAAATTAAGTTTTATGCAAAATTCAGTTTTTAACCTACCACTTAGTGGTTTCACTATTCATCAAAAATTGAAGTTTTTCAGAAAAATGCCAAAATTTCACCCTAAGCTATAATTGATATTCCGAATTCAAAAATGATTTCTATTTTACAAAATTCCCAACATATAAGTTGCATTAATTAATTTTATAATTAAATCCCGCTGTTAAAACAAATAGCGTGTTTTTAAGAAACAATATCTATCAAAAGATTGACACTTGTTTATGTCTAGTTTAAATGTGAAATTACATCCACTGACCAACATTGTATTAAATTGTAAAAATATATTCTAAATATACTTTAAAACCACTCAAATTAATGATTTATCACTATTAATTATTTCGATTAAAAAAGTTGTTTTTAATTATAATTTAGTAATTTTCACTATTCATCAGAATATGAAAGTTATCCGAAAAGTACCAAAATTTCACCTTAGGCTAAATTCGATACTCCGAATCCAAAAATAAAGTTCATTTTGAAAAATAAGATTTACTGGATTTTCAAAAAGTGGTTATTACTATTCATAACGGCTAGTTTTAATAATATTTTTATAGCATATCGTTGTTTAGTGAAACTCGGTATTGCGTACTACACACGCTATCGAGGAAGGTCGCGATTGCGTGTAATGCAAGTCAAGTCAAGGATGTTGTGCAAGCTCCTTTTGGTGTAGCGTACAACACAAGACATTAATAAAATTAAAAAGAATATTTTTTTATAAAATCTTGGGCTGTTACAATCCTACTCAGGATCCTCAAGGTCAGAACATAATCGAAGGAATACTACATAGGATCCTCAAAACGAGTAAGTAAATGGAGGAATCCTATACAAGATCCTCTAAAAAGTATTATATAAGATAAGGAATCCTATAGGGGATCCTCTAGTTCAAAATGTAAATAGTGGAATCTTACAAGGGTATCCTCATAGAAAACTAATCTCATGGTCTCCTAGTCTAGAAGGGAACATATCATAAGGGATACATCATTAAAGTAAAATCTATAAAATAACCGGTCAAGAGATATAACTCATGAACCATATCAGATCAAGGTCTCACTCTCAGAAGATAATCAAAACTATTTCCTATAGAAATAACCTCTTCATTATAGCTCGCTCACCCCAAAATGACTCTTAAGAGTCCACAAATATCCCCAGGGGTTCGACCATTGAGATCTACATTAAATAATTCTCAAAATGGATAACTCATGTATAAAATTCTGACTCTGGGTCATAAATATATGAAAAACCCTAAAAAGGTTAGAAAGGAGAAGTGCAGGACATGTATACCCAAGTATATAGTGTGTACCATCAATGCCCCACTTAGGCGTGTACTTCATCTAAACATGGAATGTAAATCCCATATACACATAATGTAAAACATGGACATGATGTGTACCCTATATGGGCTACTGATACATGTCACTCACATGGGTTGATGATGTGTTTAGTCTTGGTCATATACTTAAATATAGTGTGTAACCCACACTGGGTCTTTCCATGTACTCTACACCACCAAGTGCCCCTACACGGGTTGTCTGGCCAGGTGCTTGGATACATGGCCAAGCACTAGTACACATCATATACTTGTAGTACATGATGTGTACTTATAAAAATTAATCTTCCCAAAATTGTAATAACACATGGTTTTTCTTCTTGAATTAAATTCCATGTGATCTAGATTAACAAATGGAAAACCCTTATGAAAAGCCTGAAACCCATTTTTTCTCCACAAAAGATATAGATCGAATCACTAGGTGTCCCAAAGACTAATAAAAGTGATATAAAACAACAAAATGGAAAATATATATGGATTTATGGAAAACAATAAAAATATCATACCTTTGTGTGGAATCCCATAAATCTTCACCCATTTCCATGATCCATATCTATCACTCAATAATCATTCTACTATTGAGATCCATGATGACACCTCTCTTCCTCTCAATAACTTTATCTCTCTCTCTCTCCCTCTCCTTCTCTTATGTCAATCACAGAGAAGAAATCCCATAGGGAGAATGTGTGAGAGTCCATGTGATAAAAGATAAAATAAAAAAGGAAAAGAAAAGAATAAAAAAAGGAAAAAAATGGTCCCATGCCCGATCTCAATGCCCACATGAGTTTATCCCTCTCCTAGAAAACCCCTTAATTTTGGATTCAACATAAGAGATAGAATATCAATCATATGTTCCATTAAAAATATATAGTATAATGAATGTGTGAATATAAATTATTAATTAATTAATTAAATATCAAATATTAATTATTTTGTGAAAATTAAAATGGATCAGATTTACACTAAATTCATTTCCTAGGATAAAAACCCTATTTAAGAACCAAGGGTGTGGTAAAAAAAATCATGAAAGATCATATTATAGTAGAAAAAGTTCTTTTTTACCCCTTAAAATCATTCGAAATAAAAAATTCAATTTTTTTTTCTCAATTTCACAGTTCAGAAAAATAAAGGTTTTTACAACCCACCCACCATAAAACTTCTCATCCACAAAAAATACTTGGAGGTTAGACCAAATCCATGGTATCACCCTGACCATCTACATAACAAATATATCTTGACTATCCAATGACCAGTCTCACAATGTTAATAACTCTCCCACATGAGAGATGTTCAATGAAGACCAATCTGATACTCCTCACCATAGGAGTATCCTTATCATCACCTCCAAAAATAAACTCCAAGATAAAAATCCCATTAAAACACTAAATTTAAAATAGAATGAGGGTCACCACCCTAAAAAGTCCAATGGTTCACTCCCCACCATATGGATTACATTATACTACTCCTTGAGCACAACCTAAATAGGTTTCTGATGCACCCATTTTTTCTATACATTTTCATTCATTTTGTTGAGTATAAAAACATGTTTTCTCCAAATACATGTTATTCTATGGGTAAAATGCTTTGATTCAGTGTTCATGGTGATTTTTAGGTATTTTATAGCTTAATTCACAAATTAGGAATGACCTGCACATAAATTCATATATACATGGAATGTACTTTATACACACACCATGTACCATTTCCCTGAGAAGATTCAGCCAGATAGAGTACATGACCATGTAGCTGACCAGATATCACACACTATGTATTATTAATTCACATGATATGTTCTCCCTTAAAGATGTGGTTGGTGGCTGAAATTAATACTAAACACCATGTTGGGTGGCGCTACATGTAGTGTATCCCCACCAACTGACCACTGACATGTTGAAAGTCATTGGGAGGCTTAGTGGATCACCTGCTGGTGGAGAAAAAAACGCTAAACCAAGTTGAACTAAGTACACAACATGTAATTTTGGTACATTTCGTGTAGTTTGAAATTATATAAATAAGAGTTTATACCTCCATTTTCATGGTTATACATCTAGGGAAGGTGATACCTCTCTACTATTGGACCTCCCTTGGATCCATTTTGAGTTTTTCTTTACTATTTTCAATTTCTGTTAAGTGTAATTATTCCCTTAACTGTATTCCTCTTATATCCATGGTAGGGATTGAGTTTCAGCTCAAACCGCACACCGTTACCATGATCATAAAAGGTTAGTTTCCCTCATTTTAGGGTTATAATAAGATTCCAGTTTGTTGTGATTTTAATTCTAAATTGTTAATTTTATTATGAGATCTATTTTACTATTCCTTTACTGAACTTAATTCCAAAATCAACATCAGTGTCATATCAGACCAAGAACAATTCCAGTAGATAATACTAATGGAGTTACAGTGGATTTACCCATGACCATTAGGGGAACCCATTGGCACTGTTTTAAGGGTATGGTATTAATTTTTATTTGAAAATTTAATTACTGGACCAAGGAATTGGATTATAAATACACAATCACTAGTTACCGGACCATAAAACTGTGATAGAATTGAATCCCCATGGTAAAATATTTTCATCTATAATATAAATACTAAAGAATGAAATTAACAATAAAACCTAATCGGATTGAAACCCTGACACGCTTGCCTTCTATTTGTTCTGTTCTTCTTTCATCTTAATTTTAATTATTTTCACAAATAGTTTCACTTAGTTGATTGTTACCTTCACCTTATTTTTTTCTGGATAACCAATTAAAACTCTCCCAACTTGCATTAATTATTTATTTCTTATTCTCCCCATGAGATTAACCTATACTCCTGCTAGCTACCTAGTTAGTTGGTTTGTAAGGGAACCTTAAATTCTAATTTGGATCACACCTTGCAATGGAAGTGGTATCAAATTCTGGTTCCATTATTGGGAAAGATGGAAAGCTACAGTGTGAGTTGAGTTAAGGTTAGTTTTCCAAGAGTCTTATTTTTCTTTTTCTCTTATTTATTTATTTCTTGATACCCTCAACCCCACATCCCTTGGACCATTATCCGACTGGGGAGTGGTACTATTAACCTAGAGAGGGTTGTTATCCATATAATCTAGCGCTATTGTACCCATACCTAGAAGAATAATATCCATACATGGATGATGGGTTCCAATAGAAGGAAACCCCATGTACATTATTTAATTCACCTTTCTCTTCTTCTCCTTCGGAACCATCTTCAGGTAACACCAAAATGTTATTATTGATGATGGAGGCATTTACCACACACAAGTTGGACCAAACCGAAAGGTTGGTTTGACTGAGAAATATGATAGAACAACTCTCCAAGATAATATCTAATATGGATACTCCAGTTGAGTTTGAGGATGGGTGTTCTAATTTTGTATCAATTGAGGAGACATGTTATGATGTGGGCCCCACCTATCATTCATAAAAAAACTTAGATCTTAATTTACAAAACGCAAATTTTGAATATGAGGACACATCATGTCATGTTCATACTGGATTTGATCACAAAATTATTTTAGAACCCTCAGTTGATTAAAAACTTGTTCCAGAGGAATAATGTGATCATTTTTAGGTATCTTTAATTTCATAATAGGAACCTCAAGAGGTGGAGGATGTACTAGATAAAACCATGAAAATAACCACCTTTGGCATCTACTTACCATGATGTAGGGCTACAAAAATTCTCCACCTAGACCACCTAAAGGTCAAGAATATTGGGTATAAGATGAGGATGCTAGACACATGTGGTGATTCGAATTGCGAAATACACATTCGCCTTCATTTACGGGTATATATCTGTAACTCAGGTCAAGCCAAAGAACTAAAACAAAGGCACTTGTTGGGAGAAAATCACTCCATTCCTTTCTCCCCTCTTTATTTCTTTTTTATTTTTAATAAAAACATGGTGTTTACTTATACTCAACACATCTTGTACTCTAATTTCTTTTGTTCATTGCTTTAATAAGATAAAAATGACAGAACACACCGTGCGGTGTGTACTTATCTTTTTAGTGAATATTATTATACGATTTTTTGTATATATAACTATTAATTAAGATAATAAACATGGATGAGTCCTATGACATTTGCAAGTTCACTGGAATGTATTTGAGCTTTTTCCAGTTCAAATCACTCCACATCTTACTTTGATATATGGATCTTTATATTTGAATCCGTGTTTTGATTAAATGGTGTGTGAAATGATTTCATGATTTTTAAAATGTTTTAAAAAATAAGAAATCAACTGGAGGTGATGTGGGATGATTATAAGTGTCATGTTTGAGGGTTCAGAAGACCTGAGCTTGACTTCAACTAATCTTCCTACATCATCCTAATTTTCAAAAATTAAAACCACACACCATGCATTGTTCTTTTCCTCGTGTAGTACTGCAACTGTAGGTTAAATACACTAAGTTAATAAAACCTTGAAGTAATAAAAACTTTTCTCTAGCGGTTAAGGTATTGCATTTAGATCAGTCGGTCACCTGTTCGAATCATTCCCCAAGAACCGAACCAAAGTTTGTTGTTCTCTTTTTCAAATTTTAGATAACACAACATATATTTCTTTGATAAATTACATGTATAGGTTTATTTTTAATTTGTAAATAATATATATTTCTTATAAATTTATTTTTCGATTATAAATAATAATAATTATATAGTTTAAAAAAAATTATACTTCTACTGAATTATAAAAAATAATAAGGGAAATATCTACATGGTGTGTACTCTTCTAAACACGCTGTGCAATTGGGAATTAAAAGCTAAGAGGGCCTAACTGGGAAGAGCTCATGTCAAGCCCCCCTTTCTTATTTTCTTTCCATTTTGGCTTCTACCATATACCACTTCACCTCCCCACTTTCAATACATAGATTATGTTCATTTCAGTCCATGATATATCTCTTATTCTGATCCTTGTACATGGTACTCCATTCTATGACCCTTATTTCAGTTTTCTATAAACATTCAGGTCAATTTATGGATTGAGGTAGGCACTCATACAAACCCACAGTACACAGGTTCAAAAAAGAACACACACCATGTACCCTATGTACATGACCAAATATTCTGAGTTTAGAATTTCAAAAATATAGGGCATGTATGTTTGGTACATTCCATGTACAATGATGCAATTCGGCCTTTCAGAGAAACCCATGTACTAAGACCACACAGACCCAATCCCATGTATCCACACATGTCGTGTATGTTCGATGGACGATGTGTACCCTATTAATCAAGAGTAGTCCATGTATATGGAATTCATGTATTGAAATCCATGTTCTTAAACATACAGTGTAGTTCCTACAAACAACATGTATAATATTGTATGACCCCTCTATGGAAAAGTTCGTGTATGGGAAGTTACACATCCACCACCCCATGTTCTCACACATGATGTGTAAACATTACTACATGATGTGTATTGGCTATATCCCACACATATTCCCACTCAGCATATTTATCAAGAGTACATGGGTTTCAAACCTGATTACGCCACACGCTGTGTACCATGGATCTACATGCTGTGTACTATTATTTTTATGGTTTCCCACTCTTCTCATTTTTTTCATCTCCTTTTATTTTTTTTGTTCATTTATTTCTATCTCAGTTATGGAAGATGGAGATCACATGATTGGGAGGTGGCCTACACCCGGTACTACTGGAGAGAGACCCTGTTGGATCAGACTCTAGAGGATAATGAAACCTTACATGATCGAGACTCTTCCAATATCCCAGCTGCCAGACTTGGAGATGCCGCCTCTTATTCTACCAGAACCCGCACCTTTCGCATATTCCAATTCAGATACCACCATGGAACTATCTTCATTAAAAAATCTTCACCCACTTCCAAATCCAAATCATCCACATTTGTCGAGGGCTCCAGTACTGCTGCTCCCGCATCTAGTGTGGCACCTTTAGAGCGATCCATGACTTCGATGGATCATAACATTCTCACACCACCATCCACCACTGGTAAGACCTCAGACCCAACTCTCATATCATCAAATACTCCACCAACTACCACCATATTCAGACTCTCCACATCTGTAGCTGGGGCCCCACCTCGACTTGTGCAGGCATCTTCCCATCCCCAAATGCATCCATACCTTGTCTTTACTAAGGGGAATCCTACGACAGATTGACTTCAGTGTATGTCACGGCGTACAATCTAGCTGAGTGGTCGTTTCGTAGATATCATAGTTCCCAATCATCTCAATGTCTGGGAGGAGATCGAGGATGTTATAGAGAATACACATATTCTGGACACACTCCAGGTCAGCACTCCTACATTTAGAGATTTATTTTTGTAGTTATTAGTGACCTTCAAGTTTTATGGGACCATATACTACCAGACTCCCACCGATAAATCCACTATAATCCAATTTAGTCTTTGTGGATTCCATTTATCTTTGACTATGGAAGAGTTTGGCCAAGGGTGTGGCTTCTACCCCATTCCTGCCACCCCACCTTCTATCTCCACCCTCACCCACCATGAGAACTCTGACCTCATTGTCATGTGGTGGGAGCTTACTAGACACGACCACATGTATACCCACACTTCTCAAAATAGAACACTCATCCTTTCACCTCCCATTCATTTCATCCATTAATGCTTCAACGCCATACTTTTCCCATGTCATGAGGATATGGCTGTTGTGTCCGGATGAGACATGGACCTTCTCACCTGTATTGTCCAACACGACTATCCTTCCCTCCCTTATATATACACTTCGTATTTCTACTCAATGGTCTATGGACATCATAAAAACTTGAAAAAAGACTTTTATTCCACTAGGTTGGTATACTACATGGGATTTTTTGATCCATATCTCCCTCATGATCACTTAGTCTCTCCCCACTGTATAGACTCTGTCATTTTTATTCTCATGAGGATAGTCAAACATTGGGGAGACAACTTTGTGTTCCCACAGGATGACCCAAATCCTTCTTGGGAGAGAGATGTCCCACCTACCCCTGCTAGTGTTGCTAATCTGATCCCACCCCATCCACCAGCATATGTTCCTTCTCTTCCCCACCCACTTCTTCCTTGATTAATTCTTCCTCCACTACCCCTTCTTCTTCTGTACCATCCACATCCCCACCTCCACACACAACCTCGGCTGACCCCCCATTTCCCTTTGCATAGCCATAATGGACTTCCGGATGGACCTTATAGAGTGACACCATGATTTCATGGTATAGACTCAATCCAATATTGAGTAGATGTTGTGTCTTCTTCTTTAGAATTAGGGAATTCAGTTACCACCAACACCTGCTCCTCTGACTCATATGCCTTCAACTACACAACCCTCATTGCCTGCTATGGACACTAATTCAGTTATCCTATCCACTACAGGGCTAGATGTTACCACTATGGGGATAGATTTCACTAATACTATTGTCATCCAGGACATTCCAATCAATCCCACATCACTGATCATAGAGCCTAAGCCTCCCGCTTCCACTACCATTGATCCTAATCTGCTAGATTCCCCTTTTACAGATGATGCCTCCTCTAAGGCGACCCTATGACTAGTTTTTGAACACTATTTCATTATATATATATATATCTCTTTTGTTCTATTGTTATGATGTGATGGTGTGCGTCCATATAGAAATATTTTTTTCAATTTCATCACCAGTCATAGGTACTCTGGAGCTATATTGGCATCTCCTTTCACCTCCTTTTTGAATTTTTGAGCTCACCACAAGGGAAGTATTATTTTAGAGTTTCCTTTCATTATTATTTTTGGATTAATTATTTCACTACTCCCCTCATTTTTCCCACCAGTGTTTCCCAACATCCTTTTATCTTTCTTAGTGTTTCACTTTGGGGAACTTGTGCAACATTAAGTGTGGGGGAGATTTTCTAAATACACTAGTCCTTCCCTTAAACTGATCTACGAGACATCATTAATAACTACAATATTATAAAATGTGAAAAATTTATGATTAATTATAATTATAAATAATAAATACATAAAAATAAATTTTAAAAGTTTCATGATTATTTTAAAATATAATGTATTCTAAAATGATTGCAAATATAGTTTGATTATAGATTTAAATTCTAGGAAATTTACATCTATTAGACTAATCATGTTTATTCATGTCATGACATATTTGACCCTATATTTTCTTCATTCCTGAGAGGTTTTCTAATCATTTTGACATATTCATTATTATACCCTCTTTCTTGAGAGATTCTTGAGATATGAATAAATATTAGAACTTGCGAGTTTTTCTCTTCAAAACATAATGATTTTGAATCTTATTAAAATGGTTGAGGCATTAGAATATTTTAACCACTTTTACCATGAGACTTACCCTAAATATAACAATCATAAAATCTTTATAAACTATGAACTACCTTGACTGGATGCCACATTAAAAGCTTATTTACCCATCCTACCCCAATTCTATAATAATATTGCATGATTATTCATTTGATCCTTAGAGAGGGAGTATGGCTATTTATGGTATATTCTGGTGTGCAACCATGAAATTAACTGTGTGGGTGAGTGCCTCTTATTCCTTTAGGAAAAAGGGTTCCAAAATCACTATTAATTGAATTCTTAGTGGTTCCTTTATGAAAAAAATGTTATTAGAAAAATTAAAAGTAGGGGACGATTCATTCATTACACTTTGTCGATGGTTTATAGACCCATTTTTTCAAGAGAATATCATAGTAATGATACCATTTGAGAAATCATGATTGGGGGATGCATTTTTCATTAATCTTTATTATTGAATATCATGATTTGTTATTTAATAACCCATCATCCTTTTTTAAAGTCTCTTAAATTATTTTATATCATTACCTACATACATGATGCCTCGAAATCATTTGAACCTTATTAAAATAGCTCATGATTTTTGAGACTTGATTTATTATGTAGATAATTATAATACTTGAAAGCCTATGGATAGATTTTATGTACTTGATATTGAGAACTTTTTTGATAAAAAGATCTTGAGTGATGAGTATGGTATTTTCTGGTGAGGTAAATCATCAATGGGAATGTCTATTTTTGAATAGTTTAACAATGTAAATAGAATAAGATGCAAATATTTAATTGAATTATATAGGAGGCATGACTAGAATATCTTTTGAATTGAAATATATTTTTTCCTTTTAAAATCCTCTTCTATGACTATAGAATTTATAGGCATAATTAGTTCAATGCTTCTCCTTTTAGAGTAAAGATTCTATTAAATAGATGCTAAGATTTTTATTGAGGTCAAGAAAATGACTAAGTGTGGGGGATTTTGATGCACCTGATTTGTGTATACATTTTCATTTATTCTATTGGGTATAAAAACATTTTTTCTCTAAATACATGTTATTTTTTGGGTAAAATGATTTTATTCGGTGTTCATGGTGATTTTCAGGTATTTTACAGATCATGTCACAAATCAAGAATGACTAAAACATTAATTAAAAAAATAAATAGCATGTACTTTATACACATTCCATGTACTATTGTCCCGACATGATTATGCTAGATAGAGTACACAACCATACATCCAACCAGATATCACATGCAATGTAATGTTAATTCAAACATCGGGTTATCCCTTCTCAATGTGGTTGGCGGATGAAATCGATACTACAAAACATGTGGGGAGGTTCTACATGCCATGTATCCCCACCATCCACCGATGAATTTAAAGTCATTAGGAGGCTCGAACGATCACCTACTGGTGGATAAAACAATTCCAAACAAAGTTGACCTAAGTACATGGTGTGTACTTTTGGTACATGACATGTAGTTTGAAATTATATAAATAAGAGGGAATACCTCTAGGTTCATGGTTGGATATCTTGTGGGAGGTGATGTTTCCCTACCCTTAGACCTCCCTCAGATCCATTTTGAGTTTTTATTTACTATTTTAAATTTCTAGTTAGTTTATTTCTTCCCTTCCCCATCTTCCTCTCATATCCATGGTAGGGATTGAGTTTTGGTTCAAACCACACACCATGACCATGGTCATAGGAGGCTAGTTTCCATTGAGTTGGAGTTGTAATAATATTATGGTTTGTTGGGATTTTAGTTCTGAAGTGTTAATTTTATTATGAGATCTATTTTACAATTCAATTAATGAACTTAATTCCAAAATCACCATCAGTGTCATATCAGACCAAGAATGATACCAAAGAAGAACACTAAAGGAGTTGCAGTGGATGAAACCATGACCATTGGGGTAATCCATTGACACGATTTTAGAGGTGTGGTATTAATTTTTATTTGAATGATTAATTACTAGACTAAGGAATTGGTTTTTTAATGCACAATCACTAATTATTGGACAATGATACTCTGATAGAATTGAATCCCTGTGGTAAACTATTTTCATCTATAATATAAATTCTAAAGAATGAAATTCATAACAAAACATATTCAGATTGCAACCCTAGAATGATTTCCTTATATTTATTCTATTCTTATTTGTCTTAATTTTAAATATTTTCATAAAAATTTTCAGTTAATTGATTGTTACCTTCACCATCTTTTTTTGGATAACCAATTGAAAGTCGTCCGACCTACACTAATGATTTCTTTTGTATTCTCCCCATGGGATCGACCCTAAATGACGCTATCTATATATTTAGTGGGTTTAGAAGGGAACCTTAAATTATAATTTAGACCATACCATTTTATAGGAGTGGTATAAATTTCTCCATCAAACCATAAAAGATATTCAAAAAGATCAGCATATAGTTGATGTTATCCCATTTCACTCAGGTTGATTCAATATATTAGGCATGCTCATATCTAAACTAGTTGTACACTATGATTTCTTAATTATAAAATTATAGCTCTCCCTGATCCACACTCAAATAAAAATAGGATATAGTTACCTTTAACTAACTCCTGGAACCACATATCCCAATGATGTGTGTCCATGTCCAGCTAAAAGTCAACTATCTCATGATACCTGGTCCATTATTGATGTATCATTTACCCTGGAGAAACATTTATAATTTATCATAACTCTCAGGAAACCTTTCCTATAACATTCTTTGAAACCATCATTCCCCGAATCACAACCGACCACATACAGAATATTTGTTAAACAGTACCACATGTAAAAAATTCATACCATTAATACTTGAATCATATTCCCATGATTAATTCATCCCAAAGATATGTTGAATGTTCTACACAACACATAAGTCTCATTAATATAGAATAATACTTAGTACTTCTCATAAAAACTATGAACCTTACATGTGCCATGATTTATTCCACAACCGTACATCACATAGAGTCATTATTATCATGAGAACAAGCTACAAAAAATAATCCATTGGTTAATAGGTCCAGGAACCTAAAAATAATAGCTCATTGAACTCAGTCTTGATAAAAAATTACCCTAGGAGTTTCTCAAAAATCAAAGACCTCAATTTGTCTATAACATAAAACCTGATAACCTACCTTGCATCAATATCATAAAAAGCACACAGACAATCTCACCGCCTCATAAAGCATCCATAAACCTAGGGAAAACCCTCTTGTAGGTTTCCCTTAAACAAATAGAATATTGACCTACAAGGTTCAAAGTCACATGTATGGGTCTCTAGATCTTCCACCTACCCCTACTAATCAAGTTTCACAATAAGGGAATTAGTTCTAACCACCTTGACTATAGTCAATGCACCAGTAAACCCTTTCTAATTAAGATAAAGAAAACATCAACCAATAAGTGTCCAAACTGTCAAGCATCAGACTACTAGGGTCTTGATTCTCTCTAGGTATCCTAATAAGGGAATTTCCCCTTGAGTATCATGATATAAACATAGAAAAGATAACACACTAATCTTCACTAGGTATCTATATATGAAAATACCACCTCAAGGTTTCATCTCACTAAGAATGTCTAGGTAACTATCAAAATCACACTAGGGAATCCAAAAAGATAACTATAATCAAAGGTTGGTTAAGTAAAATGTCATAGTAAGACATATAGGAAACTACATGTTGGTTGTTATTAATTTTAATTAACCACACCTGAATAGGATACACCCACAATGGGTCTATTGAAAAGTATCAATTCCCAATGCTGGCCTATAACGTTGAGCATGCTCACATGATTCGGTTATGTAGAATTTAATTCCAATCTATGTCAGAAAACACCATATATGTTGTTACTAACACTTCAAATAACTTAACCTAAGAATAAAAATCCTATATGGGGTCCAACACATGTGCATCATGTTCCCTATAAACCTAATAGGGTCATTGAACCTCTCGTGCACAAGGAATGATTCATCTACATCATTGTTAAACATGTCACCATGGATTGACATGGACCACCATCATAAAGATACATATGAAATTCATTGAAATTGAGTAGATTGAAACCAAGAACCTATATTAGAATACTCCATTTAATTTTCTATAGAATATTTAAACAATTGGACTCTTTCATCAGTAAAATCACACACTAGAATTCCTATAACATACAAACACTAGGTTTCAAATATAATGGATGAGATACCTCTTTCCATTGCTAGTAAAGCGTCAAAATTAACCACTAGCCTCTCGAAAATGGTTAGGATCCAAAAATCCATAATAAATAATAAATTCATATCACATGTGATTTTCTCAAAGTGAAATTCATAAAGAAATATAACATAACATATCAAGAACATCAATTCCATCTCCTTGGAAACCAAGACTTATTATTGGAACAAGTGTTCTCAATGCACTATTCTGATTTCCATCATATGTTCCAACATATTCTTAACAATCCTATCCACCACATTCCGAATAGTAATTTAATTGTAAAGGAACACCTATAATACCACTTTTTAATGTTATGAATAGGATTCCATTAATCTGGTTCCCCAAGACAGTTCACCATAAAGCCTCAAGAATTATTCTCTATATTCTAAAGGCTACCGACTAGTAGTGAAGGTCTAAGGTGTGTCAGTGGAGAGACTATTCCCTCATATCAGAGTAAGATACATTATAAATAACTAGATAACATCCATAATAGTAAATAAAAAGATTAAAAAATTAATAAATATAAATAAAGACAAATAAAAATGAGATGCAGTAAAGTCTTGGACAACCATCTCATATATATAACACTGATTACCCACTAGTCCAATCACATATATAGAAGTACATTAAAGAAACTAAAATAAAAGTACAAGTATATACTACTAATCTTGATCCAGAACATATACCCGGTGTCCAAGATACTACCAAGATTCTCCAGACCGATCATAATAATCCACATGAGCAACTCTTCTCAATGACGAAGCCATAATATTCATCCCTATCCATCATGTATCCATGATCAACCTGAAAAGAAGACATAATGTTTACAAACACACTGAGGTGCATGTATAATGGGTGAGAAATAAATCTCAATCGGCCACCCCTAATGGTGAACCTATAAACTGTTGTCATAAGTGCATTATCATGATATATGACCATCCTAGTTGAGACATAATAGGAATAATAAATAAAGAAACAAATATCATTTAAGAAGTAAGTATAAAACTGATCCTTGAGTCTACGATCCTGATCTTCTAGAAAACATGCGATTATATATATATCCCTATATATATATATGTGTGTGTGTGTGTGTGTGTTTATTTATATAATTTAGGAGGAAAATAACACGTTAATAAATAGTCCACAATCGATCCTTGGTTCTATAATCCCAATCATCTAGACATCCTATGAATAATATCTTGAGATGGGTGTCATGCCAATCACTCCATGTATAATTAATTCAATCCTTGGTTCCTTAATCTCAATTGGAAAAACCTAATTTAGAAAGCACCAAAAATGTATATGAACAATCTACGTCACCATAAAGGTATACATGTTTTAGCCATGGGTTTAACTTTACTCACCTTTAATCACTATAATGAAGGATTCCAAGTATAATCTATAAGTTCTATAAACAAGGTGATGAAAGGATTCCAAAACAATAAAACTGCATGTTATCCAGTTTTATGTCAAATTACAAGGTCCAAGTCCATAGGAAATCATGACATCACAATTTGGATAATCCATAAGGGGGATAAACCTTAAGAGATATAATAGAATAGTCTTCAGATCCAATATAACACTTAGAATCCATTAAATAATTGGATCAATATCCCCATTCCCAGATAAATTTAGGAAATTTAGTAATGGTGGTTCCCCCTGACTATAGGAAGTATCCGAGGTGTCACTAGAAGAGATCAACATCAATCCTAAAGGATTTCAACAAAGTCCATAACTCATGTGAAGTGAACCCACCCAAAAACCTCTAGAAATCCCATGTACCTTAGCTAATAGGAATCTATAGGGAGACACTTGGTAGAGTGGTTCTCTAGAGAACTCTAAATCCACCTCTAAAATTCCCTAAATAGAGAGGAAATCCAACAAAGAATGGGAATTCCTGAAATAGTAATAATCAATTAGAAATCTCATGAAGCAGATCTAGGAAGTACATTAGGTAATCACCACTATAGAATCATATCACATCAGGCTCATCGACTGTGTGCCATGAAGAACCTATAGTAGTCCCAATATACATTGAATCATGTTAGGCTCATTGAACGAGTTCCATGAATTTTATTTGGAATTCATAGCTACATTAATAGTAACCAAGTTAAAGAATAAATAAAAGAGTGAGGGTGACCAAATGATGAAAATCACCACCAATTCAATAGCCTTATGGGTTTACATGTTTTGTTCATGTTCTAAGGTGAAACATGCTTCAATCTATATGTAAGAACCAACAAATTAGTTTGGGGTTGGTCAAATGCTGAGGCATCCAATGGGTCCCTCTAGTAAAAAAAAACCCGAGGTGAATTCCACTTGGGTTCATCAAGGCTAGTACCTAATCAAAGGAATCTAACATAAGATCTTAAAAAAGAGTAAGTAAACAGAGGCATAGTATGCATGATCCTATAAAATGTTGTATATAAGAGAAGGCATCCTACAAGGGATCCTCTAGGTTGAAATGTAAGTAGATGCATCTTATAGGTGATCCTTGTAAACAACTAATCTCATCGAATCTTAGGCCAGAAGGGAACATCTACCATGGGATATTTCCTCAAAGGAAAATATACAAAATAACTAATCAAGAGGGATAACTCATGGAACTTATTAGATCAATGTCTCAATCTCAATAGATAAGTAATACTATTTACTGGATTAAGAACCTCTCTATTATAGCTCACTCACCCCAAAACACCTATTAGGAGTCCTCAAATCATCCCAAGGGTTCCACCATTGCAATATACATAGAAAAATGATATAAGTAGACAAATCATGTGTCAAATTTTAAATCTAGGGAATAAATACATGAAAATATCTAAAAATGTAGAAATGAGTAGTACATGACATGTATACCCAAGTAAATGGCATGTACTCTCAAAGCCCCACTTGGGTGTGTACTTAAACCAAATATTGTATATAAAGTCCATGAACATGGCATGTAAAACATGTACATGGTGTGTACCTGACACGGGGTACTAACCCATGTAAATCACATGTCTTGTCCATGTATTTAGTCTTGTTTATGTACTTCTAAATGGTGTGTAACCAATATAGGGTATAGTCGTGTACTTTACACGACCAAGTTCCCCTATAAGGGTTGTCTGGACAGGTGCTCGACTTCATGCAAAAGCCCTAATATATGAAGTGTACTCACAATAAAATATATATAATTCTTAAAATTCATCTTACCCAAATGGGAATAACACATAGTGTGTGTTCCTAAACTACATGATGTGTGATTATAATTTTTGAATGACAAACCCTTACAAATGGCATGAAACCCTATTTTTCTCAATAAAAGGTATAGATTAACCCAATAGGGATCATAAAATATCATAAAATGGAATCAAAACTATAAATTAGTAAATATATATTAATTTATAGAAATATATTAAAATGGACTACCTTTGGGTGTAATTTTATGAAGCTTAACTCGTTTTTGTGATCCATAACCGCCGAACGATGATTCGACTCCTCCTGAGATCTATGATGGGTCATCTTTCCCATGTCTATGTTTATATCTCTTTATATTCTTCTACTATTTCATTCATGTTAAATAAATCCCAATGGGGGTGTGTGTGTGTGGGAATTTAGTATAGAAAAGAGAAAAGAAAAAGGTAAAAGAAAATAATAAAAAAATAAAGGGGGGGGAGAAAAAGGGGCCTGAACCCGACCCTGACACCCGACATGAGTTTATGCCTAACCTAGGAAAAGAACCTCCATTATTAACTCAATTATGGAGAAAAAATATCAATATTAATCAAATTTTAAAAAATATTTCTAAACAAACATGTGTGAATAAACTAATATTTAATTAATTAAATATTAATTATTAATTATTCTGTGAAAATTTGACCAACTTAGACTTATACTAAACTCCTACACAATAATTCATGACTTATTAAAGGGAAAATGGAGTGTTTAGTAAAATAATCCAAGATCATCTGATAAGAAAATTTCCTGTTTACCCCTATTTGGAATCTGAAAGAAAAAATTCAGATTTTTTCTCAATTTCACAGTCCATAAAAACAAGGGGTTTTACATAATGTTTGATAAGGTAGATATTAAATAAAGTGGTGATTATTAGAGTATTTTTTATAGAATAATCAACGTAATTATTGTGTTTCATGTTTATGGTAGAAATAAAAAATATGAATGGTGATGTTTAAACTATTTTTGAAAAGAAAACATGCATACAAGTCATCTATTATGGATGAAATTTATTTTGGAAAACTATTTTAAGTATGTGTAGAGAGAAAAATAAAGCCTGATAAAGCTATAAGATAAAGTATCTAGCCATCCATGAAGGAAATAAGTCAAGCTTGATAGCTTTATAACAATAGAGAAAACATGGAGGTGAGTACCAACATAGGTTTTCAATAGCATGGATAATGGGAAGAATCACGAGGTGTATCATGAGAGAAAGAGAACCATGTGAGGTGGCACATGATCCCATAAATTAGGGAGAGACCCTAAGGGGTTTTGGGGGGTTCAATATTATATCACACCTAATAATACAAACAATATTACAATTAATATTTTGATGTTGGATAGTGAAATAATGGGGTACTATTCAAATATAAAAAATTCCAAAAGAATGAAATTTCTCTGTTTCTATCCTTCTTCAACCACTAGCCTATGGAATTCTTATATACATAAAGAACAAAATGTTATGATTATTATCAATTGTATATGAACATTAATATTCATCTATTCCATAAAATATTTTAATGAAAAATTGTGTGGATAACTAATGAAACTTCATGAGAACTAGGGTAAGTTTATATTATTGAAGGTTTGGATAGTCCATCAGAGGTTAACATGATACAAACAAATGTTTGTTTATATCAAACCCTATGGAACTATAAAATTTATTTATTTTAATTATCTTATTTTTTGGTGGAAATATAAATTTATATATTCTTTGGATTTGAATTTATATTTTTTTTGAAATTTTTTCCTGTGCATAGTTTAGGGAACACGGTTTAGGAGAAACCCTCTGGGTACCCTTATGTGGAATGGAAACCTATTTCTTTTATACACTTTTGTCGTGATATATTACACTAAGATACACACAACATGATTCCTAAAGATAAAGAGGCCTAATGTCTTTAGGTAATTAGATATACATCACAATAACTTGAAATAGGCATACAATGACATTACTTAAAAACCCCATAACATTCCCAAAAATTATATTGATCTTATAAAACAGAAAAAGATAACCTAAGGAAATACATAAGAAAGGGGTGCGCTATAATAAAATATAAGGGAATAAGAAAATCATATCATAAATTTAATTAATACATTTGCATCATGAGGTATAACATCGTGACATGCCAAGGTGAGAATCATAATCATGAACATAGAATCATTTTATATAATAATAACATCATGATATCATTGGAATGTGGTAATAATATAAAATATGAAATTATAATAATAATTCAAGGATAACCATAAATTAATTATTGCATAGTGTTCTTAGGATACTTTCCCAAGAACTATACATGATATACCATGATATAAAAACATTATCCAATGAATTGGGGGGGCCATGTAATCTTGACCCCACCCATCACATTCATATCATGTACATGCATTTTAATGCCACATAGATCATGCAACATAAGAACCCCTTTAATAAAAATTTAATCCAATGATTAAGAAGTGTGGGTTATGTAAATTGAATTCCATAATTAATACAGAGTAGGTATAACTAGGTGAATACCATTGAGTGGAAAATGGGGATGGGAATTCACAACATTCAAGTTTGGCAAGTAAATTCATGGAATAATTTTAGCAGTATAATGAGAGTACATAAAGGTTCATGGAAGGTATTAATGAGAGTGAAATGTTGTCTATTACTAATTGGGAATAATAAGTACAATAAATGGATTTAAAAAAAATATTTCAACACGAAAAAATGGAAATTAAATGGATTAATACAAAGAACGTACCTGAATGAAGATAAAGAGGAAAAGAATCCCTTACCTTATGAGGGTGACTCAAAAATGTTGGGAGAAGATTATTAAGATCTTTATAACACTTTGATAGGTATTTATAGAGGGATATTGAGAATAAAATAATCATAAATGGGTTTTTAGTGAAGATAAATGATAGTTTGTGTGAGTATTTATAGAAAAAGAGAGGTGATTTATTTATTTATTTTTAAACTTAGGTTTTATAATCTATATAATAAAATAATCAAAACCACAAATCTTCCTGTGGGTTTTCCTATTATTTTTGAAATAGAGGGGTAAATTCTAATATTTTAAAATTTTAGGAAATAAAATCATTAAAATAATACCATTCCTGACATGGAATTGAGTCATGTTCATAATGATTTTTTGAAAACCTTAATGCATAATATAGGTATTGGAGGATTCATTATGGGTTTTTAAAATTAATAAAATAACTTTAAAACACATTATCTTAAAGGTTAAATCTATTTTTGGTTGTGGTTGAAATTTATAGTATTTATTGCATCATTTTTTGGCTATTCTGGTGTCATAATACATGTATATTTATATCATATTTAATATTTACACAAAAATTTGAATATCAATTTTTTTTGATAAATTTACCATTAGATAATTTCAACATGATAATTTCAAAAAAAATATTTATTTTAAAGAAATAATTTTATAAATATGGTAATTTCCAATTTTAAATAAAAAACTTTATTTATTGAAAAATAATCGTTTTCAAGACACCAAAAACATTCTCACCCTTACAAAAATTACATTGGACTTTATTCACTACAAGAAAACCTCCTCTTAGCAGCAGTTTAAACCGCCGCTATATGGTTTGGCAGCGGTTTACAGAAACCGCCGCTAAACTAAACGTCGGAAATATATTAGCGGTGGTTTTATGCATTTCGCGGCGGTCATAGAAAAGCGTCATAGTACGTCATTTCGCAGCGGTTTTTGGTAAATTTAGCGGCGGTTTTACGGGATATTTAATTAGCGGTGGCTATAATCGCCGTGAAATTCAGGCGTGTCATGCGCCTGCTTAGAGGCAGTTAAAACTGCCACTAATTCCGGCATGATTTCGCGGCGGTTTTAACCGCCTCTAAGTGTATTGTTGATTACATTTTGCGGCAGTTTAAACCGCTGTGAAATATATAAGTGGTAAAAATTTAGCGGTAGTTAAAACCGCCGCGAAATGCTGACCTGAAAAAAAGCATTTCTGCTTATACTGCACCACTTCCCTGAAAGACAAACCAAACAAGAATTCTAAGAAAAATAAAATTCTTAACAACAATTACATGGCCAATTCCTCTTGTAACTAATATGTGAAACATCATTTAATAACATCAAAGGGGCCATGAATTAACATACCACATATCAACTTCTACAGAAAGACATATGGGATTCTCAAACAACAACTAGGAATGATATATCAACTATCACTACTAATATGGGAAACATCATTTCATAAACTTTTCATCACCTAAATACATCGCCTCAACCCCAGAGACATTTATTATCCTGGGACAGAATAGAGCATCAGGAATTTTTGTAGTATTCTGATGCTTATAACGCTAAAAATGATCACCTATCCAACAAAATAATAATTTAAAAGGTTCACTAATTTGATAAGGTATATTAACCTGTTGAAAATTGACATGATGCTGATAAAAATAAGAATGTTTTGGAATGGATAGGTTGAGAGGTTTCCCTTTTACCATTCATTCTTCTATAACCAACATGAAGACCAAGATTCCCAAATGTGAATCCCCAACAGAGAAGAGCCCTCCATTTAAAAACATGGCCAAGTATCCTGCTAACCAAAGACTTAGGGATACATGTAGTCTCACCTGGTATCCCCATGAAGCATACTCTCTATCTTCTAGAGTAGTGAAAAATGATCCCATGACATTACAAACTTGTCGAGAAGGGAATAGATGAGGGCGTACGATAGATGTCTGAGCCCCACTTCCATAAAAGAAGATATTAATCCAATCATTGAATTAAATAATCAAATGCAAGTACAAATCTTTTTTCTACCTCTCCTTTACAATGGAAAGAATGTTTCCTGCTAAGGTCTGAGTCTATTTATTTCCATCCCAAACATTCTCAACGAGAAGGAATTCATCATATGTTTCCACTAATAGAAGTATTCCCCCAAGCTTAAAAATATTTCATAGGCCAATTTCTACCTCACCATGGGCTAGATAAATAGTTTTGGTTCTTAGAAACCATAAACTAATCAACTCACTATGGAATTATGGTTTATGGTATATGATAAACTAAAAAATATATGTCTCCTCGTAATGATGAATAACATGCAATTGATAGGGGAATTTTGTGCAGATCTACCTAACCCAAAATGGCTATGCCCATTCATCAGAGAAATTACCACTAGGGTGCAAATCACACTTTCAGCTCAAGCCACTTTTTTGGTTTTCTAGAGAGAAGATGAGAATGTTTGAGTAAATATGAGAAATTGATTGATGAGTGAGATCATGAATATATGAAACCATGGTGAATTTTTAAATGTATAATATTTCCCTAAGAACGGTGCCACAATTAACTGACTATCCTCAGAAACTATCATTTTAATAGTCAATAGAGAGTGACATCATATGAGACTAAAGGTTGTATTCAAGTGAAGAATAGAACTATCATCCTAATGTCCAAATCTATATAAAGGTAGTTTGTTCAATAGAGGATAATTTTGATGTTCAGTCAGAATAATAACCTTTAAAACATCATTGTTATAAAATACTTTGTATCGATGATTGACATTATGGTTCCAGGAAATAAGGTCTCTCCAGTCTACCACATAAGAAGACATTTGAGAAATAGAGGACATATTTAAAGAGAATAGAGAATATATTAGAAGATATGTAACCATTAAGAGAGAATCAGTTGTGCTAATCAAACAAAATAAGTGCATAACATGGAAAAAATTACGTGGACCACATGATCCATTCTAGGTCACAAAAATCACATAACCCATAATACATATTTTGATCACATGATTTTTCTTAATACATATAATCATGTTACTATGTGAAGGTCACATGAATCACATAAAGATTAGTAGATCATGAAAAAATCCCCAAGAGACAACCGAATCACATAAGATAGACTAATGGCCAAGGGTGTGCATCAAAGTTCAAATAAATTACCATTGATTAGTTCATGGATTGATTAAGTGAGATATTTAGACAAGGTGATCACACAAAGAGGTCAAGTGACATGATCACATGATTAGGTCTCTTGTATGTTTCTTGTGATAAGGTCATGCAAAGTTGTCTTGCAAAACAATCGCACGAGAGAGGAGGTTTTGAGAGCTATGAAGATTCATGTCACAGGTCAAATGACCAGCCTCTCACCCCCTATTTATAGGGAAACTCAAGAAATATGAATGGAATTATAGAAGACCAAAAGATGTTTTTAATTAAAACCATACAAAGCATAAGATACTCATGAAGTCATTTCATACCTCATAACTGAGTCCCTGTTCCTTCGAACATCACTTTTGTGGGGGGGGGGGGGTCATTTTTTGACGCTAGCCAAATGAGCTTTGTATATTTTAGGAACAATGAAATTCCCAAAGAATAGGTATTAATATATACCCAAAGGAAAGAAAATTATATCATGTATACATATAGATTAATCACCTAGGTCACAAGGACCATGTGAACTTCAATGAGGCTCATGATCACATGACCCTAGGAACATCATGCAATGGGGTTATGCAATTCATGTGATCTGTTCCTGATCATGTGAAGCCCCATCAAATAGAACAATTAATCATGTAAGACCCCTCTGATTATTCTTTTTTATCATATGACATGTCATCTAAAAATCTCCCAATATGTTCATAAAATAAAAGTTAGAAAAGAGGGAATCTTCATGGGAAGGGAGTTGCATTGGTTTTTATGTGATGTGGTTACGTGCCTCATAAAAACTATTAATGATCATGAAAATAACCTCTGAAAACCATCTTGATCTAGTGATATCCATTCAACATGTCTATTTGGACATGAAACACCCTAATGAGTCTAATTCCCAATGCCGAATTTACAACAAAAACATCAAAGAGCCTATTACCATAGATCATCTAACCAATGAAACAAACACATCATTATCTTTACCACCTGAGGTTATTGTGATCATTCAAGGTTAGCCACTTAAGCTCCTCCAAGACCAATGGGTTTTTAAAGGTTCCATACACCACACATGTTATATATACAAACCAACCTTTCCCATATTTTTTCAACACATCAACAATACTACTCATGGTCCGATGATGCATCATCACCCTCTCCACCTCCATCTCCTGCTGCCACCTGTAAGAAAATTATATTGAAAATTAAATATTGTTTCATATTTATAATTAAACTTAAAACCAATAAATGTTTTCAAACTAAATTAGTTTGATTTTTTGTGATTTACCTGCTCACCACCACTCGGTGCACTACCACTGGGGGCATATATGCTCATCTGCTGATATAAATCAGTCAACTATTTCTGCATAGTGGATATCTGAGCCCCTTGGTCTTGAACTATGGCTCGTAGAGAAGAAATCTCTCTCTGAGCATCTTCAAGTATGGGCTGACTATAACCAGGAGTAGATGCGGCTGGAATCTCTGTGTATTCTTCTAGATCCTTTGGGAGATCTCATTATGGAGGCCATTCCTTGGTTAGTTGTGGTGCAAAGGATGTCTGTTCTTGAGTTATTTGGTGTTTTCCCTTTCCAAAAACCTGTTATTTTCTAATTTATATCAATATTAATGTTTTTATTATATTCTAGGGCCTTCTTTTTCATCATTGGGTTTTCATTATTGGTGGATCCCATTACGGGAATGTGTGACTTGAGCTTTGAGGTAGGTGGTTCCATCTCTAGCCAATGATAATTAGCCTAATTTCTCTTAATTTATAAGTTGATTTATCAAATTTGAATGACTATTTTCATTTGTTTAAGAAGGGGTTTTTGAGAGAAATGTTTTTCCATGATTTTTGATAAATGAAAATGAAATGGGTACTTTTAAAATATTGAAATTGATTTGTGAAAATGAGCACTTAGGTTACCTTGGGTACTTAGGTGGAAGGTTTATCTTGAGTACATCATCCATGTTTTGTGATTATTAGGAGGTTTTCTCATGGGTATTTCCTTGGTTTCGTAGTCCCATTGTTCTAGGGGACAACTATAAGCATTTTCGGGGGGGTTTACTCATGGGGTATTCCTCTTCTTCCTAGGCATGTGTTATAAGAATTGGATTGTGCACATGATTTATTATGGTATAAGTATTATTCTAGTCTAAACTATAGTGTTCCTTGGTACTTATGCCTCTACTAATTATTTTATTTTGTACTGATTGGATTTCTAAGTTATAATTGATATACATTTTGTACCTACTTTTGTTTAGAACTAGGAAAAATGGAAATGTTTACCCATGTTTTCTATAAAATTTCATTACTGCTTATCATTCCATGTTATATTTAAAATAAGAATACATGAATAGTTATATAGAGGCTTGATATGGAACACCCGGGTGGGATCCTATGGAGGCTGTTAGATCACACCTTGTGCACCTCCTTAGGGTTACGTAGACATTTGTATGTATTCCAATACTAGGAAGGGAAAGGCGCTGAAGTGAGGTGGTGAGGTTTGTGTTAGCTGGTTTTGGGTAGCTGGTGGTGAGATGGAGGGAGTTCATCCACACCATCTCATGGAGTAGTTTTTGGTTTTAGTCTATGTAGTTAGACTTGTTTTCAAAACGTTGACTACTTTTTTAATTGTTATTTTCTACTGTCTTTTGACTATTATGGTATATATATTCCTTTAGTATTCCACATTCCTTTTAATTTTGTGTATACATATATGCAATGTGTTTGATCATGTTGGGATAAATTTTTCCCTTTGTTGTGTTTTTTGATGCATTGGTGCTTGCCTCCAACCCACGAGGATCAGGAATAACCTTTGGGTATGTAACAGAATGGGTCAGTTACCACGTTTGAGGGTTACCCGGGTCAATTCAATACACAACCTCAATGGCAACTCTTCCTAGAATTAAATTAAAGATGAGAGTGACCCCCATATCCAACCTCCTACAGGCCCCGAGTTGATGACTAGAATAGGGGTATAAAAAATAAGGATGAGAGGAATTACCATCATATATACCAATAATAAAAAAAGAATAACACTGAACAACATCATAATATATATATATATATATAAATTTAAATCAACAATAATACTTTAAATAATGAATACGTAAAAAAATAAAAACCCCAAGATAAAAATACCAAATAAATCTCCACGGTAGTGATTTCACAACAAACACCAAGCACAAAGATAGTACGACCCAACTTAGTCACAAAAAATATCCTAGGAATCTTGAATTTTATATATATATGGGGTTTATCATAATATGTATCCTTAGTATGATTATACACAATACCTCCAATGAAAAAGTTAAAGGAGTATAATAACACATCATTGAACAAACAACATAAATAGTAAGCACCTAGTAGGTCAACTATTGAAAATACTCACCAAGACTCGATTACTAAATATCATAATCATGCATAGTAAAATAATATCAGATGAATATGGCACAAAGGCACCCTAAAACCAATTTCTTATTTTTTTCACTATCACACCCTAATATCAAATGTCATATTCTCCCAATATATTTAACATTTATTCCATAGAATACTATATCTCATATTACAACCATACCACAAACCCTATCCATAACATCATCATTAGCCAATAGCCTCTATCACATATCACATATCATCAACACTTCTCAAATCTAGTACTGTTGGGAATCAAAATCATGAAGGACATTAACCTAATTCCCTCCACCTACCATGCACAACCTCTAATATATATCCTTACATCAACACCACAATATCCCATCCCATAAATACCACTTATAGTCCACTATTTTACTTACATCATATCATTATCTCAATACACCATAGGGACTTATAGTGCACCTAGTTTATAATAATCATCAATAACTCAAAGGGGTTTTTAATACGTAATGTACCTTCACATAAATAACCATTAGGGTCTTCTATTTCACTATATAATATAGACGTATGATCTTACCCACCTCAATACATCAAATATAATTCTAAAACTAGAAGGGAGAGTGGGGATGGGGGAGTAGGGATGCACCCATTCCCTCACCAACCCGAATGTTAGGGGAAACAACCTAGTACCCAGAGCTTGTTGGGATTCAAGAAGGGTATCTAACTCAAGTGGGATGTATTAAAAAACCAAAAATAATAATATTTAAGTATATTTATAGACACACATAAGACCAACATAAGACATAAATAAACAAATAGAACTTCTATAGCTAGTAAAAATCACGACACTACTACTACCTCACATTACCATCACTGCCAACTATAACACAATGATCATCCCCACATTTTATACAAAGATCCATAATAAAGATGAATAATTTACCATCATGCCTCATCATTTATCCCATTTATAGATTCATTTCACCAACCATATTACATTATTTATATTTTATATTAATAATATTTAATGACAAACCATGCAGCCATCACCCATATTTTTCCCAACTATTAACCATTAATTAAAAGGCTTATTTTTTTAATATTTACCCATGATCTTTTTTAATTCCATCAAACCCCATGTCATGATCATGATTAAAAACTATATTCCATTCCATAAGGAAACTACCAAACATTCATTTTTCATATAACCAAGTCATGTCCCATAACAACCCACTCATTCCATCTTTCCAACCATGTAAAGGAGGAAATATCCACACTACACAATCCATAATCTCAATTTTATTCCATAATACCACCCATTTAATCTTTTCAACTATGCTCCTCTGTACTCTAGGATTTATATAACTATTCAATATTAACCTATTGTGTCATAAATCATTGAATCCATGTTCAAACCTCCAATGAAACGATCAGCTACCAATCATTCTAAATATTATCACCATGAATGAAGTCTATCAAAATTTCATATATTTCAAACCTAGTTAAATGGATACATAACTAGAAAATACGGGTTGCCGGAGATGGAGGTCGCGGGGTCGCCGGAGACGGAGGTCGCGGGGTCGTCGGAGGTCGCGGGTCGCCGGATGGTTGGGGGTCGCCGGACGGTTGGGGTTCGAGGGTTGCAGGTTTCCGGGGGGGGGGGGGGGGGGGGTAGGGGAAGAAGGGAGAGCGCAGGGGGTTTGGGGGAATGATTGGGGTGGGGGGTAGAGAAGGGTTGGGATTGTTAAAATAAATTTCGGGTTTCGCGGCGGTTTATTAAAAACAGCCACGAAACCTTGCGATGAAAACGTTTAGCGGAGGTTTTGTGAACCGCCGCCACAAAGATGCCGTTAAACCTGGATTTTGTTGTAGTGATTATATTATCATTTATATTTAAATAAATATTATTTAATATGAATATTTTATAAGAATAACATATATTTAAAAAATTCTTGAATTTATCAAAGAAAATTTCATTAATTGAAACTATATATCTATCAAAAATATAATTATTATTTCTTCATATCAAAATCTAATTCTTATCAAACTCATTATATAATTATGTGTATATATAAGGTAATAATGAAAATATAGTCATTATTTTATTAAAAAAAATATACAAATTCATATTTGGGGTTAGATACATAACCCCTTATTACACTAACATACACCCTAAGGGAATGGTGTGAGAAGATGGTACTTTCTTGGGGTGGTTCAACAAACCTGGTTTGGATGGTGATCTATATGATATTTTAATTCTCTCATAAATAGTATTTATCATGTTTCAGTTTTTGAATCTCATATATCCCTTGGTCAAGGGAAAATCCTAGTAATGCCATATCTCTTGGAAAATATGATAAGTGGGATTCATAGGGTATGATCATACTGGTGGAGGATATAGATTCTTTATTTTATGTCAATTAGATTTTATCGTAATCCTTAATAAATAATAAAATTAAAATTTACTATATAATGACTATATTATCAACAACTATGATGCTTAAGGGCCTTTTAAGTCCATCCTACAAATTAATGATATATTTTATAATGGTCTAAAATAAAAAATGAAATATAGTACATGTGCTTTTTATAACTGCTTTACTTAATAAGGAATTTATTCATTTAGAATGGAATTTAATTTATAATAGATCAGGTCATTCCATTATTCCCCCATTATAAATTTCACTCATGAAATTTCATTTCATACACTAAGAAAGATGAGGGTACTTCTGTTTCATCACCTCTTTTGGTTCCCATGTTTCCTCCTCAAACCTATGGTTCTGCAATAATACTTTCAGTAGGTGTCTTATCTTGTTTCATATAACATTGTATCTATGATCTAAATTCTTCACCAACTACTCATTGTATGAAATCTCATTCTCCAATGATACCATCTCTAAATACAGTTCATGTGAGGGGTCTGGTATGTACTTCTTCAAGTGAGATATATGGAACAAATCATGTACTTAAGATAGGTTAGGCCGGAGTGCTAGTAAATATGCCCAAAATTGGATGCAATAAAGGATATAAAATAGGATGATGTATCTAGGACAAAGCTTTAACTTCTTCCCAAACATTATAAATTTTATCCATAGTGATATATAAAGGAACACCTTATCTTCGAATTCAAACTCTAGGTCTCATTGAAGATTTTATACATAGATTTTCTATAAAGTTTTCATGTATTTTATATAAAACTAAATTCTTTGAAACTTATCTTCCATATCTTATAAAAGACAAATTCCAAAAAGCTTACTATCTATAGCTTTATCCTAACATGTTGGATTCTGACACCTCTTTCCATATAGAGCCTCATAAGGTTCCATTTGAATGATATATTATAAATTGTTGTTATATGATGACTATAATAGTGGAAGTTTCTAATACCAAAATACATGGAAATATAATGAACATTATCTATACATATCCCCTAGAGTATCAATGGTCATATCAGACATATCATCAACCTAAGGGTGATAAGTAGTACTGAAACACAGATATGTATCAAATGCTGGCTGAAGGACTCACCAAAACCTCATGGTAAACCACATATCTCGATTAGATATAGTGGAGATTTGTAATCTATATAGTATTACCACTTATCTTATGTATATATTATAAAATTTACCAAGATATAAGTCTTCCTTTATAATTTTTAAGGAAATACATTACCACTAAACTAGATTTATTACCTTCAGGAATCTTTGGGAGTCATATTATGAAATCCATGGTTATGTTTTCCCATTTTCATAATGGTTTGGGAAATGGTTGCATCATACCCTTAGAATTTTATCATCAAGACTTGAATTTCTTGTATACCAAGCATCGAGATAAAAATTTTACAATCTATATATTCATTTCATCCCATTATATTTTTTTCTTTAGATCTCTATACATCTTAGTTCTTCTTGGATGATTAGAGTAGGATGAGCTATGCAAATAATCTAAAAGTTTCCTATTAATTTCTGGTTTTAATGGGACAAACATCTAGGTTACAAACATTATAACTCAATATTTAGTTTTGTTGAACTCCAAAATTTTTTATAGATTTTTATGTAGCATTTTATTATCGTTTTAGGATTCCTTGATTCTATAAATAATGGATCATTGAGTACTTATTTTAGAAAGGTAGGACAAAATTCCTTTTATGATTCCCATATCAATACTTTTCACATACAAGAAGATTGGATTCCTTTAAATCCTCTTCATGGACAGGGTTGCGAGATCCTTTCTACTCATACAATCCATAACATTATTCACCATCATAGTATAGTAATTAATTGAACTATAGTAATCCTTGGTCAACTCTAACCACCTTCATTGGTGTATATTGAGTTACTTTTGTGAAAATATATACTTGAGCCTTTTATGATCTGTATATATGTCACACTTCTCTCCATATAGATAATATTTTCAAACATAAAATAATATGATCATTGGATCCAATTATAGATCATGTGTTGGGTAGTTATCCTCATGAATATTTAATTTTTTGGAGGCATCAAATCACAATTTGTCATTTTTCATGATTAAACAACCCAAATATTTTTGAGAACATTTATAGAGATCACAAATCCTTCCCCAATAATGGGTAATGTTAGGATAGGTTATGTGAATAGACTCTTATTTAACTATTTAAATCTCCCCTCGTATTCATTGGTTCAGAAAAACATTACCCCTTTCAAGTAATATTGTATAGTGGGTTTGAAAATCAAGAGAATTTTCTAACAAATTGATGAAAGTGCCCAAATAATCAAAGGAAAATATAGATATCCATCATATATATTGGTCTAACCCATCCCTCAACATCCTATATCTTCTAAGGATCAATAGATATCCCTTTATTGGTGATAAAATGACCCATGAATGTTACTTTCTCTAGGTATAGGTTTAATTGAGAACTCAACCTCTTGTTTAGGAAGAAGAGAAAAAAATTATTTGAAGAACACATCAAAAATTCTCTTAAAATGGTTATACCATAAAAAAGATATTTTCCTTTTTATAAATCAGTTTATCAAGATATTATTTCTCATAATGAAATAATATCCATTCTCAAAATAATGATTTCGAAGAAGATCTATCATTCTCCTTGAACTTGTATAGAATTAAAGGTCTATTCTGACACATTGGGTGATTTTATTCTCCTAAAAATTTATGTTGGCTCGATATAAGGAAATAAAATCCATATCATGGATTACATATAAATAATTTAAATGTATAATGATAATATTTTCAAGAATAACATTACAAAAAACTTAAAAATGTGATAAAATAGTCATATAAGTTTCACCCAATGATATAAAATCATTTAGGGTGGTAAATCAATTTTCTTAGGTAACTTAATAGATATTATAACGTGGAAGTAATTGAAATAAAAAAATATATAAAAAATTTTGGAGTAGATTTTATGTTTAATTCAATCATCATGATCCATCTCAGTGAATTTCATAACATAGGACCTTCCTTTTTTCCTTTGGTCATAGAGATTTTTGGTGGTCAAAATACATGTTATACCTTGGAATAAATCATTGCATTGGATAATTCCCACATTCCCCACATTTATGTCATAGAACTGTTAATATTAATTTTAATGAAACCTTATTTTCCTCCATTATTTTAATTGTATTCCTCATTTTTCAATAATAATTGGCTACTTTATCACCTATTTTTCCACTCTTAAACATCATCCAGTTTTTTGTGTTACATTTACCTTATCGCCTCTTTCCATATTATTGACACATAGGAAACAACTATTCTTTATTTTATCACTATTATGACATGAAATTACATGATACTCCATCAAACTCTTCTTTGAAATGCTTATAAATTCAGCTATGTGTCAGTTTTTAATCATAATTTGTGATAGATTATTTATCATAATCATAAAATGTCATATTGTAGCTTCCATAATGATAGGAATATCCTTTGGATAGTCATTACCTTTCCCTTATCACTAGTTGTTCACATGTGTCCTCTTATTTACATCCATTTATGAATATAAAGGAAAAATTAGGCTTTAGTATTGTCAAAATATTAAACATATGAAAGGGAAATTAATAACATTTAAAAGATATCCCATAAATGAATTGTATTCCATAACCTAAAAATTTATAGGTTTTAATCTAAGTTATCCATTGTATATTTCCTAACAATAAATTTCATAGGAATTTTTTTCCCATTAAATTGTTTAGTAAATATATTGAAAATTTATGAAATAATATAACTTGATAGATTCAAACCAGGTGTAAAATGAGGCCTCTTTATCATGCACCATGTATAGGTTGAACTAATACCCAAAAAACCCTTTTGGGGTTATCACCCCTAGGTACATCTATTCCAGAATCACATCCACTTATAATATCCATACATGGATTTTGTTTCCTAGAAACCACTCACTCTATAATTTACCAAAAAATAGGTATTTTACCAATATTTAGTATTATCACTATGGTTTTCACTATGGTTTCTAATCCTAATACCAAAAAGTAACTAGAACATTCATTGATATAAACTATAAAAATCCATATCTTTATGCACTTTATTTCACAATCTATTACATTAATAAACACATAACACAATACTAAAAGATAAAGGGGTCTAGTTTATTTGGGTAATTAGATATATATCATAAGAAATTTAATTATATATACAATGACATTAATTAAAAACTCCACAACCAGAGATTAAAATTCCCTTGATCTTTTAAAAGAGCACATGATAACCTGGGGATATATATAAGAAAGTGGGGAACTATATAGCCAAGTAAGAGAATTATTAAATAATAATATAAATTAAATTCATACATGTGACTCAAGAGACATAACATGATGACATAGGAAGGTGAGAATCATAATCATGAACATTAAATCATGATATAAGATGATAACATCAATGAATCATAGGAATATGAAAACAACATAATTATGACATCATAAACATAATTCAAGGATAACCATAGAGACAACATAACATAGTGTTAATAGGATAACAAATCATGGAATATATATGGTATCTCATGAGATAAAAACATTACCTAAGGCATTATAGGGATATATAATTCTAAGCCCCCCTCACATTCATATTATTTATATACATTTTTGTGCAACATAAATCATACAATATAAGAATGTAATTCAGCACATTTAGTCCCATTATTAAGGATAATGGGTTAAATATATGTAATTATCAAATAAATTAATTATATTTACAACTAGGTGAATACCCTTGAAGTGGAAATTTGGTTGGGTATTCACAAAACAATATTTTGGAAAGAAAAATCATGGGATAATTTTGGTAGCATAATAATTGTACATAAAAGTTCATGGAAGAGATTAATGAGAGTGAAAGGTTGAATATAAATACTTGATAATAAAAAATATAGTAAATTGATGTGAAAAAACATATTTCAATTTTAACTATTAGAAATTAAAAGTCTTAATGCAATGAAATTACTTGAATGAAGAGGAAGAAATAACCCCTTGAATTGATAGGACGCCTCTAAGAGCTTGGAAGAATCTTATAGAGATCACCGGAACAACTTGAGTAGTGTTTAGAGAGGTATAAAGAGAGTAAATTCATGTTAAATGTGTTTTTCGTGAAGAGTAATGTGATTTTGAGTGAGTATTTAAAGAAAAATAGAGGGGAATTCTTTATAAATTTATAAACATAGCTTTTTGGACTCTATGTAATAGAATAATCAAAACCAAAATTCTTACCATGGGTTTGCCCATGGTTTCTACCTAAGAGGATTTAATTACTATATTTTATAAGTTTAAGAACCAAAATAACTAAAATAATACCATTTAGGATGTGGATGTTCGTCATGTTCATATTTTTTTCAACCTTAAAGTATAATATTTGTTTCAATTGATTCATTATAGGTTTTTAAAATTAATCAAATAAAATTTAAAACACATTATTCTAGAAGTTAAATCCATTTTTTTTCATTTATACCTTTTATTTATTTATTATATCACTTTTGGGCTATTATGATGTCATAATACATACCATATATTTATGTCGTATTTAATTTTTCACAAAACTTTGACCAGATTATAAAATTATGAATGATTCAGCATTCCATAATTTTGATGTGATGATTTCAAAAATAATATTTCTTTCACATTTTTTTTAAATTTTGTAATTTATACTTCTAAATAAAAATATCTTTATTTGTTGAAAATTACTAGTTATCATGACTCATACTACTTTATGAACCTTATAAAAATTACATGGGACTTTATTATGTTTTAATTTTTATTTAAATAAATATTATTTAATAATTCTATTTCATGGAAATAAAATCTATTTCAAAAATTCTTAAATTCACCAAAAATATTATAACATCCCTATGCCACACTCTCGAATCTGGTGCTAAAATCATTAACTTTACATTTATGGTTTTAATACAGATAAATTTTACCCAAATTTTTCCATCCAAAACTTCCAAAATCAAAACGAAATATTAGATCAATTAAATTTCCAAATACCTTTTATGTTTAAAGATTTAGAGAATTAGGAAAAACTCCTATATAAACAACATTCATGAATTCAAGAGAGTATTTTTTCCACTATACCTAGATTTTTATATTTGATATTAGGTCATCATCATCATCCATATGAAACCCTTATTGACATAATTTATTTAACATCATTCTTGGTAGCCCAGGGAAAAGGAAACATAATAACTGTGATCTAAAATGTTTAGTAATGATAAAAATAAGAATTAAAAATTGAATTTCACTAGTGAGCATTAGAAGGTCAAAATAGTATGGTGATATAATAAAAGTGGATGAGAATAACATAATATAACTCATACCCATAAAACCTGGATCAATAAACATGTGGAATGGAATTAATATTTAACAATGTAACGAATCATGAGCCATGTGATGTTAATATTGATCAAATGAAACATTTAAAACCCATATAAAGCATAAATAAATTGTATTGGTATCTCAAAATATCATCTTCATAACTTATTTTAAATGAGTGTCAAAAATTACTTGGACCTAGTTAAATCTAGAGGAGAAACCCTCTGGTAACTACCTCATTATTTCCTCAAAATACATGGAACATTACCCAATGTATTAGAGTGTTGTCTGGACACACCCATCATATTAGCTATATCAAGATCACCTAGTGCTATCTGGGAGAACCCATTGTATAAGCTATATCAAACTCACCCAATGTTATCTAGGAGCACTCATCATATAAGCTATATCAGGCTCACTAGTGAGGTATAATGGGGATCAACCACTCGTATAAGCTGTATCAATCTCACCCATTCATCATCAATAATTTCCAAGTAGCATTCAATAATAAAAAATTTAAATCCTTTCACTTTTCAATCATAACAATAATCAATTTTATTTCATATCTCAATTAACATGTGGAAAATAAGTGAGTCCACTGACAATATCATAATCTATACAAAGGTAGAATAAAGATGGTATCAATGAAACATATCCCCAATGGAGTGTAAGTAACATAAAGGGTTATTGAAAATGATGAATGGAAATACCATTAAAATATCATTAAAAAAATATTTAGTAAAATAACCATTTCTCTTTGAGCAACATCAAAGTATGTCATCTTTATATGGGAAATTATTTTGAAAGATCATTTGGATCATTTCTTGAGGAAAATATAATTTTCATTTCGAAAAAATGATATAAAATATAAAACATTCTCAAAAATAAAAAAATTTATTTGAGGGTAACCTTTAAAAATTAAAAAGTAAATTTTAAACATTTCTTGGTCATGATGGAGGAAAATTCCATTCTTGCCAATTATTTTAAAGAATATATTCCTTTCATATTTGTAGTAAAATTCAAAAAGTGTCTTATTTAGAAAATGATAAGAAGATTCCATTTAAAATATTTTTCAAAAATACAATTATGGTTAAAAATGAATTAAAAAATCATAATAAAACTTTTTTTTTAAAACATGGATATGAAAGAAAAATGATTTTTGATCAAAGATAAAATTGAAGTAGATTTTTTTAAAAAAAAATTGTCAATAATTTTAAGTAAAAGATTGAGTAAAATGGTACCATTATATGAAAATTTATAGAATAAATATAAGAGAAGAAAATATATGTGGTTCAAGAAAATAGTATCATATTATTTCATCCTAATTAACCTTCAACATAAACGATATCCAAAAGAAAGAAGATTTCATCATAAATCCTTTGGCACTTTGGTAACTCCTCAATTATAAGACTCCAGAAAGAATAACATCAGATGAAATTTAAATATCACAGATATAAGGATATTCATGATATAAAATATCAAATTGGTATTATATAAAACTCATAAAATAAGATAGTTGTATACCGTAACATATGTTCCCAAGAGGATAATTTGAGATGAGCAACCCATACAATGATCATAACGTTGAATTGAGAATTAATCAACGAATTGAATATGGGTATCAAATGTAAATATAGATAAAAGAAGTGGAAATTCAACATAATATAATAAAAATTCATTACACACATAATCTTATAATATCAAAGTAAATAAATAAGTAATATAGCCCATTGAAAAGATATTGAGTTATGAAATTCATTTCCACTTGGTAAATTTCAAATGACATTCAACATGGATAAAATAATTAAAATTTAATGTTAAAATACAATTATTTATGAATTATTAATTATATTTCATGTCAATTGGGAAGTATATACACCATAAAAATGAAATTAGGCACATAACATTAAAATATTCTTCAATAAAGGAAAGATGATAAAAAGTCCCTTACCTTAAGTCTAGACTTTCCTTGTATGTCCTTTAACTCCCATATAAATAAATATATATCAATTATTATATTTATTAATAAACTTTTATAGGTTTATTACGTTATAATTAAGTAATTTATCTTATTTTCTTTTAATTAAATATTTTAATATTTTATCAATTAAGTTGACATGAGGTGTTTTGAGGATGTTCAGTTTTTTATTTCAAAATGGCTTGAGTGAGTTAACTGTGGTCAAAGTGGCAAGTGTTCCAGCATCTATTGATTAAAAATAATAACATTGTTATCATATTTATAAATCAATTATACTTTAGTGACTTTGATTTTTTACTTATAATACTTTTTAATATTTCAAAAAATATTTCTATGACCTAGCGCTGAGTTGGTGTGGGATTTAGGGGTCCAGAGAGCCTTAGAGAGGTGATATTAAAGATATTAAAAATTTTATATCATGTGAAAGAATTTTTTATTTAATTTTGGAAGTAATAATTAGTTTATATGAAGATTTTAAATATGATACCATAGTTGATTATAGAATTCAGGTTTTACCCTAGGTGCAACATAATGTTTATCGGTGTCGGACGCCCGGTTGGAGACATCGTTGGTGAGACGTTGATGTGGGGTTTATTAATTTAATAAAATAAAATTAATAAAACTAACCCCATTTATATTTCAATGTATGGAAGGTGAGGGTAGTTTCTCTCCCATGAAAATATATGGAAAGGAGAGGAACTGAGGTGAGGAGGTGCCACTGGACCCCATTTTTGATGTCGATTGTCACTAGATCGAGGCACAATAGCTTTCAGACATCATTTTGGACTAGAAGCTTCATAATTTTACCATGAGTTAGGTATATTTAATATATTTAGGTACTTATCCCTATTACTTCATTTTTAAGGTTTTAGAGCCCTATTAATACTGTTAGAGATCCTATGGGAGTAGATTTGTGGGTTTCAGGAAGAAATCAAGGGTTTCGGGAGGCTCGCAGGGAATTCCCATTCAGAATTCCGAATCACATGGGATGTAATGGAGGAGAAAACACACCATGTTCTTCTAATTATGGGAATATTATCTTTTGGGGATGAAACTCTATTTACTAGGCTTACATTCCATGTAATGACCCCAGACCATGTGACCAAATACATGGACACACACGATATGTAAGGGGACATGACCATATGGATGTACATAGCTAGATCTTAGGTGTACATGGGACAAAGGACGTGTCCAGGTACATAGAAACATGTCATGATACATGGGAATGAGCTCTTGTACACAGGAATGACCAATGACATGGTCTTGGGCTGGTCCAAGAGGAACTGCCATGTACTGTGGGTACACACCATGTTTGGTGACATAAATATCTGAGTTGTGAATAGGAAATGACACACCCAAGTGCTTGGATGAGGTTACACACCATGCGACCTGGGGAACATGATTCATATTATACTTAAAAATTTCGAGTACCAATAGGGTACATGGTTAAGGGTCGGTTTCAAGAGACACTTCATGTACTATGGGTACATATTATGTAATCCACTCTAATTTTTCTCCCTCAAACATCTTCATCTTCAAGACTTGGATAAAGTCCCATAAGTATCCTATCTTGAGTAGTTTTGTATGTAGAAAATGATGGGGTACATCGTTTTTTCATGAGTGATATAACACGAGGTAATGCTTGTGGGATTCTTGTTAGCAACACATAGATGAGTATCAGTGGGAGAATTACCATGATCCATCCCTATGAGGGAACACTATGGAATTATGTCCTCTATAAAGGATTGTGATCCCCTCAATATGATGACTCTAGATATAGTTTGTGTATCTGTCTGAGAGACTAGGGTGGGATCCTCTAAGACCTTTTCATTCCTAAGTGGGGTTTGAGGTACCATTATGAACCTTGAGCACGATAATTGATCCCCTACTTAAAGGATGAATCTTGCGGGGTTCGCGGTATCATAATGTGTATGATCCCCTACTTAGAGGATGGATCTAGTGGGGTTCGATGTATCATCATGTGTATGATCCCCTACTTGGAGGATAAATATGGACTGGGTTTGTGAGATCTCCCAATAGGATTGAGTGAGATCACCAACCCTTATATCATTTTTTTGTCTCAATAGGGTTTTTGGTGTCCCCCATTAGTCATAGGTGTGATCCCTTATCTTATTATTATGATCCACAGAGTTCCATATTAGGTTCGTGGTGTCCCCCAATGGTCTTGGGTGTGATCCCACATTTATGTGTTGAGGTATTCTAGTTTACAGAAGGGTTTTTTAGTCTACCATGAGACATGTGTGGGATCCCCTAGTTGATTATTTTGATACACTAGGTTTTAATGTGTCTTTATTCATAGAGATACGCAAAGAACATATTTTATTGGATGTATTCCATCTGGGATGGAAGGGTTGTTCCATCATCTTAGTGATACCTGATGAGTGTGATCTCTCAGATGAGTTTTATTTGGGATGGAAAGGTGTGTGGAGTAATTTTTTCTAGACAAGTGATACCTTGAGACTAGAGTATAATCTTATGGTAGGCTGTATGGTTGAGACAATGAGACTTAGAGTATGAGATGAGTATATATGTGTTATTTTTGGATTCCTTAAAATGATGTATCTTTGAAACACCATGTGGAGATTATATTACTAGTCATGTATAGCTGAGGAATGGTCGAGATGGAGTTTCTTATACTCTCTCACATGTTTTTCTCTTTGGTTTGGGGTCTATAAAACTAATTTATTTATGTTTCTCCCTTTTATTTTGGGTCTTTGGGGTGACTACTGGGTAATTTTATACTCACCCCTATGTGGGATATTATATCACATGTCATGTAATTTTCATAAGATAATCCTTTTAAGGGAGTCCTGGAAGGACCTGGAGCAATTTGAGCATATAAAGCTAGAAAAAATAGGTATGTACTGGGGGTTTCATTTGACAGTAATCCCCTCATACTGAGCAGGTTGGACGTTTTTATCAGTTTTTTGTGAGCTTGTATTTTTACCTTTTCACTATTTCAGTAATTTTTATATACTCTAGTTATTGGATATATTTATGCATGTTTTTTTTTCAATTGAATTATTGTCTTTAAACTATTTCATGGATATAGATGTGTGTGTTTGCATACAATTACCATAGGCTAAGGCCTCCATTTTGTGTGATATACCAACTCGACACTAGTTGTTATCCCTAGGCCTATTGAAGGTAGGTTTGGGTTATTCACACTCAAATTATAGTTTAATATGAAGGCCCCATTATTTAAGGTCATGATATATACTTTTAAAACTAATCATGAAATATGGTTATGAAAAATTAACTATGTTATAATCATAGAGATGATAGGTCGTACGTATTCATTAGTAACGTTTCCATTTTTCAACGATCATTTTGGAAAGAAGTTAAGTAATATTTTTATATTTTACATAATGATAATAATATCATAAATTAAATATTATTTCTTTAAATATACTTATATAAATCATCCATGTGATTTGGTAATGAAAAAACAATCACATTGCTTCATGGAGGTGGTAGTCTACACGTACGTATGAGCACCATTATCATTTTTTAATTAGTGGAAAGGTAAGAAATATAATGATATATTATATTTTCATAATTTTAGATATTTTGTTAATATCATAGTTATTTCATATATATCTAATATATACATTAAATTTATCTTTATTACTTTCCATTTAAATAATTAGTGAAAAAGGAATCTCATAGTTTTGTGAGGCGGTAGTTCGTCGTAAATACTAGCGGCACTATTGTTTCCTATATAGGATGTAAAGTAAGAAGTTATATTTGATATAATACCTAAATAATTATAATTATGTCAAAAATATTATATATTTAATTTAAATCAATCATTATAAGTTATCGTGATAGGAAATGATTAAAAAAATTATAATAGTTTGTGAGGTGATAGTCCACTGTACACATGAACTATAGATTCATCTCCCATTTTATGTAAGAGGGGATGTATATAGGTTATGAAATTAACATAATAAAATCTCATTATATTGTATATACTAGTGTTATTATGTAATAATAATTTAAGAATATTGAAAGTAGGTGGAAGAATAAGTAAAATAAAAATGCTCAGTTAAGCACGATACCTCTTCTTTGGAAAACCTCATTAGTTAAGCACAAAAATACTCCTTAGGTAGTATTTATAGTAAAACAATTTGATATTGGTCATGGTTAGGGAATTAAGTAAGGTATTTTTTATGTCTTTTATGATACAAATGTATTTTAATGCATGAAAATGAGAAGAGAGGGGCCGAACTTTTATAAGTTAGGTAAGTGGAACACTTTTAATTTTTAATAATAAAAAGGTGTACCCACGTTTTTCAGATGAAAAAAGGATCCAAAATGAACAATTACAAAGGCTTATACATTATAAGGTCTAAATATGTCCATCAAATATATTTTAGAAAACTTTTTAGGTCATTTTATCCCTTATCTTTTTAGTTTAACATCAGGTAAATCTATTTTTACCTTAGCTGCAATAAAATATTTTTATTATATTCAATATTAATTATGAATTTTTTTACTATATTAGATAATATAAAATATTATTATTCTAAATATGTAATTCATTTTAATAGATTCAATTCTTATAATTTGTAAAATCTAATTTGAAATTAAACTCGCAAACACGACGAAAAATCGGTTCTTCAAGAAGTGTATTGTCAAACATAAGATAATTTAATATTAAATATATGACTAGTAACCATAATTATATGATTTAAAATTAAAATTTTTATATAAATAATGAATAAATTTCATTTAAATCATTCCTAATTAGGGTTATTTAATTAATTATAATAGATAAAAATTATGCACTTTAAAAAAGTTTTCAGAAAAATCCCATTTTTAAACCAAAAAACAATCTTATACTAAAATATAGTATTAAGATAATTTAAATGTAGTTAATTGGAAAAAATATAACTAAATAATATTTATGATACTTTAAATAAAATTCAAATCATATTGGGACTTTTCAATTATTTTTTTAAAGAAATGAAAGTTTTTTAAAAAATCGGTATTTTTCACTATTCACTAGAAAGTCAATATTTTCCAAAAAAAATACCAATATTATCCCAAGTTAATTTCAATATGATTGTTTCAAAACCCAAGATAATTTTATCAAATAATTTTTTTAAAATATCTTGAAATTAATTATAATATTTACTCACAAAAATCAAATTATTGTTTGAAAGAAATATATATTTTATGAGTAAAATTACTTTACTAAAAATTGATTGATTTTAATAAGAATTTATCAATAAATTTATATTTTTTTATGAAATTAATATATATCTATATATATATATTTCATAAATTAGTCAATACTATTCATACCTACTAATTTAATGACTATGTTATAACATTCATATTTAAAATAACATATTTCATGGTTCGTTTAAGCTAGGTTTTGTATGTCTTGTATGCTATAGAGAACAATATTTTTAAAAAAATATAGTTGTCAAAAATAGTGTTTCCATTAAAACTATATATTTTCCAAGAATAAATTTTTTATTTCTTATTATCAGAATATAATTTTATCAAACACATTACATAATCATGTATATGTATAAAGTAATGATGAAAATACAATAATTATTTGATTTATAAGAAAAATATAAAAATTGATACTAAGTTATAGATACATAACCCCTTATTACACCAATTTCATATATAATATTAAGGTATCTTATATTTATACTTTCTTGGGATGGTTTAGTGAACATGGTTTTAGTGGTGATCACCATTATCTTGAACTTATCCTATAAATGGGTTCACTCATGTCTTTGTTGTTGAATCAAGTCTTGGAATTGTTTGAGGAAAAATCCCAGTGATGCCATATCTCTCAAAATATTTGATAAATGGGATTTATATGTTATGATCCAAACGGTCTAGGCTATTTATTATTCCTTCTATGTCAATTATATTTTATCATAACCCTTAATATATAAAAATAATAAAAATTATTATAGAATGACTATATTATCAATAAATATGATTCTTAATAGTATTTTAATCCGACTATAAAAATTATGGATTTATTTTATAATAGTCCAAAATTACAAAAGAAATATAATGCATTTTATTTCTATAATTAAATTACTTAATAAGGCATTTATTAATTCATTAGAGAGTTTCATTTATAAAAGTTTGGATCATTACAAATAGGAGAGTTTTCTGTTTATCTTGATCATGCATGGGGAAACCTTCATGTGTAGTATATATTTTGAATGAATCAAACTAAAAATAGTGAAACTTATCATTCCATAATATTATTTTGGTACACACACTACACATAGTTGAGAAAAATTGTGAAATGTCTTTGATATGTATCTATAGTTTAATAGAGCTATTTTTTCACAGCTAGTTCACAATTAGTAAAACATGTTTCCAAACTGTGTGAAATAGGTTTCCCATTCTAGTGGCTCATGTATGGTTGGGGAATAGTTTAATAAAAATTTCAACCAAACCATGTGAGTTACATAAAATTCTAATTTTTGTTTTATAAATATTCCCCTAAGTCAAATTATGGGGTTTTAACCCCTTTTCTTCCTCCCCCTCAGGTGACTTTTCCAATAATCCCGCTATAGATACTCCTCATTCCTCCATTTGTTATTCTTAAGACTTCCAATCCTACCCCCTTTTATTTATCAAGAAAATATTATTTCATTTATTTAGTTTCCCCTTCGTTATTTCCCCCATTTCTTTATTTTTTGATTTCATCTACTCCTACAAATCCTAGGGTTTATAAGGTTTCAATTTAGGGTTTAGGGTGTCATTTTCAGGGGGGGTTTATTGTCTAGTGAATGCAGGGGACTCCATGAGGCTTTTTGAGTATTCTCTATTGAAAGAGACAACATTTGACTTCAATATCATAGAATAGAGGTTGGATTTTTTATTTTCATAAAATTGGTATAGAATTCTATGCTTGGTGTCTCGAAGATGTTTTATTTATTAATATATGTTAATGTTTGAAGTATAAATCTATTTAATAATGGTTTTATTGAGTTTTCAATTGGAATAAAGATTTTACTTATCATATCATGTGGTAATTTAAATTCAAAGTATTTGTAAATCATTTAAAATGTGATGTATGAAAATGTGTTGACCCAGTTTGGGTCAATAATTCATTTGAAAACAGTTTTTTTAGATTTTTGGGATTTTTTATGAAAAAGTATATGATTATTTAAAAAGATTTCAATTAGTTTAATGTAGGATATTTATGAAACAATTCTTATAAATGGATTTAAATGTTTTATTTTAAAATGTGGTTAGAGTTGAAATTATAAACCATTAAGGAACGAATTGTAACCCTGATTCCTTTTAAAGGACGTTCTCTTTGGCATAATGGAATAATTTATAAATGGCGTGTGTGTGTGTGAACCTCTGGACCCCTTTATTTATTTATGACCCCAAGGGGGATATTTTTTATTTCCTTGATAAGAATTATGTCTCAAGGGGATTTTTATAATATGTGTTATGGATGAGATAATAAAGGGGATGTTTCTTGAAAGGGTTTAGAAGGTGAGTTGATATTTACTACTTTTGATTTATTTTATGACTTTTTAATTACTCACCTACCACTTCTTGACATACATGGGGATCTTAGACATATTAATAAAGTATGACATATTCTTTTATCTAGTTCCAATGAGACAGACAAGATCCCATATGGTTTTTGATACCATAAGGTGTTATTCCATTGGTAAGGGTAGTTGAGAGTAACCACATTGATTATAGACTTAATGAATTTATTTATAGGCCTAAAAATGATTCTAAATTGATATTTATAGGATTTAATCATGATATGTTTAGGAATTTCTTATGTTTACTTTATTATTGTCCTTAGGGAACTTTCTTTCTTTGTATTCCCTAACTTTATTGGCATTAGGGAATAATTTGTCATTTACTTGTCTTATAACAAAATTCCTTAGTTATTTGTTTATGTTTGTACATTTTTATTTTTTGTATGAATGGTTTTATATATTTTAAAAAATTGAATTTATTAAGTGTTCTCAAGAAATGGATTTAAATGGGTGTATTTGATTAAAAGGGGATTGAAAAATAATAAATTATTTTCTAAGTGATTGTTTACATTTAACAATAAAAATAATTGGGAGATTTTTATATATTAATAGATGTGAAATTGGATTTTTTTATGAAATAGAAAAATTATTTTCTACTTTATTACTAACTTGTATAAAACTAAATATCAATTGTAATGAATTTCAAAAACTCTATGGTGATTACCTACTGGGATCAGTTTCACTCACACATTGTATACACCATTCAATGTATGAAACTATTTTGGAATTATTTTATGGTTTCATGGGTTGGTTTTCTTTGTAGAGACTCGGGTTTTGGCCCGGTCAGACTTTGGAATATTTTTATGAAAAATTCCAGAGCTAGGGGCGAAGATGGCATGCGATTCCGAGGCCCGGTTTTCCCAGAATTAATTTTATAAAAATATTAAGTATTTTTATACTATGCACATGGAGGGGGTGTGATGTACCCCAAAAGGTAGCTCCAAACAGAAATCTGAGGGTACGGTTGCGTCCGGAACGTGCCGATTACCCTAGGTGTGGTGTAAATTTGCAGGTACGAGCCTACTGTGGAAAACTCCACCATGGGTGTTTTCGTAATTAAGTGGAAAAGTTTAATTACGAGCGTCGGCTTGAATAAATTTTGAATGGAGTCTCGGATCACAAATCCAAGTCTGCCTTTGCATTCAGAATGGCACGTTTACCCTAAGGGTGACCTTACTTTTGTCTGCATCGGGCATCGGGCGGAGGCGCGTCAGGAGCCGGATATATTTTGAAAAAAATAAATATCTTCTTATATCCCACCCTTGTTGGATGTGGGATGCATAGAGGAGGAGTTCCTACTCCTTCCTCCTCCTTCTCCTCCCCATCTGATGGAGAATCGGTGGCTGAATCCTGTGATCAAGGTGTGTTCGAGCTCGTATTTCGACGGCGGACGTTCCAGGATCGTGCATCGGGAGCTTTGGAGCGCGGATCTAAGCCAGAACGTCGGCGTTTCGCCCGCGAGGTAGGAAGTTTGAGTTTTAATCCCCCGATCCGGTTTGTGTAGAGAATTTCTTCATTTTGATGTCGTAGTAGGGAAGATCACATCCCGAGGGTCACGCCGGTACCCTCGGATCGCAAAACGGACCCCCAGGATGCCCCCGACGGTCCGCAGAAGCTCCGCCGGCGCAGCTCCAGCACGGTGGTGCGCCGGCCCAGCCAGCGGAGCGCGGTGGAACTGGCCACTGCGCGGAAGAGGACCACCATCTAGGGTGGGCCGGTGGCGGCGGGCCGGTCCAGGCCGGCCAGTTCAGGCCGGTCCGACCCTTTTTCATACACAAGGGTTTTTTAAACCCCTGTTTCTTACAATCTGAGTGTCGGATTCGCATGCTATCTACGACGACGTGAACCTGGCGATGAGGAAAAACATTTGGTGTGGGTTAGGGAATTTTAAGGTTCGGTATCGTGGCCCGAGAGATTGAAACGTTGTATAAAATAATGATATTTTATTATTATTCGACTTCGGGCCGTTGTATCTTCTACCCGAAGCATCCGATTGACGTGCCGTTAGTGGCGTTGAGACCCTGATGATACAATGGAATTTTCTTGAGGGTTTCCAGGTGTTGGAACCGAGTTTGGGGTGCGGGCCCCATGAGGCTTGGTTTTGGCATTTGTGGAGAAATGCAACTTTCGCACCAGGAGTCCGATTTTGGAAGATGAATAGTCAATCCTGTGTGTTTTACCAAGAGGATAGGAATGGTGTGATCCGCTTGATGAGTTTTGGGATCGAGGTGTGGCCCCCAACCGAGATGACTACGGTGAATAATTCCTTTTTCACCGGGTGTCCGTTTCAGATGAGCGAGTAGTCGATTCCATGTGTTTTTCTGAGGGGATTGTCGTGGTATGATCCACTTGATGAGTTTGGGGATCGTTGTGTGAGCCCCACGTGGACTAGCTACGGTGAATAGATCCTTTTTCACTGGTCATCCGTTTCGGGCGAGTAAACAGCCTATCCTACGTGTTTTTCCTTGTGGATCGCGATGGTGGCCTCGGTATTGGCTTTGGAGGGGTACGATGTGGCGTTGTTGTTGGTCACTTTGGTTAGCTACATTTAGACCAGAAGTGGTTGAGGGTACTCCCTTGGTTCGTACCTATGAGGGTTCATGCGACATCACAACCATCGTATAGGTTTTTGATCCTCTCAGTGGGATGTTTAATCTGTTTGAGTTGTGGCATCCCTCTGGTGGGCCCAGAGCGGGATCCTATAGCATCGTTTCCCATAGATCAGGTTCTTGGTATCGCTGTGACCGCTTATCCACGGGCAGCGATCCCCTATCTAGCAGGTTAACCCCGTAGGGTTTGTGGTATCATCAGGAATATGATCCCCTATGCGGTGGGCCGTGCTTAGTAGGGTTGTGGCATCGTCGGGTATACGTTCCCCTACTCATCATGAGGTTTATAGTAAGGTTGCAGTATCATTGGTTATACGATCCACTACTCAGTGTGTGGTTTCTGTAGGGTTGAGGAATCATTAGTTCGATCCCCTACAATGCGAGATGTACTAGATAAGGTTTTAGTATCGTCGTGACCATCATGAAATGGGTGATGATCCTCTATCTAAGTGACGTGTTTCTGTCGAGCGCCAAATCAGGTTGTGTAATCCTCCAGCGGATCCTAGGATTGATCCCCTATCTGTGAGATCTTCGAATGCCAGATCGGGTTGTGGTATCCCGCAGTAGACCCTGGGAGTGATCCCCTATATGTGAGATCTTCGCGTACTGGTGTGGGTTCTGGTATCCCCTAGCGTACCCTAGGAGCGATCCCCTATCTAAAGAGTTTGATGTTTATGTTGTTTCAGCAAGGTTTCCTCAGTCACGATATCCGACGAGTGTGATCTATCGGGTGAGCATCTGAGATGTTTGTTTAAAACCTGATGTATTGTATCTCTTAGACGAGTGTCTTTTGGGATGATAGTGATCATGGAGTGTGATCTCCTGGTTGTGGATAGTTTCTAGTGATGAGTTCATTACCTCATGTGGCTTGGTGCGTGAGCTGGGTATATCTGGTATGTTCAAGTTGTATGTATGGGCATACACCTAGATTGAGTTGACTAGTTGTGTTTAGCCGAGGTTGGTCATGAGATGGAGTTTATCTCTCATCTAGGTTCCCTCTGGCTGGGATGAGCGGACTGTTTACTTTCAGTTTCTCTCTTTTGTTTTGGGTTTTTGGGGTGCCTACTGAGTATTGTTATACTCACCCCTATACAGGATTTTCCCAAACATGTTTGTGTCTTGTGCAGACCACGGGACTTTCAACGGAGTCCCAAGAGAACTCGGAGCAGGCACAACTTAGTGAGTGGGTTTGACCGGGGGTTTTACCAAAGCTGTTCCAAGGAGCTTACCGGCAGGTGTTTTGGCAGTGTTTTCCCTCCTTTAGAGCAGGTTAAACTCTTTTGTAGTTTTCTTTTGGTGGGCCCTTTTTTCCCTTTTTGTACTTTTTTTTGTTGCTCTTTGGTTTGGGATAGATTTCATGCATGCATTTTCTATTGAGTTTTATATATATCTCGACACTGTTGCATGGAGGGGTGTGTGGGTGTGTGTGTACAGGTACCTTGGGATAATGCCTCCCATGTGTGTGATAGCCTACTCGGCGCTAGATGCCAACCCTTGGCCTATTGGAGGTGGAATTGGGGTGTCTCGGCATGAGCCCCATTGGTTTGGGACGTGTCAGAGTGGTATCAGAGGAGGTTCCACCTTTGGGATCTCAGAGCGTAGCTAGTCTAGCTGTGAGTTTGGTTTGGGTTTCATAACAGCAGTGTTAGGATGTTTCGAATTCATCTTTCAGGCCAGGGACTCCTGTGTTGGTGCGGCGGCCGACGTATCCATACACCAGGACTCTGATAACCTGCCTTTCGACTCAGATGTTTGGACACTAGTCGCAGGGACATAACGGTACATGCATCATATAGGACCGGTTTTTGGGTTTTCCCTTGTCCTTCTTGAGTCATCTCACCAGATATACTCTTTTATTGTGGTTCGTCGTGAATGTATTTCAGGATGTATCCATGAAGAAACCCAGTGAGGGTTCCACAGCTGGATTTTGGTGATGATCCACCAAATGTAGAGGCTTTCGACCAGGGCCCAGGTTCTGATGCTGGACCTCCAGGTGGTCTGCCAGTTGAGCAACCACCTGTCGAGCAGCTGGTTGTGCTGGCAGTGTAGGACGTGGTTGCGCGCAGGCTGAGTGCATTGCACGAGTTCCAGAGCCAGCAACCTCTGAGGTTTCGGGGTGATCCAGACCCCCAGGCAGCTGATGAATGGCTTGAGACAGTCACCCATGTTTTCCACCTGGCGAGGACACCCCCAGATCAAATGGTGGTCCTAGCGGTGATCCTTCTTCATGGTTCAAACGGGAGATGGTGGAGCCTAGTGATGTAGTCCCACGATGAGGAGACGCTCATGTGGACAGAGTTTGAGCGGCTCTTCAGGGAAGAGTTCTATCCGGTGATGCTGAGGTCAGTTCAGATCCAGGAGATTTTGCAGCTTCGGCAGGAAGGCATGACTGTGCCGGAGTACTCAACAAGGTTTACAGACCTGTCTCACTACTCCCTGTATATGGTTCGAGACCCGTTCATTAGGGCTCAGAACTTAGAGCAGGGCTAACGTAGGGACATCCGAGCAAGTGTGGTTTCCTTGTTCATGCCCACCTATGCTGGCGTGCTGGAGCGAGCATTGGTTGTGGAGAGCTTTTTGGCAGATCAGATTCCCCCTGGTAGTGCAGGACACACGAGAGCTGAGACTTCGTCAGTCAGATCGGCATCTGGTATCCGACGATAGACTCAGGGGCCCGGTCATGGGTGACATTTCAGGAGGTGATACCAGGATGGAGGATCTGAGGCTCAGGGGTCACAGGGCTCGCAGGAGTGTTTTGGTCAGCCACAGGAGAGGTGGTGTTACGCTTATGACGGTTGGGGACATCTTTATAGAGATTGTCTAACCCGTCGTGCAACTGAGAGGGAACCGGTCGCTAGATCGCCTTGGCAGAGGCAGCGTCTCATATAAGGAGGTCCGCAGGGCGGTAGACATGGAGACGGAGCTGGTGCAGCAATAGGAGGTGGTAGGCGGTATCAGTTACCACCGCCCCCACCCCTAGGAGGTCCACGCTAAGGTCATGGAGCTTGTGGCCGAGGGAGATGACAACTGTATGCCCTAGAGGGTGTTGACCTAGAGGCTCCGTGAATGGATTGAGGTAAGCCTTTTGTCCTTTCTACTTGCTGTAGTAGTTTGATAGACACTATTTAGTGGTACTCTTTCCTTTCCATTGCTGGCTCGAGTCTTTGTTCAAGGCGTTTGTAAGACCCTGTGTGGGTGTTGTTCGACGTGCTTCAAATGCGTGAGGAAAAGAGATCCTTCCCCCACTGAGACATGTTTTTCTGACATGATTAAAATAGTGCGGGCGAGTTAGTCCCGCCCAAAGAGGATAGTGTTGAGGTGTGGTGGATGAGTCCCTCTGACTTATGTGTTCAGGCATGAGTGTTTTTTGGTGAACACGCTAGCGTGGGAGACCCAGTTGAGAGTCAATTCTCTTTCCTTGTTCTTATGGATTTTTGGAGAAGAAAAGTTCAATGGGGTGAGGACGTAGTGACTTGGATTTTGGCCCTGTCAGACTTTGGAATATTTCAATGAAAATTTCAGAGCAAGGCACAAAGAAAACATGCGATTCTGAGGCCCGGTGTGCCCGAAATTAATTTTATAAAAATATTAAGTATTTTTATACTATGAACATGGAGGGGGTGTGATATCTCCCAAACAGTAGCTCATAATTGGAATATGAGGGCACAGTTTCGTCCAGAACGTGCCGTTTACCCTAGGCGAGGTGCAAACTTTGCGGGCGCAGGCCTGATGTGGAAAAAGCCACCAGGGGCATTTTTGTAATTAAGTAGAAAAGTTTAATTATGAGCATCAACTCGAATAACTTCTGAACAAAGTCTCGGATCACAAATACAAGTCCGCAGTTGCATTCAGAACAACACGTTTACCCTAAGGGCGACCTTACTTTTGTCTGCATCGGGCATCTGGTGAAGGCACATCGGGAGCCAGAGATATTTAAAAATTAATAAATATCTTCTTATCTCCCCCCTTGTTGAACGTGGGAAGTGCATAGGAGGATTTCCTCCTTCTTCCTTCTCCTTATCCTCCCCTTCTGACGGCGAATCGACGGCCGAATCGCACGATCAAGGGGTCGTTGAGCTTGGATTTAGATGGCGGATGTTCCAGGATCGTGTAACGGGAGCTTTGGAGCGCAGATCTAAGCCAGAACGTCAGAGTTTTTCCCAAAAGGTAAAAGGTTTGAGTTTTAATCCCCTAATCCCATTTTTTTTGCAAATTGCTTCGTTTTGATGTCGTAGCAGGGAATATCGTGTCCTGAAGGTCGCACCAGTACCTTCGGATCGCAAAACGGACCACTTGGGTGCCCCAAACGGTCCGCGGACGCTCTGATGACGCGAAGACACCGGCGGAACCGTGGCGGCCCGATGCCCATGGAAGTGGTGCACCGGCGGAGTGCAGCGGTGCTGGGCGCCGTGCGGCGGAGGGCTGCCAGCCAGGGCGGGTCGACGACGGCGGGCCGGTTCGACCCCTTTTTCATACACGTGGGTTTCTAAAGTCCCCATTTCATGCAATCCGGGAGTCGGATTCGCTTGCCGTCTGTGGAAACGTGACCCTGGAGACAAGGAAAACCTTTCTGTGTGGGTTTGGGAATTTTGAGGTTTGGGATCGTGGACCGGGAGCTTGATGCATCGAATAAAATATTGATATTTTATTATTATTCGACTTCGGGCCGTTGTATCTTCTACCCGAAGCGTCTGATTGATGTGATGTCAGTGTAGTTGAGAACTTGATGATACAATTCACTTTTATTGAGGGTTTTCAAGTGTTGGGACCGAGTTTGGGGTGCGGGCCCCACGAGGCTGGGTTTTGGTGTTTGTGGAGAAACACAACTTTCACACCAAGAGTCCGATTTTGGTGGATGAATAGTCGATCCTATGTGTTTTTCCTAGAGGATCACAATGGTGTGATACAATCGATGAGTTTTATGATCGAGGTGTGGGCCCCGCCCGAGATGGCTATAATGAATAGTGGATTTTGCACCGGGTGTCCGTTTCGGACGAGTGAGTAGTCGATTCTGTGTGTTTTTCTAAGGGAATCGCCATGACATGATCTTCTTGATGAGTTCCAAGATTGTTGTGTGGGCCCCGCACGGTCTGGCTACAGTGAATAGAGCCTTTTTGACCGGTTATCTGTTTCGGGCGAGTAAACAACCTATTCTGTGTGTTTTTCCGCATGGATCGTGATGGTGGCCTCGATATCAGCCTTATAGGTGCGCGATGTGGCGTTTTTACGGGTTCGCTTGGGTTAGTGACATTTGGACCAGATGTGGTTAAGGGTACTCCCTTGGTTCGTACCTATGAGGGTTCACGCAGAATCACAACCATCGTATAGGTTTGTGATCCTCTCGATGGAATGTTTAATCAATTAGAGTTGTGGAATCTCTCCGGTGGGCCTAGAGTGGGATCCTATAGCATCATTTTTCCTAGATCGGGTTCTTGGTATCACTGCGACCGCTTATCCACGGGCGGTGCTCCCCTATCTAGTAGGTTAACCCTGTAGGGTTTCTGGCATCATCGGTAATATGACCCCCTACGCAGTGGGCCATGCTCAGTAGGGTTGTGGCATCGTCAGGTATACAATCCCCTACTCTGCATGAGGTTGATAGTAGGGTTGTGGTATCATTGGTTATATGATCCCCTACTCAGTGCGTGGTTTCTGTAGGGTTGCGGCATCGTCAGTTTGATCCCCTATAGCGCAAGATGTACCAGATAGGGTTTCGGTATCGTCATGATCAACATGACATAGGTAACGATCCTCTATCTGAGTGACGTGTTTCTGTTGAGTGCCAGATCGGGTTGTGGTATCCCCCAGCAGATCCTAGGAGTGATCCCCTATCTATGAGATCTATGAATGCCAGATCGGGTTGTGGTATCCCCCAGCAGACCCTGGGAGTGATCCCCTATCTGTGAGATCTTAACCAACTGTTGTGGGTTCTGGTATCCCCTAGCAGACCCTATGAGCGATCCCCTATACGAGGAGTTTAGTGTTTATGTTGTTTCCGTGAGGTTTCCTCAGTGACGATATCCGACGAGTGTGATCTCTCAGGTGAGCGTCTGAGATGTTTGTGTGAAACCCGATGGAGTGTATCTCCTAGATTAGTGTCATCTGGGATGACAGTGATCATGGAGTGTGCTCTCCTGGTTGTGGACAATTTCTGGTGATGAGGTCGTTACCTCATGTGGCTTGGTGCGTGAGCTGGGTATATCTAGATTGTTCAAGGTGTATGTATGGGCATACACCTAGATTGAGCTGAGTAGTTGTGTTTAGCCGAGGTTGGTCACGAGATGGAGTTTCTCTCTCGTTTGGGTTCCCTCTGGATGGGATGATTGGACTGCTGCCTTTCAGTTGATCTCTTTTGTTTTGGGTTTTTGGGGTGGCTACTGATTATTGTTATACTCACCCCTGCACGGGCTTTGCCCACACATGTTTGTGTCTTGTGCAGACTACAGGCCTTTCGACAGAGTCCGAGGAGGACCTGGAGCAGGCAGAGCTTAGTGAGCAAGTTTGACCTGGGTGTTTACCAGAGCTATGTAGAGGCGCTTACCAGCAGGTGTTTTGGTAGTGTTTTCCCTACTTCTAAGCAGGTTGGACACTTTTTTAGTTTTCTTTTGGTGGTCCCTCTTTTACCCTTTTTTTACTTTTGTTGTTGCTCTTTGGTTTGGGATAGATTGCGTGCATGCATTTTCTTTTCAGTTTTATATATATCTCCGCACTGTTGCATGAAGATTTATGTGGGTGTGTGTGTAACGGTACCTTGGGCTAATGCCTCCCATGTGTGTGATAGCCTACTCGGTGCTAGACGCCATCCCCTAGCCTATTGGAGCTGGGCTTGGGGTGTCGCGGCTCGAGCCCCATTGGGTCGGGATGTGTGATACTTCTAGTGGGGTTGTTCAGGTTGATGATTAGAATGGGATGTGGAAAGACATAAAGGGTCACATAAAGATAGTAGCAGTTTCATTTTTATTCTTTTGGAATGTTTATGTTTCATCCTATGTCTCAAGATCTTATTTAGATTTGTTTATTTATTCTTTTATCTTAATTCATATTCAATTTTTGTAGGCTTCGTTTTTCATTTTTTGATATGTCTCCTTGTATTTACACTATTTACTATGATTTTATGATTTATTATAGATGTATTAGTTTGTTACTTGGGGTGTAATCACTCCCATTGGATTTGTTCTAAGACACTGACACTAATTTCTAGCCATGGTTGATTATGAATATGCCTCGGGTATGTCATGTGCCACTTTGGGTGTACAATGGATAAATGTACTAGAGTTAGATTATAAAAAAATGATGTCAGAGCACACCCTTTTGTTATTTGGGGTTTGTCTAGGTAGTCTTGAGACCAGGATTATCATAAGGACTTGGGTGGAGGGTGTGTGAGAGTGCTTTACTAGATCTTATTCACACTAAACAATGAGTTTACATGGGTGTATGGGGTAAGAGTATTGATTTTATGTTTTTTTATGGATATATTTGATGAATTTTGAAATGTTGTGATTATTAATGGGCCCTCGATGAGTGTGTCGATGATTTAAAGGGTCATTTTATGTTTCAAAGGGAAAAAAATGTTGAATGGACCTAGAATAAATGGTTAAACATCATGATCTAGTAAACCATGTGGTGCCCATATGTAATGGTCATGCACCATGACTATGTTTATCACATGGTTGGAACATGGTTTACCAGCTTGTGTAAAAAAATCATGTGTAATTCTATTTCATCCCCAGATTTTTTTTGTTTACCTTTTTTTTTCAAATCAATACTAATAGTGTATACGATTTACTTGATGATAAATAAGGGAGATTTTATGGTGAACTTACGTTTATTTAATATATTTTTATATTATGATTATACTAGAATACTTGTATTTCACTTTAGGGATTTTTTATGCTTTTATAAAATGGAATTTTTATGGAAAAATAAATCTTATGTGATGTTTTATTTTTAAAACTAATTTCAAAAAGATTTTGAAGATATTATAGGTTTTATTTATGAAATATTGGTTTATATTTTGAAAATTGATATTAAATTTTATTTTCTAATGGATTCTAAGTTATGTTGAGTAATTTAATTTTTTTTATCTAAAATGAGTTAATAGGATTTATTTTGAATGAGGAAGGTTCTTAGTTTGAAAATTGATGTTGTTAAATTATTAAATTTCAAAGGATGATGTTTTGAAATTCTTTATTTAATGCATTTTAAATGAAAATCGATTTCAAAATAGAATTTTGAAATAAATTTAGAGTTTAAAAAGGGATTTTATGAAAATATAAAATGAAGAAATATATTATAAAGCATATATGTTAGGAAAAAAGAATTTTTGCAATGTATTTTTTTGGAAAATGGGTGCTTCAGGTTTGTTCCTTCAAGAATGATTAAATAAATTTAGGGGAATGAGAAGATGTGATCATGTTCCATGATGATTTATATATTCCTTCCAAAAAGGTTTTAGTGAATATTATATTTTCCTCCTCAGCCCTAGGTGTAATCCTTAAAGTTGGATGACATACCTAGATTCTAAGTGGATTAGTGGACCCAGAGCTTCTTTTTCAATGTAGGACTTCTTAGGTTATCACCTTTATTCTCTTTGCAGTGATCTATGTTATGATGAAATGGTGATTTGGTTTAATGTACTGGGATTTACCCTTAGTTTTAAAGTCTTGTCGGTGTGTTCTTGGGTGGTCATGTTGGTATATTTTTAGATACATTTATGTTTTTCTTATAGGAAGAGGGTGGTTGTATGTTTTATGATATTTATTTTAGTTTATAAAGAGGATTTATTAGTTACTCTTTTATGGATAGTGATTAATTATATATCATTGTGTGAACATTATGTCTTGTGTGGATTCTATTGGGTTTTTTGTTTAGTGAATTTATAGCTATTTAATTTTCCTTATATAGAGTTTTGAGTGTTTTATTATGTTACAACTATTTTCAGGTTGGATTCTTAATGAGTTGAGCATGGGTGATATTTAGGTCAGTGATTGGGTAACTGGGATGTGTATTTCTATAGTATCTTTGAACACTTGGTGGTTATTGATATTTTGGATTCTCCATGGGATGAGGTATGAGATTTAAGGTCCTAGTTTAATTACTGAGTGATATGACCCATGTCAGGTGTATATGTTATTTTTCATTTATTAAGGCATGATTATAAGTTTTTCCTCATAGTTTTCAATCCTTATTGATCTCTGTGATGGATTTTTTATGGATGTAAAGATCCATTTGATATGTGTTAACCTTAGGAGTAAGTTCAAGTTATTTGATGACTACTCAAGTTCAATGGAATTGGTTGTTTCTTAGGATGTTCTTGGATATGTTCTCTCATTGTAAACATTTTTTCCTCATGGTGTGTTCCCTCATTATTCCACCATTTAGAGAATTTTTAAATAATCCATAGGAATATGATTAGTCTCATTTTATCTTATGTTTTTATTCATGATCATATAAACATTTTCTTAGATATATTTCACGGATTTTTAATGAAATACGCTAAATTTTTAAGGAAATTAATTATCACCCATTTAAATTTATTGGATTTTGGAGTCTTGGAGAGTCATACAATGAAATATATGGTTATATTTTTCCATTTTCATACTGATTCGGGAAATAGTTGCATCATACCCTTATAGTATTGTCATCCATACTTTACTTGTTGGCATACCAATAATTGAGATAACAATTTTGAAATATATCTATTCATGTTATCCCATTAGAAGTTTTCCATTAGATATATATACATATTAGTTCATTCTAGATTAATAGAGAAGGATGAGATATGTGCATCATCTAGAGGTTTCCTCTTCAATTCTAGTTTTGATGGGATACACATATAGGTTCCAAAAATTATAACTCAATATTTAGCATTGTTGAACTCTGTAATATTTTCTACCATTTATTGTATCTCATTATAATCTTTTTAGGCCTCCTTTATTCTCTCTATAATTAATGATTGTGTAGTTTTTTGAGAAAGGTTGGATAAAGTTACTTTTATGATTCATATATCCACCCTTTTCATTTCCAATAATATTAGATTCCTTTCCATCCTTATCATGGATATAGTTGTGGGATCCTTTATAATTAGAGAATCTGTAAGTTTATTCACCTTCATAGGATGGTAATTAATTTAATTTTCATAATCCTTTATCATCTCTAACCACGATCTTTAGTGCATATTGAGTTAATTTTGTGTGAATATATACTTGAAGATTTTATGACCTGTATATATGTCACACTTATCCTCATATAGATAATATTGAAAAATCTTCAATACAATGATCACTATATCCAATTATAGATTATGTGCCATGTAGTTATGCTCATGGATCTTTAATTAATGGGAGGCATAAACTATCACTTTTTCATTTTTCTTGAGTAGAAAACCCAAACATTTTTGGAAACACTTCTATAGATCACAAATACTTCTCCACTATTTTGTAATGTGAGAACAAGTATAGTGGCTACCCTCTTCTTTAAATATTTACATCTCCCCTTACATTTATTTATTTAGACAAACTTTACGCCTTTTTAGTAATCTTGGTTAGTGGGTTTGAAAACTGAGATATTTTTATCATAAATCAAAAATAGTACCCATATAATATAAGGAAAATATATATCTTTCTTATATCATCTAAGTTTTTATTGATATCCCATTACTAGTGATAAAATTCCACAAGAATATTACTTTCTCTATAAATAAGTTTGATTAAGAACTCAACCTATCATTTAGGAAGAAGACCAGGAAATTATTCAGGAACACATCAGAAAATTATTTTATAATGGTTATGCTATCAAAGATGATATTTTCTATAGTTTCAAAAATTTTATCTTGATATTATTTCACATAATTAAATAATATCAACGATTGAGATAATTTTTCCAAATAAGATCCATCATTCTCCCTACACTTGTATAGGACTAGAGGGAAATTCATAATACATAAGGTGATTTTATTCTCCCAAAATTATGTTGGATCTATATAAGGAAATCCAATCCATATCTAGGATTAAATCAAATTAGTTTAAAGGGATAATTATAATTTTTCAAGAATAAAATTTCCACAAACATCATCTTGTGATAAAATAATTATATAAGTTTTCCCTGATGATATAAAATCATTTGGGGTGGTGACTCAATGTTCTTAGAAAATATACTACATATGATAAAATTAAATTAATAAAAATAAAAAAATACATGAAAAAATTTATATTAGAGGTTAAGTGTACTTCAATCATCGTGATCCATCCTGATTATTTTCATAACATAGTAGCTTTTTCTCTTGGTCATGGAGATTTTTGGTGCTCAAAATCCTTGTTATCACTTGGAATACAACATTGTCTTAGATAATTATGTAGTTCCACAAATTTATGTCATATAACTCTTAATGGAACTTTCAATTAAAGGTTATGTCTCTTCATTATATTAATTGGATTATTCATTATTACAAAGTAATTAGCTAATTTATTCCCTATTTTTCCACACTTAAGAATCTTCCAATTTTTGTGACATTTTCCTTGGTACCTTTGACCATATTTTTAACACATTTAAAATATAATATTATTTCTTTTATCACCTTTATCACATGAAATTTAATGATATTATATCCTTTTCTTCTTTTACATGCTTTTAAATTAAATTATGTGATATATTTTCATCATAATTTTTGATAGATGGTTTATAATAATCATAAAATGTCTTAATTTATCTCTATTCATGTTAGGAATCTCCTTGGGATAGTCATCACCTTTCCCATCACCCTAGTTGTTCACAAAATTCCTCCTATTTCTAGACATTGACCAACATAAAGGGGAAATTATAAATGTGTATTTTTAAAATTCTAAACATATAAAAGGGTAATTAATAAAATTTAATGGATAACCAATAAATTAATTTTATTCCTTAAATTATGAATTTCTAGGTTTCAATTTAAGTTATCCAAATTCTATTTCCTAACATTAAATTTTATAATAATGTTTCACATTCATAATGGTTATTAACGATTTTGTGAATTTAAAAAATAATATCCCTTGGTAGTTTCAAACCAAGTGTACAACAAGGCCGCTTTGTTATACACAATGTACATGTTGAGTTAATAACCAACGATCCCTTTTGTGGTTATCACCCCTAGGTATATTAATTCCAGAGCCACATCAACTTTTCCTATCAAAACATATTTTTTTATAAGAAACTACTTTCTCTATAATTTACTAAACAATTATGGGATGTTTTCCAATATTTATTATTATCCTTATGGTTTTCACTAAGGTTTCTAATCCCAGTAACCAAAAATAACTAAACCTTGATTTGATACCAACTATATAAACCCATATCTTCATGCACATTATTTACTAATCTATTACATTAAGATACATATAACAAAATCCTAAAATATGGAAAGGCCTAGTGTATTTGGCTAATTATATATACATAATAATAAATTAATATATATATATATATAATGACATTAATTAAAAACTCCATAAAATGCCCTTAAGATTCCATTAATATTTTAAATCTGCATAGGATAACCTGGGGATGTATATTAGAAAGGGCTTAGCTATATAGCCCAGTAAGAGAATAATTAAATAATAGTAGAAAGTAAATTCATACATGTGAGTCAAGAGACATAACATGATAACATATAAAGGTGTGAGTCATAATCATGACTATTAAAGCATGATATAAGATGATAACATCAAGGCATCATAGGAATGTGCAAAACACATAAACATGAAGTCATTAGTATAATTCAATGATAAAAATAGATACATCAAAACATAGTGTTCTTAGGATAACATACCGTTCAACATACATTCAATCTCATGATAAAAAAGCATTACCTATTTCATTGGTGGGCTGTATAATTCCATGACTTTACATCACATTCTTATTATGTATATTCATTTTTAAGAACCATAAATCATAAAATAAAAGAACTTATTTCATTAAATTTAGTCATATTATTAAAGAATGTGGTTTAAATAAATGTATGTGTAAAATAAATGAAGTATAGTTATAACTAGGTGAATACCCTTGAGTGGAAATGGGGATGGGTATTCACAACACAAAATTTTGGCAAGGAAAATCATGGGATAACTTTAAGAGCATTACAGGTGTACATAAATGTTCATGTAAGGGATTAATGAGAATGAAAAGAGGTATAAAATAACTTTATAATAAAAAATATGGTAATGTGATGTGAAAAAATATATGTCAACATGAACAATTAGAAGTAAAAATTCTCAATACAAAGAAAGTACTTGAATAAAGAGGAGGAAAGGAATTCCTAATATTGAGAGCGTGCCTCTAAAATCTTGGAAGGATATTCTTAAGATATTCGGAAGAAATTAAGAGAAATTTATAATGGGATAAAGAGAGGAAATTCATGATGAATGTGTTTTTTATTAAAGAGGAATGGATGTTTCGGTGAGTATCTATAGGAAAACAGAAGGGAATTATTTATTAATTTCTAAACATAGGTTTTGGAATCTAAGTAATAAAAAACTCTAAAAAAATATTAACATTGTTTTCCCATGGTTTCTTCCAATGAGGATTTAATTATATTATTTTATAAGTTTATGAACTGAAATCATTAAAATAATATCATTCATGATGCGGAAGCACTCCATGTTCATAAAGAATTGTTTTTAAATACTTAAAGCATAATATAGGTTTTGGTGGATTCATTATAGATTTTTAAAATTAATCAAATAACATTAAAGAACACATTATTTTAAAAATAAAATCCATTTTTTGTTTTTTATACCTTTTATAGTATTTTTTATATCAGTTTTGGGCTACTTTGATGTCATAATACATACCATATATTTATATCATATTTAACTTATTGCCAAAAAATTGACTGTATTGGAATTTTTTTTAATGATTAACCATTAGATAATTTTGATGTGATTATTTTAAAAATGGTATTTATTTTACAAAAATAATTTATTAATTATAGTAATTCCGGATTTTAAATAAAAAATATTTATTTATGGAAAAATAATAGTTTTCAGGACACAAATAAATTTCTGAAACTTATAAAAATTACATGGGATTATATTATATTTTTATTTATATTTAAATAAATATTATTTAGTAATGATATTTCATAAAAATAAAATATATTTAATAAATTGTTAAATTTATAAAAAATAGTATAATAGCCTTGAACCCACACTCTTGGATCTGGTGCTAAAATCATAAACATTACATTTCTATCTTTGATGCCAATAAATGTGACCTAATTTTTACTATCCAAGACTTACAAAATCAAAAGAAAATACTGGATCACTTACATTCCCAAAGACGTTTCAGGTTTAGAGACTTAGAGAATTAAAAAAAATACTACATAAACAAAAATCAAGACTTTAAGAGAGTAGTTTTTCCACTATACCCATTGTTTAATTTTCCATATTAGGTCATGATAATCATCCATATAAAAACCTTGGAGAAATAATTCATTTAACATCAGTCCTGATAACCTGGGGAAAATTTAATATAAGAAGTGTGGGCTAAAATTATTCTTAGGGGTAAACATAAGAATTAACAATTGAATGTCATTAGTGATCATGAAAAGAGCATAATGATATGATGACATAATCAAAGTCCATGATCATAACATAAGAGAACTTATACCCATCAAACCTTGATCAATAAACATGTGGCATGGAATAAAGTTTTTTAAAAGGAAATAATCATGATAATAAATAATCATGAGCCATGTGATGTTAATATCGATCAAATTAAACATTTAAACCCATAGAAAGCATAATGAAAACATATTGGTATCTCAAAAAATTTTCTTCATGAACTGTTTAAAACCAGTTTAAAAAATAACTAGAGCTAAGTTGAATCCATAGGAGAAACCCTATGTTAACTACCTTCTTCTTTCCTATAAAGACAAGAAACATTAACCAATGAATTAGAGAATTATCAAGACTCTTCCACCATATAATATATATCGGGATCACCCGATACTATCTAGGTGCACCCATTATATAAGATACATTGATATCACCTGACACTATCTAGATTCACCCATCATATAAGCTATATTGATTTAACCTATGAGATATAATGGGGATCAAACCTTCATATAATTTTTAATTGGATCACCCATTTATCATAAATAATTTCCAAGTTCCTTTCATGAATTAGACATTTAAGTCCCATCACTTTTCAATCATAAAAATAAATAATGTTATTTTATAGCTCGACTAACCTGTGGAAAAGGAATGGGTTTCATGACAATATCATAATATATCCAATGGAATAATAAGTATATTATCAATAAAACATATCCCCAATGGAGTATAAGTAACATAAAGGGTTGTTAAAAATGATGAATGGAAATATCATTAACAAAATATTTTCGAAAATAACCTTTTAACTTTTATAAACCTAAAAGGATGTAATCTTATAGGGAAAATGATTTTTAAAGATTACTTTAAACATTTATTGAGAAAAAAAACTTTAAATTTTGAAAATAATTATTTAAAATATTAAACTATATCAAACATTAGAAAAAATTCTTGGAAAATAACCTTTAGAACATAAAAATTAATCTTTAAAACAATGAGTATTCATGATGGAATAAAATTCCATTCATGACATATAAAAAGAATAAAATACTCCTTTCACTTTTTTTGGTAAAAGTAAAAAAGTGTCTCATTCAGAAAATAATAGGATGATTCCTTATAAAATATTTTTCAAAAATCCAATTATGGGTAAAGAATATTTTAAAAAATCATTGTAAAACATTTAAAAAAACATGGATTTAGAAGAAAAAGGATTTTTTACCGAAGGGAGAATTGAAGTGAAATTTTCTTAAAAAAATATAAATCATTTTAAGTAAAAAAGAGAAGAAAATGGTACTATTATATGAAAATTTCATGAATAAATAAAATGTAAGAAAATTTATCTGTTTCAATAAAATAATATCTTATTATTTCTTACCAAATAACCTCAACATAATCAATATTAAAAATAAATGAGATTTCATTATAAAACCTTCATCACTTTGGTAACTCATCAATCCTAATCTTCAAGAATGAATAAAATTAGATAAAATTTAAATTTCATGAACATAAAGATATTAAAGATATAAAATATCAAAGGGGTATTAAATACAAGTCATAAAATAATATAGCTTTATAACATAACATATGACCTAAATAAGACAAATTTAAATGAGAAACCATTAAAATTATCATAACATTGAAGTGAGAATTAGTCAATGAATCAATTATGTCTATCACATGTTAATCTAGATAAATAAATTGTAAATTAAACATAATATAATATAAATCCACTACACAAATAATCCTATAACATTGAAGAAAATAAATTAATATATCCTATTGAAAATAAATTGAGTTATGAAATTCTTTACCACAAGGTAACTTTCAAGTCACATCACCTTGCATGAAATAATTCAAATTAAAACATAAAATACCATGATGTATGAATTGTTAATGAAATTAAAAGTAAATGGATAATTATATACACCATATAAAATAAATTAGGCACATAACTTTAAAATATTCCTTAAGGAAGGAAAATTGAGACAAAGTCCCTTACCTCAATTCCATACATTCTATGTATGTCCTTTAACTCCTATATAAATAAAATTATATCAATAATTAGATTTATTAATAAAATTTTATAGGTTTATTACCTTTCAATTAAATAATTTATCTTGTTAATTTTTAATAAATTATTTTAATACATTATTATTTAAGTCTATATTAGCTGTTTTGAAGAGGTTCTGTTCATTGTTTCAAAACACTTTTAGTGAGTTGACCATGGTCAAAGGGGGCAGTGTTCCATCATCTCTATAATAATAATCATGATAATAGGTTACATATTAATAAATAAATTATACTATAATTACTCTAGTTTTTCATTTTATGACTTTAGAATATTTATAAGAATATTTCTGAAGTTAGGTGGTGAGTTGCCTTGGGATTCGGGGGTCCGAAGAGCCTCAGAGTAGCGATATTAAAAATATTAAATATTTTATATCACACACATGAATATTTTCCAGAATTTTTTTAATAAAACTTGGTTAGAGTTTTGGATTGGAAATATGAGACCATGATTGAGTATAGAATGTGGATTTTACCCTAGGCGCAATATAAAGTTTGTCAGTGTTAGGCGTCTAATTGGAGATGACTATTAAAAAAATGTTTATGAGGGATTTATTAATTTAATGAAATAAAAATAATAAAACTAACCCCAATTTTTATTCTTGTGTATAGAATGTATAGGGGAGTTTATCTCCTATGGTGATAGATAGACTAGGGAGGAATTGAGGTGAGGAGGTGCCGCTGAACCCCGTTTTTGACACTGATCATCACCTGATCGAGGTGTAGTAGCTTTTGGACACTGTGTAGGACTTGAAGCTTTGGTGTTTCACCATAAGGTAGGTATATTTAAAATATTTATGTATCTATCCCCATTTATGATCTATTTTAAGGTTTTGGAGCCCCATCAAGACTTCAAGATATCCTCTAGAAGTAGATATGTGGGTTTTAACAGGAAATTCGGGGCTTCAGGTGGCTCGTAGGGAATCCCATTCATAATTCCAAATCAAAATAAATGTAGTGTAAAATAATAGACCATGTGTTCTTATTATTCAGGGAATATTATCTTTTTTGGATTAGATGATACGTACTTGGCGTACACCCCTAGTAGTGAGCTGTGGTTGCACGATGAAATACATGGTCACACACACCATGTATTTGGACATGGTCATGTGGAAGTACATGGCTAGATCATAGGTGTAAATGGTCCAGAGGAAATTTTAAAACTATATAGGAACAAACTGTGATACATATTCATGGGCTTTAGTACATGATAATGGAGAAGGGCATGGGCTTGGGCCGAGCCAATAGGAACACATTGTGTACAATGGGTACACACTGTGTATGGTGACATGGCCATCCAGGCCGCGTATGGATGAGGAAACACCTAGAAATTTTTATGAGGTCACACACCATGAGACTTAGGGTACACACAATGTATTCTCATTATACTTTCCAAATACCAAGAGGGGACATGGATTGGGGGTCCAGTTTTGATAGACACTCTATGTACTTTGGGTACCTTCCATGGTCTCCCCTCAGATTTGTAGCCCTTATAAATCTCTATGTTCAAGACTTGGATAGAGGCTCGTGAGTAGACTATCTTATGTATTTTTCTACATATAATGAGATGGTGTCCAATTTTTTGGCATGAGAGATGCAATGCGAGTTGATGATTTTTGGATATTAGTTAGTGACATATAGAAGAGTATCACTGGGAGTGTTCCATTGATCCATCCCTATGAGGGTATAGTGTGGTATTGTGTCCTCTATAAAGGATTTTGATCCCCTTAATAGGATGAGTTCAAATAGAGTTCATGTATACCTATTAGATACTAGGGTGAGATCCTCTATCTGTTTTTCATTCCTAAATGGGGTTTGAGGTATTGATATGAAACTTATGTATAAGCATTTATCTTATACTTATAGGGTGGATCCAGTGGGGTTCTTAGTACCGTTGTGTGTTTGATCCCTTTCTTGGAGGATAGATCTATATTGGGTTTGTGATATCTCAAAACAGTTTTGAGTGATTTCACCTATTCATGTATCGATTTTAAGTCTTTATAAGGTTTTTAGTGTCCCCTAGCAGCCTTAGGTGTGATCCCTTATATGAAAATTATGATTTATAGAATTCTAGATTTTGTTTTTTGGTATCCCCAGCATTATTGGGTGTGTTCCCCAATCTGAGTGTTGAGATATTCTAGTTTCCAAAATGGTTTTGGAGTCCATAATGAGACATGGGTGGGATATCCTAGCTTAGTATCATTATACATTGGGTTCCAGTGTGAATTTATTCCTGGAGAGACCTTAAGAAAATATTAATTTAGCTATACACCATCTAGGATGGAAATATCGTGCCATTAAATCAATGATACATGATGAGTGTGATCTCTGAGATGAGTTCCATCTAGGATGGAAGGTCCTATGGAGTGAGTTTTCCTGGAGGAGCGGTACCATTATACTAGAGTATAATATTGTGGAATTGAATATGGTTGAGACCTTGAGACTTGGATTCTGATACAAGTATATATGGGTTATTTTTGGATTCCTTACAATGATGTCTATTTGACTCACAATGTGCAGATAAGATGAATATTCATGTATAGTCGAGGAATGGTTGAGATGGGGTTTCTCGTACTCTCTCACTTGGGTTACCCTTTGGCTTAAGGTCGAGTTGACTGATGTCTTTGATTTTATATTTTTTTATTTTTGGGTGCCCACTTGTTATTTTTATACTCACCCCTATATGGGATCTTCCTGTACATGTCTTGACTTATGCATACAACCAGCCTTTTAATGGAGTCTTTGGAGGACCCTGAGTAGGTTGAGCATAAAAAGCTAGATTGACCGAGGTGTTTACCGGTGGTTGAATTTGAAAACAATCCCCTCCTACTGAGAAGGTTAAAAAATTTTATCAGTTTATGGTGGGATTATATTTTCCTATTTTAGTGATTTCTGTACGTTTCTATACTCTGATTGTGTTATAGATGTATGCATTCATTTTGGTGTCAATTTCATTATTGTCTTTGAACTATTTCATGGAGATAAATGTGTGCGTGTGCATACATATAACATAGTCTAAGGTATCCCTTGTGTGTTATATGCCTACTCAGCACTGGTCTCCGACCCCTTTCCTATTGGAGGCTGACTTAGAGTAGTCACACTCAGCTCATCACTAGATATAAAGGCCTCCTCAGTAGGTCGTACGTATTAATGGGAAGTGTTTACATTTTTTAATGATCATTATATAAAGAAGTTAAATATGATTTTATCTTAAAATAATTAGAATAATATCATAAATTCAAAATTATATCTTTAAATATACTTATATATTTCATCAATGTGATTTTATGATGAAAAAATAATCACATCGCTTCGTGGAGGTGGTATTCCACACATATGCACGAATACCATTATCATTTTTCCATGAGAGGGAAGATGAGAAATAAAATAAAAAATTATATTTTCAGAATGTTAAATCTGTAATTAATATGATATTTATTTCATTTAAATCACATATATACATTCAAATATTCATTATTACTTTCCATGTAAAGCATTTGTAAAAAACGAACCACATTGCATCATGAGGTGATAGTCTATCATACACACAAAAGATATTATTGTATCCAACATAGAATGGGATTTAAGAAGTTATATGAGATATAATAATTAAATAAGTATAATTATGTTTAAAATATAATACATGTACTTTAAATACATCATTTTAATGATCCATGTGAGAAAATGATGAAAAATATTACATCTGCTCGTGAGGTAGTAGTTCATCGTACACATAAACTAATATTTTATTTCCCATTTAATGGTATAGTAGATAGATATAGGTTATGAAATTATCATAATAGAGTCCCATTATATGTTAGATACTGGTTTTATTATATCATAATAATTTAATAATATTTAAATGAGGTGGAAAAATAATTGAACCAAAAATGCTCGGTTAAGCCCAATACCTATTCTTCAGACATCCTCCTTAGGATAGCACCAAAATCCTCCTTATATTGAATTTATGATAAAAAAATGGGATCTTGGTTAGAGGGAGATATATATGGAAGGAATTTTAGTAGTTTCTTTCTAATATAAAGGGCTTTCAAGGTTTGAAAAGGACAGGAGAGAGGGTGGCCTTTTATAAGTGAGTTGAGTGGAACACTTTTAATTTTTGAAATGAAAAAGTTATACTCATAATTTTCAGATGAAAAAGGATAAAAAATGAAACATTATCAATAATTATACATTATAAAATCTAAATATAGACATAAAATATATTTTATACAACTTTTTAGGTTATTTTAACCCTTATCTTTTTAGTTTAATTCCATAGTTAAGTATGTTTTTACCTTAATTGTGTTAAATGATTTCTTATTATTTTCAATATTCATTATGAAAAAATTAAGTTTAAATTATTATATAATAAAAATTATAATTTCTTAAAATATTTAATCCATTTTCTAAAATTAAATTTATATAATTGGTATAATTTAATTTTGAATTAAACCTGTAGATGCGTTGAAAAACAGGTTTTCCAAAAGTGTATTATTCAAGAATATGATGATTTTATATAAACTCTATGACTAGTAACCATAATTATATGAATTAAAAATAATATTTTGTGATATAAAATATATAAATTTCCTTTAAATAATTCCTCATTAGGTGTTTTGTAATTAATTAAAATAGATAAACATTATGTACTTTAAAACAATGTTTAGAAAATTACCATTTTTAAAGACAAAAATAATCTTATACTCAAATATAGTATAAAGATGATTCAAATGTAATTAATTGGATTAAATATAAATTAATAATAATTATTATACTTTAAATAAAATTAAAAACATGATAAGACTTTTAATGTACTAAATTTAATGAAAAAATGACCATTTTACAAAAATTGGTATTTTTCAGTTTTCATTAAAAAGTCAAAATTTTCCAAAAAATAAAAATATTTACCACAAGTTTATTTCAATATAATGATTTCAAAACAGAACATAATTTTATAAATTTTTTTTTAAATATCTTAAATTAATTATAACATTTACACACACAAAATTAGTAAAAGTAACTTTTGAAGGAAACATATTTTTGATGAATAAAGTTACTTCACTAAAAATTGATTTATTTTATTAAGAATTTATCAATAAATTTATATTGAGTATGAAATATATATATATATATATATTATAAATTCATTAATACTATTCATACCCACGAATTTAATGGCTAGGTTAGAATAATAATAATTTAAATAATATTATCTCATGGTTCTTTTAAACTCTGTTTTGCATGTATTGGATGCTATCGAACATAAATTACTTTTTTTAAAAATATTAATGTGTTACAAATAGTGTTTAAATTGAAACTATATATTTCCCAAGAATAAATTTTTTATTTCTTCTTATTTAAATATAAATTTCTCAAAATCAATATATAATAATGTATATATATATGAATTAGTAATAAAAATATAATAATTATTTTATTTATAAGAAAAATATAAAAATTCATACTAGTTTCTAGATACATAACCCCTTATTACACCTATGTAATCCCTAAGAGTAAGGTGTGTGATGGTGGTACTTTATTATGGTGGTTTGGTGAAATTGGATTGATTGGTCATCTCTATGATCTTGAACTTATCTTGTAAATGGTTTCACTTGTTTTTCATTTGTTGAATCTAAGCATAGACTTGGTCAATGGAAAGCCTCTATGACACCATCTATCTCAAAAGATATGATAAATAGGCTCTATATGGTATGATCTTATTATTCTAGGCCATTGATTATTCCTCAAATATAAACTAGATTTTATCATAACCCTCAATATATAATAATATTAAAAGAATATTGTAGAATGACTATATTATCAATTATTATGATGCTTAATGGTATTTAATGCCTATCTGAAAAATTATAGATATATTTCATAGTGGTAAAAAATAACTAATGAAATATAGTGCTTGTTCCTTCTATTACTACATTACTTAATAATACATTTATTAATTTAGAAAAAAAATCATTTATAAAATTTTGGATCATTACACATGGGGTACTTTTCAATCCATTTTGATCATGCATGGGGTAATCTGCATGGGTAGTGAATATTTGTATGGCTATAACTAGAAATAGTGAAACTTACCCTTCCATAATAATTTCTTAGCTCATAGCTTGAACATAGTTGGGAAAATAGTGTGAAAAGTGTTTGATATGGATCTACAGTTTAACATAGCTATATTTCACAGTTGGACCACAGTTAGTAAACTATGTGGAAAAATTATGTGAAATAGGTTTTCCGTTTCAATGGATATTGTATAGTTAGTGCATAGTTTACAAAACAGTGCATCCAAACTGTGGGAGTTACATCAAATTCCAATTTTTTTATTCAAAAAATACCCCTAAGTCAATTTAAGAGATTTCAAAATATTTTATTCCTCCCCCTTATGTGACTTGTCCTATCCACACTCTAAGGAGGCTCCTCCTCCCTTTCTTGGTTAATTATAATACTTCTATGCCTATATCCATCGATTTTTAATGAAAATAATCCTTCCTTTATTTGGTTTCCCACTCTTTATTTACACTATTTCTTTTTTATTTATCTTTCTTCCTCTACTGTGAACACTAGGTTTTAAAAGGATTGAAATTGGGGTTTGGGATGTCATTTTTCTGGGGGGTTTTTTCTAGGACATTTGGACAACACCTTGAGTCTTTTTTGAGTATCTGATTTTGTAAGATATGGAATTCAACTTGAATTCCATTGAACAAAGATAGGTTTTCTTTGATTTTAAAAAAAGTTTCATGGAATTGGATGCTTGATGTTTCAAAATTCTTTATTTATTAATATATGTCATTCTTTGAAAGTATAAACAAATTGTATAAAGGTTTGATTGAGTTTTTAAATTGGAATAAATGTTTCAATTTTCATTTCACGTGGCACATAAATTGGAAAGTATTTTTAAATCACTGGAAATTTAATTTTATAAAATGTGTTGACCCCGTTTAGGTAAAAAATTTATTTAGAAAGTGGTTTTTTCAAATTTGGGTTATTTTTTATGAAAAATTCATTGATTATTTAATAAATTTCTAAATTGTTTAATGTTGACTATTTTTGGAAAATAATTCATAAATGAATTTCAAATTTTTTATTTTAAATAGTGGTTTGAAATGAAATTCTGAACCAGTAAGGGATGTCCTGGAATCATGAGTCCTTTTAAAGGAAGTCCTGTTTGGTACATTGTAATAATTTTTAAACGGTTTATGTGTGTGTGAGACCCTCATGACCCTATAATTGATTTATGACCCCCTGAGGGGGACATCATTTAGTTCCTTGATAATAATTATGGCTCAAGGGGCTTGTCATATTATTTTTTATGGATAAGATATGAAAGGGGATGTTTCTTAATAGGGTATAGGAGGTGAGTTAAGATTTATTACTTTTTATTTAATGTCTCACTTGTTCATTTCTCTCCTAAAACTTCTTGACATATAGGGAGATCCTAAACATCCTACTAAGGCTTGATATATGTTTTTATATAGTCCCAATGAGACAAACTAAACCCCCTGTGGTCTTAGAGACAATAGGGGTTATTACATTGGTAAGGATAGTTAAGAGTATCCACATTGGTTATAGACTCAGGGAATTTATCAATAGGCCAAAAAATGATTATAGATCGAGTATTTTTAGGATTTCCTCATGATATTTTTAAGAATTGCCTATATTTACTTGATTATTATTCTTAGGAAACTTCCTTTAATCATGTTCCCTAACTTGATTGGAATTAGAGAATCATGTGTCTTCTAATTGTCTTGTAATGTTATTTCTTATTTTTTATTTATATTTTTACATTTTTCTTGTTTTTCAAAATTGTTTTATTTATTTTGAAAAATTATATTTATAAAGTGGCCTTTGAAAATGGATTTGAAATGTGTTTCTTTGATTAAAATATGATTAAGTATTGATAAACAATATTCTAAGTGACTATTTCCATTTAACAAGAAAAATAATTAGGAGTTTTATAAATGTTGATAGATATTATATTAAGTTTTTTTATTAAATAAAAAAATTATTTTATATGGTATTTATTACTTGTGTAAAATAAAATTTTCTTTATAATGAATTTCATAAACTTTGTGGTGATTACCTAATGGTATTGATTTTTCAGACACCCTGCATACACCATTTAGTGTGTACAACTCTTATAGATTTATTTTAAGGTGTCTTGGGTAGGTTTCCTTCTAGAAGGGTTGTTCCGATTGATGGTTGGAATGAGATGTGGAGAGTTATCAAGGGTCACATAAATATAGGTAGTTTTTTTATTCTTTTGAGATGGTTATGTATTAGCCTATTTCTCAAGATCCTATTTAGATTTTTTTTATTCTTGTATCTTGATGCTTGTTCACTTTGTGTATGATTAATTATTTAGTTTGGGACTTGTATCCTTCTATTTACATTATTTAATATGATTTTATGTTTTATTATATATGTTTTTATCTCTTACTTGGGGGGAAATCATTGCCATTGATTATGTTCTAAGACACTAACAAAATTTTCTAGCCTAGGGTGATTTAGAATATGTCTTAGGTATATCACGTGCCACTTTGGGTGTCTGATGGATATATTTCCTAGAGTTAGTTTATGAAATAATGATATTAGAGCACACCCTTTTTTTATTTGAGGTGAGTTTGAGTAGTCTAGAGACTAGGATTATCATCTAGACTTCAGTGGAGGGTGTGGGAGAGTTCTTTCCTAGCTCTTATTCAATTTAAACCATGATTTTCAATGGGTGTTTGGGGTTAGAGTCTTGATTTTATGTTATCTTTGATGAATTTTGATATGTTATGATGATTATTGGGTCCCTAATGAGTGTCTCGATGATTTAAAAGGTCGTTTTTTTGTTTTTAAAGAAAAAATGGTGAATGGACCATGGATGCATGGTTAAATCACATGGCCTAGTAAACCATGTGGTTCCCATACCAAATGGGTCTCTCACCAGGACCATGTTTATCACAGGGATAGAAAACGGTTTACCAGCCCATACAACCAAACCATGTTCAATTAAATTTACTCACTAGATTTTTTACCCTTTCTTTTTAGACTGAATCTAATGGTTTATACCATATGGGTGATGTTAAATAAGGGAGTTTTTATAGTGAATTTATATTGATTTAATATGACTTGATTTTATGTTTATACCCGAATGCTTTCCTTTTTTCCTTTGAGGATTTTGTGTTATGAATTTATAAAATGTATTTTAGATAGAAAAATAATTTTTTGTGATGTTTTGTTTTTAAAATTAATTTTAAAATTATTTTGAAGATAAGATTGGTTTTTTTGTGAAATATTGGTTTATATATTGAAAATTTATTTTAATTTTAAATTTTTAAATGATTTAAAATTATATTGAGTAATTTGAATTTTGTTTTGTTTAAAATGAGTTTATTGGATTTATTTTGAATGAGAAAAGTTTTTTGTTTCAAAATTGTAATATGTGAAATATTAAATTTCAAAGCATAATGTTTTGAAATTTTTTATTTAATATGTTTAAGAAAAATATATTTCGAAATACAATTAGGAAATTGATATAGAGTTTTAAAAGGAGTATTTTGAAAATTTTAAATAAAGGATGATGTTTTAAAGGGTGTTTTGTTTTGAGTAAATAGACGTTTTTGAAATGTGTTTTTTTATAAAATGGGTTCTTGTGGTTTTTCTCTTTGAGAATGATTAAATTGATTTAGGTACATGAAAATATAGGATCATGTTACATGATTGTTTCTTATATGCCTTACAAAAACTTCTTCATGAAAGTTATATTGTTCTCCTTATTCCTTGGTATAATCCTTATAGTTTGAATATCTACCCAAATTCTAAATGGATTAGTGGGCCCAAAGCATCCTTATCACTCGAGGACTTCATGGGTTACCACCTTTATTTTGTTTGTAGTGATCTATGTTTGGGATTAACTAGGGATTTTTTTGAATGGATTGGGATTTCACCTTAGTTCTGAAGTATTTTATGTGTGTTCTTGGTTGTTCTTGTTGGTATCTTTTTAGATACTTTTACATATTCCTTATAGGTATTTAGTGGTTTTATGTTTTAGGATATTTATTTTAGTTAATAATGAGGATTTATTAGTTAATATTTTGTGGATAGAAATAAATTATGGATCCGTATTTAGATATTATGGTTTTTGAGGATTCTATTGGGTTTTTGTTTTAGTTAATGTATAATTGTTTAAGTTTCATTCACTCATGTTTTTAGTGTTTTTATATGTCACAACTATTTTTTGGTTGGTTTCTTAATGAGTTTATCATTGGTGCTCTTTATGTTAGTGCTTGGGTTACTTGGATGGGTATTGCCTTGGGATCATTGAACACTTGGGGGTGCTTGATATTTTCTATTCTCCACGAGATGATTCCCTATATTTAAGGTCCTAATATAGCTGAGGAGTTCCATGACCCATGTCAAGTGTCCATGTTGTTATTATTTGATTAAGGAATGCTTTTAAGTTTTTTCTAATAGTTTTCAAGACTTTTTGATATTGGTGATGGATTTTGTTTATGGATATTGAGCTCTATTTGGGATGTGTTCACCTTGGAAGTAAGGTCAGGTTATTTGATGAATACTCATGTTCAATGGAATTGGGAATTTCTTAGGATGTTCTTGGATATGTGCTCTCATGGTTAATATTTTATACTCATGGTGAATTATCACCTCATTCCACCATTTAGATAATTTATAAATTCTCTAGAGAAATATTCTTAGTCTCCTTTTCTCTTAGTATTTTCTTCATGATCATGTAGAATTTTTCTTAGAGATATCACATGGAGTTTTGGTTGTGGTTTTTTGGTTTCAAAGGAATAATTGTTTTTGGCACAAAGTTAGTAATGGACTCCAACCCATTTTATTCCTCCCCCACATTGGAATTGGCCTAGAAACCCTATAAGTTGGATCATTATCCCTCTTTTGGCTATTTTATAGACTTATATGCCTTCTCATTTCAATTTATCTAAGAAATTATCCAAACTTTCTTTGGTTTCCCATTTCTTATTCTACCTCTTTATTTATAGTTCAATTTATCCCTCTCCCAAAAACCCTAGGGATATTGTAGTTTTAATTTAGGGTTTAATATGTTATATTGTTTAGGGGTTTTGGTGTATAGGTAAAAGGGAGGAATCCTTGAGTGTTGTTTCAGCATTCAATATCATAGGCGATGACTTTGGGTTTTAATTCTATTTTACAAAGGTAGGTGTTTTTGTGATTTTACTTAAATTGTAATTGAATTTTATTCTTGGTGTTTTAGAATTATTTTTTATTAATATATTCCAATGTATAATTTTATAAATGTATTTTATAGAGGTTTGATTTTGTTTTTAAATCGGAATAAATATTTTACATTACATTTCAAATGAAAAATGAAAATGAAATTATTTTTAAATCATTAGAAGTCTCTTTTTATATAAAATTTAACAATTTAAAACACACTGACCCAATTTGGGTTAATAATTCAACTGTAAAGCAGTGTTTTTAGATTTTGGTAATTTTTTCATAAAGAATGTGTTTATTCTTTAATACATCTATAAATATTTTAAAGTGGATAGTCCTTGGAAAATTTTTTATAAATATATTTGAAATTTTTATTTTAAATATTGCTTTGAAATGGGATTCAAAACCATTAGGTAATGGAATGGAATTCTTAGTTCTTTTAAAAGAAGGATTTTTTTGGAATTTTAGAATTATTTTTAAATGGTGTGTGTGCGTGTGAGATCCTCTTGAGCCACTAATTGATTTATGAACCCAAGGGGATACTTTTGTATTGACTTAATATGAATTATGGATTGAGGGGGATTATTATATTATGTTTTATAGGTGATATATGAAAGGGGATATTTATTATTATGGTTTATATGGTGTGTTGAGTTTTACTACTTGAAATTTATTATATCCCTTAAGGATTTATCACCTCTTATTTCTTGACATACATGGGGATCAGAAGAGCCTTACTAAGGGAATTGATCCATTTGTATCTAGTATTTAGGAGGAATACTTGACCCCCTATGGTGTTATAGAGAATATTGGGTTATACCACATATGAGGCTAGTTTAGAGTAGTTGAGTTGGTTATAGAATTAAGGACTTCATTGAAATACCAACAGATGGTTCCTAACGATGTACATCGAAGAGATATTTAAGAATTTACCATTTTTATTTTACTATTATTATTAGGTAACTTTCTTTTTTATATTACCTATATTGTTGTAATTAAGAAATCATGTTTCATATACTTCTATTATGAAATTATACTTTAGTTATTTTCCTATGTTTATATATTTTCCTTGTCTGTTTAAATTGTTTTGGAAAATTATATTTATAAATTAGATGTTGTAAATGGATTTAAAATGATATTTTCTAATTAAAAGGGGGATAAATCTTGATAAATGGTTTATTAAGTTATTATTTTCATTTAATAAGAAAATGAAAAGGGATTATGGTAAATTTTGATGGATGTGATATTTGATTTTTCTATGAAATATAAAAATTATTTTATATTTTATTTAAACTTGAATAAAATAAATTGTTATTTGTATGAATTTCCTAAAATCTATAGTGATAAACTATGGGAATATTTTATCTCACATCCTATATGCATCATTAAATGTATAAAAATATTATGATTTTTTTTATGTTTTTTCAGATTGGTTTCCTTCTAGTGGATTTCTTCAGGCTGATGGTTGTATTGGGATGCAGAGAGTGAGAAAGGGTCACATGGAGTGGTACATTTTATTTTATTTTTCTTTTTGTATACTTATGTATAAACCTATGACCTAATATCACATTTATCATTGATTATTTATTATGGTATCTTGACTCTTTTTCAAAATTTTTATGCTTTATTGTTTTGTCTGTTGAATGTCTCCTTTTACTTCAACCGTGTAAGAACCTGAGTTTTCATATGAGGTAAAAATAATTTTATTTTCTGTTTAAATGTATTTTATGGCCATAAATATGTACCCATATTGATCATGAGTGTTTTGAAGGTGTTTAGGGCTTGTTTGGATCCTAGAACCATGTTTTTGGCTGAAAATGGCTTATCGCACTGTTTTTGCATGGCCTGTGAAAAATTAAGATAATTGTGTGAGTGGAGGCAGTAGCTTCCACATGGTTTTGGGAAACTTTGAGGTAGAGGCCACCTGACCATGAAGTAAGTCCAAAATGTTTCTGAATTTTTTTGTACAGATCTGCATTGTTACTACAAGGTTAGTCAAACTGTGCAGGGTAACCGTGAAAAGATCCCCTTGGAGACAGTGAGTTGCGCATAGTTTTTGCACGATTTGCGAAACTGTGTAGATAAACCATGAGAACATGTTGGGTGTTTTTTGAATTTTAATTAAAGTTATGTTTTTCTTTTTAAACCCTTTGGATTTTACTTCAACACACAGAACCCCTCTATTGGAGCCCTCCGCATTGGCACCTATGGTAGGGATCAATCCCTATTCACCATCCGACCTCCGTTTCAATCACCGATCATCTCATAAGATCCATATAGGTAAGTCATTCATTTATTTTTATCCATATTTTATTCTTCTATAAATTGATTTTTTCTATTCGATTTTAGGCTCACATTCCCAAATATCTCATTCTTCATCTGTTCTTCAGATATCTCTTAAACCAAGATGATTCCGGACTCAATAATGGACGTGTTCTCTACTAGCAGGCCGAGGTAGGTTATATATACTTTCTTTCTACTTTTATGGTGATTTTAGGGGATTCGTCCGATATTCCACCTGCCAAACTTTCTAGTGTGGCCCCATTTTTGAGCGATCTACTACTAGTAGGCTTGGTGAGACATAGTGAGGATTTTCGTAGGTTTCGTTTAGGTGCGTTGTCACCCATTTCTTGATTCAAGGTCATCCACATGGTGTTTACTAAGGAAATAACTAGTTTATGCCTATTTAAACCACCCAAGGGTTGTGTGCTTGTGATTTCCTAGTTAGAAGAAGCCCTTTGACGCCTTAATGGTTTTGAATAGCTTTATTGGGAGATGTACTGCCTCCATGCCTTATTATGTCTTGTGATTCCATGACTATTTTGATAGTTTGTCTTAAATGAAGTGGATGATATGGGTGGGTATACCTAAATGAATTGATTAATGGAATTTTAAATGTATTATATTGAAGAATAGGACCATATGATTTATATATGATAAATGGATTGCATGGGTTGGTATACTCGTGGCTTGTTCTTGGTTATGTGAATGGGTATATTATCATGGAATTGAATTTTTTAAATTAATTGTTTGATAAAATGGTTTTATAATTTCCATGCACTACTCTCCATGGATCTATAATGAGGTAGTGGATGCCTTGGGTTGAATCTACCCCTTGGGTCTTGATTCCATCGGATGCCTTGGGACATGGTACCCTGTGGATCTAGCATGCTTGGAATCGCGTAGTACATGTTGGTACACATGCTCCTAGGACTCCAAACAGTGCCTAGAACTAATTTCCAAAGGGATTCCCATGGGACTTGATGTGGATTCCTTGGACATGTTTTGGATCCAACCCATCGTGGTCTAGATTATTTACAAGGATACCCTGGTACATGATACCTTGGATTCAACCCTTATGGTCTACAGTTCACTCTACAACATGGGTGTGGAAATATACACTTCTTTATACTACATGGTTGTGGATTACTTGATATGGATGGATGCACAACATGGCCGTGTGACTTTTTACCTTGTTATAACTTGCTTTTTAGGAGTTGACTCTTTTTTAGGGATCCTTGAGGGGCTGTTTGGTACTGCTAGTTTCTATTGACTTATTCCATGGGAATTATCACTTACTTTAATGCTTTATTTACACTTGATAGCACTCTGGATATTTCTATTATAACTTTATAGACCCTCGATGGTTACTTAATGATATGTTTATCTCAATCCCTATTTGGGCCTCCTCAGGGTCCCAAAAAGATTATATGGTTTTAGGTGATGATAAGGGAAGTGCCTTGGTATAGGTTGGTGTTATGGCATTGGAGTAGGGGAGAAAAGGACCAAGATAAGGCTTGTGATGCTACTGGGATACCTTTTTGGTATTTTGTTATTTTTTGGACATCTTTATTTTATTGTATTTCTATGAACTTCTTCGGAATATTTCTAGATACATTTATCATCTACATCATTATGTATATGTGACACTACTGGTTATTGATATAGATTCTTGTCTTGTATTACTTTTAGTTGATTACTATTTATTTTACTTCGACTATTTATCGTATGTGTGACTTCCACTATGATACTATGGTAATGAGGGAATAGTCTCCCCTTTGACTCACCTTAGCCCTCACTGTTATTCAGTAGCCTCTAGTGTTTGTGGAGAAGTGCTTGAGGCCATGTGTCCAACCGGGCTCGGGGCACCATGGAGTGGCATCTAGGATTGGGAATTTACAAAGTGGTATCATAGGGGTTTTTTTTTCTGGTTTTACTTACTATTTGAAGACAATATAAATGGATGGGAAGGAAATAGAAATTTGTAATATGCTGTGCCTGGGAGTAGCTACCCCATGTATAGAGAAATTACAAATTACCTCCAATTGAATTATTAATTCTGAATTTCAATGGTTACAGTTACTTTTATTTCACCGTTGGGTGATGCACATGATTTATACAGTTATTATTGATGCAATTTTGGGTTATATTTCTATTGAAGACCTATGAGATGAGGGTATTCCATATCATGCATTTATATAAGAACTTGTTAGAAAATCACATGCCATGCATTATGCCATGATAATTAGGATGCATTAGTTATTTCATGTTTTTTTGATAGTGGATGTGATATCTGTGTCTGCTGTTATGTTAGTTGGGTGCAATAGACAAAAAAGTGAAGTCATCCTTCAGTTAATAAGGAGTATGGGCCCTTATGAATTGTAAAATGATGCACCAATGAAATAAAAATGATTAATGAATTTGATATATGTATGATTTGAATGAGAGACAAGTTTAGGATTCATGAGGTGTAATGGGCCTCATGGATTTGGAATCAGTAAACCCTTAGTGGAATTTACTGGATAACTAAATGTGAAATTAAATTGGAGACTTGTAATAATAAATGGAGACTTCACCTAGACCCTAATTTTGAGTGAGAAAGAGGAAAATTTTCTACTGGTTTGATGGATATTCTTGATATAGTCCTAGATTTAGGAGTAGGCTATGGGTTATCCTGGTTTCTATGAGAATTTTGACATGTCCTACACTTCTGAGCTACGAGCATTGATGTTGTTATTCTCTGAGGCATGTGTTTGGAATTCTAGAGACATTCCACCATAATGACTTCCACTGGTACACTATGAGGGAGGTGATGACTATAATTTGGATATGCAGGGCCATGAGCTATTAGTTGATCCTCCTTTAGTTCTAGATGAGCTACCAGGGGCTGATCTAGACACAGGTGATGAGGCACAGTTCTGCGAAGTCTTATTTTTATATATGGATGTTTTCCAAGGAGCACCGCAGCCTTTCGCTTCTATGGTTGATTTGACTTGGGTGTTCTAGAAGCATCATCCTCCCATGTTTTTGAGGGATAAAGGACCACATGCTACAAAGATGAGGCTTAAGACCATTCTAGCTATTTTTGAGCATCTGGAGACACATACTAAGTAGAAGCTCAAGCTCTCAACTTATATGCTACATGGAGCACTGAAGTGTTGGTGCAACATTTTTAACCAGGTTGATGGCCTATGAGATATGGGTTAGACTGAGTTTCAATCTCGATTCTATGACTACTTTTACCCCACAAATCTATGAGTAGAGCGAGATAGCGAGTTCATATGTTTGGGGTAGGGTGAAAGGACAATTATGGAATACTCAACACACTTTACTGAGTTACATCATTTTGAAATATTGTATCTTAATGATGAGATATTGAGGGATAGAATCTTTGAGAAAGGTATCATACATGATATCAAGTCTCAGGTCAATGTGTTCAGATTGAATTCTATCACTGAGATTTTAAACCAGGTACTAATCACATAGCAGAACTTGAGGGAAGATGGGGGTACAGAATAGGGGAGTGTTATTTTTCACCCTAGTGGATTTACGTCTTTAAGTAGGAAGAACCGTTTATAAGATTCCCATGAGGTTAGTGCTAGTCACACCATGGGTGCATGAAACTTTTTGCTTTTCCATCTATGTGGTAGGTGATGCCACATGAATAATCATTTTGACCATGACCCAGTCAAGTGCTAAGCTTGCAGTAGAATGGGGTACAGGGAGCGGTTTTGTAGGACCTTACCTCTTGTAATGAGTGTTAGGGGTTATCTCCTACATCAAGTTTATGAGTAGGTTCTTCATCTCTACATTGGGTTGGGAGTTAGAGCAGTGAATACCGGTCAGGTCAAGGTAGTGGTGGCCATGGTCGTGGTATCCCGACATTAAGTTCTTAGAGACAGTAGGTTGGATCATGTTAGGGTATCCAGGTAGTGTCATAGGGCCGCAATACATGCTAGAATTATGCTATGCAACAGAACCAACAAGAACAGGATCTTGGACCATCTACAGTGAAAGGTTCGATCTTAGTAGATTTTATTATTTCATCTTCTCTTTTTGATACATGTACCTCTGATAGTTTTATTTTTGCATGGGTGGTTAAAAGCCTTGGGCTTATGGTTTTGGTTTATGAGGTAATTTTTACTCTAGACACATTATTAGTAGTTATAATGGGAGATGTGCACCAGTGTATGAAGTGTCCCCTTGATGTTGGTGGGTGTCACTTCATCTGGGATCTTTATGTCCTTGAGATAATAGGGTTTGACGTCATCCTTGGGATATACTGGATAATATATTATCGAGAGTATGAGGATTTCTATCGCTAGATGGTGACATTCACATCATTAGAGGGTGAAGTGTTTATTTACAAGGGTGAATGCGATGTCTAGGAAAGCCGATCTAGACACAATAATTGTGGAATGGACAGGATGATAGCCCAAATTGCTAATTTGTTTCTGGATGATCAGGGAGTGAGTCAAGAGGAATTCCCTCCATTGGTTGAGTGCTTCAGGTATATCTTTTCAGATGACTTTTTTGGGTTACCTCATGAGATAGAGGTGGAGTTCTCCATCAATCTAGTTCCATGAGCTGCATTAGTATCGATTCCTCCTTATTGGATTTCTAAAATAGAGTTGTAGGAGCTCAAGAGGTAGTTAGAATATTCGGAGGAGAATGGGTTTATCAAACCCAATACTTCTCCATGGATTCACTAGTTATTTTTTGTGAAAAAGGCAGATGGTACTATTAGGATATATATGGACTATTAGAAATTGAACCAGCTGATGGTTAAAAACTGATATCCCTAACCATGGATAGATGACCTGTTTGATTAGCTTCATGGAGCTTGAGTGTTCTCCAATATTGATATGATGTCAGGATAACACCAGGTACGTATTCAACCTACTGACATACGTCATTCAACCTTTATTAGAAGGTATTTGTTATACGAGTATCTGGCTATACTATTCTATCTCATGAACATGCCAGTGGTTTTCACGGAGTTGATGAACCATGTGTTCCATCCTTATCTGGATCCGTTTGTTGTGGTTTTCATGGATGATATCTTGGTGTATTATCACAATCCACATGACCATGACAACCATATTCAGATCATTTTTAATAAACTGATACAACATAAATTATATGATAATATCAAAAAGTTCCACTTTTTGTTGGATGAGATTCACTTCCTAGGTCACATCATCTCAGAGACAGAAGTTTCAGTAGACCTAGAGAAAGTGAGAGCAGTAGTTTCCTAGGAACATCCCAAGAAAGTTTTTGAAATACAGAGTTTCTTGGGGATATATGGTTACTACATACATTTTATACAGGACTTCTCACGCTTAGTAGTGCTGTTGATGAGCTTGAAAAAAAATTGTGTGAAGTTCATGGAGTCATATTCTTGTGAGACAACCTTTCTAGAGATGAAAGGGAGGTTGAAATCAATACCAGTCTTGATACTGCTGGAGTAGGGAAAACGTTACATGGTTTACTATGATAGTTTAGGTGTTGGGTTTGTGATAGTGCAAATGTAGGGGGATCAAGTCATGGCATACGAGTCTCGACAGCTGAGGCCTCATAAGAGTAATTACCCTACGCATGATTTGGAGTTAGATGTAGTTGTAAATGCATTGCTTTGTTGGAGACACTATTTATTGGGAGAGCATTTTGTGGTATAAAAGGGCCAACAAATCCTCATGTATATCATTATGTAGTGTGATCTGAATGTTAGGCAGCGAAGGTGGGTGAATTACCTATAGTCCTTCAAATTAGAGCTTTTCTACATGGCTGATAAAGGCAATGTGGTGGTCGATGCACTATGTAGGGGGAATCTGATACAAGCATTGCAGCAGACCAGTAGCGAGTGGAAGCTTATGGAGTTGTTCTCTGAGATGCATCAAGAGTTTTATGACAGATAAGGGAATATTTTTCTACCATCCATAGATGTGAACTCTACCATACTGGAAATGTTAAGATGTGGAAGCTATCAGATTTAGAAGGTATAGTTCTATGGGAGTGTGTGGTAGGTGAGGACCCTCATCCTATTTGGACGGTAGGAGATGATGGAATCTTGTGTGTCCATGGACACATTTGGGTTCCAATGGATATACATGAGGTGTTGATGTGGGAGTTTCATGATTATGCTTGGTTAGTGAACCCCAGTTTCACTAAGATGTACCATGACTTGCGTCGTCAGTACTGGTGACTGGGTATGCGGATATAGGTAGACGGTTTTGTTACAAGGTGTTTCACCTGTCAGCAGGTGAAGGCAGAACACCAGTGGCCAATTGATATTTTATAGTAGTTACCAATTCCATAGTGGAAATGGGATAAAGTTGAGATGGTTTTCATGAACGGTTTATTGAGGTCGCCTCGAGGTAAAAATGTTTTGTGGGTTGTTATTGACAATCTTACAAAGGTCTCTCATTTCAAACTGATCAAGAAGACCTTCAATGTTGATGATCTCAGAAGGTTGTATATCTGAGAGGTGGTACGACTACATGGGTCCCCACCAAATATCATCTCAGATAGTGATTTCCTCTTTATGTATTGTTTCTGGAAGTGTTTTTAGAGGGCATTTGGTATAGAGGTGCCTGATGGCCAGTTAGAGCATACAATACAGGTGCTATAAGAAATGTTTTGTGCATGCATCTGGGATTTTGGGGGTTCTTGGGAGAGGAATATTCCCCTATTACAGTTTGCCTACAATAATAGTTATCAAAAAATGATACATATGGAGCCTTACGAGGCTTAATATGGAAGGCCCATTCTCCCTTGTGATGGTTAGAGGTAGGAGAGGTAGCTTTAGTAGGACTGTGTCTCATACAGGAGTCTTCTAAGAAGGTCTAATTGATAAAAAAGTGGATGGATACTACACAGCCTCATCAAAATTCATATACTGATCACCAAATATAACCCCTAGAGTTTTAGGTTAGGGATATAGTTTTCTTGTGGGTTTCATCAAGGTTGGGACACAGGTGGATTAGGTGATAAGGTAGGCTTTCAATGCGATATGTCGGGCCGTTCAAGATTATGGAGAGTGTTAGGTTAGTATTTTATCAGTGGAAATTACCTAAAAGGTATCAATCCATGCATGAAATATTCAACTTATCTTATCTTAACCATTATTATTCAGACTTGTCTCACATTTTTCAGCCCGAGGAGGTCGAGTTGCAGGTTGATGCACCCTTCGAGGAGCAGCTGATACATATCATTTATAGGAGCAAGAAGGTTCTATGAGGCCGGTCAGTACCTCTAGTATGGGTGATGTGGCACCATAGTCATTTATAGGATGAGACATGGGAGTGAGAGGCTGATGTATGTGCTTAGTGGCCAGAGTTATCCTCAGATGAATCATGACCACCCTTCAGAGAGCAATTTGGGGAAGAATTTCTATAAGGGGGGAAGATTGTAAGAACCCAAGTTTTCATATGAGGTAAAAAACATTTTATATTTGGTTTAAAAGATTTTTAAGGCCTTACATATGTACCCCTCTTGATCACAGGTGTTTTAGAGGTTTATGGGGCTTGTTCATAGCCCAAAACCAATTTTTGGGTTGAAAACGGCCTGACACATGATTTGCGCATGGCCTGTACATGGTTATGATAATCGTGCTGGTGGAGGTAGTAGATTCCGCACGATTTTGGGAAACTATGAGATAAGTATGAAAATTTTCATACTTTTTATAGGAAAATAATAATGGTTACCACATGGTTAGTCAGATCATGTATGGTAACCATGTGAAGAGCCCCTTGGATACAGTGAGCTGCGCATAGTTTCTGTACAGTTTTGGAAACCGAGCGGATAAACTGTGAAAGCCTGTTGGGTGGGGTTTTTTTATTTATTTTAATTAAATTTATTTTTTTCTTTTTAAACCATTTGGTTTTAAATTAAACACACATAACACCTTCATTAGAGCTCTCCCCTTTGGTTCCTAGGGTTGGGATCAAGACATACTCTCCATCGAACCTTTGTTTAGATCGTTAATCATCTCATCAGATTCATATCGGTAAGGCCTACATTTCTTTTTAGCCATATTAAATACTTCTAGAAATCAATTGAACTATTTTATTTTAGACTCATATTCCCTAATATCATATTATTCATCTGTTCTTTAGAACTCTCCTAAACTAGGACGAGTCAAGACTTGATACTGGATGAGATGTCTACTACCAAGCTGAGGTAGGTGGTATATACTTTCTTCTGTATTTTATGGTGTTTTTCAAGTATTTGGCTGATATTCCACTCATGCAGCCCCATTTTGGAGTGATCTACTCTTAGTAGGGTTGGTCAGACTTAGTGAGGATGCCCATATGTTTTGTTTAGGTGTGTTGGAACCCGTTCCTTGATTCAAGGTCGCCCATGAGGTGTTCCTTAAGGAAATGAATTTTTATGCCTGTTTGAACCACCCATGGGGTGTGTGATTGTGCAAGTATATTTAGAAGAATCCTGTTGATTCCTTAATAGTTTTAAACAGCTTAATTTGGAGATGTAATACTTCAATGCCTTATTATGTCTTCGGATTCCATGTCTGTTTTGATAGTTTGGAATAAATGAAGTGGATGATATGGGTGGGTATACCTATATGAATAGATTAATGCTATTTTAAATGGATTTTATGGGAGGGTAAGCCCATATGATTTGTAAATGATAAATGGATTACATGAGAGAGCATACTCATGAATTGTTCATGATTATGTAAATGGGTTTATTCACATGGAATTGATTTTTTTAAATTGAATGTTTGATTGAATGGTTTGATAGATTCCATGGACTACTCTCCATAGATCTGGAACACAGTAGTGGACACCTTGTGTTGAATTTTCCCCTTGGTTCTTGATTCTGTGGGATTCCTTGGGCCTTTATACTCAGTGGATTTGTCTTTCTTGGAATCACGTAGGACATGTCAGTACAGATGCTCCTAGGACTCCAACTAGTGACTAGACCGAGTTTCTACTAGGACACCCATGTGACTCGATGTGGATGCCTTAGACGAGTTCTTTTGATCTAGCCCTTCACAATCTTGATTATTTACATTGATTTCCTAGTGCATGATACCTTGGATCTAGCCCTTGTGGTCTACAATTCACTATACAACATCACCATGGAATTCTACACTTCTTTATACATTGTGGTTATGGATTACTTTATACGGATGGATGTACGGTGTGGACATGTGACTATTTACCTTTTTACAGTTTCCTTGTTAGGAGATGACTCTTTCATAGGGATCCTTGGGGGTATATTGTTTACTACTATTTACTGTAGACTTATTACATGGGTATGCTAACTTACATTAATACTTTTATTACTCTTTATAGCACTATGGATATTTCTATTTAAACATTATAGAACCTGGGTGGTTACCTACTATGATGTTTATCTCACACCCTAATTGGGACTCCTTGCAGACCCAAACAAATTATATGGTTGTAGGTGATGATATGGGAAAGCACCCTGGTACAAGTTGTTGATTCTAGATTTGGAGCAGGGGAGCATAAGACCAATCTAAGGCTTGCGATTCTAATGGGATACCTTTTTGGTATGTTTTTCTTTTTGGTACATTTGTATTGTATTTTATTTCCATGTACTTCTTTGGATACTTTCTAGATACATGTATAATCTGCATCATTATTTATATGTGACACTATTGGTTATTGATACAGATTCCCATCTTGTATTAACTTCAGTTGATTTCTATTTATTTCACTTTATCTATTTATTTTATTTGTAAAGTCCATTGTGATACTCTGGTAATGATGGAACAGTCTCCCCACAGACTCACCTAATCCCTCGCTACTAGTTGGTAGCCTCTGGCATTTGGAGAGATACGCTTGAGGCAATGTGGCCAACCGAGCTCATGGCACCATTGGGTGGTATCCAGGACCATGACATTACAAACCATTTACTCTAATTGTATGTTTTAATATGGATATTTGTGTGTGTTACTCATGGTCAAATCATTCTCATTGATTATGTTCTGAGACACTAGAACTAGTGTCTAGCCCGAGGTGATTGGGAATACACCTCAGGTATGTCATGGGACACTTTGGGAATCCGATGTATTGATTACCCAAATCTATTTCATGACAATTTAACTAAGGAAACTTTATAAGGATGAAATGAGATTCATAAGAAGCATCATAAGAATGATTTATTGGTTTGTGTAAGGGTCGTTATAAATATGAAGTATACAAAAAGGCATGTGATTAAGATCATTATAAGAATTATCAAGTGGGTTTAATAAGGATAGATGATGATATTCATATGGATAATTATATGAACATAATAAAGACAGATTCCTTAATAACAAAACCATTACATTCCACACCATAGTATTTGTAGGAATACTTGAAGAATTTAAATATAGATATCTTGAACAGATTTAGTGGAATGATATTTGAACAATGTAAAGGTTCTATTTTTTATAAAAATATGAATAATATATAAAATAATTTGAATATTATGAATAATTGAAAGCCATGGATTTTTAGGAATACCATGAAGATCATGGTTCATTCAAACTGGTGTTTCTTGATACTTTATTTTTAGTGTTTTATAATGTGTAATATTTAAGGAAACATAACATAAATTTATAGAAAAATTAAGGGAGATTTATTTTAATCCTTTTTTGATGGGTTATCCAACATGTGGAAATAGAGGTCTATATAAGAAGAAAAACATCCAAAATAAAAGGGATGACTATAGTCTAATTATAAAGACATCACTAAAAGAGAAGTGAGAGAGATAAACTCTTTAATTCTTAGGGAAATATTCAGTTAGAAGCATAGGAGGAGAGTTCTAAAGGTAAATAATAAGGTGTAAATCCAAGAGAATATCTGATAAGAAAAAAAAATATTATTGTGAAAAAGAAAATAGAATTTGGTTCTATTCACAACAAGGGAATGTGGTTTTCCAAACTCATAACTGGATGGAGAGACCTTGGATAACCAACCAAAGGAGAAGGAGAAAGTGTGTTCCTTGATGTCTCAAGGAATGATGGAGAAGATGTGATTCATGGTTCCATTCATAGTAGGTGTTTGAAGTATAAAAATAGGATTCAAACACATGAATCCATACTTTGTGTATAAAACCTCACGATATTAAATTATATATTCCTTTAAGACTCACTATGGTTGATAGCTTTTTATACATGCAACATCGAACCACAAAGCAATATATAACCATTAAAATGTTTTTGTGTAATTGGAGGGTAATAAAAAATGTATTCAAATTATAAAATATATTAATAAATAAAATTAAGGGTCATTATTAATGCTAATATATTGATAAATCAAATTAGGGTAGCTAAATAACTAATTAGACTTATTTATGGTCTAAAATGAAACCTTTCTAAAAATTGACTATCTATTTATTTTTTAAGAAACACAATAATTAATGGATAAAATATATTTTTTATATTATTAATATGTTTTCACTAATTTGATTAGTAATTTTTTGGGAATAATAATAATTCTAATAATTAATATTTTAAAAAAAGATTATTTTCCTATGAAAATTATTTTCATTATATTTTTATGTTTTTATTTAAATATAAAATTATAAAATTTTATTATTTTAATTTTACAAAATAAAAAAGAGTTTTATATTAAAAAGTTTTATATTATCTTTAGACCAACTTTTAAGGATTTTATGAAATAGTTCTTTTAGATGAATAGCAGAAAATGCAGTTTTTACAAAAACTATAACTTTTATGACTATAAATATATAATAAAGATATATAAGTTCATAATAAATTTAAATTGATACAATATTTATTTAAGGAGTAGAAATATACATTTTTAAATAACATTATGAATTTATAAAATCTATTTTTAACATTTTATGAACTTAAGTAATATTTTCCAATAAAAGATATTGTTTTTGGTCTTATCTTTTAATTAAATATTATATTTTAAAATTCGACTCTGACTTGATGTAAAAGAAAAAAACAAATATTTTTTTAATAAAAAACATTTTTTTCGTCTAAAGAAAATAAATTTTTTATTTTATCATACACATAAATTTTAATCTTAAAAATACACTTGTTCTAAAAATAGGGTTTCACACATTATATGAACTATTGTTAAAATTAATATTTCTTACATAATTTTTTTATCTAATTAAATGGACATAAAATTTTTAATAAGTTTCTACACATTATGTAATAAAATTCATTTTATTTTTAGGAATTAAAATTAAACTACCTAGGTAAAAGAAAATTACCATGGTAAAACAAAAAAATGATAAAGTGAATATTTAAAGAGTAAAGTTGATAAAAACATGCGTTGAAATGAATTTTTAAGGGATTCTATAATTTATATCACTCCCCACTAAATTATTTTCCATTTTTGAGCCCCTTTTTATGTGAAAAATATTCTATATTTATATTAATTTGAAATATTTATAAAAATTTCATTCTCACCACTTATAAAAGGGTCTCTCACTACCCCTTCAATACCACTAGAAAATAATGCTTAGTATTAAAAATATTCTATTATTCCTTCATCTAGAGTCTTATTTAATCCTTTTAATCTTCTTATTACATGATATTTTCCTATTACCTCCCTTTCCAAGGAGTCCTCTAAGGGATATACCAAATCTTAAACATGATAACTAATTTTACCCAATTTATTTTCTTATCTATATTAATTCTTCATATAAATTTTTAACATCACTATATAATGAAATAAGTAATTTTTTAAAATATAATTTTATTATTATATAGTAATAACTGTTAACCACCTTTTACCTTTTCCCTTAAGAAAAACAAAAAATGACCATGTATGTGTGCAGAACATTGCTTCCACAAACATCATGTTTCATTTTCCCTAAACAACATACACATCTAGTATTAATTTTGAATTTCATAAATAAATATTATATTTATATTCTTAAATGATAAATTAAATTATACATTTCTCCCGTTTTATGGAAAAAAATCATTAACCATGCGTACATGAGGAATACCTCCTCCATGGAACAACTGATTTAAATATATTTATATTTTCATCTCCACCTTTGATGGATGGTCATGAGAATTATTTTAATTTATAGATATGATTTTTATGAAATTATTATGATTATGGTAAGCAAAATTGGACAACCAATTAACAATATGAGTAATAAAAAACCGTTCCAAATTCAACCGTCCAAAAGAGCGTTCTAAGTGAAAACATGTTTTCTTTGTACTATGTAATAACAAAATATAAGTTATCCTATTATTATTATTACTATTTACATTACTGAAATATAAAATTAATAAAAAATAATAATATCATTATACATCTGATATAAGGATATGAAAATCAAATCACCTCATAATAATCCATTAATTACGACATGTTCCTGTTTGGGTAATTTAACAACATACTTGAACAATGATATAAATTTATATCATGGATAAATATATGGATTAATTTTTTATTAATATATTATACTAATAATAAAATAATTATTTTTTTAGAATTGTAATGGTAATATTAATTTACACACATTAGATAAGATACCCATTTCCATTCATGAAAAATCACCGAAACACACTCCTCATTAATTTCATCATTAATAATCATAACTAAAACAACCATAGAATGAAATTATAAAATATTAAATAATTATATATTATAAATTTTTGTACCTTTTATGCTATTTTAATGATTAAATTTGGGATAATAATTAATAATAACACTATTATGATGAAACTAGTTCAAAATGACCAAGATTAGTCACACCCAATATCAAATATAGATAATAACTAATTAATATACATATAGAGAATAATTATAAATGAATCTTATAAACGTTTGTAACTATGATTTTTTTTTAAATTGGTTATTAGGATAGTTATTTTTTTATATAGTATATTAGAGAATATTTTGATTAAGCAGCAATTAAGGTAAGGGTTTATTATATCAAATTTAATTTCCTAAGACATATTTCTTATTATAAACCTTGTTTTATATATAATGGTAATAAAATTCCCATTTAATAATTTTAATAATGATCCCATCATTATTCATGATATTTTATGTTTCATTTGTAATGATATCTTTAATTTGTTTTTTATTTGAATGTTTCTAAAGTTGTAAGTGTTGCATTTATTTATTATCTATTCCATGAGATATGTTTGATATTGCACACCATATTTTATTTTATATAGTGTATCCACTTACCTATTTCCTTCAAGTATAATAAATTTATTTAATTTAATTATATTTTAATTTCATGGTACCCATATCACATTCTTTTGATTCTTACGCTTCCATTACGGTAATGGTTTTTACTAACTCAATTTTCTTCCATTGAGTTATAAAATTTCTTATTAAAACAATATTATTCCAAGAATAATTAATTATACCTCATTAATAATTGGTATTTTAGTTCCTCATTTTTTTTGGGTTAGTAAAATTACTTCTTATAACCTCATTATCAATCAATTCTTACCGCAATGATTTTGTTACTTATAAGGGTTCACTATCTCAAATTTTAATTCCTTGAAAGATTTTATGTTATAAACCATGTTTTCTATTTTATAGTGTAATAAATTTACCTTTTACCTTTTATATCATTATTCTATCATTATTAATGATATTTAATATTCCAATTGAAATTATATCCTTCAAGGGGTTTTATTTGAATTTTTTTAAAGTTTTAAGTGTAATTTGTCTCTATTTTCAATTCCATTAGACATGTTTGATATTTCACACCATAATATATTTTTTATTGTTTATTAAATGACCTGTTTACTTCTATTAAAATTAATATCTTTCATTTTGATATATTTTAATTTCATGGTTTTCCTCTTATGTTCTTTTAATTCTCATATTTCCATTACTATAAGGGTTTTTTATCTCAATTTCACTACATTGAGATATGATTAACATTCACCACTTATATAAATGTGTGTGTATATATATTTTCTAGGATTACATTCTAAATCCTCTCATACTATTTTCTTTTAGGGGATTAAACTTGTTGAAATACATCATCCACTTTTTCCTTCAAAATCATCCTCTGTTATAGAAATAATTATTATTCTAATGGATTTTCATTATGAACACCCCATATTTATTTCCTTTGATTAAATTGTGTTCACCTAGATTTCATATATTTATTTATTAGATAAATTATTGACTTAAAAATACACTCATTTATCTATACGATGCTACTTTTAGGAATTCTTACATAGAAACCTATTCTATTTATTGATTGGGGAAATATTGAAATCAATATACTTGTTATTCCAATATGGATATTTATTGATTATTAAGGAGTATTGGTTTTGTATTTATGAATACATTTTATTCAATTAGTTATGGATGGTCCCCAAAATATCACCTCTATTCATATATAGGTATTATGAGACAATCCAACTTGGGTATTTTAGTGTATGACTACCCAGAAAAAAATATTTCCAAAACATAGGGCCTTTATGGTAAGATTATGATGTATAATATCATGATTCATTAGCTTAGGGAATGTAATTATCTAAAAAAAATTATAAATTTCATTATTAAGGGATCATTTATTGTTATCCATGCATTTATTTATTGATATTTCTACCATTGATATGTTTTGATCATAGTTTCTTTTGATTATTGTATTATTTAGATTACCTATTCTTTCCATATTATTTATGATCATCTTATGCTCACTTATGAGATGTGATTGTTATCACTCATGTTTAACCTTAATAATCATTTGATCTTTCCCATTATTATGATTCAATTTCCTTTGGTAATGAGTAAATTTATTACACATGATATGTATAATAGAAAAATATTGTGTGGAGAATCTTGTGGGAGATATTAAAGACTTATTATGGACTAATTAGTTTCTTTTATAGTTAAAAAATATCCATTTGATGAGATATAAATGGAGTTTTTTATTTAAAAGTTTAACCTAAATATCTTAAACTATAAACCTAAAAGTATATTTGAAAGTATTTGGCTTAATATTTTTTAGTGATATTGTAATTATTGATGGTTAAAATTGTGTCAATTCAACAATTTTCAAAACTGGTATGTAAATATGGATTTTTCACACAAAATTCCAGGAGTGGGTTCAAGGAATTATATTTTCTATAAAATTATTGTTTTTATAACTTTATTGGTTAGGATTTTAGTTGGGGATAATTTAAAGGTTGACATGTTAAGGTTGACCTGAACTTCATAGGTTTAGATGACCCTTCGGGTTAGTTGAGGTAATATAAAATATTTTAGGGATTAGGATAAGATAAATTTAGTAAAAACCCTAGGTATTTTTCTAAGGGACATTTAAATATATAGGATAAAATTATGATTTTTTGGTAAAGTATATATTGTGTTGTCCTATAAGAAATTAAATCCCTACATGTATATTGGAAAGTGTATGTGGTTGTGACATAGATCCACTTTGGGGAACTCACTATGAAAAATGTTGGTAGAGAATTTACTCGATCTTCACTTGATTCAAGATGAGTAAGCCTAATACTTCACACCTTGTAAGACACTCCCTAGGGGTGTGATTTGGTTAATCACATTCTCCTTACAAAACATTTTAAGGATGTAAATATATTGGTCAGATAACCGAATAGAAAATATTCATGGATAACTAAGACTAAAATGTAGAGATTCCTTTGTTATAGTATATATTAAATTATATTCACTTTATTGAATAAAGGGTATGTTGGATTTAGAGATCATGTATTCCAATGTTTTTTAGTTTTATAATATTTTAATAGTTTTTATTAAAATTTGGGACTATTTTTTAAGTATTATGTGCATCAAACCTAAATAAACATAGGTTAAACCAAGAATGATATTGCTTGATCTAAAAGAACCATAAGCTTGCATGATCATTTTATAGAGTAGGGAATATTGAGGTTGAATTTTTATAACACCATTATGATTCTAATTATTTATACCTCATATTAATTATTTTGGTTTTAATAATGGATTAATCCTGAAGGAATCAAGTTAATAATAGATGTTATAAACAATGCATAGATTTTCCCAATGAGAAATTTAACAAGATAAGAATTATAGTGAGAAACATTATGATTATACCAAAATATATATTAGTAATTTTTATTAACAATGTGAACATAGTTTAATTCTCTAAAAAACCATATAATATAAGGATGGAGTATCATAGATGTTCGAGTGAAAATTGGAATGAAGGAGTGAATTTTGAATTTCTTACACGTTAAAAATGTGGGAAGTTGCACTGAGTAAAATATCTCAATGTAATTTGAAGATGCTTTGTGTGTGTAAATAGAGGGAATATAAAAATTATTTTAAAAAGAAAGATGAAGAAATCATTTAGCATGATGAGGGAAAATGATGTTATTTCTAGTTGTAGCTAAGTTATTAAGGCATACACCTCATTTGACATTATATCTTCAGTTATGACTATATTTTAGACATCATTACTATTTTTTATTAATTGATAGTTAAAATTGTGCATATTCGATTTATTTAAGGGGGATGTGGGAATGTAACACCATATTATTTTTAAATATATATTCCTTTGAGGCCTAAAATATTTGATTGTGTGTGATACACGCAACACTAAACCATATTGAATCACATATTAGTATATAACCATTAATTTTTTTTCCACAAAATAGGTTGGTAAAATAGATGTATATGAATTATGAAATATATATAAATAAAATTAATGGTCCTTATAAATGATAAGGATTTGATAAATTAAATTAGTGTATCTAATTAATTAGTCAAACTTATTTATGCTTTAAATTGTATCATTTTTAATAATCAACATTTAGTGTATTTTTTATGAAAATAAAACATAATGGATAAAAAATATTATTGATATTAATAATATATTAACACCAATTTTATTATTAATTTATATGAATTAATAATAATAAAAATTAATATTTTTTACATATGATATTTTCTTATGAAAATAGTTTTCATTATATATACATTTTTACTTAAAAGACCAATTATAAAATTATATAATTTTTATTTGATAAAATAAATATTATTTTTATATTAAAAATTTAAATATTATCTTAATAATAATTTTGGTATTTTGTTTTGAAATAGTTGATTTTAGGTGAATAATTAAAAATATAGTTTTTACCAAAACTATAACTTTTAGGACTTTATCATTATATTAGAAACACCGATAAGTTTATAAAATATTTTAATTGATAAAATATTTATTTAATGAGTAATAATATAAATTTTTAAATATTATTCGTATTATATAAAACAAATGTATATCATTTTATGAACTTAATGAAATAGTTTCCAATTAAAGAAACTATTTTTGCTATTTTCTTTTAATTAAATATCATTTTAGAAAAATCATATTTTTGATTAATATAAAAGACACATAAATTATATGTTTTTTATAATAAAACAATTTTTATATTTAAAACCAAATAAATTAATAATTTTATCCTAACCATAAATTTTATGCTCAAAATACACTTTTTCTAAAAATGGTTTTTTTTTCGCATTACATGTGCTAATGTTAAAATTGATTTTTATTACACATATAAATTTTATCTTATTAAATTTATGTAATATTTATAATATTTGATAAAAAATTAGTTAATAAGTTACACTTTATTTTTAGGAATTATAATTAAATTACTTAGGTAAAAACTACTTTCATAGAAAAACAAAAAATTGAAAAAGTGATAATTTTAATAGTGAAAGACCTAAAAACTTGTTTAAAACATGTGAAAAAATGAATGGTTGAGGTTTTATTGAAATTATATAATACCTAATCAATTATTTTCCATTTATTTATCCACTAAACATTTGAAACATGTTGTCTTGTTATATTTCGTTGAAATATTTACAAAAATCCAATCTCATCAATTATAAAATCGGTCTCTCACCAACCCTTAAATAAAACTAAAAAATTTGTTTTCATATTGAAACTATACCCTTAATAATTCCAATATAATTATATTTAACCCTATTAAGATTATTGGAATAAGATATTGTCCTATTCTATCCCTTTTTAAGGATTCCTCTAAGAGAAATCCCAAGTTCTAAATGTGAGTACCAATTTCACTAATTTCTTTTCTTCGCTATATTACATTTCAAATTTTATTTTTATCATTAAAGTATAGTTAAATGAGTATATTTTTATAATGAATTTTATTATTCTATGGGAATTATTTTTAACCACATTTCTTCTTATCCTTTAAGAAAACAAGATGACATTTGTGCATGTGTACATACTACTATCTCCACAAAACATCATGTTTTGTTTTCCCTAAACACATTACATGGATGGTAATATTATTGAATTTAAAAAATATTTATGATATTTATAACATATTTTATATTCTTAAATTATAAATCACATTATAATATTCTCCCATTCTATGAAAAATGAAATCATCAACCATGCATACATGCAGACTACCACCTCCATGTAACGAAATATTTCTATTTTATTTATTTTCATCACCCCATACCTTGATGGTCATGAAAATAGGTTTAATATTTAAATATTATTTTTAAGAAATTATTAAGGTTATGTTAATACAAATTTAATATCATTTAAATAAAATGAGTAATAAAAAATCATGGTAAATTCAATCATCCAAAAAAGCGTTCTAAGAGAAAAAAAGATTTATTCATTGTATATAATAACATTTTATATGTTATATTATTATTTTAAATATTCCCATTTTTTATATATCACACTAATAAATAATAAATAAGGTAATTATACTTCAGTTATAATGATATGATAACTAAATCATTTAATAATCATCCATTATTTATGTTATGATCTTGTTTGGGTAGGTTTGAAAACCTATTGTGAACAATAGTATAAATTTATATCATGGAATTATATTGGGATTTAATTTCAAATAATATATGGTATAAATAAGTAAATATTAATTTTACTTTACTTATGAAATGATAACATTAATATTAAACACACTAGTTAAGATACCAACATCCGTTCATGCGAAATCACTGAAACATGCTCATCACTGATTTCATCCTTAAGGATCATAGCCCAAAATTACATAAAATGAAATTATAATATTATAAATAATTATAAAAATCAATTAAATTATCATTTATACTATTAAAATTATTATCTTTTAGGTAATATTTAATATCAACACTACTATAATGAAACTATTTCAAAATGATCAAGATTAGTTACACCCGATTTAAAAAATAGACACTAACTAACTAATATAAACATAGAGAATAATTATAAAATAAGTTTATAGAAAGTCATAAATATAGAAAGGTTTCTGAAATTGGTGATTAATATAGCTAATTTTCTTATACAGGAGGTTAGAGAACATTTTTACTAAGCAGGAATTAAGGTAAGGGGTTACATGTCAAAAATTTAATTTCATAAGACATATTTCTTATAATACACAATATTTTATTTGGAATGGGGTATATACCTAATCTTTAATATTTTTTCTAATTATCTTCTAATTATTAATTATATTTAATGTTTCATTTTAAATCACATTATTCATGCGGTTTTGATTAAAAATTTTCTAAATCCATAAGTGTTATTTGTCTCCATAATCAATTCCATGAATCATGTTTGATATTTTGCAACATATTTTATTTTATATTGTTTATTAACATCCATATTTACATTAATTATAATGAATATATTTTATTTGATTATATTTTAATTTCATTTTGTCCCTCTCATGTTATTTTTATTCTTATGTTACCATTATCATAATGGTTTTTTCTAAATCAATTTTCTTCCATTGAGTTACAAACATTCTTATTGAACCTATTTTGTTCTAAGCTTGATTTATTCTACCTATTGAATAATTGTTGTTATATTACCATATTATTTTATAAGTATCTAAAATACTTCCTTATAATATCATTATCAAATTACTCTTACCTTAATGATTATGCTACTTATAAGGGTTATTTATCTTAAATTTCAATTCCTTGAGACATGATTATATTATAAAACATGTTTTATATTTTATAGTTTAATTAAATACCCTTTTATATTTTATATCATGATTATAATATTATTCATGGTATTTAATGTTCCATTTTAAATTATATCCTTCAAAGAGTTATTATTTAATTGTTTCTAAATCTGTTAGTGTTATTTATCTATCTTTTCAATTATATAATTTTTTTAGATATTTCATTACATATTATATTTTATATGTTTTATTCAATAAACTATTTAATTTAAGTAAAATGAATATATTTCATTTCATTATATTTTAATTTTATGGAATTCCTATCATGTTCTTTTGATTCATATACTACCATTATTTTAAGGGTCTTTATATCTCATTTTTACTTTATTGAGATATGATTCATATTAACCACTTGTTTCCTTTTTTATGTATATACTAGTCATGTATTTCCTTCTAAATAATCTCATAAAATTTTATTTCAATGGATTAAACTCATTTAAATCCATCAACTCATTTTTATTTCCAAATCATCATCTGTAACATGATTTTGTTTCTTCAAATGCCTTTAATTTTGTAAATACTTTATATTTTCATCCTTTGATTGATGGGTGTTATCATAGACAACATGTGTCAATTTATTAGGGAACTTATTTTCATAACACTATACCCTTTATATATATATAGTTAGTTTGAGGGATGATTATATAGAAGTCTATTCTATTTATTGATTGGAGAAATATTGAAAAATTTTATACTTTTTATTCCAATACAAATATATATTGATCATTAATTAATATTTGATAAATATTGATGAATTAATTAAAAATAATTAGTGATGGGGGGGTCCTTAATAAAACCTCAACGTATCTATAATTCTTGTGAGGAAAACTTGATTGTACTTTTTGGTGTATACATTTTTAGAAAAAAAATAATACATAAACATAGTTTTCTGACGGTAAGACCATAATGACTGAGATCATGATGTATTTTCTTGTGGAATGAAATTAGTTATCTGACATTATGAATTTTTTCAATAAATTACCATTTATTATTATACATATGTTTATTTATTGATATTTAAACCATGGATTTTTTCTTCTCATAGATCCATTTGATTATAACATTATTTTGATTATCTATTCCTACTATATACTTTATTCTAATCTCATGCTCACTTATGATCTTTGACTTTTATCTCTTATGTTTACCTTTACTAAGTGTTTCATCTCACCCATTAATTCTTCCATTTACCTTGGTTATAATGAAATTTATTACACATGATAGTCTAACATATTGTATGTGTGGAGAATTTTGTGGTAGATTTTTAATACTTATTTCAGATTAATAAGTTTCTTATATAGTAGAAAAAATATCCATTTGATGATATATACATGGGAACATTTAGTTAAAAGTTTTCCCTAACTATAGAAACCTCTATATCATAATAGTTACTTTGAATGTATGTGAATCAATATTTATTGGTTATATTTTAAATATTGATGGTTAAAATAGAGTCACATTGATTATTTTCAAAGTCAATATGTAAAGAATGTAATTTTTACACTAGATTCTAGGAGTTATGGTCTAAGGAGTCACATGGTGAATTTCAAAATAGTGGAAAGCCTATTCAGGTTTTTCCTATGATTATTTATTTTTTCCCTTTAAAACACTGTAAAAAAGATGGAAGTGTGAGGTAGTGGGCCTTGAGAGACAATGAGGAAACTCAAAATTGTTATAAGGGGAGTGACCCCAAGCATGGGTGAACTAGCCTAAACCCTACCATTAACAATTTATGTTATTCGTTATGGGTGGATCAACACATTATTGATCACATACTACTTGGAATAGCCTATTTTAGGGAACCAAGTAAAAACCCTACATTCTTTTTGTTAATGTTTATATTTTTTTTGAACACTAACTAAAAATTATAGGAAAATATATTAAAAAATAAATCATTTAATGGATAAATATTAGAGGGAAATAATTATATGGATAAAAAATAGAAAATAGAGAATGATAATAATAATTATAAGGTAACAATCCATTAACATATTGTTATTTTAAATATAAGTGATAAATTTTGAGTGGATTCTGTTCTCTAATTCACTACCACTCTCAGGGTTTCTCTCACCCAAGACCTTTTTGGATTAACAAGTGGTATTGGAGCATAGTTTATTTTTATTATATTTTTTATTTGACATGATCATATTTATTTGTGAATTTAATATTTTTTGTGTGTTATTATATTCTTGGGTGCCATGGAAAATGGAAATACTTTGAAGAAAAAGAATTAGTCTTATGAAATTATCAATTTTGGAACTATTTATGGGAATAGGGATATTTAATTGAAAGAATGCAATGGTAACCAACATGAAGGTATGGAAAATTCATAGTGTTAATCTTTTGGTTATTTTAATGATTTTTTAGAAATAACAGAGGACCTTATGTTCCAGATAATGATGAATCCACTATTAATGAGGTGCCTCTAAGAAGAAATAAAGTGGATGTTGTGTACATATTATAGGAGTTTGAAAAAGAAACTCATAGAAGATAATATGAATCTTAATGTGGATAGAAAAATTACATGTAATTTCAACTAAAGTATTGTAAATTGAAGTCAACAAGAAATTTTATTGAACAAGACTTGTTTAAGTGGCTATAGAACTAAGGGAGAATAATAACTCCCAAGATAAGGAGTTGGAAGCTATGACAAAAAAATTGTAAAAACTAAAAGATTATCTCATGTGTAAGAGTCTAAAATCAGATTATTTTTCTAAACTTGAAAGCTAATAAAGATGAATTTACTTCACATATGTAAGATGTAACACTCCAAGCTTCCACGGTACACTTCTATTTAAATAATACAGTAGCGTGTGTTGAACGCAACTTCGAGTTCTAACACACACCACAACCAATCAAACTAGCCATTATGAATAGTAATACCCACTTTTGAAATTTTATAAATTTTATCTTTCAAAATGGACTTCATTTTTGGATTCGGAATATCGAAATTATCATAGGGTGAATTTTTGGTATTTTTCTGAAAACTTTTAATTTTTGATGAATAGTGAAAAACACTGAATTATTGGTTAAAACCGACTTTTTATTTAAATAATTATTTATGTTATTTAAATTTATTTTAGGTCAAAATAGATATGTAATACCTTTATAAGTTTAATGAAATTCATTGGAGTCAGTTTATTAGACATATAAAAATTTTATTGAACTTTTCACTCTCTTTTACCCACCTCCTAGGAGAATTTGGAAATTCACATAAAACTTAATTTTACCGCTTCTATGAGTGGAATTTTGAAATTCCGAGAGACATAGTTAATATCAAGGAGTAAATTTTTTTTTCAATAAGATAAAATAATTTTTGGTGAATAGTAACGTTTTACTTTTATTTACCACGGTTAAAAGTAAATAGGGTAATTAAGGATAAAAATGATATTAATATTACCCTAAAACATGTCCTAATTCTATTGGACAAGTTTATCTCGACCAAAAACAACCTTAGGAATAAAATATTATCATTTAAGTCCACTTGGATTAGATTAGGATATTTATTATTATTTAATTCAAAGAAGAGTTAAAAGAGTTAAAATCAAAGTTTAATTACTTAAACATTTTTAATATAGGGTTATACATTAGATAAATTAAATTGAAAATATTCATTATAATTCTAAAACTATTTCCTACATAATGGTATTTTATTTATAATTTTTATAATTTAAATAATTTAATTTATTTATGACACAATGGTGATGCAGTAATTACCTAATTAATGAAATATTAAAATAATTGATATTATAAATACCCAAATAAATGTAATTTGAGACTTTTTATGAATTAAACTAATTTTATAAGTTAATATGACATATTAGGATTTATTATATAAATTGTTTTTGAAGTAATAATGCTGTTATGAATTTATTAAAAAACAATACCCAATAGTGTCAAAATTGACAAAAAAAGTTTTAAAAACAAATATTATATTATTAATTAATATTATATTCCTAAAAATATAAGGTTCGGCCAAAGGACATTTATAATGATATTTATATCATTAATGGACCACTTGGGGGTCTCTTGGATGTATATAGTAATTTTATTAACTATATAATATAAAAATACAAAGTGACATGGTAAATGTCAAACTAATTAACTAAGATTTAAAACTAAAAGATAAGGTTAATATAATGACCCAAACCTGTCTAAAATCTATTGTTTGAAAGGATTTAGACCCATACCCACCTTATATTTTGAATAATCCACTTTTGAGCCATTAGATACCGAATATGAATTTATTATAAAATAATACTTTAATTTTTTCCTAAAGAGCCCCTCCCCCCCTTATAAAAGGACACCACTTCTAACCAATTATTCACACCATGAAATCCTTTTGTCTCAAAAAAAATCTGCCAAAATATCCTCCCAACTCCCCTCAATTAAACCTAGAGGCCTTAGTTTGATCAGAAAGCCAACCTAAGGAGCCCTTTTGATCAAATCAAAACGAAGAACCCGAAGAAGAGGTAACATTTTCACCACCCTCTTTCAAGTTCCTTTCTTATTCAACTTCTTATTTCCTTGTTAATTCCATTATAAAATAATAAATCCAGTATCTTCTATATACTGTGATGTTATTATAAATATGGAACAAACAAATTCATTATTCTATCCAACCCTTGAATGACATGTCACCATACGTGCGTACATACGGCCAACCGTCTCTACGTTGTGGTGTAATTGTGATTCAATATATTATTATTTAGATGGGTATAATAATGATATATAATTCATGTAAATAATAAATATAACATGATAATTATTCTTTCTATATGATATACCATCCAATTATATATTATTTTAATATCAAAAGAATGATATTGTCGCTCGTGCGTACGTATGGACTACCGTCTCCACGAACACGATGAGATTCATTCCCCATCATATCCATTTGAGTCTAATTCTCATTTAATGATTAAAAATAATGTTTAAGGACTTGATATCATTCTGGATATGAATAATATACAACTTATCCATAACAAACATGGCTTATTTAACAAAACATATAAAATAAAATGAGTAAGTTAACACCCGAAACGAAGATAATACTAAGATATTATTAATAATGAAATGTTAAAAGATCATATATGATATCATATTAATGTATATAATTCTTGTATAATTTAATAAAAATTATTTATCCATTATAAAGGAGGTTAACCTACCCTCATCCAAGGAAAAGTACAAGGTAAGAGGTTTTCATCTCACTCTTTATTCCTGTGAGATTCGTACCATATTACCACTATTACCTTTTGTGTAGTGTGTGTACTACTCATAATTGTATTATTTGCATGATACACTTTACTTTATGTGTATTTACATATTAATTGTATGATAACTCTTTCATGGGGTGTATGTTTCATATGTTACCAAATTGGTAAGGGTTTATTTCACAATCTATTCATTATCCGAGGTTGTTTATACGTAATTATCCACTGGGACCTCTTTATCATCCACATCCATGTTTCTTAAAAATGTATTTCAAAACATTCCTACTATTTTACAGAATATGGGTTAAAGCCATTTATACCCTAGTTTGACTTTTTATAAGAAGTTTATAAAGGAATATTTCCGTCGTTTTCCAAACAAGGCCCTTTTTAACCTTTTCGACAAAATTAAGGTAAGAATGTCTTTTTTTAACTTATACGGCGGGTGCGGCTATTTTCCGCCATTATAAAATCTTCGAAGCATCCCTTACTGGATTATAAGGATATTTTCAATTTAAATTTTTTATTTTATAATTATGTGACTTTTAAATTATTTAAAAAAAAAGAAATATTTCTCTCAAATAGTTTTGATTTCATCTATGTCAACATATTTTGATGGATTTTAAGCTTATTTGAAGTTGAGTTATTATGATACAAAACTTACATATTTTATTGAAGGTTTTATGATATGTTTGAATATGGATGTGTTATTTTTATACCATTAATGGTTTTTGGAGAAAGTATTGACATTTCATATGATAGTTTTATTACGAATGTTTATGTTATGTTTAAACCTGTTTATATGAGGAATGCATTGGACTTAATAAGTGACGGGTGGAGCCCGATACAGATCCTTGATGCATCGGTAGGTCTCATGGGAAAAACTAGTGTCTTGGAACGAGGCCTTGACAAAATCTTATTTGTAGTCTTGGCACGAGGCTTCGGCTACGTGGTTATGATATTCTGGCATTATGCATTCCATCATTATGAAAGTGGTTATTGATATTGCATGTGACTATTCGATTAGTAGAATATCCATGTGAATAAGTAAATGGAATTATTTCATTTTATTTCTACCATATTATGATGAAGTTCAAGTTTAAAAGGCTTTTGTTTTAGTTATACATTGCCTTAAATGTTTATTCTTATTTATGAAAGTTTCCTCTATATTGTTATCCTTACTGGGCATCTGAGCTCACCCCTTTCTATGTTTTATTTCTCCCAGGATGTGAAGAAGTATTTTATGAATGACCTGCAGGGTTAGTATGAGGGGATATGCGTGTGGACTATGGAGACTATGTTGTTGTAGATTTCATTTTATGATGAAATGTAAACTTTTTAAATGTATCTAGTATTTCCAAGGCTACTAAACTAATCGGTATTTCGAGACTTGATCTTTCATGTGATCATTCCAATGTTATGTAATAATGCCCTGACTCTGGGAAACTGGGGTCAGGGCGTTACAGTTGGTATCAGAGGAAGTTTAGTGCAAACCATGGAATCTATATTTAGATAAATACTGATTAGAGCACATAGACCAAAGATGGAATTTGGGGATTAGTATAGAAGAACTTCCTAGAATTTTAGTATTATAGAGATTTTGTGAGTTTTCTGAGCAATACATCCCTGTCTAGATACGAGAAGGTAGAGGTGGCTCTGGCATAGATGTACCTAGGGGTAAAACCTGAAAACACCGCTTTGAGCTAGACTCGAACGGGAACTGGTGCACGATAATGGGCCTTGCTGCACTCTTGGTTATGACACTCCCGAGGGGATATGCTTAGGATAATTCTCATTTTCATTACAATTCATTATGAAGGGTTTATGAGTATATACTTCCTCAAAGAAAACTTTTTTTTATGATTATGGATTATATCCACAAATAGTTCAATTTATGTTAAGTGTTTTATAAGTATGGAATTATGTATTTTTATTCATAAACTGATCTAGTTTATGCCATTGTTTAGAAATGGAAACTAGTGGAAGAAATGGAAACTGTATCAATGCACATACTCAATGTAGGGATTTCCCTCCTGTTCAAGATAATTATAGCGGAGATGGTGAAACAATTGGTGCTGATCAGCTTATCACCATATTGGGACAACTCACTCAGGATATGAATAATAACCTTACCTGTATGGAGCACCCTGATCCAAAACGTGGAGGATCAATGTTAGATTGCTTCATGAGGCAATAACCACCAACATTCAATGGGAGTACAAATCCATTGGTAGCTGAGAAATGGTTAAGTTCCCTAGAGAAAATTTTCCCGGCTTTGGAGATTAGTGAAAGGTAAAAAGTTATCATGGCAGTTTATCACCTCACTGGAGATTCTAATCAATGGTGGTCATTGATTCAAAACATGAAGGAAGATGATGAAGTATCAAATATGGATTGGAGGGAGTTCAGAGATCTGTTTTTAGAAAAATACTTTCCTCGTGACCATCGAGAAGATATGTAAAGGAAATTTCTGAGTCTAAGACAAAAGGAGGATGAGAATATTGCAAAGTATGAGGCTAACTATACAAGGTTAGAAAGGCATGATAGAGATTATATACGTAACCCAAGAAGTAATATTTATCATTTCTTTGATGGGTTAAAACCGTTTCTCTGTTGAGCATTAGTCTCAAAATCCTTCTCATAGTATGAGGACATTTTCTAATGTGCTATCAAGACAGAAAATGAAATCTCTAAGTATTTTGACTTTAAAGAAAAGCAAGAGAAGAAGAGATCTACTGATCAATCTAGGAATGGAAATAAGGGGAAGAAGGGAAAATTTGAATATCCATTCTTTAGTAAATGTGGGAAGAAACACCCTGGTACTTGCTTGAAGGGAATGGGAGTCTGTTACATGTGTGGTGAAAAAGGCCACCAAGCTCGTGATTGCAAGGGAAAGAGAGTTGTTGTCAACGTGGAATGCTATAATTATAGAGATATGGGACATTATGAAAATGAATGTCTTAAGAGTCAGTGAAACGTACCTCAGAAAAGGCCAAGGGATCAGGGCCAGGCTTATGCTATCACTACTACTGAGGTAGAAGCTCTGAAAGATATGGTGGAAGGTAATTTAATGGTTTCCTCATGTTTAAAAAATGATTTATTTGATTCTGGATCATCGCATTGTTTCATATCTTCCCAGTTTTCTATGAAAATTAGATATTTCCAATCTGATTTAACAAGGGAGTTCTTAGTTAAAACTCCTAAGGGAAGTATCATTGAAACAATTTTTTGTGAATCAGCCCCCATTAGAGCACATAAATTTTCTTTATCCGCTGATCGCATGGTTTTAACTATGATTGAGTTTAATATAATCCTCGGTATGGATTGGATTTCGGACCATGATGTGTAGAATTATTATAAGAAGAAGTAGGTTACGATTTTTGATGATGATGATAAAGAACACATTATCTTTAGAGAAGAATTGTCACCACCTAATTCCTATCTAGATCCACCCCCAGTAGCTCAACTAAATTCAATTATTAGGGAGGAAGAGAATGAAATAACTGTGGGTGAGGAAAGGAATGTTCATATAGAGGATGTACCTATTGTGAAAGAATATGTAGATGTGTTTTCGGAAGACTTATCTGGACATCCTCCAGAATGAGAAATTGAGTTTTCCATTGATTTAATTCCTGGATCAAGGCCTATATCGAACACCCCTTATCGAATGGACTCTGTGGAATTAGTTGAACTAAAGAAACAACCAGAGGAATTGAGTAATAAAGGATTTACTCGCCCTAGTGTTTCTCTATGGGAAGCCCCTATCCTTTTTGTTAAGAAGAAAGATGGATCCATGTGGTTGTGCATTGACTACTGGGAGATCAATGATATAACAATAAAGAACAAGTATCCCCTACCTCGCATTGATGATTTATTTGACCAACTGCATGGAGCTCAATAATTTTCAAAGATTGAACTTCGATCTGAATACCATCAGTTGTGTGTGAAGAAGGAAGACATTCCGAAGACAACATTTTGACCAAGGTATAAGCATTACGAGTTTACAGTAATGCCTTTTGGATTGACTAATGCACCCTCTGTATTCATGGATCTAATGAATAGAGTTTTCAAGGAATATCTCGATGATTTTTTGGTGGTATTTATTGATGATATCTTGGTATACTCCAAAATCTACGAAGATCATGAAAATCACTTCCACATTATCCTCAAAACTCTTAGAAGACATGAATTATATGGGATGTTTAGAATGTGTGAATTCTGGCTTTAGGATATTTCTTTTCTTGGCCATATTGTCTCTAAGGATGGAATTTCCGTTGATCCTTCTAATACAAGAGCAATCCAAGAATGGCCAGTGCCTACGAGTATAACTGAGGTACATAGTTTTATTGGTTTGGCAGGTTATTATCGACATTTCGTCCATAATTTTTCCTGATTAGCCCACCCATTAACAAAGCTCACACGTAAAGGGGTTAAATTTGTTTGGAAAAAAGAGTGTGAATAATGTTTTGAAGAACTGAAGAGAATATTAGTCAATGCTCCAATATTGAATCTTCCATCGGGGAATGATGAGTTCGTTATTTATAGTGATGCATCGAAGAAAGGATTTGGTTGTGCCCTTATGAAGAATGTTAGAGTTATTGCCTATGCATCACGACAACTGAAAACTCATGAGAAAAACTATCCTACTCATGATCTTGAGTTGGCTGCTGTAATATTTGATTTGAAGATATGGAGACATTATTTCTATGGTGAAAAATGTGAGATTAATACTGATCACAAGAGTTTGAAGTATATTTTCTCACAGAAAGAACTCAACATGAGGCAAAGGAGATGGCTTGAACTACTCAAGGATTATGATTGCGTGATACACTACCTCCCGGGGAAGGAAAATAAGGTGGAAGATGCTTTGAGTAGAAAAGATCATGGAGTTTTGAACAAGATGAGAGTAGAAAAGGATCCTATATACATGGATCTAGTAAAGATGGATATGGGAATAACCATGGAAGGTGAAACATCAATACGTTTTCAAATGGCTACCAAAAATTCTTTACTAGAAAGGATAAAGAGTTCTCAGACCAGTGATGAAGAGTTTCAAAAGAATATTAAAGCTGTGAATGGTGGGAGATTGAGTGACTTTGTGTATGCAAATGGAATTTTGAAGTTTGGTAAGACGAAGGGCTTGCAACGGCGATTTCGCGACGCCTTCTCCACTTCGGAGATGGTGGTGGCTCCGGCCCTGGTCCCTCCTCCCCCGCTGGGGGAGGGACCTCCGACTTCTGTCACAGGATTGGCTCCATCCTTTCCCCCCTTCTCGAATCCCAACTTTATTCCCTTCTTCCCTCATATTTCTCTCTGCCCGAAAGTTCCAAAATTGATAAATGGTCTTCCGAATCTGTCGATCTCAACCTCAGAGTTCAATGAGGCTTCGGGTCTACTGAACCTCTCTCTGATTATGCACTTAATGCAGCGGTGTCCCTCGGTGTATTCATTTGACAAGTACATTTTTGGGCGTGGGATTTACAGGATAGAGAAACAGTGGGTCTGCTTGATTCTAGGCATATTTGGATTCGATTCACCACTGAGGAAGATCTGATTAAAGCCTAGTCCAGTGCCCCGTGATGCTGCAATGGCGTCCATTATTACCTCTTTTGTTGGTCGTATGACTTCCACATACATCAAGACTCCCCTTCAGCAGCGGTATGGGTTAGTTTTCCGCACCTTCCTTTACCTTTTCAAAACCCCACAATTATGAGAATTCTAGGCAACCTAGGGGGTAGATTTTTATGTGATGATTCATGAACCATGGTGCTCTACCACCCGGTCTGTCCCTGTATATGTGTAGAACTTGATGTCTCAAAGATTTGATGTGATTTTGTGTGGATTACAGTGGAGGGAGAGCTCCGTCACAAACAACCGGTTGTATACGAAACTTAGTTTGACTTCTGTAATTCCTGTAAGAAGCTGGGCCATCCTAAGGTATTCTGCAGACGTGGGAGGATGGATCCTAGAAATGTTGTGGATGCAAGCGACGACAGAAAGGGATTGTGTATGGGAGAAGGTAGCAGAAAATATACGGAAGTCGGGCCAGTGTGTGCCAACAGGGGTTCCGATCAAGGAAAGGAACCGGAGATGGAGGCACCAGGACTCAGTTCTGGTCTCACAACATAGAATTCTAAGAATAAATTAATGGGCCCCTCTCCAAACCTGAAGGTTGCTATGGTTTTTTACAGATTAAAGAGAGACTTGGGGGTGTGCATTCCAGGGGCAATCGGTGCTAACGAGGTGGTCCCCCTGGATAAAGAAGTTGCAGGTTGTAGAAACGAGGTAGGGAAAGACATGCACCTGTTTTTGGAAGGAGACACAACTGGAGGTAGTAATAACGGAGTGAAGGAGGCTCACCTGGAGTTAGTAGCAATGCAGATGGATATAATTAATGCAGCCAATGTTTCAAAGGTGATTGAGGGACCTTGTGAGGACCAAGAAACCGGTGGGCAATCCCAGTGTCTGGCTTTGAGAGACACCTCAATGAAACTTAAATACATGGGAAGAGGCTATCTATAGGAAGTAGCCTCTGGGGTTCCAAGGAAGGCCATACATGCGACCCTTTTTTATGCGGAGACGGTTACAGTTGGGAGATTAAACATGGACCTTCAAAATCAGTTTGCAGTGTTGGGTGATGATGAATGCCAAGCTAATGGGGATCTAAAAAGGAATGAGGCTTCACATGAAGAGGACCACTTGGTAGATGTGGGTGAGTCCCAAGAGGATATGAATGATGTTCTGGATGCCCCCACAGAGACCAAGGAAGTGTCCATTGCATAGGAATATCTAAGATCATCCTCACGGAAGGGCAAGTTCATTACTACAGATTTTGATGGTTTTATGAAGAACAAATGGAGGGGGCGACATAGGAAGGAGTGTTCTAACCTACCCAGTACTCCTATCACAAGGTTTTCAAGTAAGAGCAAGAAGCTTCCAAAGGATACTATAACCGTGAACAATTCAGATGTAGTTGTTAACTCATATAGCGACCCGGTGTATGCAGGCGGCGAGGTTCGAGTCCATGTTATTCCCTCAACAAAGACGAGGGATCCTAGACAGCAATACGAGACAAGATCCGTCAGAGACACTCAGCAATAGATATCAACGATGCTGGAACACATGAATTTTCTTTTTCACTCAGAAGAAGAAATGGGAGAGGAAGATATGGATATGGGAGCATTGGAGAAGACAAAAAGAACGATTCGTCTGATCACTTCTAAGGAACAAGGTGAGTGCATTGATAGGCAGGCTTGTATTCTACTCAGAGGCCTCAATATGGGAAAGATTGACATGGAGGAATTCTCGAAAGCTTGGGAAAACAAGGCTCTTCAATATGAAGGCATTTTGAAGGACTACCCCGACTCCCATGTAAATTCTATTCCTTGGATATTGTTTAGGGAAGTTGATTCCAAACGGATCAAACTATTCTACAAAAAATATGTTTTTTATTTTGGTGTTTAAAGTTGTAAGGGTTTTCACTCCCCCCTTAAAAGCGTTTTTAAAAATAAAAAAGCAACGTTGGATGGAAGTTTGGGAAGAGACTTTGCGTTTCCAATATACCTGATCTAAAAAGAGAATTGTTGTATGATTCTCATAGTTCCAATTTTTCTATACACCCTGGGAGCACCAAAATGTATAGATATTTAAAGGAACATTTTTGGTGGGACAACATGAAGAGGGAGATTGCTGATTTTGTGTCACGATGTATGGTTTTTCAACAAGTGAAAGTTGGAAGGCAACAACCTGGAGGAGTCATGCAACCTCTTCCCATACCTGAGTGGAAATGGGATAATACCATGATGGACTTTGTCATGGAACTACCAAAGACTCCTAGAAGGAACGATGAAATATGGGTCATTGTTGATCGTCTTACCAAGTTAACACATTTTCTTGCTATAAGAGAAGATCTAACACTTGAACGGCTAGCAAGGGTATATATTAATGATGTTGTGAGACTTCATGGAGTACCTCTATCGATTATTTCTGACCGTGATCCCCATTTTATTTCAAGATTCTGGAAGAGTCTTCAGAAGGCCTTGGACACTGAACTTCGTTTGAGCACTGCCTACCACCCACAAATAGATGGATAATCAGAACGGACTATTCAAACCTTAGAAGACATGTTGAGATCATGCTCACTTGAATTTCAGGGTATGTGGGATCAATATTTACCACTGGTATAATTTTCCTATAACAATAGCTTCCATTCAAGTATTCAGATGGCACCATATGAAGCGTTATATGGAAAGAGATGTCACACACCACCCTATTGGGATGACGTTGGTGAAAGGAAACTTTTAGGCCCAGAACTGGTGGAGGAAATGATGGAAAAGGTTAAGGTAATCCAAAACCACATTAAAGCAGATCAAAGTAGGCAGAAGAGCTATGTTGATAACTAAAGGAAGGATTTGGAATTTCAGATAGGAGATCATGTTTTCTTGAAGTTATCTCCAGAGAAGGGAGTTATACATTTTGGCAAGAAAGGTAAATTGAGTCCGGGTACATCGGACCTTTCAAAATTCTAGAATGAATTGGGGATGTAGCTTACCGTTTGGCAATGCCGCCAAGTCTCTCCAAAGTTTACGATGTGTTCCACATATCACTATTGAGAAAATACAAGCTTGACCCAACACATGTACTCACCTATGAGGAATTAGAACTGAAACCCGATATCTCTTATTGTGAAGATCCCATCAGGATTCTTGATACGAGAGAACAAGTGCTGAGAAACCGGACGACTCATTTGGTAAAAGTTCTATGGAGAAACCATAAAATGGAAGAAGCAATATGGGAACCTGAGGAACTTATGATGAAGAAACACCTGAGTCTTTTCAAGCGGAAGTATTCTAGAAATTTCAAGGAAGAAATTATTTGAAGTAGGGGAGAATATAACACCCCAAGCTTCCACGATACGATTCTCTTTGAATAATACAGTAGCGTGTGTTGTACGCAACTTCAAGTTCTAACACACACCACAACCAATCAAACTAGCCATTATGAATAGTAATATCCACTTTTTGAAATTTTATAAATTTTATCATTCAAAATGGAATTCATTTTTGGATTCGGAATATCAAAATTATCCTAGGGTGATTTTTTGGTATTTTTCTGAAAACTTTCAATTTTTGATGAATAGTGAAAACACTGAATTATTGGTTAAAACCGAATTTTTTTTAAATAATTATTTATTTTATTTAAATTTATTTTAGGTCAAAATAGATATGTAATACCTATATAAGTTCAATGTAATTCATTGGAGTCAGTTTATAATAATTTTAGACATATAAAAATTTTATTGAACTTTTCACCATCTTTTACCCACCTCCTAAGAGAATTTGGAAATTCACATAAAACTTTATTTTACCTCTTCTGTGAGTGGAATTTTGAAACTCCGAGAGACACAGTTAATATCAAGGAGTAAAATTTGGTTCAATAAGATAACAATAATTTTTGGTGAATAATAACTTTTTACTTTTATTTACCACGGTTAAAAGTAAATAGGGTAATTAAGGGTAAAAATGATATTTATATTACCCAAACACATGTCCAAATTTTATTGGACAAGTGTATCTCGACCAAAAACAACCTCAGGAATAAAATATTATCATTTAGGTCCACTTGTATTAGATTAGGACATTTATTATTATTTAATTCAAAGAAGAGTTAAAAGAGTTAAAATCCATGTTTAATTAATAAAACATTTTTAATATAGGGTTATACATAAGATAAATTAGATTGTAAATATTAAGTAGAAATATAAAATGATTTCCTACATAATGGTATTTTATTTATAATTTTTGGACATTAAATAATTTAATTTATTTATGACACAATGGTGATGCAGTAATTACCTAATTAATGAAATATTAAAATAATTGATATTATAAATACCCAAATAAATGTAATTTTTGACTTTTTATGAATTATACTAATTTTCTAAGTTAATATAGCATATTATTATTGATTATATTAATTTTTTTCGAAGTAATAATGCTGTTATGAATTTATCAAAAACAAATACCCAATAGTGTCAAAATTGACATAAAAGAGTTTTTAAAACAAATATTATATTATTAATTCATATTCCATTCTTAACAATCTATGGTTTGACCAAAGGACTTGTATCATGATAGGCGTATCATTAATGGACCACTTGGGGGTCTCTTGTATGTATATAGTAAGTTTATTAAATATATAATATAAAAATACAAAGTGACATGGTTAATGTCAAACAAATTAACTAAGAGTTAAAACTAAAAGACAAGGTTAATATAATGACCCAAACCTGTCTAAAATCTATTTGTTGTAAGGATTTAGACCCATACACACCTTATACATTGAATAATACACTTTGGAGCCATTAGAAACTGAATATAAATTTATTATAAAATAATAATTTATGTTTTTCTTAAAGAGCCCCTCCTCCCCTTATAAAAGGACACCACTTCTAACCAATTATTCAAACCTTCAAAGCCTTTTGTATCAGCCAAAATCTGCCCAAATATCCTCCCAACTTCACTCTATTCAACCTAGAGGCCTTATTTTGATCAGAAAGCCAACCTAAGGAGCCCTTTTGATCATATCAAAAGGAAGAACCCGAAGAAGAGGTAACATTTTCACCACCCTCTTTCAAGTTCCTTTCTTCTTCAACTTCTTCTTTCCTTGTTCATTCCATTATAAACTAATAACTCAAGTATCTTCTATATAATATGATTTTATTATAAATATGGAAAAAAATTCATTATTCTATCCGTCCCTTGAATGACATGTCACCATACGTGCGTACGTACGACCTACCGTCTCCACGTTGTGGTGTAATTGTTATTGAATATATTATTATATAGATGGGTATAATAATGATGTATAATTCATGTAAATAATAAATATAACATGATAATGATTCTGTCTATATAATATACCATCCAATTATATATTATTTTAATATCAAAATAATGATATTGTCGCTCGTGCGTACGTACGGACTACCGTCTCCATGAACGCGATGGGATTCATTCCCCATCATATCCATTTGAGTCTAATTCTCATCTAATGATTAAAAATAATGTTTAAGGACTTTATATCATTATATATATGAATAATATACAACCTATCCATAAGAAACATGGCTTATGTAACAAAACATATAAAAGAAAATAAGTAAGTTAACACCCAAAACGATGATAATACTAAGACATTATTAACAAAGCAATGTCAAAAGATCATATATGATATCATATTAATTTATATAATTATTTTATAATTTAATAACAATTATTTAAACATTATAAAGAGGTTCACCTACCCTCAACCAAGTAAAAGTACAAGGTAAGGGGTTTTCATCTCACTCCTTATTCCTGTGAGGTTCGTACCATATTGCCACTATTACCTTTTGTGTGGTGTATATACTGCTCACAATTGTATTCTTTTTGTAATACACTTTAATTTATGTGTATTTACATATTCATTGTATGATTCCTCTTTCATGGGATGTATGTTTTGTAAGTTACCAAATTGGTAAGTGTTTATTTCACAATCTCTTAATTATCTAAGGTTGTTTATATGCAATTATCTACAGAGACCTCTTTATCATCCATATCCATGTTTATTAAAAATGTATTTCAAACATTCTTACTATTTTATAGAATATGGGTTAAAGTCATTTATACCCTTGGTTGAATTTTTATATGAATTTTATAAAGAAATCATTCCATCATTTTCCAAACAAGGCCCTTTTTAACCTTTTCGACAAAATTAAGGTAAAGAATGTCTTTTTTAACTTATACGGCGGGTGTGGCTATTTTCCACCGTTATAAAATATTCGAAGCTTCCCTTAAAATCTTATAAAGTTATTTTCAAAGTAAATGTTTTATTTAATAATTATGTGACTTTTAAATGATTTCAAAAAAAAGAAATATTTCTCTCAAATAGATTTGATTTCATCTATGTCAACATCCTTTGATGGATTTTAAGCTTATTTGAAGTTGAGTTATTATGATACAAAAATTCCATATTGTATTGAAGGTTTTGTGAAATGTTTGACTGTGGATGTGTTATTTTTATACCATTCATGGTTTATGGAGAATGTATTGACATTTCGTATGCTAGTTTTAATATGAATGATTATGTTATGTTTAAACATGTTCATATGAGGAATGCATTGGACTTAATATGTGATGGGTGGAGCCCACTATAGCTCCTCAATGCATCGGTAGGTCTCATGAGACACACTAGTGTCTTGGAACGAGGCCTTGACAAAATATTATTTGTAGTCTTGGCACGAGGCCTTGGCTACGTGGTTATGATAGTCTGGCATTATGCATTCCATAATTTTGAAAGTGGTTATTGATATTGCATGTGATTATTCGATTAGTAGAATATCTATGTGAATAAGTAAATGACATTATTTCATTTTATTTCTGCCATATTATGCTGATGTTCAAGTTTAAAAGGCTTTTTTTAGTTATACATTGCCTTAAATGTTTATGCTTATTTATGAAAGTTTCCGCTATATTGTTATCCTTACTGGGCATTTGAGCTCACACATTTCTATATTTTATTTCTACCAGGATGTGAAGAATTATTTTATGAATGACCTGCAGGGATAATATGAGGGGATATGAGTGTGGACTTTGGAGACTATGTTGTTGTAGATTTCATTTTACGATGTAATATAAACTTTATGAATGTATCTAGTGTTTCCAAGGCTACTAAACTAATTTGTCTTTCGAGACTTGATATTTCTTGTGATCATGACAATGTTATGTAATAATGCACCGACTCTGGGCAAATGGGGTCGGGGCGTTACAGATGAACTGGTTGAGGAGTAATAAAGGGTGAAATAAGAAATGGTATTTCTTAAAGAATATATTGCTTAAATGAATAAAAATATTAAGGATAAAAGAGTTATGATGGAAAATAATTCCATTCAATTGGGGTATTATATATATACTGGGAAAAATATAAATAAATATATGGATTTTAAACTTGTAAATAAAGGAAAAATTTCCAAAAATTACAAGAGGACTTGATCTTGGCCGAGAAGAAAGTAAAAAAACCAGATTTTAATGGTTTACCATAAACATAAAGATACCTTACACTTTCTCTTTGATAATCATTCAGTATAAGATAATGAGATAAATAATATGTATGTCTTTTTAAAGGTAAAAAATAGATATATTATCATGTCACAATAACCATGTTCCATCTATAAATCTAGTATTGGCTATGATAGACCCTCTCCAAGGATTGAAAAGTTGATAACCCTAGGAATTCCAAATAAAAAGTGAATTTGTGTTGGTGTTTTAAATATAATAAATAAAGTCCGTAAAAATATTCTAACAACTAGATGGTATCTAAAAGGAAGGTATAGAGACACATGATACTTTTAGGGAATGCATGGACACTTTTACAATTTCTATTCTAAAGTATTGTAATACATTATCTTCTATGAAACTAGTATAATGTTTGAAAGGATGAGTTACTAGGTTTAATAGATAAGGTATGGATATTATTCATTTATTTTTTACTATAATATTGTGGACCATCATAGCCTTTATTTATTTTCTGCCAAGGATCAGTGGTGTCGAGAGGGAGTTTAGAGGTGTTACAGAGGCTTAGAGAGTTTTCACGGACATTTTAGGGGTCACCATGCACAAGTGGGGGGTTTGGTGAATGAAATGATGAGGTTAAGGGCTTATAAATCTCAATATTAGTTTTTTTGTGTTGTTCTTGGTGCCCTATATATAGAAAATTGTGTCTCAATCCATTTTAAAGGCTATGTTGGCAGTGGTTTACTTCTGTCAAAAATGGAAGCAAGTGAAAATGGGTAGTAAGGGTGAAATGCTGGGTGTTGTTCCATAAGAAATCTACTATATGAAATATCCATCATATAAATGACTTATCAAGTTGTTTTTGGAATTGTTGGTGAGGAAAAAATGAACTGGGTCTGGGTAAAATTCCATAGCACAAGAAATTTTAGGCCATATGGTTCAAGAACACCACGACTAAGGGAAAGATGCGGTGAAAGTCATGATGGCATATAGATATCTTTGAAATTGATAAAACCATCACCGTTATTTTTAAAATATCATATATTTATATGGGGGAAAATTCATGAATCTTTTAAGGGGATACTGAATGTCATTTAAGCTATTTCTTCTTATATTAATCAATCTACAAAACCTCTTTAACCTTCTTTAATTTTCCAGATGCCCTAGATGAACCTAGGTATTTGTTAATCATTATCTTGAGTTAAGGATCATTTGGAAGATGTTATCATTGGTAAGTATTGGTTCTACCTACCTTGGAGAATCTTGGTCGATTAATTATAGATTTAAATCCTTGTTTTCTACATAATTTAATGATTTTTGGTTTTGAACTACATTTATTGTTATCCTTTACACCCACTCATCATTCATCCTTTTTTTGAATATATGTTGTGTTGAGCCTTCTATTTTAACCCTAAAACCTGAGTTTTTTTAGTTTCTTGTCAGTGATAGGTTTCGGTGAATCATTGTTTTGTTATGATGGTGGTTGATCCATGGTCATCTGTTCTTTTGAGGAGGACATTAAACTTCTAAATTGAGTTAACAGATTTTTTAATTCTTCTATAATTTTTGTTAGATTTTAAAGTTATTATCCTTTATCTATTTGGTTAATGGTGTAATTTACCTTAGTGATTATTAAAATGGAAATAATAAAAAGACATGGTTTATAACTGTAGTCATCACATGTGTTTAAACCGCATTTACTCTTTACCTCTTATTTTTTTAGATAGTGTATTATCCTTTGTTTCTAATATGGTTAGAATGTTGATTATACTATATTTTAGCAAGTATATTATGTGGATAATTGGATAAATAATGTAAATATAGTAATATTTTTTGTATAAATATTAAATAATATGGAGATAATTGATGTTGAAAAGTAATAAGGGGCATGTAAATTGAATGAGTTATTCCTTATAGTTTGATAAAAATAGAAGTGAGACTTAAAGGAATGATTATACATCTTGTATATATTAATAGGATATTTCTTATATTTCCTATTCATGTAAACTATAATAATTGAATTTTTTATTTCATGATGGTAACGAAAAATTTGTTTGATAAAGATAAATGTTTAAGCCCAAGAGATTTCGTTTTATTGGGAAAGATAAAATCCTAGGGTTTTAGGGCCTACATTACATATTGAATAATTTTTTATACCTTTATACCTTATGTGAATTCTTTATATGTGATCCTTTCTATATGATGTGATGTAATCATGATATGGCTATTAGTTGACAATACATGGGTGGGGAGGCCTAGGTTTGTGGAATAATTTAGTACCTATCATAGTGAGATGAATGATGATGTGCATGGTGGTGTTGGGGATAACACTAGGACTGATGAAATAAATTGAATCATGTATTTCATGTTATTGTTGTTTTCAATACCAAGATTATTTTTTGATAATGAATTTGATTAAAAGGCCAGATGGCTAGGTTTCTTTTTTTCTTCATTCCTTTCCCCACTGATTGAAGTAACTAGTCATACAAGGTTCATGAATATCTTTATCATTTATTAGTAAAATTCATAAAGTAACTGTAATTATAGAATTATAATGAATAATAACTGTTTTAACCATTGGGTTTGGTGACTTTTTTGAATGTTAATGATGATAATCTTGATAAACTATGTGATCAGTCAGTTAATACTCAGAGGACATTGGAATCAGTTAATGATGATGTTAAGTTAATTCTTAATGGTAAAAAGAAATAATTAATGTAATATGAAATTATTAATAGAAATAATTAATTAGATGTATGTATTCTTGAAATAATTCTATGCTTATATGATATCTTTTCCATAGTAGTAGAAACTGGGTGTCTGAGTGATGATAACCACAGTCGAGCCTAAGACTAGGTAGATTCCCATAGTGTAGTTGTGAGATACATATCCTATTGTTATGTGATTTCATATGATACCCAACCCATGTCACTAGGGTGACTGAAACCTAGTGGACTCATGGACAGTGTTTTCCCCAATATCTAGGTTGGAAAGGAATAGATGGATGACTCCCCCTCTTTCCCCACTCTCTTATCCTAATAGTATTATGTACCGGTATTCATGGTGATGATCTTTTCTCATATATTTGTATAGAGTTATGTAATATAGTTTATTTATTTCACCCACAAGTATCTCTATATAAAGTATCCGTAAGATTATTATATATATGCTATGTATTAGTTGTGATATCTTGATGTATAATACATGACATAAAAGATATGATGGATCTCAAAAAACTAATTAGTTACTATCTAGAGATGTGGCATGAGATGACGAGATGATATGATTCATGGGATTAATGGTACATGATGATGAGATGATGTGATTCATTGGGTTCATGGTATGATATAGTAACCCTTGTTTCTTTAGGAAATCTTAATTTTAGAGAGAGATAGCTCAAGAAATACATTATTAGGGAAGAGTATATAACTAGTGGGGATGTGGTAGTGGAGTACTTTGTTTGATATTATATTGGATATAATATTAATATTTTATGTGATACATGCTAAGCTAACCATGGTGAGGATGAGAACATAGAATACCTAATTTGGTGATGAGATAACTTCACTTGTTATTGAATATGCTATAGTATGATTTCATTATCTTTTCCACGAGAGGCTCTAAGGAGGATTCTAATAGGTATACCTATTATTCTCACCCTACGTATATATAAACTATTTTTTTGGTCCATAGAAGATAGTTGGAGATTGAGCTGAACATTACCTTATTGTGGTGTTGTTCATGAGCTTTTTGAGATTCGAGGTAAATGTCGAGGATTTAATATTCGTACTTACACTATAAGAGAAACACCATTTAGCGGCTGTTTTTTTTCATTTAGCGGTGGTTTAAACCGCCGCTACATGGTTTGGTGGCGGTTTCTATAAACCGCCGCCTAATACGGCGTCTCCAATCTATTAGCGGCGGTTATTTTCGTTTAGCGGCGGTTAAACCGCCGCGAAAAACTGACCAGATTTTTTTTTGCTTCCACTGCACCACTACCCTGAAAGAAAAATCAAACCAGAAATACCATATTGTACATACCAACAGACAACAAGAAAAATCAAACCATAAATACCAATTTTAATCTATGATTAATCTTTTCACATTACCTTAAAATTAATGCCTTCAATTATATTGTATTTTATTCCTCTTAATTAGGATACAATATATTACCCTCTGAGGTTCAATCCCAACATCATGAAACATGCTATTATTCTTATGCGATAATAATAATATAAATCACTTTTACAAAATACCATAGTTAAAGACTCTAGTATTAGATTCTGTATATAGTCCTTAATTATAGATACCCCTCCTAGTATCACAATATCATATCCTCCTTAAAGTTGTATGACCCATCCTCTTAATCATTCATCCATTATCATCATACCAACATATATGATATTGAAAACAATATATGGGCCCTCTAATAGGTGTAATCCACAACCATACCTTCTCAAAATTAATCATTAAAGACCAAGATGAAGCTGAAATGGAAACTCATGATAAATTCAAACACTATCTATTTATAGGTACCTTTCAAAGTGTTCCCCTTCACAAAAAGATAAGATTCTTGAAATATTTCTATTTAAATTGAACATAAATGGTATGATTTATCCCACTAATCATTAATAAACCATGTGTGTTATGATTCTATTTATAGATATTCATATGATGCTCATCGCATGGGCCTGATCCCAACAATGTAAACACCTACGACCTCTTTGTATGGCGAAAAATGAATAATTTCCTAACTATGTGGCCTTAAAAAAATGAATCATAAACATGTATTATATGTATGATAAACCTAAAAATCATATATTTTCATATCTATAAAGATTCAGAGAGATCACAGGAATAGGGTTAACTCATTAAAAAATAGTATTTTGATATTATTCATTAAAAAATCATAAATCTATAAGGGAATCCAATAATTCAAATGATTCCACCCAATGAATATTTGATGATACAAAAATATCACACCTTTTACCAATACCTATTTTGAATAATCTATAGTATGAATCACTAGTGAACACATTTCATTGTAATTTAGTTCTAAAAGGACATCCATACCAAATATTCATATACATGCTAGCCCATTGGAGGTTATCATCAAAAAATAGATAACCTAATGTGAATCCATTAACATGGAATTGGATTGATAAACTATGAACACTTACATTTGATGATTTATTGATGGGTTTATTCATCGTGTTTCCTTTTCAATACCTTCATCACATCCTTAAATTAAAATTGAATCACCAAATGCACCAATTATGTTCAAGACCAAAAAGAAGCTGATAGTACCCATAAGGAACAAAATGGTGATGCATGAAAACAATTGTTATGTCGTACATAGGACTCAATTTCTATGAATATATTTTCCCCATACCCTGACATACATTGTCTCTTACCCTTGTAAAATGAGTGCATGATGGTTCACACCTTATTTCAGGAATACCATCTAAATGTATCTATCCTAAAATTATATGACACTCATAGTAATCTATAGAGAATAATTACCCACATGTTGTCCAACTAAAAATATTATATGGAAAAACCATTGGTCCATAATTTCACAACCAAACTTTTTGTATCCTTTCAATAGATCATGAGAACATGTTATCCTCTTATCATATTGATTTGGATAAATATGTCCACCATAAAGTAGAAATCACCTTAGAACTTCATTATGAGTATCATGTTCACTATAGTCATTTTTATTGAAATGTGACCTTGAGTACTCAAGAAGATATATAGGGTGTTTTCCCTATTATCTATACTGAAGCATCTAAAAGTTGATCCCACTGGGGATATGTCACGAACCAACCCAGGTCGACCCTAAACCGTTCACCCGGGTCACCTGAGATGGCCCGCGACATGGCCTCAAGCGCGTCTCCCCTTATGCTAGAGGTTGCCCACTAGCGGCAAGGGTTTAAGGTAAGTCAGTGGGGAGACTATACCCTCTTATCAAAGTGATGAAAAAGGACAAAAAATACAGAAACAACTAAAGTAGTGTAAATAATAAGAAAGCAGCGGAAAACATTTTTCATTTATAAGGTTTGAATAAAATTGGCGAACATCAGTTTATATAAGAGATGCATGGATGACATGCTAATGATACAATGGAATCATTAAACCATGTAAAATACTTACACATAAATGCATAAGTAAATAAACAAAAGTCTCAAGCCCCGAGGGCGATCGCCATGAGCATCCCGAGCCCCAACTCGGTCCTTTTCTCCTAACTCCAAGTACAAGAAACATCAACGACAAGGTCCTGCAACCAAATAGAATCTACTCGGGTACCCCAGTGCAATGGCGGCCCGAGTAGGGTGTGAGATATATATCTCAGTAGGCCGGAACCACCGGGGTCTAGCCCAATCTAGACCATGAAATATAATTAAACAATGTGCTGGTAAATCCAAACAAAACCGATATAATCCAAACAATAAGTGCCCGTCCAGGTTCCAAAAAGGACACCTGACGGCAATACCTGCCTCGGCCCATAGCCAGAATAAGAACCTATTTAAAACAACACAAGTAAATTTGGTTCAAGCATAAAAACACTTTTTATCATTTTTCTCACTTACTCTATTTATTCACTCATCATTTCAACTCATATTGGAAATTCATACATTCTTACCTTTCTTTATTTGATCACAATTCACTCGGGTTTGACCCACATCTCTCATTCTTTTCATAAATCATTATTATCATTCGTTTGGTGTTGAATTCCATGTCAAGCACCCTAATTCTCATTTGGTGTAGATCACCATGTCTAACACCTTGAATCACATTTGGTGTAGATCGTCATGTCTAACACCTAGATAATTATTCGGTGTAGATAGCCATGTCTAACACCCTATATCACAAGCTTGGATAACCATTGGGAAGGAACACCATGTCCAAACCCAACGTTTAAATCGGTCTAGAATTCCATGTCTAGGACCCAAAATCTCATTTATTTATTACCATTTATCAATTAATTAATCAGTCGACACAATTCCCATTTAATAATTAATTCGTCACATTTAATTATCCAGATCAGATCTCAACTTTTTATAATCAATTATCATAATTAATCATCCTTGATCAACATTCTGGAACTTTCATGTGCAATAGAAGGTAAACAAAAGCATATGGCATCAACATGCCTCTATTATAGGTGATTAGTGACATTAAATGGTACAAGCTAACAAACTTGTTCAAGCAAGGCATTCAATTAAAACAATCACATTAAATTTATAACTTAAAGAATAAGGAAAAAGGGGCATTTAGGTGGGGCACACCCAAAGGGGAGACCAAGGGGAAAGGCGAGCACCTAGGATGGGCTTCACCATAAATTAAGGCCACAATGGGAATGAGTGAACCACCCAAGAATTTCAATAAGAAATAATGAGGCATCACCGAAAGGTTTCGACAAGCGGCACAAGATGTGGCACGACATAAGCACCGAAGTAAAGGGAAGAGGGTAAACACCCTACCCTAAAAGTTCTAATTACATGTTAAGCCACGAACTTAGGAGGTGTCATGGATCATTTATTATTTTTCAAGATGCAACGTCATTTGAGGTAACCAGTAAGGTACAAGTACAAGCATGTCATTTATCAATTATAATGTCAAGAATAAAGAGTCATAAGACTTTTATGCAAGAAGGCACAAAAAAAATCTACTACTATATTTTTATTTTGAAGAAAGCTCACCTCCATTGGAGGAGTTTTATTAGAAAAAATGTCATTACTTTATCAAACAATTCATTTAGTGATATATAGCATTTACTTTAAAAATCATTCAACACTTAACAAAGTTAAGAAGCCAAACAATAAGGAAGGCAATCATGAAATGCTATTTCTACATTTTCAGATTGAAGGCAGCACACCTCGAAAGAGGGGTTTTATTATTAAATCGTTAGTTTAGTGACCAAGCGGCCTCTTTTATCTTATTCCTGCAATTCACACGATTTGCACAGAAGAATTTAATCAGAACTAAACTTTCATAATTAAAATGATAAGTAATTTCAATATGAAACTCACTATTACTTTACTTAAATTTAAAGGGCAAGGAGTGGGACCCTACCTCAAGGTGGATCCATATGTCCACTCCGGCTCTTGGTGCTTTCTAACTAAGAGCCACCGCTGCTCCCCCACTGAGAATATGCACCTTCACACACATGAAAGGACACCTAGCCCCTATGCACACACCCCGCATGGCCATGGGCATTCCCAAGAGGATCCTTACATGCGCACTTATATGCATATGCCCATCTCCACTCACATGCACAGACACTTATATATATGCAATGGGGACAACTAGCCCCTTATGTGTATATTCGCTGCCATGGACAAATATACGCACACCGGGGGAACCCACGTATATATAAATACGTTCCTATGCCTACATAGGCGAGTCTCCTAGACTCTGGAGACTCGAAACCACGCCAAAACCTACAACGCACTATAAGACAACCACTACAAACCTTAAGACACAAAGATAAACCAATTTAGGCAAGGGAAAACCAACCAGAAATAATAAACCCTTACCTCGGGTGCTGGAGACAAACCAAAATGAAGGTGAACCACACCGCAAATCTCAATGCACCGCCAACGACAAACCAGGGACTCATAAACATCAAAAGCCCCAAATTTAACAAGTGCGAAACAAAGAAAGAGGTGAAATCCTTACCCAAAAACCATACTGACAATCCGAAACCACCCGAACCGCTTTTCCTTTCAGCGACTGTTGTTGTAAAGCGCATCAAGGATTCCCAAGGAATCATTCACACGCCCTAAAACCAAAAGAAAGCCTAAAATTCGGTTTACCACAAAAACCCTAAATTCGTCCAAACCAAACTGGCACCGAAAAAAGGTACAAATCGTCAAAGCAAGGATGAAAGACGCACCTAAAGACTTTACCATTGAGGATTGAATCTGGAAGGTGAAGAAAACTGGATGAAATCATCCACGGAAAGAGGAGGTAGCATGTCGGGTCATTGCGCACTGCAGCGGTTCGGTCCGAACAGCTTTGCGCGGCTGCTGCGGGGTCGGCCGAGGGAGGAGGAGAGGGAGAGGGGGCCACCGCGCTGGTGGTCTGGCTGCTACGAGTTCGGCCGAGGGAGGAGGAGAGGGAGAGAATGGGGTCGTGTGCGGCTCACAGGAGAGGAGGGGGTGCGCCGTGGGGGGGGGGGGGGGGGGGGCTGGTTCTACCGAGTGAGGGTGAGGGAGAGTTAGTTTAGGTTTTTAATTTTATTTTAATTTATTTTTTTTATTTTAATTTTAAACAAAATCTTAAATGCACCCGACCGCACGGTTTGACCGGAACCTTCTAAACCTACTACGCGTAGTCCGATATCACCGCTTAAAACGGCTCCAGAACTCAAGACCTTATTCCGAAGCTTGGTTTTAAAACCGACCCGTTGATGAAAGAAAAAGTTCAAAAACCTTCGCATTTTATCCACTCAGAAAAAATGGTTCGTTACAAACTACCCACCTAAAAAAACTTCTCGTCCTCAAGAAGCCTTCGAAAAACAATGAAAACATCACCCGACCTACAAGGGTCGTGAAGTTTAATTCAACTGGTCGTATTGCGTTTCCAACACCCAATGCACCTTTAATCATTTTCTAAGAAGGCTGCACTTAAGCCTTTATAATTTGAGCCAATGCTCCCGTTACAACTAAAACATCAAATCAGAGTTTACATCCAAGGCCATTATAGGGACCTCAACCAAAGAAAATGGTCGAATCATGATCGACCAACTAAAATTGGTCACAGAAGATTTCCTTGAAAGACATTGCCGACCCGAAATTCACACTCGCCCTTAAACCGACGACATGCTTTTAAAACTGTTCCGTTATCAACCACGCGTACACCGAAGTCCTTACATGACCGTCGGTGATATTCTCAAGTCAAGCCATCACAAGACTATTATAAAACTATCGTGCCTCAGCACGAAGTGTAACTCCAAGAAACCGTGCATCCCACACACAACCAGAGAGAGATTACGAAACAAACCCACAACTTTTAAACTTTAGCGTGACATATCACTGACACTATCTTTGTGTATCCAAGACGACGTCAAGATGGGGGAAATGCTCATCTCATCCAGCAGAGTACACTAAGATTAAAGCAAGGTCTTTGAGAAGATCAATCAGACCAAACTCTGATGCCTATACCACTTGAGGCATTTCTATTCGTCGAAGCTTAACCACTGAAACTCTTCCTGCACTAACAGAGTTTCTAAAGCATTGCACACACTGCCAACCTTATCAAAGTCGTGCTACCAAGCAAGCACCGACATGTAAACTGAAACTCATGTGACACTACCCACCTTAGGAGTGTCCATGTCGTCGCAAGAAATAGGTGCTCACCAGCGCACTATTTTTGAAAAACTTTAACGCACGGGTGACGTTCCTCTAACTATGATCACCACATCATAAGCTCACACCGAAAACAAGGCAACTCAAGCTCTAAGGGTAATACCTAGCATGGGCTAGTCCCTTACGAAGCACACACGTCGACCCTAACTCTTGGTCACTCAAAACAAGGATTACTAGGCTCAAAAACCCCTTTCCATTTTCTCCATTTCATTAATTCATTTCAACCTTTAATCATTTGAAAGAAGATTTTAACAAACCCAAAAGTACTATTTCACAGAAAAGTACTTGGTTTTCAATCAACGCCCCACGGTCAAAACAGGAAAGTTGTAACAAACTTCCTCTTCAACATTTAACATTTAAACTTTAGCAGCCATCTTTTAAAAAGTTCGAAAACACGATCTACCCTTTTCCCAATTATAAGGCGCTCGTACACCTTATAATGGAAAACTGGCTCTGTCATAATCGCAACCAACAATTTCAGCCAAAGCAACCAAGTGCTTACCTGCAATCTAACAAGCCACTATAAACAGCTAACATAAAGCAACAAGCTAAAATCACTAAAACATGCTATAACACAGAGCATGACACACAAGAAAGATAGAAAACATGAAATATTATCACCCAAACATGTTAACTATCACTAAAACATGCTTTCTAAAGAGGCGTGCTAAATAATTCCAGGCATGACATATTTTCAAGGCACACCATCAAAATCAGCAGGCATCCTACTAATGCAACTACATGGCATGGCACATATGCATGACATGCGAATCTCTAAGTGCCTAATATGATGCATGTAGTGCAATTTCCTGGCCATATCAGGCCAAGGAAAATTTTCAAAACCTCTTCATAAAAAAATAAGCAGTGGAAAGTACAACATTCACCCAAGGTGAAATCACAACAACTGTAACAACAAACAACATGAACATCAATTCCCAGCCCTGACCACTTGGTCATTTACCGTACGTGGGGTGATCAGTCCCAGACACAACTATTAACCAAGTGCCGACACATTCCTAGTCTCCTGTCTACCAACCCAAAGTGTAAGACAAAGGAAAAGAAACCTTCCTCTGATACCATTTTTTCACGAACCAACCCAGGTCGACCCTAAACCGGTCACCCGGGTCACCTGAGCCAACCCGCGACATGGCCTCAGGCGCGTCTGCCCTTATGCCAGAGGTTGCCGACTAGCAGCGAGGGTGTAAGGTAAGTCAGGGGGGAGACTCTACCCTCTTATCAAAGTGAAGCAAAAGGACAAAAAATACAGCAACAACTGAAGTAGTGTAAATAATAAGTAAGCAGTGGATTTTTTTTTCATTTATAAGGTTTGAATAAAATTGGCGAATGTCAGTTTATATAAGATATGCATGCATGACATGCTAATGATACAATGGAATCATTAAACCATGCGACATACTTACACATCAATGCAAAAGTAAATAAACAAAATTCTCAAGCCCCGAGGGTGATCACCATGAGCATCCCGAGCCCAAACTCGGTCCTTTGCTCCTAACTCCAAGTACAAGAAACAACAACAACAAGGTCCTGCAACCAAATAGAATCTACTTAGTTTTCCCAGTGCAATGGCGTCCCATGTAAGGTGTGAGATATATATCTCAGTAGGCCGGAACCACCGGGGTCTAGCCCACTCTAAACCATGAAATATAATTAAATAATGTTCTGGTAAATCCAAATAAAAGCGATACAATCCAAACAATAAGCACCCATCCAGGTTCCAAAAAGGACACCTGATGGTAATACCTGCCTCAGCCCATAGCCGAAAAAAGAACCTGTTTAAAATAACACAAGTAAATTTGGTTCAAGCATAAAAACACTTTTTATCATTTTTCTCACTTACTCTATTTATTCAATCATCATTTCAACTCAGATTGGAAATTCATACATTCTTACCTTTCTTTATTTGATCACAATTCACTCGGGTTTTACCCACATCTCTCATTCTTTTCATAAATCATTATTATCATTCATTTGGTGTTGAACGCCATGTCAAGCACCCCAATTCTCATATGGTGTATATCTCCATGTCTAACACCTCAAATCAAATTTGTTGTAGATCGCCATGTATAACACCTAGATAATTATTCGGTGTAGATCACCTTGTCTAACACCCTATATCAGAAGCTTGGATAACCATTGGGAAGGAACTCCATGTCCAAACCCAATGTTTAAATCAGTCTAGAACGCCATGTCTAGGACCCAGAATCTCATTTATTTATTACCATTTATCAATTAATTAATCAGTCGACACAATTCCCATTTTATAATTAATTCTTCACATTTAATTATCCAGATCAGATCTCAACTTTTTATAATCAATTCTCATAATTAATCATCCTTGATCAACATTCTGGAACTTGCACGTGCAATAGAAGGTAAACAAAAGCATATGGCATCAACATGCCTCTGTGATAGGTGACTAATGACATTAAATGGTACAAGCTAACAAACTTGTTCAAGCAAGGCATTCAATTCAAACTATCACATTAAATTTATATCTTAAAGAACAAGGAAAAAGGGGCATTTAGGTGGGGCACACCCAAAGGGGAAGCCAAGGGGAAAGGCGAGCACCTAGGATAGGCTTCACCATAAACGAAGGCCACAATGGGAATGAGCGAACCACCCAAGAATTTCAATAAGAAATAATGAGGCATCGCCGGAAGGTTGCGACAAGCGGCACAAGATGTGGCACAACATAAGCACCGAAGTAAAGGGAAGAGGGTAAACAACCTACCATAAAAGTTCTAATTACATGTTAATCCATGAACATAGGAGGTGTCATGGCTCATTTATTATTTTTCAAGAAGCAACGTCATTTGAGGTAACCAGTAAGGTACAAGTACAAGCATGTCATTTATCAAGTATAATGTCAAGAATAAAGAGTCATAAGACATTTAAGCAAGCAAGAACAAAAAAAATCTACTACTACATTTTTATTTTGAAGACAGCTCACCTCCATTGGAGGAGTTTTATTAGAAAACATGTCATTACTTTATCAAAAAATTCATTTACTGGTATATATCATTTACTTTAAAACTCATTAAACACTTAACAAAGTTAAGAAGCCAAACAATAAGGAATGAAATCATGAAACGCGATAAGGAATTGAAATATGAAACTCATTATTACTTTACTTAAATTTAAAGGGAAAGGAGTGGGACCCTACCTCAAGGTGGATCCATCCATCAACTCCGGCTCTTGGTGATTTCTAACTAAGATCCGCTGCTGCTCCCCCACTGAGCATATGCACCTTCACACACATGAAAGGACACCTATCCCCTATGCACACACCCTGCATGGCCATGGGCATGCGCAAGAGGATCCTTACATGCCTGATTATATGCATATTCTCTTCTCAACTCACCTGCGCAGACACTTTTAGATATTAAATGGGGACAACTACCCCCGTACGTGTATATTCTCTACCATGGATAAATATAAGCATGCTGGGGGAACCCACGTACATATAAATACGTACTTATGCCTGCGCAGGAGAGTCTCTTGGACTCTGGCGACTCGAAACCACGCCAAAACCTCCAACACACTATAAGACAACCCCTACGAACCTTAAGACACAAAGATAAACCAATTTAGACAAGGAAAAACCAACCAAAAATAATAAACCCTTTCCTCGGGTGCTGGAGACAAACCAAAATGAAGGTGAACCACACCGTAAAGCTCAACTCACTTCCAATGAAAAACCAGGGACTCATAAACATCAAAATCCCCAAATTTAACAAGTGCGAAACAAAGAAAGAGGTGAAATCCTTACCTCAAAACCATACTGATGGTCCGAAACCACCCGAACCGCTTTTCCTTTGGCAGAGTTTGTTGGAACGCGCATCAAGGAGTCCCAAGGAATCATTCACACGCCCTAAAACCAAAAGAAAGCCAAAAATTTGGGTTACCACAAAACCCAAAATTCATCCAAACCAAACGGGCACCGAAAAAAGGGATGAATCGTCAAAGCGAGGATGAAGGACGAACCTATAGACTTGACCGTGATGGATCGAATCCAGAAGGTGAAGAAAACCGGACGAAATCATCTGCAGAAAGAGGAGGTAGCGTCTCGGGTCATTGAGCGCTGCAGCGGTTCGGTCCGAACCGCTTTGCGCGGCTACTGTGGGGTCGGCTGAGGGAGGAGGAGAGGGAGAGGGGGCCGCCGCGCTGGTGGTCCGACTACTGTGAGGTCGGCCGAGGGAGGAGAATAGGGAGAGAAGGGGGTCGCGCGCGGCTCACGAGAGAGGAGGGGGTGCGCCGTGTGGGGGGGGGGGGGGTCTGCCGAGTGAGGGTGAGGGAGAGTTAGTTTAGGTTTTTAATTTCATTTAATTTAATTTAATTTTATTTTAATTTTAAAAAAAACCTTAAACGCACCCGACCGCACGGTTTGACCCACACCATCTAAACCTACCGTGCGTAGCCTGATATCACCGCTTAAAATGGCTCCAGAACTCAAGACGTCGTTCCGAAGATCGGTTTTAAAACCGACCCGCTGATGAAAGAAAAAGTTCAAAAACCATTGCATTTTATCCGCTCTAAAAAAACGGTTCTTTACAGGACATCCAACCACTGACACTCAAGAGTATATTTTTACCCCTACTAGTTTAAACACCCTTGAGGCCCATTAAAATATCTAGATAATATACTAGGGATGGTTACAATGCTCTAATATCTAAAGCATCAGACTCTATCCCAAGTGGCCTTTGTGACTATAAAATTATAATGGAAAACATAACCCACATGGGTGGGGGAATTTTTTATCATTTATTCCTCATATTCATCTCCAATATCATTCATCCTTTGGGATCACACCCAAATTAATGATATCCCTCTTACAATGTAAATATGTGTTTCCTATTTGTGGTAACACATTAGTATATTTCTTCAATGTTAACCCAATTGATGTTGGGAAACATGATTCTATTGAGTATGAAACAGGTGTGGATGAATCCACTACCCCCTCACCACTAAAGGTGGAGTTTACGACTCAGCCTCTAATGGGACATCCAAAGATGGTGTGAGATATGGTGCAGGGGTGTAGGTAGCTGGTGCCTCAGATATCATGGGGAGGGAGCCAGATGGATTGTCATCTGTTGCAGAACTAGATGAAATAGTGTACCACTTACTCCTTGTAATTCCTGTCATTTAATCAAATAAAATTATGTTTAGAATATATATTTCAAAAAAGTATGCAGAAAAAAATTAAAAATGATAATACATGCCTAGTACTAACATAAAAAATATATATAACAATGATAATGAATGACTGCAGAAATGAAACAAGTGGTTGTTGAATAAATAAATAATTTTACATACAATCATTTTACCCTTAAATCATGTCGGTTTCCTACTCCATTGCTTCATCCACTTCACTCATCTATGCTAGTCTAATATTTTAAATATCATTATAGACAAATAATTCTGCTTCCTGTTGTTGATTAAATTCAATTTCAGAGGTCAAATTTTCCACTTCATCACCCATATCATACAAATATTTTTTTATTACATGAGCAATTACACTCCACCCTTCATCGACAACATCATTAACATAATATACCACTTTTTTCTTATGATGCTAAGATATATGGATCATGTAGTTCACGATCACCAACATCCATCAAGCGACAGAAGTCCACAGAAGTAAATTGCAAGGAATCTCTTTCAACACCTCTGATAATATCGACCCATTTACATTTGAATAAAACAACAGAAAAATGTATGTGGTAGTTTAAGAAAATAATATCATGCATCTTTCCATAGTATTCCACTTCAGAAAATGTAAATATACCACTATTCTGTGTTTTCAAACCCACTTCTCGATCGACTGTAAGAAATCTAAATCCATTCACATTATAAGCGTTGAACATTATAACTTGTTTTAGAAGACCTCTAGGAAGAAACTTTAAATCTTCGTACACCTCTGCTCGATTATCTGTATTCATGATCTGAAAAAAGAAATATACTTTATTATATTTACAAAATGTATGTGTCAAACTAATATTCGTACTTATTGCAATATTTATGAACTTACACATCACGCAAACCATTCTACAAGATCTTTATTAACAGCTTTCGTTATATATTTCTCATTTCATGTTCGACCTCTCATTCATCTCTTTGTTTGTATCCTCAACTCTTCAATAAATGGTTCATCAATTTCACTATTCAGCATCACATATCTATTTGCCTGTAATAATTCCAATTCAGTCAGTGTCACATTTGAGGTCCTCCCAACTGATCGACCAATAGCAGGAAATATTTTGGATTTCTGATGTATTTGAGATTGAGTAGATGTGTTTTCAACATGTCCAACTCGATTAAATCTTGTCTCAATATCATCCAAGTATCGAGAACAAAAGGTAAGACACTCCTCAGCCAAATAGCCTTCATCAATAGAGCATTCTGGTTGATCTTTATTTCTCACGTATGATTTCAAATGCCCAAGATATATGTGAAATAAAATAAACATAATTATGCATTTAATTAAGTACCAAAAATTGTTTACTTAACTGAAAAACTATAAATAATTTACCTCTCAATTGGATACATCCATCGATAATGAACGAGGCCTTCTAATTTAGCTTCCTCAACCAAATGCATAGTTAAATGCCTCATTACTGTAAAAAATGACGGAGGAATGATCATATCCATTGCACAAAGGTTCAATTCAAACCTCTCCTGGAGGTTGTCAAGATGAAATGGATGAAGAGATTTCTCACATAGTTGTCTGAAAAATGATCAGAATTGGAGTACAACAGCAGAATGTTTTTTAGGTAATAATGTATGCAATTCCAATGGTAGTAACTATTGTAACAAAATATGTGAATCATGACTTTTCAATCCATGTAACTTACAATTCTTCAAGTCAACACACCTCGAGATGTTACTTTAATACCCATCAGATACCTTAAAATTATTTATAATTCGAAGGAATGTATCTTTATCCCTATTTTTCATTGAAAAAAATTCTGGAGGATACTTTTCATTATCATCTGGCCAGAGATTGCGTTTTATGTTCATTTCTTCTAAGTCTTTATGAGCATTGATATGATCCTTCAACTTTCCATGCTCATTAAGCAATGTGAAAATAAAATTGTCACATACATTCTTCTCAATATGCATCACATCAAGGTTATGCCACAACAAATTAAATTCCCAATATGGAATTTTGAAGAATATATTTTTTTCTTCCATGTTGCATTTCAATTTCGCTTGACGATGCACTTCAGACCCGTTTTCCATTATCATTCAAATGATGAAACTTCCCAAATTCTGTTTCAACATTTTCAAGCTATGTCAATATTTCAATAACTTTGTAGGTGGTCTATGATCAATGGAACCATTAAATTTTGATCTGTATAGCCGAAATCTATGAGATGCATCGAGAAATATTCGATGACACAAGAAACACCATTTTCTACAGTGATGTAGCCATTTGGGCTCAAAATCAAAGTTACAAATGGGACAATCCAAACCCATGTAAGTGTTCCAACCAGATAAATTTCCAAGCCCAGGGAAGTCACTAATGGTCCACATTAAAGCAACATGCATTTTGAACATTGTTTTAGAAGAAGCATCAAATGTCTCAACACCATTGCTCCATAACTTCTGCAATTCGTCAATCAAAGGCTGCAAGTATACATCAATATCATTACCAGACATTTGTTTTCCATGAATAATCATCGGGAGGATAAAATATGTTTGTTGCATACACATCCACGGAGGAAGATTATAAGGGATCAAAACAACTGGCCAAATGCTATAACTGGTAATCAAAGTCCCAAATGGGTTGAATCCATCGGCAGCCAATACCAATCAAACATTTCTAGGATCAGCTGAGAAATATAGATGTAATGAATCAAATGTCTTCCATGACTGGGAATCTCGTGGATGTCTCATTAACCCATCATTGTTATTATCTACAGAATTCCACTTCATCTATTCAGCGGTTTTTGATGACATGAAAAATCTTTGTAATCAAGGCTTCAAAAGAAAGTAACGCAAAACCTTTGCAGGTGTGTTCCTTTTATTATTCTCCATGAAATTATGTTCATTCAGACTTTCAACATCACCCTTTTCCAGCCATCTAGAAGAATAACATTTCTTGCAATTCGGTCTACTTGAATCCTCTCCCCAATAAAGCATGCAATCATTGGGACACACAAGTATTTTTGTATAATTCAAACCAAGCTTGTTAACAACTTTTTTCATATCATAAAAAGATTCTGGGATTTTTGCTTCAAGAAATGCATCACGAATCAATTCCAATATCATGGACATTACCTTATTTGTAATTCCACAAAGACATTTGATATGGTAAAACTTCAGAAGAAATGAAAGCTTTGAATATTTCAAACACCCACTATACAACTCTTGATTTCCATCGTCAACTAAATCATGAAACGCATTTTCCTCAGTGAAGTTTTCTCTTATATTTATCTCCACATAATCCCAAGGAGGATCCAATGATATGTTAAAATCATGATCTGCCTCTGTTACAGTCTCAAAAATATCACTTGTCACATTGTAATTTTTAGCACCCTCTTCTGGTTGTTATGATATGATTTGATTCTGATAGTGGTGTCTTGCAGTGTCGAATTCATCATTTATGAGGTTTTTCATTTCATTTTCCATTTTCGATGAACTTGGGACCTCATTCTGTGGATTAACATCAGTGCTAAATCTTTCTGTAACATTCGATTCTCCATGACAAATCCAACAAAAATATTGACCAGGGAATTGCTTCAGTATTAAATGTTCATAAAATTCATCTCTCTTCAACCATGTTATAAATTTACATTTATGACATGGAAATTTTATTCTCCCTTCAACGGATCAATTAGAAATTTTAAAATATAAAAAATTCTTCAATCCCTTAACATACTGAGGTGTGTTCCTCGGTAATGTGATCCATCTTTTATCCATGTATATCATAATGTGCCTACACAATAATAAAAATAATTAAAACACATAGTTACTAATAAATAGAGAAATAGATTCATATATACGATATTATAAGATTAGAGAAACATAATATAATAAAGATGAGCCCATGAGTTAGATATGAACCCTCTAGTGTTTGGGATAGGGGAAGTTTCTTTGGTAAAGAGAAATAGTGTTCTAACAATGTGGTAGCTACTTTACCATGATAACCAAAGAACATTGTTAATTTGGAATAACCCCAACCTAAGTTCTGTATAGAGTCTTCCTATAAAACTATGATATCGAATAAATCTATTATAAATAATGTTTAGGGAAAACCTTATGATGCTTAAAAAACACAAAACATTGTTAATTTGGAGTGACAAGAACCATGTGAGGGATGGTAGTCTTGAGGCATGATAAGTGGTGGTGTTCATGGAAATTCATGATGAAATAACTTGGGAGACTTGTTTTTGAGGTTCTACGAACCTTGTGTGGATTGAATTCCTAGACCACTCTTTGGTGTATTCACATAGAAAAGAGTGGTGGTGTGACTTGAGGGTGATTTGGATCATATATGTGTTAGTGCTTATGAGTGGAGAATTATGGTTAAATGGGATGATCAAGGATCTGACCATGAAGTTGAACTAAGAGTCATATTCAGACTTCGGTGTGGGCATTGAGCATTTTTTTTATTCCTTGAAGTGGCCCAATATTTATGGGGAGATATGATCCATGGGGTGGATGTGCTAATAAATTACATGTTATTCAACTAAATGAGGAACTAATTAAATCCAAAAAATGCATGAAATAAGTGATGTAATAATTATTTCATGTCTTATTTGATATAAAATATGATCAAAACATGTCATGGATGATCATGAATCAGAAACTGGTGTTAAGAAAAAACTTTTTTTCTTCAAAACTTGATCTAGAAGTTTCATGATGAAGTAAAGTCACTTGTTGAATCTAGAAATACATAAATAAAGGATTATTATAGAATAAAAATAGGTTTCTAAGTCTTAAATAAGAGAATAAATGATGTCATATTGAATCTGGTTTATAACAAGGGATATCAAGGGCTGAGTTTAGTAGAATTATACCACTAATAAGAAGAAAAATTTAGAGGAAGTAGCTATTCTCTTACTATCATTAGGGTGGTTTCAGTGTGATTGGTAAGTTGTTATTGACATTATAAATCTAATTTTGAAGTTATGTTGATATTATGCAATTTGATTAATGTGGATGATAAGGACACCGCTTATGGTTCTATTCCCTAGGTATCTCACCCCTACCAAAGGGATAAATGTCTGTCAAGGTCCACATTCCCAACTCATAAGGTTTGAGAACCTATCATTATCCATATAGTCCATATTGATTGCTCATCGAGCAAAGGAACCTAACTTGGTTCCATACTGGGTCATTCATATATTCTGATAGATTATCATACCATATATTACCATTACCACACCATACCATAGCCTCGCCCCTAGACATTTCTTTAGGGGAGAATCGATTACCTAAAACAAGACCTTTATAGAAAACTTGACCCATAAATACCTGATGGACACCCTATTGGGGTTTTAATTTACCTATAGTTAAGCCTCTCACATATATAACATAGCCATCAATGGTTGTATAATCAATGCATCATACTAAAGGGAATTATATGAACCCAACATGAATCTCTATCCTCATGTATCATATAGTAAATAACTCATGAATCCCATTTATGTCACAAACCCACCTACATGAAATTTCAATTCACACAATAAATGCATCACCATATCCTATGGTAATATTAGTCATAAACTACCTTGACCATAGAGTTATCCCCTTAAGAAATCTCATTCCATCCTCATCAAAGCCATCTCTAGGAACCAACACCATCTCAATCCCATAACTCAAAAAATTACAACATATATTATAAATAAGTAATAATTAATTAAGAGAATTAATCCATATTAATCCAGTTAGTCATACTTTAGGGACATCTCATCAATTATGTATCCTCACTATAACTTCAAGCAATGGGGTATGGATTACTCTTGGAACACCTCTGAGCTCATTTCTAAAAAAACCCAAATATATGAAGTCAATCCATTAAATGAATTCATCAAAATTTTATGATAAAGCAAAATAAATTATGGCAATTACTCAACAATAATGAAACTACATAAGACCTTATGCATTTTTCCTCCACAAGATTCCTCTAACCATTACACACAAAAAAATCCACTGTAACAAGATGATCCCACCGAAGGTAGGGGAGGGGAGCATACCTAGGGTACAAACTCAACGGGGTCGGGGGAGAAGCTGATGTCACAGGTGTCTGGGGGAGAAGTGGGGTCAGCAGTGACCAGTGGCGAGGTCACCGGCAGCAAGGGAGGGCAGCGGAGGGGACCAGAGCTAGGGTTCGCGATCGTTGGGGTGAGAAGCCTCGTGGGGTCGAGGTTGGCTCAGGTGGGGGGGGGGGGGGGAGTGTCGCCGATGTAAAAAAACTAAATGTTTTTCATGGTGGTTTTTAATAAACCGCCACTAAATATTTTTAAGAAAAGGTTTAGCAGCAGTTTTGTAAACTGCTGCTAGAAAACCACCGGTAAAGGCGTTTTATGTTATAGTGTTATAGTTTATTTTACAATTGATCAGTTTTATGACATTAAATGAATGTATTTGGGTTTATTTATTTTATATTTATCATGATTTATTTGTTGTTTTCTTCTTATCTCTCATTATCATGTTCTCTTAGAGGGTAATGCCACTCATTTGTGTATACGATATACCTACAGTGAGTTTCATCAATCTATGGTTTATTAGAGTTGTAATTTAGGAATCACTATCCTCTCTATCTAATTTTCATCCAAGGATGGGTATCTTTGAGGGAAGGGGGTCATGATAGAGTGGTATTAAAGGTTTAGTTTGAGATTTGGTATGGAGTTTAGAGGTGGGAATTGGTGAGGTCTACATGGGTTGGTGAAAAAATAATGTTAATAGAACTTACTAAGCAATGTGAAAAAGGGACACTAACTAGGAAATAGGTATTTAGGGCCCCCATGATATGATTCCCGTAACCTTATTATTACCAAGCCGACAAAAAAATTATTACAGATTTCAGGGTAGAGATGTAAGAAAATCATTCATTATTCTTATTTTCATCTAAGATAGAAATGGGAATACCTTTGTATTATTTTGAACATTAATTAAATAATTAATTAATATTAAATATTCAGTATTTAATGTTTATGAGTATCTACCCATTTTTTCTTTTACAGGTATGGTCCTAGGTCAACATACATTGTGGGTTCACATTGAAGATGTTTAAAAGGACGTGTTTGCAATTCGACATAGGGTTAAGTTTGGAAATGCTTGAACTTGGAGGAAACTCCAAGAGTTTCAACACTATATTCTATACAAGTATGAGGGATTTATTTTAGAATCAGCGACATGTGATTGGACGGAGGAGGTGTAGATATCCATTAGTTCAATTCATTCATATATGGATAAATGGTTTTCATTGGAGGTGATGATACTACATGGGGAATAAAGGAAGTAGTTGTCCTTATTCATCAGAGATTGTGAGGAGTTGTTTATCTCATCAAATAATTTCCAAGACCAGTTTCAATATGAGTTTCTTTCTTTGAATGTGAAGGTATCTAGTCACCAGGATATGTTTACCCTTTGACAAGGGAGATACAACTTATAGGAGTTCAAGATCTATTTCAAGACACTTCTCCAATATTTATCATACCCAATTCTAGATGAGGAGGCTAGGGTAATGAATTTTAAGGAGGATTTTCTTCTTGATATCTAGTGTTTGGTAACCCCATTGATACTACCAACTTATCTTAAGGTACCAATAAGATTAAATATTGTGGAGAGGATACTAGATAGGACCATATCATCTCAAGAGGGTAGATTTCATGATTCACTACATATCAGAGATGTGGTTTGAGGTTCCCTATTTCTTTTATAGAATATTTTTTGGATATTCGATTGTATATCCTACACCTCTTCATTTAGTTTATCCTAGTGTATTGGATCATATTACCCTTCCATGGGATTGAATATATTTGTTTCTTCTGGTGTTTGTTTTTATTAGTGGTATAGTTCTCTACCTTTTTGAGTATACAACATTTGGTAGGTTTTCCACTTTGAGTACCTCCTTTGTAATATTTTCAGTTGAGACAACAAGACAAAGGTGTTATATCATTAGATTTGTTGAGGGGAGATGTGGAAGGTATAGGAAATACACATGATTCTCACCATCCTCAAAGATAAGATTATGGACATAGTTGTTATCTTCATTATGGACAAATAGGATATGGTCATCTATATGTTCTAGATTTTCTAGATCCAAGTGATCCAGACATCATTTGATGTAATCGTTTCATGTTTTCTACATGGGTGTATTATTATTTTGGATTCAAGATATACATAATCCTTCATACCACTGAAATTGGTATGTGCTTTGGGACTTGAGGTAGAGAAACATCTAGTTCCCTTAGTATTGACTATGCAAGTTTGAAGTCAAGATTAACTATTTGATGTTTGTAGAGATTATGAGCTGGTGTTGGGGAAGCCCCACTATTTGGGAAACATATGATGTTTTTATATACAACCATACAACATCATCATCAACATGGACTAGCTGTATTCAGTATAATCTATCATGGATCACTTATAGAGATAGATTGTGTTTTATGATGCCAACAGAGAGTATGTCATGTTCTTTGAAAAGAAACATCCATAGATAGGCCAGAGTCATTTTCCACCCTTATCTTCCTTTATGGTCAAGTTGATAATGAGTTCATTAGAGGTTTATCTAACAATGTTTATTAGGGTTGTGGAAGAGTTCCATGATTTCATTCATAAGGATGATATGATCTTACCCCCTTGATGGGAGATTGAGTTTGGTATAGAGATACAACAAGGTATTTATTCTATCTAAATGTCTCTATATAATACGAGTCCTTCTAAGTTGTAGGAACCATGGAAATAGATCGACGATCTTTTGTAGTGAGGTTTTGATTGACTGAGTGTTCCACCGTGGGGCACACCTTTTTTGTTCATAAATAAGTCCAAAAGTAGTCAGTGTTTGTGTACCAATTACCATATCTTAAATCATGTGATAGTGAAGAACTGCTTTCCTCTTCCATGGATTAATGATTTATTTGATGATTTAAAATGATCTAGCTCGCTAATGAAGATTTATCTATGATCATGGTATCATTAGATACATGTAAAGGCTAATGATATACTAAATAACACATTACAAGGTCCTTTTATGCATCATGAGTTTTTTTGTGATGCCATTCAGTGTGACTAATGCTTCATTAGTGTACATGGGGTTGATAAGTGTGGTGTTTTGAGAGTTCCTAGATTGGTTCATTGTGTTTTTAATTGATGAAATCCTTGTGTAATCATTTTAGGAAGAGCACATAGAGAATCTATGAGCATTTTTGGGAGTTCTTCATCATTAGATACTATTCATGAAGATGTTAAAGTGTGATTTATGGAATCATAATGATTTTTTATTGGGGAATTTCATTTATTAGTGTAGAGTAGATTTGTATTATTGAAGATCAAGGCATTAATTTATATGCAAACCCCTAGGATTGTTGTAGAGGTGTGAAGTTTTCTTAATCTTGTAGGATACTGAATGATTTTTATACTCTACTTCTCTTGTATTGTGACTCATACAACATCCTTTACTAGAAATGATAAAAAATTGTTATAGACTGGCCTATGTCAGGTATCTTTTGAGTATCTAAAGGATAAGTTGTTCAACACTCTAGTACCTCATTTTCCATACATGGGAGTTTAGTTTTATTTTTTGTGTGTAACTTGATGTATATGATTATGAAATTTGTCGATTAAATTGAGTTATGTTGCTTCTTATTTTTTCCTATTAGTCCCTAGTTAATTTTTGATTATATGTTTTTTAATAGATTATCATCTACGATACATGGTTGAATTTCAAAAAAGTTAATGTTATGAATCACCAAACTCACCATCATAATCATGGGATCAGATGCACAAAACTGAAGAAGTCCATCATATTGTAAATAATTTTTCTAGAAGAAAAGGCTCATCAATCGAACCTTGAGTCCAAAAAAGGAAGTACTAATCATAATGAGGTAGTTAACCATATTCTATATAGATTCAATTTAAAACTTGATGATGATTTTCTATTTTGTAATTAAAAAAATCATAAGTTGTTTGAGAAACTTGTGATGAAAGATTGAGGAAAGAAAAGGGGAGTGATTCCAATCATATTGAGGTTTGGTAAGAAGTATGATATTGGAAAGGATGGGAAGTCACAAATACATACCAATGTAATTCAGATGTCATTAAAGATGATCTTTACTATATTTAAAGTTATGACAGTAACCAATGTTTTTATAAGAAGGAAGTGGTTTAAGTAAAGGATTTCCAATCTCAAGTTCATTGGTGTGAGACCACCATACACATATTTTTGTGAAGATTGAGAAGGTTGATCAAAATGTAAGAAACTGAAGGTTCTAGTTTTGAGTTAGACCAATAATATGTGATAAACTGATTTTCAAAGAAAGAAGTTAAGTGTTTAAGTTCAATGGTATCATAATAAAAAAATAGAATAAGTTTCTGAAGTTAATGTGTCAAACACTAGTCCATCAGATGTTGTATGCCACTTATTCATCATAATGGATTCTAAAACCAATTTTATTTTATGAATTTTTGGTATCTTTAAGATATCAGATACAAATTAATAATAGAGGTAGAATGTTTGAGAAAGTTTGAATTTTTATTTTAATTGGGTTTATAAAACAAGAAGTCATACATTGTTCTATCACATTATGGTTAGGAAAAAAAGGAAAAAAGTTTTAATTGTTTCAAGAAGAGGGGAAAACTCATTAGACTTTCACAAAAAATGTTTATCAAAGTGAATTAGAGCCTAATCCACCAGGAAGAGTCTAACATTAATAAATTCATCGAACACAAGATCATTGGTCTGAGGAATTGAAGACAATAAAAAATACATTGATGGTAATTATGATGTAAAGAGTTTATATAAAAAATTTGTATGTGAATACCTTCAATGTTTACAAGAAGTCATCAAAATGGGTTGTCTTCAGTTTTTAAATTTTTTTTTCATCATAATACAGAATCATAACAAAGAATCATAATGAATAATAAGTATTTATAATAAGAATAAAGAAATGATTCTAAACATGAAGAATTACAATGTTTTTAGAAGCTCCTAGAAGTATTATAAAGGGCTAAAGAAGTAAAAAAAGATCCAAGATTTGAGGAAAATTGAAGATTTATAAAATTTTGTAAAGTGGGAAAGATTTTCAAAATCCCTCTTAAACCATATTTAGGTTTCCTATAAAAGGAGAGAATAGTTCATTTGTAAAGGTATGAAAAAACTCAGACTCTTCATGTATTCTAGTGCTCTGAAAAATGAAAAACATGTATTGAGCTTCAAACTAATATTTGTTTTTTAGGTTGATGCTGAGGAAGTTCTATCATAATGAGTCCATTGAAGTGAGGTTCAATCCGATCATCAGAGAAATTAGAAAAAAGTGTCTTCATTGGAGAAAGTCTATCAGAGTGAGCCTATTGGGGAAACATCCATTATAACAATGTTCATTAGACCATGTCCCATCATATAAGGAAATTGCAAGCTATCGATTGAGTTCCTACTCAATTGAATAAGGAAGAGAAAAGGGAGAATTGAATTAAGGCCAATCAGATGGATACCATCAGACAAAGGTTACTATACTAAGGCTAATCAGACTAACATTTATGAGTAGGTTTTATAGACTATGTTTTTGGAAGAGGATTTATGATCAATAAGTTCTTTATAGAATTTTTGAATTCCTTAAAGATTATATGTAGGTAAATTTTTATTTAGCATAATTGTGGAGGAAGTGAATACTTTCTGAAGTGGATCAAAAGAGAAGAAGAATAGTGAATCTTGTAACTATGGATACTTACCAGTTGGTGAAAAGGTTTTTATTGGGAAATTAGACACTGAAAATGATGGTTGAGAGGTATAAAAAACTATAGCAGGAATGTTTATACAAGGATTGTAGAATATTTAACTTATTGTTCCATTGTATTAAATAAATATGTTAGTGAAAGAATCCATATTGGTGGCACTATCCAACAGGGAAAGGATTAAGTGTTTTTACTGAACCTTGTAAATATTGTGTGTTGTTCCATGTTTATATTTTTTGCATAGGAATGGAGAGTTTGTGAGTTATATTTTAGTGGATCATAACTCTAAAAAGTTTTATAGGTTAAAAATGTTTTTTATAAGGAGTTATAAAAATTTATTATAAAAAGAAAAAGTATCCACTGATTCACCCCCTCCCCCCCTCAGTGGTCTTGATCATATTTGGGAATGAAAATTGGTATTATAGAAAGTTTACCTATAAAATATCCATATCTGAGAATGGATAATTTCAATTCAGTAAAAAATAGGGGTGATCATATTTTTTTGGCAATAACTATCTCATCTAGAAGAATAGAATGTTACTCTATCTTCTTTCACATGGGATCGAAGTTACAGATGTTGCAATAGTGGGATTTCCTCCCATAAATGAATCTACTATTGAATTTTCCAACAAGAAAAGTATTCAAGATAATGGAAAATATTATAATGATTTGGTTATAGGTCTTACTAATAATTCTTATTCAAGGATTATGGGGTTTCCAACAACTAATAAAATGAAAAATAGTTGATAAGTTTATACGATGTGAATGAGAAAGTTATAGAAGCCATGTTAAAAATATAGACAAGTAAATTTGAGGATTTGAAAATGGATAATGATGAAAGTATTTATAGTCACTTTACAAGGGTAAATGAGATTGTTAGTAACTTCATAAGTTTTTTTGAGAAGCTGGAAGATTGTACAATTTCTATGAAAATTTTGAGAAACATTCCAGATAGATTTGATACCAAAGTTTCAACCTTAGAATATCATGAATACTTATCCTTGGATAAACTTTAGAATATCCTTTTGTCTTATGAAATTATCAAATCTTCTACATTCACAAAAAATTAAGATAATTAAATTAATTTCAAGTATTTTTTAAAAGGGAAAAAATATAAAGAAGTTGAAGAAGAATCAAGTGATTCAAAAGTAGATGGAAAATATGAGGATTTAAATAAAATTTCCCCCCATTTATAAGAAATATAAAAGGGAAAATGGGAAAGTAAAACTCTAAAATGTTGGAATTATGAATGGAAAGGAAATTTTGAACAGAATTTTCCAAGGAAGAAAATTGGATAAAATGATTCTGAGGAGGACGATAATAAATCTCAAAAAAAGTAGAAGAAATAGAAGGGGAAATTTATTTATATAAATAAGAAGAAAATTTATCTAAGTATAATAAGAAAGGATTATTCCTCATATAGTGATGAACATGATCCTCAACTCAACTTTATTTCTCTAGTTATAAAGGTATCTAATTCTTCAGATAGTGATGATGATTATGAATAAATTACAAAAATGGAATGGATTATAAAATATAATTTGGAAAAATAAATTGAGGAGAATACTCAAATCAAGAAAGAAAGAAATAATCTAAAGAAATATGTAAAAAAAATAAGTTTTTTATAATAATGAAGAAATAAATAAAGAAGAGACAAATGTCAATTTTATCATATCTCAGAATATGATGATTTGAGATATTGAAAGAAAATTGAAAATTTATTAAGAAAAGTCATCTAGAAATGAAAATCCTAAGAAGGTAGAATTTATACATGTTGAATAATTTAAAAAGAACAAGTTGAAGATAGTTCAATATAAAAAATCATAGAGGTTTTGAAAATTAATTTGGCTAAGAAAGAAGAAGAGTTTTTAGAAACACAATCAATGTTTTTTACATCACACGGTGAGATAAGAATGATGAGAGAAAACTTCACTAATTTAGTTGATGTTAAAGGAAAACTTCTAAATAAGGTGTAAAGAAAGATTTAAAAAATAAGGTTTGTGAGAAAACATATTTCACGAAGAAAGATATGAATCCATTAGGAAAGTATCATTTTAAGAAAACTGGTGCATGATTTTTCAAGAAACAATAATAATGTTTTGATCATATTTACTCTTAGTCTAAAAGATAAAGATTCAAAGTTCACTATTAGTGTTGTGGTATTTTCCAACATAGATATTATTCATGATGGGATAACTTGTCATTAATAAGAAATAGGTATGAATAAAGGGGTATATATGATGTGTAAATATGATTAATAGTTCTTAAAAAATATATTGGACTGATCAAAGAAACTTATAAGATGAATTAAGCTTAGTATGTTAAGAAAGTGGGGAGAAAAAAACATGTTGAGTCTAAAAATAAAGAGTGCTTAATTATTTTTCTAGAAAATGTTTACATAGTGATAAATTTAATAATAATAATAAAAAATAATCCAAATCAAAGGGGAAGAAATATGTTTCTAAATTTGAGAACATATTTGATAAAAATTTGTCAACATATGAAGATTTAAAAATTATGAAAAAGTTCCAGAGGTGTGGGTAAGAAGGGAATGTTACTAATTTTTTTGACTATCTTTTTAGAAAAAGACAAAGGCATGAAAGAGTTATTACAAAATCAGTATAACAAAATGGTTCTAAAAGAAAAAAATATGTTGACATATTTATCAGAAGAATTTGAAAATGAAAAAAAAACTTGTTACAAAATATGAGAAAGATGAAACTAAGGAAGAAAATATATGCAAAGAAAAATATAAGAAGAAAAATAAAAAATAAATGGTGGGAGAGGAGTCTCTATCCAAAATATGCTTCTATGGAACAAAGGTTCCTCATTTTTCCTAAAATATTTGTATTCATACAAACTTGTAGTGAATTTAAGGAGTTTAAATAAGAAAGATGACGAATGAGTCTCTCACTCTTCATGCAATAGAAAGTAATGAGGTTACAATTTTTTTTGAAATTTGTGTTTATAAACCTAAACTTTTTGATATGTTTGTTGAGATGGGTGAATGTTTAATTATCTAAACAAAATTATTTTAATTATTTCCCCATAAATGATAATTTTTAAAGAAACATGAAAAAGTTATTACATAAAAGTTTAGAAATAGAAAACATTAACAACCATGATTACAAACTTTTTTTTTCTACATTGGTATGCCCACATAGATTTAGAGTTGTTTATTTAAAAGATATTTGTTAAGGAACTCATGTGATACTTATATTCTCCTGAAAAATTGTTTCAAGAATTTGGGATGAAAAGTTTCAACCTATAGAAATGAGATCATTTTTAAATGATGGGAAAAAATTTCATGATGACGCCTTCAAATTTTTTTGTCAATAAGGGTGGTATAAATGGAATTATGGAGAGATAATAAATAGGGGGATCGAGAAATTAATGGGGAGAATAAAATCTAATAAAAGAAAATAAAAACTGGTATTATTTTAAAGTGGTTGAAGTGGGTATTGAAAAAAAACACAAAGGAGGAGATTGTTAAGCCCCTGTTTTGTTTTAGTTTTTTTTAGTAGATGATAATAGATGATACATGGTTGAATTTGAGAAAAGGTAAAGATATAGATCATTGGAATCACCATCGTAATCAGGGGATCAGATATACAAATCTTAATATTTCCATTGGGTTGAAAAGATGTTACTAGAAAAAAATGCTCATAGTACTCCCCTTGAGTCTAAAAATGAGGTACTGGTCATAATGAGGAAGTTAATTAGATTAGGTATTGATATGATTTAAAAACTGATTATGATTTACGATTTTTCAATTCATAAAATTCACAAGTTGTTTGAGAAACTTGTGATGCAATATTGATGAATGAAATGGGGAGCGTGACCAATCGTATTGAGGATTGGAAGTAAGGAAGATACTGGAAATGATGATAAGTCACAAATACTTCCCAATATAAGTCAGATTATACTAAAGATGATATTTAACATATTCAAAGTCAAGAAGGAAGTCATGATACTAGTTAAAGTTTGTACAAGAAGGAAGTGGCTGAAGTAAAGGCTTTCCAATCTGAAGTTCAACGGTGTGAGATCACTGGAAAAATATTTTTTAAAGGATGAGAATGTTGATCAGAATGTGATAAACCAAAGGTTCTAGTTTTTAGTGAGATAAATAATCCATGAGAAACAAATATTTAGATAAATAATTTATGTTTTGTAAGTTCATTGGTATACTAATAAGAAAATAGAACAAGTTGATGAAGTAGAAGTAGCTGACAGCAGTCCATCAACCGTAGTATGTCACCGATTCATTATAATTGATTTTGAAACCAATGTTTTATGAATTGTTGGTATATTAAAGACATCATATATAGATTAATATTAGAGGAAGAATTTTTAATAATGATTGAATTATATTTCAATTATGTTAATAAAAAAATAAGTCATACTTTGTTCTCTCACATTTGGGTCAAGATAAAAAAACAAAAGTATTAATTGTTTCAAGAAGAGGTATAAACTCATCAGACTTGAACTATCAATGTTAATTGGATTGAAGAATACACTGATCCATAAGGCATATGATGACACCAATAAATTCACCAGATGTTGGATCAACAGTTTAAGGAATTAAAGAAAAGTAGAAATAATTTGAAGATATTTTAAATGTAAAGAGTTGATACATAACATCTATATGAGAATACTTTTAGTGTTTAATAGAAGTCATCATAATGGGTCGTTTTTAGTTTCTCACATATCGTAATTTTAATGAAGAATCATAATGAAAAATCTGAATGAAGAATTAAAATGAAGTTTCAGAATAAAGATATGTTTTAAAACTTGAATAAGTATGATGTTTTGAGAAGCTCCTAGAAGTATTATGATGTGTTGAAAAAATTATTAATATAATATGTAAAGATAATTGAATATTCAAAAATTTCATTGATTAGAAATATTTTTAGAATCCTTCATAAACCATGTATAGGGTTCCTATAAAATAATATTACAATTAATTTTTAATGGTGTGAAATAATATATACTATTCACATATGCTAGAGCTCTAAAAATTTTGGAACAAGTATTGAGTTTCCTACTAAACTTTTCTATTTAAGGTTGATTCTGAGGAAATTACATCAGAATGAGTCCATTGGAGTGAGGTTTAATCTGATCATCATAGAAAGTTCTTATATATGACACTTCATTGGAGAAATTCTATAAGAGTGAACCCATCAAAGCTACATTTATCAGGACAAGGTTCATTGGACCGATTCCCATCAGATAGAGGAAATTCGAGCTACCAATTGAGTTCCTACTCAATTATAGTAGGAATATCAAAAGGAGAATCAGACCACATCCAAATCAAATAGAAACTATTGGACTAAGGTTACCAGACTGAGGCTGACCAGACTAAATTTGTTGAGGAAGTTTTCTAGACTAAGATTCTAAAATAATTTTCAATATAAAAAAATTCCTTAGATAATTGTTGAAGTTCTTGAAAATTTTACATAGGTAAATTTCGATTTATATTACATGTAGATTAATTGAATACCTTATGATGTGCATCAAAATATAAGAAGAAAAGTGAATCTTTTAACTATAGATGCTTACCAATTTTTGAAAAGGATTTTCTTGAGAAAGTGGATACTAAAAAGGATAGTCAGGGGGTATCACCAACTATAGTAAGAAATTTTTTATTGGGATTATAGAATTTTTCACTATGTAGTCCTTTGTTTTTTAGAAAAAAATTAGTGAAAGAATCCATGTTGGTGGGACTACCCAACATGTCAATGAGTATGTATTTGTACTGAACCATGTAAATATCATGTGCTATTCTATATTTTTTTTATTATGATAGGTGAGGGTTGGAGTTATATTTAAGTGTATCATAACTCTAACAATTTTCATAGGATAAGAATGTTTTTGTTAAAGAGTTGAGAAACTTTATTATAAAATAAAAAAGAACCCCTGATTCACCCCTATCAATGGTTTCAATCCTATTTTGGAACAACAGTCTCAAAAATTAAATCCCCATGAACACTACTATTCCACACATTATCTTGAGCTAGCTGTGGTTATATTTTCCCTGACGTTTCAGTTAAATTACCTCATTGGTGATCACTTTTTATTTTTCACTAATTTCAAGATCATGAGGTCTTTCTGGTCCAAACATAACCTAAACACGTGATAACGACATTTGATAGAATTTTTATAGTATTATTAAATAAAAATTACATATACATCGGGAAAGGAAAGTATTATAGTTGATGCACTAAGTAGGAATTCATGTAGTGTCCTTGTTTGTGAATCAAGATATTCATAAAGATTTATAGAATAAATTTCTATGATAAATATTGATATGGTATAGGTCAGTGGAAGATGATTACTTTTTCAAATAATAGTGTAGTCATCTTTGGTGTAGCAGGTGGAGGAATATTAGCTAGGGTATTCGAAGGTATAGTTTTGGGAAGATTGATTTGTCTTTGGTGATGACCATGATGGTTGGTTTGAGGATGATCAACATTAGGTGTTGTTTTAGGGGAGTCTTTTTATTCCTTCAATGATGCACAATGTGGTTCTCCATGTGTTCAATAGATAACCCTTAATGATACAGCATAGTGTAACAACGATGTATCATGCTCTAAGAGGTTAATTTTGTTGTCCAAGGATAAATCATTTATTTTTAGAGTTTTTATCTTGATGTGTAGTCTTCTAGAATGTGATGTTTGAAAACTATCCTCTAAGTCTTTTTATCTAGTTAGTAGATGTTTCATAGTGGAAATGAGCAGAGATTTTGATGGACTTTATCACTATTTTACCTTGATATTAGGGAGGATTTGATGTTGTATGGGTGATCGTGGACTATTTTAAAAAAATTTCTCACTTCTTGGAAATAAAAGAGTCTATATATGGGGAGGTTTTATCATGGTAGTATCTTTAGTAAGTGGTGAGACTCCACAAAGCCGCACAAATGATCATCTATGATCAAAATTTTTTCTTTAACTCTAGGGTGTGGATAGGTTTCTAACATGCTTTTGACTCTCAATTGTGACTTAGTAATTCTTTTCCTATGTATATGGACAATCATACAAAGAATACCATCTTGAATCTTGAGTACTTGTAGTACACTTATGTTCTAGGATTTTGAGGTTCATGGATGAGGAACCTTCCATTGAATTAGTTTTCTTACAATAATATTTTTAAATACATCATTGGTATGACCCCGTTTAAATATTTTGTAAGGATTAACTTTCCATTTTCATTATTATGGGCTGGGGTCAGGGATTCAATAATTCTCCGGCTAGAACTAGTGGAAAACTTGATAGAGATGGGTTGGGTGATTCATGAGAGGATAATGACAGAATAAGATGATCATAAGTCTTATACTAAGTATAGGAGGAGACCTATTTAGTTCAGTGTTGGAGATCATGTGTTTTATAAGGTGACTCCTCATTATGGGAAGTGATGTTTTGGTAATGGGACTAATATTTCTCTTATATTTTTTGGGATTTTTTCAGTGTTAGATCATGTTGGAACTGTAGAGTATCAAATAACACTTCTCCAACAAATAAGAAAGATACATGTTTTTTCCTTATATAGTATATTTAAATCTATCTTGATGATATTTCCAATATCATTGATTGGGGTTATACCAATTTTGACGATGATTCAAAATTTGAAGAGTGGCCTATGGAGATCTTGGAATTCCCAAAGAAGGTGTAATATGAGTGTGTTATTATTTTGGTTTGTGTCCTTTGGAAGCACGGTGTGGTGGAGGAGAGTAATTGGGAACATGATTCATATATATGAATTTAGTATACCAATTTTTTTGATGACTATCACTTATTTTGCATCGATGTTTTTTGGTTATTGAATCTTATCTATATTAGGAGATGGTTTTATCTTCTTCAATGCATTATTTTTTTCCTCTATCTTGTTTGAGTGGTATCAACCATGGAATATTTTTTGGGAGATAGTTTTTCGTGTTGAGTATTTCTATACCTTTTTCCTCTAAATTAGGTGGTTATGCTCCTATAATGGAGAGATACCTAAGAGGTATATCATGAGGTAGTTGCTTAAATAACCACATTTATTTTCCTCTCTCTAGGTTTTGTTATAATTATAATGGATGATAAATAATTAAGAGGTATCTAATGTATTTTATTGGACCTTCCCTACCTTTCCTTTATGTTTTCTCAAGGCATAATGATATCGATTAGGATTTTAGAGGTGTTCCGGAGGCTTGGAGAGTGGTCTTGACCATTCTAGGGGTAACTACACCATGGTGGTGGGTGTGGTGAATGCCAAATTGAGACCATGGAATTGGACAATCCATTTTTGGATGGTCATGTGGTTCTTGGGGAACCATAGATAAAAATATGTATTTTTAAGCCATTTTAGATGTTGTTTGGGCCGTGGTTTACTCTTGTCAAAAATGAAATTATGAGGAAATAACTAGAAACGGTTTGGAACTAGGGATAGAACCATTAGGTATCTATTACCCAAAACAAGAATCCTAGAAGTAGCTTATACAGATGTTTCAGAAGACACGGTGATGGAAAAACACCTTGGGTGTTGGAAACGTGCCCCGACATAAGCTATTTAAGGTTGTAGCATTCAATAACACCATAACCCAGGCTAGGATATGGTGGAAGTCATGGTGAGATTAAATTTAACTTGAAATATCTGAAACCATTTACATTCATCCTTAGGTCCTTTATATTTAGAATGGGGAACCACATGCATCTTTATGGAGTTCTTAAATGCAGTTTTAGGCCATTTCTTACTCTATTAATTGATCTCCACACCCTCTTGAATATTTATTCATTTTACAAATTCTTAAAATGATCCCAAGGATTAGTTGAATGTTCTCTTGAGTTGAGGCTTGGTTGGTGGATTATATCATTATTAAGTGTTGGTTGTACCTTTCTTGGTGTCTCTTTATTGATTCCTTATCGATTCATAGAGCATCTAATGTTTTTTAGTTTTGAGGTTCCTTATTTTTTTCTCCATTCAATCCCCTCTTAATTAATCCAATTTTTTTGAATATACATTGCGATAATCCTTCTATTTTAAGGAGAAACCCCGAGTTTGGTTTATTTATGTATTATCGATTGTAGGTTTTGGTGAATCATCATTTGGTTCTGATGGTGGATAATCCTCAATAATCTATGATTGTATAGTGAAGATTGAAATTCCTAATAGATTCAAGGGATTCATTTCTTGTCCAATTATTTCATGTAAAATTTTATAGTTATATTGCTTTATCTATTTGAGTAGTGGTGTAATTAACCTTTATAATTAAACCAAAAATAATAAAAGGGTATGCTTTATACTTTTAGAGATAACATTTGTTAATACCATGTTAATTATTTTCCACTTTTTTGGTAGATAGTGTGCAATATTTTTTTAATCTATGGTTAACATGTTTTTATTCTATGGTTTATCTTATTTTTAATGTTGTAAATTTTATAATGAACTTAAATAAAATAATTATTTTTTGATAAATTTTAAATAATTTGTAATTTATTGATGCTTAAAAGTAATAAGAGGCATGTTAATCAAATGTGTTCTTCCTTATATTTTTATGAATTTGGAAGTTATGCTTTTAGGAGTTTCTAAATATCTTATAGTTTTTAATATCTTATGTATTTGTTTTTTGGTGGTTTTTTAACACCCCAAGCTTCCACGATAATATTCTCTTTGAATAATATAGTAGCGTGTGTTGTACGCAACTTCGAGTTCTAACACACACCACAACCAATCAAACTAGCCATTATGAATAGTAATACCCACTTTTTTAAATTTTATAAATTTTATCTTTCAAAATTGCCTTCATTTTTGGATTCGGAATATCGAAATTAGCCTAGGGTGAATTTTTGGTATTTTTCTGAAAACATTCAATTTTTGATGAATAGTGAAAAACACTGAATTATTGGTTAAAACCAACTTTTTATATAAATATTTATTTATTTAATTTTATTTTAGGTAAAAATAGATACAAAAACCTATATATGTTCAATGTAATTCATTGGAGTCAGTTTTTAATAATTTTAGACACATAAAAATTTTATTGAACTTTTCACCGTCTTTTACCCACCTCCTAGGAGAATTTGGAAATTAACATAAAATTTAATTTTACCACTACTGTGAGTGGAATTTCGAAAATCTGAGAGACAAAGTTAATATCAATGAGTAAAATTTGGTTTGATAAGATAAAAATTATTATTGGTGAATAGTAACTTTTTACTTTTATTTACCACGGTTAAAAGTAAATAGGGTAATTAAGGGTAAAAATGATATTAATATTACCCGAACACATGTCCTAATTCTATTGGACAAGTGTATCTCGACCAAAAAAAACCTTAGGAATAAAATATTATCATTTAGGTCCACTTGGATTAGATTAGGACATTTATTATTTTTTAATTCAAAGAAGAGTTAAAAGAGTTAAAATCAAAGTTTAATTACTAAAACATTTTTAATATAGGGTTATACATAAGATAAATTAGATTGTAAATATTAAGTAGAAATATAAAACTATTTACTAGATAATGGTATTTTATTTATAATATTTAGACATTAAATAATTTAATTTATTTTAGATACATTGGTGATGCAGTAATAACCCAATTAATGAAATATTAAAATAATTTATATTATAAATACCCAAATAAATATAATTTGAGCCTTTTTATGAATTAAACTAATTTTATAGGTTAATATGACATATTAGGATTGATTATATGAATTTTTTTTGAAGTAAGATTGCTGTTATGAATTTATCAAAAACAAATACCCAATTAGGTAAAAATTGACATAAAAGAGTTTTTGAAACAAATATTATATTATTAATTCATATTATATTCCTAAAAATCTAAGGTTCGCCCAAAGGACTTGTATCATGATATTTGTATTATTAATGTACCACTTTGGGGTTGCTTCGATGTATATAGTATGTTTATTAACAATATAATATAAAAATACAAAGTGACATGGTAAATGTCAAACTAATTAACTAAGAGTTAAAACTAAAAGATAAGGTTAATATAATGATCCAAACCTGTCTAAAATATATTGGTTCAAATGATTTAGACCCATCACCACCTTACATTTAATAATCCACTTTGGAGCCATTATAAATAGAAAATGAATTTATTATAAAATAATACTTTATGTTTTTCCTAAAGAGCCCCTCCTCCCCCTTATAAAAGGACACCACTTCTAACCAATTCTTCACACCTTCATAGCCCTTTGGATCGTCCAACCTCTGGAAAAATATCATCCCAACATCCCTCAATTAATCCTATAGGCCTTAGTTTGATCATAAATCCAACCTAAAGATCCCTTTTGATCAAATAAAAAGGAAAAACCCGAAGAAGAGGTAACATTTTCACCACCCTCTATCAAGTTCCTTTCTTCTTCAACTTCTTATTTCCTTGTTAATTCCATTCTAAAATAATAACTCCAGTATATTCTATATACAGTGATGTTATTATAAATATGGAACAAACAAATCCATTATTCTATCCATCCTTTGAATGACATGTCACCATACGTGCGTACGTATGGCCTACCATCTCCACGTAGTGGGGTAATTGTTATTCAATATATTATTATTTAGATGGGTATAATAATGATGTATAATTCATGTAAATAATAAATATACCATGATAATTATTCTGTCTATATGATATACCATCCAATTATATATTATTTTAATATCAAAAGAATTATATTTTCGCTCGTGCGTATGTACGGACTACCGTATCCATGAACGCGATGAGAATTCATTCCCCATCATATCCAATTGAGTCTAATTCTCATTTAATGATTAAAAATAATGTTTAAGGAATTGATATCATTCTGGATATGAATAAGATACAACCTATCCATAACAAAAATGGCTTATGTAACAAAAAATATAAAAGAAAATGAGTAAGTTAACACCCGAAACGACGATAATACTAAGATATTATTAACAAAGCAATGTTAAAAGATCATATATGATATCATATTAATGTATATAATTCTTGTATAATCTAATAAAAATTATTTCACTATTATACAGTATGTTAACCTACCCTCAACCAAGGAAAAGTACAAGGTAAGGGTTTATTTCACAATCTCTTCATTATCCGAGGTTGTTTATACGTAATTTTCTACTCGGACCTATTTATCATCCATATCCATGTTTCTTAAAAATTTATTTCAAAAAATTCTTACTATTTTACAGAATATGTTTTAAAGTCATTTATACCCTTGTTTTGCTTTTTATATGATGTTTATAAAGTAATCTTTCTGTCGTTTTCCAAACAGGGTCCTTTTTAACCTTTTCGACAAAATTAAGTTAAGAATGTCTTTTTTTAACTTATAAGACGGGTGCGGCTATTTTCTTCCATTATAAAATCTTTGAAGCTTCCCTTACAATCTTATAATAGTATTTTCAAATTAAATGTTTTAATTTATAATTATGTGACTTTTAAATGATTTCAAAAAAAAAAGAAACATTTCTCTCAAATAGTTTTGATTTCATCTATGTCAACATCCTTTGATGGATTTTAAGCTTATTTGAAGTTGAGTTATTATGATACAAAACTTGTATATTGTATTTAAGGTTTTCCGATATGTTTGACTATGGATGTGTTATTTTTATACCATTCATGGTTTATGAAGAAAGTATTGGCATTTCGTATGATAGTTTTAATGCGGATGTTTATGTTATGTTTAAACCTATTCATATGAGGAATGCATTGGACTTAATAAGTGATGGGTGGAGCCCGATATAGCTCTTCAATGCATAGGTAGGTATCATGAGACAAAGTAGTGTCTTCACACGAGGCCTTGAAAAAATATTATTTGTAGTCTTGGCACGAGGCCTTGGCTACGTGGTTATGATAGTCTGGCATTATGCATTCCATCATTTTGAAAGTGGTTATTGATATTGCATGTGATTATTCGATTAGTAGAATATCAATGTGAATAATTAAATGGCATTATTTCATTTTATTTCTTCCATATTATACTGAAGTTCAATTTTAAAAGGCTTTTGTTTTAGTTATACATTGCCTTAAATGTTTGTGATTATTTATGAAAGTTTCCGCTATATTGTTATCCTTACCGGGCATCTGAGCTCACACCTTTATATGTTTTATTTTTTCCAGGATGTGAAGAATTATTTTATAAATGACATGCAGGGATAGTATGAGGGGATATGAGTGTGGAATATGGAGACTATGTTGCTGTAGATTTCATTTTATGATTTAATGTAAACCTTATGAATGTATCTAGTGTTTCCAAGGCTACTAAACTAATCAGTCTTTCGAGACTTGATCTTTATTATGATCATGACAATGTTATGTAATAATGCACCGACTATGGGCAATTGGGGTCGGGGCGTTATAGTTGGTATCAGAGGAAGTTTAGTACAATCCTTGGAGTCTAGATTTAGATAAACTCTGATTAAAGCACATAGAACTAAGATGGAATTTGAGGATTAGTATAGAAGAACTTCCTAGAATTTTGGTATTATAGAGATTTTGTGAGTTTTCCAAACAATACATCCCTATCTGGATATGAGCTGGTAGAGGCGGCTCTGGCACAGATGTACCTAGGGGTAAAACCAGAAAACACCGCTTTGAGCTAGACTCAAACGAGAACTTGTGCACAACAATGGACCTTGCTGCACTCTTGGTTACAACACTCCTAGGGGATATGCTTAGGATAATTCTCTATTTCTTTATAATCCATTATGAAGGGTTTATGAGCATATACTTCCTCAAAGAATTTTTTTTATGATTATGGATTATATCAATAAATATTTAAATTTATGTTAAGTTTTTTAATAGTATGGAATTATGTATTTTTATTCATAAACTGATCTAGTTTTTGCCATTGTTTAGAAATGGCACCTAGTTGAAGAAATGGAAACCATATCAATGCACACACTCTATGTAGGGATTGACCACCTCCTCAAGATAATTATAGTGGAGCTGGTGATACAACTGGTGCTGATCAGCTTATCACCATACTTGGACAACTCACTCAGGTTTTGAATAATAACCTTACCTGTATGGAGCACCCTGATCCACAATGTGGAGGATCAATGTTAGATCACCTCATGAGGAAACATCACCAAAATTCAATGGGAGTACAAATACATTGGTAGCTGAGCAATGGATAAGTTCCCTAGAGAAAATATTTCAGGCTTTGGAGATTAGTGAAAGGTAAAAAGTTATCATGGCAGTTTACCGCCTCACTAGAGATGCTGATCAATGGTGACCATTGATTTAAAACACGAAGGAAGATGATGAAGTATCAAATATAGAATGGAGGGAGTTCAAAGATCTATTTTTAGAAAAATACTTTCCTCATGACCATCGAGCAGACATGGAAAGGAAATTTCTATGTCTAAGACAAAATGAGCATGAGAATGTTGCAAAGTATGAGGATAACTTTACAAGGTTAGAAAGGTATGCCGGAGATTATATATGTAACCCAGGAATTAAGATTGATCGTTTCTTTGATGGGTAAAAACTGTTTCTCCGTCGAGCATTAGTCTCACAATCCTTCTCATCATACGAGGACATTGTCTCATGTGCTATCAAGCCAGAAAAGGAATTCTCTATGTCTTATGAATTTAAATCAAAGCAAAAGAAGAAGAGATCTGATGATCAATCTGGGAATGGAAATAAGGGGAAGAAGGGCATAGTTGAATATCCATCCTGCTGTAAATGTGGGAAGAAACACCCAGATACTTTCTTGAAGGGAATGAGAGTCTATTACAAGTGTGGTGAAAAAGGCCACCAAGCTCATGATTTCAAGGGAAAGAGAGTTGCTGTCAATGTGGAATGCTATAATTTTAGAGAGATGGGACATTATGCAAACGATTGTCCTAAGCGTCAGGGAAACGTACATTCAAAAAGGCCAAGGGGTCAAGGCCAGGCTTATGCTATCACTACTGCTGAGGTAGAAGCTCTGAAAGACATGGTGGCTGGTAATTTAATGGTTTCCTCAAGTTTAGAAAATGATTTATTTGATTCTGGATCATCAAATTGTTTCATATCTTCCCAGTTTTCTATGAAAATTAGATATTTCCAATTTTATTTAATAAGGGAGTTGTCAGTTAAAACTCTTAAGGGAAGTATCATTGCAATAATGTTTTGTGAATCAGTCCCCATTAGAGCACATAAATGTTATTTATCCCCTGATCTCATCATCATAACTATGATTGATTTTGATATAGTCCTCGGTATGGATTGGCTTTCAGACCATGATGCAAAAATTTATTGTAAGAAGAAGGAGGTTACGATTTTTGATGATGATGATAAACAACACCTTATCTTTAGATCAGAATCGTCACCACCTAATTATTATCTAGATCTACCCCCATTAGCTCAACTAAATTCAATTATTGGGGAGGAAGAGAATGAAATAACTATGGGTGAGGAAAGGAATTTTAAAATAGAGGATGTACCTATTATAAAAGAATATGTAGATGTGTTTTTGGAAGACATACCTAGAAATCCTCCAGAACGAGAAGTTGAGTTTTCCATTTATTTAATTCCTGGATCAAGGCCTATATCTAAGAACCCTTATTGAATAGCCACTATGGAATTAGTTGAACTAAATAAGCAACTAGAGGAATTGAGTAATAAGGGATTTATTCGCCCTAATGTTTCTCCATGGGGAGCCCCTGTATTTTTTGTTAAGAATAAAGATGGATCCATGGGGTTGTACATTGACTACAGGGAGATAAATGCTATAACAATAAAGAACAAGTATCCCCTACCTCACATTGATGATTTATTTGACCAACTGCATGGAGCTCAATACTTTTCAAGGATTGAACATCAATCTGGATACCATCAGTTGTGTGTTAAGAATGAAGACATTCCGAAGACAACATTTCGAACATGGTACGAGCATTACGAGTTTATAGTAATGCCTTTTGGATTGACTAATACACCCTCTGTATTCATGGATCTAATGAATAGAGTTTTCAAGGAATATCTCGATGATTTTGTGGTGGTATTTATTCATGATATCTTGGTATACTCTAAAAGCTATGAAGATCATGAAAATTACTTGCGCATTATCCTGAAGACTCTTAGAAGACATGAATTATATGGGAAGTTTATCTAGTGTGAATTCTGGCTTCAGGATATTTCTTTTCTTGGACATATTGTCTCTAAGGATGAAATTTCTGTTGATCCTTCTATGACAAGAGCAATCCAAGAATGGCCAGTGCCTATGAGTATAACTGAGGTATGCAGTTTTATTGGTTTTCCAGGTTATTATCTATGTTTCGTCCATAATTTTTCCCGATTAGCCAACCCATTAACAAAAATCACGCGTAAAGGGGTTAAATTTGTTTGAACAAAAGAGTGTGAAGAATGTTTTGAAGAACTAAAGAGAAGATTAGTTAATGCTCCTATATTTAATCTACCATTGGGGAATGATGGGTTCGTTATTTATAGTGATGCATTGAAGAAAGGACTTGGTTGTGTCCTTATGTAGAATGATAGAGTTATTGCCTATGCATCACGATAGCTAAAAATTATTGAGAAAAACTATCCTACTCATGATCTTGAGTTAGCTGTTGCAATCATTTCTTTGAAGATATGGGTACATTATCACTATGGTGAAAAATGTGATATTTATACTGATCACAAGAGTTTGAAGTATATTTTCTCATAGAAAGAACTCAACATGAGGTAAAGGAGATGGCTTGAACTACTCAAGGATTATTATTGCACGACACACTACCACACGGGGAAGGAAAATAAGGTGGAAGTTTCTCTCAGTAGAAAGGATCATGGAGTTTTGAACAATATGAGAGTAGAAAAGGATCCTATATACATGGATCTAGTAAATATGGATATGGGAATAACCATGGAAGGTGAAACATCAATAATTTTTCAATTGGTTTCCAAACCATCTTTACAAGAAAGGATAAAGAGTTCTCTGACCGGTGATGAAGAGTTTCAGAAGAAGATTAAAGCTGTGAATGACAGGAGATTGAGTGACTTTGTGTATGAAGATAGAATTTTGATGTTTGGGAAGAGACTTTTTGTTCCCAATATACCTGATCTAAAAAGATAATTGTTGTATGATGCTCATAGTTCCAATTTCTCTATACACCCAAGGAGCACCAAAATGTATAGAGATTTAAAGGAACATTTTTGGTGGGACAACATGAATAGGGAGATTGCTGCTTTTGTGTCAAGATGTATGGTTTGTAAACAAGTGAAAGCTAGAAGGAAACAACCTTGAGGAGTCATGCAACCTCTTCCCATACCTGAGTGGAAATGGGATAATATCATGATAGACTTTGTCATGGGACTACCAAAGACTCCTAGAAGGAACGATGCAATATGGGTCATTTTTGATTGTCTTACCATGTCAACACATTTTTCTTGCTATAAGAGAAGATCTACCACTTGAACAGCTAGCAAGGCTATATATTAATGAAGTTGTGAGACTTGATGGAGTACCCCTATCGATTTTTCTGATTGTGATCCCTGTTTTACTTCAAGATTCTGGAAGAGTCTTTAGAAGGACTTGGATACTGAACTTTGCTTGAGCACTGCCTACCACCCTCAAATAGATGGACAATCAGAATGAACTATTCAAACCTTAGAAGACAGGTTGAGATCATGCTCACTTGACTTTTAGGGTATGTGGGATCAATATTTACCACTGGTAGAATTTTCCTATAAAAATAGCTTCCATTAAAGTATTAGGATGGCACCATATGAAGTGTTATATGGAAAGAGATGTCACACAACAACCTGTTGGGATGATGTTAGTGAAAGGAAACTTGTAGGGCTAGAACTGGTGGAGGAAACGATGGAAAATCTGAAGGTAATCCAAAACCACATTAAAGCAGCTCAAAGTAGGTAGAAGATCTATGCTGATAATCGAAGGAAGGATTTGGAATTTCAGATAGGAGATCATATTTTCTTGAAGGTATCTCCATGGAAGGGAGTTATACGTTTTGGAAAGAAAGGTAAATTGAGTCCCAGGTACATCGAACCTTTCGAAATTCTAGAACGAATTGGGGCTATAGATTACCGTTTGGCAATGCCGCCAAGTCTCTCCAGAGTTCACGATGTGTTCCACATATCACTGTTGAGAAAATACATGCCTGACCCAACGAATGTACTCATCTATGAGGAATTAGAACTCGAACCCGATCTCTCTTATTGCAAAGAGCCCATCAGAATTCTTGATACAAGAGAGCAAGTGCTGAGAAACCGGACGACTCATCTGGTAAAAGTTCGATGGAGAAACCAAAAAATGGAAGAAGCAACGTGGGAACCCGAGTAACTTATGATGAAGAAACAACCGAGTATTTTCATGTGGTAGTATTCTAGAAATTTTGAGGACGAAATTATTTGAAGGAGGGGAGACTGTAACACCCTAATCTTTCACAGTACTATTCTCTTTGAATAAAACAGTAGCGTGTGTTGTACAAAACTTCGAGTTCTAACACACACCACAACCAATCTAACTAACCATTATGAATAGTAATACCCAATTTTTGAAATTATATAAATTTTATCTTTCAAAATGGACTCCATTTTTGGATTTGGAATATTGAAATTAAACTAGGGTGAATTTTTGATTTTTTTCTGAAAACTTTCAATTTTTGATGGATAGTGAAAAACACTGAATTTTTGGTTAAACCCGAATTTTTATTTAAATTTATTTTAGGTCAAAATAGATACGTAATGCCTATATAAGTTCAATTTAATTCATTGGAGTCAGTTTATAATAATTTTAGACATATAAAATTTTTATTGAACTTTTCAAAGTCTTTTACCCACCTCCTAGGAGAATTTGGAAATTCGCATAAAACTTAATTTTACCGCTTTTGTGAGTGGAATTTCAAAAATCCGAGAGACACAGTTAATATCAAGGAGTAAAATGTGGTTCAATAAGATAAAAATAATTTTTGGTGAATAGTAACTTTTTACTTTTATTTACCACGGTTAAAAATAAATAGGGTAATTAAGGGTAAAAATGATATTAATATTACCCTAACACATGTCCTAATTCTATTGGACAAGTTTATCACGACCAAAAACAACCTTAGGAATAATATATTATCATTTAGGTACACTTGGATTAGATTAGGACATTTACTATTATTTAATTCAAAGAAGAGTTAAAAGAGTTGAAATCAAAGTTTAATTACTAAAAAAATTTTAATATAGGGTTATACATAAGATAAATTCTGTTGTAAATATTAATTAGAAATCTAAAACTATTTCCTACATAATGGTTTTTCATTTATAATTTTTATACATTAAATAGTTTAATTTATTTAGGACACAATGGCGATGCAGTAATTACCTAATTAATGAAATATTAAAATAATTGATATTATAAATACTCAAATAAATGTAATTTGAGACTTTTTATGAATTAAACTAATTTTCTAGGTTAATATGACATATTAGGATTGATTATATGAATTGTTTTCATAGTAATAATGCTGTTATGAATTTATCAAAAACAAATACCAAATAGTGTCAAAATTGACATAAAAGAGTTTTTAAAACAAATATTATATTATTAATTCATATTCTATTCCTAAAAATCTAATGTTTGGCCAAAGGACATGTATAATTATATTTTTATCATTAATGGAACAATTGGGGGGTCTCTTGTATGTATATAGTATGTTTATTTACTATATAATATAAAAATACAAAGTGACATGGTAAATGTCAAACTAATTAACTAAGAGTTAAAACTAAAAGATAAGGTTAATATAATGACCTAAAACTGTCTAAAATATATTTTTTGAAATTATTTAGACCCATACCCACCTTATACATTGAATAATCTACTTTGGAGCCATTAGAAACCGAATATGAATTTATTATAAAATAATACTTAATGTTTTTCCTAAAGTTCCCCTCCCCCCTTATAAAAGGACACCACTTCTAACCAATTCTTCACACCTTAAAAGCCTTTTTTCTCGGACAAAATCTACCCAAATATCCTACCAACTTCCCTCACTTAATCCTAGAGGCCTTATTTTGATCCGAAAGCCAACTTAAGGAGCCATTTTGATCAAATCAAAAGGAAGAACCCGAAGAAGAGGTTACATTTTCACCACCCTCTTTCAAGTTCCTTCTTCTTCAACTTATTCTTTCCTTGTTAATTCCATTCTAAAATAATAACACTAGAATATTCTACATACTATGATATTATTATAAATATTGAAAAAACAAATTTATTATTCTATCTATCCCTGGAATGACATGTCACCATATGTGCGTACATACGGCCTACCGTCTCCACGTTGTGGGGTAATTGTTATTCAATATATTATTATTTATATGGGTATAATAATGATGTATAATTCATGTAAATAATGAATATAACATGATAATTATTCTCTCTATATGATATACCATCCAATTATATATTATTTTAATATCAAAATAATGATATTGTCACTCGTGTGTACGTACGGACTACCGTCTCCACAAACGCGATGAGATTCATTCCCCATCATATCCATTTAAGTATAATTTTCATTTAATGATTAAAAATAATGTTTAAGGACTTGATATAATTCTGGATATGAATAAGATAAAACCTATCCATAACAAACATGGCTTATGTAACAAAAAATATAAAAGAAAATGAGTAAGTTAACACCAGAAACGATGATAATACTAAGATATTATTAACAAAGCAATGTTATAAGATCATATATGATATCATATTAATGTATATAATTATTTTATAATTTAATAACAATTATTTCACCATTATACAAGAGTTCAACCTACCCTCAACCAAGTAAAAGTACAAGGTAAGGGTTTATTTCATAATCTCTTCATTATCAGAGGTTATTTATACGTAATTATCTACTAGGACCTCTTTATCATCCACATCCATGTTTCTTAAATATATATTTCAATACATTCTTAGTATTTTAAAGAATATGGGTTAAAGTCATTTATTCCCTTGTTTGAATTTTTATAAGAAGTTTATAAACGAATCTCTCCGTCGTTTTCCAAACAGGGTGCTTTTTAACCTTTTCGAGAAAATTATGGTAAGAATGTATTTTTTTAACATATACGGCGGGTGAGGCTATTTTCCGCCGTTATAAAATCTTCGAAGCATCCCTTACAATATTTTAATGATATTTTCAAATTAAATGTATTATTTTATAATTATGTGACTTTTAAATGATTTAAAAAAAAAGAAATATTTCGCTTAAATAGTTTTGATTTAATCTATGTCAACATCCTTTGATGGATTTTAAGCTTATTTGAAGTTGATTTATTTTGATACAAAAATTCCATATTATATTGAAGGTTTTGTGATATGTTTGACTATTAATGTGTTATTTTTATAAAATTCAATTTTATGGAGAAAGTATTGACATTTCATATGCTAGTTTTAATACGAATGTTTACGTTATGTTTAAACCTGTTCATATGAGGAATGCATTGGACTTTATAAGTGACGGGTGGAGCCCGCTATAGCTCCTCGATGCATCAGTAGGTCTCATGAGAAAAACTAGTGTATCGGCACAAGGCCTTGACAAAATCTTATTTGTAGTCTAGGAACGAGGCCTTGGCTATGTGGTTATGATAGTCTGGCATTATGATTTCCATCATTATAAAACTGGTTATTGATATTTCATGTGATTATTCGATTAATATAATATCCATGTGAATAAGTAAATGGAATTATTTCATTTTATTTCTGCCATATTATGTTTAAGTTCAAGTTTAAAAGGATTTTGTTTTAGTTATACATTGCCTTAAATATTTATGCTTATTTATGAAAGTTTCCGCTATATTTTTATCTTTACTGGACATCTGAGCTCACCCCTTTCTATGTTTTATTTTTCCTAGGATGTGAAGAAGTATTTTATGAATGACCTGCAGAGATAGTATGAGGGGATATGAGTGTATACTATGAAGACTATGTTGTTGTAGATTTCATTTTATTTTCTAATGTAAACCTTATGAATGTATCTAGTGTTTCCAAAGATACTAAACTAATCAGTCTTTAGAGACTTGATATTTTATGTGATCATGCCAATGTTATGTAATAATGCACTAACTCTAGGCAACTGGCATCAGGGCATTACAATTGTGACTTATAATAATTTTATTGGTTAATTTAGGATAATACAGAACCAATTGTTTGATAAAAATAAATGTTTGGGTCTAAGTGGTCTTATTTTCTTATGAAGGAAGTATGTCTTGGTTTTTAGGGCCTATATTACCTATTATCTATTTGTTATTTCCTTGAAATATTGTGCAATTGATCTATATGTGAACCTTTCTATCTGATTTGATGTGATCCTAGGATAACTGATTTTTAACAATACATGGGGGGATGCTTGGTTTTGTGGAAGAAGTTGGTACACATGATATCGGTAAGGACACTAATATGAATTGTGAATTAGAATATGGTATGATTACAATTATAACGGATTAAATATGTAATTACACATTATTATTTTACTAAAATCTGAGATTATTTCTTGATAATGAATATGATTTAAAATCCTGGTGGTCGGGTTGATAATTTATGTATTCATTCCTCACTACATAAAGCAACAGTTGTACATATATTATGAATATATTTATTTTAGTTTATAAAGATCCATTGAGTATCTTAAAATATGGAATGATAATGAATAATATATATTTTATCTCATGTGGTTGGTGACTTGTAGGAATGCTCATGATGGTAATCTTGAGAAACGATGAGATCAGTTGGGGTATTCCTGGTGGGAATGGGAATCAGTTTATTATCATGTTAAAGTAATGTTTAATTGTTAACAGAAAGAATTAACCTAATGTGAAACTTAAAATAGAAATAATTAATTAAATTAATGTCTTTTTATAATGTTTATGTACTTATAAGATAGATAGTCCTTATCATTACCATTTAGGTTTCCAAGTGATGATAGCTATTTTTGTTCCTAAGATTAGATTTATGTACATGGTGTGTCTTTGATAATTATATCCTCTATGTTATGTGATTTCACATGATACCCCACACATGTCAGTAGGGTCACCGACATATAGTGGACTCTAGAAGGCTGCTTTTCCCAACATCTAGGTTGGTATGGAATTGATGTATGACTCCCCCATATTTCCTTGATCCCTTATCCTACCAGTATTATGTACTAGTATGCATGGTTTTTATCTTTCCCCGCATAATTTTATAGAGTAATTTATTTTATTATATTTATTCCACACAAATGCTTCTTTAGATATAATATCCTAAGTATTTTTATCAGTATGTTTTTATGGGATGTGACGGATTAAGGTATAATATATTACATATAGGATATGATGGATCCTGAAAACTACGCAGTTACTATATATAAATATGGAATGGGGTGATGAGATAATTTGATTCCTGGGGTGCATTGTATTTTATGATGAGATGATGTGATGCAAAAGGTGCATGGTAGGATACAATAGCCCATGTGTTTTTGGGATGAATTAATTTTTGAGATAGATGGATTAGGATGTGTGACATCACGGAATAATGGAAAACTAGTGAGAAAGTGGTAACAAGGTACTTTCTATAATATTATATTAGATATTATATTAATCTTATATTCTATTTCTTTAGATAACTATGATAAGGCTAGGAAGATGTCATACCTGATTTGGTGACGAGTCAGCTTCACTTATTTCTCACTAGGGTTTAGTGTGTTGTATTTATCATTTTCATGAGAGGAATTGGGGAGGATCCTTCTAAGTATACCTATTATACTCACCCTACATATATATAAATTATTTTTTAGGTCTACATTATCTTGTTGGATATTAGGATGGACATAACTACTTTTTGTGTTGTTTAATATCTATTTGGGATTCTAGGTTACTGATGATGATTTACTTTTAGTACATGTAGTTTTCTTTTATAGTTTCTCAGTTATATGACATTACATGCATGTACTTGTTATCTTTTTTAAACTTGAGCATGATTTTTTGGGTGGTTTTATCTTATCTCTTATTCCTCATACTCTCTTAGTGGGTAATGAATACCATTTGTATATTTGATATACCGTTATTGGTTGTCAAAAACCCATGGCCTATTAGATTTGGTATTTTGGAATCATTATCTCCCTTCTATCATTACCGAGCCATGAGGGGTACATTTTGTTAGAGGAGGTCGTGACACTTACTATGATAATCATGTATCAAGTGTAAATTTAATAATATTTACAGCTAGGATTAAAGGAATAATTCATCTAATATTTAATGGAAAACCTATTCTATTGAAATATAGATATCAAGGTCTAGTATAATAAAACTATTATGTTTGTAGTGGTGTTAATAGTATCTCTAAGACTAATGCTAATCCACAAACTTCCTGGATAGATAAAAAAGGGTATGCAAGGAAGACAAAAAATCACATGTTGTTAAAAATGGAAAGTCATATGTGAAATGGATGTCCCAATACTAGGTATATATTAAAAATTAATATTTTTATAGTCATAGTCATGGTAGGAAGATGATTTAGAGAAGGAAAGAACAAGCTATAGTAGAAAGGGGGATCCTCTACAGTAAATCTATCCATGGAGGATCATTTTTTATTTAGATTGTGCAAAATATAACAATACTAAAGAAGTGGAAATGATATAGTATTCCATAAAATAAAATTTCTATATAAAAATAGACTAAATGTTAAAAGATAAATGGGAAATGGTAGTCTATATTAACTCAATATATTTCTCAATTTGAGGAAAATTGAAGGTACCCCTCTGCCCATGAACATAAATATTTTTAAATAATTTTGAAGCGGTTAAGAATTTAGATAGGGATATAATCAATGAGGTAAGATTACTCAAAAAGTATATATTTTTTAGTTGATATTAGATTTGGTTTATTGCTTTAAAATATATTTAATTATTAAATGATTTAGGTATTTCAAGTCTAGTTTGGAAACAAGCCTGAAGCTGTATTTTTTGTCAAATATTATAATGGAAATTGATAAGTAAATGAATGATCTAGATAGAATATGCTATATAATGATATATATGAAGTAATATATAACATTATGTGTAATATTTCTTATAATAAGTTATTTTACACCATGTTTTTAGTATAATTAGTCCACCCAAATAGGATAATATATTAGAGTAGTAGTGGAGTTATTCTCAATAAGTGGCATCCCTAAAAATTTAAGGATACATTATAGATATGAAGCTATAATTAAGATGGATATGGAGATAAATTTCCAAATGTTTTTAGACCTCATCCATTAATGACATAACTTTTGGGAATTTATAAGACATAGATTTTAAGTGGGATTAAATATTTAATTCCAAAAAATAGTATTAACTAATGTTATAAGTGGTATGTCACACACCATTGTAATTTATAATTTATGAACTAAAATGTTTGTGTGAGTTTGTTTGAGATCACATGAGTTGTTTTGAAAATGGATAGGTGAATATAATATAAATTTAGTGGATCAAGTGAGTGATATGTAAAAATTTTGTGCGTTAACATAGACTCTAGTTTCCTACACCAATCACCAAATCAATAGGACTAGAGGATTTGTTGAAAGCTAAAATTATATGTGGTAATTTTATAGAGTATATTTCCATGAGTTAATTTTTCTTTTGTAGAAATAGTTATATCAGAACTTGAAAGTAAAAGGCTTATTCAATTGGATATTATAATAATAAAGTTATGAAAATTGGCAGTAAGAGACAGTGGTGAAAAATAATGATCGATAAAGGAGTAAAAATTTCAAAACACCAATGAAGTTTTCCCAATGAAATTCTAAATCAAAGGGGGAGTAGAAAATCATAGAAAATTACTATAATCTTTCATTGATGATGGGGGAGAAAATTTAAGATTGACTATCATGTATTTTATTAAAATGTGAGAAAAGTGATGAATGTTTCTCCAAATGACTTTCAAGAATTCAAGGGGATAAAATTTGAAGGATTTTTCTCATTGATATTAACTTTGTATTTCCTTAACAATTTAGAGGTAATCACCTAAAATCCATTTTCATTTGGATGTAAAAATTGGGATTAGTGGAGATTTGATAGAGTCATATCTAAAGGTATATTATAAACAAAATCTAAAGGGGATATTATCATAATCTTAAGGGTTTATGTTGTATTTTTTTTGAAAATATTTGTTTTTTATAATATATATTATGTTGGAAGGAGTTAGATAAATTTTTATGGTTGATAAGGTATCTATTAAAGAAAGTTTTTATGTTTTTAAGATTTTTATGGTTTCATCCATGTCATTCTTGAATTTTATGTTTTTAGAAGAAATAAAAAATATGCATGTTAAATAGTAGTATGTTTTTTGGAAAAGGACACATGTGTGTGTGCCATATATTACGGAAGAATATAACTTTGGAAAAATATTTTAATTATGCATGAATTAAAAATATTGGTCTAGACAATGCCAAAAAATAAAGAAGTTATCCACCCATAAAGGGATGCAACTAATCTTGAAAGATGTACAACACAAAGGCTGTTGTAGATGTGACTACCTATATAGGTCAACACTTCCATGAATATAGGGAAGAATCATGGTGAAAACCTCAAAAGAAAGAGAAATACATGGGGAAGTACGGAGACCCTCCAGGTAGGTAGAGGCCCAATACATTTTTTAGGGGTTCAATAGCACACCCAAGATAATAAACCACAAGAGAGTACCAAGAGTGTTTCAATGTGGGATGGTTAAATAGTGGGATGAAATTAATATATTAAAAATATTAAAATAATGAAACATTACTATTTCTATTTTTCTTTGACCACAACCATAAGAGTTCCTATATGAATGAAGAATTAAATTCAATGTTTTCCACATTGTAGATGACCAAGAAAATTCCTCCACACTAAAAAATCATTCTATAAAACTTATGAGTGGTAAATAAGGTTTCTTCCTAATACAAGAGAAAGTTTGTATGATTGAAGGTTCATATGATCCATTGAAGCTTAAAATGGCACAAAGAGGGTTTTTTTTAAGTAATTATTTTTTGTTAGGATCAATATAAGAAATAATGAGTGGTTTATTTAAGGATGATGGATGAACACCTTAAGGTTCAGTGTAAGGATGATGGATGCATTAAATGTATGTGTGTTTGGATCATCATAAGCATGGTAAAGTGAGTTTTGTAAGGATGGATGATGATATTCATAAGGATGGGCATTCATGTTTAGTAAATATAGATTCCTTAAGATAGTATCTAATTCATTCCACACCAAAATATTTAATGTCTTAAATGATGAATCTTAATAGAGATATTTTTATTGGATTTAGAGGAACATTATTTGACCAATTTTAATGTTCTATTTTGACCAAAATATGAAGAATATAGAAACTACATTAAATGTTATGTATAATTTAAAGCTTCATATTATGAGGAAGACTATAAATATCATGACTAATTTAAAAAAGAGTTTACTAGTGATGAATTCTCTATTTTTCATATTTTATAATATGAAAATCTTTCCTACAGTAATATTTGAGTTAATAGTACATAAATTTATGGAAATGATTAAGGATATGTCTTTAAATTATTATTTAGTGGGTTATATATCATGTGGAAATACAGGTTTATATTATAAAAACATAATCTAGAAGAAAGTGAATGATCAATGAGAAATTATCAAGATATCTTCAGAAGAGAATATGAAGAGTTAAAATCCTCAATTCTTAGATACATCTACATATCGACGAATATAAAGAGATTTTTACTACTAAGTGTTAATATGTGCATCCAAATCCATATTTGATAATAATATTATGGATTTTTTTGAAGCAGTATAAGGAAAGGTGTTGCAGTCACAACATTGGAGAGTAGTTTTTTAGACTTTTGAATGGAATGAGAGAACTTGAAAAACCGTTCATAGGAGAAGTAGATGTTTTGTTTCTTGATGTATCATGAAATTATAAATAAGATTATATTCACGGTGACTATCAAATTTTTTTTTGTGATGGTGAAACTTACGAGTTTAAAGGTATCGACCTACACATGGTGAAATTAATGACAATGGTGAGTCTATTTATGTTTTTCTTAGAAGATATTATTTATTTACATCTAGGGTTGTGTGAAAAAGTGGTAAGTGTGATGTAGCGAGGCTTGGCTGGTAGTGTTCCAACCCAAAACCATTATAAGGGTAGTGACCCCATAACATGAGTGACCTATCTTGAACCCCATAATTGATTAGTGAGTTTATTGGTTTTTGGTGCATCGAAAAATTATCAATCACTTTCTTCTTAAATTAGACCTTTTGGGTGAACCAAGTTAAAATAAACACATCCTAGTGGGATAAAGTTTATAATATTGTTAAACACCATTTGATAAATGTAGGAATGAATTAATCTCATGATAAGTCATTTAAGGGATAAAGATAAGAAAAAAATTATAATCTATATAAAAAATAGATTATAGATAGAATATTCCTAATAATTATGTGGTTAAGATTCACAAGAGAAGTGTGAGTTTAAGTAGAAATGATAAATTTAGAAAATATTCCATACCCTAATTCACCCCACCCTCCTAGGTTATTTCTCATCTAATCCATTTTAGGCATTATAAGCTTACATGAGATTTATGTTTTTAGTGAAGGTTTATGCAGAAATTATCAATAATTTACACATCTTGGAATGAATTGGACATGAAACGGGTGAACTGAAAGTGAGGAAAATATCAATAAAATTCCTTCTTTATACTCTAATATAAGTTGACCAATTCCTCCACATAATGTTTTATAGGATTTTCTATGGTATTATTGGTATAATATGATGACTTTATAATAAAAATGTGTGCTTTTATAATGAAATACGATAATACCATCATTTATATAGTGAAATTAATAAATGAGATACATTAAAATATTTTACCTACGAAATGGAATTAAATAACCCCACAAGTATTTTAGAAAATTTGTAACATTACATGTGGATAAGGTTTATTTATCTATTCAAATCATAGAACCCTAAAATTTATGAATTTAGTAGTAATTTTCAATAAGAATAATGTTAAATGGTTTGAATTAATTAAATTATTTCATTCTATCATAAATAATAAAGAAGGGAAAATGTATTGGATAATTATTTTTTAAGGATACATCTCTAATCATATATATCCATGAAAAAAAAATTATTTTATAAATATTAAAAATCCTCTTTGTGAATGATTTTTGATTTCAAAGAAATATGAAAAATATATAAATATAATTGAAAAAATGAATTTTAATAAACATGATACTTTTGTTTTTCAAAAGAATAATTTTTTTTATCCATATTATTCCATGTATGAATTTTTTAGTAGATAAAATCACGGTTGTGGATTAATAGGCTGCTTTTGGTTTGAGAAATCTTTATATTTGTTTTGGGAACATTTTTTTCTTCACATACCTAGAGTTATTATTGTCATTTTTGGTAATCATAATTTTTTTTAAACATGGTAAATATAAATTCTTCAACATAACCGACACACTTTTTAACCTATTTCATCTCATCCTTAAGTTAATATTTTGATGGATTTTGTGATTAGGTTATCCCAATAACAGCCAGGGAAGGATAATATCTTCTTGGTGTTGTAATAATTTAATAAGATAGATTATTTAATTACATATTATAAAAAATTATGATACTCATTTCTATGATTTTTTTCAAGTAAATTTTTTGGTTTTCTTGTTACCCAAAACTGTTGTGAGTGATAGGGATGTCAAATTTCTTAGTCACTTCTAGAGATAATTTGATATTAAATTAAGTATGGAAATTTTATTCTATACAACCTAAAAACCATAAATTGATGGTCAATATAATAGTATCTATAGAATACATTCCATATTTTTGTGTAACATTTATAGAATAAAATTAAAAACACTTGGAAATATGCTTTCTTCACATTAAGTTTCCTTATAATCGAGTAATTAATTCCACTAAACACTATTTCCTTTTAATGCTGTGTAAGGATTTAACCTGCTAACTTTATGGTATTTTCTTCTATTTAAAACTAATCATTTTTCTAATCATAAATGTGAAAAAGAAATTTTTTAGGAGATTCATAAAAAACTAAATTATAACATTGAGTAAATTAATGAGAAATTTTAAAAAAAATGACAACATGGGCCGATGAAATATTGAGTGTTAAACTATAGAATGGGTATCACCACCCTAAATCAAGAATTAATTGGATATTTTTTAGTGGTCATTTAAGAAACCACCACTAAAAAAATCAAAAAATAGTGATGGTTTTAGAAAAACCACAGCTGAATCCTTTTCATTTCATAAAAAAGGAAGTTCTCCCCTTGAGACCCTTCTCCCCTAAAGACTAAACCCCCTGACCCCGAGCCCCCACTATCACCCCCTTCTCCCCCTTCTCCCCTAAACCTGAGCCCTCATCACCGACCTCTCTTCTCCTCTTGATCCATCTCTAACATCCCCCCTTCTTCCCCCAATCCATCACAGATGACACCACCTTCTCTACCTTCTCCCCTAAGTCTGAGCCCTCTCCACCAGCCTCCCTTCTCCCCCGAACCCAATGATCCCGATCCTGATCCACTAACCCCCTCTCCCCTAAACCCTCACAACCGCTCCTTCCCCCTCACCACCTAACCATTTCTACCTAAATCCTCCACCCCTTAAAACATAAATATATCCCTATATATCCTCTAACAATCTCGTAATCAATTCCCATCCCATATGACCCCCAATAATTTTTTGGTTACAATTTTTAGGGCGTGTAATCTCCTCTTAGGACCCTCATCTCTATGTTTTTAAGTGTTTCACATCATCTTCCTAGTTTTAGATAGGTGTTTATTTGTTTTATCTTTTTTTATAATACCTCACATTCATGAGTTTTATATTTTTTTATTCAAAGAAGAAAAATATTACTCTATTCATAACAATATTGTTTTAACCCACTATGTGAAACTAGATAACAAAATTTTGGATATGATATCAATTAAATATAGACATATGATATGTGATCCCCATTTATTGTAATATTATTTATTTTTAATTATGTATTCAATTTTACATTCCTCATGATTGTGAAGGTGGGATTATTACCCTCGATATCACTCAAAGGACTTACATATTTAATTTTACCATGTTGTTAAATAAAAAATTATAATTAATTTATTATATACCAGAAAACTATACTTACTACTATTCTCAATAAAATAAAAAATTAATAGTTAATTAATATTTATTAACCATTTCCCACGACACAGATCTTCTAGTCATCATAATAAATATGTTAAAAGATAATAATAATGTGCACCAATCATTAAATCTTAATGACAAGAACTAAGGTTAATAATAGAAAATATTTTGGGTAATATTCATATGTAATTATAAATATATATTTATAAAAAATATAAATTATATATGTCATGAGAGATATATTTGTAAAATTATAAACTAAAAGTACTTAGAAATAAAATCCCAAGGTGATAATGTAAAAATAAATACCCTTAATCAAATTTAAATGTAATATTTATGTAAATTTATTACATGTTTTGGATTTTTTATTAAAATTCCTATGAGAAATTTACCAGGAAATAATACCATTGTATTTATATACCAATATATATATATATATCTCTCTCTGTGTGTGTGTGTGTGTGTGTATGTGTGTGTGTGCATATGTGTGTGTCTTATTGTCTAAATTTCACGAGGACATGCTGATAATGAATCTTAAAATGAAATGGTAGGAATTCCATTTAGTCTTCTTATTGATATTCTTAAATATACATAAAATATGAAATATAAATATTCCATATCTAAAACCATGTAAAACATTAATTAATATGTGTAGTAAATGAGCATCATAACATAGTAGGGTTCAACTAACAACATACCACAAACTCATGAATTGATATATTTAATCTACATTTCCTTATGTACATGGTAAAATATTACTGAACCCCACATCAAACCAAGAAATAAAAAATAACCATAAAATAAAATTATTTATCATTTTTAAAACTATTAATAATATATTGTAACATATATATAAAATAATTTATATTATTAAAACTAACATAATGATCACACTAGTTAAAATATAAAATTATTATATCTACTTCTATCAAAATTAGACTAAGATACAAACCATATAAGAAACCTAGGGACTTGTGTATCTACTACTTAATGAGATATTTTATTTTATTGGTTTTTATTTTTTGTTAAAACTTAGGAGAAACCTAGGGTTCTTGGTTAGGTAAACATATACAAGAAGAGGTCCTCTACCACAACAAATGCTAGTAAAGTATTATGTAACAACCCATTTAGCTCGAGATGTGTTAGAATTCTAATTACACATAAAATAAATATACTTGTATGATATGGGTTATTAAGTGTAATATTTGACCCCTCACATTGAATCCCATCAATAATAATAAATAAACTTATTTTCCCATCATGATATTTAAAATATTTATCTTAAAAGGGTGGATGAAGTAGATGAAGTAATGTTAGTTGTATAATGACATGATTAAAGGAAAATTTATTATATGTGTAGTTATAAATTAAATTATCAACCACATATGTTTTATGTTATTAATTTCTAGTACCATGTATATGTTATCATATTTAAATTTATTTTTATGCATGATTTATTTAATTTTGAAAAAGTAAATGTTATATTTTTTTTGTATGCACAGTCACTCATTATCACAAATCTATATATTTTGTTTTTCAACACTGTGAATCTATTTTTATTTATAAATTTATTTTTCTAAATAAAATTTTCAAAATATATGTTTTAAAGTAATTTTTATTTATTTAAATGATAGGAATTACAAGGATGAAGTTTTTAACTAATCCCAACCGACACCGAGTTGACACTCCCTCTACCACACAGACACTAGATGATCCATTGTTCTCCCTCCCAATATAACTTGGGACACCCTCAATTATCCCCCTATCAGTGTCTATAAAACCCTCAATATCCCTTGCATTAGCATCTACGACAACCTCCTTCTCCGTCCCATCAGCATCTACTACATTTCCTCCAAATTCAGAAGGTTTAACATGTGATGACTCCACAATGAATGAATGTATGGTTATTCCTATTTTATTATGAGGATATTGAAGGGTGATGATTTTAGGTACAAATTTTAATATAAATAATGTTATTTAACATTTTTATAAAAATAACAATTTTTTCCTAAAAGATTGAAATAATGTTTCTTTTGAGAAAAATATTAACAATTCAAATGTATCTAATTTAAATATATTGATGATAGTTTTCCCATTTGATTATTATGGGGTCTCTATAAATGGTTCTAAAAGATTATTTGGTAAGATTTGAACTCATTTATTGTCTGAGATGGTTACCCTTTCGATTACATATTCTAATTGGAGGCATATGACTCAATCTTGGAAGAATGAAGTATTTGATTCCCAAATAAAGGTAATTTTAATACATTATAGGTCAATTGAATTCTATTATTTACTTAAATTATAATATTTTAAAAATATAACATTTTTTATTGAAGTTATTCCACTTTACCGTTATTGATCTGATCACTCGATAGTGGAAATTTAAAAATTTGGGTAAGAAATGGAAGGATTTTAACTGTATATTATAAAATGAATTCAATGATACATCACTGACCACTCAAGAGTAGTATAGTATTGTACAAAAAGGGGTTCCTAGATAGTAGTGGAAGGTTTTTGTTGACATCCATAACTATAAAAAGGGAGGGTATTGAAAAATATATTATTATATCCATATCATTTTACATATGTACATGCACAAGACAAGGAGATGGAATTTCATACATTAATATTAAATTACATGTTATTTATTTCTAGATGTTTCAAGAAAAAAGTATCATTTCTAGCTAAAAAAATAAACCCTCACATTGCTGGTTCAAAGATTTATTCAAGAAAAAAATAATCTATGGAAATAATTTCATTAGATTAAATAATTATAAGATAACAATATTTTTTTATTTTTTTTATTTAGTAAAATAATTTAGGGCACCAAGTCTCCCAAATAGAACTTTGGTATGATTTTTTATCGAATTTAATGGTAGTTACATGAATGATCCTACCAAAATAGTTGGGGTATGAATTACTTTTTCATTGTAACAACTTATTTTTAGTTTTCACTTTTTTAATGTGTGTTTCTTTAAAAATGAATAATATTTGATTTACGGGTAAAAATAATGGAACTATGGGATTCCAATCCCACACAGTCCTTCTCAATATCCTAGGATGATCGAGTTGGTAAAGTCCTTGGGAAGGATCATCCTAGTCCTGGGTGCATGATGGGTTATGAACCAGTACCATATGAGGTCTTTAAAATTTCACTAAGGATTACAACAACATTTACTGATGGTTTTAGTTATTCCCTACCTAGATATGCTCAGAGGATGTTTATTAAAACTAAAAGCACAATTTAGAAACATGGGAGTACAATCTAGAAACTATGGGATCATATACATATATATGATGTGAAGGTTATTGATCTATTGAGATAATTAGGTGATTTATATCAAAAGATGGGTTTTTGTTTCCCTGTTGATATTAAGTTGATGTATATTTTTAATGATCATGTAAATCACACAACATAATAATAATTTAGTACACACAATTTTATTGGTTTTAATTTTAAATTTAAATATATATCAATATTTAATTTTCATGAAAAATGTCATACAGGTGCTAGTAATAGGGATTATAGATGATGAAATAGATATTTTAAATATTTGATTGTTAGGTAGTGATGAGGGTTGAATTTGGATTTGGTGATGGTGACGTATAACTAAAATCATGAATGACTAGTACAATGATGAGAGTTCACTTTGGTCACTCAATGTAATCATCTATTTTCTCTTCATTTTACTTATCATTATTTCTACTATATTTTTTCTCCTTTCTCAACTCCAAGTGGACATGGTGGTCTAGATATTATATATGGTTCATTTAATATTGATATATTTTATGTCTAGGTTTGATATATCCTTCTTATCAAACTAAAATAATGTTTATCATCATAGGAAAGTTGATTTCATCACTTTGAGGTGTGTGATTCTATTCAACTCTATTTATATGAAATTCCATGGATTCTTTTGTTTTCTAAAACTCACCTTTTATTCAATATAAACTTATATATTCCAATATTGATGAAGTTAAATAGGTTTACATTGTACTAATTTTTTTCCAAACTTGACATAAATTTTTTCTCTATTGGTTTCTATGTTCTACCCATGTATAACAATTTCATGTACAATATATATGTTTGATAAATTTTCTAAGAGGATATTTTTAAACAATTTTTAATCTATGTGATGTTTAAAGTTTCTATTTTATTTATAAATGAATATAAATAATATTTTTTTTAGATTTATGGGTCTATCAATAATTTAAGGGATTTTTTGGATGGAATTTAATTATTATAAAATCCCAATGTATTTCTTTATTATGTTCCTATGTTTCCAATGTATTGATTTTTATTCATGTCATTTGGTATGTTTTTATTATTTTTGGTCACTATATAATATATATTGGATATGTTATATCAATGATAATGATTTTATTTTCTTTAAATGTAATTTCAAATGAATGTTTGAGTTCCAAATTATTTTCTATATATGGTTACTAAATTTTCAAAATGTTAGTTAAATCTAAAGTCTGTTTTAATAAAGTGTACCAAAGGATTTAAGATTATAAGCTACACTCATGGTTTCATCCCCATTTTATTATTATTATATGAGTTGTTAATATTGTGAAATGAAATTGATTATTGATTAATGATTATTGAAAATTGAAATGGGTTAATTATCAAAGGGTGATTTGTGGAGGGTTAGGGAATATGATTTAATATGTTTTATAGGTACTATGATATAAATTATGAATTTTATCCTCACGTAAATTATAATGTTTCATAAGAAGTATTGGTATATTAGTGTAAGATTAAGAAAAAAAATTTATGATAGTCATGATGCGACTCTAATTAGTATCCTATCACGAGTGACACAATCTGAATATGGGGAGTGATACCTTGTGAGGATAGGTTTGAGAAAGTTTATAGGTATTTTTTTAGTAATTTTATAAATAGGTCATAATGTAATTCTATATTAGTATGTCTATAATTATCTCATTAGAACCTACAATACTTCCTAGTATATATAAAATTTGTCATGTCTTCCTTATTGTTGAGTGATGATTACATCTCTTTGGTTACATTGTTTATATTGTTATATTACTTGCCCATGATTTTAATTATATTGAAAATAATCTTACTTTGATCATTTCCAATCCTTTATTAATGAATTTTGTTCACTCTCAAATAAAATTTATTATGTTACTGGTATATTTTAACATTATTTCTTTACTTATGTCATATCTTACTAGTTTTAATACTTTGAATACATTTTGGTATTTTATTTCTTTTTTCTGGTTTCATTTTATCCTCATTTTTTTTTCAAATGTGTTTTCATTTAAATTAAAGACTCAATATTTCAAAGAAATATATCATTTTTTATTTATCTTATTTATCTACCCTTTCTATATGTCTCTTGATATTTAATTTTTTACAAGTTAGATATGTATAGATTATAGTATTCCTTTTTTCATTTATACTTATATATGAAAATATTTAATTTGATATGGATGGAAGTAAAATGCATGGATGCACCATACTATGATTTTTGAATTATTTTAATGTTTATAATTCTATATTGGGCCTTTTTTTCTAGGATGTAGTTTAGGAAGCTTTATTTTTTAGCAAAACTATATAGTGTTGGTTTGAAACACTTCTATATATGATAAAAAAAGTGGCAGTCTAAACAACCACTATATATTATTAAATTTAGCAGTGGATTAAACCATCACAAACTCCTTAGATTTTTTGAGAGAAAACCCATTTCTAAAAATAAAATAACCACTAATAAAAAAATTCTTCATGACACTTGCTAAAAACCTCCAATAAATAGGAGAAATAAATTTAAGTTGGATGTTGACACCAACTATAGCTGTAGTTTTAAAACACCAACATGTAAATATTTGTAAGAGGTTTAAACCACCACCAAGTAAAAAAATAATTGCCTCTATTCCCCTATTTTTTTACTATATGTTTATTGAAATATGTACTAAATAAAAACCATGTCATAGTGGTATTAACCACATCATGGTTTGTTCTTGATTAAACCAAGTCATAGTTGTGTGCATGGAAGTGCATGAATGACATGATAATGTGTACTAATTTTTATTTCTAAAAATATAAGTTTTCAAGATTAGTTAGAGTATTATTTTATTATATTCAAATGAGTTTGAATGTTTGTAATAGTTTTTTAGATGTAAAAAAATTAGAGGTTTAATAAAAAATTAAAAAAAATTCATAACATTTTGAATTGTTTTGAAACCTTTCGATTATTCTTAAGTAGTTTTCAGATGTTTAGTAGTTCTATGGGTGTCCTTGTAGTCTATGTAAATAGGATTCTGGTTTATAAAATAGATGGATGAGGGTTCATGTGAGTTTTGTTTGATAATACTATTGGAACTATTTAAATCAAATATCATATTTTTATTTCAATTTTACTACAGTTCTTCTAGACAATGTGGATGAGAGGATCCTTCCCAAGAAATGATTAATTCATATAACCAATGTATTACACTTGAATGAGGGATACTTTTCTCTTATTAATGATCTTCATGAATAATGATTTGACGATTCAACATATAAATATCTATTTAGTTTATTTATATTATATTAAATTCAAATTATTGGTTGGATTTTATGGAAAATGATTTATAGATATTTATTTCCACTACATTTAGACAAGGATTTTCCCTATTATGATTTTTACCTGCTAAAAAATAAATTCAATTATGTTATATTTTGATTGAAAATTTAAATATAAAAAGAATCTGGTAAAAATATTTTTTCTAGAATTATGACATGTACTATGAAAATCAATTAAAATTCAAGAATATTTTTAATTATAATGATATGATTTAGTGAAAAAACGTATGGTTTAGGATAATTGATAAAATAGACCATTTATTGTTTAAGACATATATCTATAGAATAAGTTTCCCAAAAATAGATCATAATATAAATATGTTTTTTATACTATGGTTTTAGAAAAAATGGTTGTGGTTTGTATAAGAATGAGATTTAGATAAGAAATACAAGGGTTAGTTTAGGAAAACAATTCCACAGTTTCGGAATTATGAATTTTGAAAGAGCTAATCAAAATAGATTCACCCAAAAAAACACCATAATAATTTAAAAATGATTGTCAAATTAGAAGAACATCATCATGGTTTATAGTAAAAATGATCATGGTTTTAGGTTTTATAAATAATTTTCTTTCTTAAAATTATTAAAAAAAATTTAAGTAGTGTGGGATGAATGAGACTTTAAACTATAACAAATATTTTTTATAGAAGTGATCTATTTTTAAATTGTATTTACATAGATATATAATTTATAAAGAATTTCTACGTTATAAAATAATGAAAAATATAAAATAATTTACACTAATTTATGAAATTTTTATAGATATTTATAATATTTTTTCATTTTAAAAGGACTTATTTATAAATTTATTTAAACCATGAAAAAGGTGTTTTGGTAGATTTTATAATTATTTTAAAAAATAAAAATAAAAAAAATTATATTTAAATTTTGTATTTTTTTACATAACATGTGAAATGATCATATATAATATAAATGTTATATATTCTCATAAATATTATGTATTTGAAAAATTACGGGGTTTATATTTAATTCCCAGTAAAATGATAATATGAATGAGTTTATATTAAAATAAATATAAAATGCTCATGTTTATTTGTTTTTGGAATTATTACAAATATTTTTTAATCAGAATGTTTTTATATTAAATTATTTATGAAATATTCCTAAATTTTTATCTCATGAAAAAATTTAAGAATTTTTTATTAAATTATTTTACTTTTATATTTATTTTAATCATGAATATAATTTTTTAAATTATGAATAAAAGTATGTTTTAGTTTTAATTGTTAAAATTATTCGTATAGAATTCATACCATTCATATAAGGAGTTATATGACAGGTATTACATAGGATTTAGTTATATTCATTCATGGATATGATTTATTTGTGGGTTATGAACTCAATAGGCAAGGTTGGTTAAGATTTATTCATATTAATTTAAATTAAGATCTATCTTGAGTTATTATCTATAAATAGTGTTACTTTGAGTCAGACTTCTCACTGGACTGAGGGACTAAACTACGTCAAAAAATTTAGGGGTTGATTACCCATCACACAATATTTTATTTATCAAGGATTTTGATTTCATATGATTATAAACTTTAACATGAAAGTGTTTCATCCACCATATGAATGTGATGCATTTGGATATGTGTGAATATAATTAACTTTTATTTTTTGGAAAGTAACAAAAATAATGAGTTTTAGAATGTGTTATACATTAATATATTTTGAACATATTAATTTGGTAAAATATATTGTATATTAAATCTAAATTATTGAAATTGTATATATATTAAAAGAAAAAAATTGAGATAATGTGGAGAGATTTTAAAAACCCCATAAAATAAGAAGTATAAGATTCAATTAAAAGTAAACAATTTTCAAGAACATGATCATCTAAATAGGCAGGACATGCTAAAACTATGTTCCCATGGATTATAATGTGTAAGGAAAATAAAATACGGGTGACCCTAGTAGGATAAGGTTTTTGTATATTGAAATATATTTGGGTTATTCTTATCTAGAAAACCCTAAATAATTGGTATATAGAAGAACCGAGTTTGGATAATATATATAATTAACTTGCTCATTTATTTTTATACTTAACTATACAAGAGTCATATATGATATAATTGACATGATGATAAACCTAAATAGATAAGTGACAAGAGAATAAAAAGTGACTCAAATATTAGTGAAATATAGATCTTGGACCAATAATGTATATTATGTAATAAAAGGGGTAATAATTTTAATGGTAGGATATTTAATAAAATAACTTATTAAATGATTGGAAAACATTATACATATATAATGAAAGATCCTTTTATAGATTAAAATAGAATCATTATAAATTTTAACTTTGAGATCAATTATTTAAAATAAATATATTAATGGAATAAAATTATTATACCCATACAGAAACATAAGATTATTTTCCAAGTAAGAAGAAATGTTTTATATAAAAAATGAACACATTCCCATGCAGTTGGCAAAACTATTAAAAAAATGAATCTAGATATTATGAGAATCATTAAAAATATTCACTTAATCTCCCTACTCTCATTATTGTGTCTATGAGATCTAATTTAAATGAACAACAATGGAACTTGGATGCACTCAAGATGATAAATAACCAGAAATGGTCCAATTTAGAATAATAATAGAATTAGAGGTATGAGGTTTCAAAGTAATTATTTAGATATAATATTTATGGAGGAACATTTTAAACCTCTCATGTAATCAATATTATTGTTTATATTAATGAATTGGAGAGGAAAACGTCACTTTTAAGGATATATCTAAATGAAAAAATTCTTTCCATAATTAATTTTTAATTTTTTCTAAACATTTATCCTGAAAGATAATATAGATAAGTTCAATAAAAATTTACCTAGTCTCAACATTATGTTTAGGATCGTTGAGTAAGATATGGGAGGTCCAAACTCTATTGATGTATGTAAAATATATAAGGCTAAAAGTTTATTTATAAACAATATTTAAAGTGTAAAATATTTATCCTAGGACATTGAAACCTAAAAGAGGTTTTAGAAAGGATAATAAGTGTTTACATTATGGTAAACCTAGTCACTGAAGGGTAAATTTTCCAAAATAGTTAAAGCATTATAATAAACATTGTGGTGTTTCCACATTAGTTTTTAATGTTATAAAAATAAATTCTTTTATTTTGATTAGAATTTGACACCAATTGTGTATTATAAAAAATTTATAAATATATATAGTATTTTAAAACTAATGAAGAGTTATTGGATATATTGAGAAGTTTCAATTATAATGATAAAAACGGGTTTCTATATTGTGTAGTTGGATATAAAATATTACTTTAAAGATCAATAATATATATAAATTATAAAATATATGTATCATCTATCTCATTTTCTATTATTTGACAAGAGATTTGTTATTGTAAATATTATTTTTTTAATAAATTAAATTATAGTTTTTTATAAATATAGTTTATTATTTGACATATTTTATAATATATTTCATATGAAGGTAATTATTATTTTTTGTCCATCGTAAAAGAGTTTACATAATCTGTTTGTTAAAATTTGAGGGAAATGTTACCATTAGTTAACAATGAAATATTTTTCAAAATAAAAATTTCTTTTAGAATATTTATTTAAATTCATATAATAATATATAAGAAATAACTATTAATAATTTATTTTATTAATATTATCTTTAATGGAATAAGTGTGATTTCCATGCACAAAATATATTGTGTGTTAAAAATATATTTTGGAGAAAATATACACTGCCAGAAAGTTGGCCTTTTGACATGGTCCAATACCATTGAAATAATCTCTTGGATAGTGTACATAACCTATTTCCATGGTCCAAGAGGCCATAAGTGCTATCTCTATTGATGTGACCCCATTGGCTATAACCACACCTATTTAATCATGTCCATAGGGCTAAAGCCATGGTTGGGACTATGGACACATATATTGTAAGAAAAAAAAACACCTTTAAGATTTGATCTTAGGGTCTTCTTTAATACCGGTCCAATATTTTACCACTAACCCACAATAGACAAAATTTATAAACATATAAATAACAAAATATATACGTGTCTATATGTATATATAATTTTATATAATTAAAATTAATATAAATATAATTATTATACATTTATAACTATTATCAGAATCTACAACCACAGTCCTACAGCTGACCATGGACCCAGGTGTCTTGAGAAAGGCCTATGACTATGGTTTATAAGGACCATTTACATAGGTCTTTACATGACACATATAACCATGGTTTTCTCTTGGACCGTGTCTATATGTCCTTCCCGTGAAAATAATTTTTTCACACAACTGTGTGTGAAAGGAAATTGCCATGAGCACATTTTCCCAGGGCTATAACTTCAGCAATAGACACAATAATTGTTTCACCATATTTATAGGTGACTTATATGTATAGTTAATTATTAACATGGATATATGACTTTTTTCCAAACCAAATTATTAACTATCATATATTTTCATCGGGATAAAATTAGTATTTTTGGTGTTAAAAAAGCTAATGATCAAAAAATAAATAATTATACCAGTTTAATTAAAAGTTAATGAAACTATTAACCTAAATGTGTTTTGTATATATTGGAAAATATATATTTTAATTTAAAGGATTATATTTAAATTTTTTACCAAATTATTTCATAGAAACATTTGAATGGAAATGTTGTAAAGATGATGCTAATGAAATTTGAAAATTTTATAAGTTTTTTTCCAAAATAGATGTTATTGTCATCATAATATTAGATGTTGTGAAGTAATGAATTTATAATATTTTTTTTAAGAATTTGAGTTGTGGAGCATAAATCTGAATATTTCCTTTATTTATATAATATTTATTTATATATGTTAACTCATTAAAGGAGTTTATTTGGATGATTTATTATATGGACACATAGAGATATTGTGGGAATTACATAGTGATGTGATGATTTTAATAAAATTAAAAGTGAAACAAAAATTTAACCTCATTAGTTGACTATTATAAGTGATATTATTACACTAATGATCATGTATGGATTTTGTAGGTTCTTAAATATTTTTAAGAATATATAAATATAATATGTTATAAAATACTCATGGAAATGTTGTTGGATGAATTTGATTCCATGGTTGGAAAAGAGTTTAAGGACACTTATTTCTGAATTTAATATACATAATATATTTAATTAGATTTGAATAAGTGGAAGAGGAGAAGAATTACATGGAGTTTGGTTATTTATGAATTTTATATCATTATAAAGGTATTGTGAATAAAAACTATAAGAAGTTCAATCCTTATATTTATCATAATTATAAAATTTAATATCATATAAAAGTTTACATGGATGATTCTAAGGGATATTTTATGGTTATTTGAGGAATTGAAATATCATTGAAATATTATAATGAATATTTACATATAGAATTATGATTTGGAATTATATTAATATTGATTGGAATTAATTTGAATATATTCTAAATTATTTTTAAGTAGATGAGAATAATTGAAGGATTATTGAGTTTATTTTCATGGATTCTATAAATTTAATCTTTTTGAAAAACTATAAATGGAAATGATTGATAATATTTTTCTAGGAGTGAAATTGACTAATTATTGGGCTCTATTACATTACATAAGTGTCATCTGGAATTGAATAAGGCTCAATTTTCTATTTCATATAATCTAGTATTTAATATTAATACTCTAATTATAAAAATTCATGGATTTGCAAGATCCATGTAAGAGTCATCTGAAATTTTATATGGGTTATTTGGAATCCATTAATAGTTTTGGAAATTTTCAAAAGATCTATTTTACACCACATAAGTGTAATATGAAATAGAACTAAAGTATTTCAAAATGATTTTCATGTAACAACCTTATTAATTTTGGTATAAATTTTTTTCATATATTCATTATTTATATTTTATAGATTCAAAATTATTTTAAAAATAGTACTCATTTTTTCAGTTAAAAATAGATAACATTATTTCAACACAAATTGGATTTTTTATGTGACAAATATTTTTATTTAAAATCATGATATAAACATTATTTAATTTTAATTTTAAAATAATTACTATTATATTCAAAAAATAAAAAATAAATTAAAGTTAAATTTTTATAATATTTTGAAAATATTTATTTTTTAATGAATAATGAGAAATACATATTTTTATTGAAAAAATTATTTCGTATTCTAGTATTTTAAAATTAAAATTATATTTTGGATTTGTTTTAGAATCTCATTAGTTAAATTTGATTTAAAATAATACAATTATTAGTTTTAAATGAAACTATATTCTTTAATTTAGTATAAAAACATGTTATACTTAAAATAGGATTCTTTTTTGAAAAACGTATTTTCATTGCGTTTTACTAGTTTAATTTTAAATTAAACTCTAAAAATTCTATTTTTTTTTAATTTTGAAATATGTAATCCTATTTTTAATTAGTGGGTAAATTTTTTATAAATATTACCCTTCTAATTTTAGCCAATATAAATAGTAACCTTAGTGATTTTTGTTACCTCCATTAAGAGTAAATCAACAAATTAAAGTTAAAAAAATTCTATGGACTAGAAAATGATCCTAACACTTTTTTTAATTTTATTTTACAATTTCATTTCATCCATAATCTTCTAAAATTATGTTTTATGGAATTTGTTTCCATTTAAATGTGATTATAAATTAAATATTATTTTATTTAATGAAATGTAAAAAATGTCACGCTCATGTTTTTAATCAATAGTATATATTTCATATGGATATAAATATTGGATATGTTTGGTTATAAATTTCAATTATGATGATAAATTATTTATCTTCATCATGTAAATTTATTTTTAATTTTGAGTGAAGAAATTAATACCTTAAATATTTACACAACGTTAATGTAGTAATTATTTAATTAATGAAAAAATCAAATAAATGATATTAAAAATATTAAATGTAAGGTAATTTGAAATAATTAATGTGATTCATGAGATTTATTGATAATAAAGACATGTTATGGTAGTATTATTTTTGAATTTGTCTTTTTCATGATGTTATTAAAATAAAACTAGTAAATAGTTTAAAAAATTGACATTAATGATATATTATAATAAATAATATTTTATTAAATTTTATAAAATTCATAAAATTGTTATATTAATAAAAGTGATTATAATATGACTATAATATAAAAAATATTCCATTTATAGTTCATTTTTCTATTTATATTAACTATTTTGACCCTCAAATAGTGAAAACCCTAGTTGTCACGGTAAAAGTGAAAGGGATTAATAAGGGGTTAAAACAAAAAGATAAAGATATAAACATAGTTAAAAAATTTATAATGTATATATTATGAGATTAATTAGACCCATAATTATCATGTATTCTAAAGAAATACATTTATATCTATTTTTAATTGAAAATTAATTTATATTAACATCATATTTTGAAAAATTCAAAGAGTACCCCTTCCATCTCTTATAAAATGAAACCTCTTCTTTTCATTCATTAATTATTCAAGAATTTTTTTGGCCAATAACTGCAAAAATACCTTTCTATAATACCTTCCTTCCTTAAATAGGTCTTGGTTTAGGATGAATATCAACCTTAGTAGTCTTAATGTGTCTATTAAAGGATACATTCCAAATAATGTGTATAGTTTTAATCACATGTTTTAGTTTTATTTCTTCTTAATCCTCCTTAAAATATTATTAAACCATGATAAAATAATAACAAAATATTATATATATAATTATATTTTATTATGTGAACATAATAACCAATATCCACCTCAAAAATCCATTAAATGGGGAAGTAATTCATCATTTGCGTGTATGTCATGCTACCATCTCGTGAACCAATATAATTTTTTCCCTCATAGTATCTCAAGACTGGTTAAAATTATAGATTTAAGTTATATATGTGATATTCACAAAAATATTTATCATTTTTATATATAATATAAAACATATTTTCTTACCTTTACACACACTAGATAATGATAATGTTGTTTGTGCGTACATGTGGACTATCACCTCTACAAAGAAATGTGATTAATTTTTCATCACCACATCACATGGATGATATATATATATATATATTTAATAAATGATATAATATTTATGATTTTACTATCATTATTTAAATATAAAATAATACTTAACATCTTTCCATAATGATCGTTGAAAAATGGAAACATTACTCATGAGTATGTATGACCTATCATCTCCATGATTATAAAAAAATTAAAATTTAACAACTATATTTTATGATTGGTATTAAAATTATAATTGTAATATAAAAATGATAATTATGTTATGATCATTATTTTTTGATGGTATTATAATAATCACTTTGACCATAGTCAACATATCTAAGTCATTTTGGAATTACTAAAAGAATATCATAAAAAAATCTAACATGAATTTATTTAATTAAGTAAATAAATATAGCAAGGTAAGAGATAAAATAAATTGAATAATAAACTTTAATTTATTTTTCTACAATTATAAATAAACCAATTTTTATTATTCAGGAAGATAAACAGCGTATGTGATGAGTTCAAATCAAGTTGAGGAAATTTCTTTTAAAAATATTTTTAAACTTTCACTTATAACTATATCCTTTTCCATATCTATATGATTATTTTCAAAAACTTATTCTTACAATTCTTTTAGTATTATCCTATGATTTGTAAATTTATTTTCACCTAGGATTTAATTTTTATAAAATGGTTTAAAACGTTTTATTCCTATCATTTTCAAAACAAGGTACGTTTTCACTTTTTTCTCAATAGTGTAAAAATAATGTTTTTTATCTTATATAGAAATAATGAATTTTCACACCATCATAGACAATTTTTTCTTTGAATATTAATTTAATATTTTACATGGTTCTTTTCAAAGAAAATTTGTTCCTTTATATGTGATATTTTTTCAAAAAAATAAGTGATTTAAAATGGATGAGTTATTTTCCTCAAGAATGTTTTAAAGATCATTAATGGTTTGTATATTCATCAAAGAAAAAAACCCTTGATTTCACTAATGTTTTATAATTAAATGAAACATCAATTAAACTTATTTATTTTATGTTTATTAGGAATTATTTATGAGGATGGGTGGTTCTATCGTTAACCAAGGGTGGTTGAGCTCGTTATTGATCTCCAATGCATTGGGTAATAAGACAAATTTAACCAATTATATTTTTCCTAATTTATTATGGGAATACACTATAATTATTATTCCAAGTATAACCGTGATGGTTATTTCATGTGTAACTATGATGGTTACTCCAAGTATAACTACGATTGTTATTCAATGTGTAAGTATGAAATGAAAATGATGACTCAAGTTACCCACAAGATTTATATATTATTTCTAGGTATCTTTGGGTAAATCATATGATTTAAAAAGGTAAAGTACATTATATAATCCTTAAAAAGGTTGAAATATATAATATTGTGAAAAAGTTTTTATTATTTTTTCATGATTTCAAATAAATCATTATGTGTTTTATTATGATATATTTGAAAATAATATTTGGGTAGAGAAGGTGATTTTGTGGGTAAGAAAATGTTTATTTTGAGCACTAAGTTTAGTTTAATAAAGTAAATTTTTTATAAGTATACCTGAAATAACATATTATTTCTTTATTTTTATGTCCCTTACTAATATTTTATGCTCATCCCTCATTTTAAAATATTTTTATAGGGTTTAAGGATGGGTGTGGATAAACAATAAGTCAAGATCCAAATTTAGAAATGTGCCCTGAAAAGAAATATTGTTATATCCTAAAAGTTTTATTCTCTTGGAGAAAATGGATAATCAAAAGAAGTGTCTACTTTGTAATATATGATTATTACGTAATAATAATGAACTAACTCTATAAAACTGTAAACCTAAATGATCTATGGGAATTTAAGAAATTAAATTCTAGTTTAATTTCACTAGTATATGTGATATTTAATGTTTAGTTCTTATAGTTGTTATCGTAACAAGGTTTAGATAAAATTAGATGTTAGGATAATGTTAATAAAATACACATAAAATATTTTTCTATATGGTTAAGTTGAAATGATAAAGAATTTGAAAAATTTTATACGTCTTTATCTTATTTTTTTTCAAAATGGTTTTATAAAGAGGAAATATGAAAGATGAATTATGAAGGAACTAAGGGAATGATATCCTTCTAAATCGACAACCCAAAATGGTTGGAATTAAAATAGTGTAGTTTTTCAAAGTGATGGATCTATTGAAACAAACTAAAAATTGGGATAGTATCCATGATAGAGATTAGCAAGATCATCCACAAATGAACATGTAAATAGTGGAACATTTTATGAGAAAACACCCGCATGAATTTAGTGGATATTTTAACCTAGTGGTAGTTTATATAAATATTAAAACCCTATAAAATATATTCAATATCTTTGGATGTTCATATCATCATAAGGTATGTCTTTTTATTTACTATTTTGAAGGTGAAGTTGATTAATGCTGGAAAATGGGTAAGAATACTAAATAAAGTGAAGAGGTTGATATATTTGAATGAGATGGTTTTAATAATAATTCCCTTTAGAAATATTTTCATAAGGAAGATCCACTTAGGATGGAAAGAAAATTATCATAATTTAAAAAAAAGGAGAAATATTTAGTGGACATATATAAATAAAACATCAATTGATTGGAAAGGTAAATACCAAATTTTATCCTTGATCTTTATAATAAAATTAATTAGTTTTACTCAAGATTAAAGACAATACATTGAAGAGATTGATATTCTTATGAATTCAATGGTTATGAGAAACTTGTGCATTATACTAAAAAGGTGGAAATATAGTTTGATGGTGATCATGTGTACTTTTACAACTAGTAAAAAAATAGGTCTTGGTCATAGTAAAAAGGGAAGAATGGTCCAAATAAATCTGATGGTAAGAAAATTAAGTTTTTAGTATGTGAGTATTTTGGTAAAAATAACATTGGGGAATTACTTATGAGGTTTTATAAATGCTTCTGATATGGAAATATTAGGCATTTGGATAATAAATGAAATGAAAATGATTTTGGTAGTGGTAAGATCAATTCTAATAAACTAGTTGTAAAATGATTTAAACGTAACAAAATGGTTCATTATGTACATGAGTGTTCGTAGAATAACATGAATGATGGGAAGAAACCAGACTATAAGGAAAAAGGTGTGGTGAAATAGTTTACATATACTTCAATGGATGTTGGTCCATCAAATGAAGCAGTATAAGGTATATTTCATATTTATTCAGATTATGATATTGTCTTATTTGATATTGGGTATACACATTATTTTATTTCCGGGAAATTATCTAGAAAACTAGAAATTCTTCCTAAATAAATTAATCCAAAACATTGGTAAGAAAACATAGGTTAAGTATTAATGTTAAAAGAAATTATATGAATATTCCTATCATTTTATGTTGAAATAAATTACCTACAAACCTTTTTATCTTTCCCCTAATAGAGTTTCATATTAATCTGGGTCCAGATTGGCTTTATGTTTACCATACTAAGATATATTGAAGTTAGAAAGAAGTTATTTTTTAGAAATTGTTTCATTTTGTATAAATTAATGAACCCATACCTTTAAAAATATATCAAGAGGATCATAAACTATTAAAATATTGAAATTAAAGTAATCATGCACATATTGTAGAAAATAGGGGAACTATTCATATTATTGTTGTGATAATAGTAAAATAATACCTGTATGTTTCTCTTAATTAGTTTCCTAGTTTAATACATAATCCAGAGGTTTAATTCACTATTGACTTAGTACCTGACACAAAACCAATTTAAAAACCCCCTTATAAAATGAAAAAAAGTTGAAATTTTGGAATTGAAAAATCATTACCGAATTTTCTAGATAAAGTTTGTATTCATCCAAGTAATTCGCATTGAGATACACAAATTCTTTTTTAAAATAAGGTTAAATTAGGATTTTAATTGATTATATATATTTGAAAAACATCACTATTAATACCAAGTACCCTTTTTATCATATTAATTATTTTTTTGATCATCTCAATGGACCATCGTACTTTTAAATGATTGATCTTATGCCGGGTACCATTAGTTGAAATTGAAGGAAGAAGACATTATAAAAATAAAATTTTGAACTATAAATAGGAATTATGATTATTTAATTATGACATTTGGTTTAAAAAATTCCCCCTATTTATTTTGGGATCTTATGATTAGATTATTTCCTAATTACTTGGAAACATTTGTGGTTTTTTTATTTATGATATCTTGATTTATTAAAAAATGTATGAGGATTATGAAAAATAACTAATTATTTTTAAGAAAACCCTGAAAGAAAATATGTTATATGGAAAATTTAAGAAATGATATTTTTTACAATAGATTTTATTCCTTAGAAACATTTAAAATAAAGATGGAATAATAGTTTATACCGCTAAAATTATAGTGGTTGATGAATGGACATGACCTAAAAATGTCACTAAGATTCATAGTTTTCTTGGGTTAGAAGGATATTAATAGTGGTTTGTTTAAATCTTTTCATGGTTATCTAGCCCCCTGAGTAAGTTAACTAAAAAGGAGTTAAATCCATTTGGACAAAAGAATGTGAGGACTATTTTTAGAAACATAAAATAATATTGGTTAATTCTTCAGTTTTGTCCTTTCCCTTGACGAATGATCATTTTTTTATCTACACTGATGCCTCATTGAAGGGACTTTGTTGTTTTTTGATACATAATGATTTGGTAATTTATTATGCTTCATGAAAAATAACACCATGTAAGTTAAATTATACCACACATGATATGTAAATAAGTTCTATGGTTTTTTCATTTAATAATTTTGTGGCATCACTTATATGGAGACAAGTGTGAAATATATACTGATAATAAAATTTTGAAGTGTATATTTATTCTAACAGAGTTTAACATGAGAAGAAGAAGAGGGATTTAATTGATAATGTATTATGAATACACAATTCATTATCACCATATAAAATAAAAAAAGTAGCTAATGTCTTGAGTTGAAAAATAATTCAATTTTAATCGTGTTATGTTTATAACATGACCTTTTGGTTGATTATTTGAAGAATTTTGGATTAGAATTTATAGATGTATGAACTTCTTCTATTTTTTTAGGAGTCAGTACAATCATATCTATTTGGAATAATTAAGAAAGATCATAAGGAATATTATGAGTTATAGTTAAAGGTATAATGGGTTAAGAAGGGTATATTTCATAAATATAACATTGATAAAGATTGTGTTTTCATACTTGGAAAGATATTATGTGTTTTTTTTGTGGTTCCCATTTGAAGAGATAATTTTAAAGTGAAGCTAATAGTTACCGATTTTTTATTCATCCTGGAAGTACTAAGATTTATAGAGACCTTCTCGAGTATTACTGGTGAGATGGAATGAAAATAGTTATTATTGATTTCACCATTAAATTTTTATCTTTTAAACAGGTTAAAGAAGAATGAATATTATTGAGGGAGATGCTTCAACCTTTTCCAATGCTGAAGTGGAAATGGGAAAATATATCCATGTATTTTTATTGGTATTTCCAAATAAATCTCAAGGTATGTGATTTGGGTTATGATTTATCAATTAACAAGATATGCACATTTACTTCCCATTAAAGATACTCTATCTTTAGATCAATTTTTTATTGTATATGAAATAGATAGTTATGTTACATGGAATTATTCTCTCCATTATATTTGACCATGATTATAAGTTCACTTCTAATTTTGGTAAAACACTTCAAAAGTCATTGGGAACTGAATTAAATTACAATATAGATTTTCATTCTTAATTGGATGGAATGTGTGAATGAGTAATTATGAATTTCAAGGATATAATTTTTTCTTGTTCAATAGATTACTAAGGGATTTAGGATTATCATATTTCTTTAGTTTAATTTTCATATAATAACAGTATTCATTATATTATTTATATGAAACATTTTGAGTCATTATATGGAAAGTGATGTCAGAATCTAAATTTTAGGGATAAATTAAGTGAAAGAAAGTAGATGGTAAAAAAATCGGTAGAGGAAATTGTTAATAAGGTGATGTTAATTTAGAAACATATGAGGAAATATTAGATTATTAAGAAATTTTATGGGGATAATTGGAGGAAATATATCTCTTTAGATGTATGAGATCATTTTTTATTAAAGTATGTCTATGAAAAATGTGATACATCATGGTAAAAATGTGAAGCTATGTTCATTTTTCATTATAACATATGAAATCTTGGAGAAAGCTGGATCTGTTTTTGACCAATAGAACTTTCCTCTATGTTTACCTGAAGTATATTATATTTTTCAAGTTTTGATGTTACGAAAGTACGTTCTAGGTTCACCACATGTTTTGAGCCCTGAGTTAGTTCTGTTGGTAGATAACATTTCTTATGAGGAATATCCTATTCAAATTCTTGATTTTATAGATAAAGTATCACAGAACAAGGTAATTAACCAAGTTAAGGTTTTGTGAAAAACTATATGGTTGATGAAGAAACATGGGAGTCAGAAAATTCCATGATGGAAAAGTACCCCCACTTGTTTAATAAGTGAATTCAATTGTGAGTATTCAATTTGAAAAAGGGAGGAAGGATGTAACAACCAAGGTAATACTAATATAAAACATTTTCATATATTCATTAGTGAAATTTTCAAGAGTCATATTCAATATTAAAATTTTCTATAATTTTTCAGTTGAAAGGAAAAAGAATTATTTCTAACTAAATTGGTTTTTAATATATTATATAGGTTTTAAAAATAAAATGATAAGGACTATAAAATTACCATAACACTTTCCTTAATTTTATTTAATGATTTAATTTCATTTATAATCATACATGATTAGTTTATATGTATTTTTTTCCAGTTTAATCTGATCCAAACTTTTATAATATTTTAATTAACGAAAAGTAAAAAAAATCACACTTATGTTTTTGATATCTATAATATTTTTCACATGGAGATAACTCCAGGATATGTTCTGTTATAAATATTTATTTAAAAGAATAATTACTTATATTAATACTAGAAATTTATTTCAACATTTTAATGAAGAAATAATTACCTTAAATATTTTCACAATGCTGATACAATAATTATTTAATTAATGGAAAAATCACCTAAATGATATTACAAATATTAAAAGTAATATTATTTGAGATATTTAATGTCATAAATGAATTTTATACATTAACATGACATGTTAGGGATATATTTTTATTTTACTTTTTGTATTGATGTTATTAAACATTAAAATATTGAATAGTTCTTAAAATTGGTATTAATGATATATTATAATAAATAATATTTTATAAATGCATTAAAATTATTAAAAAATATTATATTTGGAAATTTGGTTATGAAATGGTTGATAATATAATCTATGGTCCATTTATGGGCCATTTTTTCATTTATAGAAACTATATTGACCCCAAGAGAATGATAGTCGATGTTGTCACGATAAGTGTGAAGGGGTTTAATACCAAAATATAAGAGTAAAAACATTTTCAAAACATGTATATTTTTTATTTTATGGTGTAATTTCAACCTTACTCATAATCTATGATAAATAAATCAGTTTTTTCACTTGATATTGAAAAGTAATTTATATGAATTTAATAATTTTGATAAATTCTAAGCGATCCCCTCTCCTCTCTTATAAAAGGGAACCAATTTCACTCATTCCTTCACTCTTAAAGAACCATTTGGCTCAGAAAACATATTATCAAATACCTTAATTTAATCTAATCCCTCGTTCTATTGGTATTTTTTATGAATAATACTAACCTTAGAAGGCCTAAGTTGTTAATTGAAGGAGACTTTCTGAAGAAGAGGTATAGTTTTTATTACATGTTTTAGTTTTATTTGTTCTTACACCACTTAAAAATATTCATAAAAAATAATAAAATAATAAAAAAATTATCCAACATATAATTATATGTTATTATTTTCATATTATAACCTATATCCATCTCCAACATCCATCAAATGAGAAAGGAATTCATCATTCGTGTGTACAATATACAATCATATCACAAATAAATGTAATTTGTTTTCCTTAACTATCAATAAAGACTCACAATAATGATATATTTTAGTTATATATATGAAAATAATGAAGTATTTATAATTATTGAAATATCATATAACACACAATTTCTTATCATTCATTACATTGGAAAACGACAATATTGTTCATGTGTACGTGTTGACTACCACCTCCACGAAGTGATGTGATTATGTTTTCATCACCACATCACATGTATGATATATATAAGTACAATTAATTAAATTATATCACATTTATGATATTACAATCATTATGTAAATATAAAATAATTCTTACCATCTTTCCATAACAATCATTGAAAAATAGAAATGTTACCCATGTGTACATATGACCTATCATATATATGATTTTAATGTAGTTTATTTTTCATAAATATCATTAATGAATAGTTTTAAAAATATAATGAATGTTTAAAAATGATTAATATGTCATTATTATTATTTATATGGTGGAGTAATGAAAACTTTGACCATAGTTAACATACATTAGTCATTTTGGACATATGAAACGAATCCCATCAAAATGCCTAGCATGAATTTAATTGATTAATAAAAAAAATATAGAAAGGTATAAGATAAAATGAAATTAATAATAAATATTAAAAATTTATTAAGTAATTATAAATTAACCTATGTTTTTTATTCATGAAGATAAATAATATACAAGACAAGTTGAACTCATGGTAAGGAATATTCTTTTAAAAATATTATTTATAATTTTAACAAAAACACTATTTTTCTTCCATATTCATATGGTTTTATTATAAAAAATATTTAAATAATGGTTTTAATAATGTACTATAATTGTTTAAAGTCATTTTTACACATTTTTAATTTTTACAAAATGGTTAAAAAAGGAATCTTCATGTCATTTTACGAACAAGCTATTTTTATCTTTTTTTTATCAAAAATGTAAAAGAAATGTTTTTTAACTTATACAACACAAAAAAATTTATCATCTTCAAGAATAATTTGTTATTTTAATGCTATGTTATAAGTTTATATGTTTTTTTCAAATAAATTTTTTCTTTATACAAGCATAGTTTTTTTTAGAAAAAGTTATCTAAAATAGAAAGTTAATTTTCCACAAGAATATTTAAATGATCTTTAATGGAATTTCTATTCATAAAAGAAAAAAACATTGATTTCACTTATGTTATATGATTAAAAGAAATCTATATAATTTACTTATGTTATAGTTCTTGGGACTTTTTTATAAGGATTGGTGGTTCCATTATAAACTGAGGGAGAGTGAGCCCATTATAGATCTATAAATAATTGGTTAAAGGGATGGAATTAATCGATTTAGTTTCTCTTTAGAGATTATAATAATATATTATGAAGTTTATTGCAAGTATAACCATGATTTTTATCTCAAGTGTAACAGTGATGATTAATACAAGTATAATTGTGATGGTTTTTCCATGTGTTCATAATAATGATATGAAAATGATACCCCAAGTTACATAAATGATTTTTCTATACTTTATAAGCATTTTTATGGAAACTTATGATTTCACAAGGTAAAGGAAATAATATTATAATTCATAAGTTTGAAATATATAACATTTCTGAAATGTTAATATGAGTTTTTCATGATTTAAAATAAACCTTTATGAGTTTTCTTATGATATGTTTTATGAAATACTTCGGGTAGAGACGGTGATTTACTGGGTAATAAAATTTTTATTTTGATCCAAAATTTTAGATTTAAAGAGAAATTTTTCTATAATAATTTATGGAATACAATTTAATTTCTTTCTTTTTATGTCCCTTACTAATATTTTTTTATCATCCCATATTTTCAAATGTTTTTCATAGGTTTTAAGAATGTTTAGTGAAAAGGATGAGGTTAAGATCAAAAATCTGAAGACGTTCCAGGAAAAGAAAACTTGTTCTATCTTAAATGTTTTTTGTGTGGAAAAGATGGATACTAAATAAAAGTTTCCACTTTGTAAAATATATTTTTTATTTAATATTTATGACCAAATTATTTAAATATCACAACTTAAATATCTTTGGGAGTGTAATAAGTTTAATTATCATTTAAAGTCATTAAAATATGTAATTTTAAGGCTATGTTGTTATATTGCATATGCATTAGGGCCATATAAATAATTAATATATGTAATATGACAATTTTAAGGGTAATTTGAAATTTTTTAAGAGTGAAAAATATTTTCTTAAAAGTTATATATGGGCCACTATAATTTCATATGTGTTATCACTGAGACACATACCATTGATCAAGAACCAACGTAAGAGTTAAATGAAATTTCATAAGAGTTATCTGGTTTTCTAAATTATTATCCACATGAAAAGAAAAAATAGAATCTTCAAAAGCTTAAAATTTTGGAAAGATTTTTTTGGATATTATACCAAATGATGGTTTTATATTATTTAATTCATAACTATCATGAAGATTATACTCATTCCATGATTCTGGTAATTTAGTTTTGGTGATGGATGTGGATGATTTGACCTTGAATCATGAAGAATAGAACTACATAATGAATCAATATATATATATATATATATATATAAGATAGACTGATCCCCGTTTTAGATGTTGATATGCATCTATTCTATGATTATATGTCCTCAATTTAGTTTTTGATAAAACAGGAGAGGTGAAGGATGAATTAGTGATACTATTGGGGATACCATGACCATGATGGATACTATTTCATGTTAACATGCACACATGATATTTGATGTTTATGGATCATGGGAAGAATTAAAATAGAATTAAATATGAATTTTTAATTTACTAAGACAACAATAAAGGTAATATATAATCTTTTGTAAGATTAAATGAGAAATATGGAGGTGATATACTGTAAAAAATTGAGGAATATTTTCATGTTTGAATATGGAAATATAATTACATGAATAAAAATATAAACCATATAGTGGACGAAGAGAAATATTGAGTCTTGAAAATATTATCATTAAAATAAATCCTTATTTTGAAATGAAAAATAATAATCTACACTGTTATCATTAAAATAAAATCTTCAGTTGAAGAAGAAAAGAGAATATTGGCATGTAACTGAATCCTATTTTAGACGTTGTGGATTTAAGAGAGTGAGAGGGTGAACCCTGTGATTATATAACATTCTATTTTTATTGAATATAAAAAGGTTCCAATTCTAATATTAGGATTGATCTTATATGTTGAAGAAGAGGAAGAATAAGAGAGAAAATAACTTTATTTTTATAGCTTAACAGTTATGATGAAGTAAAATAGTATTGATAACACCAATCTATGATATAATTGCATTATAAAGTATGGAGATGGTTGATACAACACTTGTTATGGATGTAGTTTGTGGAAAACTATTATATCTATATTGTCCATGCGGTACATGACCATACACTATTGATTTTAATTCAAACTATTATAAGTGTTTTCATGAATCTAAATAACTGTAATTTGGTGCTTTCATTGTATTTAATCAGTGCCTAGAACATGAGTCTGAAGTGCTCACATAAGTATTTCATTTGTTCTCAATAATTAAATATATTTTGTTTTGAGTTAATTTTTATTGTTTGAGGATTTTTATGGATTCGTGAGTACGATATTGGATGAAATTATTGATTATGCATTTAATCCCATAAGATCAATAAGTTACTTCCATGTTATATGAAAAATTATATCTATTTATTAGATAACCATTCTTTAAGTAAAAAAACATTTGATAATTGTATTTGGAGATGAAAAATGTTTTTATAATGAAGAAAACATCATATAATATATGTGAATTAATAATAATCATGGTTTAATGAACTAAAAGGGATTTTAAATTTTGGTATTTGGTGAAAGTTGATTACTTGAGGTGACTTGAAGAATATTTTAGATAAATTTTATTTATGGTAGAATTGGAATTAAATTTAGTATATTACCAATAATTTTTTTACTTTAGTTTCCAAAAAGTGGTCCAAACATGGATTCTATGTAAACTAGCCTAACGAGGAGATAGTTCAACCACAAATAGGTATCCAAAGTAGTAGGGTGGTGAATAGTGAAGGACTTTCTAATAAATGGGAAGATATTGGTGTATGAAGGGTTTTTATAGATTGAATACGAGGAGTAGGGTGCATGTAAGGTAGAGAACACCAGTTTCAGTTGTGTTATTTAATGACCCAAGAATTCCATATATAGATATTACATATTTTTAGATGAACATTCATTATATTATACAATAATATTCCTAAGGATCGTAATGTTATAGTTCTGTTAGAGTCATGGAAATATAAACAACTGGTTCATATGTGAACTACATTATCTCTAACTAAGATTTTTATAACTAGTACCCCTCTTATAAATGTAATATATAATACATTTCTTCATAACATAGGGAAAGGAAACATAAGAAAGGGTAAACTAAAATTCTCATAAAGGGTAAAAAAGGGAGATATGTAAGAATAACATGAAAATAATGGTATGAGAATATGAACATAACATTTTAAAACCATACCCTATACATCAGAGATCATAATCTTGAGTCATGGATCAAAGATTGGCAGTTCATAAGACATGAATCATAAGGAAATCATAGAACATTATTCATGAGAGAATAAAATAGGCATAAAGCATATAACTGTGGAATATACACAAGAATAAAAAATTAGTTCCACAATAGTAAAGGATCAATTCTATGTATATCATAGTAGAATGGGTTCACTCCCCAAACAATCAAATTAGTAAATGTTCACTCTCAATACCTTCATAGTGGAAAAATTCACTTACTGAACTTATTTCAATCATTCTATTTCTATCTATCTCATGAGATTTAAATATTTACCTAATTAATTGGAGGGATATATAGGTTCCACCTATCTTATAATTGAAATCAAATGTATGTGTGCCACAATATCATAAAAAAATACAAATATAATATCCATAAAATGAAATGATTTCATAAACATTTCATCACACCATAAACTATGGAAAAGATAACTATTTTATTATCATTTAATTATGTAATCATATCATAACATATGGAAACAGAAGCATATTTCATAATAATTTTATCATGGTATGACCCATGGAAGGGAAACAGGTTTCATAAACATATTATAATAATAAACATAAACCATTTAGAGAATGAATAAGAATTATATCCTTGGTTTATATACCTAATAAAGAAAAATTTATATCAAAGGATTTCATATTAGATTGAAAATAATTTTGAATGATAAATAACTTGGAACATTTCTTGGAGAAAATAGCCTTTACACTTTGAAAAACGCTTTTTCAAACATAAAATATTTTCAAAATCATTTTCTTTGAAAATAAACTTGTAAACTTATAATAATCAAAGATCATTTAAAAAAATTCTCAAGGAAAATATCCTTACCACTTTGAAAATATTTTCTTAAAAAGATAAAATATTTTCGAATTGATTTTTTTGAAAAATTGTAAAACCTTGCGATTTTGAAAAAATTTTCAAATAAATTTAATCTTTTCTATATTTTCCATTACCCAAAACACAGAGATTTTATTTTTATACACATAAAAATAAGTTTTCTTGATTTAAACTTAAAAATATCCTTCACTTCTGTTACATTCAATTTTATTTTTCTCATGCATTACATGCAAAACCATGTTTAAAAGAAATGTGACATTCAGTTAAAATATTATTATTTAATATCATAGTTGTCACCTTAACATTGGAATTTAGGGTATTAATAGGGTTAAATAAATTATGAAATTATGTTTTATACACACATATATATATATATAATTATTTGGTGACTAATTAACTAGAAGTGGAAATGAAAAATATTAGGAAATAGAGGAAATCTTTTGCTGACAAACTATTTTTTATACAAACAAATGTGTTATACCTAAAAAAATATAAAAATTAGTGAATGATTTTAATTTTTTTTATATATTATATATGAATTAAAATTTTTAAATTAAATATGACGTGTTTTATAGAATATATAAAAGAATAAATCCTATTTTATGCATTAAATCAATATTTTTTTAAAAAGAAGTTTTATCGTATTTTCATGGCGTACTTATTTAAAAAATAATTTTTAAAAATTGTAGAAAATTTATTTGATAAAATAAGTATTATTTTTTAAATCATAATTTATAAATTATTTTAGGGTGTTTTTGGTTATTTTTTTTGAAAACATTCATTTTTTGATGAATTGTGTATAATATTGTTTTTAATTAAAATATGCCTTTTTGTATAATTCATTTATAAAGTTAAATAATATTTTAAATTTATTTTATAGTCAAATTATTTCAATAATAAATATATTAATCCAATTTAGGTCATTTGAATCAATTTTAGAATAATCTTTGATATAAAATCTTAGTAACCTTTTAAACATTTTCTCTTTAAAAACCTACATTCTCCTCACATCTACAAGATTAATTTTAAATTAAAATATTCCACTTCTAAGAATGGAATTTATGAAAATGGACTCCATATTTTTAATAATAATAAATCATATTGTCTAATTATGTCAAATTATTTATTGACCAAAATGAATAGTGTATGAAGTAGAAAATAATTATTGTTGTCATGTTAAAAATGGGTTTACTAAGGGGTTAAAATAAAATAGTTAATGGTAAACATGACCTATAAACTTGTCTAAAACTATTTTATTTACATATTTATACAACTACACATCTATTTTTCTATAATATACCATTTTAACCATTTTCAAATATGAAAAAAGTTGTAGAACTAAATTATTTTCAAAAATACCTAGTTCGTCCTTTCCCTTACTTATAAAAGACCACCCCTATCCTATCTTATTAACAACGTAAAACCATTTTTTTGTAAATAAATACCCAAATAAATTCCCAAATTTCCTACAATAATCCACATTTTCTTATTTTTGATATAAATATATCATATTAATGCTTTTGGTGCAAAACTAAGGAGGATACCTGAAGAAGAGGTAACATTCAACCACGAGAGTTTTTTATTACTTCCTCTTCCTCCTTCATTTATTATCATAACATAATGAAATAATAACCTTATTATATTATACATAATTAGTTTTTTATATTAATTTTATTACCAACAACCATCTCTACTTCAATCAAATGGGTTACGAAATCATTATTCGTGTGTACGATGAACTACCACCTCACAAACCGAAGTCATTACTTTATACATTACTACCTATTCAGGTGGGAAATGATGATGGATATATTATTTAAATATTATATATATATATATATATAATATATTTATGATTTTATTACGATTATAATGTCACAAATACCTTCATATTTTCTATTTTTTGGGAATACGATAATATCATTCGAGTATACGATGGACTACCGCCTCACAAATCGATTTGATTTATCTTAACAATACATGGAAGATATTAATAATAAATTTATTGAAAAAATTTGATATATATGACATGAAAAGTATTATTTAATGATAATATATATCAATTTATTTTCTTTCTTTCAATCCAATAAGAAAATGGAAACAATATTCATGTTTACTTATGACCTACCATCTCTATGAACTGTGTTGTTCATTTCCTATCATAAAATTTTATGGATTACTATAAATAAATATATACCAAATATATATTACTTTAATATCAGGGTTTAAATTATGAATATGATTAAACAATTTTCAATGTAAGAGGACCCATAAATAACATGTTAAAACATACGTGAAAAATAATGTAGTTATTGCCTGAAACGTGATTTTAACAAAGAATGTTTAATAAAAAAGAAATAAAAGGTAATAATAAAATAATATATGTCATGATATATATGAATATTATTTTGTAATATTTTTTTAATAAAATTATATTCATTATACATTAGGTTCTAATGTGTACGAAGGAAGTCAAGATTTAAGGCACAAGATTTTCGTCTCACTTTTTACTTTCAGGAGACACATATCATATTCACAACCTATTTTTTTTGGTTTATAAAATTAACATGAATTTATATTATTATTATTATACTAAAATATATTTGGGTTTATATATCCATTTTATTATCTCTCCCCCATGGGGTTTACGTTTCACAAGTTAACAAACCGGTAATGGATTTTTGTCTCAATTTTCCTTCTTTGAGACATATGTTATGTTATGCACCTATATTCTTTAATGAGGTTTATATACATACAATTTTAAATTTAATATCTGGAATTTATTTATCTTCATTATATTTTATGTTTCATTTAATTTTATTTCTTCATGGGGTTATATTTCAAAGTTATAAAAGGGGATGTGTTTTATATTACAATCTCATAATTTATTTGGATTACTTATGATAATGCTTCCAATATTGAAATAATATTATTTATATATCAATAACAACATAAATATTATTCTTATTTGGTTATGTCATAATAATATATGTTAACCATTCATTTCCCTTTCTTTATGTACTCATGAGTTCAAAAGAAATTTTTTTTTATGAGAAATCACATTTTCAGTCAAAAACAATTTTTCTTCCCAAATAATGATTTATAAAAAAATATAAATTATTTTTAACATTTATTTACTGATATTTATTAAATAAAATTTAACCCATGTTTTACTTTTTAACAAATGTTTTAATAAAAATATTCATTTCATTTTAAAACATAATATATGTTTGGATTTTAACAAATATAGAAAGTAATATTTGTTTTAACATGTAATACATGAATGAAAATTCAAATCATCCTGAAAATTATTTTCCCTCCATATTAATTTATAAAATTTAAAGGTTATTTTGAAATAAAATTATTTTTAAAATGTTTTATTATTTAAAAAAAATCAATATGAAAGGTTATTTTGCACAAGAAATGATTTAAATTATTATTCAATGCTTTGTTTACATGTTTCCAATGTAATTTTCAAAGAAAAGGATTTTGAAATATTTTAGGATTTAAAAAGTTTTTTTAAATAATGGTTATTTTATTTAAGAAATGTTCTTAGTGGTCTTTCAATATCATTCTTCATCTAAGATAAAATCCTCTGATATAATTTATGTTTTATTGGGGAAATTAACCAAAGATACCATTCAAATTATTTCTCAAAATGGTTTATGATTATAATGAAAAATATTTTTATGAAACCACTTCCTATTACATGGGTTATATAACGAAAAAACTCTTATGAAACTCACTTCATTTCATGAGTTATGATATGATGAACTGATAAAATTATTATGAAATATTTCTCTTTTATAATGGTTATTATATGATGAAATGTTTATGAAACCCTATTCATTTCATTGGTTAAGATATGATTAATGTTTTATGACATTGGGAAAACATATGTATGATTTTAATTATGTTATAGTGTTTATTTTATATCAAAGGATGGTGGTTGTGTTATAACCACGTATAGTGGTTACATTTTAATCAATTAGAAGTGCGACTTATATCTCCCTCCAGTGCATTGGGTTAATATTTATATCACATGATATATAAATGACTACAATGGGGAGTAAACTTTGTTTAGTAAGTTAATTTGTCCTATATAATGGTCTTGGTTGTGAACCTTTACAACTATGATGGTTTGTGGAGTGAACCCATTCCACTATGAGTAAAGGGATACCACTGTGGATAGTGGTGTGTCTCACCTAGGAGGTATATCTTCCCATAGAGTGAACTTATAATGCATGGAAATGTTCCTTAACAAATAAGGGAATGATTTCCTATTCTTATGTATATTTAAAATCCTATCTATAATTCCAATGTCATGATCTCATTGAACATGTTATTTTATTATCTTATAATTCATGTCTTATGAAAAACCAATATTTATGCCATGAATCTAGATTTTCATCTTTGATATATAGTGTATGGTTTTCAAATTTTATACTCCTGTTTTCATAACCTTACATTCATGTTATGCTTATATATCATATTTTTTTTAACTTTACTGAGTATCTGAGCTCACCCTTTCTTATTTTTCCCCCAGTTATGAAGAAAGGTTTTACGTTAGAGTACTAAAGAGTAATATCATTATGGGTGACATTGAAGGTATTTCATTAATTAATAATATTATGTTCCATGTTTCAAAAGGCACTAAACTATTACAGTCCTCGGGAATGTTTTTGTGTAATGTAATGAATATTCATCTAAAAATAAGAAATATCTATTTTTGAGAAGCTTGGGTCTCTATAGTTGGTATCAAAAGATAGGTTTAGTTATCTTTCTAAAACTAGGATGAGGAAAAATAGTAAGATTCATAGGGATATTTCTAAGGATCTGTCTTGGGATGTCTCTAAGGATATGTCTAAGGATGAGTGAGTGTATAGGAAAATATATTGGAATGTTAGTAAAGGATAGAGCGAGTGGTCTCTAAGAAATTACATCCCAATATGGATACTACAAATTGATATGGATCTCACACAGAGGTACCCAGGGTTAATAACTCCAAAAGGGTGCATTAATCTAGACTCGATCATCACCTAGTGCGTGAAAATGGGCATTTATACACACTTGGGTTGACACTTTGGGGGGATATAATTTAAGAATTCATAAACTCTTTATGAAAAATCACAAAGGATTTTAATAGAATATTACTATGAATGACCTAGGATAAACCTAATGTGTTATATATATAAATTAATTTGTCTTGATTTTGACCTCTAAAACTATTTTACAGACTATGTGGTTTTCTACTATGATTATTATTGCTCAGACTATGCTTCTGGTTTTAGTCGATGGATAAAATCCAAAGAAAATATTTTAATGTTTATTGCGATGGAAAATGAAATGATTTTCCTCTTGAGAAACCAAACATTCTGGGCAATGGAATGGAAAATCTTATTTCTATGCTAACAAAACTTTCTCAAGCTATAAATCATGCTAGACTACCAAACTAGAAAAATAGGGAACAAAATTATGTTGAGTCCTTCATGATGAAACATACAACTTCTTTTAGTGGTTCACCTAATCCACTAATTCCTGAGTAGTGGATCAAAAATACTAAAAAAAATATTTTCCATCCTTTAGTGTTTGGAGCCTTTGAAATTTATTTTGGTTTTCTACCTTTGGAATGTAAAGAATATCAGTGGTGGAACCATATCAAGAATACAAGGAAACATGATGAAATTGAATCCATGTATTGGGATGAGTTCAAGAACATATTTTACAATATGTACTTTCCTCATATTATTCATATAAACATTGACAAAATTTTCCTTAAGTTAAAGAAAAAGGATGATCAATCCATTGGTACCTATGATGAAAAATTTACAAGACTTGTGAGGTATGCTTATGGTATTATCATTCAACCTGAAAGTATGGTTTATTGATTCTTTATTGGCTTAAAAATAAGTATCAAATTGGAATCAACCATAAGATTCATTTGTATATATGAATATATTGTTCGATTTGATATTAAGGTGGAAGTGGAGGTTGGAGTTATATATCAATCTCATGGATTTTATAAGAAAAGGAATATGGATTTCAAAGGAAAATATAAAAACTATGGATGTAATAAGATGATATTTTCTTTATACTCAATGTGTGGAAATAAACTTGGATAAAATTGTCTAAAGGGAACTAGTAAATGTTTTAAGAGTGGAATGAAAGTTAATCAAGAAATTGACTGCTAAATTGATAAGAAAAATTAATATAATAATGTGAATAGAGAGAAAAGTACAGAGAATAAACCATCCACACTATAGTGTTTCAAAATACAAGAGTATGGGAATTATAAGAATAAATTAACCAATCCAAGGGCTAATGTGGATGAATAGACACAACAATATCTATAAAAGGAAAATAGAAGGCTGATATAATCATAATTGATGAAGTGAATTAGGATAATTAATGGCACACTTATTCTCCCCTCCTTAGTCAGAAATTTATGGTTTTACTTTGTTTTGAATGAAACCCATGGAAATATTTATCACGACACAACCCAAGTCGGGTCTCGAGTCACAATTAAACCAATATTTCCTCTGTAGTCTAGGGGTAATGACAAACACTGATAGGAATATACAAAATGAGAGGCATTTTCCTAAGAACCTATATGCACACACCCAACCAAATCAATACATAAGTAAAGAGTAATAATAATAAAAAATTGAAATAGTTAGAAAGTAAACCGGGAATGAAAAACCTATAGGGTGTACAAGTTTACCATAGTGAAAATTGGAAAGTAAAGGGGAAAAATACTCACCCAACAAGAAATATATACCAACCTTAAAAAACTAGGAATGTAAAATTATGAATGACTGCAAATCATAATCTACCAGTTATGACCACCATATGTGGTATACAACACCTAGTATCCTTAAGATCCTCTAATGTCAATAAAGACCTATCCATCCTCTAAATAAGACAAGAAATGTGTCCGAAAAGCCCATGTATGGTTTACTATATATATACACAGTAGGAAACCTTTAAAGTTGAAAGGGGGAGCTGTAAGAGATACAATAAGATATAGATGGAGAAGAATAGTACAGAGGATGTAGCTCAACCAAAATATAGATAAAGAGTAACCTTATCAAAGAACACGGTGATAAAAATGGTGTGTAGATAAACTAAGTGTCGAGTCACTAACACCCAAAGAATGAGAGTGAACTTATCTAACTAGGAGAAGCTAAATGCAGAAAGCACATGGCCTACCCCACACGTCCTCATAACCCATGATAGAAGACAAACCAAATACAATGTGTGGAAATATATATATATATATATATATATATATGCTCAGTCAAAATAATCCCAAACGTGGAATAAATGGGATCTCCATCTCACAACTCAGCCTTGGAAGAAGTTCCACCAACAGTTCCAAAAGTCCATCAATGATCCAAATATCTCACGCGTCTTCTTATAAGTTTCTATCCAAGTCAAGAAATTCCTCATCATTGTGCCATACAGTCAAGGTGCTATACTCTCTAGGTATAGGAACCATGCCCTAGTATGATAGGATGACACCACTTTAATAGTCGATAGAGGAACCACACCCTCCCCAACAAGAGGGATCCACTCTAGTGTTAGAGTACCCAGGCCCAGCCCAACTGGAGGGGTCAAATCCAGATGTTTTGGAGGACCCACACCCTGCTCGGTAGGAGGGTTCCACTCTAAATGCCACCAAGGACCCATGCCCAGCTCGATAGGAGGGATCCACATGGGAATCAATAGAGGAACCATGCCAAGACCATCAGGAGGGTTACACTCTAGAATCCATCGAGGAACCATACCCAACCAAACTGGAGGGTTCCACTTGGGAAGTCATCGAGGACCCATGCCCCGGTCGACTGGAGGGTGCTAATCTGGAATTAGTAGAGGACACATGCCCAGCCTTACAAGAGGGTACCACTACATAAGTCTATAGAGGAACCATGCCCTGTGATGATAGGAGGTTTCCACTGTACCAGTCTGTATAATACCCATTCCTAGCCCATCTAGAGGGTTCCACTCTAAAATTCACCAAGGACCCATTCCTAGCCCAGCTGGAGGGTTCTACTTGGGATGCCTTTGGTGATCCTGCATGATCACTACCATCATCAAGCATCACCTAACCAAGAGACTTTCCTAGAACATTCTACATCATATAAAAAACCAAAAATGAGGCTACCATCATGTTCTATGTAGAAAAAAATATAGGATTGGCTAATCACGGTCCAAAATCTGTTTCCAAATAAAGGAGATATGGAACCTTGAATCTTCCAAAAAATAAACCAAGTAGTACATGGTGTGTGAGGGGACCCACATGGTGTGTGATCCCTCTCCACATCTTGGCCATGTCCTTGGAAATAACCTGAACCCCAATACATGTATAAGTACAAGATGTGCAGGTAGAATACATAGCATGTACAAACTATCTGGGACCAAGAGGTGTCTTTATAGTCATTTATGTGTACTCAAGATGTGTCCATGTACTTGGCCTCTTGTCCATGTACTTAACCCCATGTCTTTGTTATTGGGTACACAACCATGTTCCTGACCATGTGATTCGACACGGGTCCTGACCATGTGATCCACCACATGGATCATTTATTCGGGACAAGGTACATGGCATGTAGGAGGGATACATTTCATGTCATATTTATAATTCTCCAAAAGCCTTGCCACCACAACCAAGAGGATACACACCATGTATTTATCACAGTACATGAAATATAGTTGGGGTTTTCACATAATCTCAAATCCATGATCAATGCTTTTAATCTAGTAGTTTCACATTGATTCTAGCTTATTTTCGACCCGAAATTGGTGTATATGGCAGCCGTTCATAATTTTTATCCATTCGTTGGATGGAAATCATCTCTGTCAGCCCACAAGAGTTCCTCCAAACACACCGAATGCCTCAATTTCAACTAGTGATAATGATTCAATATCTGATCATAAAATAATTATCCGGGTCCCAAAAACATCATATATATGTCCTTGTTTCATTGATACTTTCCTCACACATCAATCCATCGTGATTCGAGGGGTCCGATCAGGCTTGGTACCACCCGCGAACATTGAACTAAGACAGTGGGGTATAACTAGTGAGTAACGTGAAGCAGTTGAGGGAGAAAATCAAAATAACATATGTTTAAACATCATTGGAAAAGCGTTATTAGAAAATGATCAAGAACATGGATCTCTAGGTTAGAAAAACAATTGAATAACCAATATAATTTTAGTACTCACGTGCCTGAAAATGGGTACAATTGGTATCGATCTATGAAAGTGATCGATATGAAAAATTAATTTAATCAAAAAGGGAATAAAACAAAAATAGAAGAGTCCTACCTAGAGATTGGATCATTAATCTTTGATGAATGTGCTATCAAACAAACAGAGGTAGTCATTGCATTCACTAAGTCCTCATCTAGTATAATTCAGATTTTGTCATCAAGTAAGGTGATTCACAAATGGAAATGGGAAAGATAAGCTCTAAATAGATCCCAAGATTATGAGGATAACCCTGCGGAATTCTCGATAATGATGTATTTTTATGAAAATCATTAGGTTAAATGAATGAATGATTTAAATAATTAACTAATCGACTAAATGTACCACCGATGAGAGAGATATCCAAATGTTCCACACTAACCTATTTTAGGTCGCACCTAGGGTAAAAAAAATGTTCCAGATTCAACTGCGGCCTTATATTTGTGATCTAAGATTTTATTTAAGATATATCCCATTTTCTATTAGAAACTTATTGTGCATAATATAAAACATTTAATTACTTTATAAAATTAATTCTTGGATCCTAGGGCATCCGAATCACTTTCTGTATCAATTCATAGATTTGGAAATATATATAGAAACATTTGAAAGACATACAAAGAAAAAATGGATTTCTACATCATTCACTTCTTCAATATCTTTGTCACAGGAATGAAAAACTAAACCAAAAACTATGGACATTGAGCCTGAATATGGTTCTCCCACTCCTAGGAGCTCTTTTACGTGTTCCTATACTCTGAAAACATGCATAACAATGGGATGGTCCATCTACATATGGTCACCTCCGATCGATCCTCGATCACCACTAGGTGATCAAGAATGGTGTCAACATCCTCAATGTCCAGATCACCCAAGTTGATAACATGCATGGGGTCATGCATGTATCTCCTCATCTATGACACGTTGAATACATCATGCACCCGATCCAACCATTTGGGTAGGGAGAGGTGGTAAGTAACCACCCAACCCTTTGCGCAATCTTGTACAACCCTAAGAACCTCAGGGATAACTTTCCCCCCTAGAAGAACCACCACAATCCTAATCATGGGGAGACTCTCAAGAAAATGTGGTCTCCCTTGTCAAACTCTAAGGTGCTATGATAGTGATATGCATAAGATTTATATTTTCTCTAGGATATCCTCATCCAATCATGGATTACCTGGAACTTCTTCTTCATTATCTACACAATCTTTGTACCCACAAGATATGTCTCACTGATCTTTATTCATCATAAGGGTTACTTGTAGGGTCTCCTATATAGGTCCTCAAAAGATGAAATACTAATTCTAGAGTGGTATCTTTTTTTATGAAAACTCTACCAAGGTAAAGTGATTATCCCAGCTATGGATGAATTCTAAAACCCAATTCCTCATCATATTCTCCAACACCTAGATAGTGTGCTTGGTATTTTTATTAATATGGGGTTGAAAGGCTGCTGTCATCCTCATTTGGGTTTAGAATTCCTACTATAGGTCTCTCAAAAATTGTGACATAAACCAAACATAACAATCAAAGACAATCATTGAGGAAACCCCTTGAATGGGAACAATCTCCCATACATACAACATCCCTAAACTCTCCACTGAAATCTACTCCCTGATTGAAAGGAATTGTTCCAACATATTGAGTTGTTAAAATGTAACCTAGATGGTTTCATGTAGCTTTACTATGCATATAAACCATGTCACAATGTCCATGGATATTCCATCCCACTTCACTCCATTATCTAATGGGGTGAAAAAAAATTAGCCGGAATTTGGTTTTTAGCCTTCACCTACTAACTGGTGAGGAACCAAGAAACAAAATCATATACTCTCCATCTCATGTTGGACCACCAAGATAGCCGTTGAAGGTCTATATAGATCTTCCCACAGTGGTTTGTAAAACTAGGATAGAAGTGTGTAACTCTCACATCAACTCCTCCCTCATCATGACTGGAACCACTGTTTGTCCCTGAAAAAAGATGATATGATTCACTTATTTAGAATATCCATATTCTTATTCCACCATGGATATCTAGTCACGTAAGACCCCATCGTATATGTCTCCTATTAGTGACTCTCTCTAACACATGATAAGTGGATGAGTCAACACCATCAATTGTAGAAAAGATGTACCATCCTGCTCCACCAGGGTCAGCTGTAGGGAGGGAAACTGCTCAGAAGCCTCATACACTAAGTGAGACTAAGGATTTCTACTAAGGTAATATACTACTATGTTTCCATTACATGGATAAACCATGATCTTAAATGAAATGTCCTAGAGAGTAAATCTCATGAATCTAGAAATACAACTTCAATATTTTTCTAAAAAGTTGGTGCTATCAAATAAAATCTAGAACCATCCTCATGTTTTATGCATGAAACTCCTATAATAAACAGTACTTTATTATCTCATCATTGAATATGGCCAAAAATTGGTCTAGGTATGTCTGTAATACATGGTCCATCAAATACATAAACACATCAAGGGAATTCATCACACCCAAGGGCATCACTAAAAACTCATAGTGTCTCTAGAGACATCAGAAAACAGGCTTTGGAATATCAACCTCACAAACTCCCAAATGGTGGTATCTAGATAAATCTTTAAGAACCATATCACACCTTTAAAAATTTCAAAGAGATCATTAATCATTGGTAAGGGTTACTTTTTTCTTTATCGTGGCCCAATTCAGGGGATAATAATCTATGAAAATGTGCAATCTACCATCCTCCTTTTTCATGAACAACACTAGAGCCACCCAGGGGGGCACATTGGGTCTAATTAAACCATTCTATTAATGGTCATATAATAGTAAAAATTGCTTATGAAGATATATTGGTTATATACAATATGTCTTAGAAGATATCAGAGTGGTGGTGGGATGTAAGTTGATGCAAAATTCTGTCTCCCACCTCAAAGGTAATCCCAAAACATCGTTAGAGAAGATGTCCATATAATCCTCCACAACAGAAGGAATCCAGATTCTTAAAGAGACTTCTATAAAAAGTGATAAATTTTCTAAATGATGGGTGATGGGATGTAGCCTAATTTTTACAAAACCCACTTGACCTTCCGTGAGATTTATATCTCTAGAAAAGGATAATAACATCCCATTATCACGTAGACATATGAATTTTATGTGGGGATAATAAATCGTGGATTGGACCATAGAAAACAATACATATCCAATATTATGTAATTGGGTTCTATAATGATGACCAAAAGGTCCCATGTGAACATCTCACCACCAAGAGATAGCATAAGCTTCTAGAAGAAAAAAGATGCAAAAGAAGCGATGCCTGTAAAAACCTTAAAAAAAGTCTGCTAGGATAGAATATCAACTAGGAGCTCTAGCTCTCACACCAGGAGTATAGAGATGAAAGAATTATTGGAACTTGTGTCAAGTAAAATGATACAAATAGTAGAATAAACACATATCATACATCTAACCATCTCATATATTGTGGAGTCCTAAGCCTCCAAATCCTACAACTATCTATATCCCTAAATTCCTGCTCCCCGAGCCTTACATCAGCCTCCTAGTAGTTGTGGTGGAATGATATCATAAAATCATCCACCACCCATAGATCCTCCAGCTCCTCTAACAACTTCACCTCCTTGAGCACCACCCTGACCTCACATGGGAGACCCCTAAACACAGTTCTACCTCTACGATGTTAGTCTATCATATATTTACCAATGCTCCTCGTCACATATAGTCGGAAATTTAAATGCTATGTGAACTCAGCCATCACATTCATAACACCAACCCTATTTAATATTACTTTGTGATCAGTGTTTTCTATGTATTTTAGGACCATGCACCAGAGTCTCATCCGAAAAAGATCTACTACACTGATATTTGACAGTACAGAAACTGATTGCTTCTACAAATGAATTAGCTATGTGATTAAACTTCTTGCTAAAACTATTTAGAGTCCCTATTATAGAAATATATCTATCACTAGTTTCTATTCCAATAACCGACATTGGTGTGGGATGGATAAGGGAAACATGCTGGAAAAGATCTCTCTATGGAGTACCTAATCAAACAGTAGTCCTTGGAAGTAGCTATTGTGAATAATGTCAAGGGAGTACCAGGTAAGGTCTATGAACATTGTTTCATACTCGACCACCACCATGAATCACTATTATAGCTCCATAATATCCTAAATCATAAATGAGTGAAAATAGGAGGGTGGTATTTATAACAACCCTGCTTTTTATTACAACTTAAACATGCTTTATTACATAAAACTTCACTTGATACAACAAAAAAGATCGAGAGGTTTAGTGTCTTTGGGGCTTAGGATCATTACATAAAAACTTTAAACTTTAAATACAACATCCTTATTGAAAACTTCCTTTACATGACCACTACATTCCTTCGTACTTAGCATTGCATGGGATAACCTGAGGACATGCATAAGAAAAGGGTGAGCTATAAAGCCCAGTAAGGGAGTAAACAATGAATAACATGAGGAGTGAAATACATGTTAGGCAATAGGCATATCAATAGAGCATAATAGAAACATGAACGTAAAGGCATGATAAAGCATGATAATCATAACATGGAAATGTGGCAACAACACTTAACATTGAATTAGCATGAGCCAAGGCTCATTGCACATGGAGCATGAGTAAACCCTCATTGCACTTGAAGCACGAGTAAACCCTCGTTGCACTTGAATTAGCATGAGTCAACACTCATTGCACATGATGTATCATGATACTATACTTTACCCAATGCATTGGAGCGCTATAAAGGGCGCACCCTTCTTAAACATTTCATTTCATGCATAAGTGTGCCACATGGATCATAAAACATGGATTCAAAAAACATAATCATTTCTTCCACGATAAAGGAATGTGGAATTAATACATGAAACTTTATAATCAATATGTAAATGTTCATAAAGGTGAATACCCTTGATGGAGAAATGAGCATGGTATTCACTACACAAAGACATTGGCTTAGAAAATCGGTGCGATTTCGGCAGCGTAACGGCGTGACATAAGAATTCATAAAAAAAGGTTGATGAGAGAGAAAGGGGTTCCTCATAATATTTACATGTAATGGAAAGTAAGTAGATCATATATATACATGTACCAACAATAGAAATGGAATTTAGATTCATGATACAAAAGTATTGCTTGAATATAAAAGAGGAGAAAAAGGTTCCTTTCAGAATTTCGGCATAGTAACGGGTGTACATGGGAGGCATTTAATGAGAGAGAAAGGGGTCTCCCATCATTCAAAATATAAAAGGGCAGTATGGGAGAGGTGAGAAACCATACCCCAACATTCATAATTGAAATTAAAAGGGCAATGCAACTTAAGGAAAATTGACAAAAATGAGAAAGGAAGAAAAACCCCTTACTTGGAAGTGTGCTTCCAAAGGCTAGAGAGAGGCTTGTGAGAGGCTTCTTGGGAGCTTGGGGCACCATGGGAGGATTCTAGAGAGAGTAGGGCAGAGGTTGTACGAACTTCAAGGGCTTTGAGTGAGGAGGAAGTGGGAGCTTGGGTGGGTTTATATAGGAAAGGTGAGAGAATTCTTTATTATTTAGGTTTGGGACCCCTTATATTAAAATAATCCAAACCACAAACCATCCCATGGTATTAGCCCATGGTTTCTGGAAAAGGAAAGAGGAAAACAATATTTTACAAGGCCAAGGTCCGAACTTATTAAAAAATTAGGGTTGCTTATGTGGAGGTGAGTCACACTCCCATGGAAATTAATTTAAAAAGGCAAAGTGTTGAATAAGTCTTGAGGGCTCCATTAATGCTTTGAAAAGTGAGTCAAACAAACCCAAAACCTCATTATTTTAATGATAAAACACATATTGGCCGAACATAGGGATTATGGTATTTTATTACATCACCATTGGGTCATTATGATGTCATAAAACACATTATATATTTAAATGGTATTTAATTTTTACAAAAAATTTGACTGTCTCAGAAAATTATGAAAAATTCACCGTTGGATAATTTCGACATCCTGATTCCAAAAATAATATTTATTTTATCTAAATAATTTTCTAAATATGTGAATTTTCACTTTTAAAATAAAAACCGACATTTATAAAAAAAATCACGGGTTTTGACAGAAATGGCTTTCAAACCTTAATAAAAATTTTAATTGCATTCATAAAATTATAAGATCATTTATATTTAATAAAAATTAATTTAATATTAATAATAATATTTTATTAAAATATTATTTAATTCAAAAATCCTTTAATTTAATAAAATATAATTCTTAATTAAATAATAACTAAAAACATCATTTGTACTTTAAAAACTAATTACAATGCATCAAAAATGACTAGAAATTATATTCATTATTATATACAAAAAATAATGTACATGAACATGGTGCTACTTATTTGTTACATAACCCCTTAAAATAGCCGCATATGACCTAAGGGTAAGGTGTGCGATGGTGACAGACTCTTGGGGTTGCTCGGATAACATTGCTCGAGTGGTAATCTCTATCAACATCCATTTTTCCCGTAGACGATCACGTTAGAGCTTGACTTGATGAAGCTCAGCTTGGGCTTGGTCAAGGGCAAATCCCAAAGACGCCACCTCCTTTCCGAGCTCCGACAAATGGACTTCGTAAGGGGAAATTCTACTGGATGAGGCCATCGCTTCCTTTGTCTGAGTAGAAAATTGGTTCGTTAAAGCCTTATATTTAAACTACCCAGATGATCACTGATCAACGGCTATAAAAGTAACGGTCACAAATCATAACGTAAAACTTAAAGAAGTTGACATCTTAAAAAAACATTTTTCATAAAGAAACATTTAACTGGATCAAGAGGGATTTTCCATTAATGAAACTTTGGGTCGTTACAACATTCCCCCCTTAAGAAATTTCGCCCTCGAAATTTTCCTTTTCCCACACTAAAACAAATGTGGGTAACTTAGCTTTATCATATCCTCCGACTCCCAAGTTGCTTCTTCAAACTTGTGGTTTCTCCACAACACCTTGACGAGGGGCATTGTCTTATTTCGTAGAACTTTTTCTCTACGATCTAAGATCTTCACTGGTTGCTCCCCATAAGAAAGATTGTCTTCTAATTGTACCACCTCGGAAGAGAGTACATGTGAAGGATCTGGTATGTACTTCCTTAAGAGGGATACATGGAAGACATCATGCACCTTGGCCATAGTAGGTGGAAGTGCTAGTCGATAGGCCACAGCCCCAACACGATCAAGAATCTCGAATGGGCCGATGTACCTTGGACTTAACTTCCCTTTCTTTCCAAACCTCATGACCTTCTTCCACGGAGATATGCGTAAAAACACCATGTCTCCGACTTTAAACTCAAGGTCTCGTCGACGATTATCTGCATAACTCTTCTGTCGACTTTGGGCTGCCTTGATATGCTGCTGAATGGTTTTCACCTTTTCCACCATTTCTTCGACCATTTCTGGTCCAAGCAGCTTACGTTCACCGACCTCATCCCAACATGCCGGTGTTCTACACCTTTTCCCATACAGGGCTTCATATGGTGCCATTTGTATGCTCGAGTGGAAACTATTATTATAAGAGAACTCAACAAGAGGAAGATGTTGATCCCATCCACCTTTAAAGTCCATTGAGCACGCTCTCAACATATACTCAAGTGTTTGGATAGTCCGCTCAGATTGGCCATCAGTTTGAGGATGATAGGCCGTAATGAAGTTCAGTTCAGTATTCAGAGCATGTTGAAGACTCTTCCAAAACTTAGAGGTAAATCTTGGATCTCGGTCAGACACAATAGATAGTGGTAATCCATGCAACCGTACCACTTCCCTGATATATATCCGTGCCAGTTGATCCAAAGAGAAATCCTCTCGAATAGAAATGAAGTGTGCAGTCTTTGTAAGACGATCCACAATAACCCAGATTGCATTGTTGCTTTTGGATGTCCTTGGAAGTCCAGTGACGAAGTCCATGGTGATGTTCTCCCATTTCCATTCTAGTATGGGAAATGGTTGCATCATCCCCTTAAACTTCTGCCTCTCTCCCTTCACTTGCTGACACACAAGGCACTTTGATGTATATTCGGCGATCTCCTTCTTCATATTATCCCACCAAAAGTTTTCTCGGAGATCTCGATACATTTTTGTGCTCCCTGGGTGAATAGAGAAATTTGAACTATGTGCATCATCCAAAAGTTCCTTCTTCAGCTCCGAACTTGATGGGACACATAGTCTTTTCCCAAACCGCACAATTCCTTCTTCATTAACACTAAACTCTGAGGATTTTCCCTTTTTGATAGCTTCCACTTTTTCTTGGATTCTCGCATCATCCTTTTGAGCATCCTTTAACCTTTCCAAAAGAGATGGTTGAGCAATCATTTGTGAAAGGATTGATGATGTTCCCTTCTTTATGATTCCCACGTCCATCTTCATCAAGTCTAAGAAGATTGGATCCTTCTCAATTCTCATCATTGATAGAATTGCTGGATCCTTTCTACTCAGGGAATCCGCTACCTTGTTCACCTTCCCAGGGTGGTAATGTATTGAACAGTCATAATCCTTTATGAGCTCTATCCATCTTCTCTGATGCATATTAAGCTCTTTCTGTGTGAATATATATTTAAGACTCTTGTGGTCAGTATATATCTCACATTTCTCTCCATAGAGATAATGCCGCCAGATTTTCAAGGCAAAGATCACCGCCGCCAACTCCAGATCATGCGTTGGATAGTTTCGCTCATGGATTTTCAACTGTCTTGAGGCATAGGATATCACTTTATCATTCTGCATCAGCACACATCCTAAGACCTTCTTCGAAGCATCACTGAATACCACAAAAATCTCCCCACTTGTGGGTAAAGTGAGCACAGGTGCAGTGATAAGCCTCCTTTTCAACTCCTTGAAGCTTTCTTCGCATTCATCACTCCAAGAAAACTTTACTCCCATTCGAGTTAGCTTGTTAAGAGGGTTGGACAATCGTGAGAAGTTTCTCACAAATCGTCGATAATATCCAGCTAACCCCAAGAAGCTACGGATATCAGTTACCGATGTTGGCCTCGGCCATCCCTCAATTGAATCTGTTTTGGAGGGGTCCACAGATATCCCATTGCTTGTGATGATATGACCCAAGAATGAGACTTCCTTCAACCAAAACTCACACTTTCTGTACTTTGCATAGAGCTTCTCCTTGCGCAAAGTCTCTAGTACAGTTTTTAAATGCTCCTCATGGTCCTCCTTGGTTTTGGAGTATATTAGAATATCATCTATAAAGACTACCACAAATTTGTCTAGGTAATCTCTAAAGACTCTATTCATCAAGTCCATGAATATTGCTGGAGCATTGGTGAGTCCAAAAGGCATTACTATGAATTCATAGTGCCCGTACCTTGTACGAAAAGCAGTCTTGGGGATATCTTCCTTCTTCACCCTTACTTGATAATATCCCGACCGCAAGTCGACCTTGGAGAAGTATTGTGCTCCACGCAGCTGATCAAACAAGTCATCGATTCTTGGGAGAGGATACTTGTTCTTTATCGTGATTTTGTTAAGTTCACGATAATCGATGCAAAGCCGCATTGACCCATCCTTCTTCTTGACGAAGAGGACTGGTGCACCCCATGGTGATGCACTTGGGCGTATAAACCCTTTATCCAGATTCTCCTGTAGTTGTTTCTTCAGTTCTTCAAGCTCAACCACAGCCATTCTATATGGAGTCTTGGATATTGGTAGCGCCCCAGGTATAAGTTCAATTGAGAACTCAACATCTCTTCTTGGAGGAAGACCAGGAAGTTCCTCGGGAAATACTTCAGCGAATTCCCTCACAATAGGCATTTCTTCAAGGGTGGTTTCTTCCTTGGACTCAATCATCTGAGCCAGATATGCGTGCTCATAAGGCAGTAATATCCATGCTTGAGATGATGGAGCTAAAGGAGATTCATCTTCCTCCTGACACTTGTAAAGAATCGGGGGTCGATTCTCCATATGGAGTGTGATTTCCCTCTCCCAACAATTTATGTTGGCTCTATATAAGGAAAGCCAATCCATGCCAAGAATTGCATCAAATTCCACCAAAGGGTGTATGACGAGGTTCGCCGGGAAATTCAATCCACAGATTATAACAGGGGAGGACTTATACTCATGGGATGCAATGATTTCCCCATTTTCCGTACTCACCGACATCTTTACTTCCATGATTTGTGGTGGTGCAGGGATTGTTCTACTAAACTTTTGAGATATAAAAGAATGCGTAGAACCTGAATCAAAAAGTACGTTCGCTATTCTTGAATGAATAACTAGCGTACTTGTTACCACTTCGTTGTCGGGGTTCACTTCGGTAGAAGTGATGGAAAAAGCTCTTCCTTGCTGTCTTGGAGGTTGTTGATTGCCTCCGATAACCCTTGGATTAGGGCACTGATTCGCAAAATGACCCGGTTCTTTGCATTTGAAGCATTGAACAACGCGTTGAGGTTCGAACGGAGCGTTCCTCCCCTCCGTCGCAGCCGCGGGTCCTTCTTGCTGATAGTTAACAGCTAGGTGCCCTTCTCTTCCACACTTGAAGCATTTTCTTGTCCCCCTAAGGCAATTTCCAGGGTGCTTCTTTCCACACTTTTGGCAAGGGGGGTGCTGGAATTTCTTAGCGCCGTTGGATTTATCCATCGGACCACCAGCATTGAAGTCCACCTTCTGCTTCTTGTCCCCATGATACCCCTGTGATTCTCCGATCTCCATTTCAACCTTGAGGGCACATCGGACAATTTCCTCATAGCTGTCGAAGTCACGGATCGCTAATGCTTTCCGCAAGCTAGGCTTCAGCCCACCAAAGAAGCGGTCAACCTTGCATTCGGGGGTAACGACAAAGCCGGAAGCGTATCGTGCAATCCTTGTGAAGTTTTCCTTGTACGCTCCCACAGATTCCTCATCTTTCTGCTTGAGGGAAAGGAAGTCCCTTTCCATCTTAAGACGGAGGGTGCGTGGAAAATATTTATCGAAAAACATCTTCCGGAATAACTTCCATTCCAAAGCCTCGATCTCCTCCTCAGGCTTCGTATTTTTGATCAACGTCCACCATTGATCAGCTTCACCCTCCATACGATAAGCCGCCAGGAGAACCTTCTCTTTTTCAGAGAATTGGAGGATGGAGAATATCTTTTCAATGGAGTAGATCCATTGTTCAGCAATCGTGGGATCGGATGATCCACTAAAAGTAGGAGGCCTTTGTCTCATGAATCTTTCAATAGCGACTTGTTCTTTCTTAGGGGGGGTTGAACGTTCCTCTTGACCAGTGTTTCTATTCAAAACTTGAGTTAGCTGAGAGAGAAGCGTGACAAAGTTCGCGATTCCCGCTCCCATTGGATTGGGCATCTCATAAGTACAATCATCACACTGATCTTCACAACGGTTGTTAGCCCGAGTTCTCCTATTACCGGCCATTGGATGGAATAAAAGGAAAGTTAGGGGTAACACATAACGGGTAATCCAAAGACAAAAGTTGATGACTTATAAATAAACTTTAATCTCTTTAACTCATGAGTCTATAGGATTCAATCCAGGCTTTTCATGATCTTCATTCTAACATATATTCTTAGGGGCATTTTTCCCTTAATAAGGGTTCATACTAAGATTGTGAATTTATCAAAACATATCCCCCGGGAGTGTCGTAACCAAGAGTGCAGCAAGGCCTGTTGTCGTGCACCAGTTCCCGTTCGAGTCTAGCTCAAAGCGGTGTTTTCGGGTTTTACCCCTAGGATACATCTGTGCCAGAGCCGCCTCTACCTGCTCGTATCCAGACAGGGATGTATTTATTTGATAAACCACTTACTTAGTATTTACCAAAACTTAGGGATGTTTTTATTATGATTAGTCTTGTATCTAAGGCTTTACTAGGGTTTCCTAATCCCAAAAATAACTAAACCTATCCTCTGATACCAACTATAACAACCCTGCTTTTTATTACAACTTAAACATGCTTTATTACATAAAACTTCACTTGATACAACAAAGAAGATCGAGAGGTTTAGTGTCTTTGGGGCTTAGGATCATTACATAAAAACTTTAAACTTGAAATACAACATCCTTATTGAAATCTTCCTTTACATGACCACTACATTCCTTCGTACTTAGCATTGCATGGGATAACCTGAGGACATGCATAAGAAAAGGGTGAGCTATAAAGCCCAGTAAGGGAGTAAACAATGAATAACATGAGGAGTGAAATACATGTTAGGCAATAGGCATATAAATAGAGCATAATAGAAACATGAACATAAAGGCATGATAAAGCATGATAATCATAACATGGAAATGTGGCAACAACACTTAACATTGAATTAGCATGAGCCAAGGCTCATTGCACATGGAGCATGAGTAAACCCTCATTGCACTTGAAGCACGAGTAAACCCTCGTTGCACTTGAATTAGCATGAGTCAACACTCATTGCACATGACGTATCATGATACTATACTTTACCCAATGCATTGGAGCGCTATAAAGGGCACACCCTTCTTAAACATTTCATTTCATGCATAAGTGTGCCACATGGATCATAAAACATGGATTCATAAAACATAATAATTTCTTCCACGATAAAGGAATGTGGAATTCATACATGAAACTTTATAATCAATATGTAAATGTTCATAAAGGTGAATACCCTTGATGGAGAAATGAGCATGGTATTCACTACACAAAGACATTGGCTTAGAAAATCGGTGCGATTTCGGCAGCGTAACGGCGTGACATAAGAATTCATAAAAAAAAGTTGATGAGAGGGAAAGGGGTTCCTCATCATATTTACATGTAATGGACAGTAAGGAGATCATATATATACATGTCCCAACAATAGAAATGGAATTTAGATTCATGATACAAAAGTATTGCTTGAATATAAAAGAGGAGAAAAAGGTTCCTTTCGGAATTTCGGCATAGTAACGGGTGTACATGGGAGGCATTTAATGAGAGAGAAAGGGGTCTCCCATCATTCAAAATATAAAAGGGCAGTATGGGAGAGGTGCGAAACCATACCCCAACATTCATAATTGAAATTAAAAGGGCAATGCAACTTAAGGAAAATTGACAAAAATGAGAAAGGAAGAAAAACCCCTTACTTGGAAGTGTGCTTCCAAAGGCTAGAGAGAGGCTTGTGAGAGGCTTCTTGGGAGCTTGGGGCACCTTGGGAGGATTCTAGAGAGAGTAGGGTAGAGGTTGGACGAACTTCAAGGGCTTTGAGTGAGGAGGAAGTGGGAGCTTGGGTGGGTTTATATAGGAAAGATGAGAGAATTCTTTATTATTTAGGTTTGGGACCCCTTATATTAAAATAATCCAAACCACAAACCATCCCATGGTATTAGCCCATGGTTTCTGGGAAAGGAAAGAGGAAAAAAATATTTTACAAGGCCAAGGTCCGAACTTATTAAAAAATTAGGGTTGCTTATGTGGAGGTGAGTAACACTCCCATGGAAATTAATTTAAAAAGGCAAAGTGTTGAAGAAGTCTTGAGGGCTCCATTAATGCTTTGAAAAGTGAGTCAAACAAACCCAAAACCTAATTATTTTAATGATAAAACACATATTGGCCGAACATAGGGATTATGGTATTTTATTACATCACTATTGGGTCATTATGATGTCATAAAACACATTATATATTTAAATGGTATTTAATTTTTACCCAGAAATTTGACTGTCTCAGAAAATTATGAAAAATTCACCGTTGGATAATTTTGACGTCCTGATTCCAAAAATAATATTTATTTTATCTAAATAATTTTCTAAATATGTGAATTTTCACTTTTAAAATAAAAACCGACATTTATAAAAAAAATCACGGGTTTTGACAGAAATGGCTTTCAAGCCTTAATAAAAATTTTAATTGCATTCATAAAATTATAAGATCATTTATATTTAATAAAAATTAATTTAATATTAATAATAATATTTTATTAAAATATTATTTAATTCAAAAATCCTTTAATTTAATAAAATATAATTCTTAATTAAATAATAACTAAAAACATCATTTGTACTTTAAAAACTAATTACAATGCATCAAAAATGACTAGAAATTATATTCATTATTATATACAAAAAATAATGTACATGAACATGGTGCTACGTATTTGTTACATAACCCCTTAAAATAGCCGCATAAGACCTAAGGGTAAGGCGTGCGATGGTGACAGACTCTTGGGGTTGCTCGGATAACATTGCTCGAGTGGTAATCTCTATCAACTTCCATTTTTCCCGTAGACGATCATGTTCGAGCTTGACTTGATGAAGCTCAGCTTGGGCTTGGTCAAGGGCAAAGCCCAAAGACGCCACCTCCTTTCCGAGCTCCGACAAATGGGCTTCGTAAGGGGCAATTCTACTGGATGAGGCCATCGCTTCCTTTGTCTGAGTAGAAAATTGGTTCGTTAAAGCCTTATATTTAAACTACCGAGATGATCACTGATCAACGGCTATAAAAGTAACGGTCACAAATCTTAACATAAAACATAAAGAAGTTGACATCTTAAAAAAACATTTTTCATAAAGAAACATTTAACTGGATCAAGAGGGATTTTCCATTAATGAAACTTTGGGTCGTTATAGTATTCCTCACAGAATAGATTTCAAAAGTCAGGCCATGAGAGTGTAGAATCATCGTGAATATATGTAATAAGACTCCACTAGCTTCCAACTCCTCTATGGAAAAGTCAAGCTATAAGTACAAATACATGACCCTTTAGGGTCTAAATAAGCCTAAAGATATGGACCATTGATCCTAGACAATCCTATACTACCTTATGATCTGGCTTGCCAAAAAACCTCAACAGAATCTAGTTCCATTTCTCATAGAGCATGCTAATCCTACATGTTTCCTCATCCTACTCTACTGGAATGATCCACTACTCGATAGGTGGAGGAACTTCTACATACCCACATAGAGGCAGAAGGTCATGGGATGAAACCTAAAATGGGGCCTCGTCACTTATCATATTATTGTTATGACCCCGATCTTGTATCCTGGATTGCTATCATCGTAGAGGTCTCTTGAAATTTTAATCAAGATGTACCATGGTCAAATGAGTATATATATATATATATAAAATGGGAATCTAACTCATTAATTATAGTCAAATAATCATTCCTATAGGAAGCATATACCATTGATCCTTGGACCCAATGTATCGGTATGCCGAGTCAAAAATTAGGTATTTAAGGTCTTGGTGAATGGATACATAGACCGTCTGTACCATCACTGAAATCCTTGGATGAAGATCCACACACGAGACACTTTGACACTATTTCATTAATCCCAAAAAATCCTCATAAGGGGAATAATCCAAACAATATCCAAAGGAATGAACTATTCTAATACCAATCTGTAATGACCCAACCCAAGCTAGGGCTCAATCCACAACTACATGAAGCCTGTATAAATTCGATAGGGTGTAGTGACAAGCATTTATAAGAATATCCTAAACCGTATGACCTTTCCTAATTACCTATATGAACACACCCAACCATCTCAATACAATAATACAATGGAATAATAATAAAAAGAATCAAAAATTATAAATTAAACCAAGCATGAGAAACCTCTATGCTGTATAAGAGTATGATAGTATAAACTAAAAAGTAAATGGGAAAAATACACACCCATCTAGAAATATGTCCCAACATGAAAAAATATAAAATTAAACTACTGAGAGAGCCCAAATCCTGATATCTAGGCTTTAACCAACATACATGGTCTACAATATTAGGTATCCTTAATATCCTATGAATTCACTGACGAAATTTCCATCATCTTAATAAGACACAACACATTATGGAAAATCCCATGTAGGGGTGAGTATATGCATACCCAAAAGTATGCCCTAAATGTTGAATGGGGATTAGTAAGAGATACAATAAGAAATAGAAGGACAATAGAATAGTAATTAGGATTCAGCTGAAACCAAATCAAGAGTAAGAGTAAAATCATATAAGAACAAGGTTCTCAACATAGTTTTTAGATGAACTACATGTCGAGTATTTTGACCAATAGAGTGGTATCATCCAACCAAAAGAATCTAAACATGGATGGAACGTGGTATACCCTCCACATATTCACAACCCATAGAAGGAGAGTAACCAAATTCAAGGTGTGGATATATATATATATATATATATATATATATGTTCATTCAAAATAATTCAAAATGAGGGAGAAAGGGAATCTCCATATCACATCTCATTCTAGGAAGAAGAGTCACCAACAATTCCATAATTTCATCAATGATACCCATCATCTCACACATCTCCATCCAAGTCAAGATATGAATCATCACTATACCGTATAGTCGATAGGCCATAATCTTTAGGTATAGGACCCATTTCATGGTATGATAGGAGGTTTCCACTTTCATAGTCAATATAGAACCTATGACCTTCCCAGTAGGAGGGTTCCACTCCGATGGCAGAGGACCCATTCCTAGACCACATGGATGGTTCGACTCTAGAAGTCATTGAGGACCCATACCTAGCTCAATAATAGGGTTATACTTTGGAATTCATTGATGACCCATTCCCAACTATATTGGATGGTTCAAATCATGAATCGATAGAGGAACCATTCCCATCCCAGCTGGTGGGTTTCACTCTAGAAGTTTTCAAGGGGAAATACCAGATCAGCTGGAGGGATCCACTTAAGAAGTTATCAAGGACACATACTCATCTTGATTGGAGGGTTCCACTATGGAATTGGTAGAGGACCCATACACATCCCAGTTGTAGGGTTCCACTATTGAAATATATAGAAGACACATTCCCTATAATTCTATGTGGGCACCACTCTAGAAGTTGGTAGTGGAACAATGACCAGCTTTGCTGAAGGATTACACTCCAAAAGTCACCATGGAACCATGCCCAACCTACCTGGAGGGTTCCACTTAGGATTCCTCTAGTGATCTAGTATGATCACTTCCACTATCGAGCATCACCTAATTAAGTGTTGTTTTTTGAAAATTTCAAATTATATCCAAAAATCTATAATCAAGGGTGCCATTTCTTTCTACGTGGAAAAACAATCAAGATAGTCTATTTTCAGGACAAAATCTAAGTTCAAAAAACAGAGATATGATACCTTGATGTTTCCAAAAAAGGAACCAAGTAGTACAAAATGTGTGAGGGGACCCACATAGTGTATTGTCTCGCTCAACAACTGGGTCATATCCCTAGATAGTGCACAACTCCCAATTTATATAGAATTACACATTGTGCAGGTGGAATACACTATGTGTCCAAACTATCTGGTACCAAGAAGTGTCCTTATGGCCATGTTTTCGTATTGAATCCATGTTCAAATGCATCACCCTTGGTCTATGTACATAACCAAGTGTCTGTGTACTTCAGTAAAGAACCGTGTGCCTGGCCATGTACTTTCACATGGGTCCCACCCATGTGATCCACCACACAACTAATACCTTTAGGACAAGGTACGAAATTTGTAGGATGGATACATTCCATTACATCTTTATAGTCCTCTGAAACCCTATCCATTGTAGCTAGGGGGATACAATCCATGTGTTCATTATTGTACGTGGTACATTGTTGGGATTTTTAGATAATATCAGATCCATGATCAAGACAACAAATCCTATCATTTTTATTTGATTTTAGATTCCTTTCTACATTATATTTTTGGATCTAGCCATTACTTATCATTTACAGCCATCCAGTGGCTGTAAATCAGCTCCATCGACCCACTGGAGTTCTGCAGTATGTACCATACACCGTGGTTTTGAACCAGAGATGATGATTCAATCTATGATCATCCAAAAAATCATCCAAAACCCACAAAAATCCTAGATATTTCCTTGTTTCATCAATCCATGATTCACATGTCGATCTTTCATGATTTTGGGTCGGGCTTGGTACCTCCAAGCAATATCAAAATAAGACTGTAGGGTCCTACCAATGAAGAATATGAAACAATTGAGGAAGAAAAACATAAGAACAACTGTTTAACAATAATTGTACACACATTATTGGGAAATTTTAATAAAAAAGGATATATTAGATAGAAAAACAATTGAAAAAAAAATTAAATTTTAGCACACGAATTCATGAAATTGGAAAAAAATGGACCAGATCAATGAAAGGGATCAATATAATAAATAAATTTAATAAAGAAGGGTGTAAACCAAAAATTAACAAGTCCTACCAGGATATTGAATAGTTCTACTTAGAAGAATGTGCTTGCCAATGATAAAAGGAATTCATTGAGTTCACTGCATTCTGATCTTCTACAACATGGAGTTTCTTCATCGACCAAGGTTATTCACCAATTGGAAGAGGAACGATAAGCTCTTAGAAGATCCCAATATTATGAGGCTAACACTGGGAATTTTTTCCTAAGGATATATTTGTAAAGAAATCATTATGTTAAATTAATGAATGAATGAATGAATCAAATAAATAATTAATCCACTGAACGTACCACCAATGGACGAGATATCTGAACACCTTTCACTGAAATATTTTAAACATGTCTAAGGTAAACACTTTGTTCTGGACTCAACCGTGGTCTCATAATTCTTAACTGATATTCTGTTTAAGAGATATACCAGTTTCTATAAGAAACTATGTACGTGTAATATAAAATATATCATATTTTTATAAAATTAATTTCTTGCACTATGGACCTTGAAATCGCACGCTATCTTAGTGCCTAGACTTGGAAATATATATATAGAAATATTTCAAATTCTTACAAGGAAAAAACGGAGCCACTGCAATTTTATTGTGAAATTTAATGTCATTATCTACTACTAAATGGATTCTAGAATAATAAAATCACATTTGATATTCTATCAGTACAATGATTAAACCAATATTATAATGAAAATAGTTTTGTATAACATAAGAGAGTATATAAGGAATAAATGGTGAATTTAACTTTTGAATGTGTATATGTCTCTATATAAGATTAAATTAAGAGTTATGGATACCATAACAGGTTTATGAGTTTAAGGTCGATCATATGTTCAGTGTTACTGACACCCCTTTTGAGGTTTTATGTGATGGGAGTATATCAAGAAAATGATATTTTAAGAGAAATTTATAGAAATGAAACCCTTTGGTTTTTTATACATTGAATAAGTTATTTGAGGTGGAATTCCTTTAAATATTATGGAAATATGATTAAAGTTACTTATGAACTTTAGGGTTTATCTTATCTTTGATGTTCTTATAATTAGGGGTTTTATTTGATCACCTTGCAAAGTCATCACACTTCACTGAAATTATAAAAGATTTATCTTTTGTTATACTATACAAAATATTTAATAAGGATGTAGTAAGGATTCATGGAATAGAAAATTTGACTATATTTTATCAGAATCCAGATTTTAACTCAATGTTCCAAGAAATTCTTTAGCAATTTTTTTTTACAGAGTTGAGTTTGAGCCCTACGTTTCATCCTCATACATATTGTCAGTTTGAGAGAAGAATTCAAAACCTAGAGGATATGATAAAATATTGTTCTATGGATTTAAAATGTGTTTGGGATAAATAAATTCCTTAAATTTATTTTTCTTACAATAATATCTTTCAATCAAGAATTCAGTTGGATCCTTATAAAGAACTTTAAGTAAGGAAGTGTAGAACTACAACCTATTAGAATAAAGTTGAAAAAATAAATCTATTGGGACCTGAGAGAGCTGATGAAATGGAAGAGAATGTTAAATCAATTCAACAACATGTAAGGAAAAAAATAGATAGAAATGTTATGATAATAATTATTGACATGATCAATATATTTAATTTGATGATAAATACTCACTGTGAATTTCCCTATGGAAAAAAGAGGGAAAACAAAGCCCTGTGTATATAAGTCCCATTAAAATATTTAATCATATCAAGATAATAGCTTATTATTTAGAGATTCTAAAGAACCTATCTTAGGTTCATGATCTATTCAATGTATCATTCCTAAATAATTACATAACTGATCCATCATATATACTAAACTTAGATTTAGTAGAACTGGATAATGATATTTCTTATGAGGAATGATTGGAAGAGATTCTGGATCAAATAAATAAGGTTCTACGAAACATAACCATTCACTTAGTCAATTTTTTTTGGAAAACCACGAGCTTGAGGAAGCTACATGGGAATATAAGGATGTAATGAAGTATAATTATCCTTAGGGTTTGATACCAATGTGATGAATTTATTAGGACAAATTCATTTTTATGGGAGCATAATATAACACCCTGAGATTTTATGAAATTACTATTTTTTAAAATAAAATTTATCTTTTCAATATTTTACATTACTTGCAACATTTATTTTGGATTATGTTACAGGTAACCCTGAGTTTATATTTATTTACAATCCACACTATGATTGTGTTTTGTAATTCACAATACTAAATTTTCATGCATTATGCACAACACCGAGTTCAAATGGAATATGATATAAAATTAAAATATTATTATTTAATATGATAGTTATCAACTAGAAGTTTGTAATAATCAGAGATGTTTTGAATTTTTTTTAAATTAATTTAATCTTTTTATATTTTTCATTTCACGCAACAATGAAAATAATAATTATATATATATATATTAAATCACTAAGTTTGGCTTGTATTATACACAATGACCTTTTAATTATGTACTAAACACAATATAATGGTTATATTCCTTTATATGGAACAATAAGGTTAGCTTATGTTTCAAAAAATACTAACTTTCCTTAATGAATTGTGTAACACGCAACACCGAGTGTTATCGAACAAAAATTTATTATTAAAAAAATATAATAATATATAACCTAGATGTTAATTTTTTTGTTTATGAATATTATTAACTAAATTATAAAAATATATGTTTTTCACCAAATATAAAATGAATTAATTAGCTAAAAATTATTTAGAAATGAATATAAGAACTAATTGAATATAAAGTGATTTTTTTTATAGAAAACTGTTATGATGATCACAAATTTGTTTTAATCATAATAAATTTAATTAATAACAATTAGTAATTAATTTTAATGTAATATATATGTTATATATACAAGTAATTATTATTTTTATTTATCCAATATATTTCATATACATAATTTAAGAACAAACCCAATTTTATGCTTAAAAACCTATATTTTTATAAAGGTAGTTTTACCACCTTTTAATGGTAGACCCATTTTAAATACAAATTTGGGAACTTTTATTTATTTAATATGTCAAAATAAACATCATATTTTGAAGTAAAATATAAAAATTATGATAGGATAATTTTTTGGTATTTTTCTATAAGGATTAATTTTTTTAATTAATTATTAAATATACTACATTTTAACTCAAAACTACTTTTTCATATAATTTATTTATTTGGTTAATTTATATTTTAAATTGATTTGTGTGTTTAATTAGATAATATTTTTACCAATTATTCCTTTTTTGTTCATTAGAATAAATTTCACTTTGAAATTTTATATAAAAACATACCATAATTTTTAACGTTTTTACTTTAAAAACCCACATTTTGACCCAACTACGAGATTAAATTTAAATTAATTTATACCACTTATGTGTTTTGAATTTGGAAAAATAGAATCCATATTGGTAATAAGAATACTTTATAATTTATAATAAGGTCATCTAATTTGTTTACAAAAAATAATATTAGAGTAATCACTACTGGAATTCCAGTTTTTTGCAACAGGTTATTTGCAACGGGTTCCCGTCACAAATAGCCTAATGCAACAGGGGCCCATCACAAATAGCCCATTGTAGAAAACGGCATCACAACAGATATTTTTTGTGATGGGCCCATCACAAAATATATCTGTTGCGACTGGAATTTTACCCGTTACAAAAAACCTCCTGATTATATACATTATATACCCAAAAAACTTTTGCGATGGGCCGTCACAATTATTTTTTGTGACGGAGAACTTACCCATCACAAATATCATTCCAATTATATACATTATATATCTATAAACCTTGTGCGATAGGCCCATCGCACATACTAATTGCGATGGGCCCGTTGTCCCGTCGCAAATACTAATCTTAAAAGAAAATTCACTGATTTGCGACGGGGCCCCGTCGCAAATGACCCCGTCGCAAATACTAAAATTAATTAAAAATAAATAATAAATTTATGATTAAGGAAAAAATTATATTATAATTATAAAAATAATAAAAAAGTAAAAATTATTATTATTATTAGTAAAATAAACAAACATTAAAAAATATAATACAAAAAAATATATTTAATAAAATTATGATTAATAAAAAATTAATATTAATATTATTAAAATAATAAAATAATAAAAAATTATTAAAAGTTTCAATATTTTCAAAAAAAATATAAAAAATCATAAAATATTATTATTATTATTATTAGTAAAATAAAAAAATATTAAAAAATATAATACTAATAATAAATATTAAATATTAAAATATTAAAAAAATTAAATTGTGTAGTATTTCCACCAATATAAAAGACAAAAACATTAAATAGTTCATATTATTACAAAACTTGAATTCAAGTGTTTTTAACATAAAAACAAGGAAACTCCATCCCTAAACTACGAGTCAGACGGCGCTTGTACTCGATCTGCTCGTGATACTCTTGCTGTCACCGCTGCTCCAATCGACGCAGTTTTTCCTTGTGATGCTGCTCCTGCTACTGCTACCGCTGACACATCTCTTCATGCTACTTCTACAAAGTTTCTATAAGCTCAGCCAGAGTTCGCAACTGCTCCTGATACTGTGTTCCAGAAGATGATGTCTCTCCACAAGCTCCTCTCGAGCTGGATGCTGAAATTGCAGAAGTACCATAATAAGTACCAGGAGTCAAATGAGAGTTGATACCAACTACTCAACCCTTCTCAAAGCCATACTGAGTCGCCTACATCCATGCCGACTCATCAAAATGGTGAGCACTGGTCTGATCAGTTGTCTCGTCCTGACCCTCAGCCTGTGTCTGAGAGGTCGTAGCCTCATATGAATCCTCCAATTCCAATTTAAAATTAAAATTGTGAAAATATTATATCCAGTTAATTGTCAAAATGAAAAAATAATACTAAAAACAATCTGATGCTAACGATCACCTCTAATCTCTCATATGGATGGATCACAATATATCTTTCGATAAATGTCGAACTCCATAATATTGCGATGCTCTACTGCCTACAGAAATATAAAATAAACGGTTTATATTTAATGTTATATAAAATATTTCAAAAATATACTTACCAGATTCTCTCTATGAGAACTGAATGTACAGATACCAGCTCGATGCGTCACCTCCTATCTCCCTTGGTTCTACCGTCCCACTGGATATATCCTCTGAAATCCACCACCCAACCAGTGTAAGCATAATCCATCCCAAACGTGATATGAAATGTACTCTGGTTGGTGTGCTCTACATGACTCATCAAATTCTGTCACTCCTACTTTCTTAATGGATATCCTTATCAAATTATGCAAAAACTGACCGAAACGGTCGCACATAGAAACCTTCCATGCCGCGTGGATAGTTTCAGGCATGCTATCATCGATGGGATACCATAAACCCTACAAATAATTTATAATATCAAGTTATAAATGAAATAAACTTCAAAATTAATAATATTTATTTATGCACCAGCCAATAATGGAACATATCATGTCTCACATCAACGGGAATCTATTCCCATGTGATCCATGACTAAGAGAAATAATTTCACAAGATAGCGCTCCCCTGTCCAATAGCTACATGTGAAAAACTGTGAAAAATGAATAAATAATCGAACAATTAGTATATATATAAATAAATTAATTAAAGATAACTAAAATATACAGGTTACCATACCTCTGTGTGTGTGGATCGAAACCTTGATGTGGACATTACTCGGGTATAGGGTAAGGAATGATCAGTCATGAAAGACCGCGCCCCCTTCGCGTACCCCCTAAACAGCCAGTAGGCTGAGCGTGAGATGATCCAAAATCTCCCTCATCCAATGGTAGGTTAGTGTCCAGCAACTCCCAAAATATATCAGAGTCCATCTAAAACACATAATGATTGTTGTTAGCAGATAGTTGAAAATAACAATTTATATAGATATATATTAGTTATTATTATAACCAACATTTAACTATGTCAATTTTCATCTTCATACTCTTCTCCATAGTTATCAATGTTAATGCCTTCATCTTCCTCCTCGGAATCATCAATATTTATATGAGTTTCAATTTTAGAATCTCTTGTCATTTCAAAATCATTTGTAACATCATTAACATCTTCATCACTATTGATCCTTAATTGTGGTGTGTCATCATCAATATTCACATATCTTTGTGAATCAGATGGATTTTGAGTGGTCTCTTGAAAAATTTCAATTCCTTCCACTTTAGTGGAACCACATTCAATTTGAGTAAAATGATCTTCCTGAGATTTCATTTTTATTATGATCCACCAATCATTCAAGTATCTTGAAGTAGCACAATAATTTTCATAATAAATTTGATGTTCCTTTTGATCCAGTAAAAATGGTTCATTTACTACAATAATAATCTTATATTTAATATCAACAATTTCATGAGTCAGATGAACATGCAAGCCTCTCTCAGTATCCAACCACCGACATTTAAACATTATTATGTAATTCTGTCCTAGATAACACAGCTCAATAATTTCATCCAAAATGCCATAATAGTCAACTTCAGTTTCACTCTATTTTGATCCTCTCAAGAAAACTCCACTGTTCATTGTTTTTTGATTCCCTGTATACATGTGTATGAAATAGAATACCATTTACCACATATGCATTATAATATTTAACCACTTTAGATGGTGGGTTACTCAATATACACAGTCCCTTTTCAATTTTATCAGCATATTGAAACCCCTGAAAATTTGTAAAACAATAATCAATATAATAAATAATAAACGAAATTGATATTAAACCACCAATAATTTGTGTTACCAGTTTTTGAAACCATTGAGAATTTTTTTTTGTTTCTGTTCTTCAAGAGCAGCTGCTGCAATTTTGGGAAGTTGTTACTTGATATGATTATCTTATAACCTAAAAATAAAATAAGTTTAAATACTGTAACATAAATTATAGAATAAGTGATAGAAGCACTCACATGACAAATGATGTCATTTCTTCAAAGTTGAGAAGAACATATGTATGAGCTCTGTGATGTTCATCATCTGAAAGCCATCGTTCATGAACTCCACCGAAACCAAGATTTGGATAATTAAAAAATATTAATTGATGGTAAATTTCATCATTAACACTCCCCTCATTTCATCCCATGTGATTGTGTTTTGAGGGACATTGAGATTCAAAATAATGAGAGTAGAAAAAAGTAATTTCCTCTTGCAAAGAAGCTTCAACAATTGATCCTTCAACTAATTCTTTGTTATGTACTTTTTTCTTCAATTTTTGGATGCATCTCTCGAATGGGTGCATCCATCAAAACTATACTAGACCTCCGCATTTACCTTCATGTGGAAAATGTAATATCAAATGTTCTATTGAGTTAAAGAAATCCGGCGGAAATATTTTTTCCAGTTTACATATAATTACAGCAACATCTTCTTCCTGTTTTCTTAGCGCATCGTAGTCTATTGTCGTTGCACAAATGTCTCAAAAAATATATGATATGTCTATTATCGAATCCCAAATCATAAAATTCAACAATCCTCTGAATCCAATTGGCATCAGTCTTTCCATTATAACATGACAATCATGACTTTTTAATCCAGTAATATAACCATTCGTAACACATCTGCCCAAATTGGAAGCATAGCCATGTGGAAGTCTCAAATCTGCAATACACTAAAAAAAATAATATGAGACTCTCTTTGGACAGTGTATAAGCTTTTTTGGGCTTCATCATCCTCTGTGATTTGAAATTTTCAAATAGTTCAAGTTTTGGTCGCCTGCAGATTTGGGCAAGATCTAATCGTGCCTTTACAGTATCTTTGGTCTTACCTGGTGTATCCAAAACTGTATGAAATAAATTATCAAAATAGTTCTTCTCAATATGCATATCATCCAACATGTGGCGGACCAAAAAATCATACCAATATGGATGATCCCAAAAAATGATCCGTTTTATCCAATTATGTTCTTTCCCAAAGCCATGAATTTTTTCGTTGGATTACTGTTGGACCAAATGTTATGGAAGGTAATGAAAATACAACTGATTTTAACTTTGTACCAAAGATCATATTTGGAGGTTCATCCCTTTCAATTGTACCTTTTCTAAAATTATATTTTTTCTTCTGAAAAGGATGATCGGTTGGAAAAAATCTATGATGATAATCAAAATAGCAAGGTTTTTTTCAATTCACGAGCATAAAGGCCTTGTTGTCTTTAATACAGTAAGGGCATGATTTCGGACCATGTATACTCCAACCAGATAACATGCCATATGCTGGAAAGTCACTAATCATCCATATAAATGCAGCTTTTAATATGAAATTTTGTTTCACAGAAAAATTATATGTATTAACACCATCACTCCACAATGAATTTAACTCATCAATCAATGGTTTCAAATAAACATCAATATTTTTTTCCGGATGTCCTGGGATTAATGGAGTCAAAAAGATATATGGCTTCTTTGTCAACATCCATGAAGGAAAATTTTAAGGAGTTATAAAGATAGGCCAACATGAATACTGACTACCATAAGAACCAAACAAATAGAAACCATCAGTAGAAATACCCAATCACACATTTTGGGATTTTATAGGAAAAGACGGATGGTGACGATCAAAATGTTTCCATGAATCACCATCAGATGGATGATTCAAGATTCTATCAGTTGAAATAATGGTTTTGTGCTATGAAAAAATTGACTCTGTATTCTGAGACATAAATAAACGCTACAACCTAGGTGTAAGGGGGAAATATCACAACTGTTTTACTGGAATCGATCTAGACTTCCCTGATTGAGCTTATTTATACCTCGATTGTCCACATGTGCGACAACTATCCAATGACTCATTTTTCCAGAATACAGGATGCAATCATTTGGACATGCATGAATCTTCCGATAACTAAGGCCCAGATTACGAACCAGCCTCTTACTGTCATAGTAATTTGCTTGCAACACATTTCCTTCAGGTAACAGTGTTTTAACTAAAGAAAATATCTGATCAAAACAATTGTTTTAAATTGCATTATCTGATTTAATATCTAAAAATTTTGCAACCGCTTCTAATTTGATTATCTTGCAACCAGGATATAATGCATCCTCAACATACCTCAACAACTCATAAAATTCAGATGGTGCCAACTCAGGAGTTGAATCAATATCATCATGAGTTTCAGTTTATTGCACAAATGCACCTGCAACATAATGTACTAAATTTTGAAACCGTGATGGATCTAGAATCAAGTTATTCGGATCTTTTCTGGAACTTCATTCACCATGTTGATACCAAAAAACATAATCTGGTTGAAAACCAAACATAAGAGATGCCCCCAACTTTGTCAATTGTGTCAAATGTTCTCAGAGAACATTTTTTACAAGGACACTTAATTGTGCCTTCTGAAAAATATTTTGGTTTGGATGATGCAAATACTAAGAAAGCTTCAACACCCTCAATATATACAGGATTTAAACCAGAACCACTTGGATTTCTGAGTTGATTTATCGAAGCACGATCATCTAATAATGACTGATATTGACTTCTCTGTTCTATATTTTTCTACATAAAATATAAAATCATAACTATTTTTGAATAATTTGAAATTATAAAAACACTATCTAAAAAAAGAAAATATATAATTACAACTAATTCTTAATAATTATCATTAATTAAGGGAAACACAATTTCCAGTGGATTAATGGTTACTCTTTTGTCCGACGTCTCATTTACATGCATCTTTCTCACACTGAAATCACAATGAAGAATCTAGTACGAGGTACGCATATTCATTCTTGTATGCACAAGAACGAATATGTGAAACTCTGACCAGATTCTTCATTGTGATTTCAGTGTCAGAAACATGCAAGTAAATGAGCCGTCGGACAAATGATCCCCCTTTTCGTCGATGAATCATCTTCTTCCAACTGTCACCGCCTGAAAACATTATAAAAAATATGATTCTACGAATGCATATGTAATCTCATGCATGCAATATTGAATATTTCTACATAGAAGCACATTTTTCATATTGTTTTGAGTTAGTGAGAGTTGAAAGGAGAAATGTCATTAAACAAAAGGAGTGTCATCAATCCAGTAGAAATTGTGCCAAGTTCTTAAAATTTATTAAAATTTATTAAAATTTCTTCCTAACTATTCTTAAGTGTTCTTAACTAATTATTACTAATTATTACTATAAATTCCTTTTTATTCCTATATATTGCTAATTATTACAATTTATTACTAATTATTACTAATTATAACAAATTATTACAAATTATTACAATTTATTACTAATTATTAGAATTTATTACTAATTATTACTAATTATTACAATTTATTACTAATTTTGAAATACTTATCAATACTTAGTAAAATGAAAACTGCTTGAATAATGAAAGGAAATTTGGTAATCATCATTGTAGAGATGATTACAAATTTTCCCTTCATTATCCACACATATTTCGTTTACTAATTATTACTAATAAAAAAATTATATTATCAATATTTATGGAAAAACAATATTAATATGATTAAAATAATAAAAAATTTATAAAATATTAAAATTATCAATATTCACAACAGGCTTTGCCCTATTCTTAACATGTTCAAATCTCAAAGGGTTTCCAATTTTCAGGTCATGCACAATAAAAAGTTTTTTGCAGGCATATCCAATATAAACTCTATAATAGTCCTTGCATGGTTGATCACCTCACAAGTAGTATTGCAATAGGACAACCAATGTAATGTCATTATCGTCTCTAAGAATCATCTCACTCCCTTTACATAGATCATTCTTCCTTAAAAATTTGAGGGGAAATCAGTATCATTCCCTTAAATTTTCAAGGAAGAATGGTCTATGTAAAGGGTCGTGTGAGACAATTCTTCTAGATGAGAAGGGAATGACTTGGGTTTTCCTATTGCAACGCTACTTTCAAGGTGATCAATCAAGCAAGGAAAATTATTGAGTTTACATTGGACATGGCCGACACAAAATTTTTATTGCACATGACCTGACAATTGGCGACCGTTTGAGATTTAAACATGTTAAGAATAGAGCAAAGCCTGTGTAAATATTGATAATTTTACCATTTTATAAATTTTTTATTAATTTAATAATATTAATATTGTTTTTCCATAAATATTTATAATAATTTTTTTATTACAAATTATTACAAATTACAGCAAATTAGTACAAATTAGTACAAATTATTACAAATTATTACAAATTATTACAAATTATTAAAAGTTGTTACAAATTGTAACAAATTATTATAAATTATTAAAAATTATTACTAATTATTACTAATTATTACAAATTATTACTAGTTATTACTAATTATTACTAATTATTACTAATTATTACTAATTATTACTAATTATTACTAATTATTTCTAATTATGACTAATTATTACTATTTATTACTAATAATTACTATTTATTACCGATTATTACTAATTATTACCAATTATTACTAATTATTACCAATTATTATTAATTATTACTAATTATTGCAATTTATTCCTAATTATTGCAATTTATTCCTAATTATTACAATTTATTCCTAATTATTGCAATTATTACTAATTATTGCAATTATTACTAATTATTCCAATTTATTCCCAATTATTCCAATTTATTCCCAATTATTCCAATTAATTCTTAATTATTGCAATTTATTCCTAATTATTTCAATTTATTCATAATTATTGCAATTTATTCCTAATTGTTGCAATTTATTCGTAATTATTGCAATTTATTCCTAATTATTGTAATTTATTCCTAATTATTGCAATTTATTCCAAATTATTTCAATTTATTTCTTGTTATTTCAATTTATTCTTAATTATTTCAATTTATTCCTAATTATTTCAATTTATTCCTAATTATTTCATTTTATTCCTAATTATTTCAATTTATTCCTAATTATTTCAATTTATTCCTAATTATTCCAATTTATTCCTAATTATTTCAATTTATTCCTAATTATTACAATTTATTTCTAATTATTACAATTTATTCCTAATTATTTCAATTTATTCCCAATTATTTCAATTTATTACTAATTATTTCAATTTATTCCTAATTATTTCAATTTATTCCTAATTATTTCAAGTTATTCCTAATTATTTCAATTTATTCCTAATTATATCTAATTATTACTAATTATTTTAATTTATTAGTAATTATTTCAATTTATTACTAATTATTTCATTTTATTACTGATTATATCTAATTATTACTAATTGTATCTAATTATTACTAATTATATCTAATTATAACTAATTATATCTAATTATTACAAATATATCTAATTATTACTAATTATATCTAACTATTACTCATTATATCTAACTATTACTAATTATATCTAATTATTACTAATTATATCTAACTATTACAAATTATATCTAATTATTACTAATTATATATAATTATTACTAATTATATCTAATTATTACTAACTGCCCCAAATTAAATCTAATAATGAATAAATTCCACTAATTACCTATAATAATATCTAAATATTACAAATTAACACTAATTATTTATAATTATTACTAACAATATCAATTTCTTACTAAAAATAAATATAAATAAAAAAAATTTAAATCTAATTTAGTTACAACTAATAAACAACAATTAAAATTAATAAAAAAAATAAAAAAAAATATAAATACCTTAAACTTTGATATTCTGAAGGTGTTGAGGCCTTCCAATTGCTCTCGTATAAAAAATTTTAACTAAAAAATATTTTTTCCTTAAAACTAGAGAACCAAGAGAAAAGGAGAGGAAGATCAGAGTGATTTGAAAAAAAATGAATGAGGGTATATATAGGTTAGATTAGTTGCAACGGGTATCCCGTTGCAAATAGTGGTATTAGTGATGTGGCCCGTCGCAAATACCCTCACCCGCATTAATTACAGTTAGCGGTTAAAAGGGTATTTGCGACTGGACCCATTGCAAATACCACCTGCCGACATACGATTTGTGACGGGCGGTTATGTCCATTGCAAACAGTATTTACTGCTGTCGGGCTTTTGCGACGGGGCCCATCGCAAATACCCTTGCCCACATTAATTACAGTCAGCGGTTAAAAGTGTATTTGCGACAGGGATGCGTCCCCGTCGCAAATACCCTTCCCGTGTTTTGGCGTGCAAACCGCACCAAACCTATTGCGACGGGTTGCCTATTTCCGCCGCAATTAACCTACTATTTTCGACAGGAAAAGACTCCCGTCACAAATACTTAGTTCGTCAGACCTTTTGTGACGGTATATTTTCCCGTCGCAATTGACCCGTTGCAAAAAACCACTTTTCCCATAGTGAATTAAAATTAATTATAATGATTAAGTGTAAATTAAACTTAATAAGGGACTAAACCATAACCATAAGTCCCAAAAAGACCAATACACCTGTCCAAAATCCATTTGATGGAAATATTTGTACCATATCCTCCATTTTATTGAATTTGTTCCATTATTTTCTACTTTAAATAAAATCATGGGTTTGGTTCCTTTCTTATAAAATATAACAAGAGTGTCACCCCTCCTCCATTATTAAAGGCCTCCTCTCCTTCCACTTCATCACACCTCTAAAGCCACTTTATCTCGACCAAACTCAATCAAAATAGGTCTCTGACATCCCTGACTTCTACTTTGAATCCTCCTTTGGGAAAAAATCCTTCCAAGGAATCCATTTAGTCCAAACTAAAAGGATTTACCCAATTAAGCGGTAACACCCTCCCAAAAAACTCCTTTCTTTTGTTTTCTTTCAAAAATACATCCAATATTATTATTACATTATTTTATAAAAAAATATCCTCAATATACTAGGATGTTTTTATTCTATGTATTTGACATACACTTACACATAATTTCATCTAATGGGTAACGAACATACTATTTACGGGTACGGTGGACTATTGCCTCACTAAATGAAGATTGTTCATTTTTCCTTTACCGTCTATCATGGAGGAAATTACAATGGAAAATCTATTTATATATGTTATATATAATATTTATTATTTCTTTAAGCTTCTGTTATTATTTTTCAACACATATCTATATACTTTACATTTGTTTTCAATACGATAATTGTTTTGTGGATGTGTGGACTACCACCCCCTCAAAGTGATGTGATTCATTAATAGACTACATGGAATGTATTAATAATGGGTTTAGTGAATATATATGATATATATGATTTGATAAATCTAATTTAAAAATGATATATATATATATATATATTTGTGGGCCTTTTAATTTCTTTTTTCAACACGACAATTAAACAGATATAGCGTTCATGCATACGTACAACTTACCGTCTAAATAAATGCTGTATTTTGTTCAATAATTTTATATTATATGGACTATTATAATAAAAATATACATTATGTACATGATATTTATATCATGGGTTACTTTCTTTTATCATGATATTATCGTAAGGACCAATACTATAACAAATTAAGAGACATGCGAAGAACAAAGAGAATATTATCTGAATTGAAACCTTAACATTGGATTGGTAAAAATATTGTAATATAAGGCCACAATAAAACCATATATAGTTTTAGATATAAGAATATGGTTCTGTAGAATATATATAACAAATTTATATTTATTAAACAGGTGTTTTGAATGAGTACAATGAGAGTCAAGACACAAGGTAAGAGAATTCCATCTCACTCTTTATTTCTATGAGATACATGCCTGATTCACCACTCACTTCTTTTATGTGGTGTATATACTACCAATTAATGTATTATATGCGTATTATAAATAAATCTATGGGTTTTTACAAAACCATTTATGATATTTCAATCACGGGGCTTATGTTTCACATGTTACTAAATCGATAAATTAATTTTGTCTCAATTTTCATTCTTTGCGACAAATGCCATGTTATACACCTACATTTATATACAATGTGTATAAAATACCTTTGAAATGTTATAAATCGAATCTAATTCTTCTCAAGATATTTTAAATCTCCATGTAATTTCATTTTCTTGTATGGGGAGTATGATTCAAAGATTCTAAGTGGTTTGAGTTTATTGAAACAACTTCACCATTTATTGAGATTGTTTATGATCACGTTTTCATTTGTTAAATATTATGATCCACCGTTCATGATCACTCATAAATTATATTCACATATGGTAAGCATTTATTTATTCTTTGATTAGTACCATTTTTTTTCTACTTTTTGGTACTTAATATAGGTAAAAAATGTTTTTCAGAAAATATGACCTTACCTATCTCTTCAGTCAGAAATATTTGATTCCTTCAAAACTATGTTTTCTAAAAAGTGTTCCAAGAATATTATAATATTCTTCCATGAACTTTAAAAATAATTTACCCTTGTTTTACCTTATAAACAAATAGGTATTTTAAAAATGGAATATTCTTGTCATTTTATGATCGAGACATATTTCTGAACTTTTTAACGTGCAAAAGGAATATTCTTTTTACCTCGTATGACATGTATAGATTTAACTGACATCATTTCTTTGAATCATCCTTTTCATGTTTAAAAGGTTAGTTTTTAAGGAATTTTATTAAAAAAATCCTTTCAATTAAATGGTTTATAAATCATCTTTAATATTTTGTGAAAGTTTTCAAAGTATCTTTCATGGGAATTGGTCTTAAAAAAGGTTTTCAAGCATCTAATAAAATATTTCATGGGAAAATATATTTCCAAATGTTTTCAAGACCCTCTAAAATTTTTCAAGTTAAAAAGGATTTCAAAATGATTTCAATTATTTATTTAAAAGTTTTCAAGTTTATTTTGATTAAAATGGTTTTTAAAGAGTTTTATGTTTTAACAATCACTATTCAAAGAATAAAGAATATTTTCCTCTGGAAATGTTTTTAAAAGGTATTTAAAAATTATTTTCCATCTATGATAACATCTGTTGGTGGTAATCATGACATGTTAAGGAAATTATTCAATTTTTCCATTCATATTGTTTCTTTGAATGGATTATGTTTTGATGGAATGTAGTTTATAAAACATGTTTCTCTTTCAAAGGTTATATGCTTTTGAAACCTGATTCTTTTTAGGGGTTATGTTTATTATGAAATGATTACGAAATTATCTTAATTTCTATAGGTTATCATATTATTACATGTTTATAACACCCTTTTCATTTCATGGGTTATGATATGATTATTTATGATATTATGGCACATATATGTATGATTTCATTAAGATATGGGTGGGACCTATATCTCGCTCCAATGCATTGGGTAATGATTTATATATTTTAAGATATAAATATATAAAATGGTAAATGAACTTGGTTCAATATTACAGGTTTAGAACAGGGAGTGAACTCAGTTCAATAATACAGGACTAGAGCGTGGTGTGAACCCAGTTCAATAAAAGACTTTTTCCACTAAGATGAACATAACAGTGATGCCTTGACTACTATGAAAATAATATTATATTCTTATGTGTTTTCAATAATTCCATTTTTTATTCCTATTTTACAGTTTCATGGATTTTTTTCTTTATTTTATTATGATTCATGACCTTCTAATATTTATTCCATGATTATTTTTTATGATCTTTGATATGAGTGGTATAATATTCTATTTTCATGATCACATTCTCATACCCCTATTCTCACATTTATTCTTACATGTCTCCCTTATTTACCATTATTGAACATCTATGCTCACCCATTTTTATGTTTCCTTCCCAAGGTTATGAAGATATGTATTATGTTTCATGTGTCTAAGAAGGGTGCTAGTAAACAAGAACCTATTAGGAGATGATGTAGCTCTTTTATGTACCTGTGTTCATGTTTCAAGTATCAAAAGGAACTAAAATAATACGATCATCAAGCATATATTTTTGTAATGTACTGAATATCCATCTAAAATGATGTAATATCCATGCATGTTAATCCCGAGTCAGTATAGTTGGTATTAGAGGCAGGTTTAGTTAACCTTTGGAAAGTAGGATCAAAAAACCTTTGTGAGAACTCCAAGGACATGTCAAAGGACAAGAAAAATCATAAGAAAATTACTTGGAATTTTAGTCAAGGGTAGAATGAGTAGTTTTCTAGAAATATATCCTTTTCAAGATACTATAAGCGGATGTATATCTATCAAATATGTACCTAGGAGTAACAACTACGACAAGATATTCTAGGCTTCATACGAGGTAATGTGGTACATGACAATGGGCCTGGCTACACACCAGATTTGACACTTCTGGGGGATATGCTTTGGAGATTCCCAAACACTTCCCAAACCATTATGAATTATTTAAATAGAAGAACTATAACGACCCACACTTTACACACATTGTTATTGCTTCAAAATTGAATCACACTTATTACAACATATAACAAAACCATGAAAGGACCATATAGGTATAGTGTCTTTAGAAACTAGGAAACATAAACAACTGGTTCATAAAGAATCTACATTGTCTCACATTTATTTCATCATATATAGAGTCCCTTTTGGCATATCCTACTTAATAACCTTCTTCCTGACCTGGGGAAAGAAAACATACAAATGGGTGATCTCAAATGATCAGTAAGGGTAAACCAAAGAAATATCAATCACATCATATTCATAAGAACATAACATTTTGGAAATCTTAACCTGTAAAAGAGATCATAATTTCATAACATGGGATAAATCATAGTAATGAATTGTAATCCCAATAATCATAACATAAAACATGAAACTTTTTTTCATACACACATAATCATAGATAATCATTTATTAGTAGTCAAGACTCATTGCCAAGACTATCTTAGTGGACAAAGTCCATTTCTGAACCGAGTTCTCTCCTCGTTTCAGTCTTGTTTCACTGAACCGGATTAACCTGCCGTTCTAGCCATGTCTATCTCATGAGATATAAATCTTTACCCAATGAATTTAAGGGAGATATAGGTCCCACCCATCTCATAATGAAACCATTCTTATGTTTGACACACAATCATAAATCATACATTATAACATAACCCATGTAATAAAAATGGTATTCTTAAACATCATGCCATCATAACACAATCCACATAAGATAAAAGAACATAATAAATTATATTCCATCATAACATAATCAAATAAATGTAAAAATAAGGATAGAAACAGAACCCTATATTATCTTATATGGAAAATAATTTTGACAAAACACTTGAACTCCATTCTTGAGGAAAATATCCTTTCTACTTAAAAAACATTTTCCTCTCTTAACATGTCATATAATTTTAAACAAAAAGAATTTTATTAAAAATAAACATGAAAACTTGTAAAGGAAGATTCATGTAAATAATGTTCTAAAAATCCATTTATTCCGTATAAGTTAAAAAAACATTCTTCTCGTACTTTGGACGAAAAAGTCAAAAAGTACCTCGTACGAAAAACGACAAAAGATTCCTTTCATATCTTTTACTAAAAACCAACCAAAGGGTAAAATTGGATTTAAAAAATTGTAGGAGGATGGAAATAATATTACATATTGAGGAAACATGGATTTGGATAATAAATATTCCCTAGTAAACTCTAAAGTATAAACAATCTCGGATAAAAATGAGATTGTGAGATTTTCCCTTACCTTAGGTTCGATTTACTTCATAAGTGTCCGAACTTCCTGTATAATGATTTAAATAATGTCATTGAATTATTATAGAATCATACTCATTGTTATGATATCATATATTTTCATATTCTTAGCTTCTTATTAGTAATATTTCATTGCTACTTGTTATTCGTGTGTTTATTACTTTTTGTTCTTATGTGTGTTTTGTCGAATAAATTTTTATTCTTATTTTTTAGGTTACAGATACCTCATTTATAGAATGGTATTAGTGTAATATATATCATATTTATTCATTCAATTCATTTATATAATCATTATGCAATGAAGATCATGTAGAACGAGTCGCGTCACATCATGGAGACGGTATTCCGTACGTACGCACGAGTGATGATATCGTTCCCATGATCGTGGAATTGTATTGGAGTGTATGTATACTATTTTAGAATCAATATAACTTTACAATAATCATATGTAGTTATTCTCTACACCATTATACCCATCCAATTAAGGTGGTGGTGGAAAACAGATTACACCACGACGTGGAGACGGTATTCCGTACGTACGCACGCGCGGTGATTTCATTTCCCGTAGGATGGATAGAAGATGAAATAGGGTTGTTTCATATTTATAATAACATATCAGTATATGAGTTATACTGATGTTATTACTTAATAATGATACAACTAAATAAGATGAAGTATAATAAGAAATAAAGTTGAAAGAATCGGTAACAGACATTACCTCTTCTTTGAAGCGCCTCTTCTTAACCTCCTCTTTGGGCACTAAAGATGGCCTTTGAAGAAGACCAGAACAACTAGGATGTTTCTATGGAAGTGGATAAGAGAAATTGGAATTGTGTTTCCAAGAATGAAGGCTCAAAGTGGTGTGAGGAAGAGAGGGAGGAGGTGCCCTTTTATAAGGGATGAGAGGGGCACCTTAGGAAAACTTAAAATATTATTTTATTATAAAGTCATATTCAGTTTTTAATAGCTCCAAATTGATTTATTTCGAAGCTGAGGTGGAGATGGGTCGAAATAATGTCATCCAATAGAATTTAGACAAGTTTAGGTTTCTATTTTAACCTTATCATTTATATTTAACTTTAAGTCAAATAATTTTACGTTTAACGTTTCTTCTTGTTTTCATACACTATAAGGTTAATATACTTACTATAAGAAGAAAAACGAAACCCAAGTTTTTTATTATTAATATATATAACCTTATATAAGTCATTTTTCATAACCTTATATTTTAGGAATAAAATAACAATTAATAATATAATATTTTTTTAAAAAACTATTTTATGTCAATTTTGACGCTATTTGGTAATTGATTTTTGTGAAAATAATAACAGAATTATTAATTCTAAAAAAGTTAATTTAATAACTAATAACATGTCATATTAACCCATAAAATTAGTGTAATTCATTAAAAGTCTCAAATTACATTTATTTGGGTATTTATAACTTCAATTATGTCAATATTTCATTAATAAGATAATTACTTCATCATCATTGTGTCATAAATAAATTATATTATTTAAGGTCTAAAAATTATAAATAAAATACCATTATGTAGGAAATCTTTTTATCTTTCTAATGAATATTTATAGTCGAATTTATCTTATTTATAACCCTATATTAAAAATGTTTTATTTATTAAAATTTGATTTTAACTATTTTAACTATTTTAACTATTATTTAAATAAAATAATATTAAATGTCCTAATCTAATACAAGTGGGCCTAAATGGTCATATTTTATTCCTAAGGTTGTTTTTGGTCGAATTAAACTTATACAATAGAATTAGGATATGTTTTAGTGTAATAATAATATCATTTTTACCCTTAATTACCCTATTTACTTTTAACCGTGGTAAAAAAAGTAAAAAGTTACTATTCACCAAAAATTATTTTCATCTTATTGAACCACATTTTAGCCCTTTATATTAACTGTGTCTCTTGGATTTTTTAAATTCCACTCACAGAAGTGGTAAAATTATGTTTTATGTGAATTTACAAATTCTCCTAGGAGGTGGGTAAAAGACGATGAAAAGGTCAATAAAACTTTTATATATCTAAAATTATTATAAAATGACTACAATGAATTACTTTAAACTTATATATGTATTATGTATCAATTTTCACATAAAATAAATTTAAATTAAATAAATAATTATTTAAATAAAAAGTCGGTTTTTAAATAGTAACCCAGTGTTTTCACTATTCATAAAAAAATTGAAAGTTTTTAGAAAAATACCAAAATTTTACCCTAGGATACTTTTGATATTCCAAATCCAAAAATGAAGTCCATTTTGAAAGATAAAATTTACAAAATTTCTAAAATTGGGTATTACTATTCATAACAGTTAGCTTTAATAATATTTTAATAGCATAGAGTTGTTTAGTGAAACTCTATATTGCATGCAACACAAGCTATCGAGGAAGGCCGCAGTTGCATGTAAAGCAAGCCAAGCTTGTGTTGTGTGTAGTAAAATATTCCTTTTATGATTTATATAACATAAAAACAAAACATTTTCTCATAAAAATCTCATGTGTTACAAGAAGACTATGAATAAACTAGGATAAACCTAAGGTTTTATAACTTCGATGTCCTATAAGTGAATTTTCATGATTATGGTGTTCCTTACTATGGTAATAATTTTTTACTTCATGATTTCTAGATTTATCCAATTAAGGGAATTAGAAGGACTATGATTGACATTGAATGTTATAGAAAATATAGTGATGTGAAGTCAAATGTGATAACCACTGGATTGAAGGATGTTTTGATCATGCCAAATTAGTTTTCAAGGAACATGATCAACAATGTCCACCTTAACCAACTCTCAAAATCACCAAAGAAGTTAAGTAAGAAATTTTCTGAGAGTTTAGATAATAGTGACCATGGATAAAAGAATATTTAGTTTAATTTTTATAATGAATGTATAAACAATCACTTGAGTGAATGTATTATTTAAACAAGAAAGTGTTTTGACTATGGAAAAGAAGGACACAAAGCAAGTAACTACAATGGAAAAATGAAGTGTTTGACAAAATAAATGGATGGGAATATTGTCCCCCTAATCAATCATCAAAGTTTAAATTCTTTAAGTGTGGAATGAATGGTTATTATGGAAATCAATTTCCTATGTGAAATTATTAAAAAGAGCCTCATCAAGGTGGTATGAGTAGTGGTCATAATTTTTTGATAATGACACTATAGAGGAAAAGTGAAAGGAAATAGGTATTTTTTTCAGGATGATGTTTCCATCTCATAACTTATGGGTGAAGTGGAATTATCAAAGTTTATATGTATTTGGATTAAATAATTATGTATTATGAATGGTGAAATATGCAAGTATTGTTTATTTTATGTTTTTTGCTAAGTATTTACAGGATTATGTTGAATGATTTTAATGGACTCAAAAATATTTTGACTAAGTGAATATAATCAGTAATATGTTCATTACATTATGATAGTGTTATTTGGGTAAATATATTTTGGATAGTAATATGTAAATTGAAACGTATTTATTACCATGGAACTAATTAAAGAATTTATAATAAGTTTTTCATGCTATCAAGTATACATTTTTTTTATTTATGGAATATACCTAGTAAACATTGGTATAAAAAAGCATGTATGTTTTCCAAATGTCATTATGGTAATTCATGTAATTACCATGGTTCAAGAGAATATATAATAAGGGTATTCAAATATTGTAATGTGAAAACCAAGAGATACATTTTGATATATGTGAGATCAATGTTAAGATGATTTTGTGATTTTATTTATAATGTTTTGGATTTTCATCATTCAGAAGGGTTATAAGGTTAACCATTTATAGGATGTTTAAGTTAATCTTCAGATGAAGTTAGTGAGATTAATGTATTATCTCACCATATTAGGATTCATGAATATTGGATAACCAACTCTAATGTTTTTTTGATGATGGTAATTGAAGAGATATGGGATGACTTATGATGGATCTCATGATCAGTTATTGCTTTTGGAATTAAAAATTCAACCTCTTTTTTGGAGAAATAGGTGAATTTGATCACATGAAAACAAAGGGTGAGATTCTCTATAAGTCATGAGAGTATATATTTTCATGAAAATTATTCTTCTTATGGAAAAAGTCTATAAATACAATGTTATCCTAGTTCCTTTGTTTTTTGATGGATCAGATGGTCCTTTAGGTCATCATAGATTTATGGATTTGTGATTGTTAACTTTTGATTACCATTATTCTATATCACTCTCAATTAGAAAATGATGGTTATATATAACTTCCATGTCCATGTTTTAACTTCCCACCTACGTTCTCTTTTGTAGGAAGCTAGTTATGAGTTACTTTTAGTAACCGTTATAGTTCTAACCATCTTTTTTTAAAGGTAGTTTAAGAATTAATTTTTATGATGTGGGTTTATATGAAAGGAACTCTCAAGAATTAAATATTTGATAATATAGATAAATTTCATGTGTGGAATTAATTTTAAGTGGGGTAGAATGTAACACCCTGAGATTTTGTGAAATATATATTTTGAATTAATTTAATCTTTTGGATATTTTTTATTCCACACAACACTGAAAAGAATTATTTTATATATATTAAACCACTAAGTTTGGCTTGCATTATATGGAATTCCATGTTAATTTTTCCCTGCATGCAATATAATAGTTATATTACTATATATGGAACACTGAGGTAAGCTTACATTTTACACAAGACTAACTTTCCTTAATGGATTGCGTAACACACAAGACCGAGTGTTATCGAAAAATAAAATATTATTAAAAAACATAATAATATATAAACTAAACGTAAAATTATATTTTATTAATATTATTAACTTAATTTTTTAAATATATGGTTTTCAAAAATGTAAAATGAATTAATTATTTATAAATTATTTATAAATGAATAGAATAACCAATTGAATATAAAGTGATTATTTTTATTGAAAAATATTATTATGCTCACAAAGTTGTTTTAATCCTAATAAATTAAATTAAAAAAATTAGTATGTAATTTTAATTTAATATATATATTACATATTCGATTAAATATTATTTACATTCATCCAATATATTTCATATACATAAGATAAAAACCAACCCAATTTTATAATTAAAAAATTATATTTTTATAAAGGTAGTTTTAAAGCCTTTTAAAGGTGAACCCATTTTAAATCCAATTTTTGGAACTCTTATATAATTAAAATGTCAAAATAAACTTCATATTTTAAATTTAAACATAAAAATTAAGATAGGACAAATTTTTGGTATTTTTCTATAAGGTTTATTTTTTTAATGAATTGTTAAAAATATTGGATTTTAATTCAAGAATACTTTTTCATCTAATTTATTTATATGGTTAAATTATATTTTAAATTTATTTAATGGATTAATTAGATAATATTCTTACCAATTAATCCAACTTAGGTCATTATAATGAATTTTACTTTTAAATTGAATATAAAAAATAGATAACTTTTAAATGATTTCATTTTGAAAAACCGCATTGTCAACCTGACTATAAGGTTGAATTTAAATTAATTTATGCCGCTTCTGTGCTTGGAATTTGGAAAAATGGATTCCATATTTGGAATCATTATAATTTCTAATATCTAATAATGACATCTTAGTTTTGACCGAAATTATTAGTGAAGTAATTAAAATTAATTAGAATGATTAAGGTTATATTAAGCTTAATAAGGGATGAAACCATAACCATAAGGTCCAAAACAACCTATAAAAATGTAAATAAAATACCTAGGAATATTTATACCCTATACTCCCTTTTATGTAATTTTCCTATTATTGATCCACTTTCAATAAACAAATGTGGGCGAGGTTCCCTTCTAAAATATTATAAGAGTGTCTCTCCTCTTCCATTATAAAAGGCCTCATCTACTTCCAAAATATCACACCACTAAATCCTCTTTGGTTTGAAAATATTCTACCAAAATAGCCCCAAAAAATAACAAAATTTCTCCTTGAATCCTCATTAAGGATGAAATCATTCCAAGGAATCCCTTTGGTGCAAACCAAAAAGAGTTACCTGATTAAGAGGTAACACCCTCCCTCAAACTGTTTTCTTTTATTTTCTTTCTCCACTACCTCAAATATTGTTATTACATAATTATATAAAAAACTATTATAATAAATAAACTAGGATGTTTTTAACATAATTATTTATCTTACACTTACGCACACTACCTTCTAATGAGTAATAAACATATTGTTTACGTGTACGATGGACTACCACCTCACTAAACGATGATTGTTTAGTTTTTCTTTACTACCTCTCATGGTGTAAATCATGAAGTAAAATATGTTTATATATGATATATATAATATTTATTATGTCTTTAGTCTTCTTAATTATTTTACAACACATATATTTATACTTTCCATTTGGTGTTAATATGATAATTCTGTTTGATGAAGTGTTTATTACCGCCCCCTCAAAGTGATATGATTTATTCATACACTACATAGAATGTATTAAATATGTTGTTATTGAATATATATGATATAATAAATCAAATACAATAATTATATATATATATATATATATATATCTTTTACTTTCTTTGTTTCAACAAGACAATTAAATAGAAATAGAGTTCATGCGTACGTACGGCTTACCGTCTCCATGAATGGTGTATTCCATTTTATACTTCTATATTATATATATTATTATAATAAAACTATAAATTATTTAAATTATATTTATATAATGGTTTAGATTTTGGAATTATGTTATAATTATAAGGACAAATGATATAAAAAAATAAGAAACATACGAAGAACAAGGAGAATATTTTTCAAAGTGAAACCTTAACATAGGATGGATAACTAGTGGGTAATATAAGGTCATAATAAAACCATAAATTGTATTATATATAAGAATAAAGTTCATTTAAAATATGTATAATAAATTTATATTTATTTTACAAGTGGTTTTAATGAGTATGACTACAGTCAAGACACAAGGTAAGAGAATTTTATCGCACTATTTATTTCTATGACACACATGTGTTATTCACCGCTTATTTATTTTTTGTGGTGTATATATTGCACATGAATGTATTATATGCATATTATAATTAAATATATGGGTTTTACAGAACCATTTTATGATCTTTCTTCTGTGATGTTTAATTTTCAATAGTTACCAAATCGGTAAATTAATTTTATCTCTATTTTCATTCTTTGAGACACATGCCAGGTTATACATCTATATTTTTATACAAGGTATATAAAATTACATTAACAAGTTATAATATGAATATAATTATTATCATGAAATATTAAAACTCACTGTAATTTTCTTTTTCTACCGGGGGTGAATGATTCAACGTTTCCATATGGTAAGAGTTTTTTGAAACAATCTCACCATTTATCAATATTGTTTATGATCATGTTTTAATTAGTGAAATATTATGATCCTTCTTTCAAGAAAACTCATGAATTTTATTCACCTTTGGTTACTATTTATTTATTCATGTAGTAGTACATTTTCAAACTATTTCATACTTAAGATAACTAAGAAAAAGTTTTTAAGAAAATATGACATTACCACTCTCTTCAGTCGAGAATATGTGATTCCATCAAAACCATGTTTTCTAAAAAGGTTTCCAAGAGTATTATAATATTCTTCTAAAAAAATTAAAATACTTTTTTACACTTCATTTACCTTTCAAACAAAAAGTTTTTTTTAAAAATGAATCTTCTTTTTGTCTTCCATTGAGGAACATTTCTAAACATTGTACAATGGAAAAAGGAAAATTCTTTTTACCTCATACGACATGTATGAACTTACCCACTATAATTTATTTAAATATTCCTTTTCCTGTTTATAATATTAATTTTTAAGAATTTTTTTATTAAATTTAATTTTAAATATCTATTTTAGAAATCATTTTCAAGATTTATTTAAACATTCCAAACTATTTTTCAGGGAATATGGGTTTCAAAAATCTTTTCAAGCTTCTATTATAAGTTTCCTTAGAAGAAATGATTTCAAAAGGTTTTCAAGACACCATATAATTTTTCAAATTAAAATGGCTTTAAAAATATTTTCAATTCTTCCTTTATAATTTATTATGTTTACTTTCATGAAAATGGTTTTCAAAAGGTTTTACGTTTTAAGAATAATTAATCAAAGTAGAAATGATATTTTCCTAGAGAAAGTTTTTTTAAAATAACTTTAAAAATTATTTTCCAAATAATTTAACATCTATTGGTGTTACTCAAGGCATTATAGGGAAATTATTCAATGTTTCCATTCATTTTATTTATTTGAATGGATTATTTTTTGATGACATGATATTTATGAATCCCGATTCTCTTTCAAAGGTTATATTCATTGGAAAAAAGATTCTTTTCATGTGTTATTTTTATAATGAAATGATTATGAAAGATTTATTTTTTTATAGGTTATGATATGATTACATGTTTATGAAACCCATTTAATTTTATGGGTTATGATATGGTTATTTATAATCTTCTAGCACGTGTATATATGATTTCATAATGAGATGGGTGGGATATATATATCCCTAAAATTCGTCATGTAAATAATTTTATCTCATTAGATAGACATGGTTGGAATGAGAAATAGACATGGCTCAGTATTACAGGGCTGGAACATGGAGTGAACTTTGTACTGTAATACAGGTCAAGAATGGGGTATAGACCTAGTTCTCTAAAAGACTTTTTCCACTAAGATTTATTTGGTAGTGTTACTGTGAATACTGTGGAAATCATATTATATGATTATATATTTTCCATAATTCCATGTTTTATTCCTATGTTATTCTTTCATGGCTTTTGTTATTTATTTCATTATGATTCATATAGTGCCAATATTTATTCCATGATTCATATTTTTGATATTTGAAATGTAAGGTATGATCTTCTATTTTAGTGATCACATTATCATACCCATATGCTCACATTTATGTTTACATATCTACCTTGTTTACCCTTATTGAGCATCTGAGGTCACCATTTTTTATGATTCTTCTCGAGGTTATGAAGATATATATTATGATTGATGTCTCTAAGAAGGGTTCTAGTCAAGAAGAACCTAGTGGGAGATCTTGTAACACCATTATGTACCATTTTTTATGTTTCTAGGTTTCAAAAGGCACTAAACTAATATGGTCGTTAGGCATGTATTTTTTTAATTTACTAAATATTAATTTAAATTATGTAATATCCATGTTTGTTAGTCCTAGGTTGCTATAATATTGGACTGAAGGGTATATATAATAATAGAATAATTAGGAAAATATTGTTTATTCATGTATATATAATGAATTATTTTGTGTCCAATTAATTATAAATGAAAATGAAAACTACTTGAAAATAAAGGAAAACTATTTTTAAAAAAATAATTTTATAAAAAAATGGGTTCTACCTCAATAAAATAAACAAAAAAAATTTGGTGGAATTATTTTAATGAAATTTATCCAGTATATATTCAATTAACTATTTAACATCCATCTTATGTATTTTATAGACAAGATATATAAACAAATCAAATTTTATGCTTAAACGAAATATTTTTCTAAAAGAATTTTTATATCCTTTTTTATAGAACACTTATTTTAAAAATAAATTCTTAATATATTTACTATATTTATGTTTCAAAATAAAATCCATTTTTAAATAATAATATGAAAATTATTTTAAGCTTAATTTTTGGATTTTTTCTGAAAAGAATCATTTTTTGATTGAAATTGATTAATATTGAATTTCAATTGGAAACATCCTTTTTATTTAATTTATTTATCAAGTAAAAATATGTTTTAAATTGTTTAAAATACTCATAATATAAATTATAAATAAATTAATACAATTTAGGGAATTTTAAACAATTTTATATTAAATTTTCATATAAAAACTTTCTAAACTTTTGAACATTTTCTTTTTAAAAACCCTAATTCTTGTTGCATATGCAGGATTATTTTAAATTAAAAATTTCCACTTATTCAAATGGAATTTTTGGAAAATGGAAAAAATATTTGGAATCATCAAAATTTATTATATCTAATATTTTTAATGTAATTTTTGACCAAAATGAATAGTGAATGTTGTAAAACTTATTCACTATAGTTAAGGTAGAAACGAGCTTACTAGTGTTCAAAATAAAAGGATAAGGTAAAAATAAACTAAAAGCATGTCTAAAAACTATTCTATTTCCATATTTAGACCATTAAACCTATAAGGTTTGATAATGGTCCATTTGTGACATGTGTGACATATATAAAATGTTGTAAACTCAATTCTTTTCAAAAACACCAGTGTGTCCTCTCCCCTAGTTGTAAAGGCTACAATATCCTATAATCCTAACACCTTCAAAACAATTTTTTTTGAGAATAAATACCAAAATAAATTCCAAACACCCCTAATATCATAAAAGAATCCTTATTTTTGTGAATAATATATCATTGGAATTATTTTGGTGCAACCCTATGGGGGATACCATAAAAGAGGTAACATTCATCAATGAGAATTATTGTTTCGTTTCTTCCCCCACATGCTTAAATTATTATTATACCATTATGATATCATTAAATTAGTATCATACATATAATGAGATGTTTTTATGTTATGTTAATGACCAAAAACCATCTCTATTTCCATCAAATGGGTTATGAAATCATCATTCGTGTGTACGACAAACTACCGCCTTGTGAACCGATGTCATTTTCTTATCCATTACCAAATCCTGAGGTTAGATATAATAATGGATATATTGTTTATATGTATATATATTATATTTTTATGATTCTATAATTATTATGTCCCACATACCTTCATATTTTACATTATATGTGAATACGATAATGTCATTCGTGTGTACAGTGGACTACCTCCCCACGAAGTGATGTGATTCACACATGCTTTCAATGAAATGTAATAATAATGGGTTTAATAAAAATATGTGATATATATTAACTACAATTTATTATTTAATTATAGTATATATCACTTAATTTTATTTCATTCAATCTGATAAAAAAATCTAAATAGTGTTCATGATTACGTATATCCTATAATCTCTAGGAATGGTGTATTTCATTTATTATCACTAAATTTTATGAATTAATATAAATAAATAAATAACAAATATATATGATATTTATATCATATTTTTATTTATGTATATGATGAAACCATGACCAAATTAACAGGAATAAGAAATAACATGTTAAAACATATGTGGAAAACAAAGTAGTTGTTGCCTGAAACATGATCTTAAAAATGAATTATTAATGAATGAGTATTAGAGGTCCATAATAAAAGAAAAAATGGTATGATATATATTTTTATGGTTATTTAATTTTTTTTATAAAAATCTTATATTTATTATAGAGGAGGTTCAAATGTATAATAAGGAAGTCAAGACTTGAGGTAAGAGATTTCTGTCTCACTTTCTACTTCTGTGAGACACATATAATATTCACTACCTATTTATTTTATGTGGTTTATATAATACCTATGAATGAATATTATTATTCTTATCCTAAAAGATATTTGGGTTTATATATATATCTGATTATCTCTTTCATGGGGTTTATGACTCAAAAGTTAAAAAACTGGGAAGAGATTTTTTTCCCAATTTTCCTTCTTGGAGACATATGTTATGTTTGGAAACTATATAATTTTATGAGGTTTATATACATCCCATTTTATATGTAATATTATTAATTTATTTATCCTCATGATATTTTATGTTTTATTTAATGTTATTTCTTCATGGGGATTATGATTCAAAGTTACCTAAGTGGTAATAGTTTTATGTTAGAATATCATTATTTATCGAGATTGTTTATAATTATACTTACAATAATGAAATAATTTGTTATATATCTCAATCATGTCCTGGATTTTATTCTCCTCTGGTTATGTCATGATAATAAACTTTTCACTTTATATTCCTCTCCTTACGTACTATAGATTTAAAAAAGAAACTTTTTAAGAAAAATATTCTCTCGGTTGAAAACCCTTCTTCATCCAAAAAAATGCACTCTATTTTGTTTCCTTTTTTTTAAATTTATTTAAAATGATTTATTAATTTTTTTTACCCATTTTCAAATTTTTACTAAAATTGTTTAAAATAAATATTTACACTATTTAAAAAAACAAATCCCATTCGTAATTTACTGAAAATGATAAAGGAATATTTGTTTTCATGTGAAAAATATGAATGAAACATCCTATCATCATGACCATTATTTTTGAATATTAATTTGTAAATTTTCATGGTTATTTTCAAATAAATGTATCTTTAAAAGGTTTTATATTATAATTTTTTAAGAAGATAGAATATTTTCATCAAGAAAAGTTTTATTTTTTTTCAAATATATCTTTTTTGGGTTTATAATTTTATTTTCAAAGAAAATGATTTTGAACATATATTTTTTAAAAATTGATTTTCAAAGAAAGGATATTTTCCTTAATAAAGTTTCCTATCGGTATTTCAAAATCCTTCCCTATCTTAGATGAAACCCATCGATATAATTTACGATTTACCAGGGATATTAACCAAGGTTACAAATTTTATTCTTTCTCTAAATGGTTTATTTTTAAGATGATAAGATATTTAAGAAACTCGTTCCTCTTAAATGGGTTATTAAATGACAGAAATATTATAAAACCCACTTCTTAATATATGGTGAAATGATGAAATGATTATGAATCCTATATCTTTTACAAAGGTTATGATATGATGAAAAGTTTATGAAACCATTTTCATTTCATGGGTTATGATATGATGAATGTTCTATGATCTTGTACCACACATATGTATTAGTTTAACTATGTAATGATGGTTATGTTATATCCAAGTAAGGTGGTAATATTATAACCATGTATGTTGGCTATGTTATAAACAAATGCTGGTGGTACTTTTATCTCCCTCCAATGCATTGAGTAAATATTTCTATCTCAGGAGATAGACAATAATGGAAAATTGAGTGAACTCGGTTTAGTAAGGGAAATTATCTTCTATGATGGTCTTGGGAGTGAAAATTTACTACAATGATGGTTTTGGGAGTGAACCAATTCCAATATGATGAATGGGATTCCATTGGGGATAATGGTTTGTCCTACCCAGGAGGTTTAGCTACCCATAGAGTTCCCTTATATGTTTTGGAAGGGATCATTGATTACTAATGAAATTATTTTCTATGATTATATATATGTGAAAATCCTATGTCTCATGATAATGTTATGATATCATGGATCATGTTATTTTATTATATTATGATTCATGTCTTATAAAAATCCAATATTTAAGGCATGTGTAACGCCCTAACCCTAGTTACCCAGAGTTGGTGAATTATTACATAACATTGGCACGATCACAAAAGATCAAGTCCTGAAGGACTGATCGGTTTAGCAGTCTTGGAAAATAGATTACATACATGAATGTCACATTAAACTTTATAAAATAAAAAACAACATAAATAATCCATTATAAACACCATTATTCCCATAGCATAACCCTGCATATCAATCAAAATACACTTCTTGGAATCCTGGGAAAATAAAACATAGAAAGGGGTGAGCTTAAACGCTCATTAAGGGTAAGCAATACAATGGAAACTTTCAAAAATAAGCATAAACATTTAAGGCAATGTATAAAACTAAAACAAAATCCTTTTAAACTTGAACTTCAACATAATATGGAAGAAATAAAACGAAATAATTCCATTTACTTATTCACATGGATATTCTACTAATCGAATAATCACATGAAATATCAAAAACCACTTTCATAACGATGGAATTCATAATGCCAGACTATCATAACCATGTAGCCAAGGCCTTGTGCCAAGACTACAAATAAGATTTTGTCAAGGCGTCGTTCCAAGACACTAGTTTGTCTCATGATACCTACCGATGCATCGAGGAGCTATAGCAGGCTCCACCCGTCACTTACTAAGTCCAATGCATTCCTCATATGAAAAGGTCTAAACATAACATAAACATTCGTATTAAAAATAGCATAGGAAATGTAAATACTTTACCCATAAACCATGAATGGTATAAAAATAACACATCCACAGTCAAACATATCACAAAACCTTCAATACAATATTGAAGATTTGTATCATGACAAATCAACTTCAAAACAAGTTTAAAATCCATTAAAGGATTTTGACGTTGATGAAAATAATTTGTAATACTCTTTGAGAGAAATACCCATTCTTCATGAAAACATTTAAAAGTCACACAATTTGGAAAATAATTCATTTAAAGACATTTTTGAATCAAAGTGTCCCATATCACTTTAAATCTTTTGAAAGGAATTAACATTTTAAAAACATTCATGTCCATATAAATAAATCCTTAAAAACCATTTTGAAAACATGGACATTAATGAGAAAGATTTAGAAGAATAAATATTTAAAACATTTGAAATGATGTTTTAGTAAAAAGTAACTTAAAATAATCCCTTTTAAAACTCTTTTATAAAACATGAACATGGATAATAAATATGTCCCAGTAGATACTTACGCAAAACAACCTCGGATAATAATGAAATTTTGAAATTAACCCTTACCAATTTGGTAACTTACGAAACATACACCCCATCAAAGAATTATAAAACAATTAATATGTAAATACACATATATTAAAGTTTATTACACAAGGAATAAAATTATGGGCAGTACACACACCACACAAAAGGTAATATTGGCAATATGGCATGAATCTCAAGCGAATAAGGAGTGAGATGAAAACCCCTTACCTTGCACTTTTCTTTAGTCGAGGGTACGTTTAGCCTCCTGTAGGAAGAATATAGTATGTTATTAAATTATACCATAACCATATTAATATTTATGGTATCATAAAATATTCATTTATGACTTTATAATACCCATTTAATAATAATTTCCATGTTATATTAATATTTTGGGTAATAATCGCTTTCTTTGTCGTACGTGTTTTAACTTGTTACTCTTAATTTTATCACTTAGATCATGATTTAAATACTTCAAGAATATAAAACCTGATTTATTTATCATATATATTTAGAATATAAAAATTTATAATAGACATATATATGAAATGGAAAACACCGTTTATGGAGGTGGTAGTCCGTACGTACGCATAAACGCTGTTTCCGTTTTCATATTGTATTAAACAGAAGTAAGTGAATAAGATATACGTAAGTACATAAATAATTATATATATAAATATATATATCTCCAGTAGCATTATTATTTCATATATTACATTCTTATTAGTAATATATATTGTTATAATCGTCGACGAATGGTGAACTTGGAAATGAATCTCATCGCGTCGTGGAGACGGTAATCTGTACGTACGCACGAGCAAAAATATCATTATTTTGATATTAATATAATATATAATTGGATGGTATATAATATATACAGAATACTTATCATGTCATATTTATTATTTTCATCAAATACATATCATTATTATACCCATACAAATAATAATGTATTGAATAACAATTACACCACGACGTGGAGATGGTAAGCCGTACGTACGCACGTATGGTGACATGTCATTTAAAGGCTTGAAAGAATAATGAATTTGGTTGTACCATAATTATAATAACATTAAAGTATATATAATATACTGGATTTATTATTTTAGAATGGAAACAACAAAGAAAAAGGAAGTGGAAGAAGAAAGGAACTTAAAACAGGGTGGTGAAATCATTATCTCTTCCTCGAGTTCTTCCTTTTGATTTGATCAAAAGGGATCCGTAGGTTGGATTTATGATCAAAATAAGGCCTCTAGTTTGAAGTGAGGGAAGTTAAGAGAGTATTTTTGGAGGGTTTGGACGATCCAAAAGGCATTGAAGGTTTTTATTAGAGAGAATGGGAAATTCTCTTTTATAAGAGGGGTGAGGGGCACCTTAGGAAAAACTTATTATATTATTTTATAATAAATTCATATTCTATATCTAATGGCTCAAAAGTGAATTATTTAAAGTCTAAGGTTTGGGATAAGTCTAAAAAAACTCAACCAATATGTTTTAGACAAGTTTAGGTTACCATTTTAACCTTTTTATTTAGATTTAACTATAAGTTAAATAATTTAACTTTTTTCACGTCTTCTTGTATTCTTACACTATATGGTTAATAAAGTTACTATATACTGCCAATTGAACCCCAATTGGTTCATTAATGTCATATATATTATTATATAAGTCTTTTGGCCGAACCATAGATTTTTAGGACCATTATATCAATTAATAATATAATATTTGTTTTAAAAACTATTTTTTGTCAATTTTGACACTATTTGGTATTTGTTTTTTGTTAAAATAATAACAACATGATTAATTCAAAAAAATAATACATTTAATCAATACTAACATGTCATATTCACCTCCAAAAATCGTGGATGTCATAAAAACTTTGAAATTATATTTATTTTAATATTTATAATACCATTTATTTGATTCATTCATGAAAAAGGTAATTACTGCATCATCATTGTGTCATAAATAGATTTATTTATATAATGTATAAAAATTATAAATAAAATACCATAATGTACGAAATATTTTTATCTTTCTAATTAATATTTATAATCTAATTTATCTTATGAAAAACCCTATATTAAAAATGTTTTAGTTATTAAACATTGATTTTAACTATTTTAACTCTTCTTTGAATTAAATAATAATAAATGTCCTAATCTAATCCAAGTGGACCTAAATGATAATATTTTATTCCTAAGGTTGTTTTTGGTCAAGATAAAGTTGTCCAATAGAATTAGGACATGTGTGAGAGTAATATTAATATCATTTTTACCCTTAATTACCCTATTTACTTTTAACCGTGGTAAATAAAAGTAAAAAGTTACTATTCACCAAAAATTATTTTCGTCTTATTGAACCACATTTTACTCCTTGATAATAACCATGTCTCTCAGATTTTTGAAATTTAGCTCACAGAAGTGGTAAAATTATGTTTTATGTGAATTTGCAAAAGCTCCTAGGAGGTTGGTAAAAGAGGGTGAAAAGTTCAATAATTTTTTTATATATCTAAAATTATTATAAACTGACTCCAATGAATAACATTGAACTTATATAGGTATTATTTATCTATTTTTAAATTAATAAATTTTAAAAAATAAATAATTATTTAAATAAAAATTCGGTTTGAAACTATAACTCAGTGTTTTTCACTATTCATCAAAAATTAAATGTTTTCAGAAAAATACCAAAACCTTTCCCTAGGGTAATTTTAATATTCCGAATTCAATAATGAAGTATATTGTACCAATTTAAAAACATATAAGTTGAATTTATTAATTTAAAATTAATTCCTGCTACCAAAATAAAAAACGTGTTTTTAAAAAACAATAATTATCAAAATATTGACACTTGTTTATGTCCGGTTTAAATGTGAAATTATGTCCAATGAACAACGTTGGATTAAATTGTAAAAATGTATTCTAAATATAATTTAAAACCACTCAAATTCATAATTTATCACTATTAATTATTTCTATTAAAAAAGTTGTTTTTAATTAAAATTTTGTAATTTTCATTATTCATCAAAAAATGAAAGTTATCAGAAAAGTACCAAAAATTCACCCTATGATAATTTCGTTATTCCGAATCCAAAAATGAAGTCCATTTTGAAAGATAAAATTTATAAAATTTTAAAAAGTGGGTATTACTATTCATAACGGCTAGTTTGATTGGTTGTGGTGTGTGTTAGAACTCGAAGTTGCGTACAACACACACTACTGTATTATTCAAAGAGAAGTGTAACGTGGAAGCTTGGGGTGTTACATTCTCCCCTACTTAAATAAATTATGTCCTCGAAATTTATGCTCGGTATTGGAAACTTGGGGTTGACATTTCAAAATATCTTAGTTGAAATCCCACATCGAAAAATGGATTAATGAGGCCTCTATTTAAAATAATGAGTGGTAAGTATGAAGGTTACCGAAAATAACACATTCTAGGGTTCCATGTAGAAAAATATGGATATAGAAGAGAAATCTAACAATCAATATCTGATGGAGAGTGGTAGAGAACATGGCTATGAAAAGGCCAATAATCCAAAAGCCATAAATTTGTTATGATATAAGGTACCATCTAGGACAAAATTTTTGTTCTAAGTACCTTTCCTTAATGTTGAGGAATTTATTTATTAGATTGGATAAGATCATAAGGAGATATAATTACTTTATAATTAGAGATTTATCCATTAATAAATTTCTACCACAAACTCATCTTTCACTACAAAACATAATACAACTCAAAAATACTCTATTTATCCTAATCGTATAGGGTTCCAAATATAATTAATATATAATTCACATATCAGACCTATTAAAAAAACAAACTACATTATACAATCCAGGGACTTCACATAGTCCAGTGGTAGGCGATAAATCTCAATCGCACTATGGTTGTGGGTTTGATTCCCACAGCTTTGTCCGATGCGATGGGTTGTCACACAGTCTGTGTGTTTTCCTTTTATAAAAATACAAAAACTAACCTTTAAAACATAAACCATTCCAACCTTTAGACTTATCTAAAATACTACTATCCAAACTCACAGTCCAAATTTTTTAAGGAAGTTAAACACAATGAAGATCATTTTTTCCATGTAATAACATGTGAACATATTCACCATGTATTATTTTAAAACATGGTAACAACCCGAATTACCATAAAACCTTATTGATTACATTCATGCTCCCTTATTCTTTATAGAATACTAGATATACTCCTTCTATAAAAAATTTTGTAAACTCCAATGATGAAAAATCATCAATTAGTTTCATGGTATTCAAGAATATCCAATATAATTTACCCAAATCAACCATATCTTATTCCAAAATCAGTACCTAAATATTATGAACATATTAAGGTTTATTTTTCCTTCAACCATGTAATTTCTAAAAAGTTTAACTCTTCGTAGAGTCACTTTTCTTAGTACCTTAAAATCTCAAATCCTCAATGAAAGAGTACTGCAATACAATCCTTATTTATTTCCAGAACATCATTGATACAACACTTAAATGAAATAATTCCAAATTAACAACATAAGAACACTAGTCATTCCTATTAATTTGTGGTAATATCATAAATTCATTATTATCCAATATCATCATTTGAGGCAGAGTCTGATGACTAGGACATTGGTTTGCGTAGTGTCCAAACTCATTGTAGATGAAGCATTGTACATTTGAAACCTTTTTCTTACACTTGCAGTCATGTACTTGGTGTCCTTTTTCTCCACAATTATAACATACACCCATTCCCTTCAAGCATTTTCCAAGGTGATTCTTTCCATAGTTATAACATATGGGAAAATATTTCTTTACCTTATTCCCTTTATCTGTCCTTCTCTCTACCATCCTTTTCTTCTCTGGATTCCCTTAAAAGCCATAGGACTTCAAGAATTATTTACTTATCTTATCAACACATGATAATATTTCATCATATGATGATAATGCGTGGGAGACTATTGCCCTTCTAAATTCTGGCTTAGGACCATGAAAGATATGATCCTTCTTACTCTTTGGATCATGTGTATTCCTGGAGTTCTCATTCCTTCTACGGGGCGCCATTTCTAAACAATGCCATACACTAGATTAGTTTATGAATAATAATACCTAATCCCGAACTTGTAAAACACTTAACATAAATTAAACAGTTTATGGATATAATCCATAATCATAAAAATGTTTTCTTTGAGTAAGTATATACTCATAATCCCTTCATAATGGTTTGTAAAGAAAATGGGAATTATCCCAAGAATATCCCCCAGGAGTGTCGTAACCAAGAGTGCAGCAAGGCCCGTTGTCGTGCACTAGTTCTCATTAAAATCTAGCTTAAAGTTGTGTTTTTGGGTTTTACCCCTAGGTACATCTATGCCAGATCCGCCTCTACCTGCTTGTATCTAGACAGGGATGAATTGCTTGGAAAACTCACAAAATATATACAATACCAAAATTCTAGGAAGATCTTCTATACTAATCCTCAAAGTCAATCTTAGGGCGATGTGCGCTAATCAGAGTTTATCTAAATCTAGTTTCCAAGGTTATTTCTAAACTTCCTCTGATACCAACTGTAACACCCTGACCCCAGTTACCCAGAGTTGGTGCATTATTACATAACATTGGCATGACCACAAAAGATCACGTCCTGAATGACCGATCGGTATAGCGGTCTTGGAGAATAAATTACATACATGAATGTTATATTACACTTTATAACATACAAAACAACATAAATAATCCTTTATAAACACCATTATTCCCCTAGATTAACCCTGCATATCAATCACAATACACTTCTTGGAATCCTGGGAAAATAAAACATAGAAAGGGGTGAGCTCAAACACTCAGTAAGGGTAAGCAATACAGCGGAAACTTTCAAAAATAAGCATAAACATTTATGGTAATGTATAGAAAAAAAGCCTTTTAAAATTGAAATTTAACATAATATGGTAGAAATAAAATGAAACAATTCCATTTACTTATTCACATGGATATTTTACTAATAGAATAATCACATGAAATATCAATAACCATTTTCATAACAATGGAATGCATAATGACATACAATCATAACCACGTACCCAAGGCCTCGTGCCAAGACTACAAATAAGATTTTGTCAAGTCCTCATGTCAAGACACTAGTTTGTCTCATGAGACCTAACGATGCATCGAGGAGCTATAGCGGGCTCCACCCGTCACTTACTAAGTCAAATGCATTCCTCATATGAAAAGGTCTAAACATAACATAAACATTCGTATTAAAACTAGCATACGAAATGTCAATACTTTACCCATAAACCATGAATGGTATAAAAATAACACATCCACAGTCAAACATATCACAAAACCTTGAACACAATATGGAAGATTTGTATCATGATAAATCAACTTCAAAACAAGTTTAAAATCCATTAAAGGATTTTGATGTTGATGAAAATGATTTGTAGAACTCTTTCAGAGAAATACACCTTTTTCATGGAAACATTTAAAAGTCACACAATTTTGAAAATAAGTCATTTGAAGACATTTTTGAATCAAAGTGTCCCATAGAACTTTGAAACTTTTGAAAGGAATTAACATTTTAAAAACATTAATGTCCATATAAATAAATCCTTAAAACCCATTTTGAAGACATGGACATTGATGAGAAAGATTTAGAAGAATAAACATTTAAAAAATTTAAAATGATGTTTTAGTAAAAATTACCTTAAAATAATACATTTGAAAACTCTTTCATAAAACATGAACATGGATAATAAATATTTCCCAGTAGATACTTATTCAAAACAACCTCGGATAATAATGAGATTATGAAGTTAACCCTTACCAATTTGGTAACTTATGAAACATACACCCCATCAAAGAAGTATCATACAATGAATATGTAAATACATATATATTAAAGTGTATTACACCTGGAATACAATTATGGGAAGTACATAAACCACACAAAAGGTAATAGTGGCAATATGGCATGAATCTCATGGGAATAAGGAGTGAGATGAAAACCCCTTACCTTGCACTTTCCTTTAGTTGAGGGTACGTTTAGACTCCTGTATGAAGACTATAGTATGTTATTAAATTATAACAGAACCATATTAATATTTATGGTATCATAAATTATTCATTTATGACTTTATACTACCCATTTAATAATAATTTCCATGTTATATTAATATTTCGGGTAATAATCGCTTTCTTTATCGTACGTGTTTAAACTTGTTACTATTGATTGTATCACTTAGATCTTGATTTAAATACTTCCTGAATATAAAACCTGATTTATTTATCATATATATTTAGATTATAAAAATTTATAATAGACATATATATGAAATGGAAAACACCGTTTATGGAGATGGTAGTCCGTACGCACGCATAAACGTCGTTTCCGTTTTCATATAGTATTGAACGGAAGTTTGTGAATAAGATATATGTAAGTACATAAATACTTATATATATATATAAGTATATATATCTCCAGTAGAATTATTATTTCATATATTACGTACTTATTAGTAATATATATTTTTATAACCGTCGATGAATGGTGAACATGGAAATGAATCTCATCGCGTCGTGGAGACTGTAATCCGTATGTACGCATGAGCAAAAATATCATCCTTTTGATATTAATAAAATATATAATTGGATGTTATATAATATATAAAGAATCCTTATCATGTTATATTTATTATTTACATCAAATAAAAATCATTATTATACCCATCCAAATAATAATGTGTTGAATAACAATTATACCACAACGTGGAGACGGTAAGCCGTACGTACGCACGTATGGTGACATGTAATTTAAAGGGAGGATAGAATAATGAATTTGGTTGTGCCATAATTATAATAAAATAAAATTATATATAATATACTGGAGTTATTATTTTATAATGGAAACAACAAAGAAAAAGGAACTGGAAGAAGAAAAGAACTTGAAAGAGGGTGGTGGAATCATTACCTCTTCTTCGGGTTCTTCCTTTTGATTTGATCAAAAGGGCTCCTTAGGTTGGATTTATGATCAAAATAATGCCTCTAGGTTGAAGTGAGGGAATTTAAGAGAGTATTTGGGCAGGGTTTGGACGAGCCAAAATGCTTTTAAGGTGTGAATTAGAGAGAAGGGTGAATGCCCTTTTATCAGAGGGGTGAGGGTCACCTTTGGAAAAACTTAAAATATTATTTTATAATAAATTCATATTCGGTTTCTAATGGCTACAGAGTTAATTATTTAAAGTCTAAGGTGGGGATAGGTCAAAAAAAACTCAACCAATAGGTTTTAGACAAGTTTAGGTTACCATTTTAACATTATCATTTAGATTTAACTCTAAGTTAAATAATTTAACTTTTACTGTGTCTTCTTGTATTCTTACACTATATGGTTAATAAACATACTATATAATGCAAAGCGAACCCCAATTGGTTCCTTAATGTAATATATATTATTATATAAGTCTTTTGGCCGAACCTTATATTTTAGGATCTTTATATAAATTAATAATATAATATTTGTTTTAAAAACTATTTTATGTCAATTTTGACACTATTTGGTATTTGGTTTTTGTTAAAATAATAACAACATGATAAATTCAAAAAAAAAAATACATTTAATCAATCCTAAGATGTCATATTCACCTAGAAAAATCGTGGATGTCATAAAAACTTTGAAATTATATTTATTTTAATATTTGTAATACCATTTATTTGATTCTTTTCATGAATAAGGTAATTACTGCATCATCATTGTTTCATAAATAGAATTCTTTATATAATGTATAAAAAATATAAATAAAATACCATAATTTAAGAAATCTATTTATCTTTCTAATTAATATTTATAATCGAATTTATCTTATGAAAAACCCTATATTAAAAATGTTTTAGTTATTAAACTATGATTTTAACTCTTTTAACTCTTCTTTGAATTAAATAATAATAAATGTCCTAATCTAATCCAAGTGGACCTAAATTATAATATTTTATTCCTAAGGTTGTTTTTGGTCGAGATAAATTTTCCAAATATAATTAGGACATGTGTGAGGGTAATATTAATATCATTTTTACTCTTAATTACCCTATTTACTTTTAACCGTGGTAAATAAAAGTAAAAAGTTACTATTCACCAAAAATTATTTTCATCTTATTAAACCACATTTTAATCATTTATATTAACCATGTATCTCATATTTTTTAAATTCAGCTCACAGAAGCGGTAAAATTATGTTTTATGTGAATTTGAAAAAGCTCATAGGAGGTGGGTAAAAGACGGTGAAAAGTTCAATAAAATATTTATATATCTAAAATTATTATAAACTGACTCCAATGAATTACATTGAACTTATATAGTTATTATGTATCTTTTTTGACATTAAATAATTTAAATAAAATAAATAATTATTTAAATAAATATTCGGTTTGAAACTATAACTCAGTGTTTTTCACTATTCATCAAAAATTAAAAGTTTTCAGAAAAATACCATAAATTTACCCTAAGATAATTTTGATATTCCACATTAAATAATTAAGTCTATTGTACCAAATTAAAAACATAGAAGTTGCATTTATTAATTTAAAATTAATTCCTGCTGTCAAAACCAAAAGCGTGTTTTTAAGAAACAATAACTTTCAAAAGATTGACACTTGTTTATGTCCAGTTTAAATGATAAATTATGTCCAATGAACAACATTGGATTAAATTGTAAAAATATATTATAAATATAATTTAAAACCACTCAAATTCATAATTTATCACTATTAATTATTTCGATTAAAAGAGTTTTTTTAATTAAAATTTAGTAATTTTCATTATTCATCAAAATATGAAAGTTATCATATAAGTACAAAAAATTCACCCTAAGCTAATTTCAATACTCTGAATCCAAAAATGAAGTCCATTTTGAAATATAAAATGTATAATATTTCAAAAAGTGGGTATTACTATTCATAACGACTAGTTTCATTGGTTGTGCTGTGTGTTAGAACTAGAAGTTGCGTACAACACACGCTACAGTATTATACAAAGAGAAGCGTACCGTGGAAGCTTGGGGTGTTACAATATGACTCAGAATTTTGATCAATGATACAAAGGGTATGGGTTTTAAATGTTATGCTCAAGTTTTTATACACATGCATTCATCTTATGATTATGTATCTCTATTGTTTACCATTACTGAGAATATGATATCACCCTATCTTATTATTCCATTCCCCAAGTTATAAATAAAGGGTTTAAGTAGTATTAATAAAGGGGAAGATCTTTACTTGAGACGGTAAATATATTTATTGAATTAAGAAGATTGTATTCTACGTTTCTAAAGTCATTAAACTATTTAGATCCTCTAGTGCGTGTTTGGGTAATTTAATGAATATTTATCTAAAAATATATATTATCAATGTATGTGAATCCTATGTTGATAATAAAATAACCTTTGGAATATATAAAAGAAGCTTTAAAACATGGAGTGTCCAAGATGGAGGAAAATACATTTCTTGTTCTATATATTAAAACAAATATTCATTTCGCATTTTTGATAAAATCTTACTGAGCCTTATTTTGAAAAAGAAATGAAATTCCTTTTATTTTTTTGGTAAAAAGTAAAAAATTTATAAAAATTTCTTTAATAAATAATTTGAAAAATTTTAAAAACATTTTTGAAAAACATGGTTTTGGAAGAAAAATTTTTTTCAACCGAAGAGAGGAATAATATGAAATTTTATTAAAAATATTATTTTACAATATTGAGTATATAAGGAGATAAAGATGAAGGGTAAACATGAATTATAATGAAATAACCATAGGATAATAAAATTCATTAGTTTTTTGGGATATATATCACAATATTTCATCATTAGAAGCATAATCATGAGTAATCCTGATAAACGATGAGATTGTAACATAAAACCATTACCACTTTGGTAACTTTGAATCATAATCCCCATTAAAGAATAAAGTTAAATGAAACTTATAATATCATGATACTAAATAAAATCATGATATTACATGGAAAACGGGATGTATATTCACTTTATAAAAGAAGATAGGTGCATGACATAATATATGTCTCAAAGAATGAAAATTAAGAAAAAAACCACTTACCTAAAGACTCAAATTCCATCATACACATAGAAACCTCATGTATAATAAATATATTCTTAATAAACACCCATTATAAAAAAATAATTATATATATAATATCATATATTATGTTCTTATGAACTTTTATTAGCCATTTATTAATAATTTCTTGTTAAAGTCATGTTTTAGGTAATAGAAACAATGTTTTTCATGTATGTTTTGATTTTTTATTTTTGGTCCTATTACATTGATCATGGTTAAATAATATACAGAATTTAAACCATGATATATATATGATATATATTTTTTATAATTTTTTTTATAGTAATCCATAAGAGTAAGATATAGAAAATGAAATACACCATTTATGGAGATTGATTGTAATATGTACACATGAACTATGTTTCCATTTTTTTGACAGATTGAAGGAAATAATGGTAAATAATATATTATAATTCGAGAATAAATTTTAATATATATATATATATATATATCATTTATTTTCAATCAACCTATCTTTATTATCTTCAATGTAAAGTGTGATCAAATCACATCGCTTTGTGAGGCGGTAGTCTGCCTTACACAGAAGCGATGTTATCATATTACCAAAGAATGGAATTTATGAAGGTATATGTGATAACATATTTCTATAATAGTATCAAAAAATATCGTATATAAACATTTAATATATCATTATATCTATTCATTGAGGTTGTGATGTAAAACGAATAACATCAGCTCACGAGGCGGTAGTTCATTGTACACACGAATGATAATTTTGTATCCTATTTGATGGAAGAGGATATAGTTGTAGGTAATTAAAATAAAATAAAAAATTATTTAATATAAAATATATTGAATTAATTATATCATCATGGATTAAAAATAATCGAAGGAGTTGGATGAAGAAATAAAATAAAACGCCCAGTTATGGGTGTTAACTCTTCTTCATACAATTTCTTTTGGTTTGAACCAAATGCCTTCATAGGTTGGATTTATGATCCAAATATGGTTTATATGATGGTTTTAGGGAATTAAATATGTTATTTTGTTACGTATTTTGAGAAAAAATGGTTTTAGAAGTGTGAATAGGGGAGGATAGGGGCGACCTTTTATAAGTGAGGTGAATGACACACATATAATTTCTAAAAAAAATGTATAATCAAATATATCACATAAAAAACACTCAAATATGGACCATTATAGAACATATAAGATTTAATGTTGAAATACTTTTAGAAAATGGGTTCTTTACACGTTATGGGTCAATTTATTCTATAACTTTTTATTTTAACCCCTGAGTATACCAATTTTCACCTCAACCACAATAAATAATTTATACTATTTTTAATATTATCATGGTAAAAATTTTTGTTTAACTTGCTAAATAATATAGATAATTTTAAATACAAATATGGAATCCAATTTTTCAAATTCCTTTTACATAATTGGAAGAATTTAATTTAAATTTAATCCCATAGACGCGATGAGAAAGTAGTTTTTCAAAGAGAAAATGTTAAAAAGTTTAAGAATTTTTTATATAAAAATTCAATATGAAAATGATTATAATGACCTAAATTATATTAATTGATATTTAATTGAATTATTTTTAATTTTAAATCCATTTCAAAACAAAAAATAACATTATAAATTTTTTAAATGTAAAGCTATTTTTCAATGAAAACAATTATTTTTCACTATTCATCAAAAAATTAATATTTTTAGAAAAATAAAAAAAATTAAACCTAAAATAATTTTGATTTAATATTTTAAAAAATTAAACCCATTTTATTAAATTAATTTTCTAAAATATTCAGAAAAATATTTTAATATTATTCATAAAAATAAATAAACAAACAATTTTTTTTTGATAAAATAGTATTTTCAAAACATATAAAGACTTTTCTAAAAATTATGTACTCTTTTTAAATAATATGTTTTATTTATATATCACCATCATAAATAATATTTAAATAGTAGTTATTACTATTAATATCACTAATTTTTACATCTATGTTATAACAATCACATTTAAATAATAATATTAATAATATATCATGGTTTGTTAAAACTCAGTGTTTCATCTAACACAAGCTAAAATTGGTGTTCTATGTAATGAAAAATATAAAAGAAATTTAATTTATTAAAAAAATTCATAAAAACTCAGGGTTTTACATTTTATCCCCTTAAAATTACTTTATCCCTAGAAATGCATCACTCCAATAGAAACAAATGGAGATACTTTCGCCTCATCATTTTCCTTGGTTCCCATATAGCTTCTTCCACTGGTTGTTTCACCCAAAAAACTTTGAATAGTGTAGTGGTATTATTTCACATAACATTCTCCCTATGATCCATAATCTCCAATGTTAGTTCTTGATAAGAAATATTATACTCTAGCAGTATGACCTCAAAGTTTAGTACACATGAAGGATCAGGCATGTACTTTCTCAGAAGATATATATGGAACATATCATGAACTTGAAAGAGGTTTGGAGGAAGTGCCAACTGAAAAGATACCATCACAATATGATCAATAATTTCAAATGGAATATTATAGATAGGTATTACTTTTACCTTATTTCCAAATCTCATTTCATTATTCCATTAAGAAAATCTTAGAAACACCTTGTCACCGACATCAAATTCTAGATCACACCTGTGATTGTCAGCCTATCTTTCTATAGAATCTAAGATTCCTTTATATGTTTCTGAATGGATAAAACATTCTCTACCATTTATACAGCTATATAAGGTTCCAATATCTCTCTTTCTCTAACTTAATTCTAACACATTGGATCTTTATACTTATTTATGTAGGGGGATTCATAAGGTTCCATTTTGAATACTCAAGTGAAATATGTTATTATATGAAAACTAAAAATGAGTAATTTTTTGATCCCAAAAAACTTTTAAATTCATATAACAAGATCTTTGAATATACTCTATATTTCAAACTTTTCTCCTAGAATGAATGTCTGTTTGAGGATGATATGCAGCACTAAATCATAACTCTATATCCAAATTTTATTACCTACTTTTATATAAATTTTATGTAAATATGATATCCCAATCAGACATAATGGAATGTGATACTCCGTGCAACCTTACCACTTATTTAATGTATATTTAGGAAAACTGATCAAGAGAGAAGTCTTTTATAATAGTTCTGAAGTGTACTGAATTTGTATAGAGATCAAATACAACCCATATAACATTATGATATTTAGACATTTTGGGGAGTCTGATGATAAAATCCATGGTTTTGTTTTCACATTTCCATTCTGGTATAGGCAATGGATGTAAAATCCACTTATAATTTTTTATCTTAATCATAAATATATGACATACCATGAATTTTGATACAAAATCTTTGATATCTCTCTTTATGCCATACCACCATAAATATTCATTAAAATCTCTATACATATTCAAACCTACATGATGAATAGATAATTAAGAACTATTATCTTACTTTTAAAAAATCCTTCTTGAAATCTGTTATAGAAAAAACAGAAACATGGTTCTTAAACCTTATAATTTCATCATGATCAAGGTTAAACATAGTAACAATTCCAAACTTCTTTTGTAGTTCTATATCTTCCTCTAACTCCTCTTTAATCTTCACTTAGATATATAGTTGATCATTCAATTGGGAAAGATAATATTTCTCCCCTTCCATTAGTATTTCTAGATCTATAGTTTGATAATCCATAAAAATTGGATCTTTTGGGATCCTAATCATGGATAATCTTGAATGATCATATCGACTCAAAGCATTAGCGACCTTATTTTCTTTCCCAATGTGGTAATGTATTGAGAAGTCATAATATATAATTAGATATAACCATCTTCTCTAACATATATTTAACTCCTATGTGAATATATAATTTTAATTCTTTTGATTACTATATATATCACAATTTTCTCTATAATGATATTGCCTCTATATATATAATGAAAAAATTACCCCATTTAGCTCCAAATCATGAGTTGGGTATTTTGTCTCATGAACCTTTGATTAGGATGATTCGTACGTTAAACCATGTTATTATTCTTAAGAATACATCCCAATACCCTCTTGGATGCATCACTATAGATTAAATAACCTTCTCTTCTACAGGGTAATGTAACTATAGGTGCACTGACTAATGTTCTCACCAGTTCATTAAAATTTTCCTCATACTCATCTATCTAGAGGACCACGACTCCATTCTAAGTTAACATGGTTAGTTGATTAGATAGGAATGAGAAATTATCCATAAACCAATAATAATATGTAGCTAAACCAAGAAAACTAGGATCCTAGTAACTTTGGTGAGTTTAGGGCAATAATCAATAGCCTCTGTCTTTTATGGATATACTGATGCACCCGCCCTTGAGATTATATTTCCAAAAAATGAAAACTTTTGCAGCTAAAATTTAAACATTGTAAAATTTTCATATATTTTTTCCTTACATTGGGTCTTTAGTACAATTCTAAAGTGATATTCATGATATTACTTTTTTCTTTTAATATATAAGTATAAAATCTATGAAGACAACCACAAAATGATCAAGGTAATCTCTAAAGAATCTATACATTAAATCCATGAAGTGATATGGGGAATTAGTAAGACCAAATAAAATCACTATATATATATTCATTGTTCCTATACCTTGTATGGAATGTTTTCTTGGGTATTTCTTTATTATTAACCCTCAATTTATGATATCAAAAATGAAGTTCAATATTGGAGAAGTATTGAGATCTATGTAGTTGATCTAATAGTTCATTAATATAAGGTAGATGATACATGTTCTTGATTGTGATCTTTTCCAGCTCCTGATAATCAATAGAGAGTCTCATCTCTCAATATTTTTATAACAAAAAGAATAGGTGAAACCCATGGTGACACACTTGGATGAATTATTCCATTATCATGGTTCTACTTGAGTTTCATCTTCAATTCTTGTAACTCAAAGAGGAAAATTCTATAGGGGGTCTTTGAAATATGCGTGGCACTAGGTATGAGTTATATTGAGAACTGAACTTACTATTTTAGTAGAAGGCTTAGAAACCCTTCTATAAAGTGATAAAAAACTCCCATACAATAGGTGTATCATCAATGATGAGTTTCGCCCCAAATATATGAGATAAATACCCCTTATGAATGGGAATCAAGACCCATATAATGGATGTAATATCCATATAAAGTTAATAATCCTCTTCACATTTATATATGATCATATATTAGTTTGAAATATAAAACATGTCTCCCTTACTCATAAAATCATGTATGATTTATATAGAGAAATGCAACCCATTCCTAAGATAACATAATGTTCAACAATAGGTAGAATGATAATATTTATAGGAATCACCTTTTCAAAAACATAAACTGTAAAATAATCACAGACTTGAGATGTGATCATCATACCGTCATGGGATTTCACTACTAATTCTACATATAATAGTTTGGGTGTCATCTAGTTACCCTTACAAAATTTTAAAAAAATGAATTAATGGGTAGATTCAGAGTCAAATAAGACATTAGAAGTTCTAGAGTGGATGGAAAATTTACCTTTCACCTCATCACTATCACAACCCTCTCATAAACAATGATCACATGAGATTTCCATTTTTTCTCATCTTAAGAGGATGCAGAAATCAATCATCCTCATTAACCTTCAGATTTGTTAATTTGTTATCATAATTTCTATACTCACATCATTTGAAACACTAGAGTATGGGTGGTGCATTCTCTGGATCTTATCTCTATTTCCATAATTAGATAATTTATTCCCATTACTTCTACATTCAATTACTAGATGAACATCCCTTCCACACTTAGATTTACCAGTACCATTAATTCAATTTCTTCAATGTTTCTACTCACACTTTGAGAATAAAAGAAAATATATTATTCTTCTCTCCCTAGTTTTTATATTTTCCATTGAATTCCATTTTTCTCTTCTAATCAAAGACATGAGATTGACACATATATCCAACATCCATTTGCACATTAATATAATATTGTACAATATATTCACAACTACTGAAGTATCTTATGGATAATTGACTTTAGAGACTCAACTTTAAGATAATGAAGAATCCATAAACCTTACATCCATATTTGATGATAATACCAGAATCATACCTCACAATTATCGTAAAAGTATCCTTATAGGTACCAATGGATTTATAATATTTTTGATTTAGCTCAAGGAAATCCTTCTCTATCTTTACATAAAGAATACAAGGAATATACATATTAAAAATATATGTTCTTGAACTCATCCCAACCCATGGAGTCAATTTCATCATGTTTCCTTATATTATATATGAGAGTCCACTATTAAACCACATCGCTTTCAAAATAGTAGATGTACTTGTTTTAAACATTAGATAATTGAAAATATCATTTCAGTAGTTCTCATCCATTTATCAATAACTAGTGGAGAAAAATACCCACCAAAATAAAGTGGATGTTTCCTTATGAAGGAATCAATAGAATGTAATTCCGTCATTGGTTCGTTTAGGAGTCTTGCATGATTCACAACATGATAAATTTCTATGAGCAAAATAAAAAGACTTTGAGTTCCATATAAAATAAAATTTGAAATTTTAAGAGGATAATAATTTCCTTTTCCATCAAACTCTTTGTTAACATGGTTTCTTAGAGTTACATCCATTGACTAAAACCAAAAAACATAGTTTCATAAATAATATTCACCATGGGGAACCATATATTCTTGAATAGCCACATATATGATTCCTAAATCATGACACCATATTTTTATTTTATGAAACCTTATGTTTTACTAGGATATTCATAGTAATAATCTATTTAAATCCATCATGATGGTTTTTAAATAGTTTGTGAATTTCCAAATCATATCCTTTGAGAGTTTCAATCCAAGTGTCAAGAAAGGACTATTGTCGTGCACCGAGTGATGATCGAGTCCAACTCAATATGAAATTTTCAATGTTATTACCCCTAGGTAACTCTATGATAGAGACACACCCACTTTTAATATCTATACAGGGATGTAATTACATGGAATCCAATTACTCTATCCCCTACTAAAATTCCAATACATTTTCATATACTTTGGCTCATCCTTAGAATTATCCTTACGGATATCACCAAAGTTTTATTATACTAGTTTCCAAAGGTCAACTAACCCTTTCCTATGATAAAAATTTTAAGGACATAGGATTCTCATAAATATATTTTACATATTTCTATATGAAAATTCATTACTTTATACAAACACATGCCTAAGGATCATAAATGTATATTGAATTTTGAAAGATTAAAAAATAAAAAAACTTGTTTATATATGAACTACATAATCTCCCACAAAGTTCTTCATTACTATCAACCTTATTATAAATATCATAAATAATACATTTCTTCATAACCTAGGGAAATGAAACATAAGAAATGGAGATCTCAAACTCTCAGTATGGGTAAACAAGGGAGATACGTAAGAATAGTTTGAAAATATGAGCATAAGAACAAGAACATAACATTAAAAAACCACACCCTACACATCAAAGATAATAATATTGAGTCATGGAATAAATATTTAAAGTTCATAAGACATGAATCATAATAAAATAAATAAACATGATCCATGAGTGCATAACACTATAGAAAAACAAAGAATTGTGGCATACAAATAAGAATAAAAAACAATTTCTATAGTATTCAAGGATCACTGCCAATGATATCATAGTCTAATGGGTTAAAACACAATACCATTATAGTTGTTATGGTTCACTCCCAAGAATATCCTAGTGAAAAAGTTCAATACTGAACCAGCTTCACTCCCCATTCCGATCATATCTACCTCATAAGTTATAAATTTTTACCCAATACATTGGAGGGAGATATTGGTCACACATATCACGAAATGAAAATCATACATATGTTTTTTCAAAATATCAAAAAACATTCATCATATCATACCCATGAAATTAAATGGGTTTCAGAAACATTTCATTATATCATAACCTATGGAAAAGAGATAGGTTTCATCATAATTTTATTATTTCATCATATCATAACCTATGGAACAAGAGTTGGTTTCATAATAATTTTATCATGTTATAACCAATGAAAGAGAAATAGTTTCAATAAATATTTTTTTCATCATAAAAATAAACCATTCATAGAAATAATAATAATGTAATGATTGGTTCATATCATTAATAAAGCACAAGTTGAAACAAAGGATTTCATCTTAGATGCAAAACGATTTTTAAAGATAAATCACTTTGAATATTTCTTGAGGAAAATAGAATTTCCACTTTGAAAAAGTTAAAATAATTTCAAAATACTTTTCTTTAGAAATGAATTTGGAGACTTAAAAAGGAATATTTAAAGTTCATTTAAAAAATTTCTTATTGAAAATATCCTTTCCACATTGAAAAGCATTTTAAAACAATATAAAAAAATTCTAAAAAAAATTTTATTTTGAAAATAACCTTTCAGCCTTATAAAATAAACTTTAAAATATTATGTTGTTATGATGGTGGAAAATACTATTCATTTCGTGCACTTTAAAAATAAAATACTCTCACAATTTTGGTAAAAGCCTAATGGGTCTTGTTTAGAAAACAACATGAAAATTACTTTATTTTTTTTAAAGTCAAACACTTGTAAACATGTCTTTATTAAATCATATTTATAATTTTAAAAAAATTAAAAACAATTTTAGAAAACTTGGTTTTAGAAGAAAAATGTTTTTTGACCAAAGGGAGAAATATAGTTGGATTTTATTAAAAATGATATTTTGAACTCTTGAGTATAGAAGAAGAAGAAAATGAAGGGAATACATATATTATCATGAAATAAAATTATAATAATAAGAGTCATGAGTTTATTAAGATATATATCATAATATTTTATTATTGGAAGTATAATCATGAGTAATCCTAATAAACAATTAGAATATAACATAAAAACCTTACCACATTGGTATCGTTAAATCATAAGCCCCCTAAAATAATAAAATTAAATGAAACATATAATATCATAAGACTAAATAAGTTCATGATATTACATGTCCAATGTGATGTATATATACCTCATAAAAGAATATAAGTTCAAGGCATAACATTTTTTCAAAGAAAGAAAATTGAGAAAAAATACCTTACCATAAGTCTCAACTAATGTCATACATGTTAAAACCACCTATATAATAAATATAATTTTATTATTCATATATTACAAAAATATAGTTATACACATATATCATACTATATAATATATTCTTATGACATTTTATTATATGTTTATTAATAATTCAATGTTAAAGTCATGTTTCGGGCAATAACTGCATTATTTTTGTGTGAATGTTTTGATTTTTTATTTTTATCCATCTTACTATGATCATGGATACATCACATATATAGTTTTAAATATTTTATAAATATCATATATATTCATTATATATCTTTTTAGAGTAATCCACAAAATCTTGAGATAGAAAATGAAATACATCGTTTATGGAGACAGTAGGTCATACATACACCTAAGAATTATTTCCACTTTCTCAAAGGGTTTAAATAAAACAATTTAAATAATATATTACCATTATCAAATGGTTTTTATGTAATATATATATATATCATATATTTACAATAAAACCACCTCATTACTTTCTATATAAAGCATGAATGAATTACATCACTTCAAGAGGGGGTTGTCCGTCACACACACAAGTGACGTTATTATATTCCCATAGAATGAAAATTATGATGTTACATGTGATACAATAATTACATAAGTATAATTATTATGTAAAATGAATAACTTTGGTTTGTGAGGTAGTAGTCCTCTGTACACAATAATGATGATTTCGTATACCATTTGATGGAATAATGGATGGTTTTAGGTCATGAAATTAATAAAAAAATATTAGTATAAGGAATATAATGATGATATTATATCATAATGGTCTAATAATAATTTAAATAGGTGGATGAAGAAATAAAATAAAACACCCGGTTAGGGGTGTTGCATCTTCTTAGGGAAACTTTTTTTGGTTTGCACCAAATGGCTTATTAGGTTACATTTATAACAAAAAAATCATCTAGGATTGGAGGAGATAATTAAAAAAGTGATTTGGGAAGGTCTTGTCTGAAAAAATGTGTTTTTAAGTGATAATAGGATAGTATAGGTGTTTCTTTTTATAAGTGAGGTGAGTGGCACAATTTTATGTTTTGAAAAGAAAAAGGTATACTCATATTTTTCAATTGTAATAAGTCTAAAAAACTGAAAATTATATAAAATAGAATATATAATGCCAATATATTTTTATAAATGGATTTTGGAGAAGTCTTGGGTCATTTTTAACACTTATCTTTTTAGTTTAACCCCATAAGTAAACCCTTTTTCAACTTAACCATGATAAATAATTTTTACAATTTTGACTGTTAATTACGGTAAAAAATAAGTTAAACATGTCATATAATATAAATTATTTTTATTCAGAATATTTAATCCATTTTTACAAATTAAATTCATACAAGTTGAAAATTTTAATTTAAAATTAATCCTCCAAACGTGACAGGAAATCAGTTTCCTAAAGAGAAAATGTTCAAAAGTTTTAAAATTTTATATATGAAACATTAAAATTAAAAATATTATAATGATTTAAATTGGATTAATTTTTATATTGTTGAACTAATTTTTATTTAAAAAAATTTTAATAAAAAAATTAACCTTATAAAAGTTTTAAATGAATAGGCAGTTTTTAATAAAAAACAATATTTTCCACTATTCATCGAAAAATTAATTTTTACAGAAAATAAAAAAAATCACCCTTGCGTAATTTTGATATTATCATTTAAAAAATCATGTTTATTTTATTAAATTAAATTTTTTAAATATTTTAAAAATTAATTTTATTATTATTCAAAAAAGAAATAATTATTTTGAGAAAATATTATTTTCAAAACATATATAGAATTTTATAAAAAATAAGTACTTTTTAATCAATAATTTTTACTTATAAGAACCCATTAAAATTAATATTTAAATTTTTTTATTGATATTCATGACATTATGTTTAATTATAAGGTTATAATGGTTACATTTAAATAATAATAATAATAATATGGTTTGGTTTGTTAAAACTTAGAGTTGCATGTAGTACAAGTCAAACTTGGTGTTGTGTGTAACGTAATCTATATAATAATTTTAATTTATTCAAAAAAATTCCTAAAATACTCAGGGTGTTATGTGTGATTTTTAATCTGGAGCTGATCCCTTTATCCAGGTACTTCTAGAGGGAGAATGAGGTGTTGTGTCTCATAAAGGAGTGGGAGAATGAAAGGGGAATTGATGTGGGAATCTCAAAGAAAGACTATAATTATTATAATGAAAAACTGTGAATTGAAAAAAGGTCACCTTAATAATTCAATGACATCCATATGATAGTTATTTTTTTCATCCTTGGGCTATCCTTCCGGATCAACTATGTGCAGTGCATGACTAGTGGATAGACCCCATGTTATTGATGCTACCATGAGTTATGAAGTGAACTTACTATGATACATTACGTAGAAACCAAATAATGAGAACCATACCAATAATAATCAACATGTTTGACCATACACTAAGATCTCATAATTATATATCATGATTTCAATTGGTTTTATGAGTAACTAAATCTATCGTAATCTTGAATTGAACTGGCTGCATGAAGGGAATCCAATATACCTTGAAAAGGATGGTCATGTAGCCACTCAACTAATCTAATGAAGAAGAAGATACTATATGGTAATATTCAACCTGAATAACATAGATCTACCACATGTTTTCTCATGATCTATATGTCGATCACATGAAGAAACATCATCTATTGTATAAAAAAATTGAATCTTCCTTTTGAGATGAGATATCGTATGGGGAATTTCCAAGTGACCACGAGAATGCATCCATCGTATGAAGAGTTAACAACCTTCCATTATTTTTTTTATAGTTTAATGACCTATTTTATATCCTAGGAGGGATCGAATGTATATACATCCAAGATACCATGAGTTATAAAACATATAGTGTGTGTTTTACTTCTGACTACAAGGAATAGATATTGACTATATAAAATATTGTGTATTTCATTATGAGTTTATTTATGTGTGAGAGAGATTATGAATTTTAGATGATGATACAAATAGGTAGTTCCACATTCATTCATATAATTCAAGTGGAGAAAGAAGAAAATGCGATTTTTAGGTTTGAACCAAGCTTTACATCCACCCTAGAAGTCGTGTATACAGGTCACCCTATGGATAAGTATGATGAATTCAATTTATGAATGAATATTTTGTGGATTTATGAGATCATGATATCAATACATGTATATAGATCATGTGACAAAGGGGAATACATGGTATCCAGTTATTAATCTCTTGATCTTCCATTAATGAAATGATAAGAAATAAGAAGCATATGGGATATTCACATAGACTATTTTTTCATGGTTTATACATTCCATTTTCCTTGATGTAGTGTAAGATAATGGAGAAACCACATAATGATACTTTAAAAATGGAGTCTTCATAAATAATGAGTACATGTTTCAAAATACTTTCATATGTGGAATAAAATTAAGAATATGAATGAGCTTATGGTTATTTATTAACCACATGGTGAATGAAGAGAACCAAATCATTTATGTATTTAAATTGAATTTATATTGTAGTAAATATAACATGTGTGGATATTGAATTTTGAATTATTATTTAAATGAGAAATTATAATAGGACATTGAACATACCTATGATAATAATGAGGAGTTATATAATTAAGTGTCATGATGAAATTAATTCAGGATTTCAATGAAAAAATATTATGATGCATGTATCTTGATTCATTCAATGTTTAAAGTCGAATAATATTAAATATTTACTTCATCCAAACATATGTATGAATCTTCATATGTGTCACATGATAAAATTGAAGGGATAATATGGTTTTAGTTATTGGAATACCACTTGGTGATGGATTTAATTGTTCATTTAAATTTGAATATAATTTATGATTCAATGAATGAATTATAAGAGAGAAAATTACCTGAAGGAAATGATTTTGGTGTTTTTATATTCAAGGAATAATTACTATATTAATGATGATAATAATATTCAAGATTTTATTAGTGTGAATATAAAATAAAATGTAGGTGATGAAGATGCAGTTTTGAGATTGTATAAGGTTTCACATATATTATGATCATTATGAGAGAACATGATACACCCAAAGTATCAATTAAATAAGGATAGTGGATGCACAAAGTCCCCAAAGGAGATATACTTGAGTATTTGAGGAAACTATAGAGAATCCATAACCCACTAGATTCATAAGGAGTTTTGAGACTATCAGATTTGTTTAATGTAGTTGCTAAAGATCTTGAAGTTGTATATGAAAAAGCCTAATCCTACAGGCTCATGGGAGAGCATCATCCAAATAATCTGGTATTTATAATACTTTACCAACACCAATATGAACAGGATATTGTGATTAGGGTTTCCATCTAGTTGTAGAAGAGGTGTAAGTGTTGGGGTGTATAACCAGTTGAGGAAAAGGAGAAAGAGGAGGAATGTTGGGGTGTATAACCAACTTGGGTTGAAAATTTGAAGGTTTTAGTTTAGAACTTGAGTTAACATAAGGATTGATTATTGGGTTGTATAACTAGATGATACATTATCCATTATACTTTTGAACAATCTTTTAGTGGGGAATCCATGTTGGGGGGGGGGTCTAACAAAATTGGAAAGGAGTAGGTCTTAGAAGTAAACCTTCTAAATAAATTATTATAATCTTTCACTAATTAATATTACATATATGGTGAGTATTTGAGATAATATTGAGTGAATAGAGAACCTTATCCAGTTCGAGAGGTCTAATTAAAAGAAATATAGTTCATAAAGGAGACAAATGATTCACACAACCTCTTAGATGTCAAATAACTTACGTATCCACAAGTGGTATCATAGAAGGTTTCCTAAAAAATTCCATGTTTCTCAAAAATTTATTTTAATATTATTTATGAATTATTGAATTTAGGGTGTATTTTGTTATGAACCGTCCCAAAGGGCCTATTCCATGACTCCCCCATCCCACCTCTCGAAGGCCAGGGGTTGGAAACTAGCACTAAAGGTGTCAACCTAAAAATGGGAGGCATTTTCTTGAGTACCAGTATGCACACACGCGCAACCACATCAAAAAAATTGGAAAGGTAAAACATGCATTCCACTAAACAACCACTGTGTAATGGTATAATCTAGAGGTCAAATGGTCTAGAATAAAAAACCAATAAAAGGAAATATGAAAACAGGAATGTACATAAGATCTAAGAATAGTCATCTGCTGAAAACTCCACTTGACAGGTAAGTTTACAGTAGCTGTCGGAAGCCATAGAAGCATGCTCCGCCTGCCAGATCTCACTGAGTACCACTGGGTCCTAGGCCACCAAGTCCTCTGTCAAAGAAGCAATCATCTACACCAGACACAACACATACAGGTGAATCCCGTGCATGTGTGAATAACAAAATAATCAATAGGGACCCCAAACCACAAAGAAAAGACCACAAAATCAATCCACAATGTAAACTAAAGAGAATGATCATGAATAAAGACAACTCACACAGGTATAATTTGGAGTATAGAAATCAAGATCATCATTCACAACACTGAACACCCTGGATTTCTGGGGTACTCATTCCTAATTTGTAATGTGGGTATTCTGGTTCACACAGAGCCTCTCCCAACCATGGGCTAGCTATGTTACATAGATCCACTTCCCACTTTATCCATCGTACTAAGGTACTCATCGCTGATGAGTACCATGGGTCTTACGGGTCACATAGAGCCACTCCACACTATGGGACTTCTGGGTCCCATAGAGTCACTTCCCACTAGGACATCATATTTGACTCACATATGGTATCTTATAGCTGATTCACATAGGGTCTCTTGTTAGCAGTCTTCAGGTCTCAGTCAACCGCAGGATTACTGCACGTCGTGCTCTTGATTCCGGGAGAAACCACTCAATTAATTCGTTTCATTTAATCTTACATGAAATCCAATTTAGGGTATTATAAAAGAACCTCCTCATCGCAAGGGTTCGAACACCGCCAACATATTGTTAATCGGATGCCTGGTTTGAAAGATATTAGTGTTTTTTTAATTGCAGGCCAGTCGTTTCTGGGCCCAGTCTGACCCAGTCGGGCCGAACAGACCAATCCAGCCCAGGGGCCCCACATGACCTGACTCGGTTTGACCAATCCATACTGACCTAGTTCGTTTTTGGGCCAGCCCGATCTGACCAGGCCGTTGGGCTAATCCCATTGGGTTTTACTGGAACCAGCCTGGTTCGGAAGGGGGTCCAGCCTACTGGGTCGCCCAACTAACCGGTTCCATCTGACTCGGTCCACAACGGGTGGGCTGGTTCATTCCCGCCTCGAGCTGTCAAGTGGCCCACAACTGGAGAGCAAGTTCGTTCTTACCCTGGGCTGTCAAATAGCCTGGTTTTATCCTTTTGGTCCGCCTCGTAATAGCGGGCTGACTTTATCCAGCCCAGCTGCTCTGCGTCCCTGTTCGGCTGCATGCGCTCGGAAGAAGCAAGCCACCCTTTCTCCTGCACGCGGTCCCCATTGGATGGTGTGACAGTGCACCATGATGCATGTGGTGTGGGAAGCCCTTCCGACTCAGCCAGATGGCCTTGTCCTACCTCCGCCAGCCATCAGACTGAGCACTGGCAGCTCATGTTGCTCTGTCACGACCTGATCCTATTGTGACACCTCTTTCAGCATGCTATCAGGGTATTCCACCACCCACCCATGACCTCCACCGTGGTCCACTACTGGCACACCGACTATGTCTTCATCGGACCACCAGGTCCACTCCGGTGGTCCATTCCCCATGCCTTCTGCTCCTCCGGCCTCCATGGGGTGTCACTTTCTCTGCTAAGGCATCAAAACTTCCTCACCGCCAACTTGGAGGTTTAGCCACAATGAACACACAAGGTGGAGTGGTTCATGCCTTGTTTGTTTCAGCCATGACCCTTCGCATTAAAGTTGACAACAATGTGGAGTTTAAGATTTTTATTCCATCAAAAAATAAAAAATCCTGGTGAAAACCCACTAGAAAAAGTACCCTCCCACCAGAACAAGTGATCCTTAGATCAACCTGTTCATGGGTTGATCAGAGTTCATTGTTTTAGAATGAAGAATGGGGAAACTCATACAAAAATAACCCCTAACTAGGATAGATTCTCACCAGAGGTAACCTCTTTGTTGGTGGTGATCCATCCGCAGAGATTCAAGAGATCAAAGTCATCGGCGTTCGTTGCTCACCAGGCCCGTTCTTTGAGGTGCGTCGATGTCACTAGAGATTCATTGACATTCATTGGGGAGGATTAATCGCCATAGATTCATTGGAGGAGTTAAATGTTTTGATCCCATTTCTCTAACCTTGTTAATCCATTAAAAGAGTAACACATTGTAGCATTTCTGTAATGATGCAACATCACATCGTTACACTATTTTATTTATGAAACAAATTATTAGTTACAATTCATTTAATGAGTCGTTACACTAAACATTAACAAGAGATTAAATAGATTCATCTAATGGGAATCATCATTTCCTCATCAACACGCTATAGTGAAGATGTTTCACCGCTCAATGGTGAAGGAAACAAAAAAAATTATTTTTTAAGTTATTTATATTTTTCTCCCGAAATTTCAAAAAACTAACTTTTACCATTGACCCCCATCGGTCAAAGTTATGTCCTTTCTAGGTGAATCTCAATGTTCTAAGTTCAACAGTTCCCTCTAATTTTTGATCTGAGAACCGATTTAAAAGCTAAAACAATAATCTTGCACATTTATTTAAATGAACATAAAAAGTTCAAAAATCTATTTTGGGCTCATCAGGCCATAAAATCAGGTTCTTTCTAAGAATCTGGTCTCAAAATAAACCCATATAATTTAAAAAAAATTACATGTACTTTTTGGGACATTAAATTACCCCTACCTTTAGTATTTCATCTCTCTGTAAGCCAAAATAAGGCTAAACAAACAAATGGGGGTACATAGAAGAAATATGAGCCTCTCGCTCTCATGTTCTCTCCTTAAGATTCTCATGATTCCACTAAATGAAAACCACCAGAATCGACAATCCAAGAAGTACCCACTCCATTCAATCCTCTATCTCCACCAGTAACTCTGCAAACATCACCCCATCATCAATGTCCAGCTCGCCCTAGGCGAGGACATACGATGGATCATGCACAAAACTCAACAGCTGCGACATGTGAAAAACATCATTCACCCAGTTCATCTATGGGGGAAGAGATAGGTATTACGCCACCTCACCCAATTTTTTCAGAATCTGGAAAGGTCTGATGAAACTTAGGGATAAATTGCCGCCCAGGCCAAATCTCCGCAATCCCCATCGAAGCGATACCCAAAAGAATACATGGTGTCCCCCCTCAAACTCCAAGGTCCTCCATTTATTATCAGTATAAGATTTATTCTTGTTCCGTGAAATCATAATCCACTCTTAGATGATCTTCACCTACTTAGTGGTGACCCATACCAACTCTGGACCCATGAGGACTGACTCGCCTGGGTTTGTCCAACATAGAGATGATCTGCAAGGCCACCCATACAATTCCTCAAACGGTGCCATGAAAATGGTGGAGTGATAGTTTTTGTTGTATTCAAACTCCACCTGGGGTAGGTGGTCCTCCTAACTACGACCAAAATCCAGAACGAAAGCACGAATCATGTCATCCAGGGTATGTATGGTCCACTCTGTCGGACCATCAGTCTGTGGGAGAAAAGATGTTCTCAAGTACAACAGAGTTATGAACATCTCCTATAATCCCTTCCACAATTGGGATGTAAAACGTGCATCACTATCTGAGACTATCATAGATGGGACCCCATGGATTCAAAATATATCCTATATGTTGATGTGTCTTAAGCTCTCTACATAACCCTACTCTCGAATGAGTAAGAAGTGGGACGACTTGGTGAGTCGGTCTATGATCACCCAAATGGTATCATTCCCTATAGACATATGTTGTAATACAATTATGAAATTAATAAATATTACATCACACTTATGCTCCTATACCTTGAGGGGTTGTTTCAAACCTGCTGAAACATGGTGCTCAGCCTTCACATGCTGAAAAGTGAAGCATATCTAGATAAACTCTGCTACTTCCTTTTTAATCCTCGTCCACCAGTATTAACGTCAGAGGTCCAAGTACATATTATCAACACCTAGATGTACCACCAAAGGAGATTTATGGAACTACATAAACACCTCCTCTTACAATGCCACCGATACTACTGTTTATCCTCTGAAAAGGCTTACATGCTCCCCTCCTTTCGAATATACAATAGGGGAATTCCCTACGAACATCTAGGAATGTGTAGTTTCTCATCTGGAATCTATGAGTTTCACCTCTCTGACTCACTGTAAGAGTAGAGGGGAAACTACCCTTTCCAAAAAATATGTTTCCTCAAAGCTATCCAAAAAAATATCTAATGAGAGGCCAACTTCTCTTAGGCCTCATTCAGTAGCTACGATCTCGTTCTCCTGATGAGATCATCTACCACCATGTTATCCTTCCCAAGATTATAGACTATCTCAATGTCACAGTCATAGAGAAACTCTAGACAATGTTTTTATCTCAGATTTAGATTCTTTTGGGAGAAGATATACCTGAGACTCTTGTGGTCAGAGTAGATGGTAAACGTTCACCCATCAAGTAGTTCTGCCACATCTTTAGAGAAATGACAAGTGCTAATAAATCCAGGCCATTGGGTCATGTAGTTATGATCATTCTTCCCCAACAACCATGAAAAGTAGGTGATCACTGATCTCTTCTACATTAGGGAACAAACCAATATGGTCCCTAATGCGTCACAGAAAATAACATATCCAATTCCATCCTTTGGTAGTCTCAAGATGGGTGAACTCGTCAGTATCCACCTTAGCTCATAGAAACTCTACAGGAACTTCTCTTTCCACATGAAGGGGTTTCCCTTCAGTGTTAAATCTGATAAGGGCACTTCCACTCTGAAAATATTGGGCACTGACCTCTGGTAGTATCCGACCAACCCAAAGAAACTCCAGACCTTAGTCATGATCATGGGTGGTTCCCAAGAAAGAACTGCCTCTATCTTCATCAGATCCACTATAAATCTAACCTCTTAGATGACATGACCTAGAAAGTAGACCTCCCAAATCTAGAATGGGCACTTAGAGAGATTCCCCTAAATATAGTTCTCTCAGAGTGTATCCAGTACTATCCAGAAGTCTGTAGCATGGTTCTCTTCAGATGCTAAGTACACCAAGATGTCATCAATGAAAAACACCACAAATTGATCGAGGTAAGTCTTGAAGATCCTGTTCATTAGTCTGATGAAAAATACTAGGGCATTGGTCATGCCAAAGGGGACCACCACGAACTCATAGTGTTCATACCAAAATATAAAGGCTATCTTTGGCATGTCCTCATCACATAACCGAATCAAGTGATATCTTGAGCTGAGGTATATTTTTTAAAACCACCTAGATCCCTTCAGCTGGTCGAAGATTTCATCAATTCTCAACAGAAGATATTTTTTCTTCAGGGTCACCTGGTTCAGGCATCGGTAGTACACGCATATCCTCAAACTATCGTATGCATTCTTTGGAAAAAACACTGGGGCTACCCATGCTGAAGATCCAGGCCTCACGAATCCCTTCTCCTGCAAGTCCTCTACCAGTACCCTCAACTCACAAAGCTCCACAGGATCCATCTGATATTTTAGTGTGGATATCGATGTCATATCAGGGGACAAATCGATGAATATGTCTACCTCTCTTTGAGGAATTAGTCCTAGAACATCTTCAGCAATGACCTATTCATGCTCGTCCACCACTAAAGGAATGCTTAGACTCCTCTCATCCAACACATCGAGAGTGGGGATATCAAAATAGTGAGTGATTAGCTGCACTCTCCTCTGAGAAAGTCTGTCTTACACTGCAAGAGTTACCTTCTTGCTGGTAAAGGAATATATGGTCCCATATTCGTAGAAACACCACACTCTATTCCTAAGATAGTCAATCTGAGCAAAAACTGTGGATAACTAGTCCATACCCTAGATGACATTGTAAGGCCTCACAACCACTACTAGAAGATACTTGCCGAAGATATTGCTTCCAAGAGTAAGCTTACACTATTGACACTAGTTTTTAATTTTCGAATCCCCTCCCATTGGAGTCTATAACTATAAGGATCAATCCAATGACTCTATTGTAATATCTGATCCTTGAACAAGGTATATGGTAAGGAAAGAGTGACTGGAACCTATGTCAATAAGAACTATAGATAAGGTGGAGAAGACACATATCATACCTCTAATCATCTTCAAAGCGCCATGGTCATAGGCCTCCACTTCCTAAAGGTGAGATCACCACTATCAACCTACACCCTAAGGCAATGGTGGACTACTTGAGGGTGGTGGTGGCAGTACCAAGAACCCTCAAACACTTCCTACTACTTGGACTTCTCCCCTGCCACATCCTCCGCCCTATGAAACTCCTCTCTCAAACCTCTATCTCTGCCTTAGTAGTCCCTAGACCATTTTCTGATCATCTGTGTGGTGGGTCGAAAAGTCATGAGCCATGTGTCCCTGCTCGCCACACGTGAATCACAACCTAGCTCCCTACTGACCCCCTCTATTCTGGGAGCCCCAAACTACTGACCCTGATTCATGAGGTCACTATACGGATGGTTTGTCCTACTTGGACCTCAGCGACATCTGTGGTCTTCCTTCTATAGATGACTCGGCCACCTGTCACCCAGTGGTTTCTCCCACCATCGGTGCCTGCTCTGTGAGGATTCTCTATAATAGTAGAGACAGTTATAGCACTCCAGCCAGAGTGGGGATACTGAGGGAAATCATCGATGCCCTGATCCCCCATTGGAGTCCCTGTTCAAAGGTCTGGGCCCTAAGGAAAGGGTATCTTACCATATCCATAGAGTAGAGGGAGAGGTATGTAAACCTCTCAGAGTACTCATCCATTGACATCATTCCACGTTGTTGGTGAAATAGATGCTGTATAAGCACTGAGCGCAATGTCACAGGGAAGAACTCCTCCCAAAAAATATGCTCGAAGTCATTCCAGGAGAGGGTCACCTCATCATGAGTATGAATTGTCAAGAAACCCCATATCCCTACTGAGACTTGAAGAAGGATCATGGCTAAGGTATATATCTATTCAAGTGGTGGCCTCCCAAAGCGGAAGACCAATGTCACTGCCTCCAGCCAATACTCAGTGGCATAAGGATCTATCTATCCCATGAACCTAGGAAGTATTTGCCTCTAGAACTTGTGCAAGACACTGAGCCTGCATGCATACTCTACATGTAATTCCAGGAATAACGGGTGATCAATGGGTGGTGGTAACGCTGGTGCACCACCCGGCGAGGCCATCTCTAGAACGAGTCCCTGAACTGATGCCTCTTCACTAGGCGGGATTTCCTCATGGTCATGCATAAAAATCCTAGTTTGAAGTATACATAGAGGAATCCTGAACTAGAATATGGTTTACCACAGTCAATAGATTCTACCTCGTGATCTAACTATAATTCAAGAAGAACATTAGGAAACACTAAATTCCAATATGATGCATGTAGCTGACATTTTTATGTATAGAGATGAAATTTAGAATTTGAGGTTCTGGTGTATGGAAATGTCGACTACCACACCAACACTAGAATCCAAAAATGTAAAAGTTGAACTCAAATAATTTAACACTGTTTCCCAAAAACAAAACAATAGACTCCCAGTCTTTGAGGTAGAACTGACCACCTCTAATACCACTTTTTCAGAACCCATCCCCCATGGCCCGTGTTGTGACTCCCGCAAGCCTGTTTCCCAATTTCCAAGGGTTGGTGACTAGTGCCGAAGGTGTCAACCTAAAAATTGGAGGAATTTACCTGAGAACTTGTACACACACACACAACCACGTCTAAAAAACTAGAAAGGTAAAACATGAATTATACTAAACAACCACTAACTAAAGGTAAAAGTAGTAGGTCAAATGGGCTAGATTACAAACCCAACAAAAGACAAAATTAAAATAGGAAAGTACAGAAGATCTCTAGAAATCCATCCGCTGAAAACCCCACCTGATGGGTAAATGTAAAGTAGCTGCTGGAAGCTGTAGAAGCACGCCCCGCCTACCTTATCTCATTGGGCACCAATAGGACACCAAGTCATCTGTCGAGGCTGTGGTCATATGCACCAGACACAAGACATGCGGGAAAATCTCATGAAAGGGTGAGTAAAAAAATACTCATTAGCGACCCCAAACCACAGAGGAAAGAGCACAAAAAAATCCACAAGGAGAACCATGAATCATGATCACAAAGCAAGATATCTCACCTAGGTATAATCTAGAGTATTATAAGAATGACCACCATTCAGAACACCGAACTCCTTGGACTACTCAGGAACTCATCCATAATGAGTACCATCGGTATACTGGGTCACATAAAGCCTCTCCCCACTATGGTCCTGCTGGGTGACGTAGAGCCACTTCCCATCATGGCCATCATATTAAGGTACTCATCCTTGATGAGTATCATGGGTATTTCAGGTCACAAAAATCTGGTCCCCACCATGGGATTTATTGGTCAAATAGAGCGGCTTCCCATAGGGCCATCATATCTGATTCAAAAAGGGTCACTTGTAGATAATCCACAAATGGTCCCTAGTCAGTAGTATTTAGGTATCATTCAGCTACAGGATTCCCACACTTAGTTCACATGATTGTGGAAGAAACCACTGCTCAATTAATTATTCACATTTCAAATTCCATGAAAACCCATATAGGGTATTACAAAAGAACAATCTCATCTCAAGGGTTCCAATTCCACAAATGAATTTTCAATCAGACACCCAATCTAAAGGATATTGTTGTTTTAGTAATCAGGTGCTAGTCGTGTCTGGGCCAGGTCTGACCCGGTCAGACCAACCCAACCAACCCGACCTGCTTCAATTGATCCAACCCAACCCAGTCTAGCATGGACACTAGGCCAGGCCCATTGGGACATGGTAGACCTAGCTCGGTTTGGCCGGTGGTCTAGCCCGCTGGGTCAGCCAGCGACCTGGTTCCATCCGGCCCGACCCGCAGCTGGCGGGCCTCTTCGTTCCCACCCTAGGCCGCCCAGTGACCCGGTTTTATCCCTCTGGCCTAGCCCGATATAGCAGGATAATTTTATCCATCTTGGTCCACCCTGAAGTCTGGTTTGGCTACATGTAGCCAGCATGAGCCAACTGCCCTTCCTCTCGTACACAGTCCCCACTGGACCACGTGACTATTCCTCACAGCCCGTGTTGTATAGGATGCCCTTCCGACGTGGCCTGATGGCCGTGTCCTTCTTTCTCCAACCGTTGTCCCAAGCACCGGTAGCACCTGCTACTCCACTAGAGTCTGAACCGACCACTTCAACTCCTTAGATATCCCACCATCGGTGTCTCCAATGGACCATCAGGTCCACTCCGATGGTCTGTTACTCATACTGTCTGCACCTCTCGCCTCCATGGGGTGACTCCTTCTCATCTAATGCCTCTAAACTACTTCACCGTCAACATGGATGTGCATCCACGATGAAAACACAAGATGGATGGGCACGGTATGTGTTCATGTCCTCTAAAACCCTCCACATTATATTTTAAAAAAAGGGGGACTAAGATTATGATCCCATCAGAAAATAAATAATCCCAATGAAAAACCCCAATAAAAAGCACCCTCCTGCCAAAACAAGCGATCCACGGATCAACCTGTTTGTGGGTTAATCTGCATTCATTGTTTTAAAATGATGAATGGGGACACTACAAAAAAATATCCCCTAACTGAGATAGATTCTCATTGGAGGGAAACTCATTATCGGGGGTGATCTATTCATAGAGATTTAAGAGTTCAAAGCCATTAGCCTTAGTTTCCCAATAGTCCCATTCTTCGAGGTGCGTCGATGTCGCTAACGATTCACCGACATTCGTCAGAGAGGATTCATCGCCATAAATTCTTCAAATGAGTTCCATATTTTGATCCTTTTTATCCAAACCCATTAATCCATTAAAATAGAAACGTATAAGAACATTTCTGTTACGCTACGTTTTCGCATCATTACGCTGTTTCATTAATGAAACAGTATATCAATTAGGCTTCATTTAATGAGTTGTTATGCTAGAAATTAATGATCCATTAAAAAGATTAATATAATATGAATTATCATCGATTCATATTCTCACTATAGTGAGGATGTGTCACAGCTCAATGGTGAAGGAAACAAAAAAATAACTTTTTACGTTATTTTTATTTTTCTCCTACAAAGTCTGAAAACTAACTTATCCAGTCGACCCCCACTGATTGAATTTAGGTCCTTTCTAGGTGAATCCCAACATTATGAATTCAATGCTGACCTCATATTTTTGATCCGAGAACCATCATAAAATTTAGAAAAACCCACTCACATGCCTATTTAAATGAACTATAAAAAGGTCAAAAATCTTTTTCGAGCTAACCTGGCCTCAGAATTAGGTGATTTCTGAGTGCCTGGTCTCAAAATAATCCCATATAATTTAAAAACAATTACATGGAATTTCCATGACAATACAATTTTGAAATAACTCATATGCAGAAAATTGATGCTACTCATAATGATACAAATGTTGATATTTTTATTAAGACGTAGAGAAATAGGATGAAAACAAAATAATGAATCTGAAGAATAATTAATAATTAAATGAATAAAAAACACTAACGGATGGTAAATTGAGTGCCAAAAGTACCAAAATTCATTTTTGTTATGATTATTCTAATATGGATTCTTTAATATGTACTAATTATGTATCACATAGTGATATTCATTATGATATAAGAGACCATATGAAGAAAGTTTCCAAAGAATTAGTGAATTGTTTTGTTATAACTACTAGGGTATTCATGATAATTAATTATATTTAGAATTAAAATTTGATGTAATGGAAGAGGAATTCACTAAAAATTTCGTAATATGAAACACCGAAAAAATAGTGAGTGAAAAGGATGAAATTGTACCACTTTAAATGAAATATATATTATAGAAATTAAATAATTTCAAAAGAATATTTTTAAAAAATACGTCTCTATTAATTGTTTATAGAATATATCTGTGTACATAAAAAATTGAATAAAATAACTATGGATATCAAAGATACTAACTAGATATTAATGAAAAAGGAATCAAATAACTTTTAAAATATTTTCAAAAATAAAAAATAATTAATGAAAAACAAATCTAGAAGATAAAATAGGATTAAAATATAGAGTAAGATTGGTTAAGGATGATACATACTCCACAGACATGTAGGGTCTTGATCTTGAGTTCAAGCTAATAAGTCTTGAATTCACACAAGATAGACCTTCTCAATTTTATTGAGATGAAATATGTTTCCATATAGATTTTCATTGAGATCTGTGTTTCTAGGAGGATTCATAATAGTATGAAGAAGTGCATGATACCATCTTTTAATCATGTGGAAACTTCCACCAAAAAAGTTATACCATAAACTAAAATGTATCTTTTTTAATAATGTTTTTTAATTTATAGAAAAGGTTTAGAACCAAATAATTGGAAAATATTGATGGTGAAATTTTCTAAAATATCTATTACATAATCATTGGTTGATCTAAGATAATTTATAAAGAGTTTTTTCCCATGGTGTGTCCAAAATGGTGGTATATCTACTCAAAAATAGTAAGGTACAGAACTTGTGAAATTAGTATGTATTTCATTATTAAAGAAGAGGAGGTTTATTGGTTATTATTGGTATTGTAAGAAGTTTAGATTCATACCACTAGAATATGTTCATAACATTCAAATTCATTAAAATCATAGAAATCCACAAGAAAGGGAAGGATGATATAAATAGAGGAGAAAAAATAATAGGAAAAAGAATAATGAAGGAAAAAATAATTTGTATACCTTAGGGAGGAAACATAAGAAAACATGAATATGGTACCTTTCACTAAAATTACCATATTGAAGATAAGCCTCCATGATAAAGAACAAAAAAGTGAATCCCATTACCGGGATAAAATATTGATGAGGATTTGTTATTATATAACTTCTAATGAATTTAGAATTTATAGAATGATTTGAAAATGATGGATGGTTGATCTATTCCAAGCACAATTTCTTCACTTATCTTTATTTATATCAAACATATTAATGAAGGGGGAGTGTTGGTTGATGAAAATGTATGGATGAGGTGGGTTTTATGTTTTACTACGTACCTTTTTAATGTGTTTGTTGAGATGTGTGTATGAAACAAAAAATTTATTGATAAATCTTTTTTATACTACCCCATGTTGAGAAATAAGTAATTTATAAGCCTTATATCACATTCATGGAAGTTTCCAGAGATCATAGAAAAATATGGTTGTATCTGTCATGGTTTCTACACTGATATATCCCATGTAGACCTAGTACAGACTATCTAAAGTCTCTTTTCTAAGATAACCTTGTGGTATCATGTTTCTCTTAGAACAAATCTAAAAAGGGTTCAAATAATTTTTTATTTCCTTTACTGTAGAAGAATACATGACATGACTCTTACATTTACCTTTGTATTGGTCTTTTATAATTTATAAAATAATGAATTCATTTAACCTCACATATTGACATTGAGGATTTATGGTATTTCCAATAAATTCATAGGGGGGATTGAAGTTCCCATGTATGTATTACATAATATTTCAATGTTTTAATATGTTTTTAGTGGAGTTAATGATGATTCATAGAAGATTTTTATGGATTCATGAAGATAAAATTAAACGTCATTCTTGATAATCCATTTAAGTCTACAAGATGAAGAAGTTAAAACCATGTTAGATTGAACAATATATCAATATATTGGATTAATATTATATAATTATAAAACAAGTGATAATTGTATTTAAATATGGAACTATGTTTTAAAAATGATGAAACCATCATATGGTGTTTGTGAATGAATCATAATGTTTGGTTGAAGGAAAAGATAATTTAATTATTGATATTTATTTGATTTTGATTATTTTAGGGGGATTGATAAATATTTTAAAAGAATTTTATCTATAGTGGAATTAGAATATTACTTAGTCATTTACCAAGTTTTATTATTTGAGTTTCCAAAAAAATGGGCCAACTATGGAGAACCATTGGAACCAGCCAAACCAGGAGCCACTTTAACCATACATAGCTAGCCATAGTAGTATGATGGTATACAGTGAAGGCTTATCCTATGCATGGGAAGACATGGTAACATATAGGTCATGCAAAGAGTTCATAAGAATACTAAGTTGCATGTGGGGTAGTACTCACCAGTGTCAAGTGTGTGTGATGTGTAACCAAGAGCATATACCTAGATTTAGGGATTTGTTGAGGGTAAATGAGGTTTTGAGTTTTATAAAGGAGTATAATAATGGAAGGCACATAATTATGGGAATCTCCAAGAATGGATACTATTTTAATTCTTAAATACATACACATTAAATAGATACCAACCATTCAATTCAATCATGTTCATATCATGGTGAAATTTTTCATTCTTGCACTATCCTTCTGGATCAATTGAGAGTCATCGAAGCTACCGAGTGTTATGATGTGAACCTACCATGAGTTTTTACATAGTTATATCATGTTTATAAAAATATTTACTATAACAAATAATATTTACCACACTCACAATAATCTACCATGCATACATATCATGATTATATTTGACTTCAAGAGTTATTCAAGCTTCCATAAGATTGAATTGAACCAACCACAGGAAGGAAATCCTACCTAGCATGTGAAGGTGGTCAAAAAAACACTTAACTAACCACATGAAGAAGAATCTACCATATTTTGTAATTTACCAATGAATAACATACATATTACTCATGTTTTTCATGCTTGATTTATCAACCGTATGATGAACCTACACATATTGTATAAACAAATTGAAGTTTCCACATAAAATGAGCTACTAAAATAGGAACTACCAAGTGACTATAAGAATTCACCGACTATATAAAGGGTGCCTAATCTAACATGATCATCATGTTGTAGAATTTGAAATCATCTTTTTTTTACTATGATGAACCATGTATACATATAAGATACCATGAGTTATTTATAATACTACGAGTGTTTTATAATCACCATAAAGAATAGATTTTAAATTCATGAAATATATAGGTTATTATTGTGAGTTTATATATCTATGAGAGAGATTTTGAATTTGAGATGTCGAGAGAAGAATATATTTCCACTTTTATTTTTGTAAGACGATTCTAAAAAGAATAATATGCGATTTCCATGTGTGAATTAATCTTTACATTCTCTATAGAAGTTGTGTAAATAGTTCACTCTAAGGAGAAGCATGATGCATGAGTCTTATAGATGAATATTTCATGTATTGGTGAGATTGAGATATCAAAACATGCATGTATATCAATTAATAAATGGAAAAACATTAAATCTATTGTTAAGCTCTTTATATTCCCTAAAATCTGTGAAATGAAACAATAAGCATATGTTATATTTATGCTGACTATTTTCCAGGGTTTACTGATGCTATATTCTTTGATACTGTAGAAGATAATAAAGAAACCACATACTGGTAATGAAAAATTGTAGACTTTATAATTAATGAGGCCAAGTTGAAAAATAAATAAATATATATATATGTAATTAAATTAAGCATAACCATGTTATTATTGTTTTTGTTATCCTCAGGGATAATGAAGAGTGTCTGAGACTTTCATTTATTCAAAATGAAGCTATATTGTAGTAAATATAAGTCATGTAGATAATGGTTTTAAATAATCATTTAAATGAATAATTATTATGAAATATTAATTATACCAATGATAATAATGAGGAGTAATGGAATTAAATATGATGATGTAATTAATATGAGATTTCTAGAGAAAAATAACCCTATCCAAGTACTGGGATTCACGTAGTGTTTAAAGTGAAAGAATAATGAGTATTAGTTGTGTCTAGACATATGAAGGAAACTTCATACATGTCGCATGTTGAAAATAAAGGAAAAATAAGGTTAAAATTATTTTCTAACCATGTGTGTAAGGATTTAAATAATCATTTAAATGAGGATAGAATAAGGGATTTCAATGAGTTAATTAGAAAAGAAAAAATACATATTTTAAATGATTTTAATTTTTCCATATTCATGGAATAATTATTATGATAAATATGGGAATTATGTTAATGATATTATTATTTTGAATATAAAATGAAATTTAGGTAATGAATATAATGTTTTTAGATTGTATAAGTTTTTATATACATTGTGATCTTTATAAGGAAATAGATGCACCAAAAGTATCATGGAATGAAGGTTATATGAAGCTAGGAGTACCTGAAGAAGATATAATAGAGTATTCTATGAAGATCACACCAAATCTAGAAGTATTTTCTAGAGTAGAAGATATTATCAAGGAAACTACTTAAGATATTGAAGTTTTACATGATAAATCCCAACAATATATGTTCATGGAGGTGGATCATCTAAAGAATGACATCTTTCTACTACTGGATCAACACCAAGAAGAAGAGGAACTTGTGACTGGGGTGTCTAACCTATTTTTTAAGAGGATCAAGGGCTGGGGTTTATAACCAGTCAAGGAAGAGGAGGAATAGGAGGGAAGTTGGGGTGTATAAATAAATAGGTTATAAGTGTTAATTTTCGGGTTATAGAACCAATTTACATTACAAGATCAAGTAATAGGGTTTGTAAATAGTTTTTTCTAAGCCATTATACCTTTTAATAATATTATATAGAGAATAAATGTTGGGGTGTCTATTCAACATTGAAATGAGTGGATATAAGTACCCAACCTTGTAAATACAGTGTATAAATTTTTATATCATTACTATTTTACATGAGGTGAGGCTATGAGATATTATTGAGTGTATCAAGAACATTAATAAGATTTACATATTGAATTTAAATATTTTGAGTTTGTAAAATAAACCACCGATTGACCCCCCTCACTATATGGTCATCTCACATTGGGATCTAATATGTCTAATGATACACCCTTGGATGGTATTTTCTTGATAATAAAAGAGTCATTGTTTGTGAGTGTAATAAAAAACACCATACACTAGGGATGTTGTAATCCATAGTGAACATGATCCTCATAAAAAAATTGGTGTCCTTTGTTTTTTTCTTTCTTATTTATCAATACATGCATGAAATATAATATAACAGGAAGAGTTCGGGGTTTATTCAGAGAATAAGTATATAGGTAAATAAGGGATAATGTTAAAATTAGTAATAATTTATACAAAATTAATTCACCCCACTCAGTGTGTTCCATATACCAAATTATCATAATAGTTGGTATCTAAGCTAGATTCCACCTTCGATTGGGTCTTCAATAATCTAAATAATTTTAGTTTCACTTAGAAACTAATTTATGAAGTGAAACATTAAGGAATACTATGAGTTACCTACCAAAAATACATAAATGAGATATATTCTAATACACTGAAGGAAATAGGGAAATGTTATTCAAAGAAGTTGAGAAAAGACTCATTAAATAATGAATACAATATCTACTAATTATATGTAACCAAATTTTATTTTATATTCTTATATATACTGATAATATGTATCTTAATGGAATATGTGATGATAATTAATCTATCTGAAGTGGATATGAATAAAAAATAGTTTTCATATTATATAATCTATATAAAGACAAATATGAGATAAAATAAGAAAACCTAGTTATTGAACCCACTACAAAAGAGATGGATAAATATTTTTCATCAATATTTTTGAATGATTCATGCGACTAAGAGGTAAGTTGAGTCTTATAAAACAACTATCCTCTAAATAAACAATGGATAATCAGAGAAGATCATTATTTTGAGGATTCACAAGATGAATAATTTAGTGATTTAAAGGAAATACAATATAATTTTACAAAATAAATAGTCACTTTTATTTGTGAATTTTTTATAAATACGAAATATAATATCACCCATCTTGAGGAATATTTAAAAAAAAATAGACAAATATTTGGAAAAAGGGTACTAAGGAGTGTAAATATCTCAAAACAGGTAGGATCCTTAAATTATATAAATATATATCTTGAAGAAATATTATCTAAATTTGAGAATGAGTGGATTAAAACAATCTATGAGAGTGAATAATCTAATAACATTATTAAATAAATTTCCCATGTTTTATATGAATAAACTTCTATCAATTAAGATCAATTAATAATAAAATATTGTAGGATTATGGATATTAATATTTCAATTCTAGAATAGAATAAAATTCATTAATATCAAGTTTAAAATATTATAAATGAGTGTAAATTAAATGTAAAATTAGTGTGTGATAATAAAAACATCCTAAATATGGGATGTCTTGAATTGGAAGTCAGTTTAGAAAATATGAAAACTACTCAATCCGAGTCTTCAAAAATTGTTGATAGAAGACATATTGTCACCTATAATTATAAAGTCGAATCTTATTCTAAATTACCTAAATATTATAAAAAAATAGACAGTAATCATATAATTATTATTCTCTTAATTGATCAATGAAAAAAAGGCACCATCCATCGTAGAATGTCATGTTTATTTTAATTCTAGTTTTATGCATAGTAATGGTTTAAAATTTATTTAATTGCAAATATGGATAAATAAAATTCGTGAGAGACCCCCCACTTTATATAAGGTTGATGTAATAATGTGTATTAGAATTTTTTACCCATATTTTACCCATGATAATGATGTTTCTCCAAAAAAATAACATGGAATTAAATCTGACCAAATTAGAACTCGAGGTAAATAATAATGTTTTTTGGATACTATTAGGGAAATTAATAGTTTGAAAACTATGCTATTGATTTTTGGAATAATATTTCAAATGGTGTAATTAAAAGGAATCTTATATAATGGGTTAGAAAGGCTGAGTTAGGGAAAATTCAACAGAATAAAAGAAAAAATATGTTTATATCTAAAATTTATGAATGCCTAGGGAATATATGTGGTATCTGCAATGAGAGTGGCCACAGTGAATAAGAATGTCGGTATAGATACAATAAGAATATGTTAAGTGAAGATAAATATATACTACTAAAAGTTCAAATGAAAATTAAAGGTAAAAATAAAAATCATCCTTCCTTGGGTCATTAGAAAAAATATTCTATAAATTTAGGTATAATGAAGAAGTAAAAAAATGATTCACCAAAAAGAATAATCTACTTTTATTTTGGGATAAGAGAAAACACTATGTATTTATGAAATCAAGCCATGTGTATTGGTGTTTATGTAAGAAATCTTGATTGGAAGTGATATATAGTCTGAGAAGAAAACAAGGGGTCTAGTTTGGTGAAAAGAATACCTTAAAATTTGGTTCAATGATCCATGAAATATGATCATGATAATAAATAATAAATTATCATTTATCAATCCCAATTGTAAATGAAAAAATATAGAGGAGGAACAAGTGAATTAATGTAATACAATGTAAGAATTAATTCCACATGAATAAATTATATTTTATGATTTTTTTTTGAAGGGTTTATAGCCCCAAACACTTGAGGATCTATGTGGAAGAACCAATTAGTATAGACATAACAAAAAATTATTGATTAATTACCCTACGAAATTAGGAAGAGAAGTAAAAAAAATTAATCTAGCATAAAAATACTCTTGTTCTCCACTATCCAAATTAAAAAATGTAATCCCACATATATAAGTTGATGAAAAAGAAGAAATTATATACATTCCAAGGAAAATATTTCTATGAAATTAAAAATAAATACCATGAAGAGTTCTCCCCAACATGGTGATGGGAAAAAATTTGTATCATAGTTGAGAATAAATTTTTAACCTTTATTCTCTCATTATGTGTCAAAGAAGTTCCACATGTTTTTCTTTCCTTTTTTAGAATAATAATTTTTTAAATTAAGGGGGAGATATTTAATTTATTAATGATTTGAAAATGAGGAAATCAATGGATGATTTTAAAAGTATAAAATTATAACTATTTTGAATTTTAATAACTTATGTATTAAGATGAGTGAAATAATTTTAAATATTAAGAACTATATGAGAATTATTTTAAAAATTGATATCATAGGAAATCATACAATAATTTACTATCAGCCTGAATATATTTGAAAACCCCCAACAAAAGGAGTTTATATTTAGTATCATATTCTGTTGGTTTAGGGAACACTTTTTATCTACATTAGTCTATATTTCTTTCTATATAGAACATTTATTATATTTAAGAAGAGTGAAATTATAAATTTAACATTGATTTAAGTGAATTGATACCACCCACTATCAAGATTATTTGTATTTACAATCAATAATATGGAGATAGAGAATAAAATTTAAAAGACATATTGACATGCATTTTATATTGTTTGTATTGAAAAAAAAATTACATGGGAGATTTTTAAACCAATTATGTGTTAGTTTTCATTTTTTGTCAATTAGGATGAAAGAAATATACATGATATCTATATGTGTTGGAGTTTAATATCTTAGAAGGTATTTGGAAGTCCCCAGGCATGTTGAAATGGAATGGATGTTCCCATGTAAGGTATTATTATGCATGATGAGTTTTAAATATTATGTGAGTATTAATGAACTAACTTGAACCCTAGAAGTGAAGTGAGGAATTACCTTATTTCAATGAAAAATAAAGTGATATTCTACCAGTGGGAATTATTGAAGATCAATTTACTCTGTGAAAAGATATTTTATTAGGTTTCTTACATTGGTTAGAAATGTTTTTAAGGATAATACTTGTTGATATTTAATATGTCAATATGAATTTATAATATTCAAATAAGTGGAAGAGGATAACAGTTCTATTGATTTTGATTATGGATGAATTTTATATCTCTATAAAGGAAATATGAATAAAAATAGTGAGAAGTTATATCATTGTATTTATAAAGATAATAAAAGGTTATATCATATGGAATTTTACATGGATGGTTCCTAAGTAATATTTGAAATTGAGTTTAGAAAATGGAATATCATTGAAATATTCCTTGAAATATTTAGATTTATTATTATGATTTTTAATTATAATACTATTTATTAGAGTTGAATTGAAATAATTCCAAAGTATTTTTAAGTGTAAAATAATGATTGAATAATCCTTGAGTTGATTAGTATATATTTTTTGAAATTGTAAGTTATTGAAAAATAGACAAAGGAAATGATAAAGAATATATTTCAAAAAGTGAAATTGGAAAAGTATCAGAGTCTAATAGATTACAAAAGATTAATTTGGAATTTCATAAGGGTTAACTATCTATTTCATATGAGTCATTCTTGACTATTTATACTGGAATTCTCTAAATTCATGAATATAATTGATCCATGTATAAGTTAACTATAATTATATAAGGTTCATTTTGAATTATATAAGATTGATTGACATTTTTTTAAGAGTCATTTGACATTTTGTATGATTCATTTGACGGAGAACTGAAGTATTACCAATAGAATTATATTCAAATAAGGGTGATATAAAGAATTCATAAGATTCATTTGATAGCTCATAAAGTTTATTTGGAATTACTTAAGAGTCGTGGATATTTTTATAAGAGTAATGCATGGTCCAATAGTGTTTTTAAGGGTTATAAAAAATATGAATAAGTGTCACCAGAACCCAATGTAAGAATAAAATTAATATTTATAATAGTTATTTTATTTAAAAAATTAGCAGTCTTTTAGAAACTAACATATAATCTTCAAAAGTTAAACTTTTAGAATAAATATTTTCAGTGAGATTAAACTAGATGATGTTATTCTATTATTAGAAGTATAAATATCATGATTCTTATATACAAGCCACAATTTAAGATATTTGTTTTAGTGATGGAGATGGATGATTTGACTTTTTACAAAGAATAAGATAACTATATCATGAGTCAATATGAATACAAGACGGATTGAATCTAGATATATAGAGCAAGATCCATCCATATTAGGATGATATTTCCATGTCATAGTTTATGAAAAAAGAGGGGAGTTGTGTGGGGACTTTGTGCCACCATGGATGTTACCATGAATATGATATATACTACTTAATGTCATTATGCATTTGTGGAATTTAAAGCTTTCATATTTTGTATAGAAGTAAAGATAAGGAAATATTATAGGATAATTTATGTAGTAAACCAAAAATATAATCTATATTATTTTTTAATATTAAATGATAAAAAATTATAATGGGATTAAATTTGAATTATAGAGGCGATACATTATGGAAAATCAAGAAAAATTTCAATATTTGTATATCGTTATCTTATTGTGTGACTCTCAATATAAAATATATATAGGAAGAATAGATATATTAATGTTAAAATAGTTATCATCAAAATAAACCCTTATATCATAATAGAAGATAAGAATCAACACTAAAATCATAATAAGTAACTCTAAATTCCAAGGAGAAAAAAGAAAGATGACCTAATACTACATCATGTTATAGAAATTTTATATTGAGGTGGGAGAGGTATAGATTAAACCCTATGATCATACTATATACTATGTGCGTCTAAAGTAAAAATGTTACAATTTTGTTTCTAGGTTAATCATATGTTTTTAATAAGAGGAAAAAGAAGAGAAAACCGGATTTTTTCTTAAGGTTATCAGTTAGTCCAAGGTAAAACAATATTTAGATGATTAGACTATGATATATTTATATAAAAAAATCTAAAGGGGTCCGATGGATCCCTTGTGAGTGGTGTATTTTGAGTAATAAGATCAAATCCATATTATTCTTGAGGTACATGAGCACACACTATTGATCTTACTTTAAGGAGGCACTAGTATTCTATTATATAAAGAGATATTCAAATTAACACATTCATTGTACCTATTTGGTGATAGGAATATGGGTCTAAGGATATACCCCTTCATGGGATTTCTTGATAATAAAAAATGATCTTATGTTTGATTGGGATAAAAACCACCATACACCAAGGACATAGTCACCCATATTAGAGCCGAACCTTGTTAAAAAACCTTAGTGTACTGTGTTTCATGATGTTTTAGTAATAATTTCATGCATGAGACTGAATAGAAGTGGAATAATATGATATCCATACAATAAATAATTTTAGAGGTAAATAAGGGATAAAATTTGAATTCGTAATAAATCATAAAACATTGATTCACCACTCTCTATTAGTATTTTCCATATACAAAGTGATATTAATATATATTCCATGAAATAAAATGATAATTAAACTCTAAGAGTAAGATATTTAATTATACTTAATTAAAGGTCATCATATATTATTAATATTTTTGAAGACAAATAAAGATTATCATGGGTTTAGTGTTATATAGAGATATTGAATTCATTCATGAGGAATGAACGAAGTTTTCTGTATTGGATGATCTGCTTTGTATACCATATGGAGTGTCAAAGAAATGTATTTGGTATACTAGAGGTTCCAATTTTATATTAACTCATTATTACTTAAGATTTACAATATACCGAGCATGAGAATATTTATAATTTTATATATTTATTATTCTAGCCTTAACCCAGAGATAATTATGGATTAGTTGGATATGTTTTTAATTATGTAATATTTTGATATTTAACAAAGATAGAACTTTCACACTCTTATGATGAGTATAAAATTATATCCCTTCATTTAAATTGATTAAGAAATTCTATAGCCATACCTATATAAGTAAAATATGATATCCTAAAATGAAATATTACTAGAGGGTTGAATTGAAAGAATTTACATAAAATTAAATCCTTTAAAAATTCAGGCATTAAGAATGTATCAGAATTTAGAGGTTTAAGGATTGATAAAATAATTTTTTTAAAAACAACATTTTTATAAAATAGATTGCCTCAACCTAAAACAAGAAACTAAAAACTACTAAATTGGAAAGGAATAAAATATTAAAACAGAAAGTAAATAATATAAATGTTTATAGAGGAATTTGAGATAAGATGTCCCACATTTCCTATCATTACTAAAAAATTATATCTAAGTTACCCTATTAATAAATTATCAACTTTTGTTAAAAAGTGGTTGAAGGATCTTATTCCTAGATCTTTTATAATAACACTAAGTACAAGAAGTGAACCCTTTTAAAAAAATTATTCAAGAAATACTTTTTTATTCAAAATAATTTCAAAAAAGAGAGATGGAGTGAAAAAAATGGTGGATTAATTAATTCCCTTTTCAAATTAAGAAAATACAGTAATAGATAATTTATAATCGAGATAAAAATACTAGAAAACCATTAAGACAATGATTTTGATCTTTTAAGATCATGATGTTTAGATAAGAAAGAGTGTTCTATGAACGAATAATAATCTTAAAATAATTTTATTTATAGAGAGTGTAGAATTACATAAATTATGATATATAGAATATATATATTGGAATGATGTACTTTTTAATTTATAATCCCTTTATAATTTAAAATTTATAGATGATATACATTACACAGTAAGGTTTATTATGATATTAATTATTTATCTTTATCATAGAATTTTCTATGATAAATTTGATAGTTACTGTTAATGATGAATTCTAATATATTTGGGATTTGGGGTTGAAATTTCCTCTATAAAAATATAAATTTATTGGGAGATAAAATAATTAATGATATCTTTATGGTGTGTTATTTTATTTTTGACATAGAAGATATGTTTTTTTGGAATGTAGATCGTAACTAAAAATCTTTCTCTTGTTAATTTATTCCTCATCAATAGATCCAAATCAATTTTTTATTTTTGGTATGTTCTTTAGTAGATATTCTATTATATTATTTTTATATATTTTATTTCATTATTATAATATATTATTCAATTAACAATGTGTTAGAGTTTATATGATGAGTTTTTCTAATAAATTAGAAGTTAGATAAATGAATAATTAATCTTTTGAAAAATATAAAAATTAAATTTTTAGATAAATAGAATCATTTAATATGATTATCAAAACAAGTGAAATAAATGATTACATTCAAATAAAAATCGAAAAATATCCCCCTTTTTAATAATGAATAGACATGATGATTATAAAGGAAAAATAATTTTATAAATGAGAAATAATGATCAATATAAATTTTAAAAAACTCCCTCTATTTGAAATGGAACGTTCCATTTATTTAATTTTCACCATTTTTCATTATTAAAATAAAACCAAGTTATAAAAAACATATGCTGAATACAGGGGGAAATATATATTAATATTCTTGGTAAAAATACTATAATAAAAAAATATAAAAATTAAAATATAAAATGGTTAGGTAATCCTTGAATTGATGTATTTAAGCTCATGTTAATGCTTCTATAGAGTATTCTGATAAGATTACTGACTCTTAGGAATATCTAATACAGTTACTTTACTTTTCAATCAATTTCATTAGAGATTTTTGAAATCCTAGTGAAAATTAGAATTATTATATCAATGATTGATAATTTCCAAGGTAAGGATCCTAGAAAAATGGGTTTCTAGAGGCGGTACATGGGTGGAGGAGGGTTTTTGGGATTATTTTTTAGTACAATTTCTTAAATAGTATCAATTTTAAAAATAAATTCATATAATTTTTTAGTGTACTTATTATTCAACTATGTGAGATACCAAATTAGCTTAATCATGCCACTATATGAGGTAGTATTGTTGGTATGATGACAAGGTTGAGAGGTAGAAAAATGATTATTGGACACATGTTTAGTGGTATTTTTTTTAAAAGTACTCTTGGTGTTGGGTTGGATAACTGGATTCATCCAAACAAGTTATATGATTATTATAAGGAGGTAGAGGATGCTCTAAATTGTTTTCTGAGGAGGAAGAGGAAGTGTGATAGTCCTCATGTGTAAATATTATTCTTGAACTAGATAGTGAAGTAGGGTGTGCAATAGAAAATATTTCCTTAAAGTATAGAATAACATTCAATGTGGTTAATGGAAAAGTGGTTTCAAAATATGTTTCTTAAATGGTTATTGAGTGTACGATAATGGAAATTTTGGTGCAATTATAAGTGATAATTCTAGAAACAGAGGTCAAAATAATTATGATAGAATCAAAACTTTTTGATAAATGGGGAAGAGGAAAGAAGGAGTTTATTAGAATGGGAAAGTTGGAAATCTATATTGATTCGATAATTTTTTAGGGGATTTTAGTGTAAGAGTATACAATAGTTATAAGATGATTTAATGAAATAGGGTTTGATGGGATGGAGTCAAAAAATTCTTTTATACAGTGGGAATGGGTAAAGATTGTTGTGTAATAGTGGGTTTAGAGATGGAAGTCTCCAGAATGTGTGGGCATGAAGGGGAAGGATCAGCGAGGGAATGACAGAGTAGGGAAGTTTATGGAGGGATATGATTGACAATATTAATTTATCCAGTTCATTTAGAACCTTCTCCTTTTATATATTGTCAACAAAAACAATTTTATGGGCTAGATATTCATAACTTATAATTCTTCTTTTTTTGAGTGAGAAAAAGTTGGCACTTTGTTCACCTGAAGATGATAGATGAATAAAGGGTAACATATTCATCAAGATATTACTTTTAAAACCTAAAAAAAGTAGCAAGAGTTGTTATATATACTATAAGATATCTATATTCAACCATAACCAAAGTATAGGCGACAATAATAAGAGATTTTATGTACTATTTATCTATAAATAATTTGTTCCTATTGGGGTTGGGACATCAGTGGAAGGATCTATCTCAATATCTTAAATATGATGAATAATAATAAAATTAATCTTGGAAATGACTCTCATAATAGCTATAATTTTGACATTTAGATTCTCGGACTCGATGACTTAAATATATTTGAATATAAAGGATAAACAAATATGTGAAATAATCCAATAATAAAGTATTATATATAAATATAATACATGTGACATACCATTTAATGTTCAATTAGTTTCATTACTTAATAATATACAAAGATATATATTATGAATTCTTATATAATATAATAATTTTATATGATTTTTTAGTTGGAAAAAAATGGTTTTATTCAAGATGAAATGATTTCCATGAAATATATGGTTTTATTTTAAAATAATATTTCATAATTTTAGAGTTTTAAATTTATAAAATGAACAAATATTTTGGAGTCATTATATCAAAATTAAATTAGGGTATTTGTTTTGGTATTTTTATGAAAATATTGATTTTTGAGTGAATAGGAGAAAATTCAATTTTTTATATTAAAAACCATCATTTAATTGAAATAAATTTCAAAAATACCATTAGTTTTTTGAATATATTTAAATTTAAAGAAGTATGTTTTGATTAAAAATGATTCAAATAATAAAATAAAAATTATTAAAATATTTTATTTTGGTATAAAAAATTTTTTATCCTTAAAAATGACATTTTTATAAAAACAATTTTTTATCATGCTTTGAACCAATTTTGTTGAAATCAATTTCTTCCTCTTAAATTAAATTAATAATTAAAAAATGATTTCATATTTTTAATTTAGCATTTAAAATTTTTTAATTATTTAAATTGCATTTTTGGTTATGATGAATAGTTACCATGGTAAAATTTTATCACCCTAGTAAATGTTAAAAGGGCTAATTGGGGGGGGGGGGTTAAACTTAGGGATAAATGATAAAATATTTCTAAAAATTAGATAATTTTTATTTTATTTAGTCATTAATCTGTAATTTATTATAAATTTTCCATTTGGTTCCACTTGAACTTGATAAAGGCATTTATTATATTTAAAAGTTTAAAGTATTTACAACATTTCCACCCACCTCACTGAAAAAAAGGGAAACTACTCTCATCACTTATTCATAAATTTTTATCCATTTATCTTATCCAATAACTACCGAAAAAACTTTTTAAAAATATTCCTTACATTCTAGAGATCTTGAGATTCTCAAAATAAATATATTTGAAGGATTAACGTGTAAAATAAAGGGAGATATTCAAAGAGGAGTAGTAAGTCCCAACTAACCTATTTAAAGTTATTTCATATTATAACTCATTAAAATATGTTCCAACCACTCTAAAATAATTAAATATGTATATTATCGATAGTTTAATTTTATTACACTGATGGAAAAAGTCTTTTTATCTATTTTTCATCCAATACAAAATGAAAAAATCACCAATGCTTACATGTGGATTACCATCTCCCAAAAGTGATGTGTTCCTTTTTCCATTAGTGCTTCACATGGATGGTTATAAAGATGGAATTAATTAATATATAATAATTTTATGAAATTATTTTGATTCTTTTAATATAATATATTACATACCATCTTACCTTTTATGTCGTTTTGAAAATTGTAATGTCTATCATGCATATAAGTGGAATACCACTTACATGAATTGATGTTATTTTTTATTACCACCTAACATGATTGGTCATATAGTTTTATATAATGAATAAATATAAAATTTATAAGAAAATTATGATTCTAAAAAAGTAAAATATTATATACCTTATTTCTTTTCCATCCAGTAGAAAAGTGGAAATGACACTTGTGTGTAGGTGCAGACCACCACCTCTATAATATGATGTATTTTATTTTCCACATTCACAATCCATGGTTGGTTATAAAAATATTTTTAAGGTATAATTATTATAATTTCTTCATGATTAATATTATTTAAATAATGTAACTATAACCCCTTTGACCATATTCAAACCACTATAGTGATTTTTGACTTTTACATTGAGTGTCCTCAAAACATCTAATGTGAAAATAAAAATATAATTAACTAAATAAAAAATGGTAAATAAAATAAAATAACGGGAATAATAAAAATGGAATGAATATGAAAAAGTTTCTTAAGAAAGCATGGAACTAATATAATTTTATTACTTAGAAGGGTAGACAAGTAAAAATAATAATTCGGGACTCAAGGTAAGGGACATTCCAATAAAAATATAATTTTAATGATTTCCTTAAAATTACCTTACTTATATGTTAAGGTTATTTTAATTTATTAAAGAATTTTATTATTTATTATTTAAATATTGAAACTATTAATTTTTTATTTTTTTTAATTTCAATAATATAACACCCAAAATGTTCAGTTTGAATGAACAATAAACTCGATAGCTTACTTAACATATAACACTAAACTTCATGTGAATTGACATATAAAATATAAATAATATTATTTAAATGTGGAAATTATGTTAAATATTTCAATCTATTTGAAAGTATTAATGATCAAAAAACAATATTATGTTTTTAATGATTTATTTTAATGGATTTCGGTGTTTTGATTTTACAAAACTGTCATGATGGTACCATATCAAACATAAAAATCAAGGGGAGTGTAGAGGATTATTTTTGTGTATCCCACCTATAAGTACTATCTTCTACCTGATGGGACTTAGATAGAACCCTAGTTCTATCTTGGTGCCACCGGTTCATTCGTGGTACTCAGATAGATAAAAAATAGCCATTGGTGGAGGGCCTGAAATTCCTTAACTCGACTCTTAACGACTTTATTAGACCCCAAAAACCCATAGAACAATATTAAATCCATTAAAGCATATAAATACACACAAAGGGTTCTTTGAAGGTAATATATATGTTGGATATCATTCTTGATGTCAATGTGCTTCATTTTCATCATTCTCTTTCTTCCATGTAATCTTATCACATATCCTTCCTCTCTTTCTCTAAATTATTGTTAGAGGAGTGTGAATATGCCTCAAAGGGATTTCATGCAGAATATTATTTTTTCTTTTATTGGGTTCTCACTACCATTGTCTGTGAAGGGATATGAACATAATACCTATAACTAATGAGTATTTGGGTTTCTATCCAGAATCACTAAAATGTTAGCCATGTATTTTGGTTTGTTGGTACTAACCACTAAAATCTAAGGGACTTAAACTTGTAAATAGGTTTCTTGCAATAACCACTATAAATAAATGGGATGGGTTTCTTGATATAGGCATCAATAAGAATTTTCCGAAACAAAACCACTCAAGGATCTTTAGGGGAGGAGATGTATGGATCCATTTGTGTATTATTTCCAAACACCTTTATCAATCTATTATGAATTTTATTTTAATTTATATTTCCATTGTGAAAACTCATATAATTATTATTTTCCACGTATAATTATTTATCTTTTCCTTTTAATCATATAAATTTATCTATCAAATAATTTTTTCAATTCCATCAAATTTAGTTCTAATTTATAAATAGTTTTAAAATGAAATTCACCCCCATTTTTCCATCTTTTCCTTGACCATAAATTTGTATCAAATACAACAATGATTTCAAAAACTTAATCAGTTTCAACAAATGATAATTTAAGTATGGACAATACATAAAATCCCTAAGGATATCTAAATGGAAACTATATGGAAAGATTCACTTAGTTTTATGGAACTAATTAAGGTTATTGGAAAAAATGAATGTATAGTTTTCCTTAAATAATAGGAAATCTAGTTTAGAGAATAATTATGTGTCGCTATACCCCTACTCAAGGAAAAGAATAAAAATGGACCCTTGATGATATAAAATCATTTGATATTGATGGAAAATTCAGGAATTATATACATTAAGGGTTATATAAAAATGAATTTAATAGAATCCCTACACATAAAACCCCCCATGAAATTTATAAATTATCATAAGTTAAAAATGAAGGTACCAATAAAGTGAAGGTTACTAGGCTTGATATATATTGTCAAGATTTTGAAATACTTGGTATATATCCTAGTAGGTCTATAACTAAATTTCCACACATTTCACATATATTTAAAAAATAATGTAATCCTTAGGTGATGTTATTTTAATGGGGAAACTTGTGATGAATATCATTTAGGTCTTCCCTATTTATTAGTCCTCAAAAGTGATGAAAATACAAGAAATAAATAAAATCCAAAATATACTGGTTGAAGAACTCATTATGTCACTAATAACCTATGATATTATAACGAATAGGGGAGTCGAGAAGAAATAGAAATACTTCAAGGAGAATAATTACAATTCATTTAAATCTAACAATGATGAATATCCCATAAGTTAAGAGGATACTGAAGATCTTTCTAAGAAGATGAAAAAATTATGGAAGAAGAAGAAAACATACCACCATGATAAGAAGGAGAATCAACAACGTAAAGTATGGGTAAAATGAAATTAGTATAATAAAAAGGGTCCATAAAGAAGGAGTGTCCTAATCTAAAAAAGTAGAAAAATGATACGAAGTAAAGAAATATGGCATTCAAGGTATTAACAGGGAGTGCAGGCGAGTAATCCCTCTCTTTATCCAAATCATGTGATCATAGAATCAAGTGCGTCACTGCATACAAGAAGGTAATTTAAGATGTAAATTCTTCAACTTATTCTTGATCCTCTAGTCATTTAAAATTTTAAGATCTAATATATGAAAGTGACCAAATATAAGAAGTATTTTGTGAACTTACCACAATATTAAATTAGAATAAGACAATACAATAATGTTTTCAATGTGAAAGATCATATTTCTAAAGAAAATGATAAATTGATTAAATAAATTGAAGGGAATAAATATTTTCTCCCAAAAAAGGATAAAGATGAAGATAGAAGATTAAAATTATTACTAAAGAGAAATAAATATATTAAAATTATTTAGATAAAATTAAAGGAAAAGGGTTTGTATAAATTACCAACCAAACATTCAAAAATTAGAAAATACAATAAAATAGTGGAAAAATTATCTTACTAAATTTACCCAAATACATTAATCATTATTCAATATTTATAGAAAACCTTTTAAATAAAAATATGGGCTCCAAAATCACTTTTGGTTAACATTTTTGGATTAAAATTTTGGGTACCAAAATCTTTAGTCACCTAAATTATTTTATAGAAAAATTATCATAGCATAAATTAATGATGAGATAAATGGTATATGGATAGTAAGTGATCAAGGCATTTGTGTGGTGACTAAACCAAATTAAACCACATTGAGGAGCTTGATGGTGGACAAGTAACATTTGGAAATAAGTTAAGGAGTAAGATTGTAGGTATAGGTACAATTAAATTTTCAAAATATTCTATCATTAAAGTTGTTTGATATGTTAAAAAATTATGTTATTGTTGTTTTAATGTTATATTTGAAATTTATTTTTGAAATTTTCTATATTCTCATCGAAAAATTTTATTTTCTACTTATAGATTTCAAAATGATTTTGTGATTGTTTTGAAATCCATTAAATAAAAATGGGTCACAATATAGTGATTCATGTCCATTGAATATATTACTTGGTAATTTTTATAAACACCTAGTATTTTCATATATAAATATTATAACTTTTTAGATAAATATTCAACACATTAGACAAACACATGCTTGAGGACTATAATAGTTTAGTGTCTTTGAAGACTAGGAACAAATGTTTCTAATTTGGTGAAATATATTCAACATATCCCATAAAGATATTCACTTTTATTACTCTTCACAAACAAAAACTACTTAAAATAATTCTTTCTAACATGGGGAAATGAAACACAAGAAAGGGAGAGATTAGTTTCTTAATAATGGTAAATAAGGGAGATAAATTAGCATAAAATGAACATAAGGGTACAAGAACATGATAATGAGATTCGATAACCATTCCATGGATATCAAAGATCATAATATTGAGTCATGGAATAAATATTGATAGTTTATAAGAATAGAATCATAAGGGAATCGATGAACAAGATCCATTAGATTATAACAATGGTATATGAAATAAAATTATAACATAAACATAATCATATAAAATCATTTTCATAGTACTCAAGGATCACTAACAATGATGTCATAATGGTATGGGTTCACTCCCCAAACCATCAGAGTAATCAAGGTTCACTCAAAATACCATCATAGTGAACAAAGTACATTATTGAACTATGTTTACTAAAGTTACCATACTACCTATATCATAAAATATAAATATTTACCAAATGAATTGGGGGGGAGATATAAGTACCACCCATCACATAATAAAAATCATATATATGTGTGCCATAAGATCATAAAACATTCATCATATCATAAAACATGAAATGAAAAGGGTTCCATAAATATTTCATCATATCATAACCCATGGAAATAAAACATGTTTGACAATTATTTCATCATTTCATCATAACACAACATTTGAAAAAGGAAGTGGGTTTTATAAGAATATTATCACGGTATAAAACATAGAATAGAAATGGGTTTCATAAAAACCTTTTCATGATAAAATATTCAAAGAAAGAATAATAAGGATATCCTTGGTTCATATACCTATAAAAGAAAAAGTTACATCAAAGGATCTCATATTAAATGGATAATGGTTTTAAAAGATAAATCAATTTGAATGTTTTGTGAAGAAAATAAACATTCATTGAGAATAAATTTTTATAACTAATGATTCAGTAATACATTGGAAATACTTTTCATTTAAAATAACCTTGAAAACAAATAAAGGAATCTATAAAAATCATTTATCAAATTTCTTAAGGAAATTATCATTTCAACTTTAAAAAACACTTTAAAAAAAATAAAATTTTTTGAAATTTATTTTAATTGAAAATAATCATGATAACTTATAAAGAAATATTAAAATAAAATAATGTTCATGAAGGTGTGAAATTATTTTCAAACCATATATTCTAAAATCTATATTCTTTTCATGTTTTTAGTAAAACCCAAAAGAGAATCATTTGGAAAACTTCATGAATATTACATTAAAAACATTTTACAAAAAAATTAAAACATGGGAAAAACTTGTTTAATAAATCATTTGGTTAATTTATTTTTTTTGAAAATTTTATTTTTGGAGAAAAAAAGATTTCAGTAGAAGAGAAAAATAAGGAATATTTTTCTTATAAAATTATTTTGAACTTTTGAGTACGTAATGAAAGGAAAATGATTGTAAAAAATTTATTCTCTATAAAAAATCATTTAAAAAGAAAATACATGGTTATATTGAGAGATATATAATAATATTACATAATTTAAGCACGATCATAAGAAATCCTAATAAATGATGAGACTGTAAAATAAAACCCATGCCACTTTGATAACATTGAATTATAATCCCCAAGAAAGAATAACATTAAGTGAAACTCAAAATATCAGGAGAGTAAATAAATTAATGATATTGCATGTAAAATGGTCAATATATACACCTCATAAAAACACGTAGCTTCATTGCATAACATATGTCTCAAAAAATGTAAATTGAGACAAATAACCCTTATCTATTTATTTTTCTTTCGAATCATAAGAACCAATAAAGAAAATAAAAAAATTAAAATTTAAATATCATGAAAAGAATTATATTGTTGATATAACATGTCAAAGTGTCAGTATATACACCACACCCAAGAAGCAAGTGTTTAATTGTGATTTTTCCCATAAATAAATGAGTGATGAGAAATCCCTTACCATAAGTATCAACTTCCTTCATACATATTTGAACATACTATATAATAAAAATATGTTTATTATAAATATATTATAGAAAACAAATTACATTTATAATACCATATATGATTTACCTTTGTCATTTTATTACTCGTTTATTAATAATTCCATGTAAAAGTCAAATTTCGGGCAATAACTACTCTGTTTTTCATATATGTTTTGATTTATTATTTTTTATCCTATTAATTTGATCTTGGTTACCAAATATCCGTAATAATAATCATGATATAATTATAAAATTTATATATAAATTTACATTTAATACCAATCATTAAAAATTATTTTGAGAAATAAAGTATGTTGCGATCATGGAGATGGTAGGCTGTACAAACACATGAGTAACGTTGCCATTTTGCATTGACCATTATGGAAAAGAGATAAGCAATATATTATATTAAAATAATTTTCATAGTATCATAAATAAAATATTATATTTTTAAATAAACTTATACATATCATCCTTATGGTGTGGTGATGAAAAGAGGGTCACATCGATTTGTAAAGGCCGTAGTCCACACGTACAAGAATGATGTTATCAACTTCCAATGAGTGAAAAGGAAAGAAATAAATTTAAATATTATATTTTTAGAAAGATAAATATGTCATTAATATAAAAATTATGTTATATATATGACATATATTTATTAAATCCATACTTTCTATCTTCCATTGAAAGGGTTATTGAAAATGAATCACATCACTCTATCAGGCCGTAGTCTACCATACACACCAACGACGTTATTGTATCCCCTAAGGAATGGAAATTTAAAGAGGAGTATATGTTATAAACAAAACATTTTTATAATTATTTTATAAATTCCATATATATATATCCATAATCATACCCAATCATGATAGGTGGTAATGGAAAACCAAATGACATTGGTTCTCATGGCGTTAGTCTTCTGTACAAATGAACGAGGATTTTAAAACCCTTTTGATGGAAGTGGAGATAGTAATAGGTTATTAACATAACATAAAATAATATAATTATATCAAATATCCTTATTTTATTATATCATAATATTTTAATAATAATTTTAGTAGTCGGAGGATGAAATAAAATAAAAATTCTCATTGAAGAACATTACCTCTTCTTCAGGTAACCGCATTAAGTTTTCGCCAGAACCCTTCATAGGTTGGATTTATGACCAAAAAAAGATTATATATTGAGATTAGAAAATTTGGGAAGTTATATAGTCTAGTATTTTATAAAAAAATTGGTTTTAAGGTGTTAATAATAGAGGATAGGGGGAAAACTTCAATAAGTGAGCTGAGTGGAACAGTTGGAATATTTTGAAAAGAAAATAGTGTACCTAATTTTTTATCATGAAATAAGGATAATAAATTGAGAATTTTAGAGGCTTATAAATTATATGGTCTAAATATTTCCATAAAATTTATTTTATACTATTTTTAGGTAATTTTAACACTTAAATTTAATGTTTAATCTCTGGTAAAATAATTTTATCTTAGCTGTGGTTAATATTTATTATTATTATTTTTCTATTAATTTAAGAAAAATATTTAGTTAAAATTATTATATAATATAAATTATTATGATTACAAATATGGAATTCATTTTCCAAATTCAATGCACATAAGTGTCAAAATTTAATTTAAAATTTTCCTCATATATATGATGAGAAAGTGGGTTTTCAAAGAGAAAATGGAAAAAAGTATAAAAAAATTTTATATAAAATTTAATCATGAAATTAATTATAGTGAATTTTTTTTATTAACTGATATATAATTAAAATAATTTTACATTGAAACATATTTATAATATAATATAACTTTATTAATATTTTAAATGAAAATGATGCTTCAATTAAAATCCTATATTTTTCACTATTCATAGAAAAACAATCTTTTCTTAAAATTATCAAAAAAGTCACCCTAATATAATTTTGGAATTTTGATTTTTAAAATGAATTTTATTTGATAAAATATAATTAATACAATCTCTTCAAATTAGTTATCAAATTTTATCATAAAAAACAATAAAAATAAATTTAAAAGAATACATATTTTTAATTGATTATTTACTAACATTTTATAAGTAAATAAAAATTGTGTGATAAATTTATATATATATTTCATAAAGTAGTTAATACTATTCATACCCTCATACCTAATGGATAAGTTATACTAATATTATATCATGGTTTTCTGATGTTTGGTGTCACGTGTCTTGCACAGTAATGAAGAAAATTCTTTTTTGCGTGTAACAAAAGGTATCTAAAAATTTAAATTAATTTTTAAAAAACTATTTCATAAAATATAGGGATGTTAGATTCGACCACCTGAAAATGAATTTATCCATTGAAATTCAAATCAATAACCACTGTTTTAAAATTTTAAAATTCATTCAAAAGAACCCAAATCAAAAAAATGAATAAAAAATATTCCCTTAGAAAGGGAAAGTGAGAAACATAAAGTTTACAAAAAGTAAACCTTAAATGGGTTTCCACATAGGAGAAAATATGTTCAAATTTAAGATTTGGATATGGAATAAAATAATAAAAAATTATAGAGAGTGATATAAATCATTAATCACAAGAAAATGGTTGATCCCGAGAATGTTAACGACCAAAAAACCATAAAATAAGAAGGTTTGAAAAAGGCCATTGATATCATAAAAATTGATGGTAATATGGAAAAATTTATTTCAAAATATTTTTCTTATTATAGGGGAATTCCTTTTTCCATATTGACTGAGAACATATGAAAATGTACTTAATTGATATCTTTTTGTTCCATATGTGAAATTTCATCTTTTAGTTATACCTTGATCAATTTCCACTTCATCTCTTACTATAAGAGATTGATTTTTCATTTATGACATACTAATTATGATCTATTAAATAAATAAAATTAATTACTTATATATCTAGTAAAAAACATAAAAAGGAAAAAACTGGTTATCCAATATTGATAAATCTTCATAAGATGAAGTAATATATTAATCTCTAAAACCTCATCTTAAGAAAAATTTAAACCATTCAATAAATGGTTATCCTTATAACCCTTCTAAAATTCCAAATTTATATTGATGGTTACTAAATTCCCAAAAATTATCTTATAATTAATCCCCCTATAAAAATTAAAAGTTGATATTTATTATCACATACCAAACATTTGAATAGATTTATGTTGTATTCTATTTAATATTGTAATATCCTGAATTACTATAAAACCTTAAGAAAAACACACATGCTTTCTCATTAATTACATAAAACATAAATGATTGTTTATATTCCTCAAATAAAAAAATGCTATAAACTCCATCAATGATAGAAAAAACCGATTTTCCAATAAACCATTAAGGTAATAAATACTATCTAATTTAATTATTAATTTACAATATCAATTTATCCCAACAATATTATTACCTCATCCAGACCATGTTAATGGTTATATTACCTTAATCAAAAATCACATTTCTATTAAATAAATTTTCTAGTACATTTTCAATAATCAGAAATATTCTTTAAAATCCTTAATAAATGAATATACATGACAATACTTATATATTTCATAATTCTTTTATTCCAATACATTAATAATTCAATCATCAACCTTACTTCTCAAACCATTAACTATGATTCATCATCTTATTCCTTAATATCCCCTTTTCTTCAAATATTATTCATAGTATCTTCATCACCAACAGAAAAACCATTACTCATAAAATCTTGATGATTATCTTCACAATATTTCCCCTTAGTAGAGTGATTTTCATAATGACCATAGTTTCCATATTTGAAACATTTAACTATCAATGTTATCTCAGGGATACCATTATTCTCATCCATTGAATTGGAAAAAAATTTCATTTTTCCTCTATAATTACATGCATTCTTTCATTCTTTTATACACTCAAAACATCTTCCTATCCCAATATGATATTCCCTTGACTTATCCTTCCCACATTCTAGTCATATAAGAAAATAAATATTCTTTCCTCTTTGGTCTCTATTACCTGAACTCTAAGTGAACTCTATCCATCTCTTCTTCGATGAGTATGAGAGTTGGCTAAGGTGGATATTGTTAATCATATATCATTATAAATTTGTATGCATAATAAAAACATAATTTACTCTACTCATTTCACCATTTAGTTGAACATAATCAAATTTTATATCTCATTTAAAATTAACATAGTTTCTTTTAGTTCCCTCCATTGACTAAAACAAAAAATCATAGTGCGAGAAAAACTAATCATAATGAGAAAACACATAATCATGAAAATAAATTATAGGATGTCTAAATCATGACACCTTATTTTTAATCTACGAAAAATTACATTTATCCTAGTTCATCCATAGACACAATCTATTTAAATCCTTCATGATAGATTTTTAAAGGTTTTGTGAATTTCCCAAGTATATCCCCTAGGAGTATCATGCCAAGTGTGTAGAAAGGTCTGTTGTCATTCACCAGGTGAAAATTGAGTCTAAATCAATGTAACCTTATTGGAATTATTACACCTTTGTACCTTTATACCTGATCCACATCCACCTTTACTATCCAGTCAGGGATGTAATTTCTTGGGAGACACATTCTCTATCCTTTAACAAAATTTTAGAAACTTTTCCTATGATTTCACTCATTATTAGGATCATCCTTAGATATATACCTAGAAATATCCTTATAAATATCCATACAGAACTCAATAAATTTTATCATACTTGTTTCCAATGGTTAACTGAACCTTTAATTTGATAGAAAATATAGAAATCAATGATTTTTGTATGTAGATATTACATCTTTCTAGATGAATATTCAGAAAATTACACACAAAAAATCACGAGGACCATAATAGTTTATTGTCTACAGATAATAGGTAAATAATATTATAATTTGGTGATATATATTCAAAATATTCAATAAAGGATTTCCCCTTTATAACTCTTCACAAAGACACTATACTTAATAAATTTCTTCATAACCCATGGAAAATAAATATAAGAAAGGTTGAGCCCAAATGCTCAGTAAGGCTAAAAAAGGGAGATATGTAATCATAACATAAACATATTGTAAAAATAACACAAGAATAATATTTTAAAATAATACACTGCCTATATAAGATCATAATCTGAGTTATGATATAATAATTCTAAGTTTATAATTCTTAAATCATAAGATAATTAAGGAAAATGATCCATGGGAGCATAACATTGGCATACAACATAAAATTGTGTCATACACATAAGAATATAAAATTATTTCCATATTATTCAAGTATCACTACCATTGATATCATAGTAGTATGTGTTTACTCCCCAAACTATTATAGCAACAAATGTTCACTCCTTAGACCATCATCATGGACAAATTCTATTATTGATCCGGGATTTACCCACATTCCATTCCTATTTATCTCATGATATAAAAATCATTAACCAATAAATTGGAGAGAGATATAGTCCACACCCACCATATAATGGAAATCAAATATATTTGTTCCATAAGATCCAAAAAATCATCATATTATAACCTATTAATTGAAATGGGGTTCATAAAAATTTATGAATGTCATAACCTATAAAAAAGAGGCATGTTTCATAATAATTTCATCATTTCATAATAGAATAACCAATATAACAAGAAGTGGGTTTCGTAATAATTTAATCATAGTATAACACATGATATAGAAATTGGTTTCATAAACATCTTATCATGATAAAAAATTTAGAGGAATAATAAGAATGATATCATTTGTTCATATCCCCAGCAAAGAATAAATTACTTTAATGTATGTCATATTAAATGAAGAATGGTTTTTAATGATAAATAACATGGAAATTTTCTTGAGGAAAATAAATTTTATTTGAAAATTAGTTTTTATGACTGAAAACTTATAAAATATTTTAGAAACCCTTTTCATTAAAAGTCACCTTGATAACATATAAAGTAAGATTTAAAAATCGTTTAAAACACTTCTTGAGGAAAATATAATTTATTCTATAAAATAAATTGAAACATAAAACATTTTTAAAATACTTTTCTTTGAATATAAAATTTAAAAATTATAAATGAAGCTTCAATAAAAATAATTTCCATGAAAGTGGGAAATTATATTGAAGCATTACATTTTGAAACAAAGATTCCATTCACATATTTGGTAACAGAAAAATGGGTATTTTTTAGAAAACATCATAAAGATAAATTTCAAAAAAAATTGTAAATTTTTTTTAAAAAAAGTAAAAATGTGTTTAAGAAATCATTTCTAAAATAATTTTCTTGAGAACATTATTATAAAACATGATGTAAGATCCTAGAATTTTATGGAGTCATCTCAGGCACGTTTTCAGATAAATTTTGGGGTTTTTACATAACTTTGTTTTAGAGTAGTGGCTTGGGGTGAATTTGGGTGAATTTTTAAGAAAAAATAATAGATAGTGGTATGTGTATGGTTTGTGCACGATTAAGAAAACCGTGTGACTAAATTGTGCCAACCATGAAAATCTATACCAAGAGGTCTTCACAGTTTGTGCATGGTTTGACAAACCACACATCTAAACTATAAAAACCATGAAAACCTAGATATAGGGGTCTGTATGGTTCGCGCACGATTTTCCCTAACCTTGTGTCTCTTCCCAAGAAACCATGCATACATATTATATTATTTATAAATCATTTTTACAACCACCTTAAGCCTTTATACTCCCATATTTTGACCGTGGATTATGCTTGATAGATTATAGGTGATTCTAGAGCCTATTGTGTGATTTCCAAGGTGAATCAAAGATCGTTCTTCGAGATTAAAAGCCCGGATTTAAGACCCTCTCTCTTACTGATTAGTGGATTTCATCTCGTTGCTTCTCCAGTTTCTCCATCTATCTTTCCTTGATCTTTTCTTGGGAGTTTTCCACTATCTCCATGGATATAACCAATGAGTTGAGATCTAGATCTAGTATTGAAGATCTAGATCATTATTTTCAATATTATGATACCTTTGATCATAATTTTTGTTTAGGTATTTAGATCTGGATTTTGATTGATGACGTTATGTCACTCGAATTTTGGGGATTTCCGTTAGGCTAACATACATCAATAAACTAAGGTAAGTGGTCTAAATAGAACTATTATAGTCATGGTTTTTATATGTGAATGCGAGTTTATGATTTTTATAGCTTCCTCTAATAATAGATATCCTAAATTGGAGTAATTAAGTTCGTGGATTTGACTTGTGATTTCCTTAGTAATTAATTGAAAATTGAATCATAGAACAAATGAACGAGGTGGGGGGGGGGAGGGGAGGTTCCCAAATAGATATTTATTTTAGATATTGGTTATGGGTTGATTTATTGTAATTGAGATATTGAATTTATTGAGTTAAGTTAATTAATTTGGGGAAATTAATTATGGAATGATTTCTGGCTATGTAAGGGAATTAATTTTGAGAATTAATTATGTGCCTTGATCTTGATCAATCAAAATTAATTGTGAGAATTAATTATGACATGTAGATATTTGATATGGGTAATTAATTGTAATGAATTAATTATGTAATGAGAATCATGTTGATTGGTTAATTAATTGGTCATGTGCTTAGTAAACCGTTGATTAAACTAATGTCATTTGGAATGTTTAACTAATCATTATATTAGTAATGGAATGATGTGGAACATTCTTTTTAATTAAATAATGATTAATAAGATGAAATTTTTGTGGTGCTAGACATGGTATTATAGAATGATTAGAAGTGGGGGCTTGGACATGGCATTCCTCCCCAAAATTTATCCATGCTTGAGATTTTGTGGTTCTAAGTATGAAGACCTATACCAAATGAGAAATGGTGTGATAGTCATAGAGACCTACACTGAATGAGATTCGGGGTGCTTGAAATAATGATCAAAACCAAATGAATGATAATAATGGATGATTATTAAAATGAAAACATGAATTGAAATTAGGAAAATGTGATGATTAAAGATAATATGACAATGTGATAACTATTTAATTATGCATTGTATTTATTACTTCTTAAAATTGAATACACTATCATTTGACTAGACTCATTTTAGACACCATTGGGGGTGTCCTACTGATTTTTACTCACATATTATTAGGGCCACCTGATCGGAACTTGAGTAGACTTTGTTGTAGCAAGATACGATAAGGGAAATACCCTGGGATAGGTTAATATCTGGGATTAGATCTTGGGAGAGGGAACTAGACATGGTTTGGGACCATATTTGGAGTCATTGTGTCTTAAATTTTAGTTGCATTGTAGACACTTTACATTCACATTGTCATGGAATGTTTTACCTTTCATTTGAGTATTGTATTTACTTGTTTTAAATATCATATGACATGGTATTGTTCTGGTTATTTAAATGATTCTACACTTGGTTATTATTATTTTCTTCCATTGGTGTTTTATTCTCATAAAAGAGGGTATAGTCTCCCCAAGAATTCTTTACCTGACCCTCGCTACTAGTTGGCACCCAATGTCATATGCAGAGGTACGCTTGGGGGCATGTGGTCAACTGCTTTGGGGCACCGTTTAGTAGAACCCGGATAAGTATGTCACAAAGTGTAACACCCCGACCCTAGAAAACCAAAGACAATGTGTTATATTAATACATTGAAATGATTACAAGGAATCAATTCCCAAAGGACAGATCAGTTTAGTAGTCTAGAAAAATAGATTACAAACATGAACCTTACCTTAAAATTTCCAAAGTAAAACACAATACAGATAACACTTTAAGAAAATCATTTTTATCTTATCATAACCATGAATATAAATCATAAAACACTTCTTGGAATCCTGAGAAAATAAAACATAAGAAAGCGGGTGAGATCAGATGCTCATTAAGGGTAAATAATTAAATATATGCTATAAACTTTTAAGGAAATATGTATAATAAAACAACGGAATTTTAAACATGAACATGAACATGATATGGAAAAAATAAATAGAAAATTACAATATAAACATTCACATGGATATTCTACGAGTAAAATAGTCACATATACTAACAAATTTCATAATGGGCGACTACATAAAACTGGAAATCTTAACCACTATGTCAAGGACTTGTTCCAAGACCATTCACAAATATTCTATCAAGGCCTTGTTCCAAGATACAAGTTTGTCTCATGAGACCTACCGATGTATCGAGGGGAAATATCAAGCCCCACCCGTCACTTACTAAGTCCAATTCATTCCTCATATGAAAAGGTTAAAACATAACATAATCATTCGTATTCAAACCGGAATATGAAATGTGAATAATTTAACTGTAAATAATGAATGGTATAAAAATAGAACTTCCACAGTCAAACATATCATAACTCATTCAATACAATATAAAATATTATAATATAATAAATCAACCTCAATCAAGAATAATATCCAGTAAATGATATTGACATGGTTGAAAATGATCAGTAAAACTCTTTGAGAGAAATATCCCTTTTTCAGGAAGTCATTTAAAAATCAAACAATTTATATAGTAAGTCATTTAAATGTGATTTTTTAATCAATGTGTCCCATACCAATTTGAAACTTTTGAATGGAATTAACATTCTAAAACAATCATGTCCATATAAATAACTTCTTAAAATCATTTTGAAAATATTGAATTTAATTAAACAGATTTAGAAAAATAAATCATTAAAAAATTTAACATGATGATCTAGATAAATATTCCCTTCCATAAAACCTTAAATTATTCATTTCAAAACATTTTTATGTATATAGATGAGAAATATGTCGCATTAAATACATAGACATAAACAATCATAGATAATAATTAGATTGAGGAATTAACTCTTACCTTATACTTTCCTTTAGTCGAAGGTACATTTAACCTCCTGTATAATCAACATAGTATGTTATTAAATTACACAAAAACCATATTAATATTTATGATATCGTTTATGATTTATTTATGACTTTATACTACCATTTAATAATAATTTCCATGTTAAAGTAACATTTTGTTTAATAACCGCTTTCTTTATCGTACATGATATAACTTATCGCTCTTTATCATGTCACATAGATCATGATTTAAATACTTCCATAATATACAACATGATTTATATATAATATATATTACGAATATAAATATTTATAATAGGCAGATATATGAAATGGAAACACCATTCATAGAGACGGTAGTCCATACATACGCATGAATGTTGTTTCCATTTTCTTATCATATACTATGGAAGTAAGGAAACGACTTATATTTATCTACATTAATATATATTATTACAATATTAATATTATTTCATATATCTCATACTTAATAAATAAATAAATAAATAAATATATATATATATATATTCATGAATGGTGAACGTTGAAGATTAATCTCATTGCGTCGTGGAGAGGGTAAGTCGTACGTACACATGAGCGACAATATCATATTATTGATGGTGAAACAGTGTTAAATTAGATGGTATATTATATATACATAATCATTACCATTTTATATTCATTATTTACTTTATTTATACTCATTATTATACCCATCCAAACAATTTAGTGTTGAATAACAAACTACACCATGACGTGGAGACGATAAGCCATACGTACACACACATGTTGACTTGTAATTCATAGGATGGACATAATAATGAAGATTATTGTAACATATTTATAATAACATCTCAAAATTTATAAGTTATTAGAGTTATTATTTTAGTATGGAAACAACAATGAAATAAGAAGTAGAAGATGAAATGAACTTTGAAAGAGGTGATAAAATAATTACCTCTTTTTCAGGTGTTTCCTTTTGATTTGAACTAAATGGATCCTTAGATTGTCTTTCTAATCAATTTAAGGCATCTATGTTGAAGTAGAGGAAGTTGGGAGGTGATTTGGGTAGGTATTGGCTAAGCGAAATGGATTTGGATGTGTGAATTAAAATTAATGAGAGGAGCCCTTTTTTAAGAGAGGTGAGGGGTACTTTAGAAAAAATGTTGAAATATTAATTTATTATAAAATATTTTCTGTTTATAATAGCTCCAAATTGATTTATTTCTTGTATAAGATAGGTATGGGTCCATATTCTCTCAAAACATAGGTTTTAGACATGTTTAGGTCATCATATTTAACTTATCTTTTAGATTCAACCCTTAGTTAAATAGTTTAACTCTTACCATGTCTTATTGTATTTTTAGACTACAAGGTTAATATAGTTTTAATAATTTTCCAAAGGAACCTAAAGTGGATCATTTGTTACATTTTAACACTATTCCAGTTATTTGGATAAACCGTATATTTTTATGACTTTTATATTATTTAATAAAATAGTATTTATTTTAAAATATCATTTATGTCAATTTTGTTACTATTTAATATTTTATTTTTGTAAAAGTCATAAAAAATTGATTACATCGAAATATATACATTGAATCAATCATAACATGTCATATTAACATAAAAAATTAGTGTTTTGCAACAAAAGTTTCAAATATAGTTTATTTTAATATTTATAATATCATTTATTTTAAACTTTAATTGATAAAGAAATTACTACCTTATCATTCTGTTCTAAATAAATCTAATTATATAATGTCTAAAAATTATAAATAAAATACCATTACATAGGAATATTTTTATATTTCTAATGAATATTTATTGTCAAATTTATCTTCTGTATAACCCCATTATAAATATGTTTTAGTTATTAAAATTTGAATTTAACACTTTTTACTCTTCTTTAAATAAAATATGATAAATTTTCTAATCTAACCCATGTGGATCAAAAATGATCATATTTTTGTCCAAAGGTTGATTTTGGTTGAAAATTACTTATCTAATAGAATTATGACATGTTTTGGGGTAATTTTATATTATTATAATATTATTTTTACTTTTAATTACCCTATCTACTTTTAAGCGTGGTAAATAAAATTGAAAAGTTACTATTCACAAAACTTATTTTCATCCAATTGAACCACAGTTTACTTAATAATGAAAACTATGTCTATCAAATTTTTTATGTTCAATTCCATTAACTGGAAAAATTACATTTTATGCAAATTGGCAAATGTGCCTAGAAGGTGGGTAAAAGACGTTAAAAAGTTCAATAAAATTTTATATATCAAATATTACTATAAAATGACCCAAATAACTTAAATTGGAAAAATATAAGTATTATGTATCTATTTTTACATTAATGAAAATTTTAATTAAAAATAAATATTTAACTCAAAAAGTCGGTTTTTATATACTATGTAGTATTCTTTTACTATTCATCAAAAAATGAATGTTTTCAGAAAAATACAAAAAAATCATCCTATGATAATTTTGATATTTTGAATTAACAAATGAATTCTATTTTACCAAATTAAGTTTTTAAGTTTATCTAAAATTAATTTGATTATTGTGCACAAAAGGAAATAAAAATTAGTTCTTTTAAGAAAATACTTTTTCTAAATATATAATTATTTTAACATAAATTACACATTTCATTATAAATTTGTTTTATTAATGTGAAAAAATTATAAATAACATTTAAAATTTATTTTTTATTTTTCATATTATAATATTTAGTTGATAAATAAATATATCACTTAAATAATTATAATACTAATGTCTTCTTTCACAAAAACTCAATCTTGCATATAACACAAGACAAGACGGTGTTGCATGCAATTTAATCTATTAAACTAATTTAAAGAGATAATGTACTTTGAAATCATTGGTTGTTACATTCTCCCCTACTTTAATAAATTATATCCTCACAATTTAATCTTGGTATTGAAAACTAGTGGTTTGACATTTCAAAATATCTTATTTGAAATCCCACATCAAAAAATGGATTAATGAGGATTATATTTTAAAATAGAGAAAGGTAGGTATGAAGGTTACCCGAAATAACACATACTAGGGTTAAATGTAGGAAAACATGGATTTGGAAGAGAAAACAAACCATCATGTTCTGATGGAGAGTGGTGGGGAATATTATTAGGAGAAATTTAACAACTAGAAATCTATAAATCTACGATGATCTAAGGGACTATTTGATTCATTTCAAAAGAAAGTACTAGCTTTTTTTAGTTTTATGATCCTTTTTCTAGTGTTGTTAAATTAATTTAATTCATAGTCTAAGAACACAGGGAAGCATACATACTTTTCATGTAAAGTTTCATCCTTTAACTAATTCATACCACAAACTCATCTTTCTCTTCAAAAGATAAAACTAAAAAATATTCTATTTATCTCAATTGTATAATGTTAAAAATATTAATATATAACATTTAAATGAATAAACCTATTTTATAATGACCATGGAATTTCTATAGGATAGTGGTAGGCAATGAAGCCTTGTCACACTTCAGTTGTGGGTATGAATCCCACAACATTGTCTGATGCGATGGGTTATCGCCCAACTTGCATGATACACTTTTTCTAAAACTATAGTATTATAACATTCAAAAAAAATCTTAAGAAATTATTTAACCTTAAAAAATACTATTCAAAGATCAACTTAATCCATTCTAACCATTCATGTTATCGAAAATACTTTTCTCCAATCTCTGTCTAAAATGTCTCTAAATTTCCAAAATAAATGGTTACATCAGATTCCCCAAACAACATAATGTTGCTCTTAATTTCACATAATGAATATATGATTACCTTTATCAAATTAAAACCTGAATGAAACAAAAATTACTGTAGTAAAATCCGTATATATATCACAAACTTATTATGACCAGAATATAATTCCTTAATCAAAAATCAAAAATACATTAATTATTCCACATCAACTATAGTAACAACACAATTCTTACCTTGATTAACTTTCCTTTTCTATGATATATTTCCTTGAATATTTGGAAAATATTTTACATAACTTCCCATATTAATATAATAATCACATTGCATAACTTTTTTCTTTTCCTTACAATCACATGCCAAGTGACATTTTTCTCTATATCTATAACAAACTCCCATTTCTTTCAGGCAAGTACCAGGGTGTTTCTTCCTACAATTATCACATAAGGGAAAATCCTTCTTTCCCTTCTTACTTTTATCAATCTTTACCTCTTCTATCCTCTTATTCTATGGCTACCCTTCAGAGCCATAAGACTCAAAGAGTTCCATACTTATCATATCAACACATGATATTATTTCCTCATATGATGAGAATACATGGGAGGCTATTTACCTTCAAAATTTTGGCTTTAGACTATGAAATATAGGATCCTTCTTACTATTTGGAACATTTTCATTGGTCGGGTAGTCATTCCTTCTACTAGGCTCAATTTATAATCAATGTCATACACTTGATTAGGTTATGAAACATAATGCATGATTCTAAACTAGTTAAATACTTAACATAAATTGAAAACATTGTGCATATATAATCTCATAGTCCTAAAAATGGATCCATTGTAGACATATTTAATCATAAATACTTCATAATGGTTTGTAATGAAAATGTGAATTATCCTAAGCATATCCCCCAAGAGTGTCAAACTAGGTGTGTAGTAATGCCCGTTATCATGTACTAGGTTACCCCGACTCAAGCTAGGAAAAAATTGTTAGATTTTTCACCCCTAGGTACATCTATACCAGAACCACATCCACTTTTAGTATCCATACATGGATGTATTTCTTGAAATATCCATGCAATCCCAAAATTACAGGGGGATCCTCTATACATAACCTCCAAGTCAATCTTAGGTTTATGATCCCTAATCTATGTTCTCGAAATCTATTTCCAATGTTGTTGCGAAAATTCCTCTGATAATAGATATAATGACCCAAACCCATAAGCTCAAAGATAGTGTATTATTTCAATACATTAGCATGATTATAAGGAATCATGTCCTGACACACCAATCAATTTAGCATTCTTGAAAAATAGATTACATATATGAACATTGCATTAAAATTTCTTACATAAAACACAACATTGATGATCCATTGATGACACCATTATTACCTTAGTTTAACCCTTAATATAAATCATAAAACACTTCTTGGAATCCTGGGAAAATAAAATATAAGAAAAAGGTGAGCTCAGATGCTTAGTAAGGGTAAATAATTCAGTATGAACTATAAACCTTTAAGGAAAGATCTATAATTAAACAACACAATTTTAAACATAAACCTGAACATAATATATCAAATATAAATAAAAAATTACCATATAAACATACACATGGATATTTTACTAGTCTAATAATCACATGCAATAACTAATTTCATAATGAAAGAATGCATAATGTTGGACATCTTAATCATTACATCAAGGCCTGGTAGCAAGACCATTCACATACATTCTATCAAGGCCTTGTGCCAAGACACTAGTTTGTCTCATGAGACCTACCGATGCATCTAGGGGTTATAGAGGTCCCCAACCATGAATTACTAAGTCCATTTCATTCCTCATATGAAAAGGATGAAACATAACATAATCATTCGTATTAAAACTAGCACATGAAATGTGAATACTTTAACCATAAACAATGAATGGTATAAAAATAAAATATCCAAATTCAAAAATATAATTAATAATTCAATAAAATATGAAATATTGTATTGTAATAAATCGATGTCAATCAATAATAACATCTAATAAAGGATGCTGACATAGTTAAAAATGATCAATAAAACTCTTTGAGAGAAATATCCCTTTTTCATGAATCATTTAAAAGTCACACAATCTATAAAGTAGGTTATGTAAAAGTGAATTTTGAATAAAAGTATCGCATACCACTTTAAAACTTTTTAAATGAATTTCCATTTTAAAACAATCATGTCTATATAAATTAATACTTAAAATCTTTTTGAAAAATGAACGTTAATTAAAAAAAGTTAGAAAAATATATATTTAAATCATTTATAATGATGTTCTAGTAAAATATTCCCTTATATAAAACCATAAAATATTACTTTTTATTTTTTTAATGAAACATGGATATGGATGAAAAATATTTCCTAGTAAATACTTACACATAAACAATCTTGGATAATAATGAGACTGAAGAATTAACCCTTACCTTTTACTTTCTTTTAGTCAAGGGTATGTTTAACCACCTACATAATGTCTATAGTGTGTTATTAAATTATTCCAGAAACATATTCATATTTATTATATCACGTATGATTCATTTATGACTTTATACTACCAATTTAATAATAATTTCCTTGTTAAATTAACATTTCGGGTAATAACCGCTTTCTTTATCATACATGTTTTAACTTGTTGTTTTTGATCATATCATTTAGATCATTATTTAAATACTTCTAGAATATAAAACATGAATTATATATCATATATATTCAGAATATAAATATGTATAATAGAGATCTATATGAACTGGAAACACCGTTCATGGAGACGATAGTATGTATGCATGCATGAACGTTGTTTCTGTTTTCTTATCATATAGTATGGAAGTAGGTAAATGACATATATTTATCTACATAAATGTATATTATTCCATTAAAAATATAATTTCATATATATAATACTTAATCAATAAATATATTAATAAAAATTCTTGAATGGTGATCGTTGAAGATGAATATCATTGCATCGTGGAGACGGTAAGCAGTACGTACGCACGAGCGACAATATAATTATATTGATGGTGAAATGGTGTTTAATTGGATGGTATATTATATATAAATAATAATTACCATGTTATATTCATTATTTAAATTAATTTTACTCATTATTAAACCCATCCAAATAATGTAGTGTTGAATAACAAACTACACCATGACGTGGAGATAGTGAGTCGTACGTACGCAAACATGGTGACTTGTCATTCATAGGATGGAAAGAGTAATGAATATGGTTATAACATATTTATAATAGCAACTCAAAATGTTGAAGGTACTAGATTTATTATTTTATTATGGAATCAACAATGAAATAGTAAGTAGAATAAGAAAATAACTTTGAAAGAGGTTATAAAATAATTATCTTTTCTTTGGGTGTTTCCTTTTAATTTGAACAAAAGGGCTCTTTAGGTTGGATTTCTGCTCAAGGTAAGGCCTCTAGGTTGAATTGTGGTAGTTTGGGGGATATTTGGGTAGGATTTGGCCAAGAAAAATGGATTTGGTGATGTGAATTAAAAAGAAAGAGAGGTGCGCTTTTATAAGAGAGGTGAGAGGCACTTTAGAAAAAAAATGTTGAAATATTAATTTATTATGAAATCAATTTCGGTTTCTAATAGATCCAAATTGATTTATTTTGATGATAAGATGCGTATGGGTCTAAATACTCAAAAAATAGGGTTTATAAATGTTATGTAATCATATTAACGTTATCTTTTAGATTTAACACTTAGTTAAATAGTTTAACTCTTACCATGTCTTCTTGTATTTTTATACTATAAGGTTAATATAGTTACTATAAGTTTCCAAAAGAACCTAAACTGGATAATTTATAACATTTTAACACTTTAAAATTTAGTTTTAAGAACCTAAAATTTTTATGACTATTATATTGTGTATTAAAATAGTATTTATTTTAAAATATCATGTATATCAATTTCGTTACTATTTAATAGTATATTTTAGTAAAAGTTATAACAACATTATTCCTTCTAAAAAAATACATTGGATCAATCCTAACATGTCCTAGTAACCTATAAAATTAGTGTATGACAACAAAAGATTGAAATCACATTTATTTTAATATTTATAATTTCATTTATTTTAATCATTCGTAAATAAGGTAATTACTACATCATCATTAGGTTGTAAAAAAATTAAAAAATCTGATGTCTAATTTTTTTTAAAAAATAACATGATATAGGTAAAATTTTTATCTTTCTAATAAATATTTACAGATGAATTTATCTTATGTATAACCCTATATTAAAATTTTTTTAGTTTTTAAAATTTGAATTTAACATGTTTAACTCTTCTTTAAATAAAATATAATAAATTTCCTAATCAAACCCAAGTGGATAAAAAGGAACATATTTTTGTATCAAGGTTTATTTTGGTCTAAAATAACTTATGCTATAGAATTTGGACATGTGTTGGGGTAATTTTATATTGTCATAATATTATTTTGACCTTTAATTACCCAATTAACTTTTAACCATGGTAAATAAAATTCAAAAGTTACTATTCCCAAAAAATTAATTACATTTCATTGAACCAAATTTAACTTACTGATGAAAATATTTTCCATTGGATTTTTAAAATTCAATTCACATATGTGGTAAAATTATGTTTTATGCAAATTTGTAAAAGTTCCTAGAAGGTGGGTAAAAGGCGTTAGAAAGTTCAATAATATTTTCTACATCTCACATTATTATGAAATGAATCAAAATACTTACATTTCACTAATATATGTATTTTTAATATTTTTAAACTTTTAGAGAAATTTTAATTAAAAATAATTATTTAAATAAAAAAGTTGGTTTTTATCTACTATATAGTATTTTTCACTATTCATCAAAAATTGAATGTTTTCATCAAAATACCAAAAACTCACCCTAAGCTAATTTTGAAATTCTGAATTCAAAAATGAATTAAATTTTAAGAAATTCAATTTTTAGAAGTGTGTAAAATTATTTTTATTATCATTCACAAAAGGACATTGAATGTAGTTCTTTTAAGAAAATAGTTTTTCTAAATATATAACTATTTTAACAAAACTTATACATTTCATTATAATTTTTTTATTTATGTGAAAAAATATAAATAATATTTAAAATTTATTTTTTACTATTCATATTACAATATTTAATAAATAATGAAATATATCGTTTAAATAATTATAACACTAATGTGTTGTTTCACAAAAACTCAATCTTGAATAAGACAATTCGGTGTTGCAGGAAATATAAGCTATTAAACTACTTTAAAGATATAATGTACTATGAAATATTAGGGGTGTTACATTATACCCTCCTTCAATAAATTGCATCCTCACAATTTCAACTCTGGATTGAAAAATAAGGATTTGAGATTTCAAAATATCTTAGTTGAAATCCTACATAAAAAAATGGATTAATGAGGCCTCTATTTTGAAATAAAGAAAGGTAAGTATGAAGGTTACAAGAAATAACACATACTAGGGTAACATGTAGGAAAAAATGGATATGAAAGAGAAACAAACCATCATGTTCTGATGGAGAGTCATGGGGAATATTATTAGGAGAAAGATAACAACCAGAAAGCTATAAATCTGCGATGATCTAAGGGACCATTTGATTCATGGAATGTTAACGTACTAGGAAAACCTTTTTAGTTTTATGATCCTTTTCCCAGTGTTTTAGAATTAATTTAATTCATAGACTAAGAACACAAGGAAGCATTCTTAACTTATATGTAATGTTTCATCCTTTAACTAATTCCAACCACAAACTCATCTTTCTTTTTAAAAGATAAAACTAAATAATATTCTATTTATCTCAATTGTATAAGGTTAGAAATATTAAAATATACCATTTAAATGAAGAAAAATATTATATAATAACTAGGGAATTCTTGTAGACTAGTGGTAGGTGATAAATCCTTGTCGCACTTCAGTTGTGGGCTCGATTCCCACTGCTTTGTCTGACGTGATGGGTTATTGCCTAACCTGCATGATTTATTTTTTCTAAAACTATAGTATTATAAAATTCCAAAAAATATTAATAAATTATTTAACCTTAAAAAATACTATACAATGTTTAACTTAATACATTCCAACCTTTAGAGTTATCCAAAATACTTCTGTCCAATCTCTGTCTAAAAGGTATGTAAATTTCAGAAAATCAATTATCACATGAGATTCCCCAAACAACGTAATGTGGCTCTTATTGACACATAATGAATATATGATTACCTTTATTATATTAAAACCTTAATGAAGAAAAACATACTAAAGTACAATCCTTATATATATCACATTATTTTTATTACCAGAATATAATTCTTGAATCAAAAAACACAAATAACTTAATTATTCCATTTCGACTATAGTAACAACATTATCTTGACCATGATTCATTTTATTTTTCTGATCTATATTTTTGTGACACTTTGGATAATCATTTTCATAATGTCCCATATCATTACAATTATAAAATTTCACAACTTCTTTCCTTCCCTTATAATCACGAGCCTGGTTACCTTTTTCTCCACATTTGTAACAAACTCCCATTCCTTTTAGGAAAGTAACAGGGTGTTTCTTCATAAAATTATCACATAAGGGAAAATCCTAATTTCCCTTGTTCCCTTTATCCATATTTCTCTCTTTCATCCTCTTATTATCTGGCTACCCTTTCAAGCCATAGGACTCAGAGAGTTCTTTACGTATCTTATCAATACATGATACTATTTCTTCATATGACGATAATAAATGGGAGGATATTTCTCTTTGGAATATTGGATTAACACAATGAAATATAGAATTCATCATAATCTTTGGAACATGTGAATTAGTGGGGTAGTCTTTCCTTCTACTAGGCTCCATTTTTAATCAATGTTATAAACTATATCAGGTTATGAATCATAACGCATGATTTCAAACTAGTGAAATACATAACATAAAATGAAAAAAATATGCATATCTAATATCATAATCTTAAAAATGGAGTCTTTGAGGATATATTTATTAATAAATAATTCAAAATACTTTTTAATGGAAATGTGAATTATCCTAAGAATAACCCCTAGGAGTATCAAACCAGGTTCACAGTAAGGCACATTGTCATGCACCAGGTTACCCTAAGTCAAGATAGGAACACATTATTGGAGTTTTCAACTATAGGGACATCCTTTCCAAAAAACACATCCACTTGTAGTATTCATACATGGATTTATTACTTGGAATATCCAAATAATCCATACTTTACCAAAAGTCTAGGGGGTTCCTCTATACTTATCCTCAATGTCTATCTGAGGGTTATGATCACATATCTATGTTTTCAAAATATATTTCCATGGTTGTTTGTAAAATTCCTCTGATACCAACAATAATGCCCCGACCCTCGAATTCTAGATACGATGCATTATTTTAACACATTGACATGATTATATGGAATCAAGTCCTGAAGGACCGACTAGTTTAACAGTCTTGGAAAATAGATTATATACATGAAGTTTACCTTAAAATATCTATCATAAAACATACCATATATAATCATTTTAGAAAAGCATTATTCCCTAAGAATATCCCCGTGTATCAATCATAAAACACTTCTTAGAATCCTCAGATAATAAAACATAAGAAATTGGTGAGCTTAGATGCTCAGTCGGGGTAATCAATTCACCAAAAGCTATAAAATTTTAAGGAAAGATGTATAATAAAAACAATAACCTTTTAGACATAAACTTGAACATAATATGGAAAAAATAAATCAAACATTACCATATAAACATTCACATGGATATTCTACAAGTCGAATAATCATATGTAATAACTGATTTCATGAAGAGGGAATGCATAATGCCTGAGATCTTAACCAATGCGTTAAGACCATGTGCCCAGACCATTAAAAAATATTCTATTAATGCCTTATTCCAAGACACTAGTTTGTCTCATGAGACCTACCGATGCATCTAGGGGAAATATCTGACACCAACACTCACTTACTAAGTCCATTTCATTCCTAATATGAAAATGTTGAAACACAACGTAATCATTATATTAAAACTATCATACAAAATGTGAATAATTTAACCATAAACCATGAATGGTATGGAAATAAAACATCCACAATAAAAAATACCATAACTCGTTAAATAAAATATTAAATATTTTATTATAATAAATTAACCTCAATAAAGAGTAATATACAGTAAATGATATTGAAAAAGATGAAAATTATTAGTAAAAATCTCTGAGAGAAATATTCCTTTTTCATGAAATCATTTAAAAGTCACACAATTGACAAAAGTAAGTCATTTAAAAGTGATTTTTGAATCAAAATTTTCCATACCACTTTGAAATTTTTTAAAGTAATTAACATTTTAATAAAATCATGTCCATATAAATAAATCCTTAAAATCATTTTGAAAACTTGGACATTAATTAAACAGATTTAGAAAAATAAATATTTAAAACGTTTAAAATGATGATCTAGTTAATGATTCCCATCCATAAAACCTTACAATATTAATTTTGAATTTTTTATGAAATAAGGATATATATGATAAATATGACCCATTAAAAACTTACACATAAACAATCATGGATAATAATTAGATTGAGGAATTAACCCTTAGTTTGTACTTTCTTTTAGTCGAGGGTATGTTTATCCTTCTGTATATTAACCATAGTATGTTATTAACTTAAAAAAGAACCATATTAATATTTATTTTATCATATATTATTCATTTATATCTTTATACTACCCATTTAATAATAATTTCCATGTTAACGTAACATTTTTTGTAATAATCGCTTTCTTTATCAAATGAGTTTTAACTTGTTATTATTAATCGTATAACATAGATAATAATTTACAAACATACATAATTTAAAACATGATTTTTATATCATATATATTCATATTATTAATATGTATAATAGATAACTATATGAAATGGAAACACCATTTATAGAGACGGTAGTCCGTATGTATGCATGAATGTTGTTTTTGTTTTCTTATCATATAGTATGGATGTAAGTAAAAAACGTATATTTTTCTACATAAATATATATTATTATAGTAGAAATATTATTTCATTTATCTCATACTTAATCAATATATATATATATATAGATAAATTCTCCAATGGTGATCGTTGAAGATGAATCTCATCGCATCGTGGAGACGGTAAGTTGTACATACGCACGAGTGACAATATTGTTCTATTAATAGTGAAAATGTTTTTAATTGGATGGTATATTATATATAAGAAACATTAACATGTTATATTCACTATTTACATTAATTATACTCATTATTATACCCATCCAAATAATGTAGTATTGAATAAAAAACTACACCATGACGTGGTGACAGTAAGCCTTACGTACGCACGCTTGATGACTTGTCATTCATATGATGGATAGAATAATAAAGATGGTTGTACCATATTTATAATATCATCTCAGCATGTGAAAGGTACCTGATTTATTATTTTATTATGGTAACAACAAATAAATAGGAAGTAGAAGAAGAAATGAACTTTGAAAGAGTTGATAAAATAATTACCTCTTTTTCGGGTGTTTCCTTTCGATTTGAACGAAATGGATATGTTGGTTGGTCTTCTGCTCAAGGTAAGGCCTCTAGGATTAAGTGAGGGAAGTTGGGAGGATATTTGGGTAGGGGTTTTCTGATCCAAATGGCTTTGGAGGAGTGAATTAAAGAGAAATGGAGGTGCCCTTTTATATAAGAGGTGAGGGGAACTTTAGGAGAAATGTTGAAATATTAATTTATTATAAAATACTATTTGGATTATAATAGCTCCAAATTAATTTATATCGTGTATAAGATGATTTTGGGTCTAAATACTCACAATAAATATGTTTTATACTTGTTTATGTCATCATATTTACCATATATTTTATATTTAACCCTTAGTTAAATAGTTTGTCTCTTACCATGTCTTCTTGTATTTTTATACTACAGGGTTAATATAGTTGTTATAAGTTTAAAAAAGTAACTAAAGTGGATAGTTTATGATTTTTTACACTATAAAAGTTATATGGAAGACACTTATATTTTTATTACTTTTTTATTATTTAATAAAATAGTATATATTTTAAAATATCATTTACGTCAATTTTGTTACAATTTAATACTTGATTTATGTAAAAGTCATAACAACTTGATTCCTTAGAAAAAATATATTTAATCAATCCCAACATGTAATATTAACCTATAAATTAGTGGATGTCATCAAAATTTTCAGATAACATTTATTTTAATATTTATAATATCATTTATTTTAACCATTCATTAATAAGGTAATTACTACATCGTCATTGTGTCCTAATAAATTTAATTATTTAATGTCTAAAAATTATAAGTAAAATACCATGATATTGGATTTTTTTTTATCTTTCTAATTAATATTTATAGGATAATTTATCTTAACTATAACCCTATATTAAAAATGGTTTTGTTATTAAAATTTGAATTTTACACATTTAACACGTCTTTAAATAAAATATAATAAATTTCCTAATCAAAATCAAGTGGATAAAAAAGGATCATAATTTTGTCCCAAGTTTGATTTTGGTCGAAAAAAACCTATAAAATAGAATTAGTATATGTGTTGGGGTAATTTTATGTTATCATAATATTATTTTTACCTTTAATTACCTTATTTACATTTAACTGTGGTAAATTTAATTCATAAGATACTATTCTAAAAAAATTATTTTCATCATATTGAACCATATTTTAATTACTGATGACAACTGTTTCTGTTAGATTTTTAAAATTCAATTCCCTGATGTAGTAAAATTATGTTTTATGCAAATTTGCAAATGTGCATAGAAGGTTAGTAAAAGACGTTAACATGTTCAAAAAAATTTTATACATATAATATTATTATAAAAAGACTTAAATTAATTAAATTGGACTAATATTTGTATTATGTATCTATTTTTCCTTTAAGATAAATTTAAATTAAAAATAATTAATTAAATGAAAAATTCAGTTTTTATGTAGTATGTATTATTTTTCACTATTCATAAAATTGAATGTTTTTAGAAATATACCAAAAATCCACACTAAGATAATTCTGATATTATGAATTTATAAATGAATTGTATTTTACCAAATTTAATTTTTAGGAGTGTCTAAAATTAATTTTATTATTGTTCACAAAAGGGCATAAAAAATTATTCTTTTAAGAAAATTGTTTTTCTAAATATATAACTATTTTAACAAAACATATACATTTCATTATAATTTTTTTATTTATGTGAAAAAATTATAAATAACATTTAAAATTTATTTTTTACTATTCATATTAGAATATTTAACTGATTAATAAATATATCGTTTAAATAATTATAATTCTAATGTGTTGTTTCGCAGAAACTCAATATTTCATATAAAACAAGCCATGTCGATGTTACATGAAATATAATATATTAAACTACTATAAAGAGATAACGTAATATGAAATCATGGTGTGTTACATAAAGTGGAATCAGAGGTGGTTTTATTTTATTTCTTCTTCATTTTTCTTACTTTTTTGGAAAATATTGATAGGAGAATAGGAAGAGTTGAGTCTTGATAATTTGCTTATGCATGGGAGTTACAAACCCATGTACATGGGGAAATCTAAGTACTCAAGGTGGGAATGTTATGTTTGTTGTTTGTTGTTATAGTTGGATATTATTTAACCTTGGGTGATGCACTTGTGGTGTGATGTGATATTTGTTTTGACAGTTGTTGAATTTTGATTCCTGTCTTAAAGAGGCACGGTACTTGAGTCTGTATACATCATTCTAGGAACTCAGAGTTGTTATGACATGCATCATTCTAGGCACTCAGGAGAAAATGGATTGTGGGTAATTTGTTGAACTTGAAGTATTTTTCCTGGTTGTGAGATTGAAATAATGATGCAAAATGAGAATAAATGGGTGTCTAATGAGAACCTTGAATGATTAAATGAGAATGATTAATTAATTAATTCTTGAATTAATTAATTTGAGATAATGTGATTAATTAATGGTTGAATTAATTAATTAGAATGTATGTACCCTTTTTAACCAAGACCAAGGAGTTGGATGGTTAAGGGTTGTGATAAGGCATTGTTGTTGACCATGTGGCAAGAAAAGGGGGAAATTACATGTTGAAATATGTTGCGTTTGTTTCTATTATTACGTAAATTCTATAAGGTTTTGTTATGAGACCTAAGATGTGTGTTTGCATTTGTAGAGATATGCCTCCACGTTGCTTATTATGGGAGATACCGAAAGGTATTTCCCAAAATGAACTTCCAGACATGGAACTTGCGGTACCATTGGTGAAAAATGGGAAGGAAGGGGAACAATTTTGAGATAAATTTTCTCATTTCATGAAATTAATTGAGAGGGACCCAGGGTGGGTTCTGAAAAACATGCCTGAGTTGAAAATGGAGTTTCAACTGCAGGACCCTTTTAGTTTTACTTGAGAGGGTGGACCAAAGGAAGATGAATTATGGGTTGAATCCATAGAGATAATACATGACCATTTGGATACTCTGGCTAAGAGGAGGGTCAAGTTGGATGCTTATATTCTATGGGGTTCAGCGAAGTGCTGGTGGGACATTCAGGTACGATCTATACATACTACTGATATGTTAGGGAAGGGATTTATGGAAATTTTTTAGGAGAAATTATATCCAAAGATACTGCGACAAGATAATTCTTTGGAGTTTATGCATATAACTCAAGAAAAAATTTCCATAATGAATTATGCTGGATACTTTATTGATTTACAACATTTGTCTCCATATTTTGGGGCAGATAAGGCATCATCAGTGAGATGATTTCAGGATAGACTCAGATGTGAAATTAATTCCCATGTCAATATATTTAGGATGAATAAATTCTTAGAAGTGATTAATTAGACTCTCATTTAAGAGGGTAACCTAAATTTGGCTTCTATTACTGGATAGGTAGCTGTCACTAGACAATCAGGGAGTGTGCCTTCCAAGATTAGGAAGCGCTGTTACTAGAACCATTTTTAGGATAGTAGTAAGAATGTTGGACAATAAGGAAGTATAGTTTTATCAAATATTACTCATGTGATTTTCCATTAGTGTAGTAGGTAGGGACACTAATGAACGTATTTTCCTTGACCACCAGTGGAGTGCTGGTTTTGTGGAAAGATGGGGCACCTATAGGAGTAATGCAAGAAGCAGCGGCAAGCTAGTGCTGAGGGAGCATCTGCTCAGAGTCCAAGTGTGGGAATGGGTTCTTCTACACTATATAGGTCTGGAAGCTAGAGTTCTACTAGAATATGTGGTAGATATAGTAGAAGTGGTGATTCATTGTATGAGAACCTGTATCATCAGAGTGGGGTTACTCAAGGGAGTCAGATGAAACCACATGGAAGAGGGTAAAGGTAATTACATGTAGTGCATCCTACCCTCGTGGAGAGTGAGGCTGGTCCATCAATAATGATAGTTACTATTCTAGTTTCTTTTACTTTAGCTACTGCCTTATTTGATACTGGATCCTCTCATTCCTTAATATCTAAAAATCTTGTTAATGGTTTGAGCCTAGTGGTGGAGTTCGTAAGTTGAGTATTGAATATCGACACACCATTGGGAACATGGTCTAGGGATATCTGTTTAAACAAGGGATTTTCTCTAGAGATCAGATAATATTGTTTTCTTTGGGATATATAAGTCCTTAATTTAATGGTATTCGACCTGATTATTGGCATGGAATAGCTAGTCGCATAATGAGCCCACATAAATTTTTACCATAGGAGAGTGACCTTTGTATCTCCAAAGGGTGACCAATATGTTCATCATGGAGAATGTGATATCCATATAGGATTAGTGGGGCTAATTACTTAGTAACTGGGAGAGGTCATTGTTCATGTTTATATTCTTTTTCTAGATGATCAGAGTGGTAGGAAATATGTCCTTCCACCAGTAGTAGAACTATTTCAAGATGTCTTTCCTAAAGAATGTTGAGGGTGTCCACTTGAGAGAGATGTGGAGTTCACTATTGAGATCATTCTAGGGGCTTAGGCGATATCTATTCCACCTAACAGAGTGGAACTGATTGAGATTCAAAATATCAAAACATAGTAGGATTTAGAAGACGATAAAGGTTTTATCCTTCAATGTACGTTGCCTTGGGGATCGCCTGTATTGTTTTCAAAGCAGGCCAGGGGGAGTTTACACTTATGTGTCGATTAGAGAATGTTTAATAAAATGAACATGATGAACCGATATCCTCTTCCTCATATCAATGATCTATTTAACCAACTATAGGGGGATTATGTGTTCTTAAATATTGATTTGAGATCAGGGTATCATCAGTTGAGACATCAGACATCTGATATACCAAGAACTACTTTCAAAAGAAGATATGGAATTTATGAGGTTGTTGTAATGTCGTTTGGGTTGAAAAATGCTACAACAGTATTTATGGCCTTGATGAATATGATCTTTCATCTGTACTTAGATTAGTTTTTGTGGTGTTTGTGGACGACATATTGGTGTACTCTAAGAATCATGACAATCATGCCCAATATATTGACTTCATCCTCAGTACATTGAGAGAGATTCAGCTATATGGCAAGCTATCTAAATGTCAAATTGGGATTGATAGGGCATAATTTTTGGTGACATCATCTTGGAAGAAAGTGTGGTAGTGGACCTAGAAAAAGTGCAGGTAGTGGTTTCTTGGGAGTAACCTAAGATTTTTTTTGATATTTGATGCTTTTTGGGATTAGCTGGTTATTACATGAGGTATATCTAGGAAATTTCCTAATTGAAATCACCCCTTTAAGGTTTAAAAACGAGAGGGATAAAGTTTTATTGGACATAAGTATGTGAGAATGATTTCCAAGAGTTAAATAAGCACTTGACATCATCACCAATTTTGATCTTACTTGGGTTAGGTGAAAAGTACATGGTGTATTGTAATGCTTCTAGGATCAGACTCAGAGCTGTGTTGATGCAAGGGGATTGAGTCATTGCATATTGGTCTTGGTAGATAAGTCCAAGTGAATGGAATTACCCTATGAATGAACTCAAGTTGGAAGTAGGGGTTTATCCTCTTAAGTGTTGGCGTACTATCTTTTGGATGAAAAGCGTATTGTTTTTACAGATCACAAAATCTTGAAGTAAATCTTTTCACAGTGCGACTTGAATATTCAGTAGAAAATATGGGTAGAGTATATGTAGTCCTTTGATTTTGAACAAGAATATAGACCCTAAAAGGGGAATAGTGTGGCTGATGCCTTGACCATGAAAGCATAGACTCATTTGGTATATGAGTCGAGTTCCGAGTGGAAGATAATGAATTTGCTGGTGGAAATGCATGTGGTAGTTTCAGAGAGTCAGGAGAGGATGCCTCTGGTTTCAATAGAAGTGGAGTTTTCTCTCTTGAGATAGACCAAGGATAGATAGTATGTGGATCCCAAGTGCTTATACTTAAGGGAATGCCTTGAAGGTGGGTATATACCTTCAGACTAGATAATAGATGAGGATGAGATCATTTATGTGAAAAATTGGGTTTTTGTGCCTACGATTATTCGAGAGGAAGTCATGCAATAATTTCATATCTCAAAGTGGGTGGTACATCCTGGGTGAAAAAATGTATCATGACCTACAATGATATTTTGGGTGGCTAGGCATAAAAAAAGAGATAGAAAGGTTTGTAACAAGTTTTTTTTCCTGTCTGCAGGTGAAGGCAGATCATCAATGACCTGGAGGCCAATTGCAGTCGTTGCCTATTTCATAATGGAATTGGGATGAAGTGACTATGGATTTAGTGGTAATAATTACAAATATTCTTAGGAAGAATGACTCTTTTTGGGTCAATATGGATTAACTAATGAAGGTATAACATTTCTCTCATATCAGAAAATCCATTATAGCAGAACAGGTAGGAGAACTATATGTACAAGAGATAGTTCATTTTCATGTGGTGCCACAAATTTTATTTTCATATCACGATTCATGATTTAATTCATTCACCTAGAAGGGCTTACATAAGTCACTTGGTTTACATGTTTTGTTAAGTACTACCTTCCACCCACCGACAGATGGGAAGTCGGAGTGTACCATACAGGTGTTAGAGGATATGTTGGGAGCATGTGTGCTGGACTTTGGAGGTTCTTGGGAGAATAAATTGGCCATAGTGGAGTTCTCCTAAAACAATAGTTATTAGGAAACTATATAGATGGAACAATATAAAGAACTTTATAGCAGATCTTTTGGATCACCACTAAGTTAGTTAGAGGCGAGTGAGTCCGAGCTATTGGGACCGAGTCTCGTTCGGAGACTTCAGAGCAGGTTTGCGTGATTCATAAACATATGTCTATGTTTTAGAGTAGGGAGAATTCATATTCTTATAGATGGATAAAACCCATAAATTTTATAGTGGGTGATTGTGTATTCCTTTGGGTGTCACCTAGATTGGGTCTCCACGGGATATAGAGGCAGGGGAAGTTGACACCCAGGTTTGTAGGACTATTTGAGGTAGTGGGGAGAATTGGGCTAGTGGAATACCGATTAGACCTTCAACAAAAATTCAATGCTATGTATGATTTCCTCTATGTGTCACAACTATAGTGGTATCATCATGAAACTTCTCATATTATTTAGGTTGAATAGGTTGACCTCGAGATAGATGCGTCCTTTGAGGAGCATCTAATACACATTCTAGGTCATGGTGAGAATGTGTTATGGGAAAATACCGTACCGCTATTTCATGTGTCATGGAAACATGAAGGCATTCAAGTGAATACATGGGAACGGGAAATAGACATTAGGTCTCAATGGCCCAATATTTTTGGCTCATAATCTTAGATAATTTTGGGAGTGCAACATAAGGATGAGATATTATAAGGTGGAGAGATTGTAAGATCCCGACCTTTTATGGAGTCATCTCATGCACGTTTTGAGGTATGTTTTGAGGTTTTTATATTCCATTGTTTAGGATTATTTTACTGTGGTTAATTTGGGTGAATTTTTAAGAAAAAATAATAGATAATGGGATGTGCACCATTTGACAAACCATGCGACTAAACATACCAACCTTGAAAAATTGGACAGAGTGGTTCACAAGGTTTGTGCCGGGTTTAAAAAACCATGCTAATAAACTGTTCCCACCATGAAAACCTAGACAGATAGTTACACATGGTTGGTTCACGATTTTCCCTAATAGTGAACCCATTCCTAGGAAACTGTGCACGTGGATTAAATTATCCTAAAATCCTTTTTAAAACCATCAAAACACCCAAGACTCCCATATTTTGGAATTGGTTCAGGGATGACAGTTTCTAGGTGATCCAAAATCCTTCTAGAGCGTTTCTAGGGTGAATCAATCATCATTAACTGAGATCAAAATTTTAGATTGAATACCCTCTCTCTTCCTGGTAGGGGGATTTCATCTCGTTGCTTCTCCCTTTCTTTTCTCTATCTTTCCTTGATCTTTTCATGGGTATTTTACACCGTTTCCATGGTTGTAACTTATGATATCAGATATAGATCTAGGATTTTGTATATAGATCTATATTTTCATGATCTTGATGACTCGTATACTAATTTTGGTTTAGGTATTTAGATACAGAGTTTGATTGATGGCATTGTGCTTCTCGAATTTTGGAGATTTCTGTTGGGCTAATATCTATCAATAAACTGAGGTCGCTAGTATAAATCTAACTCCCATAGTTGTGGATTTGATATGTGAATTTGAGTTTATGGATATTCTAGCTTCTCCTGATAATTGATATACTAAATTGTATTAATTAGGATTATGGATTTGACATTTCATTTCCTTTTTAATTAATTGACAATTGAATAACATAACAAATGAGGCAGGGGGTCCCAAATAGATATTTTTTTGGAGACTGGTTATGGGTTGAGATCTTGTAATTGAGACATTTAATTGACAATGTTAAGATAATTAATTGGGGGAAATTAATTATGGAATGATGTTTTTCTATTTAAGGTAATTAATTATGAGAATTAATTATGATCCATGATGTTGATCAAAGAAAATTAATTGTGAGAATTAATTATGACAAGTAGAGATTTGATATGGATAATTAACCATGAAGAATTAACTATGGAATGAGAATTGTGTTTATTGATTTATTAATTGTTGAATTAATTAATGGGGGTATGTAATTAGTTAATTGTTGAGTTAACTATTATACTTTCAAATGTTTAACCAATCTTTGTATTAGTAATGAAACGATGTGGCTAATTCTTGTGAATTAAAAAATGATTAAATTGATGATATTTTTATGGTGTTAGGCATGGAATTCTAGACTAATTAGAAGTTGGGACAAGGACATGGAATTCCTCCATAATAGTTATCCAAGATTGATATTTCAGGGTGCTAGGAATGATGGCCTACACTAAATGAGATATAGAGTGATAGACCTGATAACCTACACTTAATGAGATTTGGGGTGTCAGACAAGAAGTTCAACACCAAATAAATGATAATTAATGAATGATGATTCAAATGATAGCATGAATTGAAACTATGCCTAATTGGATTATTAAAGATTAAATGACAATGTGATAAATATTTAATTATGAATTGTATTTATTACTTCAAAACACTACATACACTATCTTTTGACCAGACTCATTTTATACATTGTTGGTGGTGGAATAATGAGTTATAATGACACCCTATTCATGAAAACTAATCATCACTTGAGTATACTTTATTATTTCCAGATAGGATAATAGTAAGGCCTTGGGAAAGGTTTCTGTTTGGGATTGGAGAATGGGAGAGGGAACCAAATGTGATTTGAGGCCCACATGAGAGTCGTTGTGTCTTTACTTTTAGTTGAAATTTAGAGAATTGACATTTGAATTTTTATAGCATGTTTAACCTTTTAGTTGATTATTTTATTTACTTGTTTTGAATATCATATGACATGGTATTGTTTTGGTTATTTATACTCTTCCGCACTTGGTTATTGTTTTTTCTTTCGTTGGTGTTTTATTCTGATAAAAGAGGGTATAGTCTCCCCAAGAAAGACATACCAGACCCTCGCTGCTATTTGGAACCCTTTGGAATACAGGGAGGTGCACTGGAGGGAATTTTCAGAACCGAATAAGGGCACTATTTAGTGGCACCTAAGTCTGGATTCCACACACGATTTTGGAAAAAAAGGTTTTCGACTAAAGAGATAAATAACAAAGTTTTTTCTTAAAATAAAAATTTTAATCTCTTGAGTGCATGAAGAGATGAAAATGAAGTGAAATATTTTATTCTAAAAACATAAACACATGAGTAGAAAATACCATATTTATTTTGAGAGATATATTATAAGAATAAATAATTGAAGCCTAATCATTAATAATCTTGATAAATGAGGAGATTGTAACATAACATCCATAAAACTTTGGTAACATTGAATACCAATCCCTATGAAATAATAACGTTATCTGAAATTCATAATATCATGATATTAAATAAATTCATGATATTACTTGTCACATTAACTATATATAAATCTCATAAAAGAAGATAGGTGCATAACATAACGTATGTCTCAATGATGGAAAATTGCAACAACATACCTTACAACTTTAGTAACATTTTGAATCATAAAATATAAAATAATGTAAAATAAAAAATTAAATAACATTAAAATAAGTATATTCATGATATAAAATTTCAAATAGTTATGATATGCACTACAACAAATAAATTATAAGTGAATTGACATATGTCCCCCAAAAATAAAAGAGATACTAGAAATCCATTACTTTAAGTATCGATTTCATTTGTACACATTCGATTATTCAGTATGATAAGTATAAGTTTATTATATGTCTATTACAGAAATAAACATACATATATCAATCCATTGTATGATTTACTTATACCCTCTTATTACCCATTTATTAACAATTCCATGTTAAATTCGCATTTTGGTTAATAACCATTTTGTTTTTTGTATATGTTTTGATTTTATATTTTCTGTAATATTAATTTGATCATGGTTCCATAATCTCTAGAATAATAAAATTTTAATAATTATCATATTTATAAATTAATTATACTCTTACTACCAATCATGACATAAGATTTTGAGAAATGAAGTACATTACGATCATGGAGACGGTATGTTGTACATATACATGAGTAACATTTACAATTTTCAATGATCATTATGGAAAGGAGGTAAGTGATATATTATTCTTTTATAATTAAAATAATAAAATAGATAATATATAATTTATTTAAATATAATAATAATTCAACCAATGTACTATGGTGATTAAAATAGAGCGACATCGCTTTGTAAAGGTGGATGTACACATGTACATAAACGAAATTATCAACATTCATTGATTGAAAAGGCAAGAAAGAAAATAATATATTATATTTTAAGAATGATAAGTTTGTAATTAATATCATTATTATTCCCTTTATATCACATATATTCATTTATTTTATCCATATTATCTTTCATGTAAAACGTTAGTCAAAAAAAATTACAACGCTTTGTGAGGAGGTAGTCTGCCGTACAGACAAGCGACATTATCATGTCCCCTATGTAATGGAAAGTGAAAATATGTATATATTATAATGGAACCATAGAAATAATTATGTTATAAATATGAGATATATACTTTATATCATCATCATACCCAACTCTAAGAGGTGGTAATGGAAAAATGAATTACATTGGACCGTGAGGTAGTCCACCTTACACTCGAATGATGATTTCATAACCCATTTTATGGAAGTGTAAATAGTTGTTGATAATGATATTAACATAAAAACATCTTATTATATGGAATATTTTGAGTTTATTATATCATCCTGGATTAAAATTTTTTTAATGAGTTGGAGGAAGAAATAAAATTAAAACGCTAATTGAAGAACATTATATATTTTTTCGGGTAATGTACTTAGGTTTGTATGAAAGAAACTCCTAGGATTCATTTATACACAAAATAAATTTTCTAAGATGATAGTATTATAGTTGAGAAGTGATTTTGAAATGGATAGGCTGAACCACAAGGGTTTGAATATATGAATAAGATAGTATAGGGGGTGGCCTTTTATAAGTGAGGTGAGTGGAACACTTATAATTTTTTGAAAATAAAAAGGTGTACCTACATTTTTATCATGCCAAAATGAAAAAATAAGTATTATTGAGCCTCATAAATTTTATTTTACAAATATGGATAAAAAATAGATTTTAGAGATTTTTTTATTACATTTTAATCCTTATCATTTTTGTTTAATCCCTACTAAACCAATTTTTAGATTAACCAAGATAAGTAATTTTTAACATTTTTAATATTTATTTCAGTAAAAAATTAATTTTAACATATTTTTCAATATAAATAATTATTATAAAAAATATTTATTCCAATTACCTAATTTTAATCCATATAATTGGATAAAATTAATTAAAAATTAGTGGCACAAAGGCGATGATAATGTGAGTTTTTAAAGAAAAATATTTCAAATGTTTATAATGATTTTATATAAAATTTCACTAGGAACTTGAATAAAATAACATAAATTGGATTAATAGATATATAACTTAACTTATTTTAATTTGTATAAAAATTATAATTTAATATTATAAAAAATTTAAACTAAAAGGTTTTTTTGAATTAAAATTCAAAAAAATTCACTATTCATAAAAATTAGTCTTTACTAAAAATTATAAAAAATTATCCCTAATAAAATTTTGATATGATTATTTCAAAAATAATTATTTTTCCAGATAATTTATATAAATGTATATAAATTAATTATAATAAATTCTCAAAAAAATAAATAAAAATCCTTTTTGAGGAGAACATTTTTTTGATAAATATACTTAATTTACCAAAAATTGATAGATTTCATTACTAATATGATTTATCTATATATATATATTAGGTAATTTAAATTTAAATTTCATAAATTAGTTAATACTATTCATAACCACTTAATTAATATCTTGGTTATAATAAAATTATTTCATGGTTCACTGAAGCTTTGTGTCATGGGTCACATATGCTAACGGAGAAACTCATTGTGGCATGTAACACAATATATCTAAAAATTTAAATTAATTTGAAATAAATATTTCATAAGAGGCTATTACAATTGTAGAACAAAATCACAAGTGAAACATAAATAGATACATCTAGTATGATATTTATTGAAATACTGTTTCCAAAATAACATTGTGTGTGAACCAGGAAAACTTGGTAAACAACACAAGTCATCTGTTAAATCTAAGAAGGAACTATCAAATTTTAGGGACCTCAAACTTATACACCCAGATCTTCTTGGATTAACCCAAGTGGCTTGTATAAGAAATAAAACTTACTCATTCTTAATTATTGATGATTTTACCCGATTTAATTGGGTGTATTTTATATCGCATTAAAGCGAGGCTTATGAAGGCGTTAGAAAATATAACAAGGTGGTTGAACTAAAAAAGGGAATAAGATCATTTCCATTTAGAGAAATCATGAGGGGAGGGTGTTTTAAAATAAGTATTTTAATGATTTGTTTGTTTCATAAGGTTATAAACATTATTTTTCTTCTCCGTGAACTCCTTATCAAAATAGGGTCATTGGAATTCAAAATCAAACGTTATAAGAAATTGATCAAAATATTCTCAATTAATTAAAGTTCACTTAATAATTTTGGGCTATGGAATTCAATACCATATAATATACCATTAACCATATACATGTATTACCCACTCTTAAAAACCCCTATTATGATATTTGTAATGGTAGGTTACCTAAATTTGGTTATTTATCATTGTTTAAATATAAATGTTTTCTTATTAACACAAAATATATCCTTGGTAAATTTGACCCTAAATCAAATGAAGGAATTATTCATGGGTATTGAAACTCAAGTATAGCTTATTTGGTATTCATAAAAAGGACATAGACCGATGAAGTGTCAATTCATATCAATTTTGTCGTGAAAGTTCCTAAACCTAATCCTAACATTGATGATATTTAGTTATACCATGATTATTTTACCTTAAAGGAACTTCAACATTCCAAATAAATTAAGGATGAGGAACAAACTGACCATTTTCCCAAGAAATGGGTTAAATAAAAAATCCATCCCCATGAAAATGTCATCATTGATTTTAAAGATGATACTCATACTAAGATGTTATTTTTAAACATATTAGAACATAAAACTTCTGTATCAAACCTAAAACACAATAATCATGATGATTCCATTAATGATTAATTTTTTTTACTTTGCATGAAAAAGGAAATAAATATATTTACCCATAGCAATGTTTTTAATCTTATGGAAAGACCCAAGATCATCCCATTATTGACACAGAATGATTTTTTCAAAATAAATTAGATTATAAAGTTAATATAAACCATAAAAGATCAAATTACAGCTAAATGATATAATCCAGAGGAATAAATTTGTTATAGTGTTTCCTTTTCCTTTACAACTGGTTTAGAATCCATTAAAATCTTGTTGGCATTAACATCTAATATTAAATTCATGATTTTTCAAATGGTTGTTAATATTTTATTTTTAAATGGTTTTATTTTAGATATTTTTTTGTGGAAAAATAAATTTTTTAGAATAAAAATCATCTAGATCATGTTCTCAAGATAACCAATAAACATTATGGTTTGAAAAAACACCATGGATTTCTATGAGAGGATAGCTAAATTTATTTTAGACTATTATTTTGAAATGGGTAAATCATATTTCACATTGTTTTAAGTCACATTTAAAATGATCTTTTTATTGTCTAAATTTATTTTAACAATGTTATTTTTGGTTCTACCAAAGAATTTTTTTTAAATTAATTTTCTGATTTATTGAGTATTGAATTTAAAATATTTTATGTGATAACTCAAATTTTTTCCTTAACTTTAAAATTTCTCAAAACATGGATGTAATTTGTCTTAGCCAATGAAAAGAATCAAATGAGTTTTAAATGTATTTTGATATGGATCAAGGTGACATGATTGGTACTCAAATAATTAATTTTTATAATCTTACTTTAGATACAACTGGAAAACCAATAGATAATAATATTTATATAGGTATGATTAGGAGTCTTCCATATCTTAAAGTGACATAGTCATACATTATGATAAGTGTGTTCCTTTGTGATCATTTTAAAGCCAATAAAAATTGACCCCATTTAGAATATCTAAAATGGGTTTTTATATATTTTAAATGAATAAAAAATACTGGTTCATTTTATCCAAAAATACACTTATTTTGAACTAACTAGTTTTTAGATGCATATTTTGTAGGGTAACAACTATATAGGAAGAGTAAAATTGGGAGTTGAAAACTACATAAAAAAAATACTTTTTCAAATAGATTTTTATGAAGAAAAATTCTGTTTGTATTTCTATGGATAAAGAATAATATATTATCTCATTAATTTTTTGCTCCCAAATCATTTGGATGAAACATTGTCCCCAAGATTATAAAATAAATTATGATCACATGCCAATTAAATGTTACTATAAAAGTGAAATTTTTTATTTCAAATAATACAATTCAACACTCCTGTACAAATAAAATTGGCATTATGAACTATTTTCTTCAATACCGTTTCTAAAAAGGTGATATTTTGTAATATTTTTTTTCATTAATATTTAATTAGTTGATATCTTCACTTAACCACTTATGGTTAATCCATTTTATTTTATTAAGTGGTGTTTTCAAAGACATGCCTGTGATTCATTCATTTGAATTTGAAAAGAATAAGGTATTTATTTTAATTTTCACCTGTAGTTTATTGAATTAAATTTTTTAATTTTAGTCTTGAATTTAATTGATACAATTTATTTTATTTAAATACTAAATCGAATAAACAATATATTTCAATCTCTTGTGTATATTTTTTTTTTATTTTTATTCCACTCTTTATTAGTATGTTCTTGATGGCCCCTATACTTTTTAAAAGTATGTGTGAGATGAGGGGGAGACACCCTTTTATAATATAAAATTCCCAATGAGAGATACTTTTTTAAAAATGGGTGTTAGTCTTTTAAAGATCAACACAATATCTTTAATGAAAATTACATATGAGGTGTGTTTTTTTGTTTTCCAAAATCAGTCTTTAAATTTTCAAACTTTTATGTTTTGAATTTTTTTCAAAATATTCCTTTATGGTAATATTTAGTTCATATTTCTAAAAAATGATGAATATCAATCCTAAAAAAATTATTGATTTTTTTAATAGAAATAAAAAATGTTTTGTTTGTCATATATGGTTTCTTCCATCATGAATACATTATCAATATTTATCTATCCTATTTTTATGAGGTTATTAATAATATCAATTTTAGAGAATAATTTGAAGATATTAGAGGTATTTTTATGGAATGAATTATGCTGTTAGAGGATTTGAATTTTTTTTAAACATAATGTTTTTTAATATATTTTTTCATATAAAGATATTTGAAGATATTTTTAAAAAATTTATGACTTTTTCATATTGAAAAATGGGGAGAAGATATACGTAGTGCTTGTTATAAGTGAATTTATTTTGAAAATGGTGGATTTTTTTCAAATTGGGAAAACATTTCAATTTTTTTATGAAATATTGGTCATATTAATATGATATGCATCATATCTATCCTTGTATTAGTAAATTTATTATGTTTTTTTGATCATAAAGGGGTAAAATGTAGTAAATATATCATTATTATGTATTTTTAATGATCATAAAAAAGTTATGTTTAAAATGATTTCTTTTCATGGATTTTAGTGTTTTTATTTTAGAAAGAATATCATGAATGTACCAAACCAAAAAAAGAGATCAAGAAGAGCACATATGGCTATTTTAGTGTCTCCAAACCATAGGTACTATTGGATACCTTCTCAAACCTATATTGAACAATAATTCTATCAAGGTTCCACTAGCTAGTCAATGGTACCCACTGAGTACATGGTAACACTGAGGGAAAAAATAATATATGTTGGTAAAGGGACCAACATGCCATAACTCGACTTCTAAATGACCTATTTAACCCCTAAAACCAAAATAATGTTACTAAATCAATTATATAATATAAATATATAAATAATGTTTATTTTAAGGTAATGATAACCTTAAAAATATTTGTTGTTCTCATTTTGCATCATTTTCACCATATTCATACTCCCTTGTAATCTAGTCAGACATCCTCCCAATCTTCATTTCTCTAAATTATTATTGTATTGGTATGAATTTTATTTAAATGTATTACATAAATAAATTCACTTATTTTTTATTTTATTGGGTTCCCACTTCCATTTATTATTTGGGGATAGGTCATTACTCCCTTAAAGTAGGGGGTTCTGTTTCTATCCATAACCATTAAAAGTCTTGCCGTCTAATTGGGTTTCTTACTATCAAACACTAAAATACAAGGGTAATAAACATTTAAATGTTTTTATTACTAAAAGAACTAGAAATAAAAGGATTGGGTTTATTTCTAAAACCATTAAATGGAATTTTTAAACCCAAAAATCTCAAGGATCCAGAGGTCAAGAGATTTCAAGATCCCTTTTTGGATAATTGCCTAAATCATTTATCAATATCTTATGTTTTTTATTTTTATATATATTTATAATAAAATAACTCATTTAATTAATATTATTAATTTATACTTATTTATATTGTTATAAAACACATGTAATTTTATTTATAAATTTGTTATATTTTAATTCCATCAAATGTAATTTTAATTTTTAAAAAAATTTAAAAAGAAATTCACCCCTCCTTCTATGTTTACCCAGACCATCAAATTATGACATCATAATTAAATTGAAGGTTATTAATTTGATTAACCCAATTATTAAATATATTTATAATTATACTAGTTAATAATACAATATTGATTAATTTTTATAAAATAATAACAAAATGCTTTAAAAATAAATTTTCTTCAAAAATAGATTTAATTTTTTTTTGTGAGAAAATAATAGAATTTATTTATATCATTTTTTGAAATGATATTTTATAAAATAATATAATTTTTAAAATTATCACATCAAATTTCTCTTAAGATGAAGTTATGGGATTTTTCAGAAAAAGAATAAATTTTCAGTAAACAGTTAACCAATTCCAATTTTATAGAAAATGGTTTTTTCCATTTTAGTATTTAAAAATAATTTTAAAATTTATTTAAATTTATTTTCATTTTAATCAAAAAAATAAAATAAAATAAATTTTAATCTACATCATTCTAAATTTTGGTAAAAAACATTGTATACTTACAAATGTATTTTTTCAGAAATCATTATTCAGTAATTTTTTGTTGGTTTATTTTAAAAATAATTTCAACTAATTATAGGGATTAAATTTAATAAAATAAATTATATATTAGAAATCATAATTTCCTAATTTTTTAAATATGTCAAATTTATTTTTGTTCATAGTGAATAGTAAGCTTTGTATGAATGTTGTTACCACAATAAGGGTAAAACAGGTATACCAATTATTAAACTATGCGATAAGGCTTAAGAATCATCTATAAACGTGAATATATTTAACAGGATGCTTTTAATTCAATCCCACCATTATAAAATTAAAAAATATGAAATTTTTCTCCATTATTCCTGGATAAATACCATTATAATATTTTTTGTCAAGGAGAATTCCAAAACATCATTTTCTTTCATTTAATATACATAATATTTTGTGATAGGGTTAAAAATTAGTCATTCATGGTTATAAAATATTAGTTTTATGATGAATAATTTTTTCATGATTGTAATTTTTTAAATTTTTATTAAATAAATAATTACCTTTAATACTTAACAAACACTAACATAATGCTTGGGAAAGATGCAAAAAATAAAGTAAAATATTTTAAAAAATTAAAAGGTAATATTTTTTAGTTTATTTATAATGTTCCATGATTTTTTAAGATAAATATAATGTATTAGTGATTTTTAAATTTTTATATTCTAGTTTAATTTGTGTTTTTATTTTTATTAATGTCAACTAAGTGAATAGTCTGAAAAATGAATTTAATGGTATCTTATGTTAATTACTATTTTTTAAATGTTTTAAAATTCATAAAATCTTATAATTGGAAAATTTAATGGTATATGGTTTATTATATCAACCATTTTCCAGTTATGGGTAACCTTTCCTTTTATATTATCTTTCTTATATACTAAAAATTAAAAAACATTGATTTCATGGTAATCATAAAATGGGTTATTGAGGGGTTAAAACTGAGAGATATGGGTTTAAAATCACCAAAAAGTATCCAAATATTATTGGATGGGATTATTTCGACTTATATTTATCATATGATCTAAATATATCAATTTTTATCCACATTATCATGAAAACTAATTTATATTTATTTAATAAATTATGAAATTGTAAGGGTTCCCCTCTCATCTCATATATATGGAAACAAACTATCTTAATCACACTTATTAAAAAACATATATAAACTAAACCCTACCAAAAAATCTTATAAACTTCCTTAAATACATTCTAGTTTGGTTTTTATTCTTAAAAGACCATCCCTAGGGTTTATAAGGAGATATAGAAAGATGGTTCTTTAAAGAGGATGTAATTTTCTTAACCAAGAATTTTCATTTTACTTTTTGTTATAAATCCTTAAATTATATATCAACCAATTATATATATTAAAATAAGTATAAACAAAATTTTTTTATTTTATTATGTTAATGGAATATCCCTATTCTTTTTATTTTCCTATCAAATGGGAAATAAAAGTTTCCCTCATGCGTACATGTGGAGGACCACTTCCACAAAGTGATATGATTAATTTTATATAACCACATATCATAGATGTTTATAATGATGAATTTAATAATTATATATTATCAATATGTGAATATTATGGTTTTGGAAGGGTTAATTATTGTTTACCTTTGTATTTATCCATCCATCAAAAAATAGAAAATTACTAATGCATACGTGCAGACTACTATATCAATGTATGGTTTAATTATTTTTTATATTTTAAAATTTTAGGGATTTTTATAAATAATCACAGAATTAATATATATTATATTAATATAATTATTAAAATTATGTATATGATAGGACCATGATTTATATGCAAGTATGAGAACTATCTAATCGAAACATACATGAAAAAAGAAAATATTAACACCAAGAAATGGTGATTTTAAAATGTAATTATTAATAAAGGTGTGTTAAAATGTTATGTCATAATAATATATGATATTATACAAATGTATATGATTTTATTTGAATTATAATAAATTCTTGTGTATTATAAATGATGTTAGATTGCTTACAAATCTTGTTAGACATGTGATAATTCTTCTTTATCTAAACATTGTTTCATTGAGACATTTCTGATGTTATGAACCTATTTATGTTTATTGGGTGTATATATTTTCCATTTAAAATGATATATAATTACACTTTTTAATTCATGGTATCTAAATTTACAAGTGAGATTATTTCATTGAAGGTATTTTTATCTGAAAGTTACCAAAGTGGTATGGATTTATCATCTCAAACTATCTTCTTTGAGATATATTATATGTTATACACATATGTTATTTTTTAGGAAAATATATATAAACATTTATGTTATTTATCATGAATATATAAATGTTTATGATATTTATTATTTCATTTGAATTTATTTCATTTATAGGGGTTATGATTAAAATGTTACCAAAGCGGGAAGGGTTTATAACATTTCTTTTTAGGATTTCTAATTCCAAAATTTACACTTAGGGAAATTATATTGATATTATCCATAAAAAACCATATATTTTATTTTATAGTCATTTATATAATTTTAATTAATCAATACCATCTTACTCTCTTTAATACTTAAAATTATCAAGAAATTGTTTTTAAAGAAAATAATGTTATATTTTCTCTTCGGTAGAAGTGCATTTTTTTCCTATATTAATACTATTAAAAATTGTTTTATGGTTGTCTTTACCTATAAATGAATATTTTTTAAATTTTAATTCTCATTGTATTTTAATTTATTTTAAGATGAATACACATAATCTTTCTAAAGAAACTTTTTCCAAACAAGATGTATTTTTAGTTTTTTCAAAAGTGAAAAAAGAATGTTCTATTTTAACATATATAGTTTGAAATAATTTTCTTTCCATAATCAATGTTATTTCATTTGAATCATACATTATAATTTCCCATTTTTATTTTGAAATAAAATATTTTTCTCAATATACTTAATTTTTTCAATTAATAATTAGTCAAAAGAAAATTAAATTTTTCTCATGCTTTCAAAGAAAGGCTTAAATATTCTTCTGAATGTATTTTTCATCTATGTAAAAATAATTTATGTATTTTTATAATTAACTGTGGAAATGATATTTTGACACCATCCACATTATTTCTCTGTATTGATTATGAATATGATTATTTAAGGAATACTCTTTGAAACTAATTTCCTTCCCATGTGTTAATGAATATATAAGGAAACCTTTATGTAAACCATTTGTTTTCCATGAATTATAATATAATGAAATGTGAAATGTTTAAATACCAATTACCCATCCACAAGTTATTATATAATGCTATGATGAAACTTTCATGATCTTATGGAACATATATGTATGGAATAAATTATTTTATGGGTGGGCCCAGAATTATATATCCCACTAATTCCTTTAGAAATGATTATGGTGTAAATTGGGTTGAATTTACTCCTAATAGAATGTTAGAATTGACCAAGTTGTATTTTCCATATTGATTTTATCTCAACTACGAAATTATGGCCTTGTAAGTGAGTCTTGACCTATTATTTCTATGATTATGATTCTTCCACACTTTATGTCACACATTTATGACATAACCATATGCTTATGATGTGTTATCATTGCTCAAGAATTTTGGTTCTCTTTTGATTCATGTATTATGAACTACCGAGATTTATTCCATAACTCTTGATTATGATATTTTAATTTTTGGGAAATATTATCCTTTTTTATAATCATGTTCTCATATCCTAATTCTCATGTTATGATTAAAATGATCATTAACTAATATATCCCAAGTTTAATCTGAATGATCTTGTAAGATAACCCTTTCTTATTATTTATATAACCTAAGATATGAATAAATGTTTTATGTATGTTACTAATAATAAGGGTACTATATATAAAGAACTTACAGGGATATGATGTAGATTTTTATAAACCAATTGTTTTTGTATCCACATTTTTAGAGATACTAAATCTATCTAGTTTTGTCAGGGATTATAACAATATCTAATAAATATTCATATAATATGATGTAATATCTGTTTATGTTATTATTGGGTTGGATCATTTTCAAAGGATTAAAAAGGAATATTTTCAACAATTTTGATATGGGTAATTTTACACTTTTTAAAAAAGTATGAAACAATTTTTTTTAACATATACAGTTGGATCACTTTTTTCCACCGTTATAGACATTGTTCATTATTAATATTCCTATACAATTTTAAAATTATTTTTCAATGAATATTCTCTTCTTTCTCTTCAATAATGTTTTATATTTAAAATTATTTTCTAGGGAAACAAATATTTCTTTTCATTTTAATGAGATAACTGAAAGTATTATTTCTAATTGGCCTAAATTCCAAATTAAATGAGTTTCATTATTAATATACAATCTATATATGTTTTATTCTTTCCATTTTATTATATGTTTTATATTAATGATTATTGAGCCTGATATTTCTATTATTATGGGTTATCTTAGTATAGAACTCTAATGAAATGCGTAAAGTTACCATGTCTTTCAATGATATGTTAATCCGAAGTGGTGTGTGAATTATCCAGTTAGGTGATTCAATTTTAAGGGCTTCTATAATAGAAAATAGAAGGGTAATTCCACAAGGTACCTAGATTATATGATTATAATTTTTTTGAGAAACTCTTTTGATTTTAAAAGGTAAGAAAATAATTATTTTTAAGGAATTATTACAACCTTCTTTTAGAAAAACGTGATAGGATTTTTTTCCAAGGAAAATAATTCAAAAGTTCTCTTGTTTTTTCAAGAAACCCATGTGATTATGATTTTTTACATTATTATTGTATATGAATTTATTTATGAAAGTTATTTAGAATATTAGTTATTTTCCTTGAAATTTAAACATATATTTTAACTGAAATGTTTATATTGAAAATATAAAAATTTATTATGGATTTTTCAAGATTACAAATGTACTAATAGGTTTATTATATTTTATTTCCTTTACCAAGATTTAGTTTTTACATCCCATATTCTCAAGTGTGTTTACAGAGCATAAGTATGAGTATGAATGTTAATAAATACATAGTTATAGTTTTAATAGTTACCTTGAATGGATAAAGTGTGTATTTATAAAGAACTTGTTTTTAGAAAAAATTGGAAAACTTTGGAAATATCCAATTTTTAATGTAACATATTATGTAATTATCTAAAAATATAAACCTAAAATGTATTTGTGATGTTAGTTATGAAATATATAATATAAATCTTTTAATTTATGGGTAATTCTTTGTGGGTTTTTTTTGTTGGTATTTGATAAAGAGTTTATATTACTTTACAATTTAATCTGACGTTAAAGGATATGATATTCTAATTTATGGTTACATTATCATAAGATATATTTTTAGGATTACCATGTTGCTTAATTTAATATATTTTTATCTAAAATGGGTTTCCACTAAGGAAACATGAAATGTGAGGTAAAAAACATAAATGGGTTAATATCCTTCCAAACTAGCAACCTAGAATGGTCAGATTTTGAACACAATAGTTCGAAGATATTTTAACTCAGTAGAAATAAGCTATTAATATAGGTAATAATGTATGTGCATGAGTGGATTCTATGGTGAAGACAATATTTATAGAATGGTATTTCATGAAATAAAACCATATATATACTTTTATCCTTAGACCTAGAGAATGTTGATGGATATATTAAAAATTTGGAGAATATATTTGATGTTCTTGGATTTTGATAACATCATAAAGTTACCCTTGAAATTAATAATTTTGAAGTTGATTCAGATAAATGGTAGTCATTGATTTAGATCACTAAGGAAAATGAATTTTTATTCTCATTTTATAGATGGTATTTAAAGATCAATTCTTTAAAATTTATTTTCTAAAAGTGATTCAAATTAGAATAGAAAAAAATTCACAGAGTTGATGAAAAAAGAAAAATTTATTTCAGCCTATGAAACTAACATTCCTACATTGTTAAGGTATGATCCAAATTTCATTATTCACCATGATAATGAAATTGATTTATTTTATTTAGGATTCAATCAAAATTTAAAAATGGATCATTTTACTCATGTGTTTATAAGTTAAGAGTAAATTGTGTGTTATGTTAAGAAAGTTAATATGGAGTTTATTTAAATTTACATTATTAATGATAATTAGTGATATAGGTGGAAGGTAATTGGGAAATTTTCATTGAATAATCATGAAGGTAACAAAATTAAATTACCCTCTTATGATAAGTGTAGAAAGATGCATTTTGGGAAATTTATTATGATATCTGGGAAGTGTTATTGATGTAAAAAGATATAAAAAATAGATTATGACTAAAAATAAGAGAAATAGTAATGCTCAGACCAGTAATAAAAATCAGGAAATAAAATTTTATAATCATAATAAGATGAAATATTATATGAATGATTTTATAAAGTTGGGTATCAAGGATAGTGATCCCTAAGACAATAATTAAAAATGTGTGGAAATTTAATTTCTGTTTTTAGTCTATCTAATGAAGTGGTGACACATATATTACTATTTTACTCTAACTATTCCAAAATATTTTTTTATTATGGAAATACAAATTAGTTTATTTTTACGAAATATTTTAGTAAAATGAAATATCATCATAAGGAATGAAGATAATTTTTTTTTTACAAAAACTCATGGTGGAAGTATTAAGGTAATAATGATTTATTAGAACCTTCCTATCAATATATATAGAATTTTTTCCCTTAAAATTCTAGTTTTATAAACCCTAATAAAGTTTGATGGTATTATTATTATGTATTTACATTTATTTTATCATGTTATGAAATCTTTTAGAGCTATAGAAGTAATATTAAATCATTATATAGAATTTAAATTTGTATATAATAATGTGTTCATACATTATATTACATATCAAAAAGTTTTGAAACTGATTTAATATTAAAGTGAACATTTTCTAACACATAATATTCAAAATAAATAAATTGTTCAGTTTCTTCATGTTCATATTTTAAATGAATATATGGAGGTATTTATTGATGATTTTCATGGTTTCATTGTTATTAATGATGTTGAATTAATTATTGAATCAGTTATTGATGCTTTAAAAATTTGAAAAACTCCATATCGAATGGATTCAGTTGACTTGTTAGAATTAATATAGAATTTATAGGAGTTTCTCGATAAGGGTATTATCCACCTTATCACTTCACCTTAGAGTGATTCTGTATTTCTGTTAAAAATAAATATAATTCTATGTTACATTTTAGAGATTATAGAGGTCTAAATAACCATAAAATCAGGAATAAGTATCGTCTTCCTCATATCAACAAATTTTTTTACCAGCTCCAGTGAGAAAAATATTTTCAAATATTGATCTAAATCTTGGTACCCTTAGATAAAAGTGAAGAGGAAATTCCAAAAATGGTATTTTAGAATAGGTACGGAAATTTTGAGTTTATTTTTATTTTGTTTAGTTTAATAAATACACTCAATGTATTTATAGATCTAGATGTTAGTGTTTTGCAAGTGTATTTTGATAATTTTCTTATTGTGTTTATAAATGTTATTAAGGTGTATTATAAATGCCATAAAGATCATGAAAAAAAATCCAAGGACTGTTTTATGATCTTTAAAAAAGTTTTTTTTGAAAAAATATTAAATATAATTTTTTATTATAACATATTTACATCTATAGATATTTTTTTCCTAAATATAGAATAATAATCGATCCTACTAAGACTAAAGTGGTGGAAGAGTGGGAAATACGTACAAATTTCATGGAAATTTAGAGTTTTATTGGATTAGAAGGTTACTATTGATGGGTTTTTATAAACATTACTTGGTTATATTACCTGTTAAACAAGTTAACATGAAAAGGATTTAGTTTTGTTTGGATAAAGTAATGTAATGAATGTTTACAATAATTGAAAAAAATATTGGTTAATTATCATGTGTTAGTGTTTACATCTAGTGATGAGGAGTTTGTTATTTAAAGTGATATTTCATTGAAGGTCATTGGATGTGTTTGGATATAGAATTATTGAGTTACCATGTATAAATATGATTAATTGAAACCCTAGGAGAAAAATTATCTTACTCACAACCATGAGTTGTAAATGCTATGGATTATGATATCACAATTCACAATCATCCAGGTAAATAAATTAAGGTAGATGATGCCTCGAGTTAATAATATAACAAATCATTAACTATGATTTGTTTTGAACATGGTGCTTTTTATAATGATTTAATAAATATTGGTCTATAAATTATGAATAAAAAAACATATACCATTTTGGATTAGATATCAGTGAATCCAAATTTATCAGAAATAATTAAGGAGATTCATATGGAAGATCATGGTTTAAAATCAAGATTAGGTTTAATCAATGATGGTAAATTTCATGAGTTTATTGTTGATGAATGAGGTTTTATCAGATATACAAAGAGGTTAAGCGCTCTGAGTGATTCCTAGATGAAAATAAATTTTTTGAGTAAATCTCAGGATTCTCAATTTACTATTAATCATGGAAGTACTAATATGAATACAAAGCATCTAAAATATTTTTTATGGGAGGGTATAAATAATGATATAACTGATTTTACCAAGAAATGATTGATTTTTCAGTTCTGTAATGCTAAAAAAGGCTACCAAAGTGGAAGCTTCATCCTTTATTAGTTTCAAAATTATTATGGGAGAATATTTACATGGATATTTTGGTAGGACTACCAAAAAAAAAGATAATAATGGGTTTTGGGTTACTATAGTTATTTTTATTAATTTGTGAATTTTATGCCTATTAGATATACTTTGTGTTCAGATACGATTTCTAGGATTTATTTCAAAGTGATATTCAGGTTATATGGAGTTCTCCTCTCCATTTTATTTGATCATGATCCAAAATTTTTAGAGAATTTTTAGAATTTACTTTAGAAGTCTATGTGTGCTGAATTTAATTTTATTATAAATTTTTATCCTCCATAAGATATATAGATAGAGTGTACAATTATAAATTTAGATTATATGATTTTATATTTATGATTATATTATTAGGGAAATTGGGATAAACAAATTTACATATTTTAATATTCTTATAATTATAATTTTTATTCCAGTATTTATATGAAACTTCATGATGCATTATATGGAAATCATTTTTGATGTTTGGAATTTTGGGAAAAAGAAGGTTAGAGTAGATTATTGGGAGTAGAATTGGTAGAATGGATAGCTGAGAAGTTGAAAATGATTCTTCAACCCATGCAAGAATTAATGATTAGGAAAAATACTTATGTAGATAACTAGAGTAAATACCCTTTATTTGAGGTATGTGACAATGAATTTCTTAATGTATCTCTTTGGTAAGGTGTGGTGTATTTTGATAATCAGGAAAGGTGTATTCACATTTCATTATACCATATAAAATTCATGATAAATTGATATCTATAAAGTATCCTTACCTCTATGATTACCTCAGGTACATTATGTAATTCATTTTTCACTACAAAGAAAGTATGTACTTGATTCAACTCTTGTTTTGAAACCTAAAGTGGCACAATTAGAGGAGAATCTATCTTATGTGGAAGGAATATTCTATATTAATTATCATAAATAAAAATTGTTTTTAAATAATTTAATTCTATTGGTAAAATTATTATGGATAAACCTTATGAATTAATGAGAAGTAGGAGACTCTGAAAAAATTTATGCGGGAAAAATACCCTCACTTTTTTATATAATGAATAAAATTTCGAGGATGTAATTTATAAAAGGGGGAAGAATTTAAAATCTGATGTAATGTTGAATAAAATTGATGTATTATTAATTTTTATAAATATTCTTTATGTATTCAGATATGATATGATAATATTATAGAATTTTTTAGTCTAAAGGGAAATAACATTATTCTAGCTGAAATGTTTTCAATGAAATATAATGTTTTATTGAAAAAATTAGTTTTAAAATGTTAGAGTTTAAAATTGATAATAATAAAATTCATTTTTTATTCATAATATTTAAATTATCTTAGGGTGAATTTTTGGTATTTCTTTGAAAAGATTTATTTTTGAGTGAATAGTGGATAATACCGAGTTTTATAAAATCTGTCATTTATTTTCAAGTAAATACAAATTCCCATTTAGTTTTGTAATTGTTTTAGATTGAAATATGTTCCATTTTATTAATAATAGTACAAAAAAATCCATATTAATAATTATTATATTTTATTTTGGTATGAAATCATTTCTATGATTAAAAATGACATTTTTATAAAAACTATTATTCATTACAGTTTGCACACATATATTGAATTTTTTTCTTATGTTTATACAAATTAAATATTTAAAAATTTATTTTATATTTTTAATCTTGGGGTTAAAATTTGTTTATTTCCATTTTTTATAATGAATTGTTAAAATAGTTAGACATTATTACCCCGTGAAAGGTCAAAATGGATAACGTCAAGGGGGGGGGGGGGGTTAAACTATGAGACAAGGCCGAAAATATCAGTAAATTTTTAATAAATGTGTTTTTTAGTGTATTTTGAACTTAATATTTTTTTGATATTTTTATTCTTGGTATGACTTAATGTTGAAAAAGAATTTTATTATATTTAAAACATTAAAGTATTTACAAGAATATCACCCCCTACACTTATAAAAAGGGGACCTATTATCCTCACTTTCATGACTTTTTACCCTCTTATCTCAGCCGATCCTTTCCCAAAACCCTTCTAAAATATCCCCTCTACATCCTAGGGGTATTTTTCTCCTCAAAAAACCAATCCTATAAGTCTTGATGTGTAAGTATGAGGGAGATATTTGAGGAGGAGGTAAGAGTCCTAATCGACATGTTTCATGTTTATTTACTTTTATACCAATTTAAAATATATTCTAACCAATATAAAATAATTAAATTAGTACCTTATATATACTTAAATTTTATTATTTTTATTTAAAAACTATTTTTATTCTCTTTTCCATTATATGGGAAATGAAAACATTTTCTATTCGTAAGTGTGGAAAACCAACTCCACAAACTTATGTATTTTTATTTTCCATCACCACCTCACACATATTGTTATAAAGATATAATTAATGAATATATATTAATTTTATTACATTATTATTATTATATAAATATATTATTTTACTTACATTTATGCCCTTTATATCTCTGAGAAAATTATAACGTCGCTCATGCGAATCTTTGGAATACAAATGCTAAAAAGAGATGGAATTATTTTTTCATTACCTAATCACATGGTTGGTTATAAGGATAGAAATAATGAATTAATATTAAATTTATCACATGAAAATAATTATATAAAATTAAAATATTATATACAATATTTATTTTCCATTTAGTAGAAATTAGGGAATGTCACACATTTGTGCGTTTGAACTACCTTCTCTATGATAGGATGTATTTAATTTTAACCATTCAGAATTCATTGATGTTATTATTATTTTTAGTTTATAAGTGTAATATTTTTTTCATTATTAAGATTATGTATATGATGGAACTATGATCCCTTTTATATTATTTGACTTCCCAAATACATTTTGGACTTAATCAAATGTCCATAAAACATTTAATGTGAACATAAACATTTTATAAACTAAATAAAACGTGGTAATAAATCAAAAACATAAATAATTATAATATAATAAAAATAAAAAATGTTCTTAAAGAATAATAAAATTGAGAAAATTATATTACTTTATTGGCTAGACATACCAATGAAATGAGTTGGGACTTGAGGTAAGAAGAATTATTTAAAAAATAGTATTTTAATGTTTTCCTTAAAAAAATTTCTTTCATATAGAGGTTATTTTATATGTTTCAAGAATACTATTATTTATGATTAAAATACATATAAAGGTTATTTTTTACTATTTTTAACTTTCTATTCAAAGGATTAAAAATTAATATTTTCAATATTCTTCATATAGGGTTTTTTCATATTTTTTCGAAAGATCAAAAGGAATGTTTTTTAAATTATATAGTTTGAGAAAATATTCATAAAATCATAAAATTTATTCATTATGAATATTTCTCTATATGTAAAAAAGTTTTTTTCGGAGATGTTTTTATATCCACTTTTCTGAGATTTTTTATTTTTATAAGATTTACCTAAGGAAACAGAATTTTTTAATCATTTTTATGTGATTATTAAAATTGTAATTTATTATGGGATTGAATGAAAAATTAAATTATATTTATGGTTAAATCAATAGATATATTGGTTTTCATCATGTTATTGTTATTATAAATTTTATATGAATGACATGTGATATCAATATAGCTTGGATGATGGGTGGGCCTGATATAGCCCTCCAATGTATTCAGGGAAGTGAATGAGTATACCCGTTACTTGTTACTCCACAGAGATATGTGAATTATATGGTTAAGTGATTCAATTATAAGTGTTAAAGTTTGTGTTAATGTATGGATAATGTCAAACAATACCTATATGATAGTATTGTAATGGTTTCTGAAGGATATATTTTGATTTTAAATGGACAGAAAATGAGTTTATGTTTTATAGAAAAGTTTGTAAATTTAATTTAAAAATAGGTGACTAGATTATCTTTCAAGGAAAGGTATTCAGGAGTTTTCATGTTTTCTAAGAGACCCTTATTATTATGATATTATCTTTATGATTTTATATGAAATTTTTATGAAATATTTGGATAAATTAAGTTGTGTTCAAGGAAAAGTAAATTAATATTTATTTAAAATGTTTATTATGAAATAAGAAAACTTTTTGATTGAACTTTATGGTTTAAAATTGAAATAAAACGTTTATTTTATTTTTTTACCAATTTAAACTTTATTTTTATCATCCCACATTTTTAAATTTTTTTAATAAGGTTTATGTATGAGTAGGAATGTTGAAAAAGTTATAGTTCTAGTTAAGGGTGTTACCTTGAATGAAAATGTGTATCTTTATAAAGAACATGTTTTTTTTGGAAAAATGGGCACTGTGTGGAAATATCAAATTTATAATTTAATATATTTATAAATTATCTAAAACATTAAACCAAAAAAGTTATTTGGGATTTAATTGATGAAATATACCCCCAAAATCATGTAAATTAGGGAATGGATATGTGTGAGTTGTTATATTATACCTTTACTACATATATATTCTATTTATGAGAAACTAAAAGTATATACACCCACTTGAAAATTTTAGTTATTTTAGAGTAAGGAATTAAATATTTAGGCATTAACCTCATTTTTCTAAAAAGTTTCACAATATATTCATCTTTATTGAATGAACTATACATGGAAAATATATTATTTGATATGAAAAATATCTCTAAAAAAGAGGGGTTTAAAGATTTTTAAAAAACTTCTTGAGGTAAATTTTGAATCCCTTACCTCAAATGATAATAGTTTCCAATAAATTTCAGTTGGTGGATAAAAAATGACTAAGACAAATAATTCTTGAATGTGTTCATCATGATAAGTTGGATGGATATCAATGTTAATAGTGGTATTCTACCACTCATATATGGTGATAACTATTTTAATAGTGAAAGGGAGGGATTCATAATAGTCATAGTCAATCACATTATTGTAGAAGAAAACTATTTACATCCTCTCATATTTTTACTATTAAAACATAAATTCAAAGAAAATAAAGACCATAAAGGTAATTATAATGTAGAAATAAAAATAGAGTGTGGGAAAAAATGGTATTGTAAGAATAATTAAGGATAAGGACAAAAATATTTTAATAAATGGTTACTCTCTCTAGACCATTGATTTAAATTATAAGAGATTCCTAGATGAAATATAATTTTATATTAGTTTCAATTTTAATGGGTACTCAATCACATAAACTTAACAAATCCTTTATAATCACAGTATAGATATTAACACCATGAGAAGAAATACATAGATTTTATTTCAATAAGATTAATATAAATATTTGAAAATAAAAGAAACAAAAAATAATTAAATAATACTTAAAATTTTAAATATATTATATATTCTGCTGTTTATGTACATTATTCATAAAAAATTGAATAGTATTTTAATTATTATTGGTTTACCAATTTTTTCTTATTATCCATAAGGAAAGTCATATAATAATGAATTATAGATTTTCATATCCATCCTTGATATCTTGAAAAATTAAAGTATTTTTGAAAAATATATGATCCCTCTATAAGTGGTATTATTTTATATTTTATTAGAGTATATAACATAACCATAAAATGAATATTACATTAGTCCCAATTTCCATTAATTACACAATACTACTGATCATAATTTTATAATCATTTCAATATATTCAGTTATGAGATTTATCATGGACTATCTTATATGAGGTAGTTATCAGAGTACTTATGCTGGAGTAATTATCTATGAAAAAACATTTAGCTTTGATAATAGTATAATTTTGTTTTCCCAGAATGTTACCTTTTAGAGTTTATAAAGGTTTAAAAGTAAGAAATTTTTTTAACCAGTAATTTTCTTTTAAAATTATACATGCATAATTTGGGAATTTTTTATGATATTTTCAAGTTAATTCTAATATAATATCTTGAATTTATATTTCAAAAATGGAAAGTGTCTCTAGAAACATTCTTCATTAGTAAGTTGGGTTTTGACCACCCATTTTCAAAATTATCATTCAAATATAAGCTTGATATGTTCTCCTACTAGGATTATAGAGCTTGCTTAAATCTAAATAGATAATTTTAAAGAAAATCACATTGATCAATATATGTGGATTTTGAAATAATATTGGTTTTTTAATATAGAATTCATTATAAAAAATCCAATTAAAATTTTGGTTTTTACGTTCATTAAAAAGAGTCAATTCAGATGTGTTTTGAAGGCAAGTTAAAATAAGATTAATTCAAGTATAAATTGCAACATAAAAATTTATTTTTAATTTGTGCCTTTCTCCTGATAATTCCTTAAATAACCAACCTATCAATATTATATAAGAAAATTCCATTTTCATCACACTTATTTCAAAATAAGTACTTTGATCATATAATCAATTAGAATTAGGATCATTAAACAATTTCCAAAAAAATTATATTTTTTTAACTGATAGTGATTTTATTTGATCGAAATAATATAGTTTTCATCACTAATGTATTATATACCATTTTTGGTTGAACATTGATAGAGTAAAAAATATGATATATTTACTCCATATAGAACTCCTTGTTATGGATGGATGATTAATATTAAGAATGAAATTTATAATTGGGTGATCCATAGATATTCTCATATTTTTATACCATAATTAAATTTGTTCTTCCTTTATTGATGAATAACTTTATTATTCTTTATAATCCATTTTGGGAGAAAAAACCTTAAAATTTTGTAAATCATATTGGTATATTGAAAATTTAGTATGAATTATCATCCAAAAGTTTATAATACATATTTATAATGAATAATTCTCATAAAATTTAACATGTATCATTTATTCCACTGTATATTTCTTTTTACGAAGACCTATTAGAATATACTAGTGATGTGTTATCCTAAAAAGGCTTCTTTATTGAATTTTACCACAAATATTTCATTAGTTTTCAAAATAAAAACATTATATATAAAAAATATTATGTAGTCAATTATAGAGTTATACTATTCCACAATTTCTTGGGAGTCTTGTTTAAAATAATATGAAATGAAAAAATTCTTTATTGTGTAAAATAAAATATTCGTAATGCCAAAAAATGGAAGTTTATATTGACATATAAATATTTAGATAAAACTATAGAGTGATTTATTTCTCTATTTGAAAACTATTTAATATTATATATTTATTTGTGTTTAAAAATTGTGTTTTATTCCTTTACTACTATAAAAAATTTCAAATATTTTTTTTCAAACATAGCACTACATTCACTGTGGATATGAACCATTTGTAGGTGTATTTAATTTGGGGCTAAAGTAAAAAAATCCTTTTATAAAACCATTAATAATCATACATTTTAAAGATAAATAAAAACTTAGTGTATAATAAATATTAATATACGTGAACATAAAAAAATTATTTTACTCTAATGTATACGTTTTGTTTTTGTAAAAAACAGGTCCATGTGCACAAGATGAAGTTATTCCAAATTTAATAAGTTTCTTTTTTTATTTTGAGGATAACTTTTTTTCTTTCTATATTGTTATGCATTATATAATTTGGATAAATAAAATAATTTCTATTATAGGTCATTAACTTGGTAATTTATAAAGAGTTTGGTCAAGATTTAATGGTTTATATATTTGAGATGTCTATATAGTATCCATGATTCACTTTCTATAATGCAAATAAAAGGTATTTTTAATTTGAAAGGTATTTCAATTTTAGAGTGTAGAATTTTTCATAGACTTTAGAAAATAGAATATGATAACCTTGAGAAATTTCATAGAGACCAAGAGGCCTATGAACACAATAAATGGGGGAGGGGGGTGAATCTAATTATTAATTATTTTCACATCTCACTAGATCTTGTTACCATATTGGTTGGAACTCATGAAACCTATAAGAATTAATTTCACATGAACCACAATAAAAAACCTTGAATCCAAGATAAGGAAATCCAATTTTACTTGGTTCACTACTATGATTTACATCCAAGGATCACAAAATAATGATGTGTAGTGTTCTAAATTGTAATATGATTCACTTGTTTTATAAATTAAGTGTTTTGTTCATGGTCACTCTATAACACAATTATTAAATTTGTTAATGAGTTCAAGTATTGTCACAATACCTCCCTTGGGACACTTTTTTTGAAAGATCAGATTCTATTATCTTCAAATGGATATTTTATAAATTTGTTTAAATGAAGGTTAATCCCATATCATTAAGAATGGTTACTATTAATTTCATCATGAAATCTAGAACAAGATTATTTAATACAGTCAATTATATCAATGTAATATATGATACAATAATATATAACTCCATAACCACTTATGTTCATGTCTATTGACAAATCCTAATTTCTATGTAAGATTTATATTTTAGTCTGTTCATTATGAAATTTCTATATCATGTACTATTCATAATGTAAGTTCATCATACAAATATTACTTTATTGTAATTTTTTAATTATTTATATTATATAAGTTATTTATGGTTCTATGGGAATTTTAATATCTTAAGGGTTTCTTCTTAAAGTACACAGATGAATTTGTGAAGATAAATTTTGGTTTTCTTTTTATATGATTTGTGTGAAGTCAATGTAAAAATAAAAATCAGGTTCCTCTTCTAAATAAAAAAAGGTAATTGATACAACATTTTGGGATAACTATCTTGATAGGTTCTAGAATATAACCTGTAACATGTGGTGTTTATTAAACTATTCTAAATGATTATTTACAAATACCAATGTCTAAGAAGTGGTACACTCTATAAAATTTTTGATTGATTTTTGAGTAACTGTATAAATGGGGCTTAAAGATCAGTTATAAAATGAATAAAAATATAGCTAGTTGTGAAAAGTAACAATCTAATGGTTCTTGAAAACTCAATGCTTCTTAAATAAGTGATAATTATATTTGGATTATGTTTTTATATTTTTTATAGTGTTTTATAAATCCATCAAATTATTAGAAGAGGTAATAAGATAATTATGTTAATTTATAGAATTTTAGCACTGAAGTAGAAAATTGGCTATGTCTGGAGAAATTTTAATGAGTTAGTTGGACCTACATATGTGTCATCACTAGAGTCCCATATGAGTCAATTGAACCTACATAAGTGTATTCACAAAAAAAATATATGAGTTATTAAGTACTCTATGTATATTTCATTGGGATAATATAAGGGTGATTAAAAATATACATGAGTCCTTAAAATATTTTTTTCGTGTGCTAAAAAATATCAATCTATGTAATTGGACACTCTATATATGTAATGAAGATTTCCATATGATTCATTTGGAGGAAAAAACATAGAAAATAAATGATTTTTTCTAGAGTTAATCATTTGGAAGAAAATATTCATATGAAGAAAAGTATATATCGTCAAGTAAATAAAACCATAATTATACTGAATGTGTTTGTGATTGTAGAAAAAGAATTATTTGAGATTATTTCCACCTAGCAATCCACACAACCAGGTCACAACTTCATAGATCTATGAAGACATTGGTAAGGAATTAAAAATGAATTAAATCCATATATTTCATAGATATTTAAAGGATGGAAATATACTATGTCTTAAATAAGATAATCAACATGATTTTCAATGAGTTTTAATGAGATAATAAATTTGATAATTTTACTAAATTATTTAAATTAAATATTTAATTACTAAGAATAATAAGGGAATTCCATTTTCCAAATATTGTAATAATATTCAAACATTTATATAAAATTTTATGAATATAATGTCTTTGAAAAAGAAAAAGAAGGTGTTATGTGAATAGATAAACCGATACAGTAATATATTGAAGGTAGAATTGATTGACTAAGTCCATGATATTTTAATAAGGAAGAAAAATAGTGTGTTGAAGGAATTGTGGATCAATGTAAGACTAAAATTATAAAGGATTTAAAGAATAACTAAACAATACTAATAGAATAAATAATTATCATTGACTATTGATGTACATGAAGAGTTGATCATATAAAAAAATTATAATCCAGGAGGCTTAATAAGGTAGATCAATTTCGAGTGGTGCTAAATGAACTATGAGAAAAAGGATATACTTCTTATTATAGTATGAATAAATTTAATATGTAGAGAAAATAAATATTTTTCCAATGTGTCTCTTGAATATGAGAATAGTGGGAATCTTTTATAATGGGATTGGGATGATCTTGGGTGTTACTACATGGTTTTATAGTGACGATTTTGTCATTAGAAAATTTAACCTTTCACGATAAGGTGTAGGTGCTTAGAATAAGAGGTGATGAGATGGTTAATGTGATATGTGAGTTTAAGGAATTGTTAAAGAGGATAGGATTTAGTGTGTTTAATTTTTTTCTTCAATAAAAAATCATACTCTATGCTAAATTAGATTATTTCATGTGAATTGATCTTTATAGTTATAAATACCATGATTGGTTTATCATGATTCCAGTTTTTATGAATATTTATGGATGGAAGGTCATCATAAGGATGATAATTCCATGTTACAAGCCATGATATTAAGATTAGAGTGAAACTAAAGAAGTAACATGACCTTATAAATCCATGTCAGATATTTTTCTGATGTAATGGTATCCCAGTATAAAATAAGAAAGCCACTCTGACCTTCATGGTATCCATTAATGGCCATGTTTGATAACATATGTATGTTATAGAAAATTCCAAAGGAGAGGGAGAAAACCCATAGTTTTAAAATTCATGGTTGATAAGATAAGTTTAAAGAAAAAATGGTCTCTTCTAAGAGATCACACCTGTGGTGGGTGAATCCACGGTCAAAATTTGGAGTGGCTAGCCAAAACAAGAAATTAAAGTAGACCACACCCATGGTGCTCAGTGTTTAGAGTTAAAAAGGACATAATATTTTTTACTAGTATATGATACAAGTCATTTAATCATATGATGTTTTCTAAGTGGTTCAGAATATTTAAATAAATATAGTGTCCACCACAGAGTGGTAGAAGTTTTGTTCATTATTTTTATTCAGTTTCAATAAGATATGGTGACAAAGAATATCAAATGACCTAATTGATAACTAATATGGTTTGTGATGTTGTTTTAGAAGTATAATATATGTCCAATCAATCAAACAAGATATAAAAGCTCAAAATAATTTGAGATAGGTGGAGGTGGTTTGCCAAAGTTATTGATTTTAAATATAATTTGAGAAATTTGTTTTGGATTATGTACTTTGAAATTTTTATTGGGTAAATTAATTGGTGAATGTTGAGAAATAAATTTTTACGAGTGAAGAATTAAAATAAGTGAAGTGGGACTAATTTGAATAAGTGAACAGTGAGGAGAAGAATAATAGAAGAGTGAGAAGCAGGAACTGTGAAAATTTTTCATAGTTTGGAGAGTTTCTAGCTATGTTTCTACTAGTTCAAAAAGTATAGGAAGAGAAATAAAACATAAATAAATTAATTGACTCTATAGAAGGATTTTTTCTTGTTGATATAATTTTATTTATCATTATAATAGTGCAGGATGAACTATCATAGTTAAAATATTTATTTTAACATGAGTATAAGGATAAACCCCTCTTATTGTACTTACATGTTGAAATTATTGGGTAGTATGGTCTATGTGTAATCTAGATAAAAAAGGATTATCCTTCTCATTTGGAGGGGTGAAACTTATAAATATGATTTTCCTTTTATGTGTGTGTGTTGGACAGTGACCATGATTCACTTTAACCGATGACGAGGGTTGTTTCACTAAGGAAACATAGAAAGGAATAATATTATTGATTCATTCCCACTCTTAATGATTATTCACTGATATATTTGGTTCCTTTTTGAGTGGTATCAAAGGGTGGTTCCCCAAATTAGTGATTTTTATTTTTTGTTTGAGAATTTTTTTATATGGTTTAAGTGTTTGTCACTGAATTTATGGTGTATGTCATGGGAAAGCATAATTTAGTGAATAGAAAATGGATTACTACATTCAATTGAAATAATTATAATATAATTATGGAAAAAATTTCCCTTATCATTTTTCTATTATTTTTTATGTTCTTGAGGCTACAAAGAATGGGTTTACACATCATAATGAGAATGATTCTTTAACAACAATAGATAGAAGGAATCTTTCGAATGTTATTCATCCTTGGAATTATTCACTATTATCATTATCTGAGAAAAAATTTCTCAAAGTGAGAGGTATCAAGACAGCCAAAATAAATTTAGATAAACATAAAAATATTAATGAATGATATAATAGTGTGAAGTAACCTAAGCTAAAAATTTATAGATTGAAATATAAATATTTGAAAACATAAGAAGACGAAAAAGTGGACGAATTTTTCAAAAGATTAAATGATATTGTTAATAAATTAATAATATATAGTGATAAATCTGAGGATACTACATTGGTTAATAATATAATTTGAATATTAATGGATTGGTTTTATGATAAGATCCTTAATTTAGAAGATATAGATCTAAACACAATTTCAATATGTAATTTACATGGAATTATCATTTCCTATTAAATGAGGAATATATGTTCTATCAAAAAGATGTATAAAGATAAAAAAGAAATATCTTTTATAGCCTCAAAGAATGAGATGCAAAATAATAAAGATAATCAAGAAGAGGATTATTATTCAAATTTCAATTCAAATTTGGAACAGAATTTCGATAAGACGATGTCTTTAATATCTAGAAATGTGAAAAGAGACCAAGTAATGATTGTAGGTATGATTCCACTAAAATTATTTATTTGTGGAGTATTTGGAAAATTTTCTATAAGTTACACTAAGTAAAAATAATATGGAGTCAGTCATAATGAAGAAGAACTAAAAAAAATATTCATTAAAAATATATCATACACATTTGAAAATCCAAGGGTTTATTTTATAGAGAAGAGAAATAATTTCTAAAAATTCCTGAAGGAAAATTTTATATACATTTTTAACTATAGTGATAATAGTGATGAAAAATAATAAAGGGATATTTAAAAGATATTGATGAAATAAATATTATATCCATAGTGAATAAATAAGAATGGACTAGTGAATATTGTTTTGAAGTAGAGGAAAATTAATAAATTGGGGGTGGAATTATTAATTAAAGGAGTAATGAAAGAGTTTCTCTCATATATTTCTAAGTTGGAAAGAGATAAAGAAATATAAATAAGGAAAATAAATCTTCAAGAAGAAATTATTTGTTATATATTGAATAATATTAAAGGGTGAATAAAGAAGTTAATGAATTTAATAAACTAGTTTTTGAATAGAATAGTTGAGGAATCAATATAGAAGAAGTACTTAAAGATAAAGAGAAGGAGTTTTAGATTAAGAGAAATGGTGTGTATAAAAATAATAATTTAATTTTTTTAATTTATATATCTATATTAAAAAAAATAGGGAAACCCAAAAAAGTATGAGGATCATTAACATCATTTAGGATTATTAAAAAATGAAGAAAAACACTAAGAGAACATATATTGGGTCTGAGAAGAACAATAAATTTAATAAGACCATGTTTGTAGAAGCATTAATTGATTTTGTAGATTCTGTAAACTATGAGTATATTAAATTTAATGAAAAAACATCTATAAATTTGGGAGGAAGAAATAATTAATATAAGTTGGATGTGATGAATAAAGAGTCAAGAGTTAAAAAAGGTTTGTAAAATGTATCCATGAATAATGGTCAAACGAAGGATGAAAAATAGATTCATTATTTTGGACAACATGTTGGTCTTAAAAGTAAATATCAACTTTATGGTTATTACTAGAAATGCAGATGTTTTAGGGATATGGAAAGGATGTGTTGGTTTAATTACCATTGAAATGAAGATTTTAGATAGTTTAGAAGAAAAAATGAGGGGTGTTCACCTCATTCAAAGGATAATAATTCAAAGAAAATATGATAAATCTAGAATAAAAATTTCAAATAGATTTTAACCACTGGAAGATGTTTATGAATTTTGTGTGAAACCTGGTCATCCAAAAAAATGGATTCTTATTATACCACCTGACCAAATATTCTCAAGATATAGTGTTGATAAGTCTCATAAGAATAAGGATAAAGTAAAAGAGAAAGCCATGGCATTGGAAGATTACTATAAAGCATCTAGAGGAGAATGCACATGGATCTTGGATAGTGGGTTTTCCTCGGAGATAATAGGATATTTAAATCTTATGATGTATTTTAAAAAATGTAAATATGGAAATATGACCTTTTTAAATATGTGTTACTAAAAATCAAAGGTGTCAAATTGATATTGATTTGAAAATATCAATTAAAATGCATGAGCACATTATATGATGAAGTAATAGAACACAATATTATTAGTGATTCTCAGTTATTTGATTAAGTAAATAATTTTATATTTTAGAAATATGGGTATTTTTGAAAATATTTAAATATGGATGTATCTAAAAAGAGTAAAATTAAAAAGTGGTAATTTTTTTCTGATTGATGGTAATAAAAATATTTATTATTTGAGCATGACATATGAAAGTCAACCAAGGAATTAAACACTTGGTCATCTTGGAAAAAATAATATGTGTACATTTATTCATAGAGAAAATATTAATTATGTCCCTATGCTGAAAAGAGAATGTAATTGGTTCTGTTCAAATTTTCAAATGGGAATGATTGTGAATACTCCACATAATAAGGTTGGAATACAAACTACACATTTTTTAGAGTTAATTAAATTTGACATTTATGGACCATGAGGAAGAAATCAATAAATGTAGATAATAATTTTATTATTTTTATTGGTGAATTTACTTGAATTACATGTATTATATTTATTAATCCTTAATCAAAGGCTCTAAAAATGTTCATGTGTTTTAGGAGAAGTGCTAAAAAATGGTGTAACTACTCTTTGGGTTGGATTTGAATAGATATTGGTGATGCATATACCAGTGGAATTTTTGAAGACTATCTTGATAATCATGGAATCTAAAATGAACATAGTTCACCATGCACACCTCAACATAATGTTGTGGTAGAAAAAAATAGAAGATACATGGATATAGATTAATCGATTTTTTTAGATCCAAAATCATCTCAATATTTTTGGAGAAAAGTTATTTGAGAAGTTGATTATTTTTAAAATCAATGTATTTCGTGGTGAAATTATAGAATTCCATCATATGATGTGTATTCTAAAAAATCTCAAATTTTTATGTATCTAAGAGTGTTTTCAAACCCTTTCATTATCAATGTTAAAGGTGAAAATTTGTGAAAATTTTAAAGAAGAGGTGTTGATGGTATCTTCCAAGGTAATCCACCAAATGGAAGAGTATATTGTGTTTACAAAATAAGGATATTGAATACATTTTATTCTATTAATGTGGATCTGATAAAACACACAAATAATGTGAACTTACATAAAGAAGAATGTTCATGAAGTGATGAAAATGATTCTATTTTTATTAAATAGTAAGATGATGTTTCATAAAATGATAAGAATTAAAAATACTTAAAAGTCAAATAAGTTTATTAAAAAAATTTATGTGATGTAGAAAAATCAATTTCACATTATCCAAGTATAAAAACACATGTTTTTGTACAAAATATCATTGGAAATCATGGAAAATATACTCAAACTAAAATAAAATTGAGGATAAATTCTCACATATCATTGATCTCTCAAGTTAGGAAAAGGTCTAAAAAATTAGCATAGAATCATCAATAGTGTATTGATGTTATGAATTAAGAGTTATATTAGATGTAAAAGAATGAGATTTGGGAGTCAGTACCGAAGCCCAAAAGATAATAGCATAATCAAAACTAAGTGGGTATTCCGAAACAAGGTGAATGGAAAAGGTGAAGTGGTGAAAAATTAATTAATATTGGTGTGTAAAAGATATTCATAGGTTCAAGGAGTTTATTTAGATGATAAATTTACACGAGTTACAAGACTGTAATCCATAATAATTATTCTTATCATTATATCACATAGGTAATGAAATATCTTTCAAATCAATTTCAAGTCAACCTTACTCAATTATAAGTTGGAAAAGGTGGTGTATTTTGAAAAAACATGTGGTGTATTTCTCATTGAATATTATAATTATGTTTTAATGTAAAAAATGGATTTATATAGGCTAAAGAATGATCCAAGATCTAGTATTCTATGATTAAAATCTTCATGAAGAATTTTAAATTCCTGAAAAGAACAGTTTAAAATAATATATATATTTAACATTATAAAGTGTTATTTCTCATTTTTAATTGTATGTAGATGATATTATTTTTACTTGAAATGATTGATAATCATGTCTATATTTTTCTAAAGATATAAAGAAGCTTTTTTAATATGTCTCTTCTTGGTGAGATGAGATGAATTTTTGTCTTGCAAATATCTCATAGAAAGTAATATATTTTTCTACCTCAAAATATGTTTTCTAATGAAATGTTGAATATGTTTTTCATTGAGTATTAAAAACTATTTAAATTTGAATTTTAGTAGGAAAATAATTAACTAATGATGAGTAGGGAAAGAAAATTGATCCAAGAGAAGTATGGAAGTTGATAGAAAGTTTACATCACATGAAATCTTCAAGAACACATATAGTGTATCCCATTAAACATTATGGAAAATTTAAAAGTGTACCAAAAGTGTCTTATTTTATAATTGAAAATAGAATGGTTATTTAAATAAAGGGTACATCAAACTATGGGATAAAACATGAAAGAAAAGGGAATCCTGATCTATTTGGTTTCTCAAATGCAGATTGTGAAATATTTGTTGATGATAAGAGTACTATAACTAGTGTATAGTTCTATTTTGAGAAAGGTGTATCTATTAGCGTTAAAGAAAGTAGAATTCATCCACCTTAAGAAATTTTGTGGCTGAATATGTGTTTTCCTCTCATGAATCAACACAACATATATGCATTAAAACATAGTTAGAATACTTAAATGTTAAATTTTTGTTTCCACTACTATTGGGATGTAATAAAAAATTGTAAGAAAGAGTAATTATAATATAGTTCAACATTTTATATCTAAATACATTGATATTAAATATAACTTTATCAAATATCATGTGTAAAATAATTAGTTAAAATTTGTATTTACTCCTATAAAGGTCCAGATTGTTGATGGGTTCACCAAGTCATTTTCAAAATTACTATTTCAAAATTTGATATTGATGTTTGGTGTTTGACTTCATTAATTAAAGGGATAAGGTATGGTGTTTATATACCCTCTCAATTTTTTATTTTAATATTTTTTTCAAAGGGTAATAATTAAAACATAATATATTTTATATTATATCTGCTATGAATTGGTAAAAGGGGGATACTTGTTATTAGGGGAGTATCCTTTGATATATGTCTTCCTTTTTATGGGGATCATATATTTTGGGATAGTTTTTAAATTGGTAAGATATCATTTTAGAATGTGTGATTTTTTTTGATAGTTTAGTATTATTGGTTGTAGAAATATTTTGGTTTGAAATGTTAGTGGTGTAATAAGGAATCACTGTTTAAAGATTATTTAGTTAATGTTAAGGAATTTGTATATAAATAATTATCTTATAGACAACATGGATTTATTTATTCAATGTTATTGATCACTTCATTGTGTTGCCTCAAAATTATTATAATTACTAGATATCAATAGATTGATAATTTTTTATTGTTTCGTAGTGATTTACATTACATGGCTGATATAAAAATCTAAAGGGTGAGAATATAGATCCCAAGAGGCGATGATATGGTTTATGTGATAGTTGAGGTTGAAGAATTGGTGAAGAGGATATGATCTAGTGTGTTAATTTTTTTACAAAACATAAATGATATTCTATATTAAATAAGACAATTATATATAAAATAGAATTCAAGGTTATAAAAATTATGATTGGTTCATCATTATTCAATTTTTTGTGATGTTTAATATCTAGACGGTCATCATGCTGAAAATCAGGCCATGTTATATTCCATGGTTCATAGAAGTGATTTAAACATGGGTAGTAAAATGAACTTATGAAGTCGTGCTAGATGGTATGGTGAAGTAATGGTATCTCTTTGAAAATTGGGGAAGACACTATGACTGTTACGGTATCCTTTGGTGGTTATATTTTATAAGAGAAGAGACATGTAAAAAAGACCAAAGGAGAATGACCAATCACATGGTTTGAAATGTTTTTGTTGATAGGTGATGTTTCATTATAAGATAGTCAGATACAAGAGACTATGCTGATGGTGGAATAAGATGTGGTATGCTGGGGGAGTGGCCAACCAAAATGGTTAATGGATGGAGACCACACCCATGGTTTTTGATGTTCTATATTCTAAAAAAATAAAACTTTTATACTAGTCTATGGTACAAGGTGTGACGACATGTGACAATTTCCATGTGGTTCCTAATATTTGGACAAAAATAGAGACCAATACAACATGGTACCATAAAGAGTCATTGTTTAACTTCTGTTTTTAGAAGATATAGTGACATGAATTCATGGAAAACATAATGGTTCACTAGCTCAATCTATGATGTCATTTTGGATGCATTAAAATTTTCCAACCAATCCAATAATATATAAAGTCTAAAAATGAAGTGGGGGAAGTTGAGGTGGTTGAAGGAAGTTATAGGTTTGAATCTAAATTTGAAAAATTAAAATTGCATATTATAATTATTAATTACTAATGGGAAAATAATTTGTTATATATAGAGAAATAACGTTGAAAGAGTGAAAAGGGTAGAATAACTTAATATGGATGAAGTATAATAAGTGATGAGTGAGAAGAAATAGAAGAGAAAAATAAGAAACATAAATTATGAAAATTTTGTATAGTGTGAAGTGATTATACATGAGTTTTCATCTAGTTGAAGAAGTAGGGGAAGAGAAGTGCTTTATAAAAAAATGATATATTTGTCAATATTGATTTTTATTACTTATATAATGAAATTTATGATTGTAATAGTGTATAAGAAACTATTAAAATTGGGAGTCTTTTTTTGACATGAGTATAAGGATAGACCTTGCTAGTTTTACCTACATGATGAAACTAGTTTGTGGTATGGTCTCTGTAAAACATACACCGTATCAAGGACTAAATTTATCATTTTTATAAGGGAAGCTTATAAATATAATTTTCCCTTAATGTTTGTGTTTTGGAAAATGATCATGATTAAATTTAACAAATAATGAGGGGTTTTTCACCATGTAATCATAAAAATGAATTGGATCACTTATTGACCGCCACTTAGTGATTCTTCACTGATCTTGGAAGTGAATTTTCAATAATATTTCAAGGCCAGACCTTGTAAAAATCCTTGTGTGATGTGAATTACATTATTACTAACATATATGTATTGAGGAAGAGTTACTATTCAGTAGATAGAGATCTTAACCATTCAAAGAGGATGAATTAATAAGAATAATTCATACAAAGAGATAGTTGATTCACACCTAGTGATCTAACCTGAAATGGGATCTATATATTTTTTCATAACATAATTATCGTTCTACCAAACTCTTAAAATTAAAGATATTAATTATAATTTTTGAAAATTAAAGAGATTAATTCCCTCTAATAATCCTTTAATTAAACATCTCTACCAAATTATTCACTTGTGGGGTTATTTATAGTAAAATCACCCCAGAAAAATCACTTTGCATGAGATCCTTCTTTCACAGTTTATATAAATATTCTACATATTTATCATAGAATACATTGACTCTATGAAAATATTTCACCATTTTTTTTTCTTTTCTTAGTCTTTTCCACCATAAGAACCATAGACGAGTCCACCTATAATCCACCATTCATGGTTCACACACCAATTCCACCTTCCCTTAAAAAACAACCCTTCATTTACATCATTCTTTCAAAATATCATTTAACCATTTAATTAATTCATAAAATAGTTCTACCATATAATTTTACTATGAAAATTATAATATGTAAATATCTTACAAAAATCATACCTATACCCTATTTTTTTCTCAAATCATCACTATAAACTCCAAAATTTTGAAAAATGACATTCGAATATCATCGAATCCAAAAAAAATAATTATTTAAAACCTAACAACTACTTGTAATGTGGTATTTAGGAGTATATTATTCTGATGTAAGGTGAATGGTGTGTGTGTGTGACCAAAAAATTACAATTATAAAAAAAATATGCAATTAAAAAAAATCATAGAATGTATGATGTGATGTGAAAGTTGTAGAAAAGATGTTGGAAGAGGTTTTTAGAAGTAGTGTAAGAAGAACAACAGAGAGAGAGAGATAATATAATTAATGAAATTATGGCCTTCATAATATTTTTATTGATAAAAATAATTTTATCTAATCCTACTCTAGTTAGTTAAAATTATTCGGTGCTTTTAGAAAAGGTCATCATCAACTGAAATCTCTCTTAGCTAATCTTCCATAGCATGGTGATTTTCTTTAGTCCTAATCTCTTCATAAAAACCCTATAACTAATCTATTTATTATATATAATAGATACATATTCCTTTTCCAATTTAAATTAATTTTATTGATGATCAAGGGTAGATTGATTCACTATTATCACCTATCAGTTCTTGAATAGTGGTCAATGATATTCATAGTGAAACGGAAAGAGAACTTTGTACTTAAATTACACTTAACAATTATTTTAACAAAAAATAGAACATATTTATGAATTTTAGATCATTTATATCAAAATAACCAATGAAATTTAGTTATAAATGTTAGGAACAAAAGTTTAAAAATAGATAAGAAGGATAAGAGGAAACATTTTAGAGATATCACCTACTTTACCAAGCTCCAAATCCAGATTTGCTTCTCATCCCAACTCAGTCACCTACTCACCTCTATTTTCTCCCATAGTGAATGATAGATGTTGCTATGCTTTAAACTATATAATAAGATATGGGTTATAATATTTTTCTTATTCACATTATGGAATACCAACTTGGAAGAGACCTTTACGTCCACATCTTCCAGGTGGCATCCATCACTGCACACTATCACTACCACACAATGAGAAATTTCACTCAAAATTGAATAATACAAAACCACATGAAATATTATTTGAATAAATACATCTAACTTTGAAAAAAGATTTGGTCATAAGTATTTACATTTAAGAGATCACTTTAACCCTTAGAAACTCCTTCAACCTCAATACAACCTGTAAAAAAGACCCAAAATGACCCTTACACAAGTCATTTTGAAACTTATGTGAAATATGGATAATGCAATTCTTCCATTATATAGCCTCTCCTAAGTACAATTTTTCTTATTTTTCTATATTTATTAATACCCAAGCTCTATGGTGACACTTACTCATCCTAAACTCTTAATTAGTTAGCTTAACTCTTTCTAAATCATGATTCTAGTGAACGTTGATCTTCAACTTCAAGATTCTAGTTATGGATTTAGATATTTATTTCTCATTATTGATAAAAATTATTCATGGAAAATAACTGAAAAAATTCATTTAGTCATTTTAATTTGATAATCTAAGACAATAGACAAACAAAGTACCATATCTTATAAAAAAAGACGAAAAATTTCTATACATATAGTAAAAAAAAATTTACAATAATAAATTCATAACTAATCTTAAATCACATAGGAAAATTGAGTAAAGATAAATAATTATTATATAATAAAAAATTTATATAAACAACTGGGTGAGCCTGTATTCATCTGTATAAAATTAATGTTGCACAAAATGATGACCATGAATTCTTTAGTACAAAAGAGATTCAAAATTTTTCAACAAAAAGTATCTAGTTTTACCTCATTCAATAATAATAATTAAGATATCAACTTCAAATTTATTTTCTGATATAGTCATCATCATGGACCCTAACTTCATGCAAACCCAAGATCCATCATTTTCATAGTCATTTTTTATGAATTCATAATTAGGTATTATCAAAAATATTGTGATCCTGGGTTTTGATCAGATATCCTCAAAGCATCCTCATTAAATCATAAACCTAGTTTTAGTTTTTTTCTTGCATTAGGTGTACCTAATATGAGAATGTATTGAAATAACTGATAGTAGTTTCTTTCCTCATAGTAACTTAGGATAATAGAAACAATAACTTCTCTATCATATGGTAAGTTGGTCGTGAGAGTGTCTTGTGGCCAGTATACTGATGGTACCTCCTTTATTTAGTAATTTGGCATTTTGTCATGTTGTTACATGTCATAATCACTTAATTGACCATGTCCATTCATGTCTCCACATGGTCACTATACTGACCACGCATGAAAAAAATAAATACAAACCATAATTGAAAATTAAAATAAAAAAACAGAAATAAAATTAAAATAAGAAAAATGATAAATTATTTCTTTGTAAAAAATAAATAAATTGAAGAATAAATAAATTGAATATAAAAAATTAAGTTAAATTATTTAATTTTATTTAAACATAAAAATAATAAAAATTAAATGAATGATATAACATAATTTAAAAAACAACAAGAGTAAAAATTTAGCTTACAATAATTTCTTATTATAATATAAATTAACCAAATATCTAAAATAAAGAATAAAATATACATTTTAACATAAAATTAATATTTTTAATAATTGTACACCTAATTAATAATAATTTTAAATTATTCAACTAAAAATTTTATTTTTTTTTGTAGAAAAAAAATTAATTATAAAAAATGATCTGATAAAATTAGACAATTAATGTCCACATAATATTCCCCTACACTTAATCAATTTAACTACTATGAAATTCATTACATTTTAGTTATTTAAAAAGACTATAAAAGATAACTGGTTATCTTACCTAGGTTCTAAATCATTCCAAAATCCGTATAAATAAAAAACCCTCTGTTGATTGACATAATCATGCCCCCTATTTGAAATCCACTCACTATCTCATTTCAACTCTAGTTCATGTTCTATTTTTAGGAGGGAAATTGATTAGATAGAGGCAGTATTAAAAAATTAACAAGAGGCATGTTCAATTATAAATCTCCACTAGGTTCCAAAAATGAAGGATCCATTTTTTACTTCATTGATTCATCACAAATGATTATTTTAGAAGAAAATTGTCCCCTTCTTCATCAAGTTATAATATTCCCCTAACCTTAAAGAACAGATTATGGACCAAGAAGAAATTTATTTAAAAAAAATCCCAGATAATGGATTGTGCATAACACTGTGAAATACACTTATTGAGTTTGGATTTTATTTATTTTCACAATACACCTAGTACCTTTTGTCTTAGAGATTTAGTGTGGGATCTTTATAACCCTTTTTACTCTAGTTTCAAAAGAATTATATTATTATCTTTTGATTCATCTCCCCAATGTGTTGGTTTAAAAATGGTGTGGGACATTGGTTAATGTTCAAAATTTATGTTTCCTATTGTTATAATCTCAATTCCAGTAAAATCTCTCATATTACACTCCATTACCTAGTCCTTAAACCAAATTTCTAAAAAAATAGTGGGAAAAATTCTCTCAGAAATTATGTATATCGTGTGATTTTAAACATAATGAAACACCACAATTTATTATAAAATTTTTCCCCTTGGAAATAGAATTTTTTTTATTTACTAATCCTATAGAAGTTCCAAAAAACTGATTTTATTTACAAAATATCATATTTTATTTATAAAAATCTTGAAATGATGCTTAATAGGGAGGTATTTTTGAAAAAAATGGATTTTGATGTGTAAAACATTGAAGAAAAATTAATGAATATTTAAAAGTCCCATAAACCCAAACATAAAACTCATCATTGCCCCCAATTATGAATCTCAATGTAGGAGAAAAAAATTTGGTTCACACTAATTTAAAAATGAAACACAATGAAAACAATGTATCAAAAGGGGTGACCAGATAACTAATAAATGTTTGACACACCACTCAGAAACATCACGTATATGAATAATGTTACTAATAGACACCATCAATAAATTAGGAATAGAAAATGTTTCTTCAAAAGGTTTCATGCATCATATGAGTTCAACAATGAATATCAAAGAAAGTAGAAAAATAACATTCAATTGAAATAGAACTGTTTTTCGAATTAATTTGAAGAATACAAGTATCCCACAGAGAACATCTGGAGTATCAACATTAAAAAATTTATAAAATAAAAAACATTCCAATTCACACAGTTACCCATTAACACAAATAAGAAAATTAAGAATAGTAATAAAAATTAGGAAATAAAAAAATTAATCCCATGTATTATAGAATATTTATCCGTTAAAAGGAAATATTAGAAAAATACCTTACGATCATTGAACGATCACTATGGTTAGAAAGTAAAATATTCAATAATAAAACCATATTAACCAAAGATATTAGAATTTTATGTCCAAGAAGGCTGCCTGAGGTAAATTTCAGAAGGTTACATTCAGCTTTCTGATCATTTTGACTTTGGAAAACTAGTTGAGAACACAATACTACTGGTGTGACCATTTGTTTATCAACTATATATGAATAAAAAATAATACCTCTAATTTCTTGTAAAAACAGATATACAATATTAATAATGGAAATAATCAAGTTTAATGTGGAGAATGTTTTAACAGTTGAGGGAATCCCACAATAGATAGTGACATTTATTCAAATTAATATCATTAAAAATAAAAAATAAAAAATCTTGAGTTTCCATCATATATCGCTAGTTTTATTGTCTGAAAAAAGCTCAATACCCATAAGATTATATACATGATTAATCAATGGTAAAAAATATTATTAATTGAGTCATTAATATTTTATTTTCAAAATTTAACATGTTTATACAAGATTTCATGAAAATTATCATCCTAAATAATTCCACATTGAAACTCTAAAACTTTATGAATAAGAATAATCCCATAAAGATATTAAAAAAATGATTATAGTGAAAGAAATCAAGAAAATGAGAATATATCTGAGAAAAAACATCAGAATAAGAAGCCCTACTTATAATTTTCTCACCCTTATGCTCCCCCAAAACAGACACACTCACAGTTACATAATAATAATTATCATTTAATAAAACCAACTCACCAAAAACATTATAATAAAATTGGAAATAACATCCTCTAGGGAATCAGGTGAATATTACTCAAGTTATTCTAATTTATTCTCAATTTAATAGATAAAAATACCATCATAAAGAAAGTAGACATGGAACCACTATCCACATCTGAAAAAATGTCTAAAAACTCTTTTATATTACTATTTATAGATAAAGAAAAATCATATTTAAATAAAATATTCATAGAAATGACTCCATACTCAGCCTCATCCTTATAAATTACATTTTCAGATGAAAAAGAACTATTAATATACATACACTTCTTAATTTGGTTGGAAGAAGATACAAAATATGGGTTTGATGTATGAGATATTTTTAATATTTGAGTAGATTCGAAAACACATTAGCAAGAAAACTTATTTCAGGATTGAACACTTCATGGAATTTAAAATTTTAATTCCTAATTTGGTTCTCAATTTTCTCCAATATATCCAACACCTATATAGATTCAAACTTGAAATTGTTTTCTTCATAATGTTTTTTGATAGCTTAAAGGATAAAATGATCAATTAGAGAACAATTTCCCTTATTAAACTCATATATAAAAATCTAATCTGAAATATTTATTATCATACAGATAACCACAAGAGGGGACTCTTTGTAAACCTGAAATTACTTCTAGTCCTTACAAAAATGAATGTTCATGTTTCCCTTTGACACATTAATAGCAGACACAAAAATTTCCAAGAATAGTCAACCAAGAATGATCAATTTTTTTTATCAAAATCCACCTATAGAATAAATACGTTTATAGGAAAATATAGTTTCTATAAATCAATAAAAAATTCATCTACCCTCTTCTAAGGATATAAAAGTGTCTTGTAAGATAGCTGCCGAGAAAATTCAGTCATTTTCAACACCCTAAGGCCCCATTTTTGAGTAAGGAGTAGCGAATAAGGTTATTTAGAGATTCTGGATCACATGTCCACCAAATATATTCACTATGAAAAATTATATAACAAATTTAAAAACATACATGGTGTATTATTTTGAGTGGAATATTCTTTTTAACTAATGAACTACACTCTTCATTAATATTTATTATTAAACTCTTATCTACATATCATTTTTTAGATAAAAATCTATTAAGGAATTTCATGTATGCAAGAATATTATTTAAACCTTATATAAATGGCATGGTAACATTTAATCTCCTAAAAAATTGAAATAACATGATGTAATATGGTTCATTTTTCTTTTTTATTCCTTGTGGAAGAGGTATGGTATGAGAATAATTTTTCAAAGAATCCGAATCACTATCATTCTCCTCAAACCTAACAATTCTATTTCCCCATTTAATTAGTTCCCACTCAATTTTATTTTGTTCTTATTATTTTTAAAAATAAACATTTATTCCTTTATTTCTATATTATTATCTAACTGGTTATTGAATTTTTTATAACTAACCATATTTTTACAGACATGATATTGGATCAATTTTACATGGCAGTTTACCTATTTCTCTTACACTTACGTCCTTAGCCATTTGACCCAGTTGGACTTGATAATTATCAATTATAAACTATTTTGGATTTAATATAGCGATAAAATACTTAACCCATCCATCTAAATAATAATTCTAATATTATAGCCAACATTATTTTGAAGTTTATTTCAAGGCTAATTTTAATAATTTGGGGAAACAACAGGTTTCAACATACCTTATTCTCTCCTAGACATATTTGGATGATTTTGATATCCAGTATTTTTCTAGTTCAATAAAGGGTTATTTATAGCTTGGTATAAATCCATATAGACTAAAAACTAAGTACTATCATCATTTTAAATGAGAAGATCAAAATTTGGACATTAGATTTTAGTTTGAACACACATCCCATATTGAGAACAATATTCTATAAGAACTATAACATTAATAATAACCAATTGAGTTTTTTTGTGTGTTTTGTAAATGAATCTATTTCTTGTTCACATGTACTATTATTGTTGATCACAATTATAAAAAATTAAGTTTAATAGAGGTTAAATTAGAAAATTCCCCACCACATGATTGATCTATGGGATTATTGTTGTATGGAATAAAATCAATATAGAAGGAATCCATTAATAAATGGGGGACCGATTAGGGATTGGGAAAATAATTAATTAAGGCTCCAAACCTATTCCTAGACTCTTGAAAAATATCTCCCTCATCCTGAACAAAATAATTTATTCTGTGCCCTACCTAAATTTTGGTGTTTCTAGGATAGAACTTAGTGACATAAACATTTAATAACTCATCCATGATATCAAATATTTCCACATCTAGATTTTTAATCAATGACTAGTCTATCCCCTTCAAATAAAATAGAAAATATTTTAACCTCAACCCATTTTCACTCAAAACTCACAGAGGCAGCTGTTGGATGGACACAAAAAAATATCTAATAAACTCTAAAAAATCCTTAGTAGGTAGACTAGTGAATTATGAAAGAATGAGGAAATGATATTTCCAAATCATAGATTTCCTAAGCCTATTATACAAAATTATTCAAGAATAATTACATAACATAGAAGGTATTTGAATGAATCTATGTCTTGGTCTATCAGGGGTTGGTACTAAGGGATTTGGAATATTCATGTTTTGATTTTTAGCTCTTTCTAAATCATTTTTTAGTCATTATATTTCTAAATTATTTTTTATTCTATATAAAAAATTGTGTTACTGATTTCTTGAATTGGAGTTACTTGCTCTATATTAGAAGTTTATGTTTTCATATTGGATGAGTAGAGATTGTGAATGATCAAAACACAGAAAATATTTTTCATAATTTTTTTTAAAATTTTATATTAATTTTAACTATAATTTTTGAGTTTATTTTATATTAAATTTTTTAATGGTTTATTTAATGAGGCATCCATTCCAACCCTAAAAAATATGATAAAAATTACTTATGAATTTCAATGAATCCAATCAAATTATTTATTTCAAACCTTTTTAAAATAATAATTATGAAAGTAAAAGTACCATATCGATAGGGAAGGCGAATGGTATGTGTGTGATCATAAAAAATTCAAACAATAAAAAAACCTAGAAATGAAACAAAGGAGTAGAGATTGTGTAAATTTATGTGAATGTGGGAAGAAAAAATATCAGATGAGGTGTATGGAAGCAGTACAAGAAGAAAAACAAAGGTAGAGTTTGATAAGAGATTTGATGAAATTAGGACATTTCAACTATTTATAACCGAGGGAAAAAATGTTCTCTTTTGATTCTTAGATTAATTACAATTATTCAGTTCTTTGGGAAAAATTAAAGGTCCCCTGAGCTCTTACTTTAGTGAACTTACTATACTCAATGATCATTATTTAGTCTAGATATCTCTATCTAAGCATTAGAATTAATATATTAATTATGGAAGAGAGAGCCATTTTAAATTTCTAATTTAAAGAAATTTTATTAATTATTAAGGGTAAATTTATTCACTACAATCACCCATCAATTCTTGAGTAGTATGAAATGATAATCCTAAATGAATGAAAATATAACTCCAAATATAAATTACAATAATAAATTATATTAACAAAAATAGAATGGATTTTTGTATTTCATCTCACTACACTCTAAATCCCTTGAATAATTTGGTTACACAAGGCAAGAACAAAAACCCAAAAATCATAAAAAATGTGAAGAAGAAATATCTCTAGAAAGATCACCTCATTCCTGAAGATCTAGGTCTGGATTAGGATCTTATCCAAAAGCAGTAATCTACTCCCCTCCAAATTCTCTGTTGGTGAATGGAACATGATGTTGGGTTTTATTTCATGTATGATTCTATATTTTGTAATATTTTTCTACTTGCCACTATTTAATACCTACTTAGAAATAACCTTAACTTCCACATCTTCTATGAACAATCCTTCACTATACATTGTCACCACCATGTGAAAATAAATTCACCTCAAAAATAAATTATATTTCACCATGTTCAAATTTATATGAATAATTACAAAAAAATGTGATATAATCTTCAGTCTGAAGATGTTACCCTCATATGAGCACAGTAACCCCAAGAAACTCCTTCAACCTTAGAATAACATTTACACAACATCCACAATAACCTTTATAAAATTCATTATGAACCTTATATGAATGATGGACATGCGGATGATACCCATACATATCATCTCATTCATACCATTAAATATATCCCACTGAATTTACCCTTCCACAGCTTCCATGATTATCCTTATGTTACCTCATGTTTTCATTCTTCGGATCGACTATTTAAAAACCACATTTCCCATGTATAGTCGGTAACACCCCTAGTTTTATGGAACTTTTTTTCGAATAAATTTAATTTTTTTATATCCTAAAATGAACTAATTCAAATATTACTTTAACACCCAACAATGACTTGTCGTATGTTCCACACAACACCGAAATTGTGTACGATGAACGAAACACTGAGCTGGCGTACGATAGAATAACACTGAGTTTCTACAAAATATCTATTTTTATTATTTACATTATTTAAATAAGATAACTATAAACTATAATTTAAACATAGTAATATAACTAGTAATAAATACTTTTCAAATATGTTTTAAAATTATTTTATATAACTGAACGATATTGATAATAAAAGATATGATTTTTGGTAATGTCCTTTTTATGTTTAAAAACATCATTTTCTCAAAGAAACTGATTATTTTAATGGAAGTTATTTTAGAAAAATTTAAAGGTTTAATTTGATAAAATAAACTTCATTTTTTAATTTAGAAGATCAAAATTATCATATAATGAATTTGTGGGTTTTTTCTGAGGAACTTCATTTTGGATGAATAGTGAAAAACATTGATTTTTTTGTTAAAAACGTCATTTTTTTCTAACTAATTATTAATGAGAAATGATATTATAAATATATTTTAAGGAAAAATTTGATTAATATTACATCTACTAATTAATTATAATAAATTATACTTTTCTACTAAATATAAAATCATAAAAAAATGTTTGATCTTTTCCCAACTTTGAAACCCTTTTATTTCATCTCATCTACGAGATTAGAAATAATCTTAATTATTCCTCTTCTATGATTCGAATTTAAAAAACCATAAATAAAATATTTTATTTAGTATAATATTGAATTTCTAATGAGATTATGTTAATTTTTGACCAAAATTATTAGTAAAGGTGACTAAAATTAATCATAGCAGTTAAGGCCAAATTAAGCTTAATTAGGGATTAAACCTTAAATTTAAGGGCCAAAATGACCTATAAAAATTTCCAACACCCATTTTTATGTACATATTTCGTATAAAGCCATAAATTTATGATTTTCGTTGGTTTTAATACTTTTTTAGGTAATAACATGTGAAAACTAAATTTTTTTATAAAAAATTCAATGTGAGTCATTTTCCTTCCCTATAAAAGGCCATCGCCTCTACCCATTAATCACACCTACAAACCCTTTTATTTTCATCCAAGTTATGACCAATTAGAATCCCAAAAAATAATAACTTTTACTTTGAATTGTCCCTTTAGGAATAAACCCTCTCAAGTAAACCTTTTGGCTTAATCTAAAAGGAGTTACCTGATTTAGAGGTAACATCTTCTTTCAAGCTCCTTTCCTTTATTTTTCTTTCTACACAACCTAAACTCTCTTTATAAACTTATTGGGTGATGAAAATAGTATAATACATATACTATAATGTTTTTATTCCAATGTTATTACCCACACATACAAACACATCAATCTAATGGATGTTGAACATATTGTTTGTATGTACTGCGAATTACAGCCACAAAAAAATGATGATTGTTATTTTCTACTTTACCACCAATCATATAGTCTCTTTTGATAGAAAATATATTTATATATGTAATATATTATATTTATTATGTATTCAATCTTCTATATTCCTTTTTTAGCAAACATATTTATTTCTTCCATTTGGTGTTAATACGATAATCTTGTCTGAGGAAGTGTGGACTAACACCCCCTCAAAGTGATGTGATTTGTTCACACATCACATGGAATGTAGTAAAGATGGGTTTAATGAAAATATATGAGATATATTATATATTAATCTGACTGTAATAATGAAACACACAGATATATATTTATACATATATATATATAGATATATGTCATTTACATACATTCTTTCAATACTACAATAAAAACCGAAAACAACTTCATGCGTAAATACAGCTAACCGTCTCCATGAACGGTGTATTCCATCATGTAAATAATTATTCTATAGATTCTTATAGTGTAATTATAAAATATATAATAAATATTTATATATTTTTCTACATTCTGGAATCATGGTATAAGTATTAGGATCAATAATATAACAAATTAAGACACATGTGATGAACAAAGTGAATATTACCTGAAGTGAAACTTAACATAGGATCGTTAACAAGAGTGTAATATAAGGTCATAATAAAAACATATATTGTATTATTTATAATTATTTTATTTTGTAAAATATTTATAATAAAATTATATTTATTATACATGAAGCTTTTATGAGTACAGAGAGAGTAAAGACACAATGTAAGGGGAATTTTATCTCACTTTTAATTTCTTTGAGATTAATGTTATTATCACCACACATTACTTCGGCTTGGTATATGTACAAACCATGATTTATTTATATTTATAATATAACTAAATTTATTTTTACTTACATATCCTTTCTATGATCCTTCTTTCATGAGGTTTAATTTTCAAAAGTTACAAAATCAGTAAAACAGTTTTGTCTCAATTTTCCTTCTTTTAGAGTCATGTTTTGTTATGAACCTAAACTCTTTTTTCGAGGTGTATATAATTACATTTTATATGTTATATCATGAATGTTTTTATTTTCATGATATATTAATTTTCTTGTAATTTCCTTTTCTTACATGGAGAGTTCGATACCAAGTAACCATGTTATAAGATTTTATTGAGACAACCTTATCATTTTTGGAGATTGTTTATGTTTATGATTCCTATGATGAAATATACCAATTAATTTAATTATTTTTATTCTCATATGTTTATTAAATATATCCTCATTTTTAATACCATTTTATACACTCTTTTGTACTTAATATAATTTTTTTTATCAAAATCGGACCATCTCTATCTTTGGTCAGAAATCCATTGTATTCAAAAACCTTGTTTTTAAAATATGTATACAAAAATGTTTTAAAAATAACCTTGAAGATAATTTTAAAGGAAAAATAATTTTAAAAATGTTTTCAAATCTTCATTTATATGTTTTTAAAGAAAAACTTTTTGAAAATATTTTATGTTATAACAATAATTTCCAAATAAGAAAGGATTATTTTCCTCAAGAAATGTTTTTAAAAGAAATTAAAAAATTATTTCCAATCAAAGATAACATCCATTGGTGTTTTTCATCACTTTATAGGGAAATTATCCAATATTTCCAATAATAATCATTCATTATATGGATTATGATTTGATTTCATGATATTTATGAAGGTCATTTCACTTTCATGGGTAATATGGTTTTCAAACCCACTTCATTTAAAAGGTTATGTTTATTAGGAAATGATTATGAAACCTATATATTTACATAGGTTATGATATGTTTACATTTTTATTATACCCTTTTCATTTCAAGGGTTATGATATGATCATTTATGATCTTGTGAAACATGTATTTGTTATTTCATCATGTGATGGGTGGGACCTATATATCCCTCAATGGAATTGGGTAAATATTTATATCTCATGAGATAGAAAGGATTGGAAGGAGGGTTTACACAGTTAAATAATACATGGCTGTAATGAGGATTTACTAGGTTCAGTAATATTAAGATGGAATGGGGGTTCACCTGATTCAGTAATGGAGATTTTCCACTAATATGTTCTCGACATTGATGCCTTAGATACTATGGAAATAAATATATACTTATCTGTTTCCTCAATTACATTTCATACTCATGTGATATGATTTTTGGGAATATATCCATTACTTCCTTTTGATTCATGTCTTATAAACATCCATTTTTTTAAAAGATGGGGCCGAAGCCTCAATTTATTATTTAAAGCAAAGTCCTCTTTAGACTGGGTAGAGGGAGACCCATTACATAGCCTGAAGGCCCAAGGCCAAGTGGTTTGAATACAAGGCTTGAAATCCCATTAGATGGCCCAAAGGACCCCTTGGTGAATAGTACTGAAACAGTACCCTTGCTGTTACAATACCTGCTATAGTACAACTGCCACTATAGTACCTGTTATAGTCCCTCCGCCGGTACAGTGCCACCACTGCTATAGTCCATCGCTACTACAGTACTACTATAGTGACCTGCAATAGTACTGCTACAGTTCCCAGAAATTCTCCCCTACCCAGATTTGATCCTGGGTCTTTTGGATGCCAAGAAGGATCCTGTACTACTAGGGTACAGGCTCATTGGTGTGTCTTATAAACATCCATGTTTTATTCCCTGATTCATGTATTTTATATTCAATATATAGAGTATGATCTTCAATTTTCATGATCATGTTCTCATACCCTTATGATCATGTTTATGATTACATGTCTCCCTTATCTACCCTTACTGAGAATTTTTACTCACCCCTTTTTTATGTTTCCTTCCCCATGTTATGAAGATATGTATCATGTTTGATGTGTCTATGAAGTGTTCTAGTTGATAAGAACCTATTGGGAGATAATGTATCACACTTACATACCATGGTTTATGTTTCCATGTTTCCAAAGGCACTATACCATCTACGGTCTTTGAGAATCTATTTTTATATTGTTTATGTATTCACAAAATGTTATGTAATGGTTATGTTATGTAACGAAAGGGTATCAATATTTGGTATAAGTGAAAATATATAGTTAACCTTTTGAAACTAGGATGATAAAACCTTAGTGAGAACCCTAATGAACATGTCTAAGGATAATTATATGGACAAGGAAATGTATAAAAAAATTTCCTGGAATTTTGGTGAAGGATAAAGTGAGCGATTTCCTAGAAATGCATCCCTTTCTAGATACTGCAAGTGGTTGTGGCTTTAGAAATTATTTACTTAGGGGTAAAAAATATGACAAGATGTTTTGTGATTGACTCAGGGTAATCTGGTACACGAAAATAGGCCTTGCTTCACACCTAGTATGACAATCCTATGGGATATTCTTTTGGAATTCAAAAAATATTCTAGAACCATTATGAAGGATTTCAAAAACTTGTTACTATGAATACCCTTGGATAAACCAAAGTTTTCATAGATTAAGGAAGGTGTCATAAGTTATACATCCTATATAAGTGATTTTTCATGATTACGTGGTTCCTAATTATGATGACTATTTTTTACTCTATTCTTTTGGTTTTAGTCAATGGATAGAACCCAACGGAACCATGTTAATAGATATTGATATGTAAAATTCAATGATTGTCCTCATCAACAACCAAATGCTATGGTAATAGGAATGAGAAATCTTGATTCTATGCACATGATGATTTCTCAAGCTATGAATCATGGTGGACATCAAAATTAACAAAGGATTGAACATCATTCTATTGAGTCTTTCATGAGGAAACATACACCTTATTTCAGTGGGTCTTCTAATCCACTGTTTTCAGAAAAATTAATTGAAACCATTGAAAATATTTTCACCATTCATCAATGTTTTGAGCATGCGAAAAGTCATTTTTGGATATTTATCGCTTTGAATGTGAAGAAGATTGGTGGTTTACTCAAATCAAGAATACAAGGCAGCATGATCAGATTTAATCCATGTTTTGGGATGATTTAAAGAACTTATTTTTCAATAATTACTTTCCTTGAATTACTTTAACCAATATTGAATAACATTTAAGTAAGAGGAAGAAAATGGATGATGAGTCTATTGGTACCAATGAGGCTAATTTTATGAGACATGTGAGGTACACTTTAAGAATTATCATCCAACCATAAAGTAAAGTTGATAGGTTATTTAGTGGTTTAAATCTAAGTCTCAGAAGGGTGTTGTCCATAAGAGATATTAGTAGCTATGAATAGATTGTGTGTTGTGTAATCAAGGTTGAAATGGAGGTGGGATCCACATATCAATCTCATGGATTTGAAAAGAAGAGGAAGATGGAGTTCAAAGGAAAATCTAAGAACCCTGGAGAAAAGAATATGAACATTCCTTTATGGTCTAAGTGTGGGAAGAAGCATGGAGGAAATTTCCTCATGGGGTCTAATAAATGTTTTATATGTGGAAGGGAAATCCTTTAGGAAATTGATTTTTGATGTTATGGGAATAAGTTTTCTCACAATTATAATAGAGAAAAATCTACACATAATGAACCTCCCACTGTTCAGTGCTACAAGTGTAAGGAGAATGATATTTTTTCTTACCATTTCCCATACCTGAGGGCCAGTGATAATGATCGATGTCAGCCACCTCTTAAGACAAATGAGGGGTTTGATAATGATGCGATGAAATCTACTCTTACCATCCACTATAGAACAATTAATGTCATATTAGATTCAATATTTACCCACTCTTTCATATCTATAGAATTTTATAAGGATGTTAAGATTTCACCAAAATAATTAGTGGTGGAATTATTAGTGAAAAGACCAATTGGTGTGATGATTTTATCTCAAGTATATCATTCCTCTGTAGTTGAATTTTATGGGAATATACTTCCTTCAAAGCCTATAATTATTCCTTTGGTCGAATTTGATGCCTTATTAGGCATGGATTGGATTTCTTAACATAAATACCACATCAAGTGTCAAGGAAGGGAATTTATGTTAAATATTTCAAACCCTCCTATGATCATCCCTAAATGTGATGATAATTCTGAACTTCTTGTGGTGATCACATCTAGTGTGTGAGTCTTAATTCACATTCAAAATGTGTGTTTATCTCAAATGGTTGGGGACAATATTGACATCAATGATATGGCTGTTGTTTAGGATCTTTAGGATGTCTTTCTAGAATATTTGAATAGTCTTCCACCAAAACGTGAAGTTGAGTTCTCAATAGAATTTATACCTCGTTCCACGTCAATTTTATAGAATCCTTATAGAATGGACTCGATTTAGTTATAGGAATTGAAGAAGAAACAATAATAAAACATTAATAAGGGATTCATTCATCCATGTGTATCTTCTTTTGGTTCCCCAATTCTTTTTGTGAAGAAGAAATATAGATCAATGTGACTCTACATTAATGATCAGGAGCTGAACAAGGTCACTGTCAAGAATATGTATCATCTTCCCTGTATTGATGAATTGTTTGATAAAATACACAGAGATCAATACTTTTCCAATATTGTACTTCGTTCTAAATATCATCAACTGTCGTTAAGAAGAAGGATATACCTAATATGACATTCCATAAAAGGTACGGTCACTATGAATATATAGTGATGCCTTTTGGCCTCATTAATTAACCTGTTATCTTCATGTATTTAATGAATAGTGTCTTTAGGGATTACCTAGACTAGTTTTATGTAGTCTTTATAAATGATATTATTATCTATTCAAATAGAATAGAAGAGCATGAAGATAAAATGAGAATTGTTCTGAAGAACCCAAGGGGAAGTTGTATGAAAAATTTATAATGTGTTAATTTTGGATAAAAGGGTTTCTTTTTTGGGTCACATAATCTCAAAAGATAGTATAGCAGTAGATCCATCAAATATGGAGGCTATTAAAAGATGGTCTAGACCAACCACGATGACATAGATCCATAGATTTCGTGGTTTAGCTGGATATTATTGATGGTTTGGGTAGAATTTATAATGACTATCTACTCCTCTAACCACGTTAAGTCGGAAGAGTGTGAAGTTCCTCTGGACATGTGAATGTGATGCAAATTTCATGGAACTAAAGTAAAGGTTGGTCTGTGCACCTATACATACATTACCCTACAGTGGATAAGGGTCTGTAATCTAAAGTGATGCATCAACGAGGGGAATTAGATTTTATATTATGTAAGATAACAAGGTTATAGCTTATGCGTTATGGCGGTTGAAGATTCATGAGAAAAATTACACAAATAATGATTTGGAGTTAGTGGTGGTAATCTTTACATTAATGATATAGAGGAATTATATTTACAGTGAAATGTGTGATATATTTATATTGATCATAAAAGTCTAAAATATATATCCACATAAGTGTTGAACATGCACCAAAGAATACGGTTAGAGTTGTTAAAGGATTATGACTTCTCAATACATTACCAACCCGAGAAAGTGATCAAGGTTGGTGATTCATTGAGTTAGAAGGATCATGCTAGAATATCCATGATGAAGATCACAAAAGATCCAATATTTCGATATTTTCAAAAGATGGATCTATAAATCCTAAAGGAAGGGGAACATATTATCATTCCCAAATAAATGTTTATCTCTCTATCCAGGTGTAGATTTGGGAGGAACATAATGAACATGAATATCTAAAAAATAAGTTTAATTTTTTTTGAGTTTAACCTTGATCACAATGGAATGACAAGGTTCATGAACTATGTATATGTTCCTTCAATACCATATTTGAAGAAGGAGCTGTTAGAGGAAGCTCAAAGTTATTCATTCTCTATTTACCATAGAATTATGATGATGTATATGGACTTGAAGGAATAATTCTGGTGGGATGGAATTAAGAGAGATATTGTGGAGTTTGTATCTTCTTATGTGGTATGCCAGAAAGTTAATGCTGAAAGACAAAAATATAAAGGGATGCATCATCCATTACCCACATAAGAATGGAAATGGGAGAACATCACTAAGTATTTAATCATTGGACTACCCAAAACCTCTAAAGGGTTTAATGTTATATGGGTGGTAGTTTATCACCTTAATAATTCATCACACTTAATTTCTACCAGGGATGATTTATCTGTTGATCATATTTCTAGAACATATATTAAATAAGTGGTAAGGCTTCATGGAGTACGACATTCTATTGTATCTTATCAAGATCTGGGGTTTACCTCAATGTTATAGAAAAATCATTAGAAATCACTTGATACAGAATTGAGTTTCATCACTTCTTATAATCCTCAAATAGATGGTTAGTCTGAAAGAAAAATTCAAACCATAGAGGATATGTTGAGATCTTGTTCTCAGAATTTCAATGGTTTTTGGGATCAACACCTTCTCTTAGGTGAGATTTATTACAATAATAGATTTCACCCAAGAATTCAGATGGAACCTTATGAATCCCAATATGGGAAGAAATGTAGAGCTCTAATATTTTAGAATGAGGTTGGAGAAGGAAATCTTTTAGGGTCTGAGATTTCTGAAGAAATGTTTTAGAAGGTTAGAACCATTCAGTAGCATATCATGGTAGCTCAAAGCTAAAATAATGTTTAGTATAATAATTTTCAGCATTATCAAGAATTTTATGTTGGAGAATAAGTGTTATTTTGACTCTCACCCAAGAATAATGTTATAATATTTGGGAAGAAGGAGAAACTAAGCCCAAGTTATATCCCCCCTATGAAATTTTCAATCGTATCAGGATGGTAGCTTATCAGTTGGAACTTCCTCTAAATATCTCTCAAGATAATTAGGTGTTACATGTATCACTCTTAAAGAAGTACATACCTCACCCTTCACATGTAGTGAACTCTGCAGTCATATCGCTGGATAAGAATCTTTCTCATGAGGAGAAACCTGTTGAAATTCTAGACTGATTAGATAAAGTTCTATGAAAACAGACCACTTTGCTAGTAAATGTTTTGTAGAGAAATAGGCAGTTGTATGAAGATACATGGGAACTAGAGGATATGATGAAGCAGAATTATCCTCACTTGTTTTTACCCGAGTGACGAATTTAGAGGGAGACATTCATTTTAAGGGGGGTAAAATGTATCACAGTGAGTTTTTATGGATCTATTTTTTGAGTAAATTTAAATTTTAAATTATATATTGCAATTAAATAAGTCAAAGATACCATTAAAACAAAATAATGACATGGAATATGTTTCATGCAACATCGAATAGGCATACGATGCACAAAACACAGAGTTGGAATATGATATGTGCAACACTGAGTTTTTATGAAATATCTATTTATATTGTTTTAATTATTTAAAAATAATAATTATAACCTAGCAGTTAAACATAGTAATATTAATAGTAATAACTAATTTATAAATATTTTTTTTATAATTTTTTATATAAATAAAACATATTGATAATAAAAGATATGATTTCTTGACAAGATATTTTTCTGTTTAAAAACATAATTTCATCAAATGAAATACTTTTAATAATGAATGTAATTTTAGAAATGATTAGAAATATAATTTGATAAAATAAAATTCATTTTTAATTCATAATGTCTTAGGGTAAATTTTTGGGATTTTTTCGGAAAAACATTATTTTTGGATGAATATAGAAAAAATACTGATTTTTAGTTAAATACTGCCTTTTTTCTAACTAATTTTTAATGTTAACTGATATTATAAATATGTTTCAAGGTAAAATTATATGAATATTACATATCATAATTAATTATAATCAATTACTCTTTGATAATTAATTTTAACACTTAACAAAATTTTCATCTTTTTCTTACTTTAGAACCCTATTATTTCGTCCCGTCTCCAGAATTAGTACTAATCTTAATTTTTCTGCTTTTATAATTGGAATTTAAAATATCCTGCATAAACCATTTTATTCAGTCTATTTTTTAGATTATAATGACACAATGTTAAATTTTTACCAAAATTATTAGTAAAAGTGATTAAAATTAATCATAACAGTTTAGGCCAAATTAAGCTCATTTTGTTACTGAACCTTAACATTAATGGCCCAAATCACCTAGTTACTGGTACAAAACACCTTTTATGTACATATTTTTGAAAATAACCATCCATTATTGAGTTTTTTGGTCTGTTATGACTTTTTTAGGTAAGAACATGTTCACACCTAATTTTGTTTCAAAATATTCCATGTGATTCATTTTCCTTCCCTATAAAAGGACACTACCTCTATCCATTCCTCACACATCTCAATAATTTTTATTTAATCCGAGATCTTACCATATATCCTACTGAATACCCTCTCTTTGGATTTCAATCCTTCCTTTTGGTAGAAACCCTCTCAAGGAAACCTTTTATCTCAAACTAAAATGAGTTACATGATTTAGACATAACATATTCATTCAAGAGCCTTTCCATTATTTTCATTCTCCACAAACTCCACTATATTTATAAACATATTTTGTGAATAAAATAGTATCCTGAATATAATAGGATGTTTTTATGCAAATTTTATGATCAACACATACACACACCATCATATAATGGATGTTGAACGTACTGTTTCTTTGTACGATAAATTACAGCCTCACAAAACGATGATAGTTCATTTCTCCTTTAACACCAATCATAGTAGCCCTTATGATGGAAAGTATGTTTATATGTGTAATTTATTCTGTTTATCTTGAATTTATGATTATTTATTACCTTTTAACAGACATATTTTTACCTTCCATTTTGTGTTAATGTGATAATCTCGTTTGAGGAAGTGTGGACTATCTCCCCCTCAAAGCGATGTGATTTGATCACACACCACATAAAATGTATTAAGGATGGGTTTAATGAAAGTATATTATATATATGATATATATATGATACTGGAATAATGATATATATATATATATATACATATATATACATATTTTATTTTCATTCTTTCTTTCAATACGATAGTAAAAACGAAAAACAACGTTCTTGCGTATGTACGACTTACCAACTCCATGAATGGTGTATTAAATTATGTAAATTATTATGATATAGATTATTATAATATAATTATAATAAATATACCTAATATTTATATAAATTTATAAATTATGGAATCATTATATAAGTATGAGGAAAAACGATATAACAAATTAAGACACATGTGAAGAATAAAGCGAATGTAATCTGAAGTGAAACTTAACATAGGATCATTAACTGGTGGGTAATATAAGGTCATAATAAATCCATATATGATGTTATATATAATTATATGATTCTATAAAAAGATGTATAATAAACTATTATTTATTATATAGGAATCTTGTATGTGTATGGAGAGATTCGAGACACAAGGTAAGAGGAATTTCATCTCATTTTTTTTGACATTCATGTTATGATCACCACTCTTTAATTTTGTGTGGTGTATGTACTGAAAACGATTTAATTATATGTATATTATACCTAAATTTATGGGTATTAACATATCCATTTTCTTATCCTTATTTTATGGGGTTTAATTTTCAAATGTTTCTAAATCAATAAAATGGTTGGTCTCAATTTTCCTTCTTTGAGACTCATGTTTTTTCATGAACCTAAACTATTTTTTGAGGTGTATATACATCCAGATTACATGTTATTTGATGAATATAATTATTTTAATGATATTTTAAGATTCATTTATTTTATTTTTCTTATATGGAGAGTATGATACCAAGTAACCATGTTATAAGAGTTTATTGAGTAAATCTTATCATTTTACGAGATTGTTTATGTATATGATTCCTTTGAAAAAATATCTCAAAAAATATTCATGATTTTCCCTAAGCTATATTTATACTAGATATCCTCATTTTTTATTACCTTTTTACAATATTTAGTAATTAATATTGTGTTTTTTATAAAATCAGACCGTCTGTCTCTTCAGTCATAAATACATTATATTCAAAAAACCCATTTTTAAAAAATGTTTTCAAAATATCTTTAAAGATCATTTTCAAAGAAAAATGATTTTAAAAATGTTTGCAAATATTTTTTTATAATTTTTCAAATCAATTTTTGATGAAAAATGTTTTCCAAATATTTTATGTTATAAAAATCATTTTCAATGAAGAACGGATATTTTCCTAAAAAATGTTTTAAAAAGACCTTTAAAATTATTTCCCATCTAATATGAAATTCATTGGTGTTGATCATGCCTTTAAAAGGGAAATTATTCAATGTTTCCATTTATATTATTTCTCTGAATGGATTATGTTTTTTTGGAATGATGTTTATAAATCCTATTTCTCTTTTACATGTTATATTCTTTTGAAACTCACTTCTTTTCATGGGTTATATTTATGATGAAAAGATTATGAAACCTGTCTCTTTCCCTAGGTTACGATATTTTTACATGTTTATGATACTGATTTAATTTCATGGATTATGAAATGTTCATTTATTATCTTATGGTGCTTGTATCTATGATATCATTATCTGAAGGGTGGGGCTTATATCTACCTCCAATGCATTGGGTAAAGATTTATATCTCAAGAGATAGAAAGTGCTAGAATGATGGTTCACTCGGTTCAGTAATACAGATCTGGAAAAAGGGTTTATGAGGTTTCATTATACAAGTTTGGAATAGGGATTCACCTTGTTCAGTAAAGGAAATTTTCCACCAATATGGTCTTGGAATTGATACCTTCTCTACTATGGAAATCAATAAATTCTTATGTGTTATCATAATTCCATGTCTTACTCCTATGTTATTATTTCTCGGTTATCTTCTTTACTTACAATTGATTAATTTCTAATGAACTTACATGATTTATTCCATTATTCATGTATATTATCTTTGATATGCAGGGTATGATATTCTATTTTCTTGATCATGTTCTCATACCCTTATTCTCATGCTTAAGCTTACATGTATCCCTTGTTTACCCTCTCTGATCATTTTAGATTACCTATTTTTATATTTCTTTCCCTAGGTTATGAAGATATGTATTCTGTATTATGTCTCTAAGAAGGGTTCTAGTCATGAAGAACATAGTTGGTGATAATGTAGCTCACTTATGTACCGGTATTTATGTTTCTATGTTTCTAAAGCACTATACGAACTTCAATATTTGGGTGTCAGTTTGTATAATATTTAAGTATTCCGCAAATGTTATGTAATGTTTATGTTTCGTAAATAGAGGGCCTTTATATAGTCATATTAAACTTTATATTTCAATGTTCATATCTTGGGATACATTTCTCATATTTGATTGAAAATATTCATGAAAAATCCTCAAAAAAGACTTATTCACTCATCATCTGCCAAAAATCCAGAAAATCAGAGAACCAAAGTACCGTAGCCTTTAAAAAAATATTAATACGTAGAAAAAAAGTGAATAAATTTTAACATAGTAAAAAATTTGTTACAAAACATAATGCATATTGGAAAATTGAGAAATGATCCTTAAATCACCTCCTTTAAAACTCAGTCCATTAATACCAATGTGAACCCACTCTGAAGAAAATAAAGTTACTACACAATTCTATTCATGGATTCTTTAGTAAATATCAAATTCAATCATCCTCAATATCTAGAATCCTAGGTTGTCCTTCATCTTAAACAATAGAAATCTGGTACTTGACCTCAAAATTATTTTTTAATACAGTCAACATCATGGACCGTAACGTGAAAAAACCCTGGGATCCAATCTAATCAAGGACCTTTTTTTGATGAATTTGGAATTTGGTGTTCTCCAAAAGATGGAGCTCAAAGTTTTTGACAGTTATCCTTGAATTAACCTCTTCAAATCACAAAATGAGTTTCATTTTTTTCATACGATATATATTCCAACCATGATAATGTATTATAGTAACTTGTGGGATCTTTTTCCCTTATGGTCATTTTAGAGAATAGGCACAATCACTTACCCATCTAGTAGTTAGTTGATTGAGAGAGTGTTTTTTAGTTGGTATACTTATTTTACATCCTTCATGTGATAAGTTGGCATTTTGACTTATAATAACTAAGAATGATCACTTATGTGACCATGGACCTTCATGAAGCCTCCCAATCACCATACTAATTCCCCTAAACAAATAAATACAAATTATAATTTATAAAAATATATTTAACAACAAAAACTCTAAAATTAAAATTAAAATAAGAATAATGATAAATTATTTATTTACAAAAAAATAAAATAACTAATAAATTTATCGAATAAAAAAAATTAAAGTTAAAATATTTAAACTTTTTATTTTGAAAAATATAAAAATAATAAAAAATAAGTAAATGATAATAAATAATTTAAAAAAACAACCAAAAATGAAAATTAAGGATTACAATAATTACACATTAAAAAATAAATCAACCAAATAAATAAAATAGAAAATATAAATAAAATTTTAATATAAAATTTACTATTTTAATAATCTAATACTAAATTAAAAACAAATTTAAATTATTAAACTCAAAAATTATTTTGATGATGAAAATTAAATTTAAACAAATAAATGATGTGTAAAAATAAAATAATTAAATGCCATATTAAAATCCCCCACACATAATCAAATGCTTTCCCAATAAATTAAATGCATTTTTTTATTTATGAAGACTCTTAAATATAAGTTGTTATCTAACCCATGTTTTTTATCTCATCAAAATCAATTGAAATAAAAAATCCCTCTACTTATTATCATAATCATGCTTCCCATGTGAAATACACTTACTTATCCATTTCAATTCCTATTCATGTTCTAGTTATAGGAGTGAAATGGATTAGATAGAAGTTAGATTAAAAATTTTATCGGTGGAATATTCAATTATCAATATCTCATAGGTTTCAATAATTAAAGATATATTTTTCATTTCATTGACTAAAATTATTATTTTTAATTCAATTTTCACTTTCTTTATCTAGTTTTAATATTCACCTCACCTTAATGGGATATTTTTTTTTGTAAAACATGATATTTTATTTAAAACATTTTCCCTACCAAACGTTTGTGTAAATCACTACACAGGGAACTATTTGAGTTTGAATTTAATTTATTTACACAACACACCCAATTGACTTTCTCTTAGATATTCACCTTGGGATCCCAATTTATCATTTTACTCTTGTTCAAAATGACTTGTATTATTATCTTTTTAGTTGGATCCCCCAGGTATTTTTGTTGAAAAAAGGTGTTTCACATAGGTTTTATTTCATGCTATAAGATTCCTAATTTTATAATCTCAATTTTGTCGAAATATATCTTATTACTCTCCCATCCCGAGAGCTTAAATATAATTTATTTAAAAATAGTGGGAATAATTTTTTAGAAATCATGCATTTATTTTAATTTCAGACTTAGTGAAACCTCTAAATTTAGTATAAAATTTTTTCACTGGGTATGACATGTAGATTTTTTTTACTAATCACATATTTTTACCAAAAATTTATTTTATTTATATAAAAAGCATATTTTAATTACATACAACCCTAATAGAAATTTATAAGAGGTATTTTGACAATAATTTTTGGGATTTTGATGTTTATAACATTAATGAATAGTGAAGGAATAGTTAAAAGCCACCTCTAACTAGTAGTAAGTTTTTATATAAGGTTTTCATATCCACAAGGAAGGAAAATAATGTGTGCGTGTGTGTGTGACCAAATAAAATTAAAATAATAAAAAACACCTTAAAAAGAAAACAAAGAAAAGGATGATGTGTGAAGTGATGTGAATGTTTGTGGAAAAATAACAGAAGTGGTGTGTAGAAGCAGCGCTATAAGAAAAAAATAGAGAGTGATATAATATAATTTATGAAATTTGGGCCATTGTACTTTTTTGAACTTATAAAAATTATAACACCCTGAACTTGTGTTCTCGGGTTCACTATATAGAAATACTTTGTATTTTTTTATAAAACTCTTCTAAAAATTATACATATAATATTACATACCGAGACCTTTTCTAATTTTAGTTTTGGATAATCATATAAACCTTACATTTTTATTAGATCTGTACAAAATAAAAGAAAAAAAATAAAAAAATGGTTCTTTTGCGCTAACTCCATATGTGAAACAAATTCCTTTAAAAATATATATTGTGCCTATGAAATATAATTTAAAACAGGGGGAGAGTAGTAATTTTCCTAGTAAGGAGTTTTTTAAATAACCAATAAGAAATACCTTTCTAAAATAAATTTATAATATATTATAATAATTTGATGAAATTATACATTTTAATGGTTTAAAATTATTCCATTGAATTTTGGAAAACAATAAGATGGACTTTGAAAAGAAAATCATAAGGTGACTTGAAACATTGAATGATGTCTGGTCCTACCCACTTTCCAGAGGGATCAGTTTACTCCCCACACCCTATCATATTTATAATTTCCAAGTACCAATATTTATAAAACATTATTATCTTTCCTTATATATATTTATATATATAAGTTTTTTCATTGGAGTTTTTTATTTCAATGCATTAGCTATATATACAGACTTATATTTATTTATAAATATATAAATATTAACTTTCTTGAGAGATCACTTGAAAGTCTTGATAAAATCAAACTCATATCAATTATCCTTTACAAATAATGTTAATAAAAATAATTAACATGCCTGTAATCATTTTTTAATTCGAAACAACATAAATTGTTTTTATGAGACGTTAAACATTATCATCTAAATACTCATCCTTGAATAAAGATACTTAATACCAATTTTCTTGATTCAAAATATGATGTTTAACAATATCCTTATATACATAAATTATTATTATAATTTTATAAATCCTTCACCTAAAATTATATTTATTTAAACATTATAACCACATAGAATAATAAATAAGCAATCATTATCATGAAAATAAAATTATAAAAGGAAAATTTTAAATAAAAAATTTCATCCATAAATAAATTGAAAATATAATATTGAACAATATCATGACTTGAAATTTAACTCATATCTATACATGATTTTCTTGAAAAATCAAATCACGTATCAATGGTTAAATGTGTCGATATATATATATATATATATATATATATATATATATTCAGATAAATTAAGTATAATTTTTTTGAGGAGAATCTCTTTGTTATACATGAAATATGAGAACTTAAATGTCAATTGGAAATCAGATAAAAACTTGTATAAATTTTCTGTTGAGAGGGAGGTAACTCCATTGTATAAACAATTATGTTACTTGAATAAATACAAGAAAAATATATATATATACTTATATACTTGAATATTTCAATGTTAGAATAAGAACATAATACAACCTTACCTAATTATTATTTTGAAATACACTTCCTTAATAAATTATAACTTGAAATTAATTCATATATAATTATACTTGAGGAAAATACAATATTAATTTGTCTTTATTGTCTTAGAATTTGGAATTAATATATACACATATATATTTTAGAATTAAAATAATGGGAAGTCACCCTTACTTATTTGAAAATTAAGAGCCATATTTTTTAAATAAATTTTATGAAAAATTTATTAATAAATTTGTGCATAAAAATAAAATGTAAATAAATGATTAATCCCTTTAAAACCCATAAATTTTAAATTTAAAGATAAAAATATACATTTTCATAGATTTATTCATTAATTAGAAATTAAAACACAATACAAATCCCTTAAAAACAAAAAATTAAAATATAAATTGATAGGATTCAAAATAAATTTAAAATAATCCCTTAAAATTAAATTAAAATTCTGAAGAGTATTTTTGGAGCTATGTAGGAACTCAAATAATTCATTATTTCTATATTATTTTCCAAATAAATGGTGTACATAACCCCCATAGTTTGTGAAGAACCTCAGCAGGGTGTGGAGAAAAATAATGGAAGACCAAGAATTCATGACAGAAAGACGTCAGTGCCCAGTGCACCCCTTTCATTAAATTCAAGATTTATATAGATTAATCTCATATATATATAAATGAATATAAGATAGGAATAATGAAAACTATCGATTTATCTAGATTGGTAGTGATGGTTAAATTCTTACTGAGCAAGATGGATTGATAATAAATTTACTATATAACCATTGCTTCAAGTTAGATTTCAAAGGATTGAAAAACATAGATTGTAAAATGATGTTTATTAGTGGAAATTATAAACAAAATAGTTATAATTTTATTGATTGAATAAATTAATATTACATTGAAGATTTCATAAAAATTTGGATAAAAAATAATTTATATGGATCTTGAAACAATGATAGATTCATAATTGTTTTTAAAAGAAACTCTATCAAAGATAGATTATATTTAGAAATCCTATTTGGTGTAAATAATAATAACATGTCAAAAAAACTACATTAACAACAAAAAGGTAGTGTCAATAGGGAAACTGAAAAAAATGATGAATACAACAAAACTAGAGGATTGAAACACCTACAAGAGAAAAGATACAGAAAACATACATAAGATCTGATGAACAATTTTCATTCCCTTAAAAAATAATATCTGAGATTCACTACTCACAATAAAAAGAATTTGACTCAAATTTCACTTGACATACCACCTCCAACCTACTTGGACTTCATCTGGTCATCAAACACACAACTCATCTCTTCCCTTCTTGATCTATAGTCACCCGACCTTCTATACTCCCAAAGATAAACCAAATATACCTAGGATCTTGATCTCCATCAGTGCATGGTTTTCCTGGAGCAAGACCCTTGAAACCACTCAACTCAAACTGATCAAACCCCAACATCACTATCTGCATTCTCAACCTCCCGGAGAAACACTAAGCTCTATCATTAAATCATGTTTTCCCTTATCTTATGAATTTCAATTGTTTTTATTCATTAATATTAATATTATTTTCTAGAAAATATTCATATTCAGATTCCATATAAAGTTACACATGTTATCATGATTATAATTTATTTATAATATTAATAATAATTCAATAATAATAATAATACATATATTAAAATAATATATATATATATATATTAATTTTTTATAATATTAATAATTATTATCATATATGAGGTAAACAATATATTTAAAAATATTTTCCTTCTCAAATATATATAAATAATTTTTTTATTCAAAAAAATATTATTTATAATCAATAAAATAATTTTTTTATATTAAAATACTTTTTTAAATAAAATGACACCACATTTATAAAATCAGTTATAAAGTTAAATTAAAATCTTATACTATAACATAATATTTGAAAACAATATTTTTCATAAAATCACAATTAAATAATTTAATACTTCTTGTATATAAAAAAGTGATATTTTTAAAATAACAATAAAAAAATGAATTTCATTATGATAAAGTCACATAGTTTCATAAAAGTTATTATATAATTTAATTTATTTAATTTATAATTAATTTAATAATCACTTTTATACTTTGAGGATGTTAAAAAAATAATTCTATTCGATCCTACTCAAGTTATTTATAATCATTTCATTCTATGAGAAAAAGTAAAGGTCTATTGAGGTCTTGTTTTAGTGAACATCCACAGATTAATGATCTTTCTTTTGTCTTGATATCGATTTCTAAATATTGGAATTAATCTATTCATTATAGAGTGGAGATACATCTACCTTCTCTAATTTATATTACTTTGGTTTATGATCATGGGTAAATTGACTCTCTATCACCACCTTCTTTTTCTTGAGTAGTGTGAAATGATAATTGTAATGAAATGACAAAAAAAATTTTAAATTAAATTGCACTGGAAAATTATATTAATAAAAAATAGAATTAATTTAAGTGTTTCATCTAATTATAGTCTGATTCCCATATGAAATTCATTTACACATGAAAGAAATAAAAATAAAAAAGTGGGAAGAAAGATAAGGGGAAACACTCTGGTGATATTGCATCATCACACAGGCTTTAAAATTAGATTTTCTTCTACTCCAATCATTTTTACCTTCTATAAAATGTGTGCACCCTTGGTGAATGATGAATGATTTCATGTTTTCTTCTAGATTTGAGGTACATTTTATAATATTTTCCTCTTCATAGCCTCGAATACCGACTTGGTAGTGAGCATCACTTCCACATATTCCATGTGTCCTTTTTCTCGGTACATTATCTCTTATATGTGACAAAAAAATTCCCTCAAAACAGAATGAGACAAACCCATGTGAAAATTTCCTTAACTAAATGCAATCAACCTTAACATAAGATTTAGTCTGAATTAGATACCATTATTAAAGAAATTCAACCCTTAGAAACACCATTTTTCTTATAGAAACCATTATAGATGACTTGAAATAACCATTATACAATTAATTTCAACAATTATGATAATGATAGCTAAGGATATGCTACCCTTATGTCACCTATCAGGTATACCATTATGTATATCATGCTAAATTCACCCATACACAGCTTTTATGGTGAACCTTACATGACCAAGACCCTTTATTCTTAAGCATGGATCTTTCAAAATTATGATTCTCGTGCATAGTCATCTTCAACATCAAGCTTCCAATATTGGTTTTCAATAATAATTTCTTATCCTCAATGAGAATTCCTATAAAAAATAACAGAAAAATTCTCATTCACTCAACTTCATCTGAAAAACTACAACATTGGAGAACAAATGTAACATATCCTTCAAAAAACCTAAAAATTATTGAAAAACACAATGAAAATAACTTCAAAAAATTGATCATAGATCATAAAAAATGTCAGAAAATAATTTCAATATCATTATATGTTATCCATTCAAACTCACACTGCAAACACCCATGTGAACCCATCTTCACCTATAAAAAATAAAAAAAATGACATAATGTTGTTCCTTACTTCTTTAGAAGGCATCGAATTCAGTCATATTCAATATCAATAGGTTCAAGCTTAACTTCATATTCTATAATAAAAATTTGGATATTGAATTAGAATCAATTTTCTGATACAGTCATCACCATTTCCCCTAATTTGAATAATACCCATGATCTAGCCTTGTCAGTGGCATTCTTTGGTGAATTCAGAATTGAGTATTCTCAAAAACCTCAAGCTCCTTAGTTTATATTGGTTATTTTAAAATTATCCTCTAAAAATCATAAATCATGTTTCAATTTTTTCATATGGTAGGTATACCTACAATGAGAATGTACTGTGATAACTCACGATAACTTCTTTCCTTGGGGTTACTTAGGAGAACATGCATGATCACTTCCCCTCACATGGTAAGTGAATCATAAGAGTGTCTTGTGGTCAATATATTGACCATACCCCATTCATGTGGTTAGTTTTCCTTTTTTCATCCAATCACATGGCATGGTCACTTATCTGACCATGGGTCTTAATGCGGCCATATAGTCACTATACCATTCTCACCGAAAAATAAAAAAAACTATAATTGAAAATAAAAATAAAAAAAATAAAAAAACCCAGAAATGTAACTAAAATAATAATAAGGATGAATTGATTATTAAAAATCAAATAGAGAATAAATTTATTGAATTCAAAAAATTGAGTTTAAATATATAAAATTATTATTTTTAGAAAAATAAAAAGAATCAAAATTAAAATAATAATATACCATAATTTAAAGAAAAAAAGAATAAAAAATGTCATATATTAATTACTCATCAAACTATAAATTTAAAAAATAACTAAAATATCTATTAAAATAAATATTTTAATAAGAAAATTTGTTTTTTAATAATTTCACATGTTATTTACAACTATAATATATTATTCAACTAAAAACATTACTTTGAAAATAAAAAAACAATTTACTATAATAAATAATGTCAAAAAAATAAGATATTTTAAGCCACATCACTAAACATTAACATTTTCTTAAAATTCAAATGTACAAGAAGAATATTAACTTTTGAAAATTTTTACTCGTCACACTACATTATCATGTACTATTCAAAATCTACTCAACATTTAATGTTATTTGGAAACTATGATCATAATTTATACTTTTTCCAATTATATCCTTTTGAATTCAAATTCCCTATTCAATCGAGAAGTGTAACCAATAAGTTGATTTTCAATAATAAAAACATACAGAACTTATTATTCAACCTTGTAATTTCATCCTATACATTCCAACATTCTCCCAAATATGATTTTGATTCGTTCAATTGTTATCATAGAGAAAACTGGTTCCAATAATTAATTATATAAGATGAGTGTTTTTTATTTTAAAAGAGAACCCCTCTCCAAAAAATCTTATTTTTATTATTAGTTTATGATTATATTCATATAATAAAATAACCAATCTAAATTATAGGTTTACCTTCACAAGTGACATCACACTATCCTATAATTATTTTTTCAGTGAATTTTATATTATTGTGAAAAATCCTACACCCATTTAATTCAAGTTCCCAAAATTGGATTTACTATTTTTCATATATAAGGAGAAACTATATTTCATGTACTATATGTTATTTCTTCCACTGGTACATGGAATGTTATCCTACATATCAATTTTTTATGATTTTGGAAACCAAATTTTATTAGGTCAGAAAAAATAGTTAATAAAACTTTTAGAACCCATATTTTTTTAACCATCCAATTTTTTAATGACATAAGATTCTTTGAAATATATTTTCTTCTGAAAAATTTATTGGAATTTCATTAAAGGGGATTTATTTTTCTATAACCATTCAGATTAAAATATAGTATAAAAATATGTAACATTTTGTAAAAAAAATTTACTCAAAATTTTTCATCGGGATGATATTAATTATCCTAATCCTTTTTTATAATATGATTGATGTTTAGGATGTAATAACATGTTCGAAATTATCTATCCCCATAATGAAAATTTTTATTGATTTTTTTAGAATTTCATTTTCTAATTTTATCTAAACCAAATTTTCATGTTCAATAGATGAATGAAAAATAGTAGGTCTTGAATAAATGTTTGAATCATGTGAAGAAAATTTTATATTTTCCATTTCCAATTAGATTTGTCTTATAGAAAGTTTTTCTCTAGATGCATGAATTTGATTTAAGAAACATCAATATAATAATTGATTTCATTTATAGATAGGAATAAATCTATAAAATATTAATTAAATGATTAATTTAATGATTCATTAGTTTGAGAGTAACTCTAATATTTTCCTTAGTCACATATTTGTAGTGTAGGAATATAACCAAAAAACTTATTATAGTTTTTAAGTTTGGAATCATCTTATGATGTTGAGTATTCACTTGAATTCACATTATATTCCTTAAGTGATTTTTTTTCATTTTCAAATTTTAAATTTCCTTGTCTCCTTTTATTTATTATAATGAAAATATAGATTTATATATCTATGTAACATTCCATTTTCCTATATTAGTTATACAAGTTTCTTTTATTTTCTCAATATTTTTATATTTCATGTTGATCTCTTTTCATTGATCAATTTCTTCTTGAATATTTTCTCTAGAGTATCCATTACATTATTCTAGAAATTTGAGGGATCTCATATTCACCAAGTTATGGCTCAATTTTAATAGTTGGACCCACAATGGTGGTCAACTTGAATAAAATTAATTTCATGTTGTGTTTCTCAAAATCATTTTATTTTTTATATTTATCTTATAATATACAAAATTACCAATAATATCATCTATTTTGATACCAATAATACTCTTTGACTCCAACTCCTTGGTTAGATATCGATGGATCTCCCCAAAATAATTTAATATATAATCTAATTTTATCCTAATATCTGAGGACCATTTATGAGGGTTTTGGGATTTCAGAAAATTATTTATGTTAGTTCACCATTATAAAAATTAAAAAATTTATATCGAATTTAAAGCATTGATCTTTTGGTTTGACCAAAATTTTCAGTTCAACTGAAAATGATCTCCTTTATCTATATCTAATGATTTTCCTTACACAAATAAACCTAACTATAAATTTAATGTGAAATGTTAAAATGAAGAGTATATTTATCCTTCTTTTTTAGAACAAATTCATTATTTTTGAATGTTATGGGGCATAGAAAAATTCACAACTAGAAATTTTACATACGGCCACGGTTTAGAACTGTGGCTGTAGACCCTAAAACCATGGCGATATCCTATTGCCATGGTTTTCATTAACTGTGGCTACAATCACCATGGAAGTATGGGAATCCAACTGTTATAGTTTTAACCTTGGTCGTAGGCTCCTACTGCAACACTTTTAACTGTGGTCGTAGGCGCCTATTTCTAGGGTTAAACTGTGGTTATAGGCTCTTATTTCCATGGTTTTAACTGTGGATTTAAGGACCTACAACCATGGTTAAATAGTGGCAATAGGCACCAATGACCATGGTTAATATCGTGGTTGTATCCTCCCTATATCCACAGTTAAAATCATTTCTGTTGGCTCCTTTCATTGGAAAAAAACACAGAAACATAAAAAAACCTACAATATAAAAATACACCATACACATACACCTACAAAAAAATTACAAAATCCATTACAACATATCATTTCCACAAAAATAAAAAAACAACTAATACATATAAAATTGAAATTTTATAAACAGTGAAAAAAAAGATAGATACCGAAACTATCAATAATGTCAATCCAAAATATCATCTGAATACACCTCCTCATCTATACTGATATCAATAGCAGCATCATTATCATCATCAGCAGCATCTTCAACTTCTCCCCCATCTGCAACATCTTCGACCACTTCAACATCTGTTGCATCTTCATCCTCTCCACCATCATTAGTATCTTCAGCTACACAATCATTTCCATCTTTATACATTTATAAAAAACTTAATAAACATCCATCCATTGTTGCTACACCCTCTGGTGGAAGTGAAGATCATATAACTGATTTCAACTTAAACAATTGTTCATTTTATTTTTTCTATATTTTGAGACTCTTGTCTAACTTCTTTCTTTGATGTCTCAATGTAATCATGCAATTATTCTTCAGTAACCATTCCAGAAATATTTATAGAAGATTAAATACCTGAGGACCAATATTTAGATGACATGATTTTGTTTTTGGGTTTACATTCAACTCTACCACTGTGTTCATTTCCAAGAACTTGATGTAAATAATAATTTTTTCAAAATGTGACCAGTTTATTTTACATTCAATATTGAAGAGAATACTTTTAAAGGTAATTACCATTTTATAAGATAATCAATAAAATAAATAATATAAAATGGGAATGTATTCAAGAAAGATTTAACATATTCAAGAAAGAGTTAATGTATTTGATCCAAAGTTAACCTATTCAAGACTCAATAAACACAATTTTCTAGTAGCATCGTCCTTCTAAGAACTTTTCTCTTCATATCTAATTTACATTTAATATTGATGATATTATTTGACTATTTTTTTACTCTTCATAGATTACAACTAACCTGAGAGCATGTAGGTTAAGATACATTTATGATTTAATTTGTAAAACTCTTATTATAGGGCATACATTTAGGGTAGAGCACTGTGTGACTATGTATTCAATATCTGTTACACCAACATAGACTACTCTCTTTCACTCATTCAAGGAATCATTAATTTTTCCTTATTAAAAGAAAGGTAGTAAAGGAATGATCTTGCAAGTAATAACCATTTTTTGATTTTGATTCAATTTATTTAGTAAAACTATATAGTAAAAGGAAAGAAAAAGATCATTCTTCTATAAGCTACTTGAAATATTCTTGGGATGTTCTAAATATTCCTTTAGAACTTGTAGAATTATTACCTTTATCCTAAATTCTTGGATATATTTCATTGAATACGACAAAATCAATAGCCTTTTTTTATTAAATAAAATCTAAAAAGGAAAGATGGAATGATAGTATTAACTGAACACCTAATATAATAATACAATACCTCATCTACTTTATTTGTATGATATATAAATTGATGAGTGAGACCCTGAGGAGAAGAAGCAAAAATCACATTTCCAATGGAATTCATATATATACTATTTTTTAACATTTAAGGCTTGGTGGTAGAGTATAAACAATATAATAAAGCTTTTACTCTTCCATAATGATGGAAATTCCATACAAAACTATTTATTTCCCCATTATTTAGATTCAAAAATTGTCATATGAACATCCCTTACATCAAGTGGGAGATCATCCGCACTGGAAATAATTCTGGCCGTATGAATATTTTTACTAGAAGGATGAAATAAAGAATGGGTTTTGGTATACTAAGTGATTTCCCATTTTTTTAGAATCTTGATTTTTTGATTCCCATCTAACGATTGGCTACATTCCAATCCATACAGTGAAAGGTTCTGTGTTTTTTTCTTCACATTAACCCTTATTTCAATTTTAGTGTAGTTTATAGCACATGCTTTTATGGAATAACGCATTAATATAATATCTATATTTAGTTAGATGGTTGTAGTGTTTGAAGTATTTTTCACTCTATGGTTATAAATAAAGTACACCCCATCTCATTCGATTAAAATTGTTTCCATAGGGATTGATTTGTTTTTAAAACTATGGGAAATAGTCTATTGGAAACTAGTGATGATCATGGTCTAGATGGATAGAGTGACTTTGAAGGATGAGGGGATATTCCAAGATATTTTCCTCTCATATTTTACTAGTTATTCAAAATTATTCATGAGTATTTATCTATATTTTTACAAGAGGATGAGAATGAGTTTATAATCAATATTATTCTAGGTACAGAGCCTATATCCCCTATTCTATATAAAATGGATACTACAGAGATTCTTGTTCTAAAGGGTTAACATAAGGATTTCTAGGTGATGGGTTTATTCAACCATGAATTCCCATTGCAGTGATCCTATATTGTTTCCCAAAAAGGATGATTGATTACTATAGTTATGTTTATATTTATATAGTTTCAACCTAGTGATTGTTAAGAATATGTATCCCCTTCACTGTATCGATGAAATGTTTCATAGGATCAAATTTTTTCTCTCAAGATTGATCTAAGGTCTTGATATCATCAATTGATAGTGAGTCCATCTATATTCTTTATACTACTTTTAAGAGTTAGTATAACTTATATTAGTATATTAGGATGTTTTTTGGGTTTATAGATATATTATTAGTGGTTATGGAACTTTTTGAGAGTAAAAATATTCCATAAATCTCCATAGAGAAACCTAATTACATGATTATTATAAAAGAAATTAGAAGGTTACTTAAACAGTATTCTAGATTGAATGGATTTCAGATGTCCTTTTTAATCTTTATAAAGAATTTATTTTATTAAATTATCATTAGGAATACTAAATATACTGGTAGATAAATTATTTTCCTATAATATACCATAAGAACAAGTTATATAATTGACTCAGGAATTCTTATTCCCTATGAGGAAAACAAAACTCATATAATTTTCAATGAATGAAACTACATACTAAAACCTAAAATTTTTAAATCATTCATTAAATTTTTTCTTACATTTCCTAATTCAAAATAGTTCCATCTTTATTTTTCCCTCTAGAAAAAAAACAATAATGATTAGGGAACACATCATTTGATATTTAATGATCATTTATACATGAAAATTGAACATAAATCAATGAAAAAATAAATATATATTCAATGTTAAATCATATATTACATCTGAAAATTCATGATTTGGAAGTGTAGTTCTCCCCAGAGTATGATTATATATCATGATTCCCTTATTTCTTATGTTCCTTTCAGATGAAACCTATTAGTAAATAATAATAATTTATCCTTTAAATAAGTCAAAATGGATAAAAAAATCATCATTTCAACTTTACAAATCAACGAGTTCAAGACATAACTGAAATAACCAAGTCTGAAAAAAAACTGAACACAATCACATCTAATAAAATCATCCACTACAGAAAACTAATATTAATCAAAAAAGATTATTAAAAAATCAATACTGTAAATTACCTTGAAAGTGGAACAACCCCAATATGAAATTAATGATTTTTATTACGAAATTGAGCATTCATTGAAGATCGGTTCATTTTCAAGATGAGTACCTCATCTTTTTTTCCATCCAACATGTAGTCCTTACTTGTTGGCCCGCCACATATCCCCTAGTTCCATTAAACTTTCTCTCTTAGCATGATGACCATATGTGGAGTTATAGATATATTGAATATTCATACAAATTTATCTATAATACTTTATAAATAAATTGAAAAGTAATTTTAAAAAATATATTATCCAAATTTCCACCCAAGCCATGTCTTTTATTTCTTGCCCAAATTTTCTGCACTCGATTGCTTGAAATAGTACAATATTTCTACGTCTGCTGAGTTTCCCTATGAAACTCTTCAATTATTTACCTTTTTCTTCAATAATTTACATTTTCTCATTATACTAAACCAAAATCTGTGAGTGTTTATTCCACATTTTATGAATCATTGTACGACTATGTATTTTAGTTCAAGATGATCCTGAAAAAAGAAACGAATATTTCATACACATATATAACGAAATTTTAATAAAAATTTATTAATTTCATTAATTTTTAAACATTTACTTATAACACTACTTTTTGTCGCTCAATCCTACACACTATACTTGGGGAAACAACTGTAAAAGTGTCCTCTATGGTAGATTGTGGATGCTGAGGTTGGGTAGGAGGGAATGAGTATACATGGGGAAAAACCAATGGAGGTGTACCCTCTATAGTATACTATGGATATTGAGGTTGGGTAGGAGGGTATGGGTATATAGGGGGAATAACCAATGGAGGTTTTCCCTGGAGAGTAAAGCAAGATAATGGTAAAAAGGCTACGAGATAGAAGGATATGGAATACCCTTCATGGTAGGAGGAGGAAATGGATAAAAAAGATGACCGCCCATGTATGGATAAGGCATATAAGTGGGGGGCATGATGGGAGGAAAGCATCCTGGTGACTACAGATCCATGGATTGTGAGGCAGTACATGTAGGGGGTACATGTAGGGCACTTCCAATACTCTGGAGTTCCCGAACAATCTTTATTGAACATATGTTGACTCCTTGATGATTCTTGCTCATATTAAATATGATTTTTGTAAAGATTATAAATAATCAATAAATAAATAAGGGACGCACTGGAACAAAAATATATGTCAGGCCAACTTCTCTAAGTTGGCGATCATTTTCCACTATTTTTTCAACAAACCTCCTCGTAATTAATAATAATCTATAAATACCAAAAGTGATGTGAAAATTTTAAAAACATAACAAATAATTTAATAACTATAAAGATGAAAATAAAATTCCTATTATTTTTCAAAACATTACAACTTCCATTAATTTTTTTTACATTATGTTGTTTACTTTCTAAATGAAAACATTACAAAACAAAAGAAGCTACAACTTTAAAATATAAAAAACATACATTCCAGGTCAAAATAATATAATCTATATACTTTGAAACATATAACGCTTGAAATTATCTTTTATTATTTCTAATTCACAATCCATTCTCACAATTGAATCATTTGTATCATTGATTGATACATTTGAGTTAATACTGACTGGTTCATCCAAAACATCACCATCATCCAATACTTCATCAAAACTATGTCTGGGAATAACATCAAAAATTATCCCAAATTGATCTTTTAAAGTCTCATTTACATAAAATACATGTCTAGTTTGTAATCTAAGAATATAAGGCACATTTGTTCATAGATGATGTTTCATATCAATCACTCTAAAACCACAACTATCTATATACAAACCTTGTCATGTCATTGAATCAAACCTATTTCATTTCATCATATCGATACAACCATGTGCATAATAATCTAATAAAAATATTCTCTCAACAACCCGATTATACGACTTATTTTCTAATCAAGGCTATCTATCTGATGCACTAGCATAACACTCTGTTGTAGCACTTATCGTTAAACCATCATGCGGTGTTTGCATCTTGGTTTCTCAACTACCTATAATGAATTTAAAACCATTGACAATGATTTCTTTACAATAAAAAACCACATTGTTTGGACTAAATGGAAATGCTCTTATTTCAACAGATACATCATCCATCAGTAAACTTTGCACCTAAAATATATCGACAAAGAATATTGAACAACTACTAACAATTTGGTAATGTAAGAAAAATAAATTTTTACCTTTGACTTCAACTAAGTAGGAAATTCTTTTCTATGTAATTTATCCCTCCTATTAATAAATAGAGAGTGATGTTATCTTTTAATAAATTCACAATGTTCTCTACAAATATGGGAATTTAATGATATCAAGAACTTTTAAAAGAATACACAATAAAAGTATATATATTTTTAATTTCACTTACATGATGTAATCGTAAACCACACTATAGTTAAATAATACAATACGATGAGCCATTTACAAATCATCCCTATTAAAAGTACACAACCTATATAATCCAGATATCCCCTCATTAGATGCAGTGATGGAAATGTTGGCTCAATGGGATCATAATGCTCATCTCCACTTCTCACGAGATGATCAGAACCTGTGGTGACATTAGTCAAATACATTGAACAAAAATCCATGTATTCCTACGCTAAATAACATTTCACAATATATCCTTTGGAATGGTTCTAATTTCTCACATAAGATTTCAATGTAAACATCATTAATTTTATTGGATGCATACAACGACTAGAAAATGGACCACCCAATGGAAAAACTATTGGAAGATGCACGATCAGATGTAACATACATGTGAAAAATGATGGTGGAAGTTTTTTCTCCATGTCACCAAGAATTATCAGTGCATATTTCTTTAGTTTTCTCCCAACACTTTTGTTTAATATTTTAGCACAAATAACTTGGTAAAAGTGAAATAATATAATTATAGCATCCCTTAAATTATGTGACAATAAATGTTGAATGGATATAGGAAATAATTTATAAAATAGTACATGGTAGACATGGGTTTTGAAGGATTTTAGTTTCAGATCTCATGTATTCACTTGTTTTGAAATGCTTATCAAAAAACCATCTGGAACCTTTAAACTTTCAAATACCTGAATAATTTTTTTCCATTAATTTGTCATCGAAAATCAAGTGAAATGGACTTTCCACTGATTCTGACCAATTAACTGAAGATGAAGTCTTGGTTTTATACCCCAATCCATTAAATCAAGACGTGAGATAAAATCATCTTTTTTTCTTTCACATTACATTTAAAAAAACTGAAAATAAAACTTCAAAAACATTTCTCTCAATATGCATTACATCCTAGAAGTGATGAAGAAAATTTGATGACCATTACAGAAACTCCTATAATATACTTTTCTTTCTCAAATTATTGTTGGAATTCAAAGGAACATTCTTCCGCCTGTTAGAATTTAACTAACCCTTTCCAAGAACTAAATTAAAACTGTTATGTTCTTTACGGATATCACACCCAACATTCATTGAGGTATATCATTTGTCTCTATGGAATTAGCAAACTGTCTTTGATTTTTCATGGATGGATGATCCATTTTTAGAAATTATCAATGCCCTATGAAACTAAAAGTTCATCGAAACATTAATCTCATAGAACATATATTTTTCATACATATAGGGAAAGTTAGTCTCCCCTTGGTGCTCTAACTAGACATAATTACATATGAAGGTAAATCATATATTGTCCATAATAATGCTTCATGACACATAAAGTAATATTTTCTAAATGAATCACATATCTTACCCCCAATGGTCAAAATCTCTTTCAACTAATATATTAATGGTTGAAAATATATATCGATATCATTTCCAGGATCATTGGGTCTAGAAATCAGTATACTCATGATAGTAACTAGATTTTTCATACACATCCATGATGAAAAATTAAAATTTTGAATGAAAATAGGCCATGTACTATGTACAGTATGCATCTGCTAAAATGGGTTGAAAACATCACATGAAAATCCCAATATAACATTACAAGGGTTGGATGAAAAATTAGCATGTAACCTATCCACTTTTTTCTATGATAACCTCTCAAAAGGATGAAATCTATCATCATTATCTTTATTTCATTCTTCTTTATGCCATCTCAAATTCTTATCCATTTTTTCTAACATAAAAATTATCCGATGTAGGGGAATCAATGGAAAGTTACACATCACTTTCTCTGGTACACAGGATTGAATTCCACTTTTATTAGTCTTCCATGTCGATGTACCACATTGTTCTCACCCATTTAACTCGACATTATCCTTCAATAATAGAAAACAATATTTATGGCATGCATGGATTTAATACTTGAAAACCCAAATCATTCAATCAACTTTGATGTCATATAATCATTTTATAGAATACATGAATCACCAGGTATAAATTCCTTTAAAAGGGTAATTATATAGTTGATCATAGTATTTCTATATCCATACATTGATATCCCGTGATACAGTTGCATTAAAAACTCTTGTTTGGTAACTTTTTCACATGATTGTTATACTAGGGTATTCATGCCTTATAACAACTTTCTAACACACTCAAAAACATTATTTTGATCGTTAGATGAAAACTGTGTTCCCATATTCATTTCCTCTTCTACTTCTCTACATGAACTATTTTCTTGATAAGAAAATGGAAACCGATTGAATATAAAATTTTCCATTACGATCCTTTCAGCTAAATAAATGTTATTCTAAATTTTAACATTTTCTCAATTATCACAAAAAAACCTGATATCCTTTTTGGAAACCTTTTTTAGTGATGTGGTAACATAATTCCTCACATGTTAACCATGGTCTTCCAATGCAATCAAAACATGGGAATCAAATCAATCCACCATCTGAACCATTATGGAATGCAAAATAAAAAGAATATTCCAACTCCTTCTAAAACAAATCTGTGATTCGATCAACATTATACATCCATATATGATCCATTATAATATAAATAATAAAATTTAGAAATTTTTTTTATTGTAAATAACAACAATACAACTCATTCATGCTTAAGATAAATAGTATATGAACTAATTTATAGGCTTCTATTACTTACATGATTCTCGAGAAACATAACTAAAAGTTCAAGATTAATGCATCAACTATAACATTATCATTTACTAAAGTATATGATACATCTAAATCATAATCATATAAGAACTACACCCATATCAACTAATTAATATTTATTTCTTGTTAAGAGAATACATAATGAAATCTCCTTCTATCAATTATTACACCCTGACAGATCAACCATGGTTTTCTAGTAGGTTCCCAAAATTATAGATATTGGTAAATATTCTAAATGAATAAATTTTAATCATCTGTGATTTTTATTACAAAAAATAATATACTAAATTACATGAGATACAAGTGGAGGTAAATTTTTTTATCCTAATGAAAATATAATAATACATACAAAGGGTATCATTCTTAGATACATATATAGTGGAAAAGTATTTAAATGTTGGATTAGTGTGCAATGCATCATATTATAATGATAAAATTAGAGTGGACCATGGGGTTTATATATTAATAATTGGTTTTCTAAGAATACTGGGTTAAAGTATGTGTATAAGAGAGGGGTTGGTGTACAGGTAGGAGGACAGGCTAGGTAGGGGTAGGTGGAGGGGGATGGGATGGGGAGGGGGAGGGGGTGGGCAGGGGGAGGGGGATGAGCTGGGCATGGGGGAGGGGGATGGTGGGTAGAGGGTGAGGGGCTAGGCATGGGGGGGCGGAGGGGAAGGGGTAGGGCATAGGAGAGGGAAGGTGGGGTGAAGGGGGAGGGGGAGGGGGAGGGGCTGGGTAGGAGGGATGGTGTGGGGGAGCTGGAGGGTTTTGATTGTGAAAGAGGGAGGGAAGGGGGGAGGGCTTCGATCTTAATAGAGTCATGGAAAGGGGAAAGTGGAAGGGGTTTGATCACAAGAGGAATGATTCGATCATGAGAGAGGAGTAATTGTTAATGATCCTTTGAAGTCACAAAATATCCTATCTAGGAAAATCTAGCCACCTGGACCTTTATGGATGGATTTGGAAATAAGGAAATGAAAAATATGATACTAGTTGTAATGTAAATGTGTTATTATTCTTCTAAAAAAACTATCTACCCCTGCACACTGCCACCCCCCCCCCCACACACACACCCCCATGCCCCCCCACACCCTCGTGCCCCTAACACCCCTTCACCTCCTTCCCCAACCCCCCTTCATCCCCTGCCCCCCTTCACCTCCTTCACCACTATGCCCCACCCACTTCCCCCACCCCCTTCACCCCACTACCCCCACACCCCCTTCCCACCACCACCCTCACTAACTATAAACTTTACCCCAACTTCCCCCCACTTTCACCACCACTACCTCCACCCTTCACCCTAACTCCCTTAAACTACCCCCCTTTCAGCCACAATGCCCCACCTTCACCCCAACTCCAGTGAGCCCTTCCCCCCTTCACCCCCTTCACTCCCACTTCCCCCACCAACTCGTTTGAACCCCCCCCCCCCCCCTTCAGCCCACCTACCCCCCACTTTTACCACCTATTCCCCCACCTTTCACCCCAACTCCCTTGAACCCCCTTGAACCCCCATTTCCCCCCACCCACCACATGCACACTGTATTTCACCCAAACTGCCCCCACATGCACCCTACCCTTCCCCCAACTCCTTTGACCACCCCTTCTCCCCCACTGCCCCCAACCCAACTCCTTTATCCCCTTTCACCACCATTACCCCCCAACCTTCACCCTTCACCATTCCCCCCACCCTTCAACCCAACTCCCTTGAACCACCCCCATTTCACCCCCACTTCCCACCTGAACATTTCCCCCACCATTCCATAACCTAGGTAATTTCATTCATGAATATTTATATGGAATATTAAATGCATTCCAAATATAGAGGAGTGAAAATAGGAAGAATTTCAAGATTGGAGGAAGAATCCATGATCGTGTCACTTTATTATGCATGTATTCATACATAAATAATGATTTTAAGTTATGCATCATGTATTGATAAAGGATGAAGATCAAATTATTCATGCTTGTAGAAATGATATTATCACATACAGTTATTAGATGGTTATTAATATATAAAGTTGGATATTCTAGATCCTATAATTCAATGATATTTGAATATAAAATATTCACGTGGTTTAGTGAATGCTAAAAAAGTAGAAGTCAGTACTTCTATATTTGATATATATTCATGTAGTTTAAAATAGAGACATCTGAATGTTTTAAACTATTATTCAAGGTAGAATAATTTATATGAACTTTGAAAAAGAGTGATAAGACCCAAATTATATAGTTATAAAGATATGGTGTGGGAAATTCTAGATCCATTAATTCAGTGAGATTTGAATCCAAATTATTCATTTTGTTTAGTGAATGAAAAAAAAGAAGAAACTAGTGCTTCTATATTTGATATATATCCAAGAAGTACTAAATATAGACAAGTGGAACCTTGAAACTATTATTCAAGACAGAATAATTTATATACACTATATAAAAGAGTGATAATACCCCAAAAAGTTTCATTTCTGAAGAACTAGAATGTTTCAAAGTTAAAAATAATGGGAAAATATAGTGTTCTTTGTGTTGAAAAAAGAAGAGAAAAAAGTTGGAAGAGGTAGAGAAAGAAGCAACAATGTAGTTAATGATGTTTATAAGAAGAATAGATCTGTTCCCCTAGTTCACACATGAAATAAGGGGAGAGATGAAGATGTATGTGTATTTCAATTTATATAGGAAGGAATATTAAAAATAATATATAGAATATTAGTTTGATACTATGAAGAAGAAGAGTTTTTATATAGTGATATGTATAAAAATAAAATAAGTGACTTGCAATTGTGAAATGGAATAAGAAGAAGAAAGGGGTAGTAAATGAACAATAATGATGTATTCTATATTGGTGATACAATATCTTGTTGTTACCCCTATATTTATTGTAAAGGAATTAGATTTACCTAAGTGTGGGAAAATCCAAATAAGTGTGTAGTATACACACTATATACTATTAGGAGATTATATTTTAAAGCTCAGATGGATTCAATAATTGGTCTTTTGACCTCAATTGTTACTAGATCACACTAAGGATTAGGCACATGGGGTGTTAGCCAAGTGGTACACACTGGTTGTACCGCTCTCTCTCCATAGGAACTGGCATAGGATCGAGTCCCACTAGGCTCAGACACTATTCTTATTATGAACAGGGCGATTCGAAGCCATTTCTAAATTGGGGAACGTGGCGCGCACTTTGGCTGGTGGGGCTCCCTCTGGGAGTCGGTATTAGAAACACGTGTTTTACCCCTCGCTCTCCATGGGAACTGGCGCAGGATCGAGTCCCACCAGGGTCGAACACTGTTCCTATTAAGAACAGGGCGATTCAAAGCCATTTCTTATCTGGGGAATGTGGCGTGAACTTGGGTTGGTGGGGTCCCCCATTCGGGAGTCAGTGTAAGCAACACATGTTTTTCCCATGGGGTGTTAGCCAAGTGGTACCCGCTAGTTTTACCCCTCGCTCTCCATGGGAACTGGCGCATGATTGAGTCCCACTAGGCTCGAACACTGTTCATATTATGAACAGGGTGATTCAATTCCATTTCTTAGCTAGGGAATGTGGCACACACTTGGGCTGGTTGGGCCCCACACTGGGAGTTAGTATTAGAAACACATGTTTTGGGCCTTCAGGACCTGTTCTGCGAGTTATTCGGGCCTTGGGGATTTGGCCTACGGGTTATGTATGGGTTCCCCTTCAACCCTTAAAAGGGGGATTATCCATAATAAAATAAAAAAGAAGGCCTTCGGGCCATTCAGGCACACTAAGGATTAGACTTATCATACTGAGAGGTCGACCATATAAATTAATATGCCACTTGTGTGTGTGTTTTTGATTATGATATAAGAAATAATGGAGGATATATAGAATGAACAAACCACTCACCTAATATTGATAGAGGTAAAAAATAAAGGGGATAAAAATTTTAAAATACAAAAAAGGTAATTAAAACTCACCAACATTAATTAAACCCTGACTCAATGTGGTTCATATTCCAACCAATCCCCTTTAGTTGGTATTAGAGACAAACTTACCTCTGATTGGATTATCTATATTTGAACTTGTTCTATTTTAAATATTAAATGTTTATATTCTTAATCTATAATGAACTTCAATTTTAGAAAATATTTATATATCTTAGATTTAAATTCTATTTCTCCCAAGACTGAGTTAAATAGGAGAAAACACCAAAAAAAGGGGCGAAGAAGTTATCCCTCTTGAAAAAAGAAGAATAAAGATTAGTTTCTGTATTATAGGATACTAAAGAATTTATACCAATATGAGAAGGTGAAGAATGAGTTATTGAGATAACTACCAAGGTATTGGATAGTTCTACAACATCTATTGATTCAAGGGATCCATGTTAAAATGCGGTAAATGAATATTATATCTCAAAATATCCCAAAGAAGATCCAGGAATAATTGGGAGTGATTATACATTTTCTGATTCACAAGATATATCTTTTCAAACATTAAAAGATATATTGTATTGTTTTCTCAAAGAAATTATTGTTTTTATTTGTGGAATTATTGAAATTCTGTAGGAAGAGATCACTCAGTTTGAAGGTGAGGAAAATAATTTAGAAAAATAATTAAATGAAAGTGCTCTAACATGTATAAATATCTCTAAAAAAGTTAAATTAAAAGAAGATATGAATTAGGATCTTAAAGTAATATACATAAAATTTAATTAAGAGTGGATCAAAACCATCCATTAAAAGGATGATCTCACAGAAGAATTTGAGAATAAATTAGATGAATTTTAAGAAGATATGTCCACCAAGAATGATCAAATTGATTTCAAGGATAAAAGAATCAAGGATTATGACACTTTGTTAAATGAGAAGATAAAAAACTCAAGATTAATAAGTTAGAATAATGAGAAGATAATATCAAATTAAAGTGTAATTAATTAAATACCTGAATAATTCTATCAATATGAAGTGTCTAGAATTGAAAAAAACTGACGAATCTAGAAATGAAACATATTGAGTTTTCATAGTTTAAAATGAAAGAATCTACTACCACAATTTGTTCAATTAAGGATATTGGTGTTGAAAGGCTTCCATTATATTGAAATAGGATAATTGTTTCATCTAATGGTAATTCTCAGGTAGACCTAAATAAAAAGGTCCATCCATGCTTTAATGTAATGATTTTTCTAAATATATTTTCATGGATGGTGAAGGTTTGGGAAAAAAATCAATAAAATTATGGGTGAATCAAAATGAATAAAATATTTACACTGTGTCTATAGTGGAAAGAGGAATGAGTGTGGAAGCTTTTTATGTAATAAGAAACCAACTAGGAATACAAGAATCCCAAAAACAACATGCTCAAAAATCTTGAAATTCTAAACAACATGTTGCAAAGAATAAATGATTTAGGATTGATTGAAAATGACGGTAGTGTAACAGGTTTGAGAATTTTTCATTGAATTGTCAATACAATCCATAAATACGTTAAGCACAGAAGAAGAAGATTTCAAGGTGAGTCAGGATAGAGAAAAAGAAACATTAATAGTCTGAAAAGAATCCGTATACATCAAACTGATTTGTAAAGATTGAAGAAATCTACGATGTTTTCAATGGTTGTGGTCACATAAGTGTTGATTGTTCATATTAAACTTCTAAATTCTATAAATTTCAGAAAGAAAAAGTTTATTATACAAAAAACATAGAAACATATTAATAATTTTAGAATAGTAAATACAAACAAAATAATTCAAGAATAGTAATTAGATAACAGAATAATGATCAAATTAAACCATGATTATCAGAATACCAGTTTAATAATGAGAATGAGAATGAAATATAAACCCTTAAATTCCAATGAATAATAGTTGATAGGATACCAGCCAACAAACATGATCCTCAAAACAGTTGACAATAAACTCAAACTCCTCTAGTGAACTCCTCCTATAATTGAAAACTCATGAAATAGAATGAATACTGTAAACAATATTCAATGAATCCACAAATCATGTTCCAAAAAATAGAAATGAACTGAAACACAAACAGAACGTATACTATAAACTAGGAGCCAGAAAACAAAAATTCCTCTTGAAAATGAAAACAATATGAATACTGTAAACTCCTCTTGTAAACCGAAGGGAGCCACAAAATAGGTTAAGAATACTAAAAATAGAAGGGATACTGAAAATAGGAGCCACAAAACAGAATTAAGTAAAATGGTTTGGCCAACACACCAAATGGAGGAGGAACAACCAAAGAAGGGTATGGATGAGGGGTGGAATACTTTAGCTGATGCATAGAATAGAGGTGGAATGCCTGAATAAGGTTATAGAGGAAGGGAGGAACATGTTAGGGATGGAAGAACAATGAATGTAGATGCATGTGAGGGAAGGAGGAACGACGAATGGAGATGCCTCAAATGGTGAATCCACGCTACGAATAAAGGAACCGTGGTGAGGGATGGAGGAACCGATGCTGGCAAGGATAAATGAGAGATAATTCATTAGTCAGGCGACGATTGGACCACAACCATGTGGAAGAGGAGAACAGTTTTGAGAGAGAGTGGGTGAGTGGTAGAGGAAATAGAAGAGGGTTTTTTACAAGATTAAAATAAAACTGTGGCCTCATATAATCTATATCCATGGTTTAATAAAAGTGTGGCAAAATATGAATGGAAATAGGAAATATTTCAAGTTTTGATTGGTGGTTCGGGGATTTATTTTTGTTTTTCATTAGATTCAATGAATAAATATGAATAATCTGATAAATGAAACTCCAATACTATTAGAGAAAATGTTTCACATTTAATTCCTAATTAATTTAAAACAAGAATGACATAAAACCAAATAAATATCCTTGATAAATTCTGATGTCATTTTTTTAATTTCATCATTATAGTAGATAATCCAAGTAAGGATTCCTCTATATGTATCCATCCATGCTGCATGAATATCTAAATAATATTCTCTGTATTTTGAGTGATGTCATGGAGGAATATAAAGAATCAGTCCATACTATATTGATCATAATAAGGGACTCTTAGGTTGTATATTTTTCGTGATAGGGAATGGGGAGGAATTTTCCCTCTTGGGATTGAGAGAATTTCTAGATTTTCTCTACTATCTACAAAATATCATACCTCTTACACAGTATAATTTGGGATATATACATTAGGTTAACCATTGATAACTAGTCAATGGCCCTTTGTTAAATATTTATTCTATGTAATTCCTTATGTTTAATTATTATTAATATAATGATAATAATATTATTATTATTATTATATCGCATTACATGTGTTTTTATGTTTCATTTATAAAATAAATAAATTAATATTTATTTTAATTATATTAAATACAGTTTATCATTTCAATTGGGCCCTCAATTTTCATTCCAATCATCCTCAAAATTTATTGAACCATGAATAATGTAATATTTATTTAAATAAATACTATTCATTTAAGAAAATAAAAAATTATTATATTCACTAAACTCGTGAATAAATACATATTTTAATGTTCATTTAACAAAATATATATTTATACTAAAATATTAACCTAACTGGTGATTAAATAAATTTAGATTTATTACCTTGTGAATAATGAATAGGGGATAAAATTCAACTCACATATTTTAAACTTGAATATATGGTTACTGAATTTATGAAATCAAATTAACATGAATAATTATTATTCCACATGTTTAAAATAATATTTATTCAAAATTTTAAATTCAATATGACTTAATAAAGTTCTGGACGAACAAAATGTGTAACCCTATAGGCCACTTTTGAAGAGGCATTAGGTGAACTATCCTAAAATAAAAGATCAACATATATTAACATGTTAAAGCACCCTTAGATAATGATGTTACCATTCTAATGATAATTACTTTCCATTGAATAGTACTATTTAATATGTTCAATTTTTGTGATATATTATTAATAAAGGAGAATACTTGAGTAATCAACATATATACTTGATTTATATTTTATTTAAATTCCTAAAAGAAGTCATTGATGAAGTACCATGAACTTTGATTTAATGATACATTTTCATTTTAATCACAAGGTCATAGATATCATATTTCATTTACTCTAAGGGGATAAATCCTTTCTTGAATCATTCTATTAATTTCATATCACTTATGATGCACCCATCCTATGCTACCTTTACATGAGAATATGTTATAACATATTCTATCATACATAAAATTATGTGATTTATGATATAATTTTATATTAATATCATGTTAAATTAATAATAAAAAATTCCATATATAGGAATATCCATTGGTATAAAAACATATACGATTCCTTTTGGTGGGTTTGTGCTTATACATGTTTTCATGGAGACTATTATATGATATGAGGTTAAAATCTATATAGTGACCTAAGAGTATTTTGGGGGGGGGGGTGTGAATCAGGTGTGAACAAATTTTACAAAATTTTAGTTAACTAATGAACTATTACCCCCTCGGTATTTAAATCTCTATTATTAGTTAAGATAAATGAATCTATTTTTTTCATTAAAAATAATATAATACCACATGAAATTAGGATATAAATCAATATGCAACAGATTGTGTTTTTATAATTTTTAGTTACATCATCAGAAACCTACTCCTTATTGTAATCGAGATGTATGAGTAATAAATTCTGAACGGATATTATTTTTATAAATTAAAAATGTTTTGGGTAGGGATTATCCTGAACTCATAATGCATCTCACACTTAAAGAGTATCCCACTATACTTCCTATCATTTATCTTGCTTTATACTACATCCCCTAGCCTTCAGCATTCATGATTGGCTGATGCACTACTATGCATATAGAATTTCCACTCATTTATGTTTCTTGAAAGTGTTTGTGTGGATGGATATTCCTGATTTTCACAATTTAATAATATTTTAATAGGTATTTTTATCACTAAATGAAGGAATTGAAGAAATTGTATTATGCGGTAATTAGGAAAGAAATTGGAGGCATTTGGTCTCTTTATCCATGGTGTATGCTACAACAAAATCACCCAGGTCAAGCACCCTATCCTAGAATGCGATATGGAGTTTGGAAATTCAAGGATGATCCTCCCGCACTGCTTTTTCATGGGTTTTCAAACCCTGCAGAATCTCTAGGAAACCGTGTAGGAGATGAAAATTTTGTGACAAAGTCTTACTACACTATTTCTACAAGGTTTGAAAAACCGTGGGGACCAGCCTAAGAAACCGTTCACTTCATACTTTGTGGATAGAACCAACCACACAATTTCATCTAACCATGAACTGTAACAATCCAGGAGTCAGCATATCGCCACCTACTTTCTATCTATCCTTCTTACCCATCCATTGACCAAGGATTTGGAGCCCTAACAACCCTAGGACATTGGGGGATATCCAATTAAGGAGTGTGGGACTATTTTAAATGGGATCATCATTTGGAGGACACAAATATTGGTAGAGGAAGAGCTTGGAAGTCAGTCTATACAATTTTTGAGTTTTTTTGTGTGATCGTTGGTTGTTATCCCTTCCATTTGAACTATAATAAACACATCAGGTATTGTGAGTTCGTTTATCACCATTTACTCTCTATGTATCTAATTCTCGCAAGTGTTCTAGATATAAAAAATGTTGGTTTTTTATCATCAATTTTATTATGTTCGTGTAGTTCATTTTTCTCTCATAATTCTCTCAAAACCTCTTACTAAATCTCATTGGAATCCCAATATTAGACCATGAATATAATTTCCAAGGATCTTTAGGGAAGCTAAAACCTATTACATCCTTCATCATTGGGTACACTTATCATCTCTAAAGGGCTTACCTCAAATAAAATTAATAAACATCAATTTCCAGAACATGAAATTGGTGTCTATTGATTCAAACAAAACTCACTGGACCAAGGGGTTCTATTATTTTCGAAACCTAGAGATGTGAGTTATTATGAGCAAAAAACCCCATGGGAATTTTTTTTCTACCTATAAAAGCACCCACATGCCCGATATATTTTTATCATCAATCGTTAAAAAAATCAATTTACATGGTTTTTCTATTTTCATAAAGTTAATAGATTTGGGATTAGAGAGATTGATCATTCCATATTTAGAAACAAACCATCATAAACAAAAAATATTGATTTTAAGATTCAAATCCTTCACATAATTAATCACTAATCAAGAAGTATAACTAATTAACTCTACCTATGGATCAACCCAATACATACGCAATACTAGTAGTAATAATGGTAAATTTAATTTGGGCTGTAGAAATAAACACTTTGGCTGGGTCAACACTAAACTATTGAGATATTTTTATGGAGCTAAGTTAATAGTGTTTCATTAAATGGATTATTATTAATTATGTTAAAAAATAAAAAAAGCATGAAAAAATCTATTCTTATCCTCATTTCTATTTTTAATTATTTTTGGTTTTTACCAACTATTCGTGGTATGTTGTTCAGTGTTGTGAAATGGGATAAGTTTATTAGTGGACAAATAACGTGTTCCAAGAGTGAAGAGTCATTGTAAATTCAACCACTTGATCAAAAAAATGAACGAAAATTATCCAAGAGATTTCGATAACTTATGGGAGAGCACAACCAAAACACCCCAATGGAGAAATTGGAAGAGGAAGAACAAGTTTCTGTCAAAAGAGTTGGGTAGAATATTATGATTGATGGAAACCAACAACTTTCTGCAAAGGATGAGAAGAACCAGAATCAACAGTCCAATTTTATGGAGTATGTTCTGCAGAACCTAAAATTTCCATGAATTTAGTTTATGCTAGGCTATGGACCACAACAGCCGCATAAATATCTTCCAAAAGATCCACCGTAGTACTTACCTCCAAATCAACAGTGGTATTTACCACAAGAGTATCAATTTATACCCCCAATGCCTCAATAACATTTACCTCTACACCGTACTCTTATAGAGTTTGGGATACCTTCCATTCATGGAGTAGATACTTGTATTCTTAGACCACCAGTGAAATACTATCTTTTATGTTCATGCCAACTCTCATGCAGCTCATCCAAAATATAGTATATTTTAGTGTTTTACCTTGTGAAGACCCCAATTCTCATCTATCAAACATTCTATAAATTTGTAATACATTTAATTACCCCAGAGTTTCTGAAGATGAAATCCATCTTCACCTGTTCCCCCTTATCATTAAGGTATAAAGAGAGTTATTGTATTAATGTATTACCTAAATATTCAATCCTTACCTTAGTGGAACTGGCCCATTTATTTTTTCTAAATATTTTTTCCCTCCAAGATAGTGACATTATGGTATGGAATTCACAACTTTTAGTAGCAGGAGTAAGAGTCACTATATGAGTCTTGGGAGCACATCATGGAAATATGGAGGAAATGAACTCACTATAGACTTATTTTTGTGGATACAAGTCCAAAAATTTATGGAGTTCTTACCAAGAATACCAAATCATTGGGGGATGCAGCAGATGGAGGATTGATCATGAGAAACTCTCCTGAGGAACTCTTTGACTTGATAGGAGATATGTCAGAAAATAGTTTTCAATGTAATTCTAAGTGGGGAACTCAAACAAGAGGCACACACAAAATTTATTCCAACAAGATGTTTGTGGATCAAATCGATTTCATGTCAATGAAAATTGATGCGTTGAATCTGAAAACCTCATCACAAGTTCAAGATGTGAATCAACCAGAACATAGAGAATGTGGTGACAACCATATTTTGGGATAATTTCTAGTGTCAAGTGACGATCCTTCCTCTAGTGAAGTGAATTGTGTTTATTAAAATAGAGGGCAAAACATTTACCCTCAGTACCAAAACCTAACTTTGCAAGATAATGTGAACATGGGTTGGTGAAAGTAGCAAAAAAATCCTCATCCATGACTATAGAGGACACCTGGTTATAGCTAGCTGTAGTAATATCAAAATCCATATCCCAAAAAACAATAAGTGGGTCGGTTTTATAAGGGATACTTCTAGCAGTAAGGTAATAAAAACCCCCACCTGGCACAACTTCCATGATAGCCACAACATCAACCAACTACAAAACACCGTTAGAAGGAACACCCATCAAGGCTAGAAGAAATGATGTTAAAATTCATTACAACTTCTGAGAAAATATTTTTGAATCATAAGGCATCTATTCGATGCCTTGTAAATAATATTAGACATCTCTCTAATTATCTATCTTCAAGGAAACCCGGTAAACTACCAGGTAATACAAAAAAGAATCAACAAGGGGAGGCAAATTTTTTCCCACTATGAAGTGGGAAGGAACTTACCCAAAAAGTAACTCCAAATCAAGGTGAATCTAAAAATCCATTTCAACCCACACCCTCTTCAGATATAGAATCCAAATATGAGGATTCCCCCTCATCGCAAGGATTATAAAAAGATAAGGAGGCCCCACATGGTAAAGGAAAAGAGGTGTTCAAACCTTATAAACCCTCCTTACCACCCTAAATTAATGAACCATAGGAAGTAATATCAGTAGTTTAGAAAATTCATGAAGGAGTTCTGGAAACATCACATTGACATTCCTTTTGTAGATGCATTGATGAAAATCCCAATATACATGAAGTTCATGAGGGAAATCCTCTCAAATAAAATAATAATAGGGGATTTGGGAACCATTTCTCTCGCTAAGTAATTTTCAATGGTTTTTCAACACTGTATTCCTCTAAAACACCATGATCTTAGAAGTTTTACAATCCCTTACAACACGAGATCATTTGAATTTGGGAATGAACTTTGTGATTTAGGATGTAGTGTCCAACTAATTCCATTTGGATTATTTAAAAATATGGGGATGAATGATATGAAACCAACTTGAGTGGAACTACAGCTTGCATATCGCTCCATTAAATATCCTGAAGGGATACTTGAGGATGTTCTAGTTAATGTAGGAAGGTTGATTCTTACTACAAATTTTATCAAACTCAACACAGTGGAAGACCAAGAGGAAACATTTATTTTAGGAAGACCCTTCTTATCTATGGGGACGGTAGAGATAGATGTTCACCAAGGAGAATTTATTTTCAAAGTAGGGAATGAAAAGGCATCCAAAAACTTCCTCAAAGCTATTAAGAAATCATCACATGGAGAAAATGAGTATAGTTGTGAATTGAATATAGTGAATGATCACTTTGGATACATAGAAGGTGACATGGGATGTTGTTATATCACCGATGAACCAATTTTTGAAGACATCATCCCGGTTATGAACGGATGGAGATGAAATTTATCGAAGGGTAGGGAAGTCATTATTGACAGCATACAACAGTTTCGGATGTACTAGAGTGGGCTGAGGTAGAACTGATTGTGCCTTCAGTTCTTAAATCCCCGCACATTGAACTGAAACCTCCCCCATATTCTTTGAAATATGGATACTTGGTAGATAAGCACATGCTACCAACTATACTAAATTCATCGCTCTCATAAGTTCAAGAAAAGGCGCTTTTACATGTTCTAAAGCGAAGGAAACAAGATATTGGGTGGAAAATCGATGATATTACAAGAATCAATCCAATCATTTGAACACATAAGGTGATATTTTATTAAGGATCCAAGCTCTCTTAGATACCACAATGATGGGTGAACCCTCTAATGAATGAGGTATTAAAGAAAGGAGTGATAAATATATTGTATTTAAAATTCATCTACCCAATTTCTGAAAACCCATTGGTGCGTCCATTGAAAGTGGTGTCAAAATGGGAGGGGGGATCACTGTGATTTCCAATGAGAAGAATGAACTCTTCCGAAAAATAACGGTTACGGTATGTAGAGTGTTTGTGGAAAACAAGAAGTATAACGATGGCACACGTAAGGATCACTTGACACTTCCTTTCATGGATCAAATGTTAGAGCAATTGTCAGGGCATAATATTTATTGATTTTTATACAGTTATTATAGATATAACTAGATTTATATTTCACTAAATGATAAATATAAATCATTTTTACATGCCCTTATGTAACATTTTCCTATAGACAGATGTCTTTTGGCATGTGAAATGCTCTTTCCACCTTCCAGTGATGTATATTGGAAATATTCCATGACATGGTAGAGCGTATTCTAGAAGCTTTCATGGACAATTATTTAGCCTATGGAAAATCATTGAATACGTTCTTGAAAATTTTGGAATTAGTCTTTTAATGATGCAAGTACTATAATATAGTTTTGAATTGGGAGAAATTCTTCTTTATTCTATAAAATGTCATCGTTTTAGGCCACCAGATTTCCGTGAAAGGAATTTAAGTTGATCCTGTAATGATTGATGTAATAACACTACTTTCCATTCAAAATTTTTCTGATAAATACAGAGTTTTCTTAGATAAGAAGGTTTTTATAGATGATTCATTCCTAAATTTTCAATGATAGATCAAACACTAACCAATCTTCTTTGAAAGGTTGAAATCATTGAATTTTATGAAACATGCACTAATGCCTTCAGGCTCTTGAAGAAAATATTGGTTGTGGATCCAATCATCAATTCCCCTAATTGAGAGGAACAATTTGAAATTATGTGTGATAGGAGTGATTATGTTGTGAGGGAAGTACTTGGAAAATGGCTAAACCATATCTTCTGACCAATTTTTTATGAAATATGAGCATTTAATTAAGCCTAAATTAACACCACCACCACTGAGAAAGTGAAGTTTGATGTGGTATTTGAATTTGATAGGTTCCAATAATATTGAGTGATATAAAAAGTTGTTGTTAATACTAACCATGCATCACTTAAATATTTTCTAAATAAGAAGGATACAATGTCGTGACTAATTCATCGCCTGCTTCTACTCAATGAGTTTGACATAGAAATCCCTAACAAGAAAAAAAGTGAGAAGGTAGTCACTGATGAGAAATACCACATGGAATTACCTCATTTGGAAAGAGAGGATGTCATAGATGTCAAGGAACACTTCCGAGATGAACATCATTTCTCAGTTTGAGTTACACCTCACCCATGGTATGCCGAAATCGTCAATTACTTAATTTTGAGAATAGTTCATCTTGACCTTACATTCAATAAAAAGAAATAGTTTCTGTTAGATGTAAAAAGATATTTCTTGGAAGACCCCCTACTCTTCTACTCATAAAGATAGTGGGTGATCCATTGTTGCATCCCCCCAAAAAAAAGAAATTAAAGGAATCCTTGAGATTTTTCATTCCTCACTGGCTGGGGGACATCATGGGAGAAACCGTACGATAATGAAAATTCTATAATCTAGATTTTTTGGCCAACCATGCATAAGATTCCTAATACTTTGAAGTACACTGTGATAGGTGTTAGTGGACTGGAAACATAGGGCATAGAGCTAAAATTCCTCAACAGCTCATCCTTGAGGTCGAGGTTTTACATGTATAGGGTATTGATTTCATAGGGGAGTTTCCCCCATTATTTTGGAATTCATACATTTTAGTTTGTGTGGATTACATATTCAAATGGTTGGATGTTGATTCCATGATGCACAACATAGAAAAGGTCATTGTGGCATTCTTGAAGATGAATATTTTTAGCAGATTCAATGTTCCTTGATTTATGATCAGTGATAGGGGATTTATTTCAACAATTTTTTGATGAGAAATGTGCATATGATGTTTGGAGTGAGGTATAACATGGGGAAACCTTACCATCCTCAAACCATTGGAGATGTAGAGGTATATAACCACAATCTTAAGAATTTCCTAGAGAAGACTATGGGAGCCTCAACAAAAATATAGGTCCAAGAATCTTGATGATGCCTTATGGGAATACATTACTACCTTAAAGACACCTTTGGGAATATCCCCAACCCATTGAAACTATGTAAAACCATGTAAGATATCATTGGAAATTGAGTAGGAAGTATCTTGGGTTGTGAAGGCTTGAATTACGACCTAAAGGCTTCATAAGACAAACAAAAATATTATCTAATGGAGGTTGGTGAAATTTAGCAGGAGGCATATGAAGATGCCAATCTATAAAAAGAAAATTACAAAGGTGGTCTAGGACTGCATGATTTTCAAAAATTCATTCCATCTCGGTGATGAGGTATTGTTGTTTAACTCCTACTTGAGGATTTTTCCAGGTAATTTGATGTCCTGGTGGTCAGGACCATTCTGAGTGATCAAATTCTTCCAAAATGGTGTAGTGGAAGTTTCTATAGAAGATGGTCAACCATTTAAAGTGAATATTAAGCATCTAAAACTTTATCATCACATGAAGGAAATGGTGGGAATGATCTCCACCAAACAATTCGGGTATCAAGAGGCCTAGGTATGTCGATTTCGACACAATAAATATTGCACTGACCTATTGGTAACCTGGAATTTTCATAAAACTTTTATTTGAATAATTTTTGTGCATTGGAGTGCATGTTAGTGAGTTTTTCATTTCTTGTGAGTTTTATTCCTTAGATCAATACAATGGTCTATATATATTTTTTGATTTTTATGATGCATAACTCAAATATACTATGGAAATACTAAATAATTTTTGAAATAATGGGGAACAAAAGTTTTCAATCAAAAAGGGGTTTGTCCCATGAGAAGAAGATAGTTTTTTAAAATTTTCCCCAAAAAACACCACACACACGGTTTGATAAATCATGCATTGAAACCAGGAAAATAATTTAAAACCCAAAAAATTCTAACACCTCAAAAGTTTTTTCCTCTCTCTCAAACACTAATCGTGTCACACCTTCCTCCTCACTATCTATCGCACCCTCACCCTACATCCATCTCCTTTAATCGTTCTTTCTTCTTCCGGATATGCAGCCCAGGTATCATTTCCATAATCCTTCTTCTTACCAAATTCTTCCTCATGTTTCTTCTTATCTTTTCTCTACGGTTCGTGTTTCCCAATTTTTCCCCACCACAATGTCTGATTTTCGTTTGTTTGTAATTTTTATTTTCATTATTCATCCCCTCCTTTTTCTCTCTCCCAAATATATCATAACATACATGCACTAATATCATTTGAATCAAAATCCCCTAAATTAAATGCTAAAAGTTTTCAATAATTACACTTTTTCAAGGAATATTTCAATTTTTCATAATCACTATTCAATTTTGTATCTCATATTGTCATAAACTATGCATCTACATTGTGTGTAATTCAATACCTTCAGGTTTCCCAAACAAGCAACAATGTCATGATTCTGGTGATCGTGTGCCTTAGGCTCTACCAACACCCTTTTTCTTCATTATAAATTTAGTATGAACGAGGAAAATAGCCAGTATTGAGTTTTGACTACCCACAAGGTTACCACCCCTCACTACTTTCCCTAGAAAATCATACAGCATTGGTAATTTCTGAAGAGCTTCATCATTTAATTGCCTAAGGTATTCTCACCTAGGCTCTTTATGTGCCCCAAAAAACATATAAGGAACTGTTTTTGGAGTATGCAGAAACATTTCTATACCGTGATCGTTTCCCTAAACATGAGTAGGGATATTTGACTGAGGCCGAAGATGATTTCACATTCCACCTTATTAACCTTCTATTTAGTTTTATCCTCAATGACTTTTCCATATTCATTTGGATATATGATCGAAAACATGTTTAACCATAGCCTATGATGAGGCACCCCTTGAATGGTATCTTGTAGCTGCACGAGCCGTCTAGGCCACCATTTCCTAACCGTGATATTCATATGTTCCCTAAACAAACAAGGTATCCCAACTACTTAAACCCATCCATTATATTTTAAATAGGATTCTTAAAACATGCTTCACTTCTTGGTTTGATAGTGAAGGTAACATCATCCATTTAGATTTGTTCCTCCTGCACTCCATGATGACCGATGTTGTGGTTAACCTTGCATACCTATTCTCACAATACCTTAATACTATGTTCTCTAAGACAATGGGGGAGATTTTTGGGGGCCCATTTATCACTATCCTAATGAAATGCATAGATATTGAATATTATGTTACCGAATTCATTGATCTACCATTGACCCCTCCCTTTGACATTACCCTTGTCCTTCATATGTGGATGCTCGAGTATGATGGCACTTGGCATCATTTTGAGGCCAACCTGTGGGAGAACCGGCTGAATCCCACTATGAGGCAGTCGAGAATGAGGCACCCACAATTGTACCTACTTCCTCCCACAACTCTACTCCCCATACTAAAATATATCCTCCGACTACCTCTCCCCCAAATATGGGACCACTCCATTTCCCCCAATCCCACATACCCTGACCTACAAGGAACCCCTTATGCTAACCCGAACCTGTTTTAGAAGTGGTAGAATGACTCTTATTAGATATTCCATTATAATTTGGACAAAACTCAAATATATGGGTAAGGACTCAGCCTATCAGACCTTTAAGAACACAATCTTTATGTGGTTGTGCTCATACATGCTCAGTCCTATTACATGTATGAAGATGCACCATTTCAGCCAGATCCTTCTTGGGGATCCTCATAGATGGGTAGCCCATTAATAACCTCTACTCCCACTGAAGGGATGTCCACAAATCCACCTACTATAGACCCCATATGGGATGAAGACACTTGTGCTCAGTTTTATGATCCATCTGATCCCTCTATGGGATGAAACTAATTATATTTTGTTTCTGTTCTTTTTTCCACCTTGTCTTACATGACTTTGTTATCATATCTTTTACAATGTTGTGTTTAATGTTCATGGTGTGATTTTATGCATCCATTTTCTTCCCCTATTTCTATGTTGGAATTATTTCTTCACTCTTTTTGGTTTCTCTATATAGTCAGTAGGTGGATCGATTTATCCATCATGAAACCACTTTTTCCACATGGAGGGATCTCGAAAACTGATTACATGAATCTATTTTCAATCTTCATTGGAGATTTTTTCGGTTCTTATTCTTCACTTTCATCTATTTTTCACCACCCCCTTTCCTAAATTAACCATTCCCACCCTTCTCCTCCTTACTACATTCCTAGGGGACCATGAACTGTTTTAAGTGAGGGTAGGGAGCCCTCATATGAAACCCCATTTGAACATATACAAGAACATTTCCTAGGATGAAATATTTTCTTATGATATTTATAATGGGAAATTATTAGTTCTACAAACATAAATTAGTTGGATAAAAATGGATTTTTGGGAATAATTTCTAAAAATTGCTCATATGTCCAGATTGAAAAAACATGTGTGTGATTTGAATGAAAACTATTAAATTTGAGAAGAAACTTCTAGCCATTCATTTAGAAAACATTTTGTTTGAAATGACTTTTGTGATGGAGTAATTTAAATTAAGGAACCCCTTAAAATGGTAATCAACTTGTGCATAATGAGTGGTGAGGTATGGGAATTGTATTTTTGCACTAGTGGCTATCACACGGTCTTAATTTCATGAACTCTTGACATTCTTCAAATATTCACCATGCTTTGACCATATAAAATTATCCCAATTTAATTACAGTATCTCAACCCAATGAAAATAAATAGATGTATTCAAAGGAATGCCCAATTTTTTTATGACCTTTCATCATATTCCGAAAGATGCAAGTTAATGATGGTGTATGACCAATGAAAGTGGTATCCCACCAATTGGTGATGACAAAACCTATGCAGTACCAATCTAAGAGTATGATGAGATGGAAATAGAGGTTTGTAATTTTGTGAGTGAAGTGGAAAATATCCAGTTTTAAACAACAATGATTTATGAATGAATCGTTGGAGGTTTTGAATTTGGTTTAATTTTTTAAATAATTTCATAACTTCTTTGAGTCATAAAGAATTAATGTTGTAACTTTAATGACAATTCATTCAAAATCCATATTCATTTAATTGATATAATTGGTGACACTACTATTTTTTTCTTTGATAATTCCTTTGAAATTATTGTGTGGGCATTTGTTTTAGGGAAATCAATCAATCAAGTGTGGGGGATTTTTGATGCACTATCGTGCATAGGTGATTTCCACTCATTTATGTTTCTTGAATGTGGTTGTGTGGATGGATATTCATGACCTTCCAAATTTAATTATGTACTGATAGGTATTTTTTCACTAAAAGAAGGAATTGAAGACATACCATTACTGGGATATTTAGAAATAATTTATAGGAATTTGGATCACTTTTTCATGATGTATGCTATGATGAAGACACCCAGGCTGAGAAACCCAACCTCAAAATCCCAAAGGATTATGTAAATTCATGGAATATACTGCTACATAGTTTCCACAATGTTTTTCAAACCGTGTGGACTCTCTAGGAAACTGTGCAGGAGATGAAAATTTGGTGATAGAGGGATGCTTCAAGGTTTCCATATCGTTTGTAAAACTATGCAGACCAGCCTAGGAAACTATGTTCTACCACTTTTGTGGACAAAACCATCCTCGTGGTTTTCACATGGTTTCCCCTAACCATGAATTGTAACAGTACATGAGTTAGCATATTGCCTCCTACATTCTATCCACCCTTCCTACCCATTCTTTAACCCATGATTTGGACCCCTTACCACCCAGGGACATTGGGGGATGGAAAATTAACAAGGGGGATACACTTTTGAATGGGAGTATCATCCATAGGACACACATCATGGTGGAGGAACATCTTGGAACTTAGTCCGATCAATTTTGGAGTTTTTATTTGTGATCATTGGTTGGACTCTCTCGCATTTCTTCTGTAATGAAAAAATTAGGTATTGAGATTTTTTATCATCATTCGTTATGTTTTGGGGTTGTGAAAAAATGTGACTTTTTTATTATCAATTTTCTTATGCTTGTGTTGTTCATTCTTCTCTCATAATTCCCTCAAAACATCTTGCTGAATCTCACTGGAAACCTCGTATCGAACAATGAATAGAGTTATTAGGTATCTTCAGGGAAGTTATGACCAAGTACACCAATGATCATTGGGTTTATTTATCATCTCATAAGGTCTTACCTCTAATAAAATTAATGAACATCAATTTTCAGAAAAATGAATTGGTCTATATTGATTCAAATGTGTAAGAACCCGATTCTTATTTTTGAGGTACGAGTTTATTCCTTTCTCTTTTCCTTGAGTGTTTTAGAGAAAATATGGAAAATGGGGAAAAATCACACTTTTTTGGGTACATGCCATGTACTTTTCCACACACCGTGTAATTTGGCCGTGTGGAATGAGTACATAGGGTGTCTAGCTAGGCTGGTGATAAAAGGTATAAAAACGGACTACACGTTGTGTATTGGGTATGTACACACCGTGTAGTCAGTCGACATGCAAATAGTTAGGCGGTGGGAGCTGAGTGACATTACACACCATGTAAGAAGGAATACACGCCGTGTACTCATGTCGACTGATGAACAATGTCGCAGTGGAAAGAAGCCACTGTAGTAACTGTTGAAAATGGAACGTACACGCTGTATACTCTATAGTACATGTCGTGTAGTCTGTTTTTTCACTTAAAATGGGAATTATCCTCCTCTATTCACATAGAAGGATTAGAACCAGAGGAGAGCTCGAGAGAATGGTTGTAGATTTGGTGATCACCCGATCGAGCATCGGGAATCTGTTTCCACCTCTGTCGATCTCGTTGGAACCGTACGGGTAATCTCTCCCCTCTCCTTGAGTCGTTCATACCAATTCTTTCCCAAGGATAAGTTATTTACGTTTGAACGAGAATTATTTTACCTCAGATATACATCATTCTTGGACGGTTCAAGGAGATCCGTTCATGTATACCGATCAGGGCCGATCGTCGTAGGTGGTCTGGTGTTTAAATTCCAACTGCTGTGTGTTTTGTGTACCGTTGCGCTATGAACACATGTTCAGGGTGTCGTACGACTGAGGCCATGACTGTTTAAATACCTATAATTGCATAAGTAATATACTGTAATTGTAAAACTGATGTTTGGGATCCCTGCTTGGATCCAGGACCACCCCGGGGGTGGGTTCCTCTGTTTAGCATTTTGGCTAGGATAAACGAGGGTATGCCATTATGATCATAATTCATGAATTTCCATGAGGGCAATTGTATATATTTTGCTTTTTTATATGATTGGCATGGCACAATTACTTTTTTAACCTGAGGGCAGTGTTACGATTGGCCTATGGGCAGTGCTTGTTTAGCCTGAGGGCAACTCCTTCCGTGCCTATGGGTAGTACATTCTGTTCCTGTGGGCGACACTTCGTACGCCTGAGGGAAATATCTATTATGCCTGTGGGAAGTTTCCTGCAGGTTTCAATTCGGATTACCTGAGGGTAAGGGTTTGCATTTCTGAGGACACTGACTGTTTACATAGAACATTCACGATGGTTATTTATTATATTGAAATGTTAAATGAATATTAAAATGGAAATATAACTGGTAAAGTTGTTACTTTTGAGTACTACTTAGTTGTTTCATTTTACAACTACACACGCTGTTTCACATTTACGCTGACAGTTGGGCACATGCCTTTGGTGGATGCCTACTGGGATTTATTCCTCACACCCTGTCTGGGTCACCTCTTCGGCCCAAATAGACTATATTGTTGCAGGCGTCGATAGGGGAAAGAGTCCCTATACAGGTACTTGATTGTTGTAGAGGAGTAGGAGAGCATGGAACGAGCTCAGGCTTTCGATGCTGCTAAGTTCTTGTTGAACTACTTTGTTTTGTTTTACTGTACCATATACTTGAGTTGTATTGTATTGTTTTGTATTGTTGTGTAACATGTCATGGCTATTTTCCTAGAACTAGAGACATGTGGCATCATTATCTATATAACTGTTGGTTATCCTTTACTACAATTGTTCATTTTAAACGTATATGGTTTAATGCTTCCGATGTTGTTGTATGCTATTTATCTTTCCCACTGTGCTACACTTTGACAAATGATGGAATAGTTTCCCCACTATCAGACTTGGGCCCTCGCTGCTAGTCGGCAGCCTCTGGCGTTTGGGGAAATGTGCTTGAGGTCGTGTGACTAACCGGGTCCGGGGCACCCATTGAGTAGATTTCGGGACTAAGACATTAGAAAATGAGACTAATCAGTCCAAGAGGGTTCTATTATTTTTGAAACCTAGATAAGTGAGTTACTATGCACAACAAAACACAATAGTAAAAATTATTTTTGAGGACCTACACAAACACCCAAAACCCCAACACATTTTTATCATCAATCGTTAAAAAAATCAGTTTACGTGGTTTTTTTGTTATTTTTGGGATAATCAATTTTGTATTAGAGAGATTGATCATTGAATCTTTAGAAACAAACCATCACAAACAAAAAAACCTTAATTTTAAGATTCATCACCTTCACATAATTACTCACAAATATAGAAGCAGAACACATTAACTATCCATTTTGATTGACCTCGTACTTATGCTATAGTAGTAGTAATAATGTGAAATTCAATTTGGTCTGCTAAAATAAAAACTTCGGCTGGGATGACACTAAATTTTAGTTCCATTTATGGGTAGCTAAGTTAATAGTGTTTTGTTAAATTGATTAGTACTAATTAAATGAAAAGAAAAAACAGAAATCATTAAAAATTCTATTCTTAACCTCATTATTTAAATTATTTTGTTTTTTCCCAATTACGCATGATGTGTTTTTTGGTGTTGTGTAAGAGAATAAGTTTATGAGTGGCCGGATCATGCATTCCAAGATCACTAATTTATTAGAAATACGTCCAATAGATCCAAAAATTTAATGAACCATATCCAGGCAACATTGGATACTTATGGGAGAGCACAACGAAAACACTCCCACAAAAATTTTGGAAGCGGATAAACTAGGTGTCATCCAATGAGTTGGGTTGTAGTCTGTGCTTGACGGAAACCAACAACATGATGCTGAGGATGGGTAGAACCAGAATCAACTGACCAATTTTATGGAGTTTTTCCAATGGAACCTGTAATGACCAATGGTTCAGTTTATATCAGTCTTTAGACCACAATAGTCATGGAAATACCATACACAAGAAACACATCCATAATTACCTCTAAATAAATAGTGGTATTTCCCACCTGAGCATCGATTTATACCCCCAATTCCTCAAGAACAACTACCTGAACGTCGTACTCTTATTGAGTATGGGAAGTCTTCCATTCACGGTGCAGACATCAGTATAGTTAGACCACCAGTGAAATCCCAACATTTGGAGATCAATCAATCCATCATTTATCTCATCCAAAATATGGTTCAGTTTGGAGGATTACCAAGTGAATACCCCAATGCTAATCTATCCAAATTTCTTGTAATTTGTGATAAATTTTATTACCACGGAGTGTCTGAAGATGCCATCTGTCTTCGCTTGTTCCCTTTCTCATTAAGGGACAAAGAACAGGAATGGATTAATGGATTACCTGAAAGTTACATCCGTACTTGGGAGGCATTGGCCCATGAATTTTTGTCCAAATATATTCCTCTCTCCAAGATGGTGACATTGTAGAATGAAATTCCCAAATTTCAACATCATGAGTTGTAGTCACTATATGAGTCTTGGGAGAACTTCAATGAAATGTTGAGGAAATTACCTTATCATGGCCTTCCATTTTGGATTCAAGTACAACCATTTTATGAAGGTATTAATACAAACACCAAATATTTAATGGATACAGTGTATGGAGGAACTGTCCTGAGAAAATATCCTAAGGAGATGTTTGACTTCGTAGAAGATATTTCAGAGAATAGTTCTCAATGAAATTATGGGTGGGGAACTCAGAAAAGAGGAATTCACAAAATTTATCCCACCATGATGCTTGCTTCTAAACTCAATGTTGTGTCAATGAAAATTGATGCGTTAAATATAAGAACCACATCACAAGGTCAAGCTATGAATCATCCAACATGTAGTGAATGTGGTGACAACCATGTCATGGGAGAATTCCTAGGGTCATGTTCTGGTCCTTACACTAATTAAGTGAATTATGTTTCTGAAAATAGAGGGCCAAACATTTACCTTGAATACCAAAACCTGACTTGGAAACGCTACACGAACATGGGTTGGGGACAGTAGAAAAAAATCCCCAGGCATGACTAGAGATGCCACCTAGTTATGGCCAGCCGTAACAATATCAATATCCATATCCCATACAACAACATGGGAATCAATTTCAGTAGTGATCCTTCTAGAAGTAATGGTATTAAAACCCTCACCCGACATAAGCGCCAAGACAACCACAACCTCAAACAGCTGCACAACAAACCTAGTAGGAACACCCATCAAGGCTAGGATAAATGATGTAGAAATTCATTACAACCACTGAGATAAGATTTTATAATCAGTACAAATTTATTAAAATCCTCAGAAATAAAATTGTATTGCTCTATAATCATCTCTATTCAAGAAAACTTGGTACACTTCCAGGTAACACTAAAAAGAATCCAAGAGAGGAGGCTAATACTTTAACTCTATAAAGTGGGAAGGAGCTTAGACAAAAAATAACTACAAATCAAGGTTCTTCTAAAAATCCAGATCCACCCCCACCCTCTTCGGGGAGAGAAGCTTAAGTTGAGGAGTCCCCATTATTTCATAGATTATAAAAATAGAAGGAGGCCCCACATGTTAAAGGATAAGAGGTGGTAGAACCATATGAACCCACCACACCATTTACCGAAAAAATGAAGTAGAGGAACTAAGATCAACATTTTTGAAAATTCATGGAGGTGTTCTAAAAATTTCACATTAACATTAATTTTATAGATTCATTGATGAAAATTACAAAATACATGATTTTCATGATGGAAATCCTTTCAAATAAAATAAAGATAAGGGATTTGGGAACCATCCCTCTCACCAAGGATTACTCAGTGGTGGATCATCACTCTCTTCCACCAAAACTATATGATCCTAGAAGTTTCACAATCACTTGAACTATTGAAACTTGTTAATTTAGAAAGGAACATTGTGATTTCCGATCTATTATGAACCTGATCCCTCTTGGAGTCTTTAAGAAGTTGGGGATGAATTATCTAAAACCAACCCGAGTGGCACTGAAACTAGAAGATCACTCCATTAAATATCCTAAAGGGACACTGGATGATGTTCTAGTTAAAGTATGAAGGATAATTCTTCATGCTAATTTTATCATACTCAATACGGAGGAAGACCTAGAGGAACCTTTTATTTTGGGAAGAACCTTCTTGGTTAAGGAGAAGGTATTAATAGATGTTTACCAAGGAGAATTGATCTTCAGATTAGGGGATGAAACAATATCCTACAACATCCTCAAAGCTATTAATCAATCATCACTTATGGAAAATGAGGACTATTGTACATTGAATACAGTGAATGATCACTTTGGATACATAGAAGGTGGCATGGGAAGTCGTTCTATCACTAATGAACCAGTCATTGAATACATCCATCCCGATTATGAACGGGCATAGCTACAATTTATCACAAACTAGGGCGGTCATTATTGGCAGCATACTATAGTTGCAAATATTTTATAGTGATCCTGGGTAGAACCAATTATTCCTTCAATTCATAAATCCACATAGATTTAACTGAAACCTCTCCTTTCCCCATTAAAATATGGATAATTTGGAGATCAATACACACTGTTGGTTATACTCAATGCATTGCTCTCCCAAGATCAAGAAGATGTGATTTTATAGGTTATAAAGAAAAGGAAACATGCCATTGGGTGGACCTTTACTAATCATAAGAGAATCGGTCAATAAATATTCAAACATGGTGTGCTAATTGGGGAAGGGGCCAAGCACTCTTTGAAACTGCATTGATGGCTAAATCCTCCGATGAAGGAGGTGGTAAAGAAAGAAGTGATCAAGCTATTGGATGCAAGAATCATATACCCAATTTTCGAGAGCCCATGGGTGAGTCCTTTGCATGTAGTTCCCAAAAAGTGGGGTATCATCATGATTTCCAATGACAAGAATGAACTCATCCGAACAAAAATATTTACGGGATGGAGAGTGTGTGTGGACAACTAGAATCTTAACGATGCAACATGAAAGGATCACTTCCAACTTCATTTCTTGGATCAGATGTTAGAGAGATTAGAGGGGCATGAGTTTTATTGCTTTTTATATGGTTATTCTAGATATAACTAGAGTTCTATTACTTTTATTGATCAATAAGAAATCACCTTTACATTCCCTTACTGAAAAGTTTTGTATCGACAGATGTCTTCTGTCATGTCAAATGGTATATCCAACTTCAAGCAATATATGTTGGGAATATTCCATGACATGGTAGACCATATTATATAAGTTTTCATGGAATAATTTTCAGTCTATGGAAAATCAGTTAATAACTTCTTGAAAAAATTGGAATTAGTCATTAAAAGTTGTGATCACACCAATCTTGTTTTGAATTAGGTGAAATACCGCTTTATGGTACAAAATGGCATCGTCTTAGGCCACCAGACCTCTATGAAAAGAATTGAAGTTGATATTACCGTGATTGAAGTAATAACATATCTACCCATTCCAACTTCTATATGAGAAATATGTTGTTTTCTTGGACATGAGGTTTTTATAGAAGATTCATTCAGGACTTATCAAAGATATCTAAAAAACATTCCAATCTCTTTTGAAAGGATGGTATCTTTTAATTTGAGGAAATATACAGTAAATCCTTCATTCTCTTGAAGAAAAAATTGTTTGAAGATGCTATCATAATTTCCCAAAATTGGGAGGAACAATTTGAAATTACTTGCAATACAAGTGATTATGTTGTGGGGGAAGTAATTGGTCAACTGTTGAATCATATCTTATCACCTATTTACTATGTAATCCAATCATTAAATGAATCCAAATTTATCTACACCACAACCATGATGGGGATATTTGTGGAGGTCTTTACATTCAATAGGTTTTGATTACATTTAGTGATATCAAAAGTTGTTTTTTATAATGACCGTGCATCATATAAATATTTGTTGAATGAGAAGGATGAAAAGCTACAACTAATTCATTAGATGCTTCTACTTTAGGAGTTTGACATAGAAATATATGACAAGAAAGTATGTAAGAACGTAGTATCATATTGTCTCTACAGCCTAGAAATACCTCATTTGGTAATAGAGGATGAGAAAGATATCTAGGAAGACTTTCTGGAAGATAATCTTTTCTCAATTAGAGTTACACCTCACCCTTGGTATCCATACATCTCCAATTACTTGGTTAAGGGAATGGTTAATCTTAATCTTACTTTCCAACAAAAGAATCCATTTCTATTATAAGTAAAAATATATTTCTGTGAATACCCATTGCCCTTCTGCTCATGTGGAGACAGGGTGATCTGCCACTACATCTCATAAGAATAAATTAAAGGAATCCTCAAGTTTTTTCATTCCTCCCTGTCTGGGGGGAATCAGGGGCCATACCATACCATAGATAATATTCTGAAATATATATTTTTCTTTCTCACCATGCACAAGAATGCCCAATACACTATAGAACACTGTGATAGGTGTCAACAGACTGGTAACATGGGGTGCCTAGCTGAAATGCCTCAGTACCACATCCTTGAGGTCACCATCTACAGCGAATGGGGTATTTATTTCTTGGGTACATTTCCCCCATCATAGAGAAATTCATACAATTTTGTTTATGTTGATTGTGCATCCAAATGGGAGGATGTTTTGGCCATTATTCACCACACATCGATGTTCATTATGACCTTCTTGAAGAAGAATATATTTAGCTGATTCAGTGTTCCTCGAGTTCTGATTAGTGATAGGGACACATTTTGATTATTCTTTGATGAGGAATGTTCATATGAAGTATGGATTGAGGTATAACATGGGGACACCTTACCACCCTAATCTAGTGGATATGTGGAGGTATCTAACCATTAACTTAAGAAGATCCTAGAGATGACTATAGTATCCTCAAGAAAAGACTAGTCCAATAAGCTTGATGAAGCCTTGTAAGAATATAACACTACCTTCAAGACACCTCTGAGTATGCCCCCATTCCATTTAATCTATGAAACATAATGTTATCTACTAGTGGAACTTGAGTATGATGCACATTGGGCTATGAAGGCGTTGAATGACAATCTATAGGCTGCAGAAGACAAATGAAAATTTCAACTGATAGAGCTCAATGAAATTCAGTGGGAAGCATATGTAAATTCCAATCTTTACAAAGAAAAGACAACGGTAGTCTATGACCGCATGATTTCCTGGAAGTCCTACCATTTTGGTGATGAGGTATTATTGTCTAATTAACGCTTGATGTTTTTTTAGGTAAGTTGATGTCTTGGTGGTGAGGACCTTTCTATGTGATTAAATTCTTCCAACATGGTGTATTTGAAGTTGTTAAAGCAGATGTTCAACCATTTAAGGTGGATGAGAAGCATATCAAACCTTATCTTCACATGGAGGACATGGTGGGAACATTCTCCACCATGCAATTCAAAAATCTAGAGGCCCAGGTATTTCAATCTCGATAAAATAAATGTAGCACTGACAAAGAGGTAACCCGATATTTTCAAAAAACATTTATTAGAATATTTTTCTTGTGTGTGATTAAGAGTTCATGTTAATGTTATTTTCATTTATTGTGTGTTTTAGTCCTAGTATCAATATGATGTGCTTGATAGATTATTGAATTTTTATTATTCTTAACATTAATATCCTATGGAAATCTCAAATCATTTATAAAACAATTTGGAACAAATGTTTTCTATAAAAAAGTGGTGCTTCCCATTCAAGGAAGATAGATTTTAAAAATTTTCTCCACATAGCTCCATATGCCCGAGTTGTGCATAGTTTGTTAAACCATACATATCATTTAAAATCCAAAAATTTATAACACCTCAAATGTTATCCCCTATATAAATATATAACTGTGTTTTCCTTTACTCCTCACCATGTTCCGCACCCTCACGTCCCCACCCCATCTCCTTCAATCCTCCTTTCTTCGTCAGAATCTATTTATAAAGTATCATTTTCCTCCTTATTTCCCCCTTCTTTCCTCTGTCTTACTCATTATCCTCCTCCTCCTCCCTCTTATTTTTTTCCTCTAGGGTTAGTGTCTCCCATGTTTTCCCCACCCCCATGCCCGATTTGTATTTTTTTCATTTTTCTTTTAATTATTCATCCACACCTTTTTTCTCTCTAAAATATATCATCACACACATGAACTAATATTATTTTATTCAAAATACCCAAAATTACATGATATATGTTTTCCAAAATTACATTTTTCCGTGGAATATTTCAGTTTTTCATAACTTCTATTCAATTTTCTATCTCATATTTTCATAAACTGGGAATCTACTTTGTGAATACTCCACTACCTACCGGTTTCCCCAACTTTCCATCACATCAAGATCCAAGAATTCACATGACTTAGGCTTTTAAAACCCCCTTATTCCTCATATAAAATTTATAATGGAGGAAAATAATCATTACTGAGTTCTGATTACCCATAAGGTTACTACCCCTCAATGGTTTACCCTAAAAAATAGTGCAGCATTGTCCAATGCTAAAGAGCTTAAGCATTTAATTTCCCAAGGTTATCTCACCCAGTCTATTTCTATGCACCAACCAACTTATGAGGGACCTTTTTTGGAGTTTTCGAAAATATTATAGTGTTGTGAATATTTCCTTGAAGATTGTCATGGATATTTGAGAAAGGCTAAAGGTGATGTCACATTCCTCCTTATGAACTGTCAATTAAGTTTTCTCCTTAGTGAGTTTTACACATTCATTAGGATATATGATCGAGAACATGTTGAAACTATAGATTATGTGAATTCACCCCTTGAATGGTATATTATTGCTTCCTGAGCCTTCTGGGGAACCATTTCTTAACCTAGATATTCCTATGTTCCCCAAACTGCCAAGGCTTCCCAACTACTTAATCATATCCATTAGATTTTACACCGGATTCTTACAACATGCTTCCCTACTCAGTGTGATAGTGAAGGAAATGACATCCATCGAGATTTATTCCACATTCACTAGATGATCACTAGTGCTGAGGTTAACCATGAAAACCTCTTCTCGCTATACATTAAGGCTATGTTCTCTAAGCTAAAGGGGGGAATTTTTTCTAGCCCATTAATCATTCTCTTGATGGACCAATTGGATATTGAATATGATGAGACCAAATTCATTGAGCTTCCACTGGACCCACCCCGTTACATTACCCTATTCCATCATTAAAAGATGCCTGAGTATGATGGGTCCACGTATCATTTTCCAGGAAAAACTGTACCCAAATCGGCTGAATCCCAGCATGAGGCTACAGAGCATAACGCACCTCCCATTGTACCTACTACCTCCCACCACCCCTTTCCACATTTCGAAATATATCCTCCCACCCCCTCTCACCCATATATAGGACCACCCAATTTTCCCATATCCCTCATACCCCAACCTGCAAGGAACCCCTTGTGCTAACCCAAACCACATTTGGAAGAGGTAGAAATATTTATATCAGATGTTCCATTGGAATTTGGAATAAACTCATAGAGAGGTGGAAGGCCTCAGCCCGACTGACCTTCAATAACTCATTCTTTATGAGTCCATTCTCATCCACACCCTCCTATTACATGTATAGAGATACACCATTTCAACCGTACCCTTCTTGGGGATCCTCATCAAGGGGCGGTCCATCCACAACCACTGCTCCAACCGAAGGGATGTCCACTACCCATCCTACCGTAGACCCTATATGGGATGAAGTCCCTCATGCTCAGTTTTATGATCCCTATGATCCCTCTAGGTGATGGAACTAATTCTGTTTTATTGTTGTTCTTTTTGTACACCTTGTATTGCATGACTTTGTTATCGTCTCTTTACCAATGTTGTGTTTAATGTTCATGGTGAGATTGTGTACATCAATTTGATTCCTCCTACTGCTACTTTAGAATTATTACATCACTCTTTGTAGTCCCTCTATTCATTCAGTAGGTGGATCACTATATCCATCTTAAAGCCACCTTTTCTACTTGGCGTACTCTCGCACACCAATTACTTGCTTCTCTTTTCCATCTTTAGAAGGGATTTTTTGTTCTAATTTTTTTAATCTATTTTCACCCCTTGTTGTCATTCATATTTCCTATCCTTCATGACCTTACTACCTTCATGCGGGACCATGAATTGGTTTATGTGTGGGGGAGGGAATTTTCTTATGGAACCCTATTTGGTTGGATGCATGAACATTACCTATGTTGACATGTTTTCTTTGGATCTTTATAAAGTGCTATTACAGGTTCCATGGAATTACATCAATTCGATAAAAAGGGATTTTGGGTAATTATTTATAAAAATTTCTCATATGTCTAGGTTGAAAAACCTTGTCTGTGATATGAATAAACACTATAAAACTTGAGAAGAATGTTTTTTTCATTCATTCAGAAGTTTTTTTGTTAAAAATGACTTTTGTGATTTATCAGTTTAAATTAAGGAACCCCTAAATGTGGGAATAAGTTTTTTCAAAAAGAGAAGTGAGGTATGGGATTTTTTGTTGCTGCAATAGAGGTTATTACGTGGTCCTAATTTCCTGAACTCATGAATTTCTCAAAATATTCATCATGTTTTGACATGAAAAACTAGGCTCAATTTAATGATAGTATCTCATCCCAATTAAAAAAACTGAGGATATGAAAAGGTGTGTTCAAAATTTTTGATGACCTTTCATCATGGTCCAGAAGATGCAAGTCAATGAGGGTGTGTGACCTATGAAAGTGTTAGCCTGAAAATTTTCCACTACGAAACCTATGCCTAACCAATATAAGTAAATGATGATATGGAAATGAAGGGTGGGACTTTATTTGAATGAAGAAGGTTAAATCCAGTATTAAAAATAATGATTTATGATTGATTTGTTGGAGTTTTTAAATTAGTATTACTTTGTTAGTTAATTTCACAACTTTGATGAATCATGAAGAATGAATGCAGCAATTTTAACAAAAAATCATTCAAAATCCTTATTCATTTAATTGATATAATCTAGGACAATTCTACCTATTTTTATGGTCATTCCATTGAATGTGTTTTCTAGGAATTTTTTTAAGGAAAAAAAATCAATCAGGTGTGGAGGAGTTTTGACACACGACTATGCATAGGGAATTTCCACTCATTTAAGTTTCTTGAAAGTGGTTTTGTGGATGAATATTCATGATTTTCACAATTTAATTAAATCTTTATTGCTATATTTCACAAATGGTAGGAATTGAAGACATTGCATTACTCGGTAATTTTGAAGGAATTTGGAGGAATTTGGACCCTCCTTCCACGGTGTATGCTATGTAGAAGCCACCAAATCCATGAACACCAACCTAAAAGGCCAGATAGTGTTTGGAAAATCAATTCAGAGTCACTCTCACAATTTCCACACAGTTTGCCAAACCGTGTGTACCCAATAAGAAACCATGAAATAACTTAAAATTTGGAGATAGAGGCCTGCTGCATAGTTTTTCAAATCGTGCATACCATCCCAGGAAACCATGCAATGCCTCCTTTGTGGAAAAAATCAACTGTACAGTTTGTGCACAGTTTCCCCTAACTATGAGGTATAATTGTGCAAGAGTTAGAAGATATCCTCCTACTTTTTATCTACCCTTTCAACCCATCTTTTGACCTAGGATATGGACCCCTAACCATACTGGGTAATTGGGGGACATCTAATTAAATAGGGAGAGACTCTTTTGTAGGGGATCATCATCTGGAGGACACACATCTTGGTGAAGTAAGAGAATGGAACATAGTCCAAGAAATTTTTGAGTTTTTCTTTGTGATCATTGGGTTTTCCCTCTACCATTTACGCTATAATGAAAAAATCATGTATTGAGAGTTTTTTATAATCATTTACTCTTTTTGTATCCATTTATACCATGTGTTTGGGCTATCGAAAATTTTGGGTTTATTGATGATCAATTTTCTTATGTTTTTTTTGTTAATTTTTCTCTCATAATTCCCTCAAAACCTCTTGCTAAATATCATTGGAAACCCAATTTCATACCAAGAACGGAGTTTCTAAGGATATTTAGGGATGTTATGACCATTTACACCAATGATCATTAGGTTACATTATCATCTCATAATGTCTTAACTCTAATAAAATTAATAAAAATTAATTTCCCGAACAAGGAATTGGTCTCTATAGGTTCAAATGAAACTTACCAGACCAAGGGGTTATATTATTTTCAGAAACCGGAGGTGTGAGTTGTTATGAACAACATAACACAATAGCAAAAATGATTTTTTATGACCCACACAATCGTCTATTGCCCCGACACATTTTTATTATCAATTGTTAAAAAATATTAGTTTATGTGGTTTTTCTATTTTCATTAAGTTAATAAACTTGGGATTAGAGAGATTGATCATTACATATTTAAAAAAACATCACAAACAAAAAAATTTATTTTTAGATTCATCACATTCACTTAATTAATCACAAATTATGAATCCTAACACATTAAATATCCATATGGATTGACCCTGTACTTACTCTATACTAATAGTTGGAATGAGAAATTTAATTTGGGTTGTTGAAATAAATACATTAGCTAAGATGGCACTAATGGTCTTATAAGCATTATATAACATTTATATTTAGACTTTTAATCTAATCAGGGTGTCTCTATGTCAAACTAATTTTATATAATTACACAACAAAGCCTTTTAATAGCTGTAGTTCTTTCAGAATAAGAAAAACTCAATCCCTTTAGATGAAATTTATCATTGATCATATTCCAAATATTATCATGGGATTCTCAAAACATAGTCTTAAAATATTTCAATAACCAAATAATGGAAAATATAACTTCATGATGTCATCTCTTCTCTACTCTTCTTCTTTTTCCTTCTTTCTCATTATTCTTAACATCTACAATACATAGTACATGTGACTTATAATCCTCTCCTAATCATTCTTTGATTGAATGGATATAATTAATATAAACAAGCTATATTATTCTTATTATTTGATTCCAATAAGGTTCTTCTTATTTGTATCAATATAAGTTTTTATCCAATCTTTATCTTTAAATATTATTAATTTATTCTTGAGAGATATTGAAAGACCTACATTCTATTTATTCTTCTATATTCTTGTATCCTAAGAACACAAAATATAATTTCTTTATTTTGATTATATAAATATCTTAATTATGAGAACTATGATATCTGAATACGATACTCATCTTTTCTTTTGGAGTGTGTTTGAAATTTCTCAAGAATATTTCTTTTATTTCGAACACTGGCCTCATTTGGTTTTTTAGGAATACCATTTTATCATGTTAGACTCATTTTATCTCATTTAATTCAAACGAAATTAATATACCTTTAAATGAACCAATATTTTAATGATATTTTTCATATAAATATCTCCAAAAATTAAACATTAAAACCTTATTCATAAGTATACGAATACTATTACAATAATATAATATTTTAGTGTGGCAGAGTTCTTTTGGGAGTGTGTGCATTTGAAATACCTTTATTAACTTTAGATTCGACCTGTAATCCTCATATTACATCTCATATTGATCTTTATAATTTTATTTTTTAAAAATAATCTCATTCATTATTATTTAATCCTAATCATTTTTTGTGATCTTTAATCAATGAAGAACAAAACATACATCATCCAAATTAATTCCTCCAAATATATCATATAGAATTGATTACCAATATTAATTTATAAATTTCAATATTTGGAAAGGCAAGATTAAATGTAACAATGAACTCCTCATTATTTTCCCTTTAATTTAATTCTAATAATGTCTTAGATCTAGTATTTACCATGTATTATGATAATTTTATCTTAAAGGAGTAGCTCTATCAACATTTCATATATGTTCCAGAATTATTTTTTGAAAATAAGTCTTCTTAAAATTATGAAAAGTACTAAAATTTATAGTGTCACAATTAACCCTATAGAAATATAATTAACCCTATAAAATCACTATGTACCCTATGGAATCATAATGACTCTTACTAAATCCCAAAGGGATTTTTTTGTTTATAAAATTCTACTAGTTAACACATTGTATGGTTGAGTGATCCCTAAATAGTCCAGATGACCCATATGGTAATACCAATGACCCTTATGGTTTTTAGATCACCAATAAATTTTCATTAGTGACCCCTACATAATGTGAAAAATAACTTAATGTATCCTATATTACCATTATAAAAATCACATGCCTTTGTAGATTTACATCTCTAGAGAGAGAATGACCCTTACATAAATTACATAGCCATTTTATTCACAATTTCACACCATAGAATAAATGAATAATTTCCATAATTATTAATATAAATTCATAATTAATTCAAATCAGATATGGTACATCTTAATCAAGTAAAATTAATTTGTAATATATAATAATATTTCTTATTTATTCAATGAAATTATCAATCCCTTTCGCACCATATAATATATTCATTTAGTACTTCACTACCTTTAATTTTCTATCTCCCAGTTTTCTTCTTTAATCCTTCACCTAAGAAATATTCAAAATTAAGCACCAAAAAAATCATTCCTAATACTCTATGGATGATATATCACAACTTTAAGTAGCTATTAATCTAAACCTTGAATGGATTTCAACATCTTCTTTATTAATAGTTATTCAAACTACTCAATAACATGTTTAGTAGAAAACTATTCCAAATCAACTCTAAACAATTATATATGGTGTTATTAATAATAATCCAAACTTCTAAATGATTATCATAAGAACAAAGTCAATATTGATTATATTTCTATATATTATACTTAGAATCTAGCCCAGAATGTATTATAAGACAACAACTTTATTATTTTCTTTACTCATAAATGTATAATAGTCTTCTTTATCTTATTTGTGTTGATTATATCTATATTAAAAACTTTATATAAGAAATAAATATTGATATTATCATTGAAAATAATTGAATTTTTTTTACTATAATCCATTGAGAACTTCCCTATTTGTAAACTTTGTGTGAAGAATTTTCAATGTCTTATAAGCCTCCAGCACTGTACAGTCAAACATCATCCATCTCTCATCAAAAAAATGTTCTATAGGCCATAAAAAATATGTTTAATAAAATTTTTATTCTATCTATGTGTTATAATTATAGTGGGAAATTAATATAATAATTAGATGCGCTAAATATTCTAAAGAAAATATACCATTAATGGTATATTAAAGAAAAATCATCACATAATAAGATATTTATTAATATTAATGTAATCAAATGTAAAAAGGACAATTAGTCCTTGATAACTAAATCCAAAAGATACACAATTAAACTTGATAAAATTACTAAATAAAAACTCATTTTCTCTAAAATATTAAACATTTTCCTACTAATGTATGGAATTAGCTACTGGTATTATCAAATTCTTTTATGTCTATTATAATGGATATAACTTCACTCCATTAAGAAAATCCTTCAACAATTGATATCGTTGAATATTTAGTTTTTCTCTTCTATTATAATATTTAAATCAACAATAATACCATAGTAATAAGCTTTTCATAATATATATTACAATAATTAATTACTATTTTGGTACAACTCTAAAATCCAGAACAAATTGTTAAAAATATTCTCCTTAAGATTCATTTGAGGTCGAAACATACTTATTTTATATATATGTGGCTACTAATAACATTAATAATATTTTATTTCTTATTTAATAAGGCTCATTTTTATTTGAAATATTATTATATTTTAATAAATATGGGTTTTGTGTCCCCTTGAAAACTATTATTCCCACATTTCCATATACTAGGAACTCTATCAAACAGTTATGACTACTACTGTATAGTTTCTCTTCATTCAGTTTTATATTTTCCCATAATTATTTATGTAAAATATATATTAAAATAAGTAAATTTCATAGAATATGTGATATATTAAAACCCATCATCATATATAATTTTAATCATCATGGTAATATCTTCTCTAGACCTAACACGCTATCTTGGAGAGATTTTATTACATGAGAAAAGGGAAAAATCACTCTTGAATTATTCTATCTTATATATTTCAATACCTTGTCAATGTCTGTATCATGGTTTTATCTTTCTAAACCCAATGATTTATTTCATTAGATCTTGTTTCCAGAAAACCTAGGTTATTATATTATGTTATACATGATGAAATATTATTATTTTAATCTTAACTAACTTTGATACCAAATATCAATTTCCAATATGTTATAAGCATATTTAATAAGAAAAACTATGATTCTCTAACTAACCTCATATAGACACATGTCTCACATTATTTTATAATAAATATGATAACACTTATAGTTTAATCAAAATAAATATTCCATGATTGTGATGATTTCTTCAATCCATAAAATAGTATCAATAAAATTAATAACATATTAGCATTATTAAGTGCCATCGACCATTTTTGTTTTGTGATATATACATATTTAAGATGGTATTCATTAATAAAGGTGGTATTGCAGTCAATTTTTCAATTTATATGATCATAACAGGTTATTATGACAGGTATAACTCTGTTGGATCATATCAATATGAATAGTGAAAATTTTCATCACAGACTACATTTAGACATTTCTAGAAAACTTCAGTAATCAATCATTCCTTATAGGTGAAAAATTTACCATCCATGTCAAGTTTCTTATTGATAATCATCCAAGGAATTTACATCAAATAGAGAAACAGTCAAAAAATTAAACTAAATTTTGGTACGTGGAATCTATTTATGAGTTTAGATGATATTATAATCTGAAATAGTTTCAATTTACTAATTATTTATAAATATCATTATTCTCATCGGATAATATATCACCTAAATAGGTGATTATAAAACCACCATTGGGCTATATTTTTTCTATAGAGTATGTTCCACTAGAACATCTCCTCCCACTAAGTCATATGGAGTTTACTGTTCCTATGAAAACTCAAGTGAAATTGAATCCTATATTTCATTAAAGTATAAATATATTCCAATCTCTAAATATAATTGATTCCATCTTATATAAATATATTCAATCACATGAAAAATATGTTTTTATCTTTTGGATAGTTATATCCTTAGGATACTTAACTAATCTTGACTTAGAATTTTACATGATTCAATTTTATTACTAAAATTAGATTTAACAAATATTTCTTATAAAATACATGAATTTGTGATATAAAAAATTCATTTTATATTATAGCTTAAATGATATCCATTAGTAAACCTAGTTAGAATATGGTTAAGTGTTAATACTGCTAGTTGTGAAAAATATCATAAAAATAATCATGGAATAATTTCATAAATTATAAGGCTCATCATCGATTGTATTTTTTTACAACAATCACTCTGATGTATATATGGTAATGCGAGTTCAAGAATATCTCTACTTAGTATTTTAATGATATATTAATTCAATATAAATATATTATCTGACTTTCCATCCTATAAGATCTTATATCTTTTACCAAGTATAATCATTTATCCATATTACATTCCTAAAAACTATTAAAGTAATATCATGAAGTGTATGAAATTAGCTCTAAATTCTCCTTATAATTGTTTAAATGTTCCTTTCAAAAAAATTATTGATGCTTTGAAACATTTTTAACTTTAATATCTAAAGATTAACATTTTTTAAAACTTAATAAGTATCTATGATTAATTACCTAATATTTTTAGCTCTAGATATTCCGAACAGCCTTAGATGTATATCGTTGAAAATTACTTATAGTTGTACTCGATACAGATTCATCTTTTCACAACTGGGTATTATTTGAGTTTTATATTTTATATCCGTCATTAATAACCAATATTTCACATCCAAGATTCAAATATTATTATATTATTAACTAAGTATGATATAACATAATAATGCATATTTCAAACCTGAAATAATAACTCATTGTGTTTGTAATTGGACACCGAGATAATGGTTTTGCTACTATTCAATACCAAGTAATAGTTTATGAGAATAAATTCACTTAGAAATGTGATTTTTTCACTTTCTCTTAGATGAGTTAGGAATCAACCTCCTTCAAATACATAACATGTTCACATTACTTGTTGTAATATTTCTAAACTTCTTATGTTATTGTATTTGGATACAAATATATAATCTTCAAATTGTAATTAATTCCAAATATGTAAAATATAAACATTACATGTATGGATGAATATACCTAAATTAGTGTCTTCTTATTTAAAATTATTTAATTCATTTCAGTTCCTCTTTATAGAATATAAATATTTTATATGTATTTACTTTGAAAAAAAACATGTAGTATTCAATAGGTATCCTTACATTTAACCCCATGCCTATATGAATTTCAATATAAAAAAATGTTATAACCTAGCTATTAAATGGGAATTTATGAATTTTAATGACCACTTTGTAGACAATATGTTTAATTTTTTTTATTAATTTAAATGTATTTATTAATTCATAATAAAAATTTACTAAATTTTCAGAAAAATAATTTTATAATTCAATAATACATTTTATTATAAAATGTTTGTGATCATATTTTTTTCATGAGAACATTATAAATAATTTATACCATTTTTAGAAATTTTATTTAAGGATATGAGTATGTTTTTTAAAGTCAAAATAAAAAAATATCATAGGGTTATTTTTTGGATTTTTCTTAAAAGATTTATTTTTTAGTGTATAGTGAAAATGTAACAACACAATATTTTTATGGTATTCATTTTTATAATTCAATTTCTTCAAAGTTTACATTGCACAGAACATCGAACTCACACAAAAAATAAATATTATTATTTAAATGTTAATATTATAATATAAATGTCAATTTAGCAGTTATAAATTGTATAAAATAACTTATTAAAATATATGGTTTATAAAAATATAATATGAATTTATTTTTACTAATTAATTAAAAATGAAAATATAAAACAATTAAATATAAATGAAATATTTTTATTTTATGCTCCCAAAGGTGTTTTATCTTAATGAATTAAGTTAATTATAATTAGTACAATATATTAATGAAATATATATTTCATATATACAGTAAAATATTTTTGATATTCATGGAAATAATTTTATAGGCATAAGATATAAAAAAGCCCAATTTTCTGCATAAAAACCTATATTTCTCTAAAGGCAGTTTTTCCGCCTTTTAATGGAGAACATATTTTAAATCCATTTTCTTACATCTTAATATATTCTATTAGAAAAAAAAATCCCCTCTTAAATCAGTATATAAAAAAAATCGGTTAGATTTTTTGATATTTTTTGGATAAGTTTCATGTTTTGATGAATAATGAAAAATAATAAATTTTATTTAAAAAACTATTTTAATTAAAATAATATATAGAGTTAAATTATAATTTTTATTAGTTTTGAATTATAAATATATTTATTTTTTATCATTAAATCCAATTTATATCATTGGATTCAATTTCACTTTGAAATTTGATATAAAAACATTTCCATATTTTCATCATTTTCACTTTTAAAACCCTTTTTATTGTTCCATCAATAAGATTAATTTCAGATTAATTACTGTAAATTTGGTGTTTTGAATTATAAATAATTTATTTCCTATTTGGAATCATTTTCCCCAAATAATATAAATAATTTCCATTCATTTTGTGCAAATGCATTGTAGCTTTAGTAATATTTTAATTACCACGGTTATGGGTAAATCGTGTAATTAAGGGTAAAATAATTTTAGAAATATTAAAAAATTAAACTAAAAATTTTACTAATTTCATTTCTTCAGAAATTTTCATTCATATTAATTAAATAATCGGTTATGAGTCAATTTATGTCTTATTGGATGAGAATATAACCTTTTTACTATTATATTCAAAGGAAAATTTGTCAAAATTTTGTTTTTAACAAGAGAAATATTTTTAATATGAGGTTATATAACGGATATGTTAGACTATAAGTAGTTTTTGGAAAGATAAAATTTTTATATACATCGTGGTGATTTATTTATAAATTTAAGCGATAAAATAATTACCTTAAATTGTGACACAATTATGATGTACTAATTGTTTAATTAATGAAAGGATCAAATAATTGATTTTAAAAATATTACAATAAATATAATGGGATATAATTAATGTCATAGACTATCATTATAAATTAATATGACATATTATATATGTTTTAAAATATTTATTTTGAAAATATCATGATGGTATGATATTAGTAAAAAGTTAAGTAATGAATAACGTCAAAATTGACACTAATGATACATTAAAATAAATAATATTTAATTAATAATATAAAATAAATAAAAAATATAAAAATCGGGAAATTAATTTTTATTAAGTATAATGTTTCATAAATGGTCAATTTATGGCTCTTTTTTCATTTTATTGTCACAATATTAACCCTTAAAGAGTACAAATCAAAGTTGTCAGGGTAAGTGTTAAAGGGTTTAACAAAGGGTTAATGTCAAAAGATAAAGTTAATTATGTGACCTAAACTTGTATAAAAATAATTTTTCAAGATAATTTAGACCTATAATCATCTTATAATATAAATAAATAAATTATTTCCCTTTTTAATTAGTCATTAATATATATTAGTTTATCATTTTGATTGCTTCCAAAAGTGGTCATCGCCTCAATTATAAAAGGGAAACATCATAACAAAATTCGTTCACACCACTTAGATACATCTAGCTCAACCAAAACATCCCCATTTCTCCTAAAAACACCCTTATCCATGTTTTTGAGGGATTGGTCTTCCAAAATGGTCAAATCAACATCCTCTAAGAAGATATCTAAAGTGTCTATTGAAGAAGAGGTAATCATTTTTACCAACTCTTCCAGGTTAATTTCTAATTCTACTTCCAATACATGAGTTTTTTCACTATAAAGTGATAAATACAATATCATATATATTATGAGATTTTATTTTTATTATGATACAACCATAATCCAAGATATATCCATCCTAGGAAAAATGAAATCACCACGTGTGCATATGTATGACCTACCGTCTCCAGGGCGTGGTGTAATCTTTTTTTTGATCACCACATTATTTAGATGGGTATAATGATGGATATAATGGATAAAAATAATAAATATGAAATTATATTAATTCTTTATAATTAATTTACTATCCAATACCATACCCTTTGACTATTAAGGGAATGATACCGTTGCTCATGTGTACGTACGACCTACCATCTCCATGACATGATGACATTAACTTTTCATGTTAACCATTCATGAATGATTATAAAAATTTATATAATGATTAAATATAATATATATTAACTTAATATCACAATTTAAATAAAATATATATATTCTATACATAAGAAATATGAAATTCATGACAAAACATGCATAAGAAAATGATGATTTTGACACCCAAAACAGGGGTAATAATAAAATATTATTAACAAAACGATATAAGGGGATAATATATGATATCATAAATATGAATATATTTATTGAATAAAGTAATAAAATACATTAAACCACTATACAGGAGGTTAAATCATGACCAACTAAAGAAAATTTCAATGTAATGGTTAATCTCAGAATCTCATTATTATCCGGGATTGTTTATACATAAGAATATTCTAAGGAATATTTGTCATCTATGTCAATGTTTCTTAAAAATATTTCAAAATTATATTTATTATTACCCTATAAATTTTTCATTTCTTTTACCAATGTTAAAAAGTTTATAAAATACTTTTAAATGAATATTTTTGTCATTATCTGAAAGGGGTACTTTATGGTTTTTAAAAAATGAAAATAATAAATTTTTAACTTAAATTAAATGAGAGTATTTTAACATTTTCCTGAATATTTAATGTTTTTAAGATTCATTTTAAATCATAAAAAGTTATTTTTAAATAATTTTTTTCTTTTATAAATCATCTACTTTTAAATAAATGATTTCAAAGTAAATGGGTATTTTTATGAAGTTATTTCTAACAATTTTATTAGAGTATTTTCATCAATTTAAACATCCTTTGTTGAATATTATGTTTGATTGTGGTTGATATTTTATGATACAATCTACATTATTTTATTAAAGGGTTTATGGTCTTTTTTATTGTGGACATTCTATTTTGATACAACTTAGGTTTTTTGGTTAGTGTATTCACATTTCATACACATGTTTTTCAATAAGAATGATTATGTTCTTATGTTTTCATATTAGGAATTCATTCGACTTTGTTAGTGATGGGTAAGTCCCGCAATAGACCCTCAATGCATCGGTAGGTATCATGTGACAAACTAGTTTGGATATTGGCTGATGTATTACCCATTTATGTATGGTGTCTTAGATAAAGCCTTAACGGTGTGTTTATGATGTAAAAAATTGTCCATTCCCTTATTTTCATATTAGTTATTGATATTCAATGTGATAATTCGACTAGTAGAATATCTACAATTATGTTTTCTGGATCATGTGATTATTTATATGGTATTATTTATTCTTCCTATAACATTCTCAATATATGTTTAAATGGAATGTGTTTCAATTATTCACATTACCTTATTATTTATACATATACGTTCATGATATCTTCCACTGCACATGTAACACTCCATGCTTTCATGGTACGTTTCTCTTTGAATAATACAATAGCGTGTGTTATACACAACTTCAAGTTCTAACACACCACAATCAATCATACTAGCTGTTATGAATAGTAATACCCAGATTGTGAAATTTTATACACTTTATCGTTCAAAATGGACTTCATTTTTGGATTCAGAATATCGAAATTAGCCTAGGGTGAAATTTTGGTACTTTTCGGATAACTTTTATATTTTGATGAATAGTGAAAATTACTAAATTTTAATTAAAAACAACTTTTTTAATCAAAGTAATTAATAGTGATTAATTATGAATTTGAGTGGTTTTAAGGTATATTTAGAATATATTTTTAACATTTAATACTATGTTTGTCATCGTAAAAAATTTCACAATTAAACCGGACAAAAAGATGTGTCAATCTTTTGATAGTTATTATCTCTTAAAAACACGCTTTTTATTTTAACAACGAGAAATAATTTTAAATTAATTTCTGCCACATCTGTGTTTTGAATTTGGAAAAATAGATTCCATATTTGGAATCATTATGTCCAAATTGTGTAAATAAGTAACTTTTATTTCTAGACATTTTGAATAATTACTTCGGTAAATATTTTATTTTTCATAGTTAAAGGGTAAATCCAGTAAATAAGGGTAAAAATAATATTATAATAATAATAAATTACCCTAAATCATGTCCTAACCTTATTGGTTGATACGTTTTCGACCATGGGCATCTTTGAGTCGATTTTGGGACTCCATGGATCCAGTTGTATGTGATAAGGACATTTTATATTAATTAAGTTAAAATAAATACAAAAATGACATAAGCATATATCTTTTAGAAAAACAATTTTTACATAGGGTTATATATGTTGTATTTTTGACTATAAATATTAATTACAAAATCTAAAAATATTTCCTACATAATGGTATTTTATTTATAATTTTTAGACATTTAATAATTAATATTATGCATGACACAATAATGATGCAGTATTTTCCTTATTAATGAAAGAATCAAATAATTGGTATTATAAATGTTAAAATAAATATAATTTGAAAGTTTTTATGACATAAATGAATTTTATTGGTTAATATTACATTATATTATAGTTTAAATGAATTTTTTTCGAATTAATAATGTTTTTTAATAATGTAACAAAAATCAAGTATTGAATAGTGTCAAAATTGACCTAAAAGAGTTTTTAAAACAAATATTATATTATTAATTGATATTCATTTCCTAAAAATCTAATGTTAGGCCAATAGACTTATATCATGATAGGTGTATCATTAATGGACCACCTGGGGGTCTCTTGAATGTATATGGTATGTTTATTAACTATATAATATAAAAATACAATGTGACATGGTAAATATCAATCTAATTAACTAAGTGTTAAAACAAAAAGATAAGGTTAATATAATGACCAAAAACTGTCTAAAATCTATTGGTTGAGTGGTTTTCAACCTATCCCCACCTTAAACTTTAAATAATCCACTTAGGAGTTGTTAGAAACCGAATATGAATTTATTATAAAATAATATTTCTATCTTTTCCAAAGGTGCCCCTCTCCCCTCTAATAAAATGAAACTCCCCCTTCTCACTAATTCACACATTCAAAGCCTTTTGTCTCGGCCAAACCCTGCCCAAATATCCTCTAAACTTCCCTCAATTCAACCTAGAGGCCTTAGTTTGATCATAAATCCAACCTAAAGAGCCCTTTTGATCAAATCAAAAGGAAGAACCCGAAGAGGAGGTAATGTTTTCACCACCCTCTTTCAAGTTCCTTTCTTCTTCAACTTCTTCTTTCTTTGTTATTCCCATTATAAAATAATAACCCCAGTATATTATATATAATATGATTTTATTATAAACACGTTACAACCATATACAATATTCTATCTGTCTTTGAATGACATTTCACCATACGTGCGTACATACGACTTACCGTCTCCACATCGTGGTGTAATTGTTATTCAATGTATTATTATTTGGTTGGGTATAATAATGATGTGTAATTCATGTAAATAATAAATATAACATGATAATTATTCTCTATATATGTTATACTATCCAATTATACATTATTTTAATATCAAAAGAGTGATATTGTCGCTCGTGCGTACGTACGGACTACCGTCTCCACGAACGCGATGAGATTCATTCCGCATCGTATCCATTCAAGTATAATTCTCATTTTATGATTAAAAATGATGTTTAAGGACTTGATATAATTATGGATATGAATAATATACAACCTATCCATAACAAACATGTCTTATGTAACCAAACATATAAAAGAAAACGAGTAAGTTACCACCTGAAACAACAATAATACTAAGATATTATTAACAAAGCAATGTTTAAAGATCATATATGATATCATATTAATGTATATTAACATTGAATAATTTAATAAAAATAATTTATCATTATATAGGTGGTTATCTTACCCTCAACCAAGGAAAAGTATAAGGTAAGGGGTTTTCATCTCACTCCTTATTCCTGTGAGATTCACGCCATATTGCCACTATTACCTTTTGTGTAGTGTATGTGCTGCCCATAATTGTATTATTTGTGTAATAAACATTAATATATGTGTATTTTCATATTAATTGTATGATACTTCTTTTATGGGGTGTATGTTTGGTAAGTTACCAAATTGGTAAGGGTTTATTTCACAATCTCTTCATTATCCGAGGTTGTTTATACGTAATTATCAACTGGGACTTCTTTATCACCCACATCCATGTTTCTTAAAAATGTATTTCCAAACATTATTATTATTTTATAGAATATTTGTTAAAGTCATTTATAACCTTGTTTGACTTTTTATAAGATGTTTATAAAGGAATCTTTCAGTCGTTTTCCAAACAAGGTCATTTTTAACCTTTTCGACAAAATTAAGGTAAGAATGTTTTTTTAACTTACATAGAGGGTGCGGCTATTTTATGCCGTTATAAAATCTTTGAAGCTTACCTTACAATATTATAAGTATATTTTCAAAATAAATGTTTTATTTTACAATTATGTGATTTTTAAATGATTTCAAAAAAAAAGTGAGATATTTCTCTCAAATATATGAAAATCCAGTGCAAATGTATACGTATTTAACGCAAGCTTAAAAATGTTTTCAGAAACCCAACTCTCGAGTGTGGTAAATAGGAAGGAATTGGGCATGGACCTATCATGGCCTGTAATTAGTCGAGCAGTCTCATAATTAGTTTTTTTTCAGAAGCTTGCATAATGTTTTCAAAAAAAAACTGGAGTATATTTGTGATATTTTAGACCTAATTATCTTCTAAAAAAATTGCATCAGTAGGTCTCATGAGGCAAACTAGTGTCTTGGCACAAGGCCATGACAAAATATTATATGTAATCTTGGAATGTGGCCTTGGCCACGTGGTTACGATAGTATGAAATTATGCATTCCATCATTATGAAAGTGGTTATTGATATTGCATGTGATTATTCGACTAGTAGAATATCCATGTGAATAAGTAAATGGAATTATTTCAATTTATCATTTCCATATTATGTTGAAGTTCAAGTTTAAAATGCTTTTGTTTTATTTGTACATTTACTTAAATGTTTATGATTATTTATGAAAGTTTCCTCTATATTGTTATCCTTACTGGGCATCTGAACTCACTACTTTCTATATTTTATTTTTCCTAGGATTACATGAAGTGTATCGTGATTGATATGCAGGGTTATGCCAAGGGAATAATGGCGTTAATAAAGGATTATTTATGTTGTTTTTCTATAAAGTATAATGTAACATTCATGTATGTAATCTATTTTCCAAGACTTCTAAACCTATCGGTCCTTCGGGACTTCATTCCTTGTAATTATGCCAATGTATTAAAATAATGCACTGACTCTGGGTAGCTGGGGTCGGGGCGTTACAGTTGGTATTAGAGGATGTTTTGCAATAACTTTGGAAACTAGATTTAGATAAAATCTAATTATAGCATATAGCCCTGAGATAGAATTTTAGGATTAGTATAGAAGAAATTCCTAGAATTTTGGTATTATAGAGATTTTGTGATTTTTCCAAGAAATACATCCCTGTCTGGATACGAGCAGGTTGAGGCAGCTCTGGCACATATATGCCTAGGGTTAAAACCTGAAAACAATGCTTTGAGCTAGACTCGAACGGGAACTGGTGCACGACAACGGGCCTTGCTGCACTCTTGGTTACGACACTCCCGGGGGGTATGCTTAGGATAATTCTCATTTTCTTTACAATCCATTATGATTGACTTATAAGTATATAATTACTCAAAGAAAACATTTTTATGATTATGGATTATATCCATCAAATGTTCAATTTATGTTAGGTATTTTACAAGTTTGGAATTATTCATTGCAATTCATAAACTGACCTAGTGTATGCCATTTTATAGAAATGGCGCCCAGTAGAAGAAATTGAACTCCAACAATACATATGATCCAAAGAGTAAGAAGGATAATATATTTTGTGGTATTAAGACAACATTTAGAAGGGAACCAGTCTCAGATGTTTTCTCCACATATGAAGAAATATTATCATGTGTTATTAAGATAATTAAATAATTCTCTAAGTCCTATGGCTTTGAAGGGAAGCAAGAGAAGAAAATTATGGAAGAGAGAAAGATGGATAAAGGGATGAGGGAAAAGAAGAATTTTACCATATGTGATAACTGTGGGAAGAAACACCATGGAACTTGCCTGAAGGGAATGTGAGTTTGTTATAAGTGTGGAGAAAAAGGACACCAAGTATGTGACTGCAAGGGTAAGAAAAAGGTTTTAAAAGAACAATGCTTCATCTGTAAGAAGTTGGGACACTACACAAACTAGTGTTCATATCATTAGAGTATTCCTCAAATGATGCTATTAGATAATAATCACGTTATGATACTACCACAGATGAAGAGGAATGACTAGTGTTCTTAATTTGTTATTTTTTAATTATTTCATTGAAGTTTTGTGACAATGATGTACTAGAAATAAATAAGGATTGTACTGAAGTACTATTTCATTGAGGATTTGAGATTTTATGGTACTAAGAAAAGTGACTCTATAGTGAGTTAAACTTTTTGGAATGGTTTAAGGAAAGATAAACCTTAATATGGTCCTAATATTGAGGTACTGGTTTTGGAATAAGATATGTTTGATTTGGGAAAATTATATTGGATATTCTTAACTGCCTTGAAACTGATTAAAGATTTGTATATTCCATAATTTTTGGAGTTTACAACATTTTTGGATGGATGAAGTATATCCAGTATTCTCTAAGGAATAAGGGAGCATGAATGTAATCAATAAGGTTTTATGGTAATTCAGGATGTTTCAGGGTATTAAAAGAATACATGATAATGGTATTCACATGCTATTACGGGGTAAAAAGGATATACATTATGTTTACGTTTCATATAAATTTTATATTGAGAGTTTACAAAAATATTTTTGATAATTCTAATGTTTGGAAACGATTATGTTTGAACGGTTATTTTTGGATTTTTATAAAAGTACAACACACAGACCATGTGACAACCCGTCGCGTTGGACAAAGTTGCAGGAATCAAACCCACAACCATAGTGAAAGTGGGATTTATAGCCTACCACTGAACTATGTGAAGTTCCTGGATGGTATAATGTAGTTATTTTAAAATGGGTTGATATGTGAATTATAAATTCATTATAGTTGTAACCCTATACGATTAGGATAAATAGAGTATTTTTGAGTTGTATTATGTTTTGGGGTGAAAGATGAGTTTTTGGTAGAAGTTTATTAATGGATAAAACTCTAATTATAAAGTAATTATATCTCCTTATGATCTTATACAATCTTATAAATAAATTCCTCAACATTAAGATGAGGAACTTAGAACAAAAATGTTGTTCTAGATGGTACCTTAGATCATCACAAATTTATGGCTTTGGGATTGTAGGCCTTTTCATAGCCATGTACTCTACCACTATTGATCAGATATTTATGGTTAAATTTATCTTCCATATTCATATTCTCCTACATGGAACCCTAGTATGTGTTATTCTCAGTAACCTTCATACTTACCACTCATTATTTTAAATAGAGTCCTCATTAATCCATTTTTCGGTGTGGGATTTCAGCTATGATATTTTCAAATGTCAACCCCAAGTTCTGAAAACTAATCATAAATTGCAACGATTAAATTTATTGAAGTAGGGGATAATGTAACACCCCAAGATTTCATGGTACGCTTCTCTTTGAATAATACAATATCGTGTGTTATACACAACTTCGAGTTCTAACACACCACAACCAATCATACTAGCCGTTATGAATAGTAATACCCACTTTTTGTAATTTTATAAATTTTATCATTCAAAATGGACTTCATTTTTGGATTTGGAATATCAAAATTAGCCTAGGTTGAAATTTTGGTACTTTTCGGATAAATTTTATATTTTGATGAATAATGAAAATTACTAAATTTTAATTAAAAACTACTTTTTTAATCGAAATAATTAATTGTGATAAGTTATGAATTTTAGTGGTTTTAAATTATATTTAGAATATATTTTTATCATTTAATTATATGTTGGTAATTGGACATAATTTCACAATTATACCGGACATAAACAAGTGTCAATCTTTTGATAGTTATTATCTCTTAAAAACACGCTTTTTTGTTTTAACAATGGAAATTAATTTTAAATTAATTTCTAACACTTCTTTTTTTTGAATTTGGAAAAATAAATTCCATATTTGGAATCAGTATATAAAAATTGTGTAAATATGTAACTTTTATTTTTAGAGATTTTGAATAATTACTTCGGTAAATATTTTATACACCATGGTTGAAGGGTAAATCCAGAAAATAAGGGTAAAAAAATAAAATTATAATAATAATAAATTACCCTAAAACTTGTCGTAACATTAATTTTTGATACATGTCCGACCATGGGAATCTTTGGGTCTATTTTGGGACCCCATGGATCCACTTGTAAGTGATAGGGACACTTTATTAACTATGTTAAAATAAATACAAAAATGACATAAGCATATATCTTTTAGAAAAAAAAATTTTACATAGGGTTATATATGTTGGATTTTTGACTATAAATATTCATTAGAAATATAAAACTATTTTCTACATAATTTTATTTTATTTATAATTTTTAGACATTTAACAATTAATATTATGTATGACACAATAATGATGCATTATTTTCCTTATTAATGAAAGAATCAAATAATTGGTTTTATAAATGTTAAAATAAATATAATTTGAAAGTTTTGATGACATACATGAATTTTATTGGTTAATATGACATTATAAGATTTCTCAAATAATTTTTTTCCGAATTAATAAAGTTTTGAATAATTTAACAAAAATCAATTATTGAATAGTGTCAAAATTTACATAAAAGAGTTTTTAAAAGAAATATTATATTATTAATTGATATTCAATTCCTAAAAATCTAAGGTTCAGAAACGTGACTTATATCTTGATAGTTGTATCGTTAATGGGCCACTTGGGGGTCTATTGGATGTATATGGTATGTTTATTAACTATATAATATAAAAATACAAAGTGACATGGTAAATGTCAATCTAATTAACTAAGAGTTAAAACTAAAAGATAAGGTTAATATAATAACCAAAACCTGTCTAAAATCTTTTGGTTGAGTGGTTTTCGACCTATCCCCACCTTAAACTTTAAATAATCCACTTTTGAGCCATTAGAAACCGAATATGAATTTATTATAAAATAATATTTATAGCTTTTCCCAAGGTGCCCCTCACCCCTCTTATAAAAGGGCACTCCCCCTTCTCACTAATTCACACATTCAAAGCCTTCTCTCTCAGACAAACACTACCCAAATATCCTCTAAACTTCCTTTACTTCAACCTAGAGGCCTTAGTTTGATCATAATTCCAACCTAAGGATCCCTTTTGATCAAATCAAAAGGAAGAACCCGAAGAAGAGGTAATGTTTTCACCACCCTCTTTCAAGTTCCTTTCTTCTTAAACTTCTTCTTTCTTTGTTATTACAATACTAAAATAATAACTACAGTATCTTATATATACTATGAGGTTATTATAAACCTGGAAAACCCATATTTAGTATTCTATTTTTCCTTTTAATGACATGTCACCATACGTGCCTACGTGCGGCTTACCGTCTCCACATCGTAGTGTAATTGTTATTCAATATATTATTATTTGGATTGGTATAATAATGATGTTTAATTCATGTAAATAATAAATATAACATGATACTTATTTTTTATATATGATATGATATCCAATTATATATTATTTTAATATCAAAAGAGTGATATTGTCACTCGTGCGTACGTACAGACTACCGTCTCCACGAACGTGATGAGATTCATTCCCCATCGTATCCATTCAAGTATAATTCTCATTTGATGATTAAAAATAATGTTTAAGGACTTGATATAATTCTGTATATGAATAATATACAAACTATTAATAACAAACATGTCTTATGTAACAAAACATATAAAATAAAATGAGTAAGTTAACACCTGAAACGACAATAATACTAAGATATTATTAACAAATCAATGTTAAAAGATCATATATGATATCATATTAATTTATATGGTTCTTGTATAATTTAATAAAAATTATTTCACCTTTATACAGGAGTTTATCCTACCCTCAACCAAGAAAAAGTACAAGGTAAGGGGCTTTCATCTCACTCCTTATTTTCATGATATTCATGCCATATTGACACTATTACCTTTTGTGTGGTGTATGTACTGCCCATAATTTTATTATTTGTGTAATACATTTAATATATGTTTATTTACATATTAATTTTATGATACTTATTTTATGGGGTTTATGTTTCATAAGTTACCAAATTGGTAAGGGTTTATTTCACAATCTCTTCATTTTCCGAGGTTGTTTATACGTAATTATCTACTTGGACCTCTTTATCATCCACATCCATGTTTCTTAAAAATGTATTTTAAAAAATTCTTATTATTTTATAGAATATGGGTTAAAGTCATTTATACCCTTGTTTTAATTTTTATAAGAATTTCATAAAGTAATCTTTCTCTCCTTTTCCAAATAAGGTCATTTTTAACCTTTTTGACAAAATTAAGGTAAGAATGTTTTTTTAACTTATACGGCGGGTCCAGCTATTTTATGCTATTATAAAATCTTCAAAGCTTCCCTTCTAAGATTATAAGCATATTTTCAAAAATAATTTTTTTCTTTTATAATTAGGTGATTTTTAAATGATTTCAAAAAAAGAGAGATATTTCTCTCAAATATATAAAAATCCAGTGCAAATGTATATATATTTAACGCAAGCTTACAAATGTTTTCAGAAAACCTGACTCTTGAGTGTTGTAGATAGGAAGGGATTGGGCGTGAACCCATCATGGCCGGTAATTAGTCGAGCAGTCTCAGAATTAGTTATTTTTTTCTGAAGCATGCATAATGTTTTCAGAAAAACACTGAAGCATATTTGAGAGATTTTAAACGTAATTATCTTCTAAAAAAATTACATAGTAGGTCTCATGAGACAAACTAGTGTCTTGGAACAAGGCCTTGACAGAATCTTATTTGTAGTCTTGGAACGAGGCCTTGGTTACGTGGTTATGATAGTCTGGCATTATGAATTCCATCATTATGAAAGTGGTTATTGATATTGCATGTGATTATTCGACTAGTAGAATATGCATGTGAATAATTAAATGGTATTATTTCATTTTATCTTTGCCATATTATGCTGAAATTCAGGTTTAAAAGGCTTTTTTTTTAGTTGTACATTGCCTTAAATATTTATGATTATTTATAAAAGTTTCTGATATATTGTTTTCCTTACTGAGCATTTGAGCTCACCCCTTTCTATGTTTCATTTTTTCCAGGACTCCAAGAAGTGTATTGTGACTGATATGCCGGGTTAAGACAATGGAATAATGGCGTTCATAAAGGATTATTTATGTTGTTTTTTTATAAAGTTCAATGTAACATTCGTGTATGTAATCTATTTTCCAAGACTACTAAACCTATCTGTCCTTCAGGACTTGATTCCTTGTAATCATGCCAATGTATTAAAATAATGCACCGACTTTGGGCTGATGGGGTCAGGGTGTTACAACACACTTACCCTTATTGAGCATCTAAGATCACCCCTTTATTAGGTTTTATTTTTCCCAGGATGCCGGAATATATATTATTATTGATAAAAAGATTTAAGAAAGATGAATTTTGATTCTCTCAAAGTATTAATTGTATTCTTATTTATAGTTTCCATTGTAATGCAAGGTTAGTATATGTAATATGGCTTCCAAAATTTCTAAATTGATTGGTCCTTTGATATTTTATTCCTTGTAATCATGCTAATGTAATAAATATGAGGCACTGACTCCAGGCTTTTCGGGTCAGGGGATTACAGTTGTTATCAAAATATGTTTAGAAAAAATCCTGGAAAATATATTTTGAAATGAATGATTTGGGTACATAAGCCTTAGATAGAATGTTCTGATAAGCTTAGAAGAAAATCCTAGAATATTGATAAGGTAGAGATTCTGTGGGTCTTTCTAGAAATCCATCTCTATATGGACACTACAAGTGGACGTGGTTATGGTTCATATTTACCTAGGGGTAACAACCATGACAAGGTATGTCGGGACTAACTCGGTATAACCTGGTACATAAAAATGGGACTTACTGCACACCTATATTGACACTCTTGGGGGAAATTTTCTGGATAACTCACATTTTTTTTCAAACCACTATGAAGTATTTAAAAGTAAATATGTCCCCAAAGGACCCATGTTTATGACTATGAGATTAACTATGAAAAAATGTTTCTATTTATGTTAAGTGTTTTACTAGTTTGAAATTTTTAATTATGATTCCAAACATAATCTACTTTATTCCATTATTTAGAAATGGATCATTGTGGAAGGAATAGAAACATCACCAATGCATTTTATCTCAAGAATAAGGATGATAACATATTTTATGAGCTTATTTAAATCTTAAGAACAATACTAGTATCTAAAAAATTATCATAATATAAAGAAATAATATCATATGATAACAAGGAAGAGAAATTTTTTTATTAGTATTATAACTTTTTAAGGAAGCATGAGAAGAAGAAGGAAGTATGAAAAAAGATAAATAAAGGGAAGAAGAGAAAGAATTATTTTCCCATATGGGATAATTGTGGAAGGATACACCATGGTATATTATTAAGAGGAAATGATTTTGCTTCAAGTGTAGAGAAAAAGGCCATCATGATCATAATTTCAAAGGAATGAAATAATTTTCCAATATAAAATGCTTCAACTGTAATGATATGGGGCACTATACAAGTGAATTCTACAAGCATCAAAGGAATATTCCCCAAAAGAAGACAATAGATCCTGGTAAATATTATGATCTTACCACTAATTAATAATACTAATTAAAAAAATTATAATTGTATTAAATAATTATTCCATTTTATAATTTTTTCAATGATGTACTGGTCATAAGAATCATAGAATAAATAAGGATTGTGTTGCAATACTTCTTCTATAATAATTTGGAAGCATGAAAATTTCCTTTAAGGTTTTTAAGGTGATTAAGTATTTAGTATTTGATAATAAGAGCTACATTACATTGATTGTAGAATTTGATGTAAAAATTAATTTTGGAAATTTAGGGACGTTTTGGGATAGATAATTAGGACATAAGTATTTTGGTTGATTATTATTATTAGAATAGATTAAGTTAACATTGGATTATATTATTTGAAGTTAAATTTTGATTTATCAAATTGGATAAAAAATTCTAACCATTTAGGTTTTTGTAAACATTTAAAAGCCAAGGGAATGATCAGTTGATCTTATGATTAATTAAAGTTATTTTGTTTGAATAACTCAACTTGAATATTCACTTCCTAGAGTAAGAAATGATGTAAAAATCGATTAAATCACTACCAAAGGATAATATCTTAGAATGAAAATAAGTAATATTATTTTCATAACCACTAATATGGATAGTACAAAAATCCTTCAACTATAGACAATGAATTTGGAATGAAAATTCTATTCATTTAGATTTCATACTGATAAATCAATGACCTATTTATCCTATCAAAGATTTATAATTTTATGATGGTAGAATATTTTATGACCATTTATCTATCACTCTCCATAAGATCTGAATGTTTATATTTCACTTCCATTTCCATGTTTTTCTACATAGAACCCTAGTGTGTGTTATCAATGGTGAACTTTATACTTTCCTTCTAGTGATGAGGACTCTGAGGATTCATCAGGAAATAAAGATGTTCATACATAAGGGTATTGGCTTTCTAGTTCGAGACGCAGCAAGATGTGGAGGGGTACTCGAAAAGTGAGGAAGGGTTATTATTTTCTGCCTCCATAGAGGGTGACCAGATCCGCGAAAAAATTGATGGGATGTGTTCCTCCCTCAATGGTAGATTTTTATAGTAGTGGGAGATTGGTTTGGTGAGCTACCCTTCTATGGAGTTTCTTATGCACTCGGAAGAAGAAATTGTTGAATCAGTTTTGACAATTATGGCTACTAAAGAAGAAGCTGAGAAGATGATGGAAAGGTCATTAAGGGTGGTTACATATAAAGACCCGGAAATTTCAAGGGAATTTTTTTCTTAATTGCTTTGGAATTTTACGAGTCTGTAGTTTCTGACGGCACCTGATTCCAAGGCCTGATGTGCCCGGAATCAATTTCTGAAGTTTGGATCGGGTACGTTCAGTGAACGAATGAGTGGGTTTTTCTATATTTTGAACTGGTGCTCGGAATTGAAATCTGAGGGCACCGATGAACTCGTAGTGCCGATATTTTCTTAAGAGGACTTTTACCAAAGGTGCGTTTTCTTGGGAGGAGTTGTTAGAATTTGAGGAATAATGAAGAATTGAATAAAATTTGTTGTACAAATTTTATTCCCAACATTGGTGGTTATATCCTAAGTGTGGAAGTTTGGGTGGATGCACTAGTTGCTAACTAACCAAGTGAGGATTAAGGTTAGGTGGGGCCCACACGAGCCCCAACCCTTCACTTTCCCAAACCCCCCATAAACCCCTTTTAATTAATGTGTTACACCTCACTCCCTCTTTAATTGTGTAACTCACCCTCTCTCCCTCTTTATTTCATGCCAACTCACAATATAACTAATTGAATAAACCTATTCAATTAATTTAACTAAGAGTTTGAATTTTAAGTTTTGAATGCTTGGCATGTTATAATAAAATAAGAGTAAGTCTTATTTTATTTTGGGTTGGGATTGTTGTGTGGAGACATTGGGGAGAGTGATAGAGCCTTTGTGAGAAGAAGAAGAAGAAGAAGGAAGAGAAGAGAATTCCTCCTCATCGAAGAATGGCGCTTCTTTATCGAAGAACGACTCACTCCCTCGATGAAGAACGGTTCTCCAACCATAGGATCTCCAACGAACGATGCTCGGGCTGGATCGAAGGTCTTTGAGGAAACAAAGAACTCCAATGACCATTGTCACCATCACCTCTTACCTTGCGACGATGTCAACGAACCAATGTCCTTTCCCTTTTGTGATATCGTCAAAGAACGACGAACAAAATGAGGTAGGGGATTAATTTGAGAATGATATTATTCCCATGGTTGTTTCCTTCTAAAATAAAGAACGCGGATCAACTAATCATCAAGTTGAGCCGTCAATGTTATTATTTGCGGGACGAGAATATTTAATTACGGGAGTATTGTTGGGAACTAGGTTCAATTTTAATTGATTAAAATTGTGCCTTGTTAAGTTGTTGAAATTAGGTGTTGATTGTTTCCAATTGATAACACCTAACGTGGAGGGCGCGGGCCAAACAAACACGGCCCGACAACCCCCTATAGATTGTTAGTTGATGTGCGGATTGACGGGTGATGACGAAACGGGCCACAATGGCGATTAGAAGTCTCTGTAGGGATGTTCGGGTCCCGTAGTGACCTTAGGCGCAGACGGTGGGTGAAACAGACCAACGGTGTGCGTCCGGTGGTCCGCGAAAAGCGGCGGCGGCACGCCACACCGGCGCGGCGGCATCGGCGACCGACGGTGGTGGCGCGCCGCCGGAGATGAGTCGTTCCAGATTTTGGGGCGGAGCGGATTAAAAGTCGCGTTGGTTCTCTGTCAACCGGGGGGAACAGCGCCCCCCGCTCCATGTCTGCTCGGCCATGCTGGCCGAGCCTCAACCAGCTAGGTCGGGCCGGTAGCACCGGGCCGGGCTGTGTCCAACTGGGCCGGAACCGGACCCGGGTCGGGTCGACCCAGGGGGTATTGGGTCGGGTCGGACCGGGCCCAAACCCCCTATTTTCGGACCTCTTTCAGTTAAAAGCTCATATCTTGATCTACGGACCTCCGATCGATGCACCGTCAGCTGCATTGGGATCCTTAGATCGTGATGATCATTTTTGTTTATTACACTCGATGTTTCGGTGAAGTATGGGTATGGTCGGGTTGGTTCAAACCCGAAACCAACTGGGCCCTCGGAGCATAAACAGTTATAACTTGAGTTCCGAACATCTGATTGAGGTGTCGTCAACTCTGTTTGATTCCTTTTAGTAAGAAGGATCTTTTTGTATACTTCACCTAAGGTTTGGATGCTGTTGGAGTATGGCTGGGTTGGATTGTACCCAAAATCCAACCTGGCCCCTGGAACGGAAAAACCGATAACTTTCAGACCGAACAACCGTTTGGCCAACCGTCAGCTGTGTTGGTGATCCCGTTGAGAAATGGTCCCTTTGAGTATACCCTATGAGAGTTTAGGGTACAGTTGAGATATGTCCGGGTTGGTTCGTACACGAAACCAACCGTGCCCCTAGGACTGAAAGGCTAATAACTCACAGACCGGGCGTTCGGTGGACGCGTCGTCTGTTGCGTTGAGACCCCTATGACAAGGTGGTCCTTTGAGATACTTCTTTTTGGGACATTATGATAATTGGAGTACCGACCAGTAGCTTGTGGAGTGGACCCTCCTAGAGTCGAGCGTACGGAGTATGAAGACCATGTAGCTGGCTGAGACCTGATGACTGCTTATCTGATTCGAGTCGGAGAGACTTGTATAGTTCAGTGGGGAGAACTACTGTATTTGGGTGGAAGACCCACGGCAGGGAGCACTAATGTGGTTTGGTGGTAGACCCGTGGTATTCGATAGAAGTATTACCTCTATAGGCTATTAGGGGGGTGCACTACTGTGTTGGGGTGGCAGACCCCGGCGGGGAGCACTACTGTGTTTGGGTGGCTGACCCGTGGTACTCAACAGGTGGAGTACCTCAGCAGTATAAGGTTAGTGACCAGCACCTCAGAGTCGTGACATGATCAGTGTACTCGACAGAGGAGGAGATCTTCAGTAATTACGGTTTCGATAATGAAAATCTTGGTTTGAGCTGAGTAAATGACCATTGTGTTTTCCTCATGATTGAGATGAGTTACATGATAACTTACGTATATGAATGGGAATATACCTAAGTATTGGTTATCTGTTGATTTCATATCTGTGTGATACCTCTTGATTGAGATGGGTTACTTGATAACTTAGGTATAAGTATAGGCTTATACCTAAGTAAGGGTTATCTGTTTAGATCCTTCTATGTGGTTATCCTTATTGGATTTAGTGAGACCTTGAGGGTTTGGGGGTCCCTACTGAGTATCGTTATACTCACCCATGCACGGGCTATGCCCGCACCTCGTTGTGTTGGATGCAAACAACGGACAGTGCAGATAGAGGCTGAGTGTTCGAGGACTGGATGGTATGCGGAGGTGGACCCCACGATGAGTCAGTATCCGAAGGTGGACCTCACGACGAGTCTGTATCCAGTGGTGGACTTCACGACGAGACGGTACTCGAAGGAGGTTGACAGGCAAGAGCATTGAGGAGGCTATCTGTACCTACCCTTCAGGTAGGATCCTTGGTGGATGATCCAGGAGCTGTGCTATCTGTACCTACACTTCAGGTAGGATTCGAGATGGACGACCCATGAGCTACTTCAATTCTTCTAGCTGCATGTATTTTCTGTTGTACTTTCATTCAGTTGTAGCTGTACTTTTCAGTTGGGTTTGTATTCTGGACCATTTACATTTCAGAACTTTCTTTTGTACTAAGTGTTTGCTTCTTCTTATACTCTGTTGTGTTGTTTACTTTTATAAAGGCAATGCATTCCCTTTTTATTGGGATTTACGCCTTTGGTTCTGGTCACCAGCCCCTGGCCTATGAAATGTGGGATTAGGGTAGTCAGGGCCTGGGCCCTGAGGACGGGTCGTGAAAAATTGGTATCAGAGGCGTCGGTTCTACCGCAGAACTTATAACTCTGATATTTCTTTTCTTTGAAGCAATAATGTTAAGGGTACCGAGTGTGGTTTTCAATTCAGGGAGTCTAGTGTTGGTGCGGGCGGCCGACATATCTATACACCAGGACCCTGACTACTTATTTTTGACTCAGTGCACAAAAACACTAATTGCGTGTGTGTTTTCAATGGTTTCCCCTTAAAACAGCTCAAACTAGGTCAGCTCACCATGTATAATCATTTGACCGTGTCAGAATTGTTTCTTTCGGGATGTCTTTCCACGGATGACCAGCTAGATCCCCAAGAGATGTACGTACTAACAGCCCGCCGAGTGACGAGGCCTCAGTATAGGGCCCTCTTTTAGTTGAGGCGCCATCAGTACTACCATATGTTGGGCCACCGATGCCACCTGCCCCAGCAGCATGCGATGTATGCCGCTTGAGCATGCTGCATGAGTTCCAGCACCAGAGGCCACCCAGGTTCTGGGGAGAGACGGACCCATAGGCAGTTGAGGAATGGCTGAAGGCTGTGGTAAGAGTCTTCAGGATAGTAGTTACACCAGCAGACTTCATGGTGATCCTTGCTGCCAGCCTCCTTCAAGAAACAGCAGGAAGATGGTGGATCCAGATGCTCCAGTTTTACGATGAGATGACCTTCACCTGGGGACACTTTGAGACCTTTTTTAGGGTGGAGTTTATACCAGTGACTCTACACTCTGAGCGTGCTCAGGAGCTGCTGACTTTGCTGTAGGATTTTCCATCAGTAGAAGAGTCATCTGTAGGCAGTAGACAGATGATACAGAGGTCCAAGAGGACCAGACCAGCAGGTGGGAAACCTCGGGTTATAGGATCGGTAGTGCGGGGCACCCGAGGTGGAGTCAGAGCCAGGCGTGCCAGAAACGAACATTGTTTCTCCTGCGGTAGGAAGGGTCACATGGCACGTTACTGTCTGACTCCCCACCCAGTTGATCCAAAGGTAATGGAGGAGCCACCGAGATAGAAGAAGCGGTGGGTTCTTGAGCAACAGCCGAGCGGTGGACAAGGCAATGGAGATCTGAAATCAGGTGGACATGAGCGGAACTAGTGGATTCATTTTGATACTGGTACTTCTAGTTCCATGTTGTTTTTGTATTTGTGTCTTTGTACTTCGAGCTGTAGTAATAAAAGACACTTATGTTTGTGATGTTTACTTTCCTGTCCTTTTGTTTGGTTGATACTGAGAGGTCCTGGTTAAAACTGTTGACTTGACCCTCACTTTAGAGATTTCTACTGGAGGATACCCAGTGACCTCACACTGATGCCGATAGTGTGACTCGACCCTTGGAGGAGAGAGTGACGGTTGGATCTATTGGTAGTAACGTTGAGACCTTACAACGTCTTCCATGGCATGAATTCATCATCCATATAAGGATTGACTGTATTATTCAATGGGTGTGGTTCATCCAGGGGATAAGACCAAGTTTCTCCTTTCGGAAAAGGAGAAATATTAGCAGCTCTTAGAGATCGTAGGCAATGAAGGGTGGTCATTGACCAACTTACCACGTCAGCAAACTTCCTACCGACCAGAGATGGTACGAGCTATGATGGAGAAGGTGTAGATCATCCAGGAGCGTATAAAGACTTCATAGTGCAGTAAGAAATAGGAAACTGGCACCAGTCTCAGAGACTCGAGTGTGTAAAATGTTTCAAGAAGAAGAAGTGTTAAGGACAGATGAGTCTACGGAGCAGCAGATGTGGAAGCAGAGCTAGGAGAGCAGCATGGGGTGGTGTACATTTTAACATGTTACAACCACCCGCCTTTGTTATCCCTTCCAGGTTCAGGAAGTTAGAGGGCAGGGAAAAAATAGTAGTTTTATGCGGTCAAGGAGTGTGACCCAATGGCTCTAAGAATAATTCGAGGGACAATCTATGTCCACCTCTAGCTTCCGTTACAACAGACATTGATACGAATCATTCCTTTCTTCCACGAATCTTGTCCCAGACCTAGAGTTTCTAGTAATCCGTTGACTTGACCCTCACATCTGGAGATACCTTTGGGAGGAGACTCGATAATCACACTTACACAGACAGTGTGATCTGACCCTCGAGGTGAGAGTTTCAGTTGGAATCTCTTTGTGGAATCGTCGAGGCCTTACGATGTTGGTTTGGGTATGGTTTGGATTCATAGTTCATACTCAGATTGACTGTATTATGAAAAAAGGTTGTGGTTTATCTACAACATTGGGATGGGATTTCCTAGGTCGGTGAAAAGGAAACCCCAGGCAGCACAGGATAAACTCATGCACAGGAGGGTGTGGTCGATCACTCTTGAGTCAATCAACCTTACCCTCATGGTAGCATGAGTTTTGAGTTTCAGTTCTAATTAGGAAATGGAGGCCTCTAGAGTTCGAGGATGGTGACCACGTCCTTATACGGGTCTCACCTCGATGAGGTTTATGGAGATGTGGCTGAGGCGATAAGTTATCTTCGAGGTTCAACAGATCTTTCTAGGTCCTCAGCGGGGTAGGTAAGGTGGTTTACCGCTTGACCTTTCAACCTCAGTTGCCCCGGGTGCAGGATGTCATCCACGTATCTCACATAAAGAGATACATGCACGATCGTTCACACATCATTGACCATAGGGAGTTGGATGTCGATGATGATGTGACATGCACAGAGGTTCCAGTAGAGATCGAGGATCAACAGGAGCGGGTCCGATGTGGATGGTTGATTCCTCAGCTGCGCTTTCACTGGTAGCACGAGAACCTCTAGGAGAGCACATGGGAGCAGAAGACTCAGATGCGTGCTCAGTACCACTTTGTTTTATGTAGTGCGTGTTGAAGCTTTACGGGGGCGTAAATCCCAGAGGTGGGAGTAATGTAAAGACCTGGAAATTTCAAGGAAATTTTTACCTTAATTTCTTTGGAATTTTACGAGTCCGCAGTTTCTGACGAAACCTAAATCCGAGGCCCTGTGTGCCCGAAATAAATTTATAAAGTTTGGCTTGGGTATGTTCAATGAACGAACGAGCGGGTTTTTCTATCTTTTGAACCGGTGCATGGAATTGAAATATGAGGGCACCGATGAACTCGCAACGCCGATATTTGCTTAAGAGGACCTTTACCAAAGGTGTGTTTTCTCGGGAGGAGTTGTTATAATTTAAGGATTAATAAAGAATTGAATAAAATTTGTGGTACAAATTTTATTCCCAACTTAGGTTGTTATATCCTAAGTGTGGAAGTTGGGGTGGAACCACTAGTTGCTAACTGACCAAGTGAGGATTAAGGTGAGGTGGGGCCCACACGAGCCCCAACCCTTCACTTTCCCAAACCCCCTTAAACCCATTGCAATTAATGTGTTACTCCTCACTCCCTCTTTATTTGTGTAACTCACCCTCTCTCCCTCTTTATATCATGCCAACTCACATTAAAATTAATAGATTAAACCTATATAATTAATTTAACTAAGAGTTTGAATTTTATGTTTTGAATGCTTGGCATGTTATAATAAAATAAGAGTAAGTCTTATTTTATTTTGGGTTGGGATTGTTGTGTGGAGACTTTGGGGAGAGTGAGAGAGCCTTTGTGAGATGAAGAAACAGAAGAAGGAAGAGAAGAGAATTCCTCCTCATCGAAGAATGACGATTCTTTATCGAAGAACAACTCCCTCCCTCGACGAAGAACGGTTGTCCAACCGTCGGATCTCCAACGAACGATGCTCAGGCCGGATCGAAGGACTTTGAGGAAACGAAAAATGCCAACGACCATTGTAACCATCACCTCCTACCTTGCGACGACGTCAACAAACCGACGTCCTTTCCCTTTCGCGATATCGTCAACGAACGGAGAATGACACGAGGTAGGGGATTAATTTGAGAATGATATTATTCCCATGGTTGTTTCCTTCTAAAACAAATAATGCGGATCAACTCATCATCAAGTTGATCTACAAATGTTATTATTTGCAGGATGAGAATATTTAATTATGGGAGTATTGTTGGGAATTAGGTTCAATTTTAATTGATTAAAATTGTTCCTTGTTAAGTTGTTGAAATCATGTGTTGATTGTTTCCAATTGATAAACCGTAATGTGGAGGGCACGGACTGAACAAACACGGCCCGACAACCCCCCACAGATTGTTTGTTGATGTGAGGGTTGACGGGCGATGACGAAACGGGACCCAATGGCGATTTGAAGTCCCCAAAGTGAATCTCGGGTCCCGTAGTGACCTTAGGTGAAGACAGAGGGCGAAATGGACCACCGGTGCACGTCCAGTGGTCCGTAGAAAGCGGCGGCGGCGTGCCACACCGGCGTGGCGGCACCGGCGGTGGTGGCGCACTGCCAGAGAAGACCACTACGGCTGAGCCGCGGCGGACCGGAACGGCAAAGCCGTTCCAGATTGGGGGGGGGGGCTTAAAAGCTGCACTGGTTCTCTATCAACCAGAGGGAACAACGCCCCCCACTCCGCGTCCACTCGACCACACTGGACGAGCCTCAACTGACCGGGCTAGGCCGCCAGCGTCGGGACGGTCCGTGTCCAACCGGGCCAAACCCGGACCCGGGTCGGGTCGACCTGGTTTGGGCCGACCCAGGGGGTAATGGGTCGGGTCGGACCGGGCCAAAATCCCCTATTTTCGGACCTCCTTCAGTTAAATGCTTATATCATGAGCTATAGACCTCCGACCAACGTACCGTCAGTTGCGTTGGGATCCTTGTATCAAGATGCTCGTTTCAGATGATTATACTAGATGTTTCGGTGAAGTATGGGTATGTCCGGGTTGGTTCGAACCCGAAACCAACCGGGCCCTCAGAGCAGAAATGGTTATAACTTGAGTTCCAGACGTCCGATTGACATTCCGTCGACTTTGTTGGATTCATTTTAGTAAGGAGGGTATTTGGGTATACTTCACCTAAGGTTTCAACGCAGTTGGAGTATGGCCGGGTTGGATTGTACCCGAAATCCAACCGGGCCCCTGGAACGGAAAAGCCGATAACTTTCAGACCGAACGACCGTTTGGCGAACCGTTAGTAGCGTTGGTGATCACATTGAGAAATGGTCCATTTGAGTACACCCTATGAGAGTTCTAGGTACAGTTGAGATACAGCCGGGTTGGTTCGTACACGAAACCAACTGGGCCCCCGGGACTAAAAGGCTAATAACTCACAGACCGAGCGTCCGATTGACGCGCCGTCTGTTGCGTTGGGACCCCTATGATGACGCGGTCCTTTGAGATAATTTTTGTGTGACATTGTGATACCTAGAGTAACGAACAGTAGCTCATGGAGTGAACCCCTCCAGAGACGAGAGTACGGATTACAGAGACTATGTAGCTGGCTGAGACCTGATGAGTGCTTATCTGATTTCAGTCGGAGTGACTTTTATAGTCCAGTGGGGAGCACTACTCTGTTTGGGTGGCAGACCCATGGTGGGGAGCACTACTGTGATGGGTGGTAGACCCGCGGTACTCGATAGATGGAGTACCTCGGCATGCTATTAGGGGGGGGGGGTGCACTACTGTGTTTGGGTGGAAGACCCCAACGGGGAGCACTAATGTGTTTGGGTGGCTGACCCGTGGTACTCGATAGGAGGAGTACCTCAGCTGTCTAAGGTTAGTGAGAAGCACCTCTGAGTTGTGATAGGATCAGTGTACATGACAGTGGAGGACCTCTTCAGCAGTTGCAGTTTCGATAATGAAAATCCTCGTTTGAGCTGAGTCAACGACCATTGGGATTTCCTCATGATTGAGATGGGTTACATGATAACTTAAGTATATGTATGGGCATATACCTAAGTAGTGATTATCCGTTGATTTCATATCTATGTGATACCTCTTGATAGAGATGGGTTACTTGATAACTTAGGTATAAGTATGGTCTTATACCTAAGTAAGGGTTATATGTTTAGATCCTGCTATGTGGTTATCCTTGTTGGATTTAGTGATAAATTGAGGGTCTCAGGGTCCCTACTGAGTATCATTATACTCACCCCTGCACGGGCTATGCCCGCACCTCGTTGTGTTAGATGTAGATGACGGACATCACAGACGGAGGCCGAGTGTTCGAGGACTCGATGGTACCCGGAGGTGGACCTCATGAGGAGTCAGTATCCGGAGGTGGACCTCACAACAAGTCAGTATCCAGAGGTGGACCTCATGTCGAGTCAGTATCCGGAGGTGGACTTCACGACAAGACGGTACTCGGAGGAGGTTGACGGGTGAGAGCGTTGAGGAGGCTATCTGTAACTACCCTTCAGGTAGGATCCGTGGTGGACAATCCAGGAGCTGCGCTATCTGTACCTACCCTTTAGGTAGGATTCGAGGTGGACGACCCAAGAGCTACTTCTATTCTTTATGCTGCCTGTCTTTTCTATTGTACTTTCGTTCAGTTGTAGTTGTACTTTTCAGTTGGGTTTGTATTCTGGCCCATTTACATTTCAACACTTTCTTTTGTACTTAGTGTTTGATTCCACATGTACTCTATTGTGTTGTTTACTTTTATAAAGGCAATGTCTTCCCTTTTTATTGGGATTTACGCCTTTGGTGCAAGTCTCCAGCCCCTGACCTATGGAAGGCGGGCTTGGGGTAGTCACAGCACGGGCTCCGAGGATGGGTCGTGACATTACAGATGTAGAGAAAAGTAATTGGATTGACAAAAAAGATCTAATATTGACCAGGGATTCAGTAATGGGAAGATTAGTCAAGTGGAGAACATCCATTCTCGGGATAAGCTGGCGTATCAGTTCAAAGACCTTTTGAAAGACGATCCAAACTCCCAGGTTAATACTATTCCTTGGAAAATATGTAGGGAGATTAAATAAAATAGACTTAATTTTTCCTTTAACCGTTCTTCTATTTCCTTTAGTACATTAACTATGGTTTCTCACTTTTTCCATAAAATCATTTTCTATAATAAAAAATATAATTTTCAGTCAGTCATACATTGCACGCAATAATGAGATTAAACAAACAACTAAATATTATTATTTAAATATTACCATTATAGCCAATCCATTACATTAGTATTTATTAATGAGGTTTAATAACTAATAAAATATATTTTTTTAAAAAATATATGATGAATTAATTTGTTACCAATTAATTAAAAATGAAAATATAAACCAATTGAATAGAAATGGAATATTTTTATTTTTATGCTCCTAGAGGAAATTTGTCTTAATAAATTTAATTAATTAAAATTATTACATTATATTATTGAAATATATGTTTTATATCTTCAATAAAATATTTTCTATGTCAATTGAATAGATTTTATAGGCCTAAGATAACCAAAAACTCAATTTTATGCAAAAGAACCTATATTTCTCTATAGGCAGTTTTATTGCCTTTTATGGAGAACCAATTTTAAATATATTTTTTTGATAATTTTATAAATTATATTTGAAAAAATAAACTTTCTATTTTAAATTTAAATATAAAAACTTACTTCGGTTAAATTTTTGGTATTTTTATGACAGGTTTTATGTTTTCTTGAATTGTGAAAAATACTAAATTTTAATTGAAACAACATTTTTCATCAAAATAATTTATTTTCTTAAGTTATAATTTTGATGTTTTTTAAAGTATAATTATATTATTATTTAATAAAATAATCCAATTTATTTTTCTAGAATCAATTTCACATTGTTTTTTTATATACAAACAGTTTAATCTTTTGAATGTTTTCACTTTTAAAACCCATTTTATCGTTCTGTCAACAAGATTAATTTTAGACTAGTTAGATTAAAATCTGTGTTTTGAATTTTGAAAAATATATTTCATATTTTTAATAATTGGGTCCAAATTATTTATTTATTAGGAATATAAATAGTAAATTTATTAATATTTGAATTACCATGATTATGGGTAAATCTGGTAATTAAGGTTAAAAATAATGTTATAAATATTATAAAATTATCCCAAAACTTGTATTAATTTTATTATAAGAGTATTATTCATACCAAATTATTATTTTATCAATTATTAGATCATTTATGTGTTTTTGTATGAGAATGTAACCTTTTTAGTATTATTTTCAAAATAATGTCAATTTTTTCATACTTTTGTTTTTAGCAAGAGAAATATTTTTATATGGAGTTATATAAGGGATATGTTAAATTATAAATATTATTTTGAAATATAAAATTTTTATCTACATTTTTGTAATTTTTCTATAATTTTTAGTGATAAAATAATTATATTAAATGGTGATAGAAAGATTATACATTAATTGTTTAATTAACATAAGGATAAAATAAATAATATTATGATATTAAAATAAATATAATTTGATATAACTAATTTCATACACTAATTTAATATATTATTTTAAAAATTATGTCTCATTTTAAAGAGTTGTTTAGAATATATCATGTTTTTACGATATCTTTAAAAATGTAAGTAATGAATAGTGTCAAAATTGGCACTAAGGATATTTAAGAATAAAGAATATTTTATTAAATAATATACAATTCATAAAAATATAAAATTTAGAAAACATATATGTATGATGTTAAATATGTCATAAATGGTTGATTTATGGCTAGTTTTGCATTTTATTGTATCTATATTAACCGTAAACGAGTAAAAATCCATGTTGTCACAGTAAAAGTTACTGAGTTTAACTAACGATTAAAAGAAAAATATAAGGTTAGTATTATAACCTAAACTACTGTAAAAATAATTTATTGGGATAATTTATACCCCAACTCATTTTAAAATCTAAATAAATCATTATTTAGATATTTTTTATTATAAATTAATTTACATTATTTAGTATTTTGAGAGTTTCCAAAAGTGACCCTCCCCTCAATTATAAAAGGGGACTCTTACCTCACCACCTAACACCACTTTGAGCCTTATATGTCGACCATAAAATGACCATTTCTCATACAAACGTACTTATACAAGTAATGGAGGCCCTAGTATTCCAAAACTACCAAATATAAATTCTTTAAGAAGAGATCGAAAGGGAGTCCACTGAAAAAGAGGATATCATTTTTACAAACTCATCCAAATTCATTTCTTCCTTTACTTACTCATCATTAGTTGTTTCCATAATAATTTAATAAATAATGTATCACATATATTATGATATGTTATTATTATTATGGTACAACCGTATTACAGGATTTATCCATCCTACGAAAAACAAATCACCATGCATGCGTACATAGAGTCTTTCATCTCCATGTTGTGGTGTAATCTGTTTTTTATCCCCAAATTACATTGATGGGTATAATCAAGTATATAATGGATATAAATAATAAATGTAACAAGATATTGATTTTATATAATTAAAGTACAATAAAATTTCATACCCTTTTACTATTAAGGGAATGATAGTGTCAGTCGTGCTTATGTACGACCTACCATCTCAATGATGCGATGAGATCCATCATCCACAATAACAATTCAAGAATGAATATCAAAATGTATATAACATTTAAATATAATTTCCATGAACTATATATAATTAGGTAAATTAATTTAATTTATTTAATTCATAATAAACATTATTTTTACGAAAAAATTTGTATTTGAAAATAAGGTAGTTGACACCCGAAACAAGGGTAATAATGAAATATTATTAACAAAACGATATAATAGAATCATATATGATATTATGAACATGAATATTGTTATGTTATAAATTAATAACCAGATTTAAATCATTATAAATGAGTTTAAATAATGTTCAACTAATGGAATGTGCAAGGTGAGGGTTAATATCACAATCTCATTATTATCTAAGATTGTTTATACTTAAGTATCAACTGGGGAATATTTATCATCAATGACCACGTTTCTTATTTTTTTTACAATTTATTAATAATATTATCCTAAAATTGTTTTAATTATTTTATCTATTCTCAAATTTTTATAAAATGGGTTTAATAGAATATTTTTATCATTTTCCAAATAAGGTACTTTATGATTTTTTCAACTAAAAAATAGAAAGAATATTTATTTCATAACTTATAAGACTTGAGAGGATTTTATCACTATTATGACCTCTTGATGTTTTTAAGCCTTCTTTTACAAGTTGGAAAATTTCATTATAATTTTTTTCATTTATAAATGTACATATTTTGAATAAATGATTATAAATTAAATGAGTATTTTTATCAAGATATTTCTAACAATTTTATTAGTGTACTTTCATATGTGTCAACATCCTTTGTTTAATATTATGTTTGATTGAGTCTGATATAATATGATGAAATCTAACTTATTTTTTGAAGGTTTTATTATTAGTTTTACTGTAGATGTGCTATTTTGATACCATTAATGGTTTATGGTTAATGTATTCACATTTTTTATGCTATGTTTTCAATAGGAATGTGTATGTTGTTTTTGTTTTAATATGAGGAATGCATTAGAATTCACATCTAATAGGTTGGGCCCTCTATAACCCCAAGATGCATCAGTATGTCTCAAGATGGAAACTAGTTTGGGTATTGGCTGATGTCTTAACCATTTATGTATGGTGTCTTGGCCAAAGCCTCGATGATATGTTTATGATGTTCGACAATCTGCATCCCATCATTATGAGATTACTTATTGATATTCACCTTGCCTTATTATTTATTATTATACATTAATGATAAAATCCTTGAAATACTTACCCTTACTGAGCATCTCATATCACCCTTTTATTATGTTTTATGTTTACCAAGATTCCAATTTGTATATTATGATTGAAAGATAGGGTTAATCTATATTAATATTGCACTCTCAAAGGATTTACCATATCATATTTTATGGTTTTAATTTTTCTGTAAGTATAATGTATGTAATCTTGTTTCAAAAATTTCCTAACTGACCAGTACATTGGGATATTATTCCTTGTAATCATGCTAATGTAATAAAGTAACGCACAAACTCTGAGCTTCTAGAGTTAGGGCATTACAGAAAAATATCAACTTTTTTTCTGTTAAAATTGATTTATTTTATAGTAAATGAACCATTATGTTTTTTATATTATATTAAATTATCCTAAGTCTCATTAATTTATAAATAATATAATTAATTTCCTTGTAATCAAAATTATACATTATATTTTTATAAGTTTATTTTTGGGCTTAAAAACACATTTTCCTAAAAACTATTTTTTTTGCGCATTGTATTTTTATGTAAATAGTAAGATCCTCGACCCCAAATACACTAAATTAGTTACCCAAACAGGGTCTCTACATGACATCTAGCACAACTCCCCATACAACCAAGGTTTCAAACTAGAATGGAGGGTCTAATAGATCACATGGTGAGACAATTCCATCATTACCCAAGTAAGCCACAATAGATAACCATTCAAATAAAGGAATAACAAACAAAAAACCAAGAACATGAATTACCAACCATTTCCTGATAAGGTTATTAAGCACAAAAAATTATAAATATGCCATGTCATGCTAACAGTGCCAAGAGTGATGAAAACACAAAAATAAAGACAACAATCAAATCCCCAAAATGGGTCCTGACTCTATGTCCAGATCCTAATCGGTGCACATCTCAATCCCAACTTAAGACACTAGAATAGGGTGATTTCCCTTCTCCTAAACTACAACCATGAAATCTTCTTGGGTACCTAATGGTGTCCCAATTATGGTGTGAGTACAACTTAGTAGGACACCACCAACAGTTTTTATGAAATATCTTGTCTAAAAATATAGTGCATGTATGTACTAAAAAAATTAAAATATAATCAAAATACATTATGGGATCCATTATTTAACAATATTCATGTTATCCATTTTCATCATTTTTACATGGGTTAGGCATTTAGATCATTTACACTATGGAATAATCATGTCAACTATCTTATATAAGGGGATAATTCATGATCCCTATCCCACTAGGGATAAAAATTTCATAAAACATTACACCACACTTACCTTGGTGCCTCATTCTAGGTAGTATAATCAAATACATTCATTAGGGATATAGAGCCTCATTCTGAGTCCCCAACATGTGCATTCTAGGGGAGGGGTTTAAAGCCTCAGTCCAACATGACCAATGGGATGATCCTCATTCCAATATCCCACACTACCAAGCCATGTGTGTATGATTATTTTTCAATTTACCACATATACCACATCAAAAATCAAACACAATCAATACACATAATTTTTCCAATTAACATGTCATTCAACACATGAAACATCATCATGAATTAACCATTTATTAGATTTTCCATTTACTTATCATATCCCATTTAACCCATTTCCTTTTTCATACATTAACACATTTATCTTATTAAAAAAAATTCCACAAATTATCTCATTACACATAATTAATCAATTAAAATGCATAAACCTATTTACAAAATTAAATTACATACTCATAAGTAATTTGAAACATTCACATTACTAAATTTAACAATTTTTCACATTTTTCCAAACAATACATTATGAAATTGGAAATTATTAGACAAAACTATCATTAATTACTTTTCAAACATTGAACTAACATTTCAACAAATTTATCATGAGCTCAATTTCAACACAAAGGAACATTAGGCTTAACATTATAATTTTCCATGAATGAGAATATTAGAACACCCCATGGGTGGCCCTAAACAGCCTAAGGAATGTCAATGAATCCCATGGGGATCATATTGGACGTGGATCATAATTTATCCCTCCATTTTACAGAATCATTTGAAGGCATCAAATTCACTACAAGAGGTAAGTAATATCACAACCACACATGCAAAAATCTATAATAGAACTATGGTATATAACTTTTAGACCCCTTACATCAAATATATAGATGAAAAATCACTTAAAATTAGCCTTAGATCTGGATTCAATCCCCCTTTGAAGTCCCAATGAACGATCTACTGTGAAAATTAGATTTTAGTTCTTCTAAATAAGAATAATAAATTAAAAATCCTTAATTCATTAAAGAGAAGCAAGAGGAGCGTTAGAATTACTGAGAGCTTCGATCAACAACTAATGACCCTCCAAATGGCCTAAAATTGAAAGAGATTGATCATTAGGAGGTGTTTGGGAATTTTGGGTCCTAATTAGGGATGGAGGAGTAAAAATGATGAATAAAATCGAGTGAGGAACTTAAAATATCATGGGGGAAAATGGTATATTCACATATTTTAATGGGGTGCACAGTTTGGCCCCCTAGTTTTCCAAAATTATGTGCCAACAATGCGGAACCCTCTATCTAAAATTGGTGAATTCTCTTGGTTAGTTGGGGATTCCACACAGTTTGAAAAACTATGTTCCACCCATGTGAAATTTCTTTTTCCATGCCCACATGGTTGACCCCCCCATGCAAGGTTTACTCTAACTGTGCACCAATTGGGCAACATGAACATGATAGCCCAATTCCATTTTCATTCATGTCCCAACCCCTAAAATACCCCTTATATTTCGCATATACCTAGAAAAAATATAATTATACAACTTTATGGGATTAAAACAAAAATTTAAACAAGAACATACCTCCATGATGTCTGAGAACCTATAACCTATCCACCTTATAAAGGCTCATGCTCAAGCCACTCTTTGTATGAATCACTGAGCTTCCAAGGTAAAATATTTTGGCCATTGGGATGTATATCCCTCTCCCTCTCCAATGTTTCTTCAGGAACATTACCATACCACCAAAACGATCAAACTAAGGGTACAATATTAACAAAAAAAATTTCCCACTATGATCTACTATACGAATCAGATGCTCCTTAAAGGAATAATCAACCTCAAGATCAACATACTCAACTTGGATTACATGAGATTTGTCAGGGTGATACTACTGATGTTGTGGCACATGAAAGACATCATTCATACAAACTATATCCCTTTGGAAGATCCAATTTCTATGACACCATTCCAATCCTCTCTACAATATCAAATGACCCCATGTACCTAGGTTCCAAATTACATTATTTCTAAATCCAATGGTGACCCATCCTTGGTGACACCCAATGAAACAAATCATCGCCCACCATAAACTCAATATTCCTATGATCCCTATCTGTATATGATTTCTACTTACTCTGAGTCATAGTCATACATTTATGAATAAACAAAATCTATTCTGATGCCTCCGGCATGAGACTAGGTCCCAAAACTATGATTCCTCAGCCTCCATATGACATATTGAAGATCAATGTGTTCTACCATAAAGATCCTTAAATGGTTATATCTAAATAATATCCTCGTAAATATTGTTCAAGGAATATTCAATAAGTGATAATTTTTTCCCATGTTCATCCAAAATCTTGGGCACACGCCCTTAACATGTCCACTAATACTAGAATAGTACGTTTTGATTTCTTATCTGCCCGTGGGTGGAAATCCATACTAAAAATAGCTAGGTACCAAGTTAATTATGTAATCCCATACAAAAGTTAAAAATGAAACAAAGATCATGATATGAAACTATGGATCATATAACCCCGTGCAACCACACCACCTCTCGATCATAAAACTCACCCAAATAACCCCCAATGAAAGTCTCTCGAATTGGAAGTAAATTATACACCTTTTTAAACTTATCCACAACTAAGAAGATCAAATAATTCTTCAAATAAATCCTTTAGATACCCACCATGAAATCCATTTTCACATTTTTACATTTTCATTTTATAATCGGAAATGGCTAAAACAAACCACTCACCACCAATGCGCATCGTTGACCTCCTGTAAGGTAAGGCATCATGAAATGTAACCTACAACCTATTTCTTCATCCCTAGACACAAATACGACCTATGAAGATCATGATACATTATAGTCTATACAAGTTGGACTACCCACATTGATGCATGAAACACATTTATCAAGACTTTCAAAAAACATGTCAGCATCATAACACAATCACAAAAGTAAATGATCCCATCATCATCAATGTCCTTTTTGGATCTTGGCACCCCAAAATTAAGAATTTACCTTAAATAAAAACATTAGGGATCCACACACAACATCTCCTTAATCTGGGTATGAAATTAAGAGTCAACTATTAATGATGTAATGTTCATCTACCCTTGGCAATACTACACCTTTAGATGCATCTTAGTGAGCACGACACCATCCTCCACTCTGGACTAGATTTATGACACACCATATTTTAAGTCATCCAGCTAAAATAATCAGCAAGAATAGAGTGTAAACTAGTTCAATGTCAAAATATTTCATGTACTCATCACATCTTCACTACTGAAGACTTAGATAATCTTGAGAGAAAATTTACTTAAGTCTTATATCATTTTAATACACGGTAATAATCTCTAAAGAAAATTCATGTTGCCAACACTTCAAGGAATATAAAACTTTAGAAAACTAAATATAATGTGTAGGGTGACTTATTTTATGAGGCATCGATTTTTGTGAACCGTATGGGACCACAAGATCATCCTTCATCAACACATCCCCCACACGAACACCACATGGGTCAGAAAACAAGGTATACTCTTTAATTGGCTTGAGTAAGATCTGAATTAGTGTGGTAGTCTGAAAATTATTTAAATCATTGAAATAATTATCAGATTCCCTAGACTATTCAAAATTAACGCCCATTTAGGTTATAACTGAATGTGGTGCTTCCAGATTAGAAAATTCTTTGATGAACCTTTAGTAATAACTAACAAAATCTATAAAAATTCAGATATCAGAATCATTCTTTGGCTACCCCATGAAAAAACATCATCCACTTTCTCCAGGTCCACCGACAAACCTTCCATTGAGATGATGTGACCCAAGAAACGTACCCTATCAATCCAGAAATGAAATTTGGATAGTTTGGAGTATAATGTTTACTCTCTTAGTGTACTCAGGATGATGTCAAGATGTTTGGAATGATCATCAGAAGTCTTAGATTATACCATGATTTCATTAACAAAGAAAAATAAAAATTGATTTTGGTATGGGTGAATGATTCGGTTCACTAGGGCCATAAACACCGATGACTCATTGGTCAACCTAAATGACATCAACACAAACTCTTATAACCCATACCTACACCTGATCATAGTCTACAGTACATCAGAAGGTCTCACCCTCAGTTGATGATATACTAACATTAGATCAATCTTGAAGAATTCTGAAGAAACTCTCATCTGGTCAAAAATACCATCAATTTAGGGAAGAGGGTATCTATAATTAACTTGCATCTGATTTGTCTTCTTATAATTAACACACAACTACAAGGACCCAGCATCCATCTTGGAAAACAACGCTATATATATCCAAGGTGACACATAGAATAATTAATTCTTTTTTCTATAGTTTCACCAACATGTTTTTTTGTTCTTGATGTTATTTTAGTGACATTTTATATGGAGTAATAGAAACTGGTTCTTCCCCTAGAAGTAACACTATTGGGAACTCCACATTCCTCTCAGGTGGAATCCATGAGTGATATTTAGTAAATACATCTAGTAACTAATCCACCACCAGGGGAAAGATAAACCACTCTAATCCCCAATCATCATGCATAAGAGAATCCATGTAGCCTATGAGTTCACCCATCTGCTAAAAAATTATCCCTACACAGTCTTCTTGGATATCCCATTCTCCTCACCAAACATAGGTATCTCCTTCTAGGGACATAAACATCACCCTTAAATGGTAATATCCAATATGGGATCGGTATAACACTAGAGAATCCATTCCCATAATCAGCTAAAAACTAGACATCACAAGCACAAACAAGTCCCATAGAAAATGGTACCCACAATCTTCAAGAGAACACCCCTTACACAACAACATATTTTTTTCTCGAACCCCTAGCAGTTTATCGATCGACATGATCCCACATTAATGTTCCAACACTAGTCCTAATACACTCACAAACTGAGAATATATAAAATAATTTGAATCACCTATATCAAATAATGCATTAACAAGCATGTAAGTTACAAGAATCGAAACTCAAACTATCTACAATCTAGCCTCATCCTCTCTAAGTGGAGACTGAACATCATGAACCTAACCTGCCCCTCTACCCAAGGATTCGATCTGAGTTCCCAGTGCTGTACATTTCTGTTGATATGGAAACTACCATCCTGGAGTACCTTTTCCATTACCCTGACCAATACGACTAGTATAGCTCCATCTTCCTGCCATATATGGGGTAATTGACCCCCTCCATATACTCTACATCGACCAGGATTCTCACCAAGTACCATTTTATCAAGGGTTCCTACAGAACCTCTCACATTACCCAACTTATAGCATTATTAGAACTCAACTAGTGGTCAATGAAATTTCACCGCATTTTCCCTTACCTTCCATACTGATAGTCAAAAAAATTTCAATACCCTATGGGTAAGGTTCCCTTTTCTGACTTCTCTTTCCACTACTACACTGGTGCAAACTATCGAAGTTGAATTTATTTCCCGTAGAAGCCGTACCACTGTGTTGCCTAACTAGAACTGCATACTCACAACTATAATCCTCCTTTAGGTTCCCTTATAAAATAAGGTCATGATTCACTACATCAGTAACCCTATTTAAATAGTATATATTTACCTCTAACTTGATTTTTATGTCTAATTCCATCCTTGAAATTTATTTTCATAACTTCCTCATCCCCTACTAACTCTAGTATGAAGTATTTCAAGTCAGTGAAGTAGTTAGAATACTCCATCATTGACATAGACCCCGGGGTTAACCTTATAAATTCTATACCCCTCTACGACCATAAGGTATTTGGATATAAATTGTTCAGAAACATCTCTAGGATGTATTTCCACAACATGCCATATACCTACTGAGTGTAGACTAAATAATCCCACCAACACTTTTATTGACCCCACAATATGTAATCAACCAACTTGATTCTACTCTCAAGAGGAGTCTCTAAGTGATCAAGAATCAACTGAATGGAATCCATCTAGAATTTGGATGCATCAGGTCCACCCTCACCTATAAAAGTTTGAAGGTGTTATAGATGGAACTCTATAGACAGCTTAAACATTCTCAACACAACCATCATTGGGTCTTATTCCATTATTTTCATGGAACAAAAAATGTTCTCATAGAACTTCTCTTCTCCCCAGTTACCCTAGATGACCAGGTAACCTTGCTCAATTTCTAGAGATGCGTTATCCGCAATATCTCTAGACTCCCGACTAGAAAATGATGTTGTAGTGGAATCCTCCTACAATTCAAAGAACATTAAACAGAACACATAACACAAATCATCCAAAATTCATAAGTAAGGGCATTCACTAGGCACAAGAAACTTATCCCACATACACTATCTTAAAGGATATCATCACACATTTGCTCAAACTACCACCACAAACTTTTTAACCAATTTAGACCATTTAATAAAGAACAAACCTTTAAACATACTTTTCATTCCTTCTATTTATGCATTCAAATAATCTTTATTAGAAACCATTTCCTTCAAACATTTCAAAAAGTAAAACACATTCTACCCCTCATGTCTCACACACCCATCCCATGTGTGCCTATCAAAATTCATTCCACCTATATACTTAGGTCCTATAATGATTAATGAATGTAAAACCTCCTGTTGTTAAGTCCACAAGTAAAATATCATAAAACAGTCATGTCACACAACAATTGAATCACCAAATAGTGAAATATCATTCAACGGTAACAACATACATAAAGAACAACAATTCCAACAATAGGTAATTAGAATTTCCCTATAACATGGGTCCGAAACTCCTATGAGTGAGCTCATGTCCAATTCCCAACACTTCCTGAAATCATTCATACCATTCCAAAATAGTAATTCATAGAATATAACCTTCCACCAATACCCTTTATAACATCCCTGGCCTAGAATCCACTAAAATGGAACCCTGACCCAGGTCACCACATGACCTCAAGTGCGCCTCCCCATATGTAAAAGGTTTCATAATAGTTTCAAGGGACTGATGGATCAAATGGGGAGAATCTACCCTCTTTACCATATTAATCCAAAAGAGGTAACATATGAAATAAAAGAGCAATATGTAATGAACTAGGAATATGCATTACAAACCATTTCTAAAACAGTTCACCAGAAAAAACCAACAATAAATATTACATGTCAAGGTACTTCCATTTATGAAGAAATCCAAAAAATAAAGATAACCACTAAATACCAAAAATGGAAACTCACTCCATGTCCAGATCCTCATCTATTCACATCTAAAGCCCTAATCAACTCCCTATCAAAGGGCCTTTTCCCTTATCTTTACCTATAACCACGAAATCTATTTTGGTACACAATGGTGGCCCGAGTAGGGTATGGGAACAAATCTATAGGCCACCACCTATTGTGTTAAAAAAAATATTTAGTCTAAATAGATATTGAATTAATGTACTAAATAAATAAAAATATAACAAAAAATAATTCATAGGTTTCACTAGTTATCAATATTCACCTTATCTATTTTATTCATTTATTCCATAGTTTAGACATTTACATCATTTACACTGCACCCCATGCTATTAAATTATCATGCATAAGAGGATAATTCAAGTTACTTATCTCACTTTAGGTAAGGATCTCATAATCAATTAAATCACATTTATATTGGTCCCTCAGTCTAGGTAGTCTTATTAAATGCATCTGTTAAGGGCAAAGAGCCTCAGTCAGACTCCCTAATCCATGCATTATAGGGGTGGGGTTTAGAGTCCCAGTCCAACCTGGCCTGTGGAAGGAGCCTCATTCCATTATCCCACAACACCAAACCTTTTTCACATTCTTATTTATCCATTTACCACATATACCACATCAAAAATCATACACAATAAATAAACATAACATTTATAATTAACATTTCATTCAATACATTAAGCATCATAAAGCCTTTACCATTTACTTAATATAACCCATTTAACCCATTTCCATTTTCATAATATAAACCATTTATCTTATTAAATAATTTCCAATCATTATCCTATTTTAAAAAATCATAAATTCACATGAATTACTACATTTACGCATTTCAATTACAAACTAATAATTCATTTGACACATTCATTTTACACTTTTTAACACTTTTTCTCATTTTTACAAACAATTTCCTATTCCAATGAAAATGATTAGAAAAACTATCATTATTGACTTTTTATTCAATAAAATTAAATGTCAACACATTTATCATGAGATCTATTTCAACAAAAATAAAATTTAGGATTAATATTAAAATTTTCCATGTTCACAAATTTTGTAACACCCCATGGGTGGCCCTAAGTGGTCTGATAAATCTCGACACATACCATAGGAATCATGAGGGAGATAAATCATCATTTATTCAACCATTTTAAAAAATATTTCTAAAGGACTCACATACACATCAAAAGGTATGAAATATCACTACCACACATTCAAAAATTTATAATAAAAAATTGGGATATAAATTGTAGACAACCTAACTTGAATCTATAGACGAACGTTATCTTAACCTTAGACTTAGATCTAGATTCATTCCCCCTTTGAATCCCCAAACTATTATTTTCTAAAAAATAGGTTTTTAGGGATTCATAAGAAAAATAACCAATCAACAAGTCCAAATATTGAAAATAGAATAAAGAAGAGTGTTAGAATTTCCAGGAGATTCAATCAACAACCAACGACACTCCTAATGGACTATAATAGAAGGAGATTGATCATTACAAGGTCTTGGGAATTTTGGGTCTTCACTAGGGTTGGAATAGAATGATTGGGGAAGACAATTGGTTGAGGAAATTAAAATCACAAGGTGAAAAAATGGTAAATTTTTTCTTTTAAGTGGGGAACACGTTTTGGAAGCATAGATTACCAAACTGTGCACAAACCATTTGCTGACCTCTGTCTAAGAGGGGTAAATTCACACAGTTACATATAGATTCATCAGTGATTCAAAATTTGCACACTAACCTTATGAAATTCCTTTGTCCAAGCCCAAACTGTTTGGCCTCCCATGGTGCAATGTTTACTCTAACCATGCACAAACCGTACAACATGCACAATATGGAATGATTCCCATTTTGTGATGTCCTACACCACCATAACACACATGAGATTCCTCATATAATCATTAAGTATTTAATAATCCAACTTTAATGTATTCAAACCAATATTTAAACAAGAACATACCTCCACATAGTTTGTAATCATACAATAATAAATTAAATTAATCTCTATTGATTAATGATTTTAATTAAATTTATATGTTATATTACAAGGAAAATAATGAAAGTAAATTATGTTTTGTGATTAAAGAATCATTTTCCTAAACTGGGGATTCATTATGGGTTGCACACTTATTTAAAATTAAATTCTACCACTTACAAAAATTTAATATAGTAAAATGGATTCCATATTTCTAATAATTATAATTAATACAATATAATAGATTAAAATAAACTTTTTTATCATATTTTGTATTAAAAATCATAAACTTTGGTTACCATGGTTGAGGTTAAAATGAGTTTATCGAGGTTTGGGGGGATGTAAACCATGATAGTAGGGTAGTATTGAAATATAATTTTAAAGAATAATTATTTATTGAAAATATTTCAACAATATTTTATCCCAAATTTTTATTCCTGGACATTTGGTGCCACTTTTCCGTGAAGGTTACCATAAATCATGGAAATATTTTTAGTAATTCCATGTGTGTACCTCCCCACACTTATTAAGGGAACATAATTTTCTCTTTTATTCACAACTTTATATTCTTTTATATTAGAAAATAACTACTCAAAATACTTCCTATAATCATTTACTTTATCATAGATCTTCTAGTATCATCCTAAGACCAATCATTCAACTCTTAATGAGTACTCCAATGTGGGTCTCTCAAAGAAGATGTATATATCCTAACCGACCCTTTTCAATTTTATTTCATATTTTACTTATACGTACATATTTCATCCATAAAAAGATGATTAATCTAGTATAATAAATATTTTAATTTTTTATTATGATTTTTGAACAACCATTTAACACCTCTCCTTTACCAAAATGGAGATTAATGTATCACTTGTGTGTATGTGTAGACTACCATCTCGATGTAATGTTATGAAAAATATTCAATCACCATCGTTAATGGTATTTTAATATGATAGATTAATTGTATATAAATATTATATTTATGATATAATAATTATTCTTAAAATATGAATTAATATTTACATTTATTTTATTCCATCCATTAAAAAATTGAAACATTACTCATGCGTACATACAAACTACCATCTCCATATAGTGATGTGATTAATTTTTCAACACAGATTTATATTAAGGTTTATAAATTTTAATATAATTAATATATATGATATTTAAATCATTATTGATATTCTTGATATGAAGTAACAATGATCAACGTTAAGGGAACAAACACAGTGAACCAAAACCAACATGAAAAATGAAGTAGTAAATAACATTAATGATGATAATGGTGGAATATTTCTAATGAAGGAGTAATGAGATTTTATAGGTATACCATATATGGTATTATAGGTCATAATATTGTTTTTATTGAATTATAATAAATTAAAATTTATTATAAAAAATTTATATCCCTTATGGAGGATGAAAAACATGAGGTAAGGGGTTTTTATCTCGATTTCTCTTCTTTGAGACATGTTTTAATTTTATGCACCAATTTCTTGTCTCTATAGGGTTTATACATCCAAGGAATGTATTTTGGAATTATCCATGAATTTAATAATTATATTTATATATCCTCATGACTTTTAAGAATCCAAACACTTTTTATTCAACGAATACTAAACATATAAGTGTTTTATGTTACATTCTCATTTTCACCAAAATTATTTATGCTTAAATTGTTTGATGAAAAACATTATATGATATATCTCTCCAAAATATTATTTACATTTATTCTATTGTTATTTCTATATATTTCATGTTATACATTCATTTTATTCTATTTATGCACTCAGGAGGCTGAAATAAAATATTAAGGAAAATCAACTGTGTTTTTTCATTCGATTTAGAATCTTTTCTTCCATGTCTGATTTTTTATTTAAAATAATTTAATGAATTTTTTTTACTATTTTAAAAATAATTAATAATTTAATTAATCCCATGTTTTAAATTTTTTAAATTTTTATGTTAATATTCTTATCATTTTATTAACATGTTTTTTTTGAATTTTTACTCATAACGTGAAAGGAGTTTTTATTTTAACATTCATTGTATGAAAGAGATTTTCCACCAACATGAGAATTATTTTATTTTAATATTCCTTTATATTTTTCTTTTTAAATTTTAAAATAAACTTATGTCATTTATATTTTTAAAAATTTTCAATTCTAAATAAATGATTTCAAATTAAAGAGTTATTTCCTCAAGAATGTTTCTAGTAGACTTTTAAAGTTATTTTTATGTATAAAAACTTAATTTAATGTTCCATATGATTTAGGGGATATATGATCTAATGTTACCATGTTTATTCATTATCTAAATGGTTTATTATTATGATGATAATATTTTTATTAAGCCTAATATCCTTTCCATAGGTTATGATTTGATGATATCATGAATGTTTTATACTCCTATGGTAAAAATATGTATGGTTTTAATTATGTGATTGGTGGGATCATAATTATATATCCCTATAATGAATTTTGAAAATAAGGATATCTCAGGATTTAATAAACAATATAATTTAAAGTGATTTCAGTTTAGTAAGGGACACTTTCCAATAAAAAATAATTAGTGTGAACCATGACTAAGGAAATGATAGAATGAGGAGTGAACCCAATATACTATGATAGTGTTGACAACGATCCTTGAGTATGGAAATGATTTTATATGATTATATTCATTACCAAATCTTATTTCTTATTCTTATGATATTTTTTCATGGATCATGATTTATTATTGATGATTTTATTCTCTTATGCATTATGTCCTATAACTGATTAAACAATATTCCATGTTTGATGATTATGATGTATGAATTTATGGGTACTATTATATAATTTTTATCTTATTTTATAATTACCTTTTGATTATATTATTCTAACTTATGATAATTTATTGATATATCTATCTTTTACCCTTAATAATTATTTAATATCACCCTATATTATTTTTCCATTCCCTAGGTTATGGAGAAAGGTTATATGTTTTTTATTTCTAAGAAGGGATGTAGTTGGGAAGAAGTGAATGGGAAATTATATAGATATGTTTTTGTTCCAATTGATTATGTATCTAGGTTTCCAATTAAACTAAACCTATATGGTCATAATGAATTTATAATTGTGAAATGTATTGAATAGTAATCTAAAAGTTTGTATTATTTATGAAGGTAGATTATGGGTTTTTGTAGTTTTCATCACAGGGGGGTTTATAAAATTTTGGAAACTGGGATGAAACAATATTACTATGAAAAATTAGGATAATCCTAAGTATAGGATAACATACTATCTTATGTTAAATAAAGGTGTGTGATTTACTTAATAAAATAAATCACTTTTTGGATACTATAAGTGGGTGTGGTTTTACATAGATTCATCTATGGTTGAAAATCTCAAAAATAGTTTGCTGAGTAAATATCGACCATGATTCTAGTGCATGATGAATGTGACCTAACTATGAACCTAGTTTTATAGTCCTAGGGGATACGATTGGGTGAATTCAAATTTAATTTAAGGTCCACTTTTGGAATAATATGTTGAACGTGGATGATCTAAGATTAACCTAAGGTGCCCTAGATTAAAAGGAAATTTTCATGATTTAGATATCCTATGAATTATTTTCATGATTAATCACTTTGATTAATAATTCAAGATGTCCTTTCTAACTATTTTGGATTTAGTAATGGATTGAAGATAGAATGATGATGTTGTGGTGGTGAAAGGTACACTCACGTACAAAAGTATCTTATTTGAGACTAATCGTATAAATTTATTTATATCATGTAAAGTATCAAGAACAGATTATTCATATTTTCATTGATTAGATGATAAATTAGTGTTAAAAACACATAGTTTTATGATGAATACATACAAATTATATGATTCTTCCACAATTAAAAATTATAGGGTTATGTTTCCTGAAAATCTCATAATTCTTCATATATTTCAATTTGAGGTGATTTTGGGCATAGGTTGGCTATATTTATATAAACATTATATCAATTTCCAAGTAAGGGAAGTAAATTTTTATATTCTGAACCAACCTTTGATTGTGTTTCAGTGTGGTGATAAATATTAAATTTGAATGGATGTTACATCAATTACATAGGTATTTATTCCATTTCAATGTGGGTATTTATCTATGATAGTTGGGTAGAATCTCAATGTTGATGATATTCGTATTCCACATGAGTTTTTGATGTATTTTTTGGAAGATTTTCCTAGTATTACACCAAATCTGAACATTGAGTTCTCAATAGTACTTATACTCTATGCAACACCTATGTAAAATAATCCTTTCTAATTGGACATTATTTAGTTGTTTGAACTGAATAAGATACTCCGGGATAATATTGATAATGGATTCATCGGCCAAGTGATTAAATGTAGGGCACACTTGTACTTTTTATGAAGAATGAATATGGATCAATGTGACTCTTCATTGATTATCAATTACTTAAAAAGATCACAATAAATAATAAGTATTTTATTACCCATATTTATGATTTTTTTGATCAATTATTAGGATCTTGATATTTTTAAAATATTGACATTTGAACTAGATACTATAAATTTGGTATTAAGATTAAAGAAAACACCATGATAACTTTCTATCCAAGGTACGGACACTATAACTTTATAGTGATTCCATTTTGTTTTATTTGTTCCCCAAATATCAATATGGATTTTGTGAATATAGTATTTAGATATTTCCTTGATTAGTTTGTGGTAGATTTTTTAGTTGATATTGTTATATATTATAAAATTAATGAAGATCTTGGGGATAACTTGAGGAATGTACTATGGACCCTAAAGATAATTTGTATTCAAAATTAACCTGTAGTAAATTTTGGCTATAGAAATTTTCATCCTTGGGCTATATAATCCCAAGAGAGGGTATATCGGTGGATCCATTAAATATATAAGTTATTGAACATTTTCCCAAACCAACCACTATGACTAAAATATGTAGTTTTATTGGATTAGAGGATATTATTGACTCTTTATAAAGTATTTTTGATATATTTAGATTCCAATCACTAAATTAACCAGAAATGGAGTTATGTTCCTTGGAAAGATGATTGCGAAAAAAATTAATACACTAAAGGGAAGGTTGGTCAGTTCACATGTGAATACACTTCCTTATAGTTCATACGGGTTTCCAATTTTCATTAATACATCAAACAATGGTTGGGGTGTATTATCATTTATAATAATATGGTGATAGCTTATAGCCCATAATAATTTAAGGTTCATGAGAAAAACTACCAGAGTCATTATTTGGAGTTTCAATTGTAATATTTACATTAATGATCTGAAGGAATTATCTTTATAGAGAAAGGTGTGATATATATTTTGATAATAAATTTTTAAAGTATATATTCACCCCCAAATTTTTTAAAATTCACCAAATAAGATGATTGGGGTTGAATAAAGTTTATGACTCCTCAGTACAATACCACAATGAGAAAGTGAACATGGTGGGTGATTCTATGATTCAAAAGGATTATTTTAGATTATCTATAATGAGGATAAAAATACCCAATATTTATGAATTTTATAAGTATAAACCATGAAATCTTGACGGAAGGGGAAAAATACTATCTTTCTCAAATGAGTGCTACACTATCTTTCCATGTGATGATTAAATAGGTGTAGAATAGGTATGGAAGATATAAAAAGATGGTGAGAAATGTTCATATGTATAACCTTGATTGTGATAGAATGATAAGCTTTAGTAACTGATTATGTGTTTCATTAAAAATATACATGAAGAAGGAACTATTGGAAGAATCTCATTTAAATTCATTCTATATTCGTCCTAGAAGTAAGAAGATAAATAGAGATCTGGAAGAGGATTTGTAGTAGTAAAACATAAAGAGATATATTGTGGAGTATGAATCTCAATGATTTGTATGTAAAAAACGTTAAGGTGAAGATATATAATCTTAAGGGGATGTTATAACCATTACCTATAGAAGAATTAAAATTGGATAACATCACCCTGGATTTGGATGTTGGAATCCCCCAAAAAATTTAAAGGCTATAATGTTTTCTAAGTTATAGTAGATTAGATTATTAAGTGAGAACATTTAACTTCTAATAAAGAATATTTATGTCTTGTTTTGGTTATCGAGATATATTTTAAGGAAGTGTTATGTTTACATGGGGTACCATATTCTATTTATCTGATTGGGATCCAAGTTTTACTATAAATCTCTAAATAATTATTCAACATGCTCTAGATACATTGTAGTGTTTCAGTAATACTTATCATCCTTAAAAATATTACCAGTTTTAGAGGACCATTCAAACCATGGAGGATATATTAGGATAATTTTCTATATATTTCAAAGTTGGTTGGGATCAACACCTTCCTTTAGTTTATTTTTATTAAAATAATATCATTTAATCATGAATTCTGATGGTTCCTTACAAAGCCCTCTATAAATATGAGTTTAGAAATGTAAAATACTAGGATGCAGTTGATGAAATGAATCTATTGGGACCTAAGCTACTTGAGGAAATGGTAGAGACGTTTTGAAGAATTTATCATCACATTAAGGAGTAACAATGTCTATAGAAGAGTAATGCTGAAAATTTCTCATGAGATCTAGAATTCAAAGTTGGTGAGAAGGTTTTTCATTGAATTTATCCATAGAATATAGTTATAAGATTCATAAGTTAGGGAAATATGAGAACTCAATATATTCTTCTATTTTTTATTTTGGATCTAGTAGGTTATGTAGCTTATCTATTATAATTCCCACCATACCTCTCTTAGGTTCGCAATGTGTTCCATGTATCTCGTTTGAGGAAGTACATACCCAATCCTTCACATTTATTAAAATTAGAGGTTGTATTGATGGATAACTATCATTTTTATGAATAAAAATTGATATATATATTATATCATATTGATAATGTTCAATAGAATAAGACTTCTCGCCTGGTAAATGTTCTTCGGAGGAACTAGAAATTTGAGGAAGCTTCATGGGAACCCGAGGATGTAATAAAGCAGGGATATCCAAAAAATATTTATAGGAGTCATAGAATTTTTACATATAAATCCTTATTAATGGGCTTATAATGTATCCCGCTTATATTTTTTTTATTTTTTTAAATAAGACTTTAAATATTCGATATATTTCCTTACCCGGAACCCCATGTCTATATGAAGTGCGATATTGTAAACCATTGTAAACTAGTTATTAAATTGATAGGTATGAATTTTAATAAAAACTCATTGTAAAAAAAATAATTTAGTTAATTAATTAAATATTATATATTAATAAATAATAAATATGTTCTCAATTTGTATAAATGCCATTTTACGCATCAAATATATATTTTGTTTAAAAATGATTTTTTTCACATTTATGAATATAACATTTATAATTAATTTCTAAAATTTTTAGATATTTTATTTTTGGAAATGAATTTAATTTTTAAAATCAAAAAGTTATCATTATTTATTTTTGGAATTTTTACATTTTTTCTAAAAATATTTTTTCAGTGAATAGTGAAAATACCAATTTTCTAAAAAACATTTATTTTCAACTATATATACAATTATTAATTTAATTTGAAAATAAATTAACTAAATACTCCTTAAATTATATATAATATAATTAGTTACATTGTAATCATCATTATAATTTATTTTGGTATTAGTTATTTTATGGGATTAAAAATATATATTTCTAAAAACTATTTTTATGCGTACAATGTGATTTTATCTCAAAAAATTAAATTAATATTAATTGATTAATTATTTTAAGGATATTTATATAATATATATCCCAAAATATATTTTAATAATTATTTTATGGTTTTTATTAGGAAATTAATGTAAAAAATTAATTTTCTCTTAAAGATTCATTTTTTATAAAATGAGTTTTTATTGTGGGTTGAACACTTATTTAAAATTAAATTCCACCACCAATAGAAATTTATAATGCTAAACTAGATTTTATATTTGGAATTATAATAATTAATATAATCTCTTATTTTTTACTTGATTTTTGGTCATATTTAATATTAAAAACAATAAAATTTGGTTACCACGTTTTAGGATAAAATTGGTTTACTAGGTGTCAAATCATGATATAAGAGTAGTATTGGAACTAAAACCTATTAAATTATTATTGGTTAAGGTTATTTAATCTTTATATTATTATATACTCTAATACCTAGTCATTTTAATCCAATTTCCCATTAAATTGACCTTAAATCATTTAATTCATTTAAGAAATTCCATGCCTATCCCTCCCCTCAATTCTAAAAGGATCCTTTTCGCCTCCCTTATTCCCAAATTTGATGAATATATCTCAGCCAAAACCTACAATAAATACTTCCTATAATAAATCATTTCATCCAAATGATTATGTAATTCTCCAATAACTAATCATTCTAGGATTAAAGAGTAAGATAAAGGAGATCTCTGAATGAAGTGATATAGATTTTAACCAAGATCATTCAATTTTATTCAATTTTATATTTCCTAAAAAACAATTATCCATAAAAACGTGATTAATCCATTATAATAAATAAAATTATATGTTATTATTATTATTTAACAACCATTTACAACCTTTTTTCTGTGCAATGAGAGAATAATGTATCGATCATGCGTATAAGTGGACTACAAGCTTCACATACTGATACAATACATTTTACACCACCATCATTTATGGTTGGTCATATGATAGATTTAATTTTTATATATGATATTTATGTTATAATAAATATTCTATAATGTTAAATTAATATTTACCTATATTTTTTTACCATCTATCATAAAATGGAAACTTCACTCATGCATACGTATGTACTACTACCTTTACTTACTAACATTATTCATTTTCATCACTCTTTCATATTAATGGTTATAAATATGTATATAATTAATATATATTATATATATACCATTATTAAATTTAATTATATGAAGTAACCATGAGAAAAGTGAAAGCATCATCACTACCAAACCAAAACATATATGAAAAATGAAGTAGTTAACATCCAAAATAATGATGATAATGAAAGGCTATTAATGAACATGTGATATAATGTCATAAGTAAAAAATGCATGTTATTATTGTAATTATTAGGTTCTATTATATATTTAAAGTAAATTTAAATTTATTATAAAGGATGTAAAAGAACATACGAATCATGATAGACTTGTTGTAGAAACTCGCTTCATCTCTCTTCCTTCCCACGATGATGAACTAGGGTATGGTTGTATCATTGCCTACCCTCCACAACACTTACTGACCTTGGGGGAGATTAGGTGCTCATACCCACAAAATCATCTCTTCTTCCTTCACCATTGTTTCCCAGTACTAACCATATGCTCCTCTATATCCTCCATGAAATTTCCATCTTTTTTAAGGTCCATTCATACGTTGATGGTGTCCCCTCGGTCTCGATTTCTTCACTGGAGTTCATGAAAGCTTCAATGAAATTGGATTTCTATTTGGTGGGAAAATTCAGAAAGAAGCTACCCACTATGATATCCTTCAGTATTTATGTGTATGATATAGAGATGTTGCATGAGTGATCAGTTATATAGAATTTGGAACCGCGACACTTCTTAATCAGATTTATGTCAGAAGAAGACCTAATCACTGATTGGATGAATTTCTAATGTATAGTATCAGGTTTTATATTTCCCCTTTTTTAAGTTCTCTTTGGATTTTTATTTGAATCATGATTTCCCCATAATTTTTATTTGGGTATCATTTCACATCCTTTCCCTACCGTTCCAAAATCCAAAAAACATTCAATTTATAGGAAACATGGTGGTCTATTACTTCTATTTCAGTAAATGAACCCATGATGGGTTCAAAACAGTTCCTCTAAAGATCTATATTAAAGATAATGTCTCTATATGTTTTAGGGAGTTTATCAGTATTAATATTGAAGGTGAGTTGTGCTAGAAGAAAAATGTGTGTTATGAATCTTGGGTTTTGTTTTGTTCTTTGTGCAATCGTATTGGCCATGAAATAGGTAGCTATCGACTTATAGATTCACAGAGGCTTCAAAAATTCTTGGAATATTGTCCTCTATTGCTGGTTGAGGAGAAATTCAAGTTTTCCAAACCTATATGCAATTATTCTATGGAGGAATATTTTTGTTCTACTAAGAAGGTCTATTCTACTACAATATAAAAAAAGGAAAGGAATATGAATTATGATCTTAATATTGAGGATATTTTATACTATTTAAAAAGGTATATAGGTTGAAGATGTATTTCATGATAGGTGAAAGAAAAATAAAGGGGAAAGAGAGGGAATTAGAGGCCACAATTATCAGAATAAGGTACTCACCCTCTCATGAAGATGTGGTGAGGCATTCATGTAATAATTATCATGAGGTTTTGAGCCTAAAGCTTGGTGCGGGTGACACCACCGGTTGCAACAGTATGTAGGTAGAACTGAATGGTGTCCCAAACAATATCAATAGGGAGTTTTTTTCTAGTGTTCAGGGTATAAAAAATGTAGTGGTCCAGTCCAGATTTTGAAGAGATAGGGAAACTATCAAATAGTAAAATCACTTTTTAGGTTTGTTGGAGGAAGGGAGGGCTCAAGAGGAGGAACTAGAAATAACATATATATCAAGTGGAAGTATAAAGGCTAAAAAAATGTTTAAGGATTAGTGGTACACCCCAGTTTATTTGGGGATAAAAAGTATATTACTAGAGGAGTGCCCCTTGGGTGACCAGGTTCTCACATTAGTTGATTATGATGATGTGATTAGAAGCCAAATATATATTAGAAGTATGAAGGTACTGAGAGTCATAGGTCTCCACAACCCAAGGAAGAAAATGATAAGTAAACGAAACCACATAATGAGAGGTTTCATTTTTATTAAATTGAAGAAAACTAAAGGGAGGAAAGAATTATTCCATCTGCAGAAGCTGATGAAAACAAGATCATCTTGAAAGGCCAAGGTAATAGAATTTGAACCAAGGCCTCAAGACCAAGAATTCAAGCAGGGTTAATGTATTATATGTGGAATTATAATGTTTTTCTATGGAGAGATTAAATATTATGTGTAGGGTGTATTGGTGGTAATGGAAGATGGAGACAAAGAGAAAAACCTAGAGATAATTCTTCATTATATGGAATAAATGATGGAAAGGACTGTTGAACTTAATTCCTAAAGGGTGGATTTAAAAAAAATAATGAGAGGTTAAAAGTGTGATTATCATGGAACAATGGGATTGGATAAATCAATACGACTTTATTTTGGAAAGGGGACTCGATAAAAGGAAGATAAATGGGAAGGATTACATCCATATTTGGGATAATCTGGTCACTCATTTTGATGTCTTTATCTAGGGAGGCCAACTTATGAATGTTAAATCACATCAATGAGGATTGTAACAGGTTCACAATTCTAATCATCTTATGTTTGTTCATGATTATTTATTTTACTTCTATATTAAATAATCCATGGAATTGGACTATCTTGGTTTTTGACTTTTAATTTAAAAGTTCTTCAGAATAAAAATTTAATTATCTGTCTATCAAACATGAGGTAAGGGTTTTTCATCTCAATTTCTCTTTCTTGAGAATTTTTTAATGATATTCACCAATTTGATTCCTCTATGTAATATATAATGAACATGAGTTTATTATGATATAGTATATTATTTAATTAATTTGATTTTTAAATCCGCATGATTTTCAATAACCCTTTGACTTTTGATTCAATTATTATTAAATATGTTAGTGTTTTATGTTATAATAACATTTTTAATGGGATTTTTTATGATTATATTTTATGATTATAAAATTGTATGATCTATATCTGACAATTTTTTAGTCTCTATTTATTTCTATTTATTTCTTGTTTTCCTTTCATTTTCTTCACATTAAGTACTCAAGACCCTAAAAGAATGTTTTTAGGGGAAACTAACATCGTTTCTCCCTTCGGTAGGCAATATTTTATTCCATTTTCATAATTTTTACATAAAATGATTTCAATAATGTTTATAATATTTTAAAAATATCTATTTAATTAAATTTTAACAACTTCATAATTTCTATTGTTTTTTTTAAAATGAGTATTCTTTCCATTTTCCAAACAAGGTACATCTGAATTTTTACCGATAATGAGAAAGAAGTTTTTGTTTTCACATACACCACATGAATGGGTTTCTCCACCATCATGAATAATTATTTATTTTTTTATTCCCTTCTAATTTTCCTTGGATATTTTTAAATAAATTTTTTTTTCTTTGATGTTTTTGAATTTTTAGATTCCAATTTTGTGATTTTAAATAAAAAGTATATTTTCATAAAGAATTGTTCCAATGATATTATAAAGGTATATTTATCTATTACAACATCATTTGTTGTTTCTTATGATTTATTGGGGATTTCGTATGATGTTACCTTGTTTATTATTTTTCTGGATTGTTTATGATAATGATACATAAATGGTTATGAAACTATTATCCCTTCCATGTGTTATGATTAGTGGAAGACATATGTACGGTTCCCATTATGTGATGGGAAGGCCTGAAATTATATGTAACTTTAATACATTGGTTAAAGAATTATATCTCATGAGATAATAATGATGGGAATTAGAAGTGAACCCAATTCACTATGGTACTTTTTCCAATAATATATTCTTGGAAGTGAACATTGTCTAAGGAATTAATGGGATGTGGAGTGAACCCAATCCACTATAATAATATTAGGAGTGATCCTTGACTAAGGAAATGATTCTATATACTTATTTTAATTACATAAGACTATATATTATGAGTATAATATGTTTTCGTGACTTATTATTGATTATTTATTGCTACACACTCTTATGTCTTAAGTCCCACAAATGAATTTAATTTATGTCATTCTTTATGATTACGATATATAAATTTATTGGTATGATTTTCTAGTGATAAATCATGTTATCATACCATTATTCTTATATTATACTCACTTATGAATATTTATTAATACCTATTTTGTTTACCATTATTAAAAATTTGATCTCACCATTACATATATTTCCCTTACTTAGGATATGGGGAGAGGTTTGAAATATTTTATGTCTAAGAAGTGTTAACTTTGTGAAGAACCAAATGGGAAATGATGTAGATATTTGATGTATCAATTTTTTTACATATCCGTATTTCCAAGAAACCTACAAATCTACAATCCTGAGGCATTTATTATTTTTAGATATATTGAATATTCATAAAAAAATATTTAGTAATTATGTTTGAAAATAATGGGTCACTATACTCTCCCAATGGCCTCTCTTACTGTATAAAAAGATGAAATCCTCTTGATTATCACTCTCCCTAAAAATATTTTATTTTTAAACAATATTATGAAACAACCATTGAATATGAAATTTTTACTTGCTTTTTAACCGTATCCCTTATTTTTTACTATAAGGGTTGAGGATCCATATTCCAACCAATCCCAAATAGATTGGAAAAGAATAGTTGAAATAATTATTATAGGATTCTCAAAAAAAAATTATTTTATAATTATTTCTGAATATTGACAATATAAGTTAGATGATGATAATTTGAGATTAATGGATAAATTATTGTCTACATAGAATCCCAACATTACTAACAGATCAAAATAAATCAATATCTTAAAGGAAAGATCTGTAGATGGGTACCCATCTTACATTTTTCACTTGTATAGTTCCATAAAAATCTTTTTTATTTTTATCCACTCTTAATACTTTTTAAATACTAGTAGGTAATTTATGATGGTTTATGCATCCATTTATTTATGTTTTGTCTTTAGATAAATAGAAATTACAGATAACATTATTTAATTGAAATTTCAAGCATCCAACTTTTCTTTCCTATAAGAATCCTTTTTACCTATGCTCACTCACTGAGGTGGGTAATCTAAAATAGGGGATTCTAGTACATAATATAAATTTTCCTATAGTAGTGCAGAGTATAAGAGACATCACCACTCTTAGAATTTTTTGATGGTGATGGAATTTTCCATTTCAAGGAATGATAATTGTATTTCCATGGTACATAATTCCATTATCCACACTAATTAAAGTGAGATTTTTTTTAATTTATCCTGATTACTAGTAATGATGAAATAATTTTTTTTATTATCCTCACACAATATTATCAAATCTCAACAGACCTACCATGAGATATAGATGTTCATGTCGCATATATATTCTAGTGTCCATGATTTATTTTTCCATTAAAATATGCCATATGGTGGCTTAAAAAATTATTCAATCATATTTTTGTAGAGTTTACATGAAAATTACAAAAACTCATAGCTCTAAGATTCATTTATTAGTATTCCCAATCCATAAATCCAATAATCATATTTCATCAACACTGGACTTCAAGTTACAATAATTATTCCAATGTAAATCAACCCTTAATGATAAATAGGTTATGTTGAACCCAAGAATTTATTAAAATTCCCTTATAATTTAAAGCATCATGATGATGGAAATACCATTACATTGAACTATGGTTTTATTCTAACTCTAGTGATGGAGGGTGTTTTTTGACTTAATATTTACATTGATTAATTTCTTTTACTTATGTGTAAATAAACCAATAAGATAATTTATGCATTATAATTTTATTTTATTTTAACATATCATGATAGTTAATTTTCTTTTAATTTTTCTAATGGAATTTAATTATCCAAATAAAACATGTTTCACCTAAATAAATAAATAATCATTCACTAAAAAATAAAATAAGTATGTGATATGATCATGATATTTTATCCATAGGTTGGTTTTTATGATTAGAGATAAAACAACTGCGACCCTTGGGAAAAAGACTCCTTATGTCTATCTTTTGATCATGTTGCAACACTCCACTGTATGCTTGTATTCCTCTATTATTGGTTTCATCTTCGCTTGGTTTCTAAACCACATTATACCTTTAGGAGATCTATCCCTTATAGAAATTTACCATTCACAGGTGATGGGTACTATGGGTTTAGGGTTATATAAAACAAACCATGGAAACATAGGCACATACATAATATAGGTGGGAGGGATGATTCCTAAATAAACATACATAGTTTAAATAAAATGTATCACATAAAAACCAATGAAATAAATAATTAAATTAAATAAACTCAACACAAAGAATGGTCAGGAAAGATCACGATTAATCAAAAAATGTGATTAATATTAATTAAAAAAATGCTAGAATCCATTTCAGTTCATATTAATTAAGATAAATGTATGAATATTAATGAATTAATAGATTAATTAATTAATTAAATACCTTGATTTCCCTATCCAAAAAATCCTTGTGATACTACAATATTCCAATCCATTTATATTTTTAATAAATAAATTTGTATTTATATTTATAAAATAAAAGTATTTTCATGTACTGACAAAGACACATGACATTTACCTCTCTAAAAATCTATAAAATTTATTAATATAATTTAATAAGTACATGGTGTGTGTACTTGAGGTCACAAAATGTGTACATTCTATGTTATAAGAAATCTATTTCAATAATTTAATTCTTACATAGTTTGTTTTATCACACAAAATTTTATGTGACAAAAATTATGTACAACCATCGTCGTGTATTGTGTACTTACAAGGAATTTATTCCCACACAAAATGTTTTTATTTTTGTTAAGACAAATACTATGTGAAACGTTTATGGATACATGACATGTTATATAAATATATGCGACTTTTATATCTGACAAATGAGCATGAAATACATTGTTTGTATAACAAATGTTTCACAATGTTTAGTTTTATAATTTATATGAATAATAATTATGAATTATTTTTCTTCACTCCACAAATCAAAAAGCACCCATCGTGTACTTGGGGTGGAATGAAACCTATCACACGACATGTATAGTCCATTTTATATAGTTTAGTTTATGTGTTACTTTAATTATCTACATGTTGACCCACATGACATGCTTATCTTACCATATACCTTCCTTACGTTTTCATTTTAAAAAAAATTGTACAATAAACTACATATAGTGTAATTCTATTATGGATATATTAATCTGTTGGCACTAATTATTTTTCCTGTAATGATGTAACGTAGAGGACCACATGAGATTTTTTTATTTATGCAGGGTCAATACCATGTGGGGTTACAGGATGTGTATTCCAACTATACACCATGTAATCCCTATCAAACTGAATTCCTTGTTGGTGGTAAATATGAAATGTGTAATGAAACTGTACAATAATTCACATATCTTGTCATGGTTTTCATAACCCATTTCTTTTGTTGTTTACCATGAGTAATGCCATGTAATTTACCATCACCAATTATATAACAATTTCATACAACTAATAACCATCATATCTCTTGATGGGTTCTTTGAATATTTTTTTCATGGTATTTTATTGGTCATATGAATACAAAAAAACTCATTTTCTCAACTTTTGGATTAAGAATGGAATTATAGAAATGAAAACTGACAACCTAATATAATAATTTGATCAAAAAATAAATAAATAGTAATTAATTACAATATGACCACTCTGATAACACTTGAATGTCTTGGATGACAACATAAGTGGTGTTTTGATGCCCTATTTTTTGTTTTCATTGGTTTAATAAATAAATATTCATTACATAATGAATGAAACCCCTAAAATTATTAGATAAGATATGTCATATTAAATTTATAATTAATTTAATACAATAATAACCTCAAACAAGATAATTATTTTTGATCAATTATAATGCTTCTCTTGTTGTGTCATTGTTGTGGTGGGAAATTTATAGGAACAAAAACCATTTTATGGTTCTTTTAGTTTAATTGTGCTGGTTTACATGGTATTAGGTTGTTGAAGATGGATATTTCTCAAAGAAATCATGAAGAGTTAGCATGAAAGTTTGGTCTCACAAAAGAACAAAATGCTCGATCATACGCAAGCACGATCTACCTAATATCATCAAAGTGAGAATGTCTAATCTCATTCTAGTGTGAAATTCTTGATCTTAAGAAATTATGAATTCAAGATCTCACACAAGCGTGATCTATCTAATATTACAAAATCATGAATATATGATCTCACGAAATAGATAATTAATTGATCTTGTTCAAGAACATAATTTTTAACTTCTATAAAGTGAGAAAGTATGATCTTGTGAAAAGGTGAGATTTTTTATCTCACAGAGCATGAATATTCAACTGACCTCATGGAGTGTAAATGTATGAATGGATCTCATTATGGGATCTCTTGAAGTGCATTATTGTATTTAGATCTCACGATTGGATATTATGAAGTGCTCATATCGGCCTTTGGATTTCATGCTGGGATCTCGTGAAGTACTCATGATAGTCTATGGTTCTAATAATAGATCAAACAAAGAACTAAAATAAAAAATCACCGACATTTTCATGGTTGTTAATTTATCTCATGATAAAGACTCACAAAGCACATGATGTCGATTAGTGTGGAAGTGGAATAAATGGTTTTCCTCAATTTTTGGAGTTAAGGTGGTGGATTTAGGACTATAAATACCCCTAATAGATCCTTAAACATATATTGAGTTTTCCATAAAATATTTCTCTAATGAATCTTTTGATAAATAGGTTCATGGAGACATCTCATGATGGAGGTTTTTGGAGAGATATCGTGATGAAATATATGTGATTGAAATATCTTAAGTGATGTGAATTATGTGAACAACGTCTCACATAGGATCTTGACCAAAATTTGAATACGTTCTCGCACCAGGATCTTTTGAAAAGCACAAACATGGTCTCATGAATGGGTCTCACTCTTAGTGTGAACTAAGTCACATGAAAGGATATCATGAAAGGGTATATGCCAAGATCTCACCCAAGGAGTTACAATATAGTGTCTCATGCATGGGTATCACAGTAGAGACTTTCACAAGGAGATACTCACCAACATTTCACTATGAGATGTATCATTTTCATATACAAATTCATAAGAATAAGAATAATAACATATATGATCTGCACCACTGGAAAATACATGAAAAAAGGAGTTTATTCACCACTACATAAAAGGAAGTGCAAGGAGGACTTTCAATCTCCTAAATATCTCTCCAAATTAGAGATAATTTATATTTCTATAGTAATGAAAACTCTATTATAGTTATCTAAAATGTGTAAGTGTTTTATCTTGGAATTTTAAAAAAAGTGAAGCAACATCCCAAAAATACATCAACAGAGAATCTATATAGAATTGAGGATGCATTCATTACAAATAATGAAGGCACCTATATGTACATAAACTATTTATAGATATTTTTTGGTGTTGTGAGCAATAGAAAAGGAAAAGTTTGATCCTTTACACCAGTAGTGAGCCGATGAAGGAATGATTTATAGAGTGACCCTTAAGAATTAGTGAGTTATCCCAAAATGTTGTAAGGTAGTGAGTCTAGTTACATAAGTGATCTATCCCGAACATAGTAATGGTAGTGAACTTTATTATTGAAGTTATCTAGCTTGAACCTTGAATTGGTAGTGATCCAAAATATTTTCATTACATTAAAACAATTCCATTGTGTTTTTTTATGTATCCAAGTGAGGGTGAACCATGTAAAAATATGTGTCATTTTCCTGATTTCATAGTTTAATTTCTATGCATCATCATCATATAATGTTGTAAATTATAAGATAAATATAAATTATAAAGAGAAAACAAAGTAACCAATATAATAAGGAGGTCATGATCTAGTGGGGCATGAAGAATATCGAAAATAATATCTATAACCTGATTCAACCCCCACAAAGAGTTTCTAGGCTCCTTTTGTACTTAAAAAATACTATTAGAGAATAGGATACATTTATTTATTTATATTATCTGACACTATATACACTATTATTGAAAATTATGTTTTAGCTTTCCCATATCTTTATGTGCCATGGAAAAGGGGAGAACTATAAAGAAGAAGTAGAATTCATATGGATTTTAATTAGTGTGTATGTGTCTATGGAAAAGGTGTGATTTATTTTAAAGAAATGAAAAATTTACAAAATAATGGTTTGGATGAATTAGGCAGTGATAATATATACTCACTAAAGGATTCTGCAAGAATAATTGACGAACCTGGTATTTCAACTAAGGCTAAAACTACAAATGATTAAGATTATCAAAAAATAAAAAAGTGGAAGTTATCCATGAAACAAAGGAATTGGATCAAAATTGGATAAATATATCATATCTAAAAATATCCAAATCCAAGTGTAGGAAATTGAATTAAAAAATATAAAAATATAAAAATAATGCCTTTTTAATATTTCCACATATCTAAGAGAGAAGAATGATTATAAAGTTAAAAAAAATAAAAAAACATAATGTTGATGAAATGGGAATGAATCTAGACTCATAAAAATTACAAATTTGAAAGACAAAAATGGGGATCTTTCTACACACCTATCTAAACTAGTTCTGGGGAAGAAAAGGCTATAACATGAGAATGCATGCTATAATGATTCTATCATTTAGATGAATTTTAAAGAAAGGGATAAATATGGCACGATATATAATCCCTCCTAATAATTGGAGTGTGATTTTAATAGACTGAATAATATTAATAAAAAATATAATTTTCAACTTGAATCTAGTGATAATAAGATTAAAAAATGGGAGAATAGACAGAATCGATCATGAAATAAATAGAGAAATATAAGTTCAAAGGAAATCCATAATTGTAGGATTATTTGAACTTACTATTTAATTATCCTTAGACAAGTGATAATTAAATGAATAGAAAAAATGATACTTTATAGGAAAAAATGAAATGATTGTCTCATCTGAAAGGATATGCAGTTTTGGAAAATCTGGTATTGGATATAATGAACCCTCTCCCATGCATCAGAAGAATTTTGACATGAATATTTCCACAAAAATAAAAGGTCCTTCAGATACTGAAAATATACCTAAAAATTATTTTATAGGATTTAATGAAACTAGGTTCTATTTCCATGGGATTCATGTTTTTATTTGATGTTTATATTTTGAAGCATTGGAAAATATTTCTTATTAAGAATACAGAAATATTTATAAATCATATAATAAGAAGAATCTTCTTGAAATGTCTGAAATAAAAGTCTATCAGAAGAAATTACTCCTCAAATTATATTATTGGGGAAGGTAGAGGAACATTTTGTGTATGTGTCAAGAATCCCAGACGATCTATGTTAGAATAATAACTCTTCTTGAATCAATATCCCAGCTAAGAAATGATTAAATGAATTATGTATTTAATGGAAGATTTTTATATGTTATAATCATGGAAATTTGGCTTGAAATTCCAATAGGAAAAAAAGTGGGCATGAAAAGGAACTTAGAAGGATATCCCCAACTCTGGCCTTAAATAATGAATAATCTTATTTTGGAAGACAACATGATATGTTATAAAATAAGATTACAACCTTAGTGGAATCAAAAAGATCTCAACTAAAGGCATATACATCACCTCCTCTATTATACTCACAATATCTATCTTGGGAATAATGTGAATTAACCTAGAAGAGAAAGAGAGGAGATACTACATTTTTTATCAATAAGAATCTAAATTCTGGGGAAGACTAAACCCTAATTTGAAAGGGTTACATGAATTAGATATCTGATAAAGAAAAAAATGAATAAATAATGCCTTAAAAAATCTACATGTCATGAAACATGGTATTAAGTGAAGGAAATAGAAAGATTCTTCCAATGTATGATGAAGTAAGAGCATCCGATAGCTGGAATGATTTCCTCTCAAAGAGAGAGTCTTGAAAAATGGAAGTTTTTTTTGGAGTATGAAATACAAAAATTTATACTAATGGGTTGTTAACCAGAATTATAAAATAATAGAATAATACTGAATCTAAATATCAAATTAATAATTAGGATATGGTTAAAGAATGTTTATTCATATATCCATAATAGTTGATTTTTGTTTGGTAGTTTGAACAAGTACAAAAACTGTACAGTGCTTTGCAAGAAATTATCAAAGGGTTGATCTATCAGGATTGACCACAATCATCTTTTTTTTAGGAATCCATAGGAACCCCTATCCCTACATGTTAAATGTTTCTCCTATATGGTGGAATTTATGTAGGGCTATGGGGGAGATATGGTCCAAGGGGGTTGTGTCCTGAAAGGGTATGGGTGCATTAGTTGAATGAGATACATGCAACATGAAAGATCTAAACTCTTGATATTCAAATATGATTTCAGATTCAACAAGTTTTATTACTCAAAAACTCTATTCTTATAATATACATATAAAGGTTGTGACCTATGAAAAAAATAAGATTTTATGATGAATAAACTAATATGAAACCAAATATCTTTTAATGATATACTTGAATGATCTAGTGGTTCCATGTGCATTGAATATTCCTTCATTGGTATCATAACTTAGTTCAATGTTTAATTTTTCCACTGAGAGAGGATAGATTTGGGGAGAATAATGATTTTTAAGGATATATGGTGATAATACCACATGGTGATATATCCCCTTCTAAAAAGGGAGTCCTCTAAAGAATTGAGGTATGTCATGATACTAGAATATGAAAAAGTAAGAGAGTAGAATAGATTTCATTGAAATTTATTGTCTTAAACTCTTGTTTCATAAAACTATTTCTTACTCAGTAGGCTTGTAGGATCTGTCAATGACTTATTTAAAATTGAAAATTTTATAAGTTGAAAATCTTATAGCTGTGTGTAGCTATAAATTAGAATATGGATTCGATCTTTAAAAGTGATAAGGGAATCAATGTTTCAATTCCAAATTGATAAATTGATTCAAAGGTGAAATTTCATATAATTTACATATCCTGGTGGTGTTTAAATTTCAACCTATGGTATCCCATGAGCTAAGAAGAAGTGTATGAACAAAGAAGGAGAATAATTTCTATTTATCATTATTATAGTATATAAAAGAATAATTTTTTCACCTCATGATTTTTTAGATTATCAAAAATCTAATTAGTAGATATAATTAACAAAAGGGGAGTAAATTTTTAATTTAATTAATCCCCAATTGAAATCAATGAGAAAGGGTAATTTTGAAGTTAATTCTATGAATTGTATTCATTATGAAATATCAAGTGCTATAAATCTTAGTAGAACTCTATTCCATCACTCGAGGAAAAAGAAAATTGAAATAAAGTATCATTTTTTCTTGTAGAAGGTCATGCATGGACTTATGAAATTAGAGTAAGTTCCAATGGAACTATAGTTTGATTAAATTATGATGAAGGCCTTACCCAAAGTGTTGTTTTATTGGCATCAACCATCTCTTGAAGTTCAATTGACTCCCCACACATAAAAATGTAGGGATGTGGGACCCCTACCCCTAAGGTATGATGTGTTTTTCCTTGAAGTCATGATCTATGTTTTTTTCCCTATTTCACACCATAATGAAGTGACCATTGGGTTCATTTACAAATGGGGAGAAATTGTGTCTATAAAAGGGGAGACAATTTCATAGTTAAGAAGGGGTATAAGCTGATAGGGGGAGGAGCAAATTAGGGAGAGTTTTAAATCCGACAATGCTAAAGATATTCGATCAAAGGTTATATATCATGAAATATTGGGTTCATGGTGATATAAGTTAATTGGTTTGGTAATGAAGTGATTCATTGATAAAATTATCATGGTACTCTTGTTTCTCACACCAAGCAAAGATCACGTGGGATTAGTGTGTCTTGAGTAAATCTCTGATCACTATCAGAATCACATGAAGTGATTTTTTTAGAGAAGATAGAATACTATTTAATGTGGTATCAAAATATGAATAGTTTTCAACAAACCCAAATGGGATATTGTTAGGAATAAATAACCCATGATGGCACATTTTGGATGATTATGTTTGTTGACAAGGTTTTAAGTTGTTGATAAAGGCTTGTTGTCAAAGAAGTAATGAATAGTTACCCTGAATGTTTGATCTCATGCAAGTTCAAAATTCTTAATCACGCGTAAGCATGAACTACTTGATCTCATGAAAGAGAGAATTCATGGTATCTTGCAAGAGAGAACAACCTGATCTCGTGAAAGCGTGAATGAATGATATTTTGCAACTATAAACTACATAATCTCTCAAAAGAAAAAATGTATGATCTTGTGCATGTATTAATTAACTGATCATGCACAAGAGAGAAATTTCTGATATCTTGAAAGTGCGAATTTATGATCTCATGAAAAGGAGAGATGTCTAATATCCTAGAGTTCAAATTTTGAATTGTTCTCTCGGAGTGAGAATGTATAAATAGATCTCACGATAGGAACTCAGTGAAGCACATGATTGTATTTGGATATCATGATGTGATCTTAAAAAACCCCATTAATATCTTTGGATATCATGATGGGATCTCATGGTGGACCTAATAAAGCACCAAAAGAAAACATCGATGACATTTTAATGGTTTTTAATTGATCTCTTCAGGGAGACACACAAAGAGGGTGATACCGATTACTCTAGTGGTGGAATGGATTATTTTATACGATATGTGGTGTTAATGTGGTGGGTTTATGCCTATAAGTACCCCTAACCCATTATTAAATATGGAATTTTTTTCTTAAAACAATTATCTGAAGACACATCCAAGAATGAAGTTTGTAGATTGATCTCATGAAAGAGTTTTCTGGTGAGATCTTGTGATGGAATATATGTGATTGGCATCACATAAGTGATGAAGGTGATCTAAACAAAGTCTTACACCATGATATCACACAAATTTATAATAGGGTGTAATTCTAAGATCTCATGTAAAGCGTGAACATGGTCTCATGAAAGGATCCCACTTAAAGCGCAGATAGTGCCTTGTTCCATGATCTTGCTCAAGGATACCTTCCAAGATATCACACATGGGGTTATTCACAATGGTCTCATATAGGGGAATCATACTAGAGTATTTCACAAGGATATACACACCTAAAATACCATTTGATCAATATCTTTGTCTTATCTGAATTTAGTTGAAAAATAATAATATTGAGGACCTCCACCATTCAACTATACATTAAAAAAGAGTTTATTCACCTCTATATTCAAGGTACTGAAAGTATGACTTGGATTATCCTGAAGATATTTCTAATATGGAGGTTATTGATATTTATATAATAAATAGATTCTTATTCTAGTTGTTTAGGAACTAGATGTCTTTCATCTAGGTGTTTTTGCTGAAGTGAAGAAGCATCCCAAAACAAATATCAATAGAGAATCTAAATAATGTTTATGATGCATTCATTAATGATATTTATGTGAACTATAAATACATAAACTATATGTGGATACTTTTCAGAGTCCAGCGACACTATAAAAGAGGTTCTCCATTCTCGAAATCATAATATTCCAAATAACTTCATGCATGTGGTTGATAATTACACCTTATCTATCTCTGATGAATTCCTAGTATGGGAGGCTTCCCACAATGGTGTTCTTGACTCTAAATGATTTTATAATCACAAGTTCTCAACTTCAGATTCAATTTTTCATTGGATAATGAATTTTGAAAAGCCCTGAATTAATCCCTCAAGGATCAACCTTGTTTGGCGCATTTCGCACAACCATCTCCCTACTGAGGTCTGTCTCCAGACCATTGGTATCAAACTCTACTCGAGATGTCATTTTTTTAATCATCATCGAGAAGACAAAAATCATTTATTTTTGACTTGTTCCATGGATTCTACTCTCTGGAATTTTATCACTGACATGTTTGATTGCTGATGGTTATTCTCTGACACTATTTGCGCACAACTAAAACATGATGTTGAGCTTTCCACTTCGCAGAAAATAAAGAATTTTTTACTAACTTCTATGGTCAAGCTCCTCCATGTAATCTGGTATGATAGAAACTCTATTATACATAAAAAATCCTCATTCAATTTTATTGCAGGTCGGACCAGAATTCTCATTTCCATTAAGGTTGCTACCTCACTACATAAAGCTCATTGTGAAAACTTGATTGGAGACTTTGTGATTCTTTATCGGCTATGGATTGAGGGTATCTACAAATAACTGAGACACACTTTGGAGGTTTTCTGGAAAGCCCCATTTCCTGGATAGATCAAGATCAATGTTTATGGAGCCTTTAAATGGAATCCGGGACCTACTGGATGTGGTTCCATGTTCAGAGACTGGCTTGGGCATTTTCATGGCTGCTTCTATGGTGACTGCAGGATTGCCTCTTCTCTTGAAGCTAAGATGGAAGCTGCGATTCATGATGTCCATTTTTTTAAAAAAATGATCTAGAACAACATCTGGATTGAAAGTGATTCGACCACCATTTTCAAAGCTATATGGAGTGGTTTGGTTCACCTTTCCTGGTCTCTCACTACACATTGGATGAATTGCATATCTTTTCTCTTGGAAATCAGAGACATCGCCACACATGCCTAATGAAAATAAAAAGTGGTTTCTGATGGACTTTCCAAAAAAGGGATCAACCAAAGCATTATGTGGAGGGATGAGTTTCCAATTGATCTACTTCACATTTATGAAAAAGATTGTAATAAGATCCCATCTTTTTTACTTTTGTATAATTTTTTAACTATTTAATAAATCAAGTATTGGTATTTGAATAAGGATTTACCTTTAAAAATACTTTTTAGATCAGTGAGAAATGGAAAATGAAGAAGGTGGTCCTTTCCCCTAGTAGTGAACCAGTGAAAGAATGATTCAGTGAGTGAACCTTGGGAAGAAATGAGATATCCCTAAACATTGTAAGGATTTTATCCTGGGTATTGAAGTGATCTTTAACTAACCATAAAAGGAAGGAATCCTGGGCATATAAGTGATCTAGAAGAGACCTTGAATTGGAAGTGATCCATAGTAATTTTTTTATAACACCACATTATCATTTTATGCTCCTTGGATATAGCCTAATGAGGGTGAATGAAGTAAAATTTTGTGTGCCCTTGTTCTTTATTTCATAGTTTAATTTATATGCATCATCATTAGATAATGTTGGAAATGATAATATCAACATAAATAGTAAATATAAAAAATTTGACCCTTATGATAAAGTTGACATGATCTAATTGAGAAAGAAGAAATTCTAAAATAATATCAATTCCGTAATTCTCCCCACATCTCAGGGTATCTAGGACCCTTATGACCTAACTGGAATCCATGTATGGAATATTATAGTTGTATCCAAACATTCCACATGAAGCTTCGAACAAGATTCTTGTAATTTTGAGTGATTTCATGGAGAAACCTATGGCTTTATACTATTCACTATTGATAATAACAGGTGACTCTATTATAATCTCTTTTCACATGAGAGTGAGGGAGGGTGGTTATTTATCTCTAGTTCATGAGATAATTTCAGGATTTTCTCTATTGTGAATAACCACTCCTACCTTTAAAATTCTATAAGTTGTAATATATACATTGGGTAAACATTCAGTAATTATGAAATTATCCTTTATGAAATATTTTTTCTAATTGATTCTCTGTGTCCAATAATAATAATAATAATAATAATAATAATAATAATAATAATATATCCCCTGAAATGAATTAATTTAAATATATTATTTTAATTAAATAAAATATTATTTATTTAAATGCTTTTATATAAAATATAACATTTGCATCAGGCCATTATCTAAGCCTGTCAATCCTTCTAAAAATTTATTGAACCGTGAATAATAAAATACTTATTATAATAAATATTATAAAATAAATAAATATTTTATTCATTGAACAAATGAATAAATATTTATTCAAATAGTAATAGAAATAAATAAATATTTATATTATTATATTCATTAAAATCGAAAATAATTTCTTTTTACCTTTTGAATAATATAAAATAGATAAAATTTAACTTTGAAAATGTAAACAAAAAAATCCAGTGAATGAATTCTTGAGATCAACGTAACCTGAATATTTATTATTCTAAAACCTGATATTAATATTTATAATTAATATTAAATTAAATATAATTTCATGAAATTTTGGATACCCTTAGCGTGTGACCGTCTAGCCCTCTTTCTTAGTGGAATTTGGTGTAGTTACCTAAAGTCCAATATAACCATCAAGAAACATGTTTAGGAACCCATAGAGAAATAAATATAATAATGTAATAAAAAACTCTTCCAATGAATGATATTTTTTAATATAACCCCTATTTTTTGATATTTGATCAAGAATAATGTATACTAGTTTCATCAAAATATATAATTGATTTATCTTTATTTGACTTTTTTAAAATAGATCATTGATGAACTTCCCTTGAAATTGATTTAATCAGACAGTTATATTTCAATCAAATGTTTTGAGATATGTTATTTCACTAACTTTTTAAGGAAAAATTATTTCTTAACTTCTTTAATTATTTTAATAACACATATGATGTACCAAAAACATCCTACCTCACTATGAGTATATGTCATAATAATTTTCATTCATATATCAACGTATTTGATTCATCATATATATTAATAATACTCTTACATATAAGGAATGATACAAAAAATACACAAATAGGAATATACAATGACACATAAAAGATGTGGAATTCCTATTAGTATGGTTTTTTATTTTTTCTCCATTCATAGAGATTATCAAGAGAGAACTTTAAGAGAGAAAGTTTAAATGTATTATGATCCTCCAACACTATATAGTCAATCATATTATGTGTCCCATCAAATAGATGTTATATAGATCATAGGAAATATGTTCAAGAATATTTTCGTAGCATCCATTGGATCTTATCACAGTGGAGAACTGATATAACCTATCAACATGATAAATATTCTAGTGGAATTGTTACATTAATTATAAGAATATAAACAAGAATCATGTGATAAAATATTGATTAACATTTAGGTAATTGAATTTATAAATATATGTGGTTCCAATAGATAACATGACCAAGTTTCCATCCATCCTGGCTTCTAACATGGCCCAACACACAAGTCAAAGGGAATTCACATTACCTATAGTATATAAACTAGTTCATAGGCATCACATAACTACTATGGGAATGATTTATCTATTATAAAATAGTATTAATAGAAAACAAAAAATAGAAATAAACCAACGAAACACAATAGAATTATAAACGAACATTCAAAATAAAATTTACATCTATATTAGAAATAAATCAACAGAGGGAGAAGATATAAATATTGTAAAGGAATAATATACAATAGGTTGAGTGACCAATTTAAGAAATAATGATTAGAGAAAATACCCATCCAATCTTAGGAGAAACTACCTAACCCACAATCACCATCCAAATGAAACATATCCCATAGGAATCCATGTAGGAATGATCGAAACTACATCAATCCTAGAAATATAAAAATAACGGAATGAGCTAAACAACCAAGTTGGTTTCTAAACACCAAAACTATATAGTATCTATCATATTACATCCTAAAAATCATGTTTTGAAATATTGTTTAAAAATATACATATTTAATAATACTTTACACAAGGAAACCAGAAACATATAAAATTACTGTTAAAACACTCCTTTCTTGTTTCTTTTTAAACGAAAAAAATCACATGGAAAGCCCATTCCCTTGCTCTGAGACTTATCTTTCAAACCACCATTTTAATGTATCACTTTAAAATCATTTCATAAAAATATATTTTAAAATTAAAATTTTAAAAATTCAAAATAGGTTTCCAATTTTTGAATGGTTTCCCCAAATATCATAGAAAACAGAATTTCCAAGTAAAAAAATGCATTGTGGCATAAAACCATGTTTTAGATACCCACAAAATTTAGTGTTTAAAAAACAAACCATTTCAATTTTATCATAAAAAATTCTAAATACTATTTTTAAAACACTTCTTCAAATTTAATGAAAAATCCTTTAAAACTCATGAATAAAACAGTTTGAAGGAATATTAAAAACACACTTTAAATTTCATTCATTTAAAACCATCCTTAAATTATTTTTCATAAAATATTAAATGTAATCAAAAAAGTAAATAAGGGGGAAATCACTTAGATAAGAACCACTATTTCAAAGTCAAACAATATGGATAAAAAAACCACATGTACATAGGTCTTGTGGTATAATACATGAAGTGTGGGATACAATTGAAGTAAATGTGATATATTCCCAAGAACAGTCTTGAATAATATTTTAGTGTTATGAGATCTAACCAATCAGATTTAAAAAAAAAGGGATCTAGAATTACTAAAATAACTATAGGTTCACTATTCAAAATTTTTGAAAAACAAAAATTGGAAGCTATCTCAGTCTTCCCCAAACCCACCCTGCAAAGAGATAACTTTGTCTCTTGCGGAATAACCTATCCATGGGAATTGTTATTTCCATGGAGAATGTCCCATCCACGGTCTGTCAAGGTCTTGTGGAATAAATCCCCTAATTAGTAAATATAACTGGTTAGGTACTAATTCACCAATGTTACCTACTTCAATGCCCATGGAATCCTGACACGACCCGTCCCTCGGGGCCCGTGCCGTTACTACCCAAAGACCACCTTCCATAGGCTAGGGGTTGGAAACTAGCACCAGAAAGGCAGGTCACGAAATCCAGGAATGCATTGCCTCTAAACCTCTAAACTCACCCAAACCAAGCACACAACAAGATACAAGAACAATGTAAACTATAAAGTAAACAAGGTGTGTGTTGTTAGTAAAGAGGATAAAATAAAAACCCAACTGGAAATTTCAAGTAAAATGGAAAAAGAACAGTTCCTGTGAACACCCAACAAGGATCCTACCAGAAGGGTAGGTACAGTTCTCAAGCGGTTGTCATTGCGGATCGTCTCGTCTAATGACCACTTCCGAGCAGCCTCCAGTCCGGTACCCTCGACCTCGATCAGCGTTATCCGTCGTCTGCACAAGACACATCAAGGTGCAGGCATAGCCCATGAAGGGGTGAGTATAACGATACTCAGTAGGGACTTCAAGACCCACATAGGTCACCTAGTGTTCAATAAAGGAAAACCCACAAAGCATGAAGAAATAGTCATCAACACTACTTAGGTATATTTCCATACATATACCTATGTTATCAAGACGTAAATAGGTAACACCATGAAGTTAGAAGTACCACACAGGTAACCTCACGAAGGTAAAAGTACCATACTAGTAACACCACAAAGATATCAGTACCACACAGGTACACCATGAAGATATAAGTACCACATAGGTACACCATGAAGATATAAGTACTAAAAAGTTAAGAACTCAACTCACCAGGTATAAGTAATGTATATAAGTACAGATGATTAGTTGCGAAGCTAGATCATCTTATTATATCAAGAGGCACTATTGCGGATTATACTATGTCTGATGCACATAGGATTCGTAAGTACTAACCCCCGTAATGACCCACACATGATCTCACCCACACATGATCGATATGCACTAACCCACAAAGGATCGCTGAATGCTGGCCCACAAAGGATCGGTACGCGCTAACCCACATAAGATCACCGAACGTTAACCCACACAGAATATGACCCACACAGGATCATTCTTCACTAACCCACACAGGTACTTACCCACGTAATGACCCACACAATATCCGACCCACCCAAGGAAGATAGGTAACTAATCTCCATAGAATCTATCCCATGAGATATAGGTCATACCTTGACCACCACTGAGCTCCAGAAAAGAGTAACCCAAAAGTTGGTCACATCGTAAGGGACCCAACGCAACATACGACACGTCAAACAGACGCCCGGTCTGTATGTTATTAGTGTTTATGCTCCGAGGGCCTGATGGGATTTGGGGTTCGATCCAACCTGTACATACTCCAACTTTATCCAAAACTCAAGTGAAGAACACCGTGAAGGACTATCTCGATCCAAGGATTCTAGTGTCATAGATGGTTCGTCAAACATACACCCAATTATCATGTTACGTCCAAAAAGGTGTATCTGGGTCCAAATGGGCCTGGGTTCGGTCCGACCCAACCCGACCCTTCTTACGCTGACTCGACCATGTGCGGGTCGACCAGAACCGGTTCGGACCCAGCCCGTGAAGGGGGAGGCCCATCCCATCCATATGCCTTGGTCAACGAGACATTTTGTTTTCAGCGTCATTAATTATTTGGCATCGAAGAAAGAACGAAGAATGCGTGAAGAACGAAAGAAAAGGGGTCAAGGTATAAGTGTGGAATGATGACCATGTTTGTTTTTCCATTGTCATTGTGAATAAAGAATATGATGAATCAGAAAATAGATTTAATCATCCTCCAAATTAAAACCCCAACCTTGACATTTTTTGGAGGTGTCATGAGGAAGGAGATGAAGTTGATGACAGAGCGCCGACATTCGTCACTTCCACAACTCGCTTTCGAACCATGCTCCAATGTAAACTTTCTTGATCCAAAGAGTTGTTCTTCATTGGGGAATATTTCTCCAAAGTTTCTCCCAAGCTCTCCTATGCCAACGATTCCCAACAAAGAAGTGAGGAGCCAACATTAATTTAGTTAATTCAATTAAAGTTGGCACATTAATGTTGGAACATTAAAAAAAATTGGAGTTGGCACATTAACTAGAGAGAATTATAAGGGTCACCTCCCATTAAAGAATAGAGTTTGGGTGGTCCTCACCACTAAATTCAAAATGGGAGGTTTCAATTTCAAAAATAAAATAAAGAATATTTATTTTATTTTCTCCCACGAAATGTTTGGAAACTAATTTCCACCCTCAACGTACTGCAGTCGAGGTGAAGGTCTCCTTAAGTGAATATCAACGCTACAAGCTCAACGGTGTCCCCGAATTTCAATTTTGAGCACTGGTTCAAAAGTTACAAAATCCTGCTTGCATGTTTTCTGAACGTCCTAAAAAAGTTCATAAATTCATTCAGGGCACATCGGGCCTCAGAATCATGCACTGCAAATTTTCCCGGACTCGTAATATTCCAATTTATTAAAAAATTACATGGAAAATTCCAGGTCTTTACATTCTCCCCACCTCATGGATTTGTGTCCTCGAATTCCATAACACAACTAGGGAAAAAATTTGGGGTACTGGGCACGAATCTGAGCCTCCTACTCCAATGTGCTTTCCTAAATTTTCCTGTGTTGCCAATGCATGTGACCAAAGGTATTGATCACCCACGTTGGACTCTATCCTATCGATCCCCAATCACCAGTGGAACCTCCAAAAATGTCTCCCCATCGTCAACGTCCAGCTCTCCCCAATCAGTAAGGTGTGAATGATCATGTACGTATCTCCTCACCTAGGATACGTGGAAAATGTCATGCACCAAGTGCAACTGAGGGGGAAGAGCTTAATGGTAAGCCACCTTGCAAAATCAACTGAGGACCTGAAAGGGTCTGATAAACCTAAGAGATAACTTGTCACCCTGACCAAATCTCCACAAACCTCTTCGAGGTGAGACCCATAGAAAGACATGGTCTCCATCCTCAAACTCCAGAGGTCTCCATCTCCTATCAGCATAAGACTTCTGCCTGCTTTGTGTAGTCTTCATCCACTACTGGATGATCTGCACCTTCTTCATGGTCTCCCATACCATCTATGGTCCCACAATTGCTGAATCCCCTAGGACATTCCATCACAGAGGTGATATTCAGGGTCATCTATACAAATTTCTAGAATGGTACCATTCTAATAGTGGAATGATAGCTATTGTTGAACTTTCACTCCACCAAAGGCAAGTGATCCTCCTAGCTACGGCTGAAATATAGGACTCAAGCATGCAGCAAGTCCTTAAGGGTTTGTATTGTACATTCTATCTAACAATCTATCTATGGATGGAAGATGGTGCTCAACCGAAGTTGTGTCCCAAACACCTCCTACAACCCCTTCCATAGCCAGGAAGTGAAATGTACATCACGATCAAATAAAATAGTAGATGGAACTCCATGAAGCCGTACAATCTTCATCATGTAGAGGCGTCCCAAAATCCATACCGATCCCTACTCTCTAATATGTAGGAAGTGGGATGACTTGGTTGGTCGGTCAACAATCACCCAGATGGAATCATGCCCCATGGATGAGCATAGTTGTCCTACCACGATGTACTTGGAAATTCTATCCCACTTCCACTATAAAACCTCTAGTGGTAGAACTAAGCCTGCTGGAACCTGATTCTCTGCCGTCACTTGATGATAAGTGAGGCACCGAGAGACAAACTATGCAACTTATTTATTTATTCCCAGCCACCAATGCTGACGCCAAAGGTCCTTGTACATATTCAACACTCCTGGATGTACCGCTAGAGGGGACATATAGAACTCCCTCAACACCTACCCTCATATTACCAACAGTACTATAGTATGCCCTCTGAAGAGGATGATGTGCACCCCACCTTCAGGAAATCCATCAGGTGCCTATCATGTGGATATCAGAGCATGTAGAGCCTCACAGTCAGTATCCCCATGTTTCACCTCCCTAAATTGATGAAGGAGTAGAGGAGTGACTGTCAGAGATTGAAGATAAGCTACTTCATCTCAATCCACAAAGGATATGCGCAAAGCGGCTAGATGCTTTGTCGCCTCACTCTGCAACAATATAGTAGATCTCATACTGAGTGCATCTACTACTACATTCCCCTTTCTAGGAGAATAGACTACCTCAAAGTCATAGTTCTAGAGGAACTCAAGACAACACTGTTGTCTTAGGTTCAGGTCCTTCTGAGAGAATATATAACTGAGACTTCTTCGATCAGAGTAGACTATAAAACATTCTCCCATTACGTAATGTCACCACATCTTCTAAAAAAAGACTACTAATTATAACTCCAGGTCATGGGTAGCGTAGTTCTACCCATTATATCACAGCTTTCAAGAACCATATGCGATCACTGCTCGCTTCTATATCATGACACATCCATGTCTGGTCTTTGATGCATCCTAGTAGACTACATACCCAACGCCTTCCTCTGATAGCCTCAAGATGGGGGCACTCTTCAATATCTGCCTCATCTCCTAGAAACTCTGCTAGAATCTATCCAACCACACGAAGGTTTTCCCCGTCTTTGTCAACCCTGATAACAGTGCCGCAACTCTAGAAATGTCAGGAACAAACCTACGGTAGTAACCGAAAAATGCCAGGAAACTCTACACTTCTGTCAAAGTCTTGGGTGGCTCCCAAGCAAGTAAAACCTAAATATTTACTGGATCCACCACAAATCCAGCCTCTAAGATGACATGTCCCAGGAAGTGGACCTCTCAGATCTAGAACTGGCACTTCGAGAGCTTACCATAAAGATGTTTCTCTCAGAGTGTGTCAAGAACTATCTGTAGATGATAGGAATGATCTTCCTCCATCGCTGAGTAAATCAGGATGTCATCGATGAAAAATACTACAAAGAAATCGAGGTTTGGATAAAAGATCCCATTCATGAGTCCCATGAACATTGATGGGGAATTTTTCACACGGAATGACATAACCAAGAACTCATAGTAGCCAAAATAACATCTGAACGTCGTTTTCTATACATCCTCATCTTGTACCCTGAGCTGGTGATACATTGATCTGATGTCTATCTTTGAAATCCATTATTCTGCCTTAAGATAATCATAGAGATCATCAATCCTCAGTAGTGGTTACTTGTTCGTCATGGTCACCTGGTTTAGGCACCGATAGTCCACACAGAGTCTCAAACAACCATCCTCCTTCATGGGAAACAAAATTGGGGCTGCCGGAGGAGAAACACTGGACCTAATCAACCCCTTGCCCTGCAAGTCTTCAAGCTGTACTCACATCTCTCAAAGCTTCATGAGATCCATCCTATATGTTGGTGTAGATTCGGTGCTTTCCTAAGGTACAATTCAATGTAAAAGTCCACGTCTCTATTTGGAGGTAGACCCGAAACATCATAAGGGAAAACATCAACGTACTGGTCCACCACTACAGGATATCTCGGACTCTAAACATCAACCGTTCTGAGGGTATAGCTATCCAACTGATGTGTGATCGGATGCACCATCCTCCGAGTAAGTCCATCTTACGTTGCAAAGGTTCCCTTCTCACCAGTGAAGGAAAACCCGGTCCCATCCATGTGGACACACCACACTTTTCACCTAATACAGTAAATATGAACATGGATTGTAGATAACTAGTCCATACTGAAGAAGACTTTGTAAGGCCTCAAAACCACTACACGAAGATCCTAGCCAAAGTTCCTTCCTGCTAGAGTAATCTCACATTACTGGCACCAGTTCGTAATCATCGAATCTACTCCCGTAAGAGTCTTTAGCTGTAAGGATCAATCCAATGGCTCCACTGGTATCTCCGAGCTCCAAATGAGGGTCGTGGAAATGAAAGAGTGATTGGAACCTATTTCTATAAGTTCTGCAGCTAAAGTAGAGTAGAAACAGATCGTACCTCGTATCATCTCCGGAGTTCCATGGTCTTAGGCCTCAGCTGCTTGGAGCTCAGTTCATCCCTGTCCACCTGCTCCCTATGGTCAGGGTGGGCCACCTGGATGTGGTGGTGGTAGAACCTCAAATTGCCACCCACCACCCGCTGCATGACCTGCTCCTCTACCATGTCCACCAACTGCCTGAAGACCTCCTCGATCGAATCCTTGCCTCTACCCAGGTGGTCGTTCGACCATCTGCTGGTCGTCAGTACGGAAAGTCGAGTAGTCACGAGCCATGTGACCCTTCTTGCCACACAAATAACACTACTTGTTCCTCATCGGTCATGCTCTGTCTTGAGAGCCATGCAAAACCGACCCTCTATCATAGGGTCGTCCACATGTAGGTCTAGTCCTCTTGGACCTCTATGTCACCTGTCTATTTCCAGCTACCGATGACTCTACTATGTGTCGTCTGGTGGTGGGTCTCACTTTTGGTGACTGATCAGCAAGAAAGCTCTCCACTAAGAGTGATCACTCTAACACCCTTGCCTACGTCAGGATGCTAGGAGAAACCATCAAAGATCTAATCTCCCATCTGAGCTCATGTTTGATGGTTCGGGACATGAAGAATTGGTCCCACACCATGTCAATGGAGTAGCACGAGAGGTCAGTGAACCTCGTTGAATACTGAGCCACATTCATGCTACCCTGTAATAAGTGGAGAAGCTTCTGTATACGCACTGAGCGTACAGTTGTTGGGAAAAACTCTTCCCTGAAAGGCTCTTGAATTCCCCCCAGATGAGTGTCACCTCATCGTATACCTAGAGAATCAAGATCCAACATCTTCTAGTTGCTTCCTGAAGAAGACTGGTGGAAGGGATCACCCTGAGATCAGCTGGTGTCCCTACCAGTCGAAAAACTCTAAACACAACCCCCAGCAAATCCTTAGCTGCTTGTCGATCCATCACTCCCTAAAACCTCGGTGGCCTCTGGCATTAGAACTCATGAAACATTATCAAGTGGCCTACACCCTCTTCTATTGGGGCTGGTGGCATCGGCTGCCCAATAGGTAGTGGTGTTGTTGGGACACCACCCGATGGTACAACAACCGTAAGGGGTCCCTACATCGATGCCTTGTTGCTCATTGGGATATCATCACATACTCTAACTGGAACCGTAGATTTCTATCTATGTGGAGGAATACTGAAAATAAATTGGTGTGCCATGGTCATTAAGCTTATACCTGGTGAGCTGAATCAAATAGATCAGAATGAAAAATTTTCTAAAATACATACGCAATCAGTGTTGACATGCATTGAGTCGGAAATCAGTTGTTAGGGTCTTGGTGTATGGATACATCGACCGCCGCACCAACACTGGATTCCCCAAACTGATTACCAAATTCAAAAGACTTAACACTATTAAAAATTTAAAGATCAGAGTCCATGTTCTTCGATAGAACTGAACTCCACTAATACCATTTTGTCACGACCCATCCTCTGGGGCCTGTGTCGTGACTACCCCAAGCCCACCTTCCATAGGCTAGGAGATGGCGAATAACACCAGAAAGGCATGTCCCTAAAATTGGGAAGGCATTTCCTCTAAACTTGTAAACTAACCCAAACCTAGCACACAACAAGACACAAGAACAAGGTATACTATAAAGTAATCACGGTGTGTACAGTAAGTAAAGGGGCCATAATGCAATCCTAATTGGAAGGTTCAAGTAAACTAAAAATAGAACAGCTCCTATAAACACCCTCCAAGGATCCTACCTGAAGGGTAGGTACAAATCTCGAGCGGTCACTTATGAAGATCGTCTCATCTAATGACCTCCTCCGAGCAGCCTCCAGTCTGGTACCATCGACCTCGATCAGCGTTGTCCATTGTCTGAACAAGACACAACAAGGTTCGGGCATATCCCATGCAGGGGTGAGTATAATGATACTCAGTAGGGACCTCGAGAACCTCGTAGGTATCCTAGAGTTTTCAAAAAGGAAAAACCATAAAGCATGAAGAAATAGTCATCAACACTACTTAGTTATATGTCGATACATATACCTATGTTATCATGATATACCAAGGTAACACCAAGAATGTAGAAGTACCACACAGGTAACACCACAAAGGTAAAAGTACCATACAGGAAACACCGCAAAGATATCAGTACCAGACAGGTACACCACAAAGATATAAGTACCACACATGAACACCATGATGATATATGTACCACAATGTTAAGGACTCATCTCAGCAGGTATAAGTGAAGTATATAGGTATAGATGATTAGTCGCGAAGTTAGATCATCTTTTTGTATCAAGAGGCACTGCTGCTAATTATACGGAGTTTGACCCACATAGGATCAATAAGTACTAACCCCTGAAATGAACCACATAGGATCTTACCTACAAAGGATTAATATGCGCAGACCCACACATGATCTCTGAGCACTGAGCCACATAGGATCTGACCCACACAGGATCGGTATGCGCTGACCCACATAGAATTTTACCCACTCAGGATTGGTATGCGCTGACCCACATATGATCGCTGAGTGCTGACCCACATAGGATCTATATGTACTATCCCCCACAATTACCCACACATGATCTGACCTGCCTAGAGTCGATAGGTAACTAACCTCAGTATTATCCATCTCCAACCTCTACCTCACTACCAGCGACTGGATTCCTCATTCCCGGTACACTTGTGTTCCGTAGAATTTTTCCCTCGAGATATCGGTCATACCTCATCCGCCACTAAGCTCCACAAAGGAGTAACCAAAAGGTCTATCATGTCCTAAAATACCCAACGCAATAGATGAAACATCAAATTGACACCTAGTCTGTAAGTTATTAGAGTTTCCGCTCTGAGGGCCCAGTTGGATTAAGGGTTCGATCCAACCTGGACATACTCTAACATTATCCAAAACTCATTATGAGTATAAAAAAGTACCGTATCGATCCATGGAATCTAGTTCCATAGACAGCTCATCAAACAGATGACCGATTCTCATGTTACGACCAAAAATGCATATCTGGGTCTGAATGGGCCTGGGTCTGGTCTGACCCAACCCGTTTCTGGTCGACCCATCATGGTTCGGACCCAACCTAGCCCACTGGGCGGAGAGCACTGGCACGGACCACTGGGTGGCCCATGGTGCAGCCCGCAGATGGGTGGCCCGCCCTGGCAGGGTCCTCCCTAGCCACAACCGGGGGGAAGGAACCCCCCCCCCCCCCAATATTTTGAACTACCCGATGGCCGTTCGGTCACCCTGCTGACACGTGGGACATCTTGGCGGTCCCACTTGGGGTGATGCAGCCAGCTGGAACGGTCGGACGGTTCTCCTCCCAGTGGCATAGATGTGCACTGCAATCCTCCTACGGCCGGTCGGGTGCAGTCCTCCCTCTAGTCTCCACCGTGGCCAAGCCGCTGCGACATCCTGCTCCGATAGTGCGGACGCATGTCGCCGCACCGCCCCATGGCAGGTCAGATGCCGACCGCCACCCTGTTCCGCCTTGGCCAATGGGCCACAACCACTTCTTCAGGTGGAACAGATAGGTTTTTCCCTCCTTCCACATGGCAGGACGGGTGCTGACCACTGCCTTCTTTTGCAAGCCATCACAGCTACGTTCCAACACCAAAAATTATGACGTTTTCATATTGATGATCCTAGGGTCAAGATATCTGCATCAATATGTCGCACTCAATGAGACATTATGTTTTTAGAATCAATAATTATTTGGCGTCGAAGAATGCACGAAGAATGCGTGATGAACGAAAGAAAAGAGGTCAAGGTATAAGTGGGGAACGATGACAATGTTTTTTTGGCCATTGTTATTATGAATCACAAATTTGAAGAATTGAAAAATAGATTTAATCATACATCAACTTAAAACAACTACCTTGACGTTCAATGGAGGTGTCTTGAGAAAGGAGATTAAGTTGATGAAGGGGCGTCAGTGTTCATCTCTTCAGCAACTCACTTCCGAACCACACTCCAACGTCAATGTTCTTGATCTAAAGAGTTGTTCCTTGTTGGAGAATATTTCTCCAAAGTTTATCCCATGCTATCCTTTTCCAAAGACTCCCATCCGTGAAGTGAGGTTCAAACTTTAATAGATTTAATTCAATTAAAGTTGGAACATTAAACATAGAACATTAAAAAAAATTGGGAGTTGGCACATTAACTAGGGGGAATTCCAAGGGTCAACTCCCAATAAATAAGAGAGTTCGGGTGGTCCCCACCACTAAATTCAAAATGGGAGGTTTCAATTTCAAAAAAATAAGGCATGTTTATTTTATTTTCTCCCATGAATGGTCTAGAAACTAATTTCCACCCTCGATCTAATACGGTCGATGTGAAGGTATCTTTAAGAGGATATTGGCACTGCGAGCTCAACGGTGTCCTTGGATTTAAATTCCAAGAACAGGTTCAAAAGTTACGAAGACCCGCTCTCACATTGATAAACCTACCTAAGAAAAAGTTTAGAAATTCATTCTGGGCACACCAGGTTTCAGAATCATGTGCTGTAAATTTTTTCATGCTCATAATATTCCCATATAATTAAAGAACACTTTTATAAGGAAAATCCCTAGTCTTTACATATCCCATGATAATTCAAGTATAGGTGAGCATCGATGGACAATTTTATAACTTTAAAATAAATCATTTTAAATAACTCACTCCTCACCTTCTAAAAACTCAAAAAAATATCTCTAGTCACATATATTCATGAATAAAATATAAAGATAAGACAATATAAAAAACATACTCATGGGATCACAAGCCACTATGATCATAAAAATCAAAAAATCACTCAAGAGTGTCTTATATCTGTTATAAAAAATCATCTTTCATAAAATGATAAATTTACATTTTTATTTTTAAACATACCTAGAATTTCATGTCCAACTAATACTATTTGAAAATCATCCCAATTAACTCTTGGGGTCTAAATTCCATTATTTTTTTTTGAAACCCAAATGGGAAGTCACACTTACCGTAAAACAACACTTTCAATCAACCAATGTTTTATAGTGGTTTCAAATAACCTACATTGATGTTAACAAATCATTTCAAGTAAACAACACAAGAAAATAATTTTAATGAGTTTAAAACACATAAACACTTTGTTTTCAAATAATTTTAGACAAAATATTTTTTTAAATATATGATGGAATCAATAGATGTTTTTAAAAACACTCAGATTATTTAAATATCCTCCTTGTAATTTTTGAAAACACATTTCAAAGAATACCATTCCATTGTAATGGTTAAATCCATTTTGAAAAAAAAAATTATACCTCATGGACACTCATCTATAAATATAAATAATATAGAAACACTTTAAAACTAGTAATAATTCAAATTCATATAATATAAAGAAATAAGAGATGAAACACCTACCTCAATTCAATGAATAAAAAGTCGAATACTATCACTTATGAAATTTAACACTCTAAAAATCCATGATGTATTGTGTAAAAAACTGATATGAGGAAATAACCCGGATTCAAACAATACATTCCTCTAAAATTAGCAAAAACCAACATTAGGGTTCTTGAAAGGAACTATAAATCAAGGGACTTTTGGAATAATATAAGGGGGGTTATAGAGACTTACCATAGAGTAATTCAGTTCAATAAGAGGTGGAGACTACCAAAATAGAATTATAAAGGGAGGAAACATCAATGGAAGAGGATCTTGGCCCCTTTTAATGAGAAGGAGAAAGGAAATAGGCTAAGAGGGTCTAAATTGAGCATTGGAAAAGTGAAATTTTAACTCTAATGAATCTTGGTTGGTTCCATGGTTTGCCTACATGGTTTTACAAACCATGGACCAAATGTACATCATTCATTTCCTAGAGTAAACACACTGTCAGGGTTCAACTAGAATTATAAACTATTAGACAAATCATTCATCAACTATGGAAAATTGTGATATCAAATTACAAATCCAATTAACATGATTTTCATAGGGTTTACTAAAACATTATCAAGCTATTTTATCTTACCCTTACCTACCTAATTTCCTAAATAGTTTCCCATAGTATTCATATAGTTTGGAATCAATCATATTTAACCAACGTAGAAAAATCATTCATAGAAATAATGAACTAAAAATTAAACCGCATAATGGTGACCACTTGGTTTATTATAAACTATGCATGAAAATCATGCAAAAAAATAAAACTCTATAATTTATAAGTTTCAGGTTAGAACATCCTAGAAACATAGAATGAGAACTAGAACAGAATATAAAATATAATAAACCACAAAATGAAAAGGAAGGTGTCATTATTTTCTCCACCATACAACTTTTTACCTATAGAAAGTCTCAAGGAAAAGTAGAATTTAACTGGAGGAAAAAACCTAAACGATCCCTTAAGGTAAAATATAGTCCCACGAATAAATGGAACCCCCTCAAACACCACCATGTAACTCAAAATAAAATCAATTAAAAACTGATTAAATAGAATCTATTAGAATGTATGGACCAAGAATTGGTCTCCCAACTATTCATAATAGATCTATAATAGAGAAATAACTAATAAAATCTTTTAAAAAAATAACATGACATCACTGAATGACCACAATCCCAAAATATCCAATGGGAATTTAAAAAAATCCATCAACCAAAGATAGTGCACAAAACCTGAGATCAAAATCACCAAGGAATGGCATTAAACCCAAAACATCCTAAATGTCCACAAAATTAGATCAACACAGCTAGGTTATTTAAAATCCAAAGAGAAAAACATCTAGGAATATTACTCATTATGAAACATCATGGATATACCCATAGGGTAACTGAATTTATATAAGGGTGCTCAATCCTCATGTAATTCACTATCCAATTTGAAATAATACCACACCCCCAGGTATCCATGAATACACCAAAGGATTTCCATGTCCAAACAAACAATCAAAATCTTTCTAGTGGTCTATCCCAGCCTAGGGTAACAACATATATTATCCTGTAATGTGGAATCAACATTCACCGTATGAACCACCACTGATTATGAGTAACCAAAGTAGGCATTGGTAATATTTTCGGATGTTGTAACTACTATTGACTCGATGAGAATAAATCCCCAAAACAATTAGTACTAAAAATGAGACACAAAAAATTACAAAAAATATTCAAAAATAAATGGCCACTTCATCATCCTCAAATATCTCGATGCTCAATCAAACAATAAACCAAAACAAGATATCACAAAAGAGTCACCATGAAAAGTGATCCTTTTTAGTCCAACGATCAATTAAGGTTTATAACCTAAGATAGATGGATAATTCCCAAGTAAACTGTACCCACTAAAAAATCCTAAATAACTCCAAGGAAAACATACTAAGAAGAGAAGACATAACATGCAACTCTATTTGGATCATGGTACATGTTAACAACAAAACAAGGAATGAACCCATATATAAGAACTATAATTTAATATTTGAACTTTTTATGAGGCTAACACTAAACAATATGAGACATGAGATCAACATGGTCATGTCTCATAAATCATACCCAACAATATCAAAACCACATGGGGAACAAATCAAACCACACATTTTTCTAAAACAATAATATAATTTTCAATACAGGTGATTTTTTAGAATGAATATATGTAAAATAGAGAGTCCCAAACACATTTTAAAAACAATGTGTAAAGACCTAGAAATTCTGTGGAAAAAGTTTTTTTCTTAAATTAATGGGAATTTTATGAGTCTGTAGTTTCTGATGGCACTTGATTCTGAGGCCCGGTGTGCCCACAATCAATTTCTGAAGTTTTTTTCTGGTACGTTCAGTAAACGTACGAGCGGGATTATATATCTTTTGAACCAGTGCTCAAAATTGAAATTCAAGCTAACTATTGAACTTGCAGCGCCAATATTCGCTTAAGGAGACCTTCACTATAGTTGTGTGTAATGAGAATGGATGTAATTTTTTAGGGTTTTTAAATAAATTTAAATAAAAATAAGTGTAACATATTTTTATTTGTTTGGTGGTTAAAACCTCGACGCAGTGGTAATAGGTGGGGCCCACCCACACATAACCTCCCTTGGGAAGATATTATTTTAGTGGGACCCACCCGAAGTACAACACCTCTTGAAATCAAAGAGGTGGCGCCCATATAGGCTTTAAAACCCATTAATCCCCCAATTATGTGGAGAGCTTCTTCACCTTCCCCTCATTAAAGTGCCCACTCCTTCACTTAATTAATTGGCACATTTTGAATTCATTCCAATAATAAAATAATAGACAAAACTATTATTATTATTTGGTTGGAAACTCTCTTTTAGTGGAGCCTTGGAGAAACATGGAAGAATTGAGAGAACATCATTCTCTTGATGAAGAACGCTCCTCACCTCCGAAGAACAACGAACACCATCTTCTTCCTTCTTTAACTAGGGCAAGAAAGAGGAGCACCACCGACCACGAAGTACGCTGACGACGTCATCTCGACTCGTCTTCTCCGAGCTCTTCCTCTTCCGACATTTATGGAATGAATTCCACCTTCTACTACTCCTTCATCGATCACCAAACTCGAGGTAGGTTGTTTTGAGTAGTTATATTGTTCTCGTACAATGTCGTTGAATGCTTGGATTCAGATATTCTGATTGATACCTCCTTAATGAGGAGGTCTCGGACCGCATGAACATGGGCGACCCTCCTCCTTTGTTATATCTCATTTCACTGACGACCGTAGAGCGGAGTAGCGGCAGTCGGCGTCGGGCCGATCGTGAAGGAAACCGGCGGCGCAAGGCCGCCGGGTTTCCAGAAAGATGCCGCACCGTCTTGCCCCATAGAGGAGCCGTGGTCCGCGGCCAAACCGGGCCGCGGTGGAGGAGGTGTCGTGCCGTCACGCCGTGCGGTGGAGGTAGGACACGGCCAGGGTGGGCCACGGTGGAGGAGCAGGGGCGCGACACCATCGCATCGCGCCTGTGGTGTGGAACCGGCTAGCCCCATGGCCAGCCAGACAAGGTGGGACCCCTCAGGTCCCTCGGAGAAACTGAACCGGCGCCTAGCTCCAGTTCCGATTGGGGAAATAGGGGGGTGTACCCCCCCCCCCCCCCCCCCACATGTGGCCTGCCGGGCCCCGCAGCGAGCAGGACGAGCCCTGCGGCCGGCCAGCCGAGCCATGCGGCCAGCCTGTCAGGCAGTGCGGCCAGCCTATCGGGTCGTGCGGCTAGCCATTCGGGCCGTGCCATCGGGCCAGGCCGCCCCCACGGGTTGGGCCGCACCTTCGGGTCAGACCGCACCTTCAGGCCGGGATGAACCTTCGGGTCGGGTCACCCATTCAAACCGGGTCAGACCCATGGACCGGGTTGGACCCCAGTCCAGACCCGGGTCAGGTCGGGTTGGTTCAACTAGGTCGGACCGAACCCAGACCCGTCAGACCGATTACACCTTTTTGTCTGTATCTTGGGCTAAGGGTGTCTGATCGACGAACCGTCTACAAAGACAGAAAGCTTAGAATGAGAAAATACTTTTGGCATACCATACTAGTGGTTTGGACACAGTTGGGGTATGTTCGGATTGGTTTGAACCTAAAAACTAACCGGGCCCCTAGAACAGAAATGCCAATAACTCACATACTGGGCATCAGATTGACGTGCCCTCTATTGCGTTGGGTTCCTTATGATGAGAAGGATATACAAGATACATCAAGTCGAGTCTTCGTAATATTTTATGTATTGACACTTGGCATGAGGATTGGACACTCCTGGAATCAAGCATGCTGACCTGGATCCTCCGTGGGTTCGACAGTAACGAGACTGGACCTGGATCCTCCCTGGGTTTGACAGTGACGAAACTGGACCTGGATCCTCCGTGGGTTCGAAAGTGAAGAGACTGGACCTGGATCTTCCCTGGGTTCGACAGCGACGAGACTGGACCTATATCCTCTGTGGGTTCGACTGTGACAAATTTTGTACCGAGATCCCACATAGGATCGATAGCTTTGACAGACTGATGTTTTAGGTTTCTATGGATATTTGTCATTGGACAGTGAAAGATGATTTAGTGGCTACAACTAATCTTCTCATACTCTCTTTAAGTTGTGTATATCTGGAGTGAGCTGAGTCATTACCTTCGTGTTTACTTCATGTATGAGATTTGTACTCTTGACGAATTTGGTATATATATGTGTATATACCTAAGTAAGGGAGGATGTTTCTTCTTGCATGTTTCTATGTGGATGTTTCTTAATGGATGTTTCTTCATGGATGTGTTGTGATGAATCCCAATTAGCTTTCTTCTGTGATCCATACCTATGGGATACACATTGTTTTGTTCTTTATCTATGGAGTGTTTCTAAACTTTAGGAATAGAATGTGGTTGGGCTCAAGAGTTGGAGCCGGTTTGTGATTGTTAACATAGGTGTATGTATGGGCATACACCAAAGTAAGGATGGTTGATACATTGTGATTGTATCTTACTAATGTGGTTTATGCTTGGTGGATTTTGGGAGACCTTAGGGGGTCTCTGGGTCACCTATGGATTATTGTTATAATCACCCTTGAACGTTCTATTCCCACACCTTGTTGTGTTTTGTGCAGATGATGATTAGTAGTGATTGAGGCTAAGAGTGACAGACTGGAGGCTACTTGGAGCTGCTCTAGACGGGACGTACCTTAGGGGAAATGTTTTCGATATCAGTACCTACCCTTTAGGTAGGATTCCCCAGTAGATGATCTAGGAGTTGTTTTTCCCTTTTACCTGTACTTGTACTTGTTGTTAGGTTGGGTTTGTATACTGGACCACTTACTTTCAACAGATCTTTCTTTTCGATATTAGTACTTGTTTCTTCTACTGCTTTTGTTCAGACTGTGTGTGATATATGTTTAAAGGAAATTCCTTCCCTTTTTATTAGGGATTCGTCTTTGTTTCTAGTCGCCAACCACTGGCCTATGGAAGGTGGGCTTGCGGTAGTCACAAAACGGGCCCTGAGGACGGGTCATGACAAATTGGCATCACAGGAGTCGGTTCTACTGAAAAACTTGGACTCTAATTCTTTTAATGGAAATACTTTTACGTATTTTCGGTGTGGTTATCAGTTTAGGGAAACCGGTGTTGGGGCGGCGACTGACCTATCCATACACTAGGACTCTGACTTCTGATTTCCGACTCAGTGCACGAAGACACTGATTGCGTGTGTGTTTCCTTTGAAAAGTTTTATTCATGATTACTTTGTTTTATCTCACCAGGTATATTATTTTAACCGTGGAACACATATTTCTTTTCAGGATGTGTTCACTTAGTCAGTCAGCGCGTGTTTCGAGTGGAGAGCGTGATGGTAGCCCACCGAGGGATGAGGCCTCGGTGCAGGGAACCATCACAGCGGAGGCACTAGCAGCACCACTAACTGCTGGGCTACCATTTCAACCAGCCCCAATAGCAGAGGGTGAGTGCCTCTTGATCCTGTTGCATGAGTTCTTGCGACAGAGGCCTCTGAGGTTTCAAGGTGAGACAAATTTTCAGATGGCTGGGTACTGGCTGGAGTTTGTAGCACAAGTTTTCCACATAGTTGGGACACCAACATACTTGATGGTGCACCTAGTTGTTAGTCTCTTTTAGGGAGAATATGAGAGGTGGTAGAGCCTGATCCTCCGGTTTTACAATGAGTTGACCCTCACCTAGTGAAACTTCAAGGGTATTTTCAGGGCGGTGTTTGTTCTAGTGGCTCTACGCTCTGTGCGTACTCAGAAGCAGCTACACTTGCCACAGGGAATTCTGACAGTATTTGAGTCATCTGTAGTAGGAAGTAGGTAGATGACACGGGGGAACAAGAGGGTTAGATATACTGTTAAAAGACCCCAATATGTGGAAATGGGGGTGCGGGGCATCGAGTCCGAGGGAGCTTTAAACGAAGAAGGGTATGTTTTTCCTGCAGGGAACGGGGTCACAGAGCGTGTGACTATCTGACTCCCCGCATGGTTGATCAGCAGGCGTTAATGGAGCCACCAAGACAGAGGAAGCAGCAGGATCTTGAGAATCAGCCGAGCGGTGGATGAGGCAGTGCAGCAGGTCCTTCAGCGGATGGTGGTCAGAGTCATCGAGCACTACTACCACCACCCCTAGACGGTTCACCTCGAGCTTCGGGGGCAGGAGGACAGGAGCAGGACCAGCTCCAGGTATAGAGGCCATTTTTCATGATGCTTCAGGCATTGTTGTTGTTGTTTGTGGTTTCTTTGTGTCTTTGTACTTTGAGCTTTTGTAATATAATACAATTGTCCTTGTGACGTTTGTTTTCCTTCCTTTTTGTGTGGTTGATACTGAGAGGTTCTTGTTAAAACCATTGAATTGAACCTCACATTTGAGATTCCTACTGGAGGAGACCTAGTGACCACTAACTGATGCCGACAGTGTGACACAACCTTTGGAGGTGAGAGTGATGGTTGGATCTCTTAGTAGTAGCGTCGAGGCCCTATGACGTCATTCATGGCACGAAATAGTACCGTTCATGTCAGGATTTACCGTATTAGGAAAAGGACGTGGTTTATCCAGGGGATGATACTGGATTTTACTTTTCGGTAGAGGATAAATCATTTTATCTCTTGTAGGACATAGATAAAGAAGGGTGTACTTGAGTTCTTTACAATTGGATAGTCTCACCCATAGTTTGTTGAGCGAACAGTTTATGGTTTACTGTAATCTCAATAGTCTCAGGTGTGTCTTATTGTAGAAGGACCTGAACCTGATACAACGATGTTGGCTTGAGTTCCTTCAGGACTATGAATTTGAGATAGTCTATACTCTTGGGAAGGGGAACGTTGTCGTAGATGCTCTCAGTTTGAGATCAGGCATTCAGCTGCTTGGAGTGGCGACAGAGCAGCTGGCCACGTTGCAGATATCCTTTGTGGATAGAGATAGAGAAGCCTTTATATAGTCTCTTATAGTCACCCCTCCACTTCTTCAGAGAGTTAGGGAGGCGCAACTTGGGGATGTTGACTGCGAGCCTCGACATGCACAAATATCCACAGGGCAGGCACCTGATGTATTTTTTGTAGGAGGGGAGCACGTCATTCTCTTTAGAGGACGTACTATGGTACCAGTAGCACTTCAGGAGGAAGTATTGAGGGAGGTTCACACATCTTCTCTAGCGGTATATCCAGCTTTGGAGAAGATGTATCAGGACCTCTGATGACAACACTGGTAGGAAATTATAAAGAATCCATTAGAAGAGTTTGTCTCTCGATGCATCACCTGTCAGCAAGTTAAGGCAGGGAACTAGATTCAAGTAGGCTTAGTTCATCCCTTAGAGGTCCCAGAGTGGAAGTGGAATGGTATATCCATGGATTTAATGATAGTAATTCCACGTACATCTAGAGGACACGAGTCTATCTGGGTGATTGTGGAATGACTCACCATGTCGGCCCACTTCTTACCTATTAGAGAGTAGGGTTCAGTAGAGAGCTTGGGATGACTCTACGTACAAGAGATCGTACGACTTCATGGTGTGCCATCAACGATCATCATCGATTGAGATACTCGTTTCACTTCCCGGGTATGGAAGGGGTTGTAGGAGGATTTCGGTATGCTGCTTTCCTTAAGCACCACCTTCCATCCTCAGATGGATAGTCAGACTGAGAGGACTATTCAGACTCTTGAGGACATGCTCCGCGCATGTGTCCTTGACTTCGGTCGTAGCTGGGAGGATCATTTACCCTTGGTAGAGTTTGTTTATAACAAAAGATACCATTATACCATCAGGATGGCACCATTCGAGGCACTGTACGAACGACCTTACAGATCGCCTCTATGCTGGACTGACCCATGGGAGTTAGAACTTGTGGGACCAGAGATGGGGCTTGCTATGATGGGGAAGGTGCAGATCATCTAGGAGCCGATGAAGACTACACAGAGTAGGTATAAGTCCTATGTTGATTGGATTCAGATACCACTAGAGTTTGAGGATGGCGACCACATCTTTCTGCAGGTCTCACCTCGATGAAGTCTATAAAGATTTGGCCAAGGTGGCAAGTTATCTCCGAGATTCATCGGACCGTTCCAGGTCCTCAGTAGATTAGCCAAGGTGGCTTACCGTCTGGCTCTTCCACCTCAGTTTCACCGGGCGCATGATGTATTCCATGTATCTCAGCCGAGGAGATACGTGCACGACTAGTCCCACATCATTGACCATGGGGAGCTGCACATCGATGATGGGGAGACTTTCATGGAGGTTCCAGTAGAGATTGAGGATCGACAGGAGCGGGTCCTGCATGGATGTTCGATACCTCTGGTGCACATTTTCTGACAGCACAAGAACCTCCAGGAGAGCACATTGGAGTGGGATGCTCAGATGCGTGCTCAGTACCCCCATTTGTTTACTTAGTGTGAGTTATAGCTTATGAGGACGTAAAGCCCTGTGGTGGGCAGAATTTAAAGACACATAAATTCAATGGAATTTTTTTTATCTTAAATTCATGGGAATTGTACAAGTCCACAGTTTCTGAAGGTACTTGATTCCGAGGCCCGGTGTGCCCAGAATCAATATCTGAAGTTTTGTTCGGGTACGTTCAGAAAATGTACAAGTGGGATTTTATATCATTTGAACTGGTGCTCAGAATTAAAATCTGAGGGCACTGTTGAACTCACAGCGCCAGTATTCTCTTAAGGAGACCTTCATCGCAGTTGCGTCCTAATGAGAATGGAAGTTAATTTTTGGGGTTTTTAAATAAAATTAATTAAAAATAAGTGTAATTTTTTTTATTTGTTGGGTGGTTAAAACCTCCAAGTGGAGGTTAGAGGTGGTGCCCACCAGCACATAACCACCCTTGGGAGGATATTATTTTAGTGGGACCCACCATAATTTTAACACCTCTTATAATCAAAGAGGTGGGGCCCACACAGGCTTTAAACCCCTTTAAACCCCAAATTAAGTGGAGAGCCTCTTCACCTTCCCCTTATAAAAGTGTCAACTCCTTCACTTAATTAATTGGCACATTTTGAATTCATGATAATAATAAAATAATATACAAAGATATTATTTATTTTTGGTTGGAAACTCTCTTCTGGTGGAGCCTTGGAGAAACTTGGAAGAATTGAGAGCACTTCATCCTCTCAACGAAGAACACTCCTCACCTCCGAAGAATGACAAACACCATCTTCTTCCTTCTTCAACCGGGGTAAGAAAGGGGAGCACCGCCGCCCATGAAGTACACCGATGATGTCCTCTTGACTCTTATTCTCCGATATCTTCCTCCTCCGACATTGACGGAATGACTTCCGCCTTCCGCGACCCCGTCATCGATCACCGAACTCGACGTATGGGGTTTTGAGTAGTTATATTGTTCCCCTACAACGTCGTTGAATGTTTGGATTGAGATATGCCGATTGATTCCTCCATAATGACGAGGGCTCGAACCTCACAAACATGGTCAAACCTACTCCTTTGTTCTATCTCGTTTGATTGATGACTGCGGAGTGGAGTAGCAGAAGCCAGTGTCGGGATGGCCGTGAAGGAAACTGGCAGCGCAAGGCTGTTGGGTTTCCGGAAAGGTGATGTACCGTCGTGCCGTGTGGAGGAGCCGAGGGCTGCATCCAAACCGGGCCACGACGGAGGAGGCGCGACGCCTTTGCACTGCACCAAGGACCGGGGGGCCTCGAACAGGCCAGGCCACAGTGGTGGAGCAGGGGTGGGGAGCCATCGTGCCACACTAGTGGTGTGGAACTGGCTGGCCGCTCGGCCAGCCGGACAAGACAGGACCCCTCGGGTCCCTCATGGAAATCGAACCGGCGCCTAGTTGCGATTACGATCGGGGTAACAGGGGGTGTTACCCACACACATGTGGCTAGTCGGGCCATGAATCCTGCTGGCTGGGCCCCACGGCCTGCCAGCCAGGCCATACGGCCTGCCAGTCGGGCCAGAGGGCCAGCCAGCTGGGCCCCACGGCTAGCCCGCCGGGCCGAGCCGTGCCTTCAGGTTGGGCAGCCCCCACGGGCCGGGCTGCAACTTTGGGCCGGGTCACCCCTTCGGTCTGGGTCAGACCCACGGACAGGGTCATACCCCACTTCAGACCCGGTTTGGGTCGGGTTGGTCCAGCTGGGTTGGACCGGACCGAGACCTGACAGACCGATTATGCCTTTTCGTCTGTATCTTGGGCTACGAGTGTCCGATCGACGAACCGTCTGCGGCGACAGAAATATTTGAACGAGTCAGTACTTTTGGAATACCCTACATGTAGTTTTGATATTGTTGGGGTATGGTCAGGTTCGGTTTGAATCTAAAAACCAACCGAGCCCCTGGAACGGAAATGCCAATAACTCACAGACCGGGTGTATGATTGACACGTTTTCTGTCGCATTGGGTTCCTTATGATTAAATGGATCTACGGGATAAATCAACTCGAGACTTCGAAATATTTGATGTATCGACACTTTGGCTCGAGGATTGGACCCTCCCCAAATCGAGCGTGCTGTGTACGAGAACCCTATGGCTGACTACAACGAGACTGGACCTGGATCCTGTGTGGGTTTGATAGGGAAGAGACTGGACCGGGATCCTCTGTGGGTTCGACAGGGACGAGACTGGACCTTGATCCTCTGTGGGTTTGATAGTTATGAGACTGGACCTGGATCCTCTGTGGGTTCGACAGCGACAAGACTGGACCTGGATCCTCTGTGGGTTCGACAGCGATGACTTTTGTACTGAGATCCCATGTAGGATCGACAGCTTCGACTGACTGTTGTTTTAGGTTTATACGGATATCTACAGTTCGATAGTGAAAGATGATTCAGTGTCTACAAATAACCATCTCTTACTCTCTTTAAGTTGTGTATACTAGGTGTGAGTTGAGTCATTACCTTCGTGTTTACCTCATGTATGAGATGTGTACTCTTGACGAATTAGGTATATTTATGGGCATATACATAAGGTTGGATGTTTCTTCATGGATGTTTCTTCATGGATGTTTCTTTGTGGATGTGTTGTGATGAAGCCCACGTAGCTTTGTTCTGTGAACTGTACCTATGGGATACACCTTATTTTGTACTTTATTTATGGATTGTTTCTACACTTGAGGAACGGAATGTGGTTGGGATCAAGAGTTGGAGCCAGTTTGTGATTGTTAACTTAGGTGTATGTATTGGAATACAACTAAGTAAGGATGGTTGATACTTTGTGATTATATATTACTATTGTTGTTTATCCTTAGTGGACTCTAGGAAACCTTCGGGGGTCTCGGGGTACCCTACGGAGTATTGTTATACTCACCCCTACACGGGCTTCGCCCACACCTTTTTGTCTTCTCTGCAGATGATAGTCAGTAGTGATCGAGGCTGAGAGTGACCGACGAGAGGTTGCTCAGAGGTGGACTAGATGGGACATACCTCAGGGGAAATTTGTTCGATATCTTTACCTACCCTTCAGGTAGGATAGCCCGGTGGACAATCCAGGAGTTGTTTTTCCTTTTTTACTTGTACATGTACTTGTTTTTCAGTTGAGTTTGTATTCTAACCCAGATACTTTCATCACATCTTTCTTTTCTATATTAGTACTTGTTGCTTCTATTGCTTGTGTTCAGACTATGTGTGATACAGGTTTAAAGGAAATTCCGTCCCTTTTTATCATGGATTCACCTTTGGTGCTAGTCGCCAGCCCCTGGCCTATGGAAGTCGGGCTTGGGGTAGTCACAACATGGGCCTCAAGGACGGGTCGTGACACAATGGAACTTTTAAATCCATGTTTTATTTCACTAAAAATAAAATGTAAAACATTTTACAATTTCAACCTGAATCTCTAACTCAAATTGTTCAATTTAAATCAATTCTATAATAGATTTAATATCAAACATCAACCACTGGATTTTAAAAAGAAAAAACCCATAGATATTTCATAATAAAAATATGCATTTCTCTTTAGAATAGATCCAAATAAGTCACCCTTTTTAAACCCAATACAATGGTGATAACATAAAGATGGCTCCAAATCCAATATAGAAATAAACACCCTCCCTAAATATTTGAAACTGACCATTTAAAACACCATGTACATAAGATTAGAAAATAAATCACACATAAAAATTATTCCAAAATTCAAAATTTAAATCATCTACTTAAAATCATTTATTGATGAAATATCTGTAATAAAAAATCCCTGAAGTCATTATTTAAACCCAAAAAACTTTTTAGTCACGAAATATATTTTATGAAAATATAAAATTATTTTCAAATCATAGAAAAATCACATGAAAAAAGTCATAATACATGCCTCAAACAAAATCTAATAAAATGATTCCAACATATCACAATACAAAGAATTACTCATTCTCTATTTCCATATCACTAGGAAATCCATGTTGATAACATTTGAAATATCAATATGAATCTAGATGTGGTACTATTCCCCACATGGCCACGTGGTTGAAGACCCCATGCCAATTGTGAATTGTTCTCTACAATGTATCAACAATAAAAATTTATTTTCTGTATGGTTTTTGATTCCCTATAAGATAACCATACACTTTTATCCCCTTTTCTATATCTATCCCAAATATAAAAAATAGTACCCAAGGAAAATCATTCCATTTAACTGAGGATCATTGCAGTACCACCATAAGAATCAATCCATAATCTAACAAAATAATCAAACAATAATCCTAAATAAAATAAAAAAACCCAACTATTTAAGGAATCTTATTGCTTAGAACTAGAAATATATTTTTAAACTCACCCTATACCCATCACATAATTCTAAATGGCCTTATATTCCCACTACTAACATAAAATATTATAATAGGGAATCTAAAAACCTATGTATCATTGAGAAACAAACCTATGAAACTATTTTGTAGCAAACCAGATTAGGGTTCCATCCGACCAAGCTCTCAACCCAGGCCATCACATGGCTTGATTGGAGTTCCCAATCCACATAGGCTGGGAACTACGAAATTATATCCTACAAAAATTATTGAAATTATTTATTCCTTATAAGAAAATTGGAATAAACAGTTGGAAAAAATTAATAACCAACCATGATGGATATAAGAATAATTAATCTTCCAAAATAGAATATAAAACTAATACCTAATTAAATAAATATAAATAACATATATAAATATCATCAAGATATAAAATTTAAAAGGTTAGGTGTCTAATAATATACTCAAATATTTGAGAAAAGACCCAACTGTACTCAAGATAATCCACATAATCCATGATAACCATCCAAACAAAACATCTCCCTCATTAATCCATGTATTAAAGAACCAACATAAAACAAACCTAGACCCATAAAAATAATGGCATGAGGTAAAAAAACCAAGTATGTCAAAATCTATTGAATATTGTAGTCTCCTTAATATTAGTTCCAGAAAAATCTATTTTAAAATACATTAAAAAATATAAATATTTTATAATAATTTACATAAAGAAGAAAGAAATAAATCAAAGCATAGATAAAACTATATTTTCATGTTTGTTTTTACATGAAATAAATCACTTAGAAAACACTTATCCTCCGAAGAATAATAATTTTCCAAAAAACATTTTTAATGTTCCAATTTAAACCCCTTTCATAATCACATAATTTAAAATTCAAATTTTAAAACTGAAAATTTGTTTCAAATTTTAAACAAAATTTACATTTTTTAGGAAAAACTGATTTCCAAGTAAAATTGGGTATATAATCCTAAAACCATGTTTTCGATAGACACACACAAGAGGCAAAAAAATTCTATTTTCTCATCAAAATAATCCAAATTTTGTTGGAAAAAATAATTACACATTTAAATAACACACCATTCAAACTCATAACTAAAATAGTTTCAAAGAATATTAAACTAACACTTAAACTTTACTTATTTTAAAAACATTCAAAAATTACATTAAAAAAATTTTAAAAGTAAAACTAAAATTAAAGGTGGAATAATTACATAGAGGAAAAAATATTTCAATGTCACTTGAGAATGAGAAATAAACAAAAAGTACATATGGGGGAAGAGATAATGAAAGAAAAATGGGATATAATTGAAGAATAAGTAAAGAATACCCTAGAATGATCCTAAATAAGATCATATTGGCCTAGGATGTAACCAATGGGATCTAATAAATGGGATATAGCATGAATTAAATAACTCCATGTTCACTATTTACTATTTTTATACAATAAACATTGGAATCTCTCTCCATCTTCCAAGGACCCACCCTTCTAAGAGCTCACTCGACCTTTTTGGAAAAGTCCAATCTATGGGATTTCTTGGTCCCAATTGGGAACATCCCATTGATGGGATATATTAGTCCCATAGTGAAAATACCTTAACATGTTAACAACCTAGTTCAAGGACCCAATATCCTAAGTCACCTATGTTGATCCCCAAGGTTTCCCATAACAGGTCTGGTGGAGGGGAGCAGGGATGAACCATTTCATAGGTAAAGTATAAAGTATTTTAAATAACTCACAACTCACCGATTACTTCCTCATGACTATTATAACAAGTCACATATATGAAATAATAAAATATAAAGATGAAATTATACATAACATACCATCATGGTACAATCCACCATGAGCATAACAAAAATCACATGAGGCTCAAGAGGGAAACACACTATTTATGAAAAACCATTTTACATGATTTTCTAAAAAATTCTTCTTATTTTAAAAAAAATCTTGGAATTATAAGACCAAATCACACAATTTCAATATCTCCCAAATAAATTTTAGGGCTAAGTTTTAGTAAAACATTTTGATACCCATGTGGTAACATACACATACCTTAAAAAAATTTAAATCATCCAATGATTTAAAGAGGATTGAAATACCATAAACAATGGTTAACACAGCCCTTTTGAGTAAAAAATCATTGATAATAATTTTAAACACTTTAAAATACTCAAACACTTATATTGAAAATAATTTGACTCAGAATTACCAGTTATAAATTCAATCAAGTATCGAGAGTTGCTTTTAAAAACTATCTGAATCTTCAAAAATCCACAATGGAATTTTGGAAAATACTTGGAATGCAATCCATTTCCATTAAAAGTTTCAAATATATTTATAATAACTCATTTTCACCTCATGTAAACTATTATAGATATAAAATTAATAAATAAACACTTTAAAACCAACAAGCGTTCAAAGGCTTGTAATATAAAGCGGCAACAAAGAAAACCCTACCTTATTTCAATGAAAAACAAGCTAAAAGTGACCTATTATGAAGGATAGTAGTCATAAAAACCAATAAGTTCCCTATAAAAACCCTCTAATATTAAATAACTTTGATTCATATAAATCCATACCCTAAAATAATCCAATAATAACATTAGAGTACATGGAAGGAACTAGAAATGATGGGAAAGAGGGAATAAAAGAGGGGATGGGTTCAAAGGTACATAGCATATAGAAGTACACATGAATTAGTGTATAAGACCTCATAAATGAAATTATTTATATATGTGACTCCCATGGTAGAGGCACTTGTTTTGTTCTAATGATAGGTGTAAAGAAATAAGTCCAAGATTGTTAAAATCGAGCATGTGAGAAATTATAATTTCTAATTTTAATAAATCTTGGAAGACCACATGGTTTTGTTTCAAAATTTACTAAATAGTGTTCCAAAAATTTGAATGAAACTATCTAGTCAAATAACACTTTCATTATTTAATTGGGACATTACATGATTTGAAAAAATGTGCCCTAACCATGCCAAATAGAACCACCATATTTAAGAGCCAATTTACAAACTTGTTGCACGGTTTACCAAAACATAACCAAGATGTTATCCCTCACCTTATCCAAAAAATATCCTGAAATGTTACCCCTAGGATATACATGGTTTAGATTCAACCACGTTCCAACCATATAGACCAACCACGCACAAAACAAAATGAACTGAAAAGTACACATCAAAATGTAAGTTATATGATTTCCTCTAAACCCTATATTCAAACCATGAATATAATGAAAAATATTTAATTTTTATTTTTTAGGATTGAAATACATGAAAACATATAATTAACACCAATAATATATAATAATATAAAATAAACAATACAGTAACATGAAGGGTGTCACAATTATAGGAAACAAACTCAAACTCTTTTCTATATCAAATTTTGTTCAAGAGAAATATTATGAATTTTTTGTCCTTACTAATTATTAAACAACATTCCATTCCTGAGTTAATGATATAGTTAATAATTTTTTTCTCCTTTTTTCAAAGTATCTTCCATTAAATAATTTTGGTAATTGATATTTTATTACAAAATATTTCTAAAATTACTATATTTTTTCATGGAAAATATTTTCTCTATGATAAGTTAGGGTTGAAAAATAGTGATAGTGTGACCACATAATTTCATATATTGATTAATTTTATGTGGTGGATAATTAAATGGAATTTAAAAATTAAAATCTTTGAAATAGAGAAATAGTTTTTTTTGGAAAAAATTTTAATATCTAGTATTTGAAGAAGGACTGGAAGTTATATATTTAAAAAGAAGTACCTGAAATTTTTTAAATATGAAGTTATAATAAAACATATTGTTATAAAATAAATTAAAAATACAAAAATATAATAGAATCTCAATGAATGAAATATAAAAATAGAACATAAGAAACATGAAAATGGATAAAGTAGTTTTTGATAAAAATTACTTATGTATCTCATCTTTGTTGGTTAATTATATAAAAGTTCTTGTTTTCCAAACGTCTTTTCTTTTATCTAAAATTTATAAGGGGATATTTTCCGAGATATAATATAAAATAATTGAGTATAAAAAAAAATTTATTCATTTGAAAGAATAAAACAAAGAGAGATAAATAAATAAAAATGGCGAAGGACATCATATATTTTTGAAAATAAAATCTGAAGATAGAAATAAGGTTTGGAAAATAAAGTTTAGGATGACAGGAGATCATTATTAAAATGATTTAAATATTTGAAATTAGTGGTATATATATATTTAATAGTGATCTATGATCAAATAGAACAATCAATAGAAATTTTTCATAGGGAGTGGAAAATAAGATTAATCTTTATTGAAAACATATTTATATTGTAAGGAAAGACTTAGCCATTTATAGAATTTGGAATATAATTTTTATTGAACACGTGTAACTAAAAATTTATGTTTATGATACCCTTAATTATTCAATGGTACCAAAAAAATATCTATATTAATTTAAATAGTTTTTTGTTGATATTAAATCCAATATATTTTGGTATATGGTTTTGAATTTTTTTATGTTGAAATGAAATTTCATTGTCAAATAAAATAATTGATGATCCATTTGAGGGGTATTATTTTATTTTTTATTTGTAAGAGATGATATTTAGAAGGTATATCATAATTAATAGCCCTTCTATAATCAAATTATTTGTCATCAATGCATCCACCTCATCTACCAATATTTTTTTTGATCTTCAATAAATAGATAATTATATTATTTCATTATTATACAAATTTCATTCCTCTAATTTATTATTGATCCTATAAAGTATTATATTATGTGTGATATGTAATATAGATAAAGTATTATCCCAATAAATGAATATGATTTTTTTTATGTTCCCAAAAGAGAACTTATTTAGTAACTAATAAGTTTGTGTACTTATTATAAAAAAAAGGAACAAATGAGTGGGTATTCAAATAATGACCAAATAACATATATTATTCTTGTTTGTGGAAGAGGATAGGAAAAATGAAAGAAATGTAAAACATGAAGTCACAAAAAGTTAAATCACCAGAAGAATAATTTTATATCCACACGAAATTAAATCTACCAGAATCTATGTGTAGTGGACATGCTACACCACTTTCACATAGAGGACTAGAATATAGTAATTTTTACACCCCCTCAATCTCCACACACAATTTCTTAATACAAACATACACATAAGAACACATAAACAAAAAAATAAATGTGGATAGTTAAATAGAACATGGATTTACATGATTCGAGTTTTCATCCTATATCCAAGGGAGAGCACAACAATGTATTGTTTTATCAGAAGAAATAAATTACAATGTGGAAACTAGTCAGCCACATAGATACTCTTAGAAAGATATAATGGTACACATCAGTAGTTAGTTCCACCCAATATATATTGTGGGTCCAAATGATTGATCGATATCATTGGCCATCTAATTTTCCGGGCCTCCGTCTAATGGAAATGGAAACAACTAATATCTTATAGAAATACTTAATACTATTAGCTACATCCGGTGGATTGATCATATAAAAATCCTATAAAAATCTGACCACACTGAATGATTCAAAATCCACTAAATTGAAACATCAATCAAAATTTCCTCCTGATCAATATTCCATTAGTTAGTGTCTTCATTACTACTTCTAAATTCTAATGAAAAACCTCTAATGTTTTGAAGAGGCTTCACAATACTAGTAATCTATCACTTGATGAATACTTTAAGGATCCTTGGGTTACCTACAACACCCATATAGATTTGAACTTATTATCCTCCTTATTCATTCATGCCATGCTCTCCCCTACCATTTTTATATCCCAATACCTATAAGGAATAATTTGCCTCATATTTTCTTATATAAGAACAATAATGCACAAGTTAGATGTATTTTTCTTATAGGACAATTCTATTTCTCTAACACTACATCTCAATTTTTTAATGTAATTCCTTTTCAAGTCTATATATTTTATCTTTGAAATAATCTACAGATATTTCAACAAGTGAATATCACTTTTATTATTATGGTGAAGTAATCCACTTTCATGATTCCTATGGAGTTCCATAAATAAGAAATTTCCTAAAACATATCATTCTATAATTATATTATGGATAAATATTCATACCCCATAGTAGAGAGTGAAACTAAAAATTAAAATATAGATATCTAGATGATCTACATTCAACAGAATTTCAATAAAGATACAATTATACTATTATGAGTTTCATAATCACCCTCAAAATCTCTATACAAATATCATAAAATGGTTCAGAAATCATGAAGAATGATTATGTAATTCTATATATTTCAGATATATAATGATATAATTATTGAATCCTTTATGTTATTTTACAAAATTTACCATATAATAGAGGATGATTCCCACTAAAAATTTAATTTTAAGTAGAGTTCATACCATCTCAAAAATTTCACTTTTTACTAATGAATAACATATAACTTTTTTCATGTATCTCACCTCATCATCCATTCATAGTTTTTTTATGATTTGAAAATTTAATGTTCCCAACTAGAGGAGTAAAAACCGGTTTATATGCAATAATTGTAAACCCATTTATAACCATTAAAATGTAATCTCATTCATAGAACACCAAATTATCAACACTTTTTTCTATTTTAATACTCATACCAAGAATATTCCATTTAAAACCAAGATCCTTCATTTCAAAAGATTAAGGAAACTAAAACATAAATTCCTATAGCCATTGATTTTTTAGACCCACCAAAATCATATCATCAATATGCTTGAGAAAGATGATAAGGTGATAATATTTCCACCCCTTCAGAAAACAATAATGATATTTGTTTCTCTCTATAAAACCATTTTCTATTATGAATTCATTAATTTTATGGATTCATTTCCATGGTACTTTTATCAAGCCATAAGGACCGTGTTTCTTATTTCACACCATGTCGTTCTTCCAATTAACCTTGAAATAAATTACTTTCTTCATGTAAATATATTCCTTTAAACCATCATGAATGAAGGTGTACTTTAAATCCATTTTAATAAATTAAAATTATGTATATAATCCTTGATTAAGACTAATCGAATTGTAATATATTTTACTACTGATGAAAACATCTTAGAATAATTCAATCCCTATTCCTATTAAAAAAAATTAAACCAAAATCCAGGGTTTAAACTTCCTACTTACATAATCATCTTCCATTAACTAGAAAACCCATTTATCATCAAAAATATTCATTCCTTATGGTGACACCGTTAGCTCTGAGGTCTCTTTAGAATATAATGAATCTATTTTCTCTTCAATATCTAACTTCCATGTGCTAGAATATCTGAGTATTATTGTTTATTCTACGATATTTAGATCTCCACTATCCATTATAATTAATATAAAAATGTATTGGATATATCATTTTTCAAGTAATCGTACCCTATAAGACCTCTTAAATTCAATATAAAATACTACTCCTTCTAGTGATACATCTTCTTGTTCCATTTATTCTAAAATTTATACTTATAGAGAACTTCATCACCCCTCTATAACCCTTAAGAATTTATTAATATATTATATTATCGAATATTATAAACCACTTAAACTAAAACCTAAATTCACTAGAACTGGCATATCTTTGGTGCTCCAATCTTGATCAACTTGAGTATGACGTATTTATTATCTGAACTCAAATTCATCCTATACTGAATTATAATATTATTATAGGACCCTATACTTAAAGAGAAATTTTTTGAGCTTTTTATAATCTTCCAATGACTATCATCCCAAAGTCAATAACGAAAGTTATCATCTCCATAACCCATAATGAAAAAATACATGAATTTCACTTGAGCTTATCCATATTCGTAGCATCAATGTAAGTATATGAAATACTTAATTAAAATTGCATATGATTAATTTATATTTGTTTATCCTATTAAAACATTTTAGGAATATTCTTCCCTAGTCATGTAAATGGATTTCAATCAGCTTGGATGAAAACAAAACTAATCACTTCTTCCAATATTTCAGTCCACATATCGAAGTGAAACATCACGATACACAACTTCTAAGTCAATATTCAACTAATCTATTCAACAACACCATTTTATTAGGAATTACTGGTATATTTTGTTTTATTTTTTCACATTATTATAACAATACTGTTGTAATTCCATTCCATTTATATTATCACCAATATATGACTTAATAAATTTAATCCATATTCCCATATTCATCTCAACCATGAATCATAATTGATTGAAACAATAAAACATATAACTTGTGATTTAGGAAATATACTCTATCTTTTCTTGTTGTATAATCAATAAATTTGAAAAAATAAAAGGAAAATATATGATAAAGAACTTGGGATATACCCCAAAAATTAGTATGAATGTGTTCAATCTTCTAAAAGTGATGTGACCCATTGGGAATAGTTTATCATTTTTTCCCTAATGTAATTTTATCAGTGTGTTTTGGATGACTTATTTTCAATCATCCCTATATGTGGTTTTCTATTTTTGTACGCCAACCCCTGAACTACTACAATATTTTCTAATAGTGAGGTTTCCTAATATTCAAATTAAACAAATATTTCATTTATTTCAATTTTTTAATATCTTGAAAGTTTCGACATAGGTATGATCGATCATAGACACACCCTTTGATACTAAAAACATTATATTCATTCACCAAGATGACTAGGTAGATTTTTCCTTAACTCTAGACTTTTGAATGTTGTGGTTTTGGACATCAAACCACCATATGAACTTGTAGTCAGATACAAGGAACCAACAATACTTCATATTTCCACAATAATTTACACTTAAATAATTTTCCATCCACTAATAGTAATTATTATCTCATTTTTTTCATCATCCAGTTATCTAGTGGAAATTATATTTTTTCTATTAGCATCAGATGTGTATGAGTCCTTTCAACATAAAGAAGATCCCATTTTGGATTAAAATATTCACATAACCCATTAAAAATTAAATAGCATCATTATGTAATAAGTGTAACTTGATGAATCTTTAGAATACATAATTATTTATACACCCATGTTCTGATTTGGAATAATATAACAAACCTGAATCAACTACCCATTATTTCATCAAAACATCAACACTTAATTGCATTATATTATTGTCATTCATTAAATTTAAATGACTATATCCTATAGAAACTAATCTTTTTGAACTCTATATATGGAATTTTCAATCTTTCTTGAGATTCTCCTTATTACCACAGTACCAGTATGAAGGTTCAAGACCAATATATTTTCATATACTATCATATATAAATTTATTATATTTATTACAACTCATTTTATGATTGGGTGATTGTACTCTACCTTCCAAGTTCAACACATTTCTCATAAGATCCAAGAATTCTCTTCTCATAAGATATTCATTCAGAATTATGTTCATAATATCCTAAAATCGAATGTCATATCGTTGTACAATTATTGAAATTGGTATCCATCACCTGACATCACTTTGGTAGTGATGGTAGTAAAATGATGTCCAAATATCATTCTAGAAAGTGAATTTCAATAATCCAATATAACCCATAATCATGAAATCTTTTGATCATTTTTTAAATCCAGTATTGCTTCAATCATTCTAAAGTAGAACAACCAATGAAACATTATGATTTTTTTATTGTTTTTTAAGAAATAACTATTAGTTGTATCATCTTTTCTGTTGTTGTTTTAATTTCTTAGATTCTGAAAGAAACATTATTTTACAATGACATTCGAATTAATCTGACTACCATATTATCCAAATAATACAATTCAACATTCTACATCTTCTCTAGATTTAATCCATTTAATAGAAAATTTAGGTCCTTTTGGATGAGATAATATATTATCAACATTTTCCAGAGTCTATAGTCTATTCCATAAAACTACCAACCATGATAATGCCATCATAAAAAATTGGTACACCAATTTAGTAACTCTCGCTAAATAAAATAACTCCCAGAATGAAATAAAATCAAGATACCAGATAATATGGACTATGTCTCTAGACAAGCTCTGATACCACATTTTTTTGGAGAGTATGGGAAACATATTTTGAAATAAAAAGACTAATATCACTAGAAATTAAATCACCATAAGTAAAATGATTCATCCACCAAAAATTTTACCTTATAAGAATCCATACATATTTTAAATGATTGAACTGTATGATTTAAGGAATTGGAACTTAGGATGTTTTAATCACCTTAAAGCACTAAATAGTATTCCTTATAAAAATACACACAATCATTAATACATGAAAAATAAATATGGTAATGTAAATAACACATAGATTTACATTATCCGAAATCCATGGGGGAACTCTAAAATGTTTTATTTCTATAGATGTGTAAATATTTCAACTTGGAGAATTTTTAGAAATGTGGATTATTATTATAAATTAATCTCATTACAAATTAGTAAGTGGTCATACCGCATATATATATATATATATGTGTGTGTGTGTGTGTGGTCTAGTAAGTTACCAAGTTTAACTAACCTCCTACTTTTTTTGTCCTCAATCCATTATTAACAGTAACAACTGATCTCCTAATAAATTATCATTATTAATGTCTACATCTAGTAGAATTATCAAATCACCATCATCCAAAAAAATGGCCATGCTAAACAAACCGACTACCATTGAAATGATACTTCAATAAAAATTTCTTCTAAAATGATTGACCACTTGTTGAAGTATATGTTTCCACTACCAAGAATAAGTGAAATGAATTTAGAGATTTTAATAGGCTTCATAATCCTAGAAATATTTTCTATATAGATGGGGTCATATAATTCTATAACATGTTTAGGTTAATTTTATATTATATGTTCATCTATCAGATTAATTTACATGTATATAATTGAGAATATATTCGGTATCTTGATTATATTGGCATACTTTGTGTATCATGATCACTTTATTTACTAGAAAAAGGGAATATATGAATATGTATATTCTATAGGATAGATCTTGTAGTTACATATATGGTGATAAATGTGTTTGGTGGATATCATGCCAGATTTATTTATAACATGATTAGAACTAATATTTTTCAAGTAGTTACTCAATTCTTACAAATATAGATGAGTGAATTTAAATTTCTTGTCAAAACTATAAAGTTTCATTGTGTAACAATTTTTGGTCTTATGTATTATAAATACATTTTTTATAAATATTTTATAACGAACATTGAGAGAAACTCAAATCATGTTTTTAGAATATCTGAAAAGTGTTATGGAGGAGTGTTCACTAGTTTTACATATCATACAACATATAGAAAACATTATATATTCTCCAAAAGGGGTTTTGAAAGAAATATGAAAGGATTTTTGATATTATTTTACAAGTAGTTATATATAATTTGACCTATGGTAAAATATCGTAAAGTCTATAATACTATAGTATAAATGATAGACTAATAGATATATACAATAATGTTAGACCATGAAATGATGCTACTAACCACATCATGGTTTGAGGTGGAGTAAACAATTTCATTGTAAAGGTTACCACATCTATGAATTGTATGTGACAGATTATGCATTATATAATAATGAATACTAATTGCTATATCTCTAATAATGAACTGTCATGACCGGTTCAGAAAATAATATGCTTATATCAAAATGAGATTGAATTCCCTTACTAATGGTTTAAAAGTTAAACAATCAATGAGATTTTGAATCAGATGTTTTCATATAGTTTTATCATTTTGATATGTTTTTGAAATGTTTTAATTATTAATGAATGGTTTTAAAAAATTTGAGAGTACAACCAGTCCCATTAGTGATTAAATAAATTAGTTTATGTTTTGTGAAAAAATATAAATGTTTTAATGTAGCTGTTTCTTGAGAATACTATGAAACTTCTTGAATCAAAGATCTTATAATCATATTATCTTTAAATATGGTTCTAGAAGAATGTGTTGAAGAGATGATTATTCTCACACCTTGGGATACCTATACAACCTTTTAATTACCCTTATTGGAATGATTATTTTTTACCCTCAGTTATTTTTATTCAAAATTTTATTAAAAATTAGGTAATACTTCAATAGAAAATGGATGCATTCTTTATTTATGTTATATTAAATTCAATTGAATAGATAGATCATATAGAGAATGAGGTTTAGTGGTTTATTATTGATGTGTTTGTATAAGATTTATCCTGACTAAAACCCATCATTAGGGTAAACTTAAGGAATAATTGGTTTCCTGAGAAAAGTTAATTAAAACATCTATCAATGTGAGATAGTTATTTCAATTTTTTATAAAATATCAATGATAATGCCTACAAGATTTACTACACTAAAATGAATGGTATTAAAAATTAAACCATTATTGTTTCTGATCTTTCTACCTATGAATTTATTGATTAGAGCATAAGTCATTTTGAATAGGGGGAATATAATGAGGATCATATCACATATATAAATTAAGGATATGATTCAGGAAATGTGGTTGGAAATAAGTATCAATATATAAGGAACAGAAATTTACAATATTTTTTACAAGGAATTGTTGGATTCATGATAATTTGAAATAAAAATATAATGAAAAAGTATTTACATAGATTAATTATAAAATTCCCAGAGGAGGCCCAAAATCTTTGTATAGAGGAAAAAACAAAGACTATAATTACACTAATTAGAAGGAAACCATTCTCTTTAATGTATAACCCATGTGGGCTATGAGATTCATTAACAATCCTATTGAATAAACTACAAACGTAATATTAGATCCATTAAAATAATGCTTGGTGGGATTGGTTTCTCTAACATATTTTCTAGTTGGATGAATTTTATATAAATTTGGATACTTATCTCCTAAAATCATAGGCCTATGAAAAAATTATCACACAATTATTTTTTAATGTTTTTGACTTAAATGAACTAGGTTTATGAAATTTATGTCACTATCTGGATAGGAATAATCACTCTCTTTACATATAATTCACTTATGAATGAATATATAGTTACAATTTAGAGTCTTTATTTCATCATTGTATTCTTCCTTGAGTCTTATCTTATAAATTGATTGGACCTACATTATTATGAATTGTGAATAAAGTTATTAATAAACAATTATCTTTAGTTTCTACCTTTAACATTCTTATTTCATTTTCACAATCTATAAAACATAACTAGTTTTCTTATGGAGATATCCTAGCTCAACAAAAATTTTATATAAAATATTACAAGGAAATTTCTTAGTGACTATTTCATTATGAATCACTTTTGATGGGGAAATATATTTAATAAGTGTGTTTTTTATGAAAATATACCCTTCCTAATAGTTGATTGTGGATGGTTTCAGTGTTATAGAGTCATTCATGTCAAGTTCACCATTTTCAGTCATCTCCCAATATGTTTTGTTTGTGGTTACAAAAACACCCGATAGTTCCCTTATTCATGATGCTTCACAATCCTGAATTCTAAATGTTGGTGGAATTTGGAGATGGCCCAAATGACGCTTAGGGAATAACATTAGCTAAGATGATGATAGGTCAGTAACATCACACCATTTTTGGGGGGATTATTTTCTAATCTGGGTCTCTCTTAATTATTAATGACATATCCATGAATAATTTATTAAATCCAAAATATTACATGTGTCACCCTTAAATTGTGCCTTGAACTTTGAATGAGGCACCACCTTTTTAAAAAAAATCACTTGTATCTATGGTTTTGAATCAACAGATACATCTGTATGTATCATAGTCTCCCTATAAATGGTAAAATTTTGTATGCAGAGAAGATATTATCTGGTCATATATTATTACAAAAATGGTTTTAATTCACACAATGGGTGCTTTGGAAATTATCATCACCCCAGAAGATGAGAGTGGTTATGATATTGGGATTGGTCCCATGAGATGGGTTTTCTATATATAATTATGAAATAATAAAAACCCACATAGTTCGGTTCCACATAACATTACACATCATACCTTTTAAGGACATATAATAAGGACCAAACCATGATGTTTAATGTCATATAGAAAGGACATCTAGGTGAAAGGTTCCTAGTTAAGGGATGGTGTGGGAATTACACCAAAGATCCATAGGGTTCTTGGAAGGGATGTAGTCTCCCTAGTTGGATATAACCCTATTGGGAATGTCTTCTAGAGAAGATTAAGGATGATTTTGCAGTGCTGAGTTTGAACCTCAGGGAGGCTTCCTAGGTATCACACATTAACAAGATTCAAATCCCATGAATTTCAGATTGGGTTGAGGACCCAATCATATGTTTACCCATTAATGGTTTGTATCATTATAGATATGATTGTTCAATATGGATACATGTATTTGAGGAACCACACCTCTAGAGTCCCTCAATTTATGCCTTTTATCATGACGATTTCATAACCATATCTAACATCTACGCCCATGTGAGTCATGATTGGTGTAAGAAATGAGCGAGTGGTTAAAATATGAAAAACCACACTATCTCTTTTTTCCACTAGTGGATGAGGTTGGGGCTACGAGATATTGAAAGGGATTTGAGGTGCTAGTATCCTATCTTGTTTTCAAGCCCCAGGGTCGAGAATTACCAACCAGTGCAGATGTGTCCAATAATAAATTCCAAGGGATTAATCTACGTGGGATTCCCTATTTATAGTATTAGAAAGGATAATAGAAGGATAAGGAACAATCCCTCATCATAGGGAAAGGCATGTGGTTTCCCCTATCTATCTAAAATTCGCAATCTCCTAGAATTTCCACCAAGGATTGAATCCTTGTTACCATGGTAATATATAATTTAGAACACTCTAAGGATCCCATATACTAGGCATGATAAATGAAATACCTATATTACCATGGTAATGTATAATTGATAGGAATTTATAGTCAACCATATTCTCTGATTACACATATCCAAAGGCTTTTATAGAGGTATTGTCTTGGTCCCCCTTATACAAGAGATCCAAAGGAAGAGATTCTGTACCATGGGTGGTATAACAGAGGTCATAAAGGGATGGATTGATCATGGTGGGAATAGTGAAAGCTAAAGGTTTTTTAGAAAATCTGGGCCTTAGTGAGTTGATGGTGTCATGCATAGGGTAAAATTAGGTAGGCTGTAAGTGATTCTCATAGGGTAGACAAACATGAGCATGATGAGACTTCTCGATGATGGATAACCTAGGGAATAAAACTTGGGAAAGGTCTTGCTCAAGGCTCCAAGGGTTTCGTCACCTATCTCAAGAAGAATTAAATAAATGAATTTTTTCCAAATAAAAATCATGTTAATTACTAAAATATTCTTAATGTTTTCTTATATGTATAAAATTTATAATTAATTTTCTAGTAATCATATAAAAGATATTCTAGATGTCATTAGGACTGATTACTACGATTCATGTGACACAACTATCCAAGATATGGATAATCATATAAATAAGAATCATCATGAATACCATGATAGAAATTATATACCAATTTACATCCATGGGATTCTAAATGACATACTCATCTTGAAGCAGAAGAAATACATTTCACTTTTCTAGTTCCATGAATACATGGACTTTACTACTGCCAAAAAGTCAGAAAAGGTTGTTCATATCAACGCGGGAATATCAACCATAGCCTGCCTCATGTATCATGGGAGATGCAATCTAGATTTGAATCCTCTTACTCTCAATTTGAAGCCACACTGTTATACATCGATAATTCATGAGTCTAAGACAATTCTATCCAAAGGATGGAAGGAGGACTGGAACCTTCACCCTGGGGGTGGTGTTAGACTAGAGTGCATGTGGGAACATTGGGTGTGTGAGACTTGTACTGATTTTGAAACATAGATGATGGTATATGGAATTTACGAGGCTACCTAGGTGGCCTATACATATGTTTATAATAATCTAGATATTACCTCATAGATAATAATTTTATGTAGCCCACAGAAAAAACATTCAAAATTATATACAAAAAAATTGGCATCATCTTATAAAATTTCTACAATATCTCTATAGATCCCTTCCTTAGATAGATTTATAATGATTTTATCCCACTAAAACCCACATGGAATTATTCTGAAAAACATGTTCGTTTTGGGTCATGAGATATTGAAGATATCCAGAGACGTCATGAATAAGGACCCATTCCTAAAGTAAGATTTACATTAAGAGGCATTGATGAGTGATTTCTTGGATCCCAAGGGGAAGGGCCCCACATGAAAATGTCCCAACACATATCATGAAATAGAGAATAGAGATTTACTGGTAACTTAATGACCCCATTGGAACAAGGCCAATACCACCAATGGGGATATACGACCATGTTAGAAATACCCACATGACCCTTCTTTATAGATTCTTAGTGATGTGGTTAAGTATTTATATGATACCGATTCAAGAATCCAACAGTGGCATAAAGATGGGGACATTTTTTCCAGCATCTAAGCTAACAGAAGGGAGTAACCTAGGGTTGGATGATCCCATCGTGGAGAATATCCATTGGTGATTGTTGAATGTGCACCATAGGAAGGCCCTTTTCCGAATTACATGACCTTTTCAAGTACTATTGGGATGGATTGAGGGGAAAAATTCAACTTATGTTGTGTTGAGTGGAATTAGGGTTCTAGAAGGATGGTTTTTACCATTTTAAGATCTTTTTATCATCCTTACCCAGTCTATAATGCACAGTGAACCCTTGAAGAAACTGAATCTATTTTAAGAATTGAACAAATTTCTATATGGGGATCAACCATTGGGACATTCACCAAAGAAGGTAAATATGGTGATGAACTAAGATCATATATGATCACCTAAAGGAATAGAGTGTTAGTGGACCAAATTGATGGTGAGGCCATTTGTGAGTCCAAAATCACTTATATATTTTCACATCAATTCATGTTCATACAACAACTAATTGTATAACCTCCAATGAATGTTTGATCAAAGAAGCATCCAATGGTGTCCTAAAAACATTGGGTTCTCATGGTTGTGGAGGTGACTCAAATAGTAACTAAACTTCTCCAATAAATGCCTCCATGGGGTTGAAATTATGGTATATTGAATCCTATATTTCATCCTATCCCCATAGGGGTTTGATAATGAGTGTTCAAAAATTCAAAGAGGAAATGATTTTTTGGCATGGAAAGCGTGGTAGGAAGTCCCAAATCACTATAGAGGGAGTAATTGGTAAGACCTTGAGCTCACCCAAGATAGCCCATGCACAATTTAGTCTTCCAGACAGGATGAAAAGGGGAATTCAATTTGAGTTTGACCCAAGATTGTCCAACCGAGATCACCTAGAGGAAACACATGCTCTAGTTTATATTTGTTCAACTGTGATGTAGATAACCAAACATATAGTGAAATTGAAGAGTGTTAGGTTTTGTACAAAGTATACTAGAGAATCTTTGAGTTACATGTAACCGAAGGTCGTCCAAATTTTGAAGAACACACCTTATAATTCCATGTATCTAAGATCACTCTTACTTGTTGGATTTTATTGGATTACATATATTGGAGATGTTTGATACCCACCTGATGACCACTTTGATTATAAAACTACTAAGGCATGAATGAACACCCATGAGTTGGAGATGCTTACTTATTCCACCAAATATCATATTCATACTACAAATAGGGTAGATGATATGATGAATCATTTGGACGCTGAATGGGTTGATGTACAGTCCTCTGATGAATGGGATGACTTCATTAATCCTTAGGATGTATGCTCTCCCTTATCATGTATCCTCATTTTTTCTTACTTGTTTTTTGAAAATAATATCATGATTTAGGTAATAGTGACCTTTACATACAATGAGTAGAGGTAGAATCAGCTGAGATCATGTCACTCAAATATTCCCTGACAGGAACCCCTATATCAGATGATAGATCTACTTCAGAATCAAGGGAGCTAACCTTAGTCTAGAAACAACGGCAGAGGATATGGTGGGAGTTTATACTTGACTTCCAACTCTAATAACTATATTTGAGGAGGGAAATTATATCCTTCCTCCATAAAAAGTTATGAAAATGATGGAGAGTGATGTTCTTGGATAAGAACATAATTAGTCAGGGTTAGTTTTCATGATATAATTTATTTTTATTTTTCTTGAATAAATGATTATTCATTCCTATGGTTTTCATAATCTTCTCCCCTATCCTCTATCAAGGGGATTATAGATGATTCTTTTAGAACTTAGGAGGACATTTTTGATGAAATAAAAATTCATATAGGTGAGGCTACCACTTCGATGGGGGAAACCTCAAAAGATATGGACACATTCACTCCTATCAGTGTTGAAATGGAGGAGAATCTATGTAATATTTTATACGCACCATATAATGTCATGTACAAATCATTGACTTTTCTGACCTATTATTCTATGATCGGTCTCATCCACTAGAGGACCCAACAACCAATGAAACCTATCATGTAACTATTCTAGAAGGGGATAACATAGACCCCAGATTATCCAATGAAGGACTTGGTGTTGATGTTTATTTGTAAGGGTCTGAAAGAGTGGTGGAACCTACCGAAAGTATATTTGATGATACTGATGGTAGAGCCAATTGGGGTCCTAGGAATAACATCTGGGATACCCTTATTGGTGAGTATTCTATGATATTTGATGCATAATATAATAAAATAGTGGAATGAAATAATCTAGATATTGATATTTCTGGCTCTATGGAGGAGTTTTGGGTCATTAATAAGGAGTTGTATGGATGTGGGTTTCCATTATTATTATCTTATCCCACAACATACATTATTAAGTCCAATAAATTAAATCAAAGATCTTGATTAGAGTAGATCTATATGAAAAACATGTCTCTATAGAAATCCATGTCTAGGTAATTGAGGTACATCCTTCTCTTACTAATGGGGGAATGACAGTTGAGGGCACTGATGTGAGATATTCTCAAGAGCCTCCCATCCTTGGCCTTATGAAAAATCAGAAGAATATTTTTTAGTAGGTAATCATGGTTCAATATTTTTTTGACTCAGAATAGTATAGAGGAATTAAATTGAGAAACTGATCCATCGATAGGTGAGTGAAATCAATTGACTTGATGTTGTTTTTTCTTTCACATTTTTATTTTCAATTTTTAGGCCACAAATCATTCATCCTTTAGCACCATAAGTCACAACAGCTGAACATGAATTGTAGGGATTCAACCCAACTCAACTGAATGTACAATGAGAGGTTAATTTCACTCAAGGAAGGAAAATTCAAGTCTCTTCCCTAAGTGAACTAATTCCAATGTACACCTATACTTCTAAGACTATATCCACAAAAAACTCAGAAACTCAAGATACCTTTCAAGAATGTCTTTAGATTATATGAAAGGATGTTTGGGAGTTTGTCTTGAGGATAGCCCTGAATGATATTCCTTTAAAACACCATCTTCACTAGAACATGTTTGGAATTTTTTAGTATAACAAATTTTAGTATCGCATGTCCATCATTACCCTGAAAGATATAATTTTCCATTGAGAGAATGAGCATGGGTGGAAATAATGCCTTATATAGTAAATGATTCTAAAAAAAGTGATAACCTCCAAGCCGCATTATCCTATAAGGATCTCAACTGTGGTAGTAAATTTGTGGGTAAAAATGAATGAGTGGAAGATAAATACATTCAAATATAGTTCCATTATAAAGATATGAATATTTAAAGAGGGTAGATTAAACAAATTCCTAATTTATTGGAAGGGTATCAATCCAATGGGATGAATTCCATTATGAATTTGGTGAAGGAACTCCACCTAGATGAAGAGGATTAGGCTACCCGACTATTCAATCTTTGAATGTGTAAATATGGTTCTCAAGAAACTAATTAATAATAAAAAAGATGCATTTTATGTTATTTTGTAGAATATTAAAGACAGACTAAATTTTATGGATGATCCTTTGATTTTTTCTCCATATGTGAAAATAATTTTTTTCTATTATATATCTATACATCATTGTTTTCTAATTTCATTATATCATAACATTAAAGCGATTTTTTTAAATAAACATGCTCAAATCAATGTTTTCCAATCACAATGATATGAATGGGAGGGTGCTCTAATTTTTTCCTAGGTATTTGGACATAGAGAGTGATAATTTTCTTTTTATTTGGGTTCACTTTTTTGGTTTTCAACCTGGTGATTACTATGTCTCTTTTCATGGGATGTTTAGAGTCTTACAAGAAAAAAAATGAAAATGATGATTTTCTAGAATAGCCTTGACCATGAGTTGTGGGATGATTTCCTATGTAGGTATTACTGGATGAGAATGTTATAAAATAAATTAGATACACAATGAGGGATTTTGAGTAATAATTTTCTATTTTCTCAATCTAAAGCATGATATTAGGCATGTAAGAAAGGAATCGACATGAATCATGTTTGATATGTGGTTTAAAACAAGATATTATCTTGGATTATGGATATATGAGAGCTTTCTAATAAAGAAGAATGTGACACTACTTGATTGGCCTTTTGGGGGGATATTTACGAAAATCCATACTAGGGTGCATCAATACATATTCAAAAGAAACAATTTATCCGGAATCAGACATTCTAGAACTGGTGTTTGAGATGTTTATAAAGATCTATATTTCTCAAGACCATGAAGGGTGGTTTGTGATGGGAATGTTCCTAAGAATAAAGGGAAAATTTGGGTTGGAATAATCAATTAATGATTGACCACTCTTATATAAATTTAATTTTTATGTAATATATTGGGAACTCTATTTTTACTATAAGCTAATAGAGGAGGGGTTCTATGAGAAATCCAAATTTTCCAGCCATGATTAGGGTTGTTACCCTGAATGGAGGAATATAACAATTTTAGATGATATGGAAGATATGAATATAAAAGAGGATCTAGGAATCACTTCATGTCTTAATGTAATATGTATCATTTGGAACATAATTTTTTTAGGTGATGTAGTGGAGACTAACATCATGAGAAAAGGGTCCACCCTAACTAGGGTTGAAGAATATTTTAGTTTAATGTCATGCGATTATGATGTGGACCATATAGTTCAATGTATTAAAGTATCGGCGTTTAGGGATAAAACACAAGTCCCTTTAACTTTGACCTTAATATTGCTGATTTTATATTTCATGATGATCTAACCAAGAGTGTTCCATTATTTTCAAGCATGAGGAGGGAATGTTATTAGCAAAAATCTAGGGGTTTCTAGAAAAAAATGATATGATACAAGTATGAAAGGAATAAACTTGAACCATGTTCAAAATTTATTTTTCAACACAATTTTTAGGGGATTATTGATATATAAGAGGTTTCTATAGGGAATGAACATGCCTATTATTGATTGGCCCTTTAAAAGAAACATATGTAAACACTAACTGGGTCATATCTATTTATAGACAAAAAATGAAATCCACTTGTTGACATGCGCTTTTTTGGGTGACCTATTCAAATCCCAACTGGGGTATATCAATGCATATTCAAACAAAGGTGTCCTCATGAATCAGACATTTTATCAACAATGTCCAAAGAGCGGTTATGGAGATTTAGAACCCTAGAAATAGATTTTTGTGTGTGTAAAAAATTTTCCTGAGTATAGAAGGAGAATTTTATTTCAAGATAACATAATAATAGGTAGAAATGATTCCAACATTGGTACAACCCATACATAGGGAAGGGGGAATTTTTTATTGAATATGGACCGTGATTTAGGACCTGGGTATCACTACATATCTTATCAAAGTGAGAATCAAGCCACATGTAGTTATATAATAGATTCTACACACTTATCTAATTATAGTACGGTGAAGAAACTTTTTTTATATGATCTCACAAAGGGGGTGAGAACCCATAATGTACCCTATTATATACATATAGAACATACATAGGAAATGAGATTATTTTGTTCTTGTGTTACCAATGGAGAAGGATTTAGGATCTAATCAACATTATGTATCTTATAAAAGTAAGAATCAAGCCACACGTAGTTCTCAAATTTATTTCATGAAATATTAGTCAACCAAATAGGTTATCTTCACGTGTTAAGGATGTTTGGTGTTCCTTTTATGGTATCACATCTAGGACCATGATAACCCCTATGTGAACTGATAATCCTTGATTATGAGGGGATGCCTTTACAAAAAATCTTGATGCCTTTTTAGGTATACATGGTCTAAGAAACAAGGAGAGGAAAAGGATCCTTTCACCAAATAGAGGAAATTATAATGAATGAAATGGGATATCTGATCTTATAGTGGCTGGATCAGGATGTAAGATTAAGGAATCACTATATATCTCATGGGAATGAGAATCAGGCCATACATACTTCTAGGAAACCATGTTTTTTAACATCACATTAATGGGATGAATGTGTTGTGTAGTTTTGTTTATATAATGTGAACCATACGTCTGGGAAACAATGAGATATATAAGGATTACCAGGCCTGGGATGTTCTGATAAAATTCAAGTGTGAAGAAGGAAATTGTAAACCCTGATCTTGGGGATTATAAAATCAATAAAAGTGATATGTGACATGTATGCAAAGAGTAACTGTAGAACATATTCGAAAAGAAATTTCTAGAATGATTTTGTTAGGGATTATAGATATAGAAGTGGTTTCTCCTAAGAGTAAATGGACCTCTAGATGAATGACACTTTTGTGGGAGACTTATTCAATTACAAAATAGTCCATATCAATGTATAGTCAACCAATGAAATCCTCATGTTTATTGACCCTTTTATGGGAGACTTATGCAAATCCAAATTGGGGTGTATCAATGCATAGTAAAAATAAAGACTTACAAGGGAATTAGACATTGTATCACCAATTTCTAGTGAAATATTTTAGAGATTATGATTCTATAGTACAAGGATTAAGATGTGTAGATGTAACGAATCTGAGCCTAAAGGAAGTATTTGGAATGGCATTGTCCATGGAGTGTGAAGTTTGATGAATATATTTTTTATTTGGTTGAATGCAGGAGAGGGGGTATTTCATTTACTTTGTGACTGGGCATAGAACATCAGGTTTAAGAGTCACTAGATATATCATCAGGTTGAGAATCAAGGCACACATATTCTAGGGAGAAGGTGTATTAGGAGACCATCTCCAAGGATTGTTATCCACTCAAGCACATACTAAAATGTAATGAAATTTTATGTCATGAAACAGGGACATGAACCATGATATTTTATGTCATAAATCAATTAAATTGTTTTATAGTTCAATTTCATGAAACTAGGATGTTAGGTTATGTTGTTTAGAGTCTTACAACACAGAGTATGATGCCTATTAGCTTTAGGTCCTATGAATATAACCATATATTAGGCTTTTTATGGTCTTTATTCTAGGACTATATGCCATATAGTTTATCATCATGTTATGAGGATGATATATCTGCCTTCTAATGTCATTCTTACATGGAAAATGGTGCTAAATAGTTTAACATTGTGCAGTAAAGATGAGAGAAACCATTCAATTTAATTTTATACCGAAAGGATAAAGGTGTCTTTATCACACAAAGTAGTTCTTGGAAAATATTGAATTAGTAAGGGATTTAACAATATTTCAATCCATTAATATCATTGAATAATATCTATTAGAGTGGAACTTGTGTATGAAACAAGTTCCCTCCCACTTTGGATCTTTCATCAGAGGACCCCCCCTTAGTATCACTAGAGTCGAGAGGATGAGTACCAAATCACACTAGAGGAATGATCATAGGTATAATTTCTTATAAATTCTTACTCAACATGATTTTTTTGACCTCAATGTAATGAAATTTATGAAGTATTCTCTCATAGTGTTACTCAAATTCATCCAACCATTATTGGGATCTCTCTTCTATGAATAATTGATCACATATGGAAACACAAAGAGAGGGTAATTAGGAAAAAATGGAAAGGAATGATTCTATCCCATATACCAATGAATATGGGGCCACCCATGTGGTTTTATAGGATGTAGTCTCATAGGACCAAAAGGAATGAAATAGCTCATTAGGATAATAATTTTTATCTTTATCCACCTTCTTCTAGAGTATGTTTGATAGGTCTTGTTAAAGGCCTCTACCTATCCATTAGTTGCTGCATGATAGTGAGATGAATGGTTAGATTTGGTATTATACTCCTAATATAGCTTATATCCTAGATGAATAGAAATTGGTGTTATTTCCCAACAATTTAATATGAGGTACACTAAACATGGTAAGTATTTTAGATTTCAAAAAGATGGAAATTCCTTCGGTCCCAACGTCTTTAACAAGTATTTTATTAACCCATTTGGAAAATAATTTTGCAATTCAGGGGATGTATTTGAATTTCTTGGATGTCACTAGAGAATAAAACCCTACAATATCCAATACCCATATAGATAATAAATAGGATAATTGTTCTATGTGTAGAATCAATGGGGGTTGATGGATGAATATAGCGTGAATTTGGAAGGAATGCCACTTTTTGGAAAATTTTATGCAATTCTGTGCCATTAAAGGATAGTAGTATCCAAGACATTAGATTTGATGTAAAGCGTGAATCTTGACTAGTGGGAACCATGGGTTCCCATATGTACTTATTTTTTGGGAGAAATTGTCTCTTCTATGTTAATGAAAAGGGCATAGAATGCATCAAATTCTCATTTGTAGAGGAATTTACAGCGATTTGGTCTATCATAAAGGGTAATGTTGTTTGTTCATCATTAGATATTCTATTTCTTAGATATATATATTGACATCACTCCATTTCAAATGTAATTCATAATGGGTATCATCTATCTGACTATAGGTCCATTTAGTTTTGGTATGGAATTAACATCATTGGTTTTTTCCATGTCAACATCAAAAAAAGGAGACACCACTTAGTGATGTGAAATGATGCTGACTATTTCATCCTAGTAAGGATATTCCAATGAAATGAATATATTCATCAATGTGTCCACATATGAAATCATCGAGAATGAGATGTGAGTAAATGTTGGTTTGGAGGGGAATTCCACAATTAGTCACCTGACATAGTCAAGAAGGGGATTATCTCCTCTTTTCTAATGGTATAATCATAGTTAATCTATTTTATTACCAACTAAGAATCAAATTTTACCTTAAAGTGGTCCATTCTAATCTGATGTGCCAGTTCTAGACATGTGATGATGGCCTGATATTCATACTCATTGTTTGTACATCCTTATGACAATAGGAAAGAGTAATGTCAGACAACCTTTACTTGGGAGACGACCACAACTCCCAACACAACTTTCTAGAGCTAGGGATCTTCCGTTATCTTCCTTATCAGGCTTTTTGATGCCCTATAAAAATATATATTACATATCTAGGGGGCCTCATGAATAGATATGTTCTATTTATTCGGACATTTGATATTCAACAATATTGTTCCAATAAATGGATGTTCAGTAATAATGTATACCAAATACTATCCTTTTTCTATTTTATAATATATGAAATGAATGTAAAACTTCTACAAGATCATTTCCCATCATGAAAAATGAATAGTCAAAATAGGACAGATGAGGATGTATTTGAGTGGTTTTTATGAGAGACCAAATATACCTCTTGGAATTGTAGTTAGTGCCTTTTCATCTGAATAATGAACATTATTTCCAAATAGCTATTCTCGTTATCAGAACAATGAGTATTAGTATTGATTATGGTTTGACTGAGATTATAAAGACTATTATCATTCTTGGTGTCATTATTTTTTGTAAGTAAAGACCCCAATGATCATTTTAGGGCTATCACACAAAGAATGAGATATTACTCCACACCATGTGGAATTATCATTGGTGGACTTAAAAGATATTTCATGAGACTGTCTAATGTTTCCAGATAGTCATTAGTCCCCTGATATGTGACCCCCTTTTTTATAAACATGGTGATGGGAAAACACATTCCTAGGTGGTTTTCTATAAATCACCGAATGTAGGAAATATTTACTTGTAATATAATCATCTATCAAGGGTTTAGAGGTGGTAACATGTTAAGGATATCTTTTTTCTTATTGGGATCAATGTCAATACCACAATGGAATACCATGATTCCAAGAAACATTCTCGAGGTTACTCTGAAAGATCATTTCAAGGGGTTCATATTCAGGTTATGCTGTTGAAGTTCATTAAAGATGTTATCAAGATTGACTAGGTGGTCCGAACACTATCAAGATATAACCTCCAGATTTCCAATGTAACATTCAATATTCCTTCTTAATGGGCCAGAAGATGTGATTCATGTAACATTGATATGTAACACCCTCATTTATCAATACAAATGGAATCTAAATGTGGTAGAATACTCCATTAGGGGCCATGAAGGTGGTGGAATCCTCATCTTCATGGTCCATTTGATTTTTTGTACGACAATTAGCTTTCCCAAAGAGAAAGGGAATGGCATATATCCAGAGCATCAATTAGTATCCTTGTGACCGGGGTTGTGATATCATATTTTAGACAGTACCAATTGAGATGTATGAGGAAGATGTAAACCCTAATTTTCCCATTCCTCATCATTAATGGTACTATTTGTGGTATCCATTTTTGATACTAGACAAACCAAATGAAATTTTCTTTGATAAGATTTTCAAATTTAATACCAATTTTGGTGGTGTGATTTGGGTGTTTAATTTTTGCTGCTAGTTTATTTCCCCAATGGTTTTCATCATGATCGAGTGGTGTGTGGCAACCTAAGGGTCAGGTCTTATAATTTTAATATAATTCCAAGAAATCACACACTGATACTGCATCATTAAAGAGGTATATACCTAAATTTAGTTAATAGACATGGCCAAACTAATCAATGTGGGTTGTGGGTTCTCCTTTATACCTAGGTTTATTAGTATGAGTTCATCAAAGGTGTTAGAGAAACCTTCCTCAAAGGATGGATGTGAATACCTGAGGTCCTTCTCCTTTTCTTATTTCTATTCATCTTTTTTTTCAACTTCATTCATACTCTTAGGGAAAGATGTTGATGAATGAAATTTCTCAGAGTTAGGGTAGGTGTCAACATTTTAAAATATGAAAGATAGATTAGATTCCTCCAACCCAAAAATGATGTGGAATTTACATGAATCTTAGAATAGGAGACATTTGATATAGGGTTAGTATCATTTAACACTCCGGGTGACTTGATAACCTATTCTGACTAAGATGATGGCACATAGATCTAATGAACCTTACGGGGTAGAATGATATCAGTTTAACCCAATCTTTGGCCACAATATGGAGAGTCTAAAACCTTTTTAGCACTTATAGGCTTAGTTATCATGATTGAAAAAATTAAGGTTGTTGAATATGTGCCTAAATTTGGGAACATTCCTTTGATATGACTGATAAGAAACACATATTCTTCACTGATATTTCTAAAATTATTGTATGGGGTGACTTCCATACCATTTGAGTTAGTTACTCAAGTGACACCATCATTCAGGGGTTATTTCTCTTCACTATAGTCGAATACAACATCAATATATAGTGCTTCATTGGATTCAAATGAAAATTTATCACCATGAAACATTCCAATTAGAACATTAATGATACATTTTTGGCATTGGTTGTATGAAGAGGGGACTATTACATGATAAAACAACTAAAAAATTCTTAGAAGAATTTTGAAATCTATATCTTGATGGACTACAATAAATTATGAGTCAAAGATAAGGTTAAAAAAAATAATCCACGGTCTTGATTCTTTCGAGAGGTTTTTCTCACTATTTTCATAACCCTATATCATTATAGTGGAAGGGGGAATGTGTGTCTCCTTGTAAATTAGCATATGATGTTTTCAGACTTTAATGAGTTGGACTACTAAGACATTGTCATTTAAATCCCACTAGATATCAATATCATTTATCTTTCTAGACACATACTAGGGTATGTTGTGTCCTTTTGTAATGGTATCTTTTCTTTATAATGCGAAAGATATAATCATGTTTAATTCTATATGAAATATCTCCACATAATATAATTAATTAGTGGAAACTTCATCTTTGAACTCAATATTGATTACCAAAACCTCAATAAGCACTTCCCAGAGGTCTTTTGATAGACTCATAGTATCCATGAATGACAACATGAACCAAACTATGTAAAATTTCATTATAATTATATATATATAGGATACAAGAATGTGCATACCAACATGAGAGTTCTCTCTCATATCTAGTTTAGGAACTAAGGCACTTTATATAGGTAGATCAACCCTTAAAATAGGATTCCATGGTGTTTCTTTCCTTTATGGGTTAGGACAAAAAAGTATGTCTTCTTTTCAAGGATGATTTGAAGATGGTGACCCTAAAAATTATATTATAGGATGATAATAAAAGAAAACCCCATAACATACATAGGGGAACATTACTCATTTTACTGGTCCAACTAGTGGGCTCTCCCATGTGTTTCGAAAGCATTGATGGTCGGATTAGAGATGTGGATGGGGTATTGATTTCTATTATGAATATGTATTCCATTATATACCCATCCCCTATGACCTATTACTATAGTTCCCTAGATGGGTGTAGTGAATCAGGTTTATGTTTGTATTCATCATTAGAGAATGGATCCATTAAGTGAATGGAAATAATGGAAATGAAGATCAATTCGTCATCTGATTTGGATTCCATCTCGTGGGTAGCTCTTACTATGTAGTTATATGGGCTGGTTGACATGATTTTGGGACTAATGAGATTATTTACAAGTGATAAAAGGTTAAATTTTTCATTTTTGTAGGTTTATCTTCCTACACTTACTTCTCACCCTTACGACCATGACAATATTTTGAAGAATGGACTTTAGAGGAAATATGTGCTGATAGAGGTGATTGTTACATAGTGGGAGTGGCTAGGAGAATAATTGTTTGTTTCAAATATTCTATAAGGATATAATTAGTATGATTTATTGATTTATTCATTTTATAGTCACCAAATAAATAAAAATATGTACATTATTTCTAGTAACTTCTTTCCATTAACCCTCTTCCTCTAGATTATAGGTAGTTTTAGATGCTGCCTTCATGGGTGGTATTCCCAGCTTCAGTTCCCCAGAGTCCACCATTTAATATAGGAGGTATTTGAAGAAAAATAATTTCTGGATGGTGTACCCCAATGTATAGTGATAGGGGAAGTAGTTTTGTAGATCATCATGATTATCCTGATGAGGACTCTTGGGCTTTTGAAACATGAACATGTTTTTCTCCGAAGCCATGATGACGTAGCCAGAGACTTGATTATCCTAGAATGGATAAAAATTTCTATATATTTCCTTAAAAAGTTTTATCTTGTGTTACTTTCTCTCATCCTTATGATGTGGGCATTTATACTATGTTATAAAACGGGTTTCTACATGATATGGAATGGGATTTGGAGCTAGAGCTGGTGTATGGGCTATCTTAAGTGTGACTACAGTAGCCTAAACATTCTATATTCTATTCACTTGGGATGATTGAATCATTTGGGATGTTTCCTTAGTTAAAAAATGGAATCAATCAATATTTTAGGAACTATGTATAGATCATGAAACCCTTTAGTATATTTCAATGGGATGAGTAGTGTGTGAAAATCATCCTGAATATTCTCTATACAGATGGGAAAAAATATTCATGGGGAAGATGTAGGTTTTTGGAGTAGGTCAAACCATTCCCTTGAGGGATGAAATATGAGACCATATCATTCTCCCTCAATTATCAGTTTGAGAGGATGAGGACTGCCATCTTCTAGAGTGTTGAGAAAAATTTAATGGGAATCTATCAACAGAGATCTTTAATTCATGTGGTTGATCGACCCGAAAAAATAGTTTACCATATGAAGGATATCCCTTGTAGTTTTTTCACAAAGAACTAAAGTTTCATTACTTCTTATCATACATGGGTTCAAATCATGGTATCATAGTGGGAATGAATTGTATCAAATTTTGTTGTAGGTACCCTGATCTATTAAAAATTGGAAATGTAGTGTTCCTACAATTTGGAGGGGGGGTTAAGATTAACACAATTAGGTTAAGGAATCATTTTGGACTATATTTATGCACACTATTCTCATATATCTTCTTATTGAGATTCCAATGAATCAATATTATTGATAATACAATGAGGTATGTCAGGTTGAATATATGATTGAAAAGTGGAAGTAACAGGTATGGCTAGTTGTTGTGGTTATGCTTGTTCTCGTGGCGGGAAACATGTAGTGGCAACAATATAAATATGTGTATGATCTAGATCTTGTTGTGTAACCAAGGGAGGTAACTCTAGATATATCCCTTCCATTGATTCTAAATTTATTAGTTTTGGTTCCCCCATGTCATGTTTATGTTATGGATTTGCTTCATCTACTGTGATGATCCCTATTGGTTGAGGTTCACCGATTGGTACTGTGAATTTAGGATCTGTTTATTGAAAATATTTGATAGTGATATTGAATTGGATTTGTTCTATTTTTATTTTTATGAACACTTTCATTTATTCTTCCCACAGTGAAAATATTTCCCATGTGTGATCAGTTAAACCTATTTGAGAGGTGTGTAGTGTTGAGAATTACTTTTACACTTTTCGTTGGAATATTCTCATTGAGGAGGTAGTAGTGGAGAATTTAAAGGAATCCCCAAATTAATATAAATCATGGGTGGCATTGAGCATTACTTTTTCAATTTTCCTTGGTCGATTCTCATCGAGGAGGTAGTAGTGGAGAAGTTGAGGGAATCCCCAAATTTATATAAATCCAATGATTTTGGGTGAACACATCTTCTTTATTCATTTAGGTGTGTACCATATTTCAAAAATAATCTTTATCCTCATGTTCCTCTATATTGATCTCATGGTCTAGAGAATCTTCAGGGGTAGTGCTAATGATATTCACTAATGCATAATTCATTTCATTCATTTTAATAGATTCTTTGAGAGATTTATTTTTTCATTCCCACCATGAGGCATTTTCCTCTCCCTCGATAGTCCTATTTGAGTTGTTTGATGAATGATCACTCAAAGAGAATATCAGGATAATTTTTTTCATGTTTCTTCCAAGTGAGGAAAGTGGGTCATAGGATACGATGAGTAGGGAAGATCTATTTTATGATATTCTCCCAAAATTGGAAAAGACCAACAGTGTTGCATGGAGGATTCCTATGGAAACATGTGGATAATGTTGAGGGATACCATAATGATCATAAAGATCAATGATATAATGATAGATCTGATTCTATACATTAACTAAGACATCATGGAAGGATTCCTATGTAGGACCTCAAGATGTACTGAAAACAATGTTTCAAGAAGGACGTTCACAATTGAAACTATAGATTATATATTTTGGTAATAGAAGACTATGATCTGGAGTATCCATAGAAATATTTCTATGTTCTACAAGAAATATAGTATTGTGTAGAGTGATATTATAGATCAGATCTTCATTTTTCAATCACCTTTGGGGATGTTTATTTTTTGATGCTCTATTGCGGGCGAATGGAGTCCTGTGTTGTGGATTGAATCTTTAATATATGGAATCCTATTTTATTATCTCCCATTCCACTATTGGAATTTTATTATAGATTTGTTTTGGAATTTTTGAATGGATATATGCCTATTGTGGAGAGTACACTTGGGTAGACCGATGAACTCTAGTTGGAATGGGGGTATAAGCTTGATCTAGTTTTCCATATATCATGGGATATGGCCCATGACCTACTTGGATGGTATCCGTCATATGTTTCTACTTTGGTGTGACCCTCATGTTGTGTTTATGAGTCACCCCAATTGTGGGGATTATTTTGCGAGTCCTCTACACCAATTCCTATAAGGACCCACCCTGAAAACATTAAATAATCTTGAATTAAATGAATATTTATCCTTGAGGATCTTTTCTAGTTTAGTTTTTTAGAGAATTAGGTCATAATATATACATATCAACTTTAATATTACATGTAGGAACTACTAATTAGTATCCATTTTTTTCATAAAATAAAAACTCATAAAAAGAAACATGTCTTGTTCCATGTTTTAAATAGTATGACATTTCCTTGATCCCATCCCTGACCCCATTCCACTTTATATCATGTGAAATACATTTCAAAAACATGGGATGAGTAAAAAAGATTTTTAAGGGATACACATATATGGGAAAATATTTTTTTTTTCAAAAAACTAAGTAAATGATGAATACTTTATCATAATTAATATTTGTCAACTTTATGAAGTAGTAAATACTCTTCACTGAATAAAATCTCATTGTGTACCGTTTTGTAACCAAATGATTACCATAAAACCTAAAGAAAGAACACATAACATATAATTGTAACTGGGGACATAAACATACTTAAATGAAATAACCATACAGTCGAATTCCACACATATCACTAAATGGAATAGCTATATGTCCAACTTCCATACCCAATGCATTGGAGGTTATAATGTAACCACTCATCCTGGTTTATCGCGGCACCACCCGTAATTTGGTTTAACACATAACCACCTGTCCAATGTACAAGTAAAATTATAAATCATAAAAAAATGAAGGAACGATAAAATTTCCACATTTCAATCACAATATACCATTTGAAGATATCGATGTAATCAATGCTTTATCAAAACCATTTTCAAAACCATTTAAAACAATTAATAAAGTGATTTTTGAATCAAAGTGTCCCATACCAATTTGAAACTTTTAAAGGTATTAAAATTTTAAAACATTAATTTTCATATAAATAAATTCATAAAATCATTTTTAAAAGGTGGAAATTAATGAGAAATATTTCAAAGAATACATATTTAAAAACAATAATTTAGTTAAGGAGTTCATAACCAAATGAGAGATGCTTGAATACAAATAATTGAATAATAAAATTTAATCAAATCCATATAATTTCATTAGAATAATGGGATTCATGATATAATAATCCAAAGGATAGTATATACACCATATAAAAGTGAATTGGTGCATAACAACAGTGAAGTCTCAAGGGAATGTCAATTTAGATGAAATCCATTATAAATACTGTATCATTAGATTAAAGATAAATCAATTACATAATTTTCTCTAAAAAATATAAATACACTCAATATGATTGGATATTTAGTGTAAATTAATCAGAGGACATTCACACATGTTATTTTAAAAACAAAACCAATGACTGGGATGTTTAACTCAATTAATGGAAATTGGGTTAAGATTTCCATCATCAAGTTCATATCAATGGCTTGAGAAATTATCAATGGAGTGATTATATGTATAAAAAGTATATCCAAATAAATATGAGTGGAAATTATTGCATAAATAAATAAATAGATATTCCACACATAATCATATCATGACATAATCACGGAGTAAAATATTAACCCAAAGAATGGAAATTAGGTTAAGAAGTTCCCTTACGAAAATTCAGCACCCTAATAACGAAAATTAAAAATTCCAAAAATGTGTTGATTGGAGAGAAAAGGTTATATAATCACTTGGACATTAAATTTACATTAATAAGGATATATAAGAACAAATACCAACATACGAAGATATAAATTAATAGACATAACAAAAAATTAGTCTTTTAAAATGAGGAGGGTGAAAGGTTCCCTTACCGATTTGGTAACTTACGAAACATACACCCCATGAAAGAAGGTTCATACAATGAAGATTTAAATACCCATAAATGAATATATATTACAAAATTAATAGAATAATGGGCATTACATAAACCACACAAAAGTATATAGTTGGAAATATATCATGAATCTCTTGGGAATAAAAAGTGAGATGAAACCCCCTTACCACGATATAATAAATCAAGTCATTTTACCAAAAGTTAATAACCACAAAATGAATCATGAATATAAATATAATCATGATAATATATATATAATTGAATTATACAATACACCAAAAGCTATAAATAATGGTGGAACCATGGAAATCTCACAGAATAAAAAGTGAGATAAGAAACCCCTTACCTCAAGTCCGAATTGTCTTGTATGTTCTTTGTTATTACTGAATAATAAACATATGTTATTTTATACCTAATTAAGAAAATTTTTAAAGTTTTTTATTAATTTTATACCACTTATTACCTTGCTATAACAATAATTTAGTTATTTTATTTCATATAAATATTTTATGATGTTCAGAACTTGAGTCAAAAATGAACTTCATTTAATTACAAGTTGCCCTATGGTCAAAATTACATTATCCCCAAAATGATATTATTTATTTAGATATCATATATATCATATATATCCAATATATTTGTATCTATAATAGTACATAACATTTTGAGATAAGAAATGAAATGCACCGTCCTTGGAGAGGGTAAGCCGTATGTACGCATGAACGCTGCTTTGATTTATATTTCATATTTTAATGGTATAAAAACCTAATGATACATATTTATATTGTAATTTCATTTTAATATAATATATAATTTCATTAAATCCACCCTTTATATGTCCCTTGTTTGTCATGAATGAGTCATATCACTCTGAGGGGGCGGTAGTCCGCACTTCCTCAAATGAAATTATCTTTTTTACCCATTATGGAAACCATAAAGGCATGATATAAATGAAAAATAAATAAGAATAAAGAAAAAATAAACATAATATATGTAATATATAAATATATTTCAATCCTAATGGCCACCATGCGAGGTGGTTGGAGATATTTGATCAATCATCATTTCATGAGGCAGTAGTTCGTCGTCCACAGAAACAGAATGTTTGTTTCCATTAGATGGTGGTGTGTGGAATTATAGTTTGAATAATTCTCATAAAAACAACCTAGTATATTTAGGATTCTTGTGTTGTTAAAAAAGGAAATAATAAATAGAGTTTAGGGGGGTTGGATATTTAAAATAAAAGAAAATATCATAAGAGAAGACGTTACCTTTAAATCAGGTAACTCCCTTTGGTTTGATCCAAAAATTTCCTTGAAGTCTCTTCTACCTAAGGAAAGGCTTCTAGGAGAAATATAGGAATATTTAAAGATTATTTGGGTAGAGGATGGAAAATAAAAGGGGTTTGAGAGGTGTGAGTAGTGGGTTAGAGGTGATGGCTTTTTATAAGTGGGAGGAGGGGCTCTTTAGGAATGTTTGGAAATATAATTTTACTAAATAATTATTTTCAGTTTCTAAATGTCCAAAATTAATTAATGTAGATGATTAGATGAATAATGTTTGAAATAAAATCATCCAGTAATAATTTTACAGGTTTTGCATATTTTTTTAGTTTTTATAATCTTATTTATTTAAAACATTTATTATTGAGGTAAACACTGCATCATTATTGTGTCATAACTAATTTTTTTTATGTCTAAAAATTATAAAAATACCCAATGATGTATAAAATATATTTATATTTCAAATAAATATTAATAGTTGAAGAGATAACTTATATAACACACTGAAAAAGTTTATTAACTAAAAGATATATGTTTAAGACATTTTTGTCTTTACTTTAAATTAATTATCATAAAGTGTCATTATCACACCCAAGTGAATCCATGGGGTCCCAAAATCGATCCAGGGATTCCCATGGTCGGACATGTATCAGAAAAAATATTTAGGACATGTTTTAGGATAATTTTATATTATTATAATATAATTTTTGAACCCTTATTTACTATATTTACATTTTAACCACGCGAAATAAAATATTTACTGAAGTAAATATTCATAATGTATAAAAATAAAAGATACATATTTACAAATTTTGGACCTCCTAATTCCAAATATAGAACCATTTTTCCAAATTCAAAACATAGATGTGGCCGAAATTAATTTAAAATTATTTCCCGTTGTCAAAACAAAAGGCGTGTTTTTATGAAATAATAACTATCAAATGATTGACAGTTGTTTATGTCCAATTTCAAGGTGAAATTGCATTCAATGACAACAACTGGATTAAATGGTAAAAATATAATCTAATTAAACTTTAAAACCAATTAAAAATATAATATATCTTTATAAATAAGTTATATTAGAAGAAAATTTCGAATTAAAATACAATATTTTTCAGTATTAATTAAAAAATGAACATTATCAGAAAAACAACAAAATTTCATCCAAAGTAAATTTTGATTTTCTGATTCTAATAAACAATTTATTTTGTCAAATAGAACATATAAAAGTGAAAAAACTATATTTAAAAAGGGTTCACCATCAAAAGGTGGTAGAAATACATTTTAAAGAATATTAGAATATTTCATGCTTAATATTAGATTCATTCTCATTTTAAGACTCTAAAATTTATTGGGTAAATCTAATTTTTTTTTTCAAAATGTGTAATCATATTTTAGTTAGTAATGTTCATTCCTTCCAATACAATGACTACGAGTTGACTACCTTTTTAAATAATAATATTATATTAATATTTTTCAGAATAACTCAACGTTGTGTGCAAAATAAGATTTCAAAGAAGCCCATTGTTGCGTATCGGGTACTCCATAGAACATAGAATCACCTTTAATGTAAAATTAGTATTTAATTCAAAAATTTTAATAAATATGAAAATTTTATATTCTTTAGATACCTGAGATATTACATCCTTCCATTATCATTATTATATTCTACCATATTTTTAGTATGTGGGCATAAATTTGTGTATACACATTCACCATTGTCATTATATACAGGGTGACATCAGGGGCTAGAATGGTGATATAATATCATTATGCGGTTGGTGCATGTTTGTGTGCCTACTATGGTCCTCCATTTCCTATTTCTATATACCGACAAAATTCATGTGTGGGGGAAGAGTTATGGGTATACCAATTGTTTGTTGCTGGTCTCTACAGACTTGTTTCTCTGGATACTGCTAGAGAAGGCTAGAAGGCTTGATTTATATAGGCAGGTATGTGCACCTACCCACGGGTTTATGCCATATTTTACTAATGGAATTCTATTAATGCTACCAAACTGTGTTTGTGGGATTGGTAAATGAAGATAGGTGCTCATATCTTTCCATTATATTTGGTTGGTAGGCTTGGTAGATGTGGGAAGGTGTGTGTTACTGCTCACAATTTTCTATCATATTTGGTTAGAAATATTCTATGGATGTAATGATGGTAGGGTGATATTTTCTATTGATAGGTCTCTAGCATCATAAGTTTATCATATTTACCTAGTTCTTGTTGAATTGGGAAACACTTGCAAGGGAAACACTCTCATCATGTTGGGAGTTCGTCACCATGTGATGTCAGTGGTGGTTGATACAAGAAGGAGACCTTTGGATATACCTCTTTTTCATCAAGATGAGTTCATTAGAGACATATCAATCTACCTCCCTATGATAATTGAGAATGTTGTTTCTATGTTAAGGGGATAGGATCTCTAAATGGTTCAATATTTAATCTTCTGTTGTTAACATCTTGGCCACCAGCTATCATTGAGTGGATAGTTTGTGGCGATTCTTGATCTAGATGTTTTCATGAGTGGACAACTTGGTTGGGATAACACCATTTAGGTGGTACTCTCAAATAAATTCATTTGAGTATAATAATTAAATGTGTTTTGTTGGAAGTAGAGTATTCTATTTAGACAATGACTGAGCTTGTTCGGTAGTTGATGCCTACGTTTGTGATATCTAGAAGGATTCCATTAGATTTAATTGAGTTTGTATCAAAGGTTCATTGAATCTGGATGAAAAACAAAAATTATAAAACCCCATAAAATCATCATCTTAATAATTGACCACAAGTGTAATCAATTGTTTTAGATCCATGTTTTCCCATTTTCATGTATTCTGAAAAAAGGGCTTGACATGTGGGAGACATAATCATTTGGATTAATGATTCACATATGGTATGATATTTTTGTTTCTAAAAAAAACTTCACCCCCAATAGTCTATTTCGGGGGGTTTGAGTGTCACATAATTATTTTCATCAGGTTCACCATTTTTGGGCCTCTTCCAATGGGTTTTGATTATAGAGAATAAAACACCTAATGGTTACCTTATACGATATGTTCCATAAACCAGGTTTCTAAATAGAGGTGGTTATTTTGAAATGCATCGAAAAATAATTAGGGACTCAAATTGGTTGAGAGAATGAGAGGTCTTATTCATCACACTCTTTTATTGGGTGTTATTTCCCACTCTGGGACTCTATTAATGATTTCATAAATATTCATTAATCCTTTATTAAATCCTACATATAACATATGTAACCCTTTAGGTGATAATAAATTATTAGCATTTACATACTGTAGAATCATCATTATCTAATGTTCTACATCGATAAGGACATCTGTATGTATTTGTGGTTACCCATCAATAATACCATTTTGTATGAGGATTAGTGATTATTTGGTCAGATATTATTATGTTTCTAGTTTCAAAACTGCAAATGGGGAGATTTACAATTTATAATCATCTTGGAATACATTATCTATTTTGATATCGGGATCAAGCCCATGAGGTAGGATTACTATGTATAATTCTGAATGAAATTGAATCTTATGTAGTTTGATGCAACTTAATAGGACAAATAATACCTTTTAGGGTCATGTGATGAGGACCAAACTGTGAAGTTTAACCTTACATGGAAATAAATTCTATGAGAATGAGTCCTCATCAAGGGCTGGTGTAGAACTTTTTCTTATGTTTCCAGGGGTTCTAAAAGGGATTTAGTCTCCTTATTGGAAAATGACCGTGCTGGGAATGTGGCCAAAATAAAAGTAGTTTTGTTTTTAAGGTGTTGGGTGTGAAGGTAATGACCAAATATTTTATCAGTGGAATTATCCTCTTATATATTTTTTATTATAGTATAATCACATAAGATTACTTATTGAACACTATGAAAACCTTATTAGTGATGAACTAGGTAAATTAAAGGTATATTTAGAAGTCATGGAACATACATCGACGAAATAATAACATGACCTTTTAAATAGTAATTTGACCATTTTTAATAGAAAAATAGCCAATTTAATAGTAACTTCACCAATGAAAGTATAATTAAAATTTAACCGTCTTATAGATGAAAACATGGTATAATTATATCACAGTAAAAGTAAATATATATTTTAGAAAAATTATTAATAATGTTTTTGTTTTTTTGTAAGTCATAAATATGTAATTATAGTTTTATGATTAATTCAATAATTTAAAAGGAGATTTATTTACCTAAAAGATATTAATAAAATAATATTTTGATTTCTTATTATTATAAGATAATTTTTGTGACCTTAATTATTTTTTCAAAGTGTCAGAAAAATAGTTGTAATTTTTTATTTTTTATTTTTCATGTATTTTATGATTTAAATTAAAAATTAAATTGATCATATTTAGATAATTGTTTTCAAAAAATTGACTTCATTTTGGGATTCTACAAATTCATAAATGGTTTGGGTTAATTTTTAGGATTTTTCTAAAATACATAAATTTTTGATGAATGGTAAAATATAGTAATTTATAGTATATATACATTATATGTTAAATCCAATATTTCTAATATCATGGATAATATAAGAACCCTTCATTAAAATTAAAATGATCTAGATTATTTTTTTTCCCAAGAATTAGGACTATTTTTTGTCATGAGAAAAATAATAAACTAATGAATTAAATATTGAGAAAACTCTCCTCTACTCCACTTTAAAAACCACACTCACCCCCTATTCTATTCACTCATCTCAAGCCTTGTGACATATCAGAATTCTGATAAAATATCCTACCCACATGTATAATACCTTTTAATCTTCAAAATATCAAATCTTATCCCCTAAAGAAGCTATCAAAGAAGATAAATTCAGAAGGAAAATTCCATATTTCATTTCCTTTATTTTCTTCCATGTTCCTTTATTTATTTTTCTTTACCCACATCCATTTATTCAAATTCTATGATAACTCCAGTAACTTATATTTACTAGAATATTTTTATGATAATTTAATAATTCATCATCAACTATCCTTTCCCAACCTTTTATAATAGAAATGAAAACACCATATGAGATGTTTTAATTTATCACATTAATGGATGATAAGTTTATAATTTCTATTACTATATTCCATTCTGGCCATGAAAAAAATTATGGTTTAATAAAAAAAATAAGTGTATTATATCTTATTTAAAGTTATGGAATATTTTTTTCACATAGTTTTACTTTATAAAGAAAAATGAGTTCATTGTTATAAAAAAATGCTAATTAACCCAAACAGTTGTCATTAAAGTTTTATATAAGGATTCAACTTCACTCAAAATAACCAAATGAATTTTAAAATAATTGTAGGATCGAAATAATTATGTAGATGCTCAATATACAAGAGGGGGGGTGAATTGTATACTTTAAAAATTCCTTTGGAACCTTTAAATTTAGTTACAATTAACTATATTTTCCTTAAGCAAAGGAAAGGGCTAAGTTTAAAAAATTTAAACTTAAGAAAATTCAAAACACCTCTAATACAAAATGAAAACTTGGAAAGAGATTCCGAAAGTAGGTTCCAGAAATATGGTTCCGGAAATTGAAACATAACAAAGGATTACAATATGAGATTCTACCTTAAAGCGTATAGAATCTAAATGAAACAGAGTACAAGTAAGGAAGTATAAGAAAGTTATACTTTCCTTATAATACAAAATGCAGTGGAAATAAACAAGTAGTAAAACTACAAGTAACAAGATATAAGTATTTTAACCCAAAGAGAAGGGTATCCAACAACCTTCCATAAAGGTCCCTTGATTTATACTTTCAAGAAATTCTGTCTTACCCACACCAGGGTAAGCCCTCGATACAACGATCGGAGTCTCTGTCTTACTATCCCCGCAAGCCCTCAACTTCAAGGTAGTTGGCAACCTCTGTCTTCCTCAGCAAGGAAGCCCTCAACTTCAAGGTAGTCGGCACCTCTGTCTTCCTATCCCCGGAAGTCCTCAAATGTAATCACCAACATTAGGAGTCGCACTAAGCATTAAGAGATAATAAGAGCCTCTCTCTCTAGAAATCACTTCAAGCATGTAATCACATGAGTTGAAGATCAGTCAGCCTTTCAGCAGCCTTTCCAGCCTTTTCATCACTTCAGCACTGAGCCCTTTCAAATGAGCTCCTATTTATATGTAAGGTCGGCCTCCTTTCCAACGGTCATATTTTCCTTAAAAATCGGAGGGACATGTACACGTGTAACCTAACCAACGGTTAGTTCATAACAGAATACACGACATCGTTTTATAATAAAACAAGTGTAATGGAATGCAGGACATCGTTTTAAATCTTAACTAAAAAGTTCGGGGTGAAGATTCAGAGTGAAAGTTCGGAGTAAAAAAATATTAAAGAGTAAACAAATTATAAAAGCGTAATCAGAATGAATGTTCGGAGTCTATCCAAAATAATTTTCGGAGTCTAAATAAATTTGGAGTGTATAAAACAAAGATGATCAGATCATGTTTAATAGGTGCATTCGGAATGAGAATTCGGAATGAGAATTCGTCATCAGAATTTGTAATGAGAATTAATCATCAGAATTCGTAATGAGAATTCGTCATCAGAAATCTTAATGAAAATTAGTTATTAGAATTCGTAATGAGAATTCATTGTCGAACTTCATAAGGATTCGTATCCTGAATCTGGAGTAGAACTTAATCAGAGTTCGTATCCAGAATTCGAAATGAAACTTTATCACAGTTTTCATTCTGGATTTCGGAGTGAAACTTTATTACATTTCTTTATCCAGAATTTAGATCCTAAAACAGAATACTTCATATCAATGTTTCAAAAAATTCCGAGAATATAGAAATGAATACGAATCTCAATCTTAAGAAAAATATGGATGAAAATATGATAAGGATAATTTTTCTTACAAAAGCGATTTTTCTTATGAAATCAATTTTTCTTATAAAAGCGATTTTCTTAAAGAAAGGTGTTTGTGATTTTGAAAACAAGAAGGAATGGAAAAGTCATAAGGAAAACCTTATTGACTCAACAATCCCCCCCTTTTTGGAAAGCACAAACATCCTTGAAAAAGAAATTCTAAGAAGAAAGAAAAACATTAAGGCTTAACTCCCTTTGCTTTAAGGATATTGATGAATACGACTAACTCCCCATTAGGCTTTGAAACTCTAAGGATCGTATTCTAGATTTTCAAAGTGACATTTCATTATGAATAAGAAAGTCTTCTTTAACGAAAAAACTCCCTCTTTAGATAAGCTCTTATTAGAGTTCTTTTTTATTGAGGATCTTTTCCTTCTCCCCCTTTGTGATCTTCAAAAAGAATTCTAGGGAATGGGAAATATTACAAAGTACCAGAAAAATTAGTAGCAACAACAAAAGAAATGAACAAGCACAAATTTCCATTAAGTTTAAAAATTTTAACAACAAAAGAGTTAAGGTACAACAAAAGATCGGATCTGTCTATTTTGGATCTTTCTCCTTCGCCATGAGACTTTTTAGAATAGTCTATATCTTATTTAAGTCTTTATGATCTTATTCACCCTGCTTCTGTAAAACCACTATTCTTGCAGATTGAGCTTCAATATTTTCTTCCTGGGCTTGAAGCTTTTCTTCTTGAGCTTTAATATTTTCTTCCTGAGCCTTCAATTTCTCTTCAAACTCAATCCGATGATCCCCTTCAAACTTCCAGTTTTGAGAAACGGAATTCAGCTTCCCATTCAAGTCTCTGACTTCATGAATCCGGATGTTCTTTTCATCTGTCAGCTTCTCTTCAATGGAAGAAGTCAGCTCATTTATCTTCATGTCCTCAGTCTCAAAAGAATCTTTAACATTGTCTTGAAATTCATCAAATAGCCTCATCTCTTCTACAGTCTTCCTCGACCAGTTTTTCATTCTCTTGAAAGATCATCTATGGGCTTCATAGCCGACAAAGAATGTTTTGAACTGAGCCTCTATCTCAACACACTTATCCATTACCATGGATACGGAGTCTGATTTCTAATTCAAATCATGTGGGAGCATCTGACATCTTGAATCAATGCTTGAGAAGGTCGGAATAGAACCTACCAGCTTCTTTAAAGATTGAACAATAAAGTCATGCCCCAACGAAGATGACTCCGAATCCGAGACTCTTCTTGGAGAATTTTCTTCTTTAACTTGGTCAATATTTCTCTTTGAAGAGCTAATAACATTCTTTCTCTTCACCACTACTGAGCTCAGAGTATCAGCAACAATTTGCTTTCCCTTGTCTCTTTTCGGAATAGAATCCTATTCCGGAGTTCTCTTTTCACTATCAGAAACTTGAACAATATTGTCTTCCTCATCAGGAACTTTCTGAGCACCAACCTCTACATTCTCCATTTGAGCAATATCTTGTAGAAGTTATTCTTCCTCTACATGATAAGCTACTTCTTCTTCTCCTTTATCTTCTTCCATTGCCGGAGTGACTAGCTTAGAAGACTCAGCTTCTGAGTTTCGGAGTGTCAAATTTTCAGAAGGTGTTCCCTTATAATCATCTACTTGCTTCAACACATCTCTGGTTTCACCACTTCCCTCAGAAACAGCTTCTTCTTCTTCCACTCGCTCAATTTGCTCTACTTCCTCAGCAGTCTTAGCAACAGCTTCTTCTAGAGCGACGAAATTTCTTCCCGGAGTCTCAGGAATAGAGTCCAAGGAAAAGGATCTCGGAACAGGAATATTTGCTGAAACCATCTCATTGAACTTCAACAATGCTTAAGCTACCTGTGCTTCAGTCATATTATTCTTGAGCTTCTTTTCTTTTGCTTGTTTTTCAAGCTCATCCGCAGTTCTTTCCTTCAAGACCTTAGCATTCGTAGGATCTAATCCAAACTGAGGCTCCCCTTGCACTCTTTTTTCTTTGATCTCCCTCCATTTAGAAACTACCTCATCTGGGTAAGCTTTATTCTTCTTCGGTTTTGGAGGTGCGGAATGAACTTCCTTAGACTTGGGATTCTCTGCTTCAACTTCAACTTCTTTTAACTTTCTCTTCCTCACTAGCTTAGAGGATTCCGGATCAGCAACCTTCAGAACTGTTTCTTCTTGAGCAGGTGAATCAACAAACTGACCAGTCTTCTTATCAAAAGCTACATCCATCCTTTTAAGTGTACCATCACTCACCAGCATAATCTTTCAAACTCTTGGCTTAGACTTTCAAGCCTCCTTGAAAGACTCAAGGCACCGAACTATCAACTTCGAGAGGATTGCTGGGTACATTATAATCTGAGCTCTCAGATTTCCTTTCTTTACATTATCAAGAGTGATAAGAATGTGCTTCATCAAATTAAACTTCCTCAGATTTATCAGAAAATCTAGGATGTAGATCTCACTCTTCTTTAAGCTATCTTTTTCACCCTTTCTCGGTACGATAAGACCTTGTACCCATAATTCTAGAATCCGGAAATTTGTAGATAAACTAGCAATCTTCGGAGCCTTATCATCTGCCAGTCCAAGAGTTTCTAATGCTTTTTTCCTTGTCGAATCTACCTTTTGAATCCGACAACACATGAGATATGAATTCAGATTCTCCTTTATTATTCAGCCCTACCATGCTAGCTGCCTTGGCATATGAAATCTTATAAGTCTTACCATAAGACTTAAAAGACAACTTCTCCTTTCCATCTTCCTTAAGAAAGAAGACTGTTTCATAGAACTATATAAGCAAATCTGAATACACTTCATCTTGATTCCCAGGTCTTGATACCGCAACATCTTCCCAACCATTTAGCTTAATATTCTTGGAAATAAGAGAGTCATACTTGTTGAAGAAATCCGGATGAACCAGCCTCTCTCTATACACTAACCACTTCGAAATCGGCTTAGAGGAAGACATGTATTGAGAAGCTACTTCCACAGACATTTGGATCTGAAGACCTCTGAGAAGTTCGGAATGAAAAAAGCTGAGGTTCGGAATGGCCTTAAAACAGAGAGGCAGAGCTTCACGATGCTGGAGCTTGAAACCCAATGTGGGACAACCATTTGGGGTCCCCTTTATATAGGCAACGAGAAGACAGTTCAACTTCCACAGTTGATCGAACGGTTGTGATAAGCTGAGATCAGATCTGACGGTCGAAGACCAATTCTCTTGAATCCGATATTTTGAGGTTTTTATTAAAACAAAGAATTGAGAAAACTATAATCCGAAAACAAAATATAAGAAAATGCCAGCAAGTAAAGTATGATTAAGAAAACATGAGTAAGGAAATCATACCTTTCAGATTGGCTTAGGAAGATTATTCGTAATTGGTAACATTCTTATGAAAACTACGAAAAAATATTTACTATGAAAAGACAAAGTTCGTAAAACTCACTACGAAAAACGAACTCAGTACGGAAAATGCAGTACAAAAAAATATTATAAGAATAAAAAAATTGAATATGAATAACTCATTATGAAAGACTCGGTACGAAAATCTCATTATGGAAATACCAGTACGAAATTGTCCATTCTGGAAGTGTTCAATATGAAGTCTTTGATTCCAGAAGTCTTCTACATGAACATATCCATTCTGGAAATTTTAGTTTCGTAAATTCCATTCCGGAAATTTAGTTCCGAAAAGTTTGAATTTTTTTTTGAAAAACTTTGTTAATTTAACAATAAAATGTACTCCCCCTATGAAAAAGAGATTATTGCTGTAAGGAGACTTTTTCAACAGAAAGTTAATTAAGAAGGATTACCTTATGGTTATCATTCCTAACTTCTGTTTAATGTATTCAAATCTATCAGAAGGCAATGATTTTGTGAAAATATCAGCAAGTTGATCTTGCGTTCCGATAAACTGAAGAATAATATCTCCTTTAAGTGTGTGATCCCTAAGAAAGTGATGCCTAATATCTATGTGTTTTGCACGGGAATGATGTGCATGGTTCTTACTAAGGGAAATGGAACTTGTGTTGTCACACAAAATTTGAGTTTTAGTAAAACTCAATCCATAGTCTGTGAGTGTATGTTGCATCCACAACACATGAGCACAACAACTTCCAGCTGCTACATATTCAGCTTCAGCAGTGGAGAGTGCTACAGAATGTTGCTTCTTGCAGGACCAAGAAAATAATGAATCTCCTAAGAAATGACATGTTCCGGATGTAATTTTTCTATCCATTCAACATCCACCAAAGTCAGCATCAGAAAAGAGTTTTTGAACAAAATCATTTCCAGATGTATAAAATAATCCTAGATCCATGGTTCCCTTAAGGTAGCGATTTTTTTACTACCGTTAAGTGAGATTCCTTAGGATTGGATTGATATCACGCACATAAGCATACTGAAAACATTAAGTCTGGTCGACTAGCTGTTATGTATAGTAGACTTCCTATCATACCTCTAAAAGAAGTTTGATCTACTGGTTTCCCAGTTTCATCAAGATCTAAAGAGTTTGAGGTACCAATAGGAGTACTAATACTCTTAGTGTTGTCAGAACCATACTTTTTGAGAAGATCTTTAATATACTTATGTTGAGATATGTAGGTTCCTTCTAGTTTTTGAGAAATTTGAAAACCAAGGAAAAATGATAACTCACCCATCATGCTCATTTCAAACTCAGATTTCATTAGACTTGCGAAACAGTTGGTCAAAGATTGCTGAGTTGAACCAAATATGATGTCATCAACATAAATTTGAACAATGAAAACATTTTTCTTATCTTTCTTTATGAAAAGGTTTGGATCTGTATTTCCCTTAACATTGTTATTTTGAAGCAAAAATCTAGTGAGTCTATCATACCATGCTCGTAGGACTTGTTTAAGGTCATACAGAGCTTTGGTAAGTCTAAAAACATAATCAGGATGTCTTGTATCTTCAAAGCCAGGAGGTTGTTCAACAAAAACTTCCTCTTGAACATAACTATTAAGAAAAGCACATTTCACATCCATTTGAAAAAGTTTGAAATTAAAGAATTCTGCAAAGTCAAGTAGAATACAGATAGATTCAAGTCTAGCTACTGGAGCATAGGTTTCTTCATAGTCTATTCCCTCTTGCTGATTATAACCATTAGCAACAAGTCTAGCTTTATTTCTTACTATGACTCCATTTTCATCACATTTATTTCTGAAAACCCATTTGACTCCAATTATAGATGTTTCCTTAGGTCTTTCAACCATAGTCCATACATTATTCATTTTGAATTCATTTAGTTCATCTTTCATGGCTTTGATCCAATCATCATCACCTAAAGCTTCATCAGTACTTTTAGGTTCTAATTGGGAAAGAAATGCTAGATGTTCTACTTCATTTCTTAAGGAACTTCTAGTCCTTACAGGTTGATTTACATCACCAATGATAATATCACTGGGATGATTCTTAAGAAACACCTGATTTGGGTTTTGAAAAGCCTATTCATCAATATAGGGTATAAATTCTTCTGGGGTAAACATTTCAGAAGTATCTTCTTGAACATTTTCCTTATCAGAAGATTCTTCTATCAAAGGTTGATATTCAATTTTTAAAAACACATCCGAGGATATAGGCTGGGATTGTTTAAAAAAAAGGATCAGACTCATCAAATTTTACATGTACTGTTTCTTCAACAGTACAAGTGTTTTTATTAAAAACTCTATAAGCCTTAGATGTTGTGGAATAACCTAAGAAAATTCCTTCATCAGATTTTGATGCGAATTTATGTAAGTTATCTGTAGTATTCAAAATGAATACTTTGCAACCAAAAACCTTGAAGTAGGATAGTCTTGGTTTTCTACCATTCCATAACTCATAAGGGGTTTTATTAAGAAAAGGTCTAATCAAAACTCGATTTATAGTATAGCAAGTAGTACTTACAGCTTCAGCCCAGAAATGTCTAGCTATTGAATATTCACTCAACATGGTTCTTGTTATCTCTTGAATAATTCTATTTCTTCTCTCAACTACACCATTTTGTTGATGAGTTCTAGGTGCTGAAAAATTGTGAGTAATACCTTTTTTACTACAAAAAGTTTCAAAATCAGAATTTTGAAATTCTCCTCCATGATCACTATGAATTGTTTTCAATGAAAGGTTTTTCTCATTTTTAACTTGAGCTCTAAAACTTTTGAAATAAGAAAAAGCTTTAGACTTCTTTTCTAGAAAATAGACCCAAGAAAATCTAGTGTAATCATCAACAAGAACAAACACATAGTATTTGCCTCTAATACTTCTAGTTTGTGTTGGACCGAAAAGATCCATGTGCACTAACTGTAATGCATCGGTTGTTGAGACTTCACCGATTGATTTAAAACTATATTTATGTTACTTTCTATATTGACAAGGATCAAAAACTTTAGAATAATCAAATCTAAGCTCTGGTAGATCCTTAACTAGTATCTTCTTAGAGAGTTTACATAGGTTCCTAAGGTTACAGTGACCTAGTCTTCTATGCCATAACCAGGAATGATCTTCCATTGCACTTAGGCAAGGTAAATCTTGGCTTCTAAGGTCTTCTAGGTTCAAGGTGTAAACATTCTCATGCCTATTGGCTGAGAGAATAAATTATTCATTTGAATTTTGAACTAAGCACTTATCATTCCTAAAATTCACAAGGTAACCTTCATCACATAACTGACTTATGCTGATGAGGTTGTGCTTATGACCCTTTACAAAAAGAACATTTGAAATCAATGTCTTTCCTAAAAGAACAATATTACCAATACCAACAATCTCTCCCTTAGCATTCTCTCCGAAAGTTACCTTTCCTCATTTCGTTTTGATAATCTTTTCAAAATAGTTTTTGTTACCAGTCATGTTCAAGGAACATCCACTATCCATGTACCATGTATTGTTGCTGGTACTCTCTTTATTTTCCAGAAATCAAGAAGAAAATTAGACATTCGGTATCCAAACTTGTTTGGATCCGAGATTTCAAGATAACAAAATTTTAGGAACCCACATCTTCTTAGAAAAGTAAGCTTTGTGAAATCCTAGAGATTGGGTTTTGTTTAAGGAAAAATTCTTTGCCAAGTGACCACCACATTGACACTTAGTACAAAATGGTACGCTTTGAGGAAAAAAATAATAGTTACTAAAAAATGGTTTTGCATGGGTATAACCAAATCCGGATTTATTTCTTAAAGGTCGTATTTGGGAATACATTTTGTCAAAAAATTTCTTACCATGGGTAAAGTTTGATAAAAACTTCTTTAAGGAAAAAATTTTGGACTTGAGTTTTATAACCAAGTTTTTATCCTCAAAATCATTAGTTTTAGAACTAGAGTTAGGCTCGAAAACAATTTTCTTAGAAATTACTTTTTCTAACACTTTAGCAAGTTTGTTCTTCTCATAACTTACTTCCTCAATATTTTTTGAAATACTTTCTAAATCAGCATTTATCCTATCAAGATCTTTAGAAATATCTGATTTCTATTTTATAAGAATAGAATTCCTATAGATTGCCTTATCGAGTTTCTTATTGAGTTTAGAATTATCAATCTCAATAAGTTCAAAAAACCTAGAGACTTCTTCATAAGTAGGTAAAGTATTTTCTTCATCAGAAGAGGATTCTTCATCAGAAGTGTTATAATACTTACTATCATTTGAATTTAAAGAAACATTGGTCAATGATTCAGCATTTTGTACCTTTTCCATAAAACAATGATTATCAATAGGTAATATGTCTATAAGACCAAGATTCTTCTATCCTGAAGATTCATAATAAGAAGATTCATCTGAAGAGTCACCACCACTGGCACTCCAGGTGTCATTAGCTTTCAGAACTTTCTTAGCTTTAGCTTTATAATACTTCTTTCTGTTCCTGTCAGAATGCCTTTCTTTCCTTTCATTCTTTTTGAGCAAAGGGAAATCCGGTCTAATATGTCCAGCTCACTTACATTCATAGAAAGTGAATTCTCCATATTTCTTATCTTTCCTTTCCTTTTTCTTATACTTGGATTGGAAACTCCTTTGGCCAGCTATCTTGTTCATCCTTCGAGCAAGATTTGCTAACTCATTCTCAGATATTTCACTCTCACTAGATTCGGATTGGAAGATAAATTTCATGGACTTGGATCTGGTTACTCTCTTAGGAGTCTTAGGTTTCATCTAATTTTATGTTGTTGTAAAAGCAACGGTACCATTTCCATTTTTCTTTTTGATGTTGTCAGCATCTCTCTTCATTCTGGTTTCATGTTGGAGAAGAGTTCCAAATAGCTCATCAAGAGAAATTTGAGTGGCCTTCCTGTTCTCATCTATAGCAGTTCTTTTGGATTCCCACTCATTAGGCATGATATCAATTATCTTATCCACAAGAGCTTCATCATCTAAGACATTCTCTCCCATAGACTGTAGACTTTTGAAGATAGTCATAAATCTCTGTTGAACTTTACAGATTGGTTCTCCATACGGAAAATTGAAGCCATGATATTCATCTCTAAGCATAGCTCTCCTAGTCTCAATCACCTTAGAAGTTCCAAAGCGTGTAACCTCTAACTTCTTCCAGATACAATTAGCTGTTTCACAAGAAGAAATTTGGCTATATATATTTCTGGTCATTGAACAATGTAGAGTATTGCGTACCTTATAGTTGAGTTGATACTCTTGCTTTTCCTGGTTGGTAAAGGTTCTAACTTCCTTGTCAGGAATTTTATAATCACCAATAAGAATAACAAAATTGTCTACTCCAGTATTGATAACAAAAGTCTTCATTCGATCTCTCCAGTATTCATAATCATTACCATCAAATATTGGTGGTCTTGTAGGATTCAGATTATCAATTGAACCAACATTGATTCCTGCCATACTTTAAAACCTTTGGCACACAAACTTGTTAGTAGAAAAAGATTCGTAATAACAAATTTCGGAATTAGAAAGATCATAATGAGAAAGTACAGAATTGGAACGTACGGAATGAGAAAGTTCGGAATGATAAAGTTAGAAAGAAAAACTTATACGTGAGTACAATTATTTCATAGACCTACTTTGATACAAATTGTAGGATCAAAATAATGATGTAGATGCTCAATATACAAGAGGGGGGGGGGGGGGGGTGAATTGTATACTTTAAAAATTACTTTGGAACCTTTAAAGTTAGTTACAATTAACTATGTTTTCATTAAGCAAAGGAAAGGGATAAGTTTGACAAAGTTAAACTTAAGAAAATTCACAACACCTCTAATACCAAATGAAAACATGGAAAGAGATTCCGAAAGTAGGTTCCGGAAATATGGTTCCGGAAATTGAAACTTAACAAAAGATTACAATATGAGATTCTACCTTAAAGCGTATAGAATCTAAATGAAACAGAGTACAAGTAAGGAAGTATAAGAAAGTTATACTTTCCTTATAATACAAAATGCAGCAGAAATAAACAATTAGTAAAACTACAAGTAGCAGGATATAAGTCTTTTAACCTAAAGAGAAGGGTATCCAACAACCTTGGATAAAAGTCCCTTGATTTATACTTTCAAGAAAGTCTGTCTTACCCACACTAGGGTAAGCCTTCGATACGAAGATCAGATTCTCTGTCTTGCTATCCCCGCAAGCCCTCAACTTCAAGGTAGTTGGCAACCTCTGTCTTCCTCAGCAAGGAAGCCCTCAACTTCAAGGTAGTCGGCACCTCTGTCTTCCTATCCCCGGATGTCCTCAAATGTAATCACCAACATTCGGAGTCGCACGAAGCTTTGAGAGTTAATAAGATCCTCTATATCTAGAAATCACTTCAAGCATGTAATCACATGATTCGAAGATCAGTCAGCCTTTCAGTTGTATTTCCAGCCTTTTCAGCACTTCAGCACTGAGCTCTTTCAAATGAGCTCCTATTTATAGGTAAGGTCAGCCTCCTTTCCAACGGTCATATTTTCCTTAAAAATCGGAGGGACCTAAACACGTGTAACTTAAACAACGGTTAGTTCATAATAGAATACATGACATCGTTTTATAATAAAACAAGTGTAACAGAATGTATGACATCATTTTAAATATTAACTAAAAAGTTCGGGGTGAAGATTCGGAGTGAAAGTTCGGAGTAAAAAAATATTAAAGAGTAGACAAATTTTAAAAGCGTAAGCAGAATGAAAGTCCAGAGTCTATCCAAAATAATTTTCGGAGTCTAAATAAATTTGGAGTGTATAAAACAAAGAAGATCAGATTCGGTTTAATAGGTGAATTAGGAATGAGAATTCGGAATGAGAATTCCTCATCAGAATTCGTAATGAGAATTCATCATCAGAATTCGTAATGAGAATTCGTCATCAGAAATCTTAATGAAAATCCGTTATCAGAATTCGTAATGAGAATTCGTTGTCGAACTTCATAAGGATTCGTATCCTGAATCTGGAGTAGAACTTAATCAGAGTTCGTATCCGGAATTCGGAATGAAACTTTATCACAGTTTTCATTCTGGATTTCGGAGTGAAACTTTATTACAGTTCTTTATCCAGAATTCGGATCCTAAAACAGAATACTTCATATCAATGTTTCAAACAATTCCAAGAATATAGAAATGAATCCGAATCTTAAACATAAGAAAAATATGGATGAAAATATGATAAGGATAATTTTTCTTACAAAAGCTATTTTCCTTATAAAAGCAATTTTTCTTATAAAAGCGATTTTCTTAAAGAAAGGTGTTTGTGATTTTAAAAACAAGAAGGAATGGAAAAGTCATAAGGAAAACCTTATTGACTCAAAAATAATGAAATCAAATTTATTTTAAATAAAAACATTCAACTTAAATTTTGGACAACCATTCTCAACTTACGTGTTTATCCTTACATGTATACAAGTAAATGAGTGATGAAAACCTCGGAAACAAATGCTCCGAAACAATGAAATTGAACTTCTTAACCTATCAAAAAGGTCCTTAATGAACTTAATAAGGTAGTAAAAAATAATATAATGTTAGAATATGTTATCAATATATTAATTAATCAATTTAATTTAGTTATCTAGGATATTAAGATCAAGTTAAGTACACCATCATACTTAAGGTAAAGATTCTACCCAAACCTCCTTTATTCATTTTTATTTCTCTATCATCCTTATTGCCCAAAAGAATTTATCTTTTATTTTTTATTTACATCTTATAAATTAAATTTATATGATACAAAATTATATATCATGATAAATTCATCTTTCTCATTCAGGGATATACATGTTCTGAAGTGGTTCTATTCTCAATTCTTCCCAATAAGCATGCCCGTTTTAATGGAACTTACAAAATTATTACCCATTTTCAAGGGTACTCCATAATTTCTTTTTTAAGAAAACAAATTTTTTATAAAACTAATCTTTTTTTTATTAAAACTTTCTTGATTCACTTATGGTTTATTATAAAATATTATGTCTTTTTTCTGTTTAAAATGATTTTTCATATTTTTCCTATACCCCACAAAAATGTTTTAATTCTAATGTTTCTTAAATACACTTTTTATATGTTATAACGTAAATTTGACATAACTTATCATGATATTTGTCTATTATACCTTATTATTTTCAATTCATTGTCTATTTCCTTTCTTTCATGGAAACATTTATGATACACCAATGTGTTATGATTTATTACCTGATTATGATACCCAATTCATACCATGGGTAACCCTTACATTTAGGTATGATTTTTTATGTATGATTATATATGTGGAAATAATATTCATGAACATCTAATTATGGGTGCTCCCAGAGAGTTCTCCAATGCATTGGGTAAAGTTGAGTCTTATGAGGCGTTATGTGCAACGGTCTTGGCGGTTAGCCTTGACCTGTGCTACCGTGTGAAATAGTCTTTCTTGTTAACCTTGACTTGTGTTCCTCTATGTGCAAAGAACCATGAATAATGCTCATGTCATGTTTTATATTTATTCCAAATTACTATGAGTCTATATTTATATGATTCCACATTTATATGTTATGAATCTATATAATAAATGCCTTTTTATATCATTATGTCACACCTTATAACCCATGTTCTAAAGATGTATACTTATGTTTATTCCCTTACTGGGGTTTTTGGATCATATCTTTTTTAATGTAGTCTATTGGTTATCCAATGCATATGTATTGGAACAATATAATTTAGGATCTCTTTTTGATGATTAAATAAATAATTTTTTATTTAGTCCCATGCTTTCAATTTTATGTATCTAGTCTTCCAAGACATTATAAATTATGATCCTTATCTTGTAATTTGATTTTTAATTATATATAAAATCATGTAATGATATGTGTTAAAGGTTTGGGTCACTATACATGGTAACAATGGATTGTCTATTTATTTTTTGAGATTAAGAATTGACCACTTTAGTATGAACCTTAGGGACAAGACTAAGTATATGAAAAAATTCCTAAATATTGTTAACTATAGAGTAAGTCATGTTTAAATAAAATAATCCATATGTGGATACAAAAATGGGGAGGTGGATCTAGAAAAAATGTGTATATGGGTAAAACCCTAAATCACTGTTTTGATCTAGACTAAAATGTGGACTAGTGCATGACAATGGGCCTTGCTGCACTCCAATTTTGACACTTTCTGTGGATATGCTTTGATAAATTAATATACATAGTATGAACCATTAGTAAGGGAAGAATAAAATTTTATAAGAATATATGTGAGTAAATAGTTCACGTAAAACATTTATTGAATCCTAGGGAATCATAATTTAGGATATAACTTTCTATTAAGAGTTTATCCTTTTATTTTTAATGTTTCATTTTTATCCTTAATAGATAAGTATTCAATCAGCCTAATTGTATTTTATTGTTCACAGATAATTGTAGGAAATAGAATAATTGGTGCTAATAATCAATGTGATAGGCAATGTGATGATTACTATAGTTATATTCTAGATTTTATGGGAATAGGTTCTCAAAACATTATCAAATAACATGTTAAACTAGATAAAGTTATAAATAAAAATATGAATCACGTGTAATGCCATCCTTCTACAAGGAAAGAGATAGTTGTCATAGAATAATTCATTTGAAAAAGTCCCCCCTTTCTTATTGGATCTTTTTATTCCCTCCTTGCATAATAGTGGATTAACTCTATTGAAACTATAATATCAATTCTCTAGTGTGTAGAATGAGAGAATGTCATACCGGAGGACTATCAATTTGACGAGGAAGCTGATCAGTGGTGGAAATTGATAATAAATAAAATGTCCCATGAAGAAATTGATTCCATAGTTTGGGAGGAATTCATGAAAACGGTTTTCAAAAAGTATTTTTTCCAAAGCCTCCACCTCAAGATGGAAAGAGTGTTCCTTGGACTCAAGCATAAGGAAGTTGAGTCCATCAGGGCATATGAAGCAAAATTCATAAGGATTTCCTGATACACCTTCAAATTTTTCATGAACACTAAAATTAAGGTGGATCACTTATTTGGCGAACTTAATCCTTGTATATGAAATGTGTCAGTGATTTGAGACTTTCATAGTTATGAGGAGATTTTCTGGTGTGCCCTCAAGGTTGAAATGGAGCTCAGATTCTCTCAATGGTATCATGGGACTTATGAAAAAAAAGAGAAAAATGGATTCTAATATGAGTTGTTCGGAATAAATATCCCATTATAGAAAGAATATAGAACATCCCACATGTCAAAATTTTGGGAAGAAGCATCCTAATAACATTTTAAATGGAACCAGAAATTGCTTCAAATGTGGAAGAATGATACATCTAGATAAGTCTTTCTGAAGATAAATAAACAATCCCACTAAAGTGGAAGATAAAAGGAAGGTTTAGATCAACACTCATCCTATAGTTTAGTGTTACAACTATAAGAAACATGATAATTACACCAAAAAATTCCCTAAGCCAAGGGTTCTTGGAGGAAATAAACAACAACCTCCAAGGACAGAAGGAATGGATTATGCTATCAATACTGTTGAGGTGGAGTCAGGAATTGATGTGGTGATAGGTATGCTAGATATTCATTCAATAATAGCGAAAATACTATTTGATTTTTGTTATATACATTATTTCATATCATAATGTTTAGTAGAACTATTCAAACACCACCTAAAAATTGGAGGTTGAGATATCTATGAGAACAACGAGTGGCAAAATTATTTCATCCAAGGTTTATAACTCCTATCTCATAAATTTTTATGGACTGAACCACCCAGAAAATCTTGTCATACTTCCTTTAGTGGATTTTGATCCTTTTTTTCAATGTATTTACTATCATTATATAAAGCGAGCATTAACTGTCGAGAAAGGAAGATCACTGTTCACATCCAAGAGTATCTTTCAATCCTATAAAAGTGTAAGGATGAAGATTAATATCATTCAAAATAATCATCCCATGTGTGGATAATGTTTCCTTTTGAGTAATCATATCTTTCTCAAATGATTGATACAAAGGAGATGATACTTCTCGATGATATTCCCATTGTGTGGGATTATACTGATGTATTCCCTGAAGAATTTCCTGTTCTTCCTCCTGATTTACATGTTCAATTCTCAATTGAACTTATTTCTATATCCCTAACTATATGAAAGAAAACATATAAAATGTCCACCATTGAGTTTTAAGAGATTAAGAAGCAGTTACAAGATAATCTGGAAAAGGGTTTTATATGCCCATGTGCTTTACCAATGGGGTGCACCGGTCCTCTTTATTAATAAGAAGTATCGATAAATGCGCATGTGTATTAGTTATTATGAGATCAATAAAATCAAGATAAAGAACAAGTATGCACTACCTTAGATAGATGACTTGTTCGATCAGCTATGTGGGGCTAACTGTTTTTCTAATGTTGACCTTCGGCCCAGATATCACATATTAAAGGATTAGGAAGGAAGATATTCCCAAATCGTCCTTTCAAACGAATTATGGACACTATGATTTCATAGTGATTCCATTAGGAATCACTAATTATCTAGAAATATTAATGTATTTAATGAATAGAGTATTTATTGATTACCATGAAAAATTTGTGGTAGTATTTATTGATGATATTATGATATACTCCAAGACAAAGGAGTAACATGAGGATCATTTGAATATGATGCTGATGACATTGCGCAGGAAGGATCTTTATGAATTGTACAATAAATGAGTGTTTTGGATGGGGAAGAATAATTATCAAGGCATGTTATTAAAATAAAAGGAATATTTGTAGACCATTCCATGGAAATGGAAATTGAAGAGTGGACTAGGACAATATCTGTAATGGAGATCTTTAGTTTCCTTGGTCTAGCTGGGCATTGTTGACGATTTTTGAAGAAAATTTTATGATTTTCAAACCCAATGAACATGTTAACACGAAATTGGGTGATGTTTTTTGGGACCCAAAAATATGTGGAATGATTTGAGGAGCTCAAAAATAGGCTTATCACTACGTTAGTACTCACACTCCCAACAAGTGGAGAACTATTTTTGGTGGACAAAGATACTTCAAAATTTTATTAGGATTTTTACTAATGAAAAATGTTAAATTGACAGCATCTACCTCAAGGTAGTTGCAAATCCAAGAGAAAAACTATCCCATGCTTGATTTGGAGTTGGTAGCTATGATCATTACTTTAAAAATAGGGTGGAAGTATATCTATGGGGAGAAGTGTGACATATATACTGATAAAAGTGTCTCAAATATAAATTCACACATATTGAGATTAATATGTTACAACAATGATGGTTAGAGATCATCAAGGATTATGATTTCTCAATGCACTACTATCTTGGTAAGGAAAATAAGGTGGCTAATTCTCTTAGTAGAAAGGATCCTATATCTTTATCAATGATTAGAGTTGAGAAGGATCCAATCTTCTTAGATTTGTAGAGGATTGACATGGGAGTCATTAATAGAGGAAGACCATCAATCCTTTCTTAAATGGATACTTAATCGTCCCTCATGGATAAAATAACGGATGCTCAAATAAAAGATACAGAATTTTTGAAAAGGGTGGAAGCTGTTCAAAATAGTAATTCTTCTAAGTTCACGATTGGTGAGGAAGGAGTTGTAAGTCTTTTTTCAAGATTATATATACCAACTGATCTAGAGGTAAATAATTAACTTCTGAATAACATACATAGATCAACCATCTCTATTCACCCAGGGAGCATAAATATGTATTGAGATCTCTGAGAGAACTTTTGGTGGGAAAATATGAAGAAGGAGATTGACGAATATACATCAAGGTTCTTACTATGTCAACAAGTAAAGGCAGAAAGAAAAAAGTCTAGGGAATGATGAAACAATTATTCATACAAACATGGAAGTGGGAGAACATTACCATGTACATTGTGACTGGACTTCCGAGGTAATCCATTGGAAACAATGAAATATGGGTTATTGTGAATAGTCTTACAAAGGGAGCACACTTTATTGAAATTATATAGGACTTATCAATAGATAAACATTCAAATATATACATCAATGAGGTGGTAGAGATTTATTGAGTACCACTATCGATTGTATCCTATTGAGATACGAGATTCACCTCGATGTTCTGGAAGAGTCTCCAACATGCTCTAATAACTGAGCGGAACATTAGAATGGATTATCATCCTCAAACTAAGGGCTAATCTGAATTATCTATTCATAAACTAGAAGATATGTGGAGATATTTTCCATGCACATGAATAGAGGATGTACCAACATCTTCTAATGGTCAAATTCTATTACGATAATAGTTTCTACTCAAGCATCTGAATGGAACCATATGAAGCCCTTTATGGGGAAAAGTTCATAAGACTAGAGTGTTGGGATGATTTTGCTGAGCTTAGCTTCAAGTACCTAAAGTGTTCAAATAAATGGTGGATAAGGTGAAAACCATTCAGCAACACATCAATGCAGCCCAAAGTCGACAAAATAGTTTTAAAGACAATCATCGAAAATACCTTGAGTTCAAAGTTCGAGACATGGTATTCCTCTATATATATCCATGGAATAAGGTCATTAGATTTTGGAATAAAGGAATGTTATGTCCCTAGTACATCGCCCCCTTTGATATCCTTGATCATGTTGGAGTTGTGGACAATCGACTAGAACTTCCACCTACCATTTCAAAAGTACACGATGTATTACATGTATCCCTCTTAAAGAGGTAGATACTAGATCCTTCACATGTACTATCTTTAGAGGTGGTAAAGTTAGATAATGATCTTTCATACAAGAAGCATCCAGTGAAGATATTAGATTGTAGAGATAAAGATATATGCAACAAGACTACTCACCTGGTTAAGGTACTATGGCAGAACCATAAGTATGAAAAGGAAACATGAGAATTAGAGTAAGCAATGATGAAAAAGTACCCACACCTATTTATTGTTTGAATGTAAAAAAAGTTCAAGGGCTGAATTTCTTAACGGGGGAAGAATGTAACGTCCTAATATTTTATCATTGGAATTCCATTCTTATAATTATGTATTATAGTATAATCACATAATATTATTTATAGAACATAATGAAGACCTTATAAATGAAGAATTAGGGAAATAATATGTATCTCTAGAAGTTAAGGGACATATACTAATGAAATAGAAACATGACCTTTAGAAAAGTAATTTGACCCTCATGAATGGTAAACTAGACTATGTAATAGTAACTTCACCAATGAAGGTATATATAAAATTTATTCATCTTATAAGTGAAGATATGGTATAATTATATCATAGTATAAAATATATATATTTAAAAAATATTAATAATGTGTTGGTATTTTTGAATTCCATAATCATGTTATTACAATTTTATGATTAATTTAAAAAAGAAAAAGAAAATATATTTTCATAAAATTTATTCATAAGATAATATATTTATGTCTTATGATTATAAGATAATTTTATGAGACATTATGTAATTTTTCGAAGTGTTAGAAAAGTAGTTGTAATTTTAAAACCTATATTTTTCATGTAAATGATGATTTTAATTAAAAAAATAAATTTATCATATTTTGAAAATTATTTTTATAAATTGGACATCATTTTTTGATCCTAAAAATTGAAAATGGTTAGGGTGAATTTTTTGGATTTTTTATGAAATAATTGAATTTTAGATGAATAGTAAAATATATTAATTTACAATATATATACATTATAAGTTAAATGCACTATTCCTAACATCAGGGATAATTTATGCACCCTTGATTTGAATTTACATTACTGAGATATGTTTTTTAGTCTCAAGAATCAGAACAACTATTTATCTTAATAAAAATAAAAAACTAAAGAATTAAATATTGAGAAAACTCTCATCTCCTCCACTATAAATACCAACTTCACCCCCTATTCTCTTCACTCCTATCAATTATTGTGCCTTATCTAAATTATGATAAAATACCCCCAACATTCTCCCAATGTCCATCAGTCCCTGGTCTCTTAAAATGATGAAATTATCTCCCATAAATAGGGTTTCAAGGGCATAAGAGCCTCAACCCAGTTGGTGAGGACTCAAAAAGTGCATCCAAGAGACCAGAGTTCAAAACCAGGTGGAGAAATATTTCCAGGTACTATAGCATGGAATATAACATTACTATAACGGGTGATGTTTGGTACTGTAGTAGCTAGAACTATTCATCTATTTGGGGTTTTAGGCAATCGCTTTGGGCCTCGAGTCCTTTAAGGCCTTCGGGCCACCTCAAGGCCTTTGGGCCACCTCAAGGCCTTCATGCCACCTTAAAGCCTACATGCCACTAGAAATTTGTGGTTAATGATCAGACAGACTCTACAAGGAACAGAATCTGGATGAGGATCAGAGTAGGTGCATTCACCATAGCAGAAGCTAAGAGAATTGTCAGAAGGTGAGGGTACAACATTTCCATTGGGACCAACCTGTTCTTGCATGGGAAGCATAGACAAACTGACATGCGAAAGGAGGAGAGCTGATATCACGATAAAGAATCTAGGAGGAGGAGTTCCAAGTATATTCTGTATAATTAATAAGGCCTACGGGTTATCTAATCTATAAGCATATGGGCCTTGTAAGGGCTCCCCTAATCCTAGGAAAGGAGGGTTAACAAAAATCTATTAAAAAAGACCTTCAGGTTATTTGGTTAATAGGATTCCAAGGAAGATAAATTCAAGTGGTAAATTCCTATATTCATTTCATTTATTTTCATTCAAGTTCATTTCTTTCTTTTTATTTCCTAACCTCCTTTCATTTAAATTTTATGATAACTCTAGTACCATACATATACTAGAATTTTATTATGATAATGGAATAATTCATCATCATCTCTCATTTTCCCTATATTTATACTAGAAATGAATAGACCATCGAAGATGTGTTAATTTATCACATTCATGGATGTAAAATTATTAATTTCTCTTTCCATCTTTAATTATGGTCCAAAAACCATTATTACTATTGAACAATTAAATAATATATGTATTATTTATTATGTATGTTACTATAATCTTTTGTTCATATGATATTAATTTATAAAGATAAATGAGGTTGTTTTGATAAAAAACAACTAATTAATCGAAATGATTATCATTAATGTTTTATATAATGATTTATCTTCACTCCAAATTGACTAATGAATTTTTTAACCATTGAATATACTTGATGTTAACTAATAAAATAATACTTCAATTCTGAACAACCATTCTTATATTACATATTTATCCTTACATGTATATAAATAATCCAGTCATGAAAACCAAGGAAACAAACACTCCAAAACTATGAAATTAAACATTGTAACCCATAAAAACGTCATTATTGAACTTCATAGGGTTATAATATATAAATTAAATGTAGAATGGGTTTATTAAATGTTAAATAATGAATGTAACTTGGTTATCTAGGACATTAAGATCATGTGAAGGACTCCATGAGACTTGTGGTAAGGGATTCTACCCAAACATCCTTTATTCCTTCAGATTTCCCTATCTTTCTTATTTCCCAAAGGAATTTATTTTTTTATGTAAATCTACTAAATTATTTGTATATGATACAAAATAGTGTATCAATATTCATTCAAAATTATCTTTTGGGGATATATATATGTTTTTTAAGTGGTCCCCTTATCAATTCATCTCGATATGAATGTCCTCTGTAAGAGAACTTATATAATTCTTCCCCATTTTCAAGTGTACCGATTAATCTATTTTCAGCAACAATAATTTTTATAGACCAATATTTGTTTTTATGAAATCCTTTTTGGTTAACTTCTGGTTACATATAAAATATTTTTACTTTTTCCTTATTTGAATTATCTTCTATATTTTCCTTATACCGCACTAAAATGTTTTGAATATAACATTTCGTAAATAATTTTTTATATGTTATCACTTCAATTTGAAATAAGTTATTAGGATATATTCCTATTATAACTTATTATTTTCCTTGTATGATCTAATTTCGTTCCATTACGGACACTTTTATGATACACCCATTTGTTATTCTTTATTAAATGATTATGATACCCAATTATAACCATCAGTAACCCTTATATTTATGTTTGATTGATTAGGTATAATTATATATGTTGAAAGCATATTCATTAACATGTTAAGATGGGTGAGCCCAGATAGAACTCTAATGCATTTGGTAATTTTGAGTCTCATGAGGAGTTATGTGCAACAGTCTTGGCAGTTAGCCTTGACTCGTGCTACCATGTGAAACAATCTTGATTGTTATCTTAGACTTGTGATCTTCTATGTTAAATGTGCCTTGAATTGTTCAAAAGTCATTTTTTATGTTTCTTCCACAATACTATGACTCCATGTTTATATATCCCATGCCTATATGTTATGAATCCATATGTACCATTACATTTTGTATCATTATCTCATGCCTTCTAACCCATATGTTAAATCATTATTCTTATATTTATTCACATTCTAGGATTTTTAGGTCATACCATTGTTCAGGTTATACTCAGGTTATCCTATGCATATGTATGAGAAAAATGGAAGCTTGGAGCTGTTTATAAAGATTAAAAAATCCAATGTTTTATTTAATCTAATATTTTCAGTTTTTTGTACCTCATCTTCCATGAAACAAGACTTTACGATCCTCGGCTTGTAATTTAATGTTTAATTAGTCTTAAAATCTTCTAATGATATGTGTAAAAGGTGTACGTAACTATATTGACCCATGGGGAGGATTCTTTCATTTCCTTATCTAATAGGAATCAAATACCTTGTTGTTCAGATTGGGTTGAGAACCCACTCTAATGGAGGCCCTATGAATGTCTTTCTCGTAGGGGATATGGACCTTAGAGATGGATGCATGGTTTCGAGGACCCACTAATGTGGTGACCCTCAGGGAATGTCCTTGATCATGAAGATGTGATGATAATCACTAACCTGTAATCCCATCTGAGTCATTCTTGGTGTGATAAACAAGACTAAGAGATTTTTTTGACAACCATACAGTCTCTTGAATCAATTAGTAGATGAGGAATGGGAAATAAGAGAGATAAAGGGAATTTAGGTTCCAATATCCCCACTTTTTCAATCATTAGGGTCAGGACATAAAAACCAATGTTGATAAAACTTGTAATAAATACTAGGGGATTACACCAAGATTGATTCCATATTTCCAGTTTCAGAGAGAATGAGAGAAGGAGAAGGCACCAGCTCTTGCCAAAAGGAAAGGCAAGTGGTTTCCCCACACTCTATGAATTAGTGAGGTTCCTGGAATTCCCCCAAGGTTGGGATCCTCATTACCACATGAATGTATAATTTTTTTTCACTATGACGATCCCACCAAATAGTTAGGATAATTGATTGACCTATATTACTATGAGAACGTATAATTGAGAGGACATTATTGTGTAACATATACTCTAATCAAACATATCTAGAGGATTTGGGAGAGGTCTTGTCTTTGTACCCTTAGATATTGTATCCAAAAGAAGATATTACATACCATGGGTGGTATAAAGGACGGCCCAAAGGGTGTCTAACACATGGTGGGACTTGGGTGAGTTGAAGGTGGCTCACACAAGGTGGGAATGAGTGAGATTAAGAATTATACTGTAGGGTAGACCTAGTAATACTCGAATTTATTCATATCGTTTTGACCTATAATAGATATAGGTGACTTCACGATGATAGAAAACCTAAAAAACAACACATGGGTGAGGATTTGCTGTATATTCTAATGGGTTCCAGAGGTGTCTCTCAAAGCATTTCACATAGGTATCGATTATCGGAGGAGACTTTCTTGCTTGTACTTCTCAACTAGGTGTAAGTGATTCCCCACAATTTTTTTGTCTGACACACTATAAGAACTCTAATCCCACTATTCACCTAAATTACCTCTTCTCATAGGTTTGGTAGATATACCGGTGTGGTTTAGAGGGCATGGTCAAAGGTATTGGATGAGAATATCTTGAATGATTCTTATGGTCTTCAAATCATCTTAAATTATGAGCCCAATGGTCTTATATACTGGAAATTTTAGTACCATTGGTGAAAGAGATGGATCGATTAGTTGTGTCATGATGGTCATCATGAAGGTGTGTCACACTTGTAATAGATTAGGTTTATCATTATAGTCATCATTCAGGTGTATCCTGAGTGAATTTTTCGGGAACACTTATTTGGGGCCTACATAGTGGAGCTAACGCACCTGTACGGGGTCAATGCGGTGGTACTAGAGTGCAGGTTGTACCTGCATGGTGATACTGACATGTAGGTTAGACATATATGGGATTGTTGGTTTGTTCCTGGTGCTTTATGGCCAAGTTTAATACATTTAATCCTCTATATTCTTCACATATACAATTTAATAGGTATTCCCCTTTGTAAATTTCTCATTCTCTAGTGGGAAGAATATTTTCAACATAGTTATTTTCATTTAAAATATATCCTTGATATATTTTTTGGTAAATTTAAATTATTTATCATAACATTTCTTAGTTATTTTAAGGTTTTATCCCTTTACCCTCTAATAATTTATTTGATTATATTGAATAAGTATAAATAGTTTGCGGAATTAATCTTAAATTGAAATAATTTTTTTGGAAAGATGATTCATATTTACCCCATTAATAACTCCTTATGGGTTTAATTTTCATATTGATCTAATTTTAAAATTTACATTTTTATGTTTAAATACATCAATACTTAATTAATTATTATAAATATATATATATATATATATAATACTTTTATAATAATACAATAAATTGATACATTATATTTTGGACAAATATCAATGATAATGATTTCATATTATATATGTCTACGTTCATTAAGTCCGAAGGTTTAGAATTAATTTTAAAAAACAATAGGAAAATTACAGAGTTTAAACTCAATAGAATATTTTGATATCATTATGTAATAATAAAATATTTGAAATAACTATATGTTAAATTATTTCTTTAATTATTTATAATTAACATGATCCATTACTGCATCTAAAAAATCCACAAACTCAAGAAAATTCACCAAATGTATAATGATTTAATATATTTTATAATTATTTGTAATAAAAATTTATACATTTAACTTTAATATACCATCACTCAGACAACCATTTGAAACATATACTTCACATTTGGAGGTACCAACTTTATCTAAAATAATGAATAACATGAAGTCATTCTTCATAAGAAATTATTTTGAAACTGAATCCTTACAAATAAAAATAACACAAAGTTTAATTTTTAGAGTCACAATATTTTAAATTGTCATTTTTATATGTACCATTCATATGACTTTGACCTTAGGGGTTTATAAATTTTCCATCAAAAACATATCATCACATCCCATTTATTCATATGATGATAACAATAATTTTTGTCACAAATGTTAAAAGCAACAATAACGTCAACCCACCACTACTTTAAATTTTAAATGAGATTACACTTATAAATTATCAAAAAAACATGAAAATGATTAATTTTTTTAAAAATAATGTCAAGATCCTTTTTCTATTGACCCTTCCTTTTCCTTGAGTGAGACCTAACTCATTTTTTTGTTTCAAAGTATCAAGCCCTCCAAGAGTGTAAAATTTTAAATTTTCTCCGGTGAATGTCCTTATAATGCTTTTATAGTTTCATTGATATGAAGGTATACTATTTAACTATATGCTAATATTTTTAGGAATTCTAACATAACCAAATTTTAAGGGATATTTAATATTTAGTTGTAAATAGAAATTTATCTGATGATTGTGAACATTTATATCTTTAAAACTGAGGATTTTATAGAAATTGTAACACTATGCTTAAGGCTAAAACAAGGTATTTTACCATGGGATGATATACGTTTAATGCCTAGTTATTGAGTACAATGTTGGGAATACTTCGGGACTTTAATTAAATTTCAAACAACCTATTCGTAGGGTTATAAATATTCCATTTATATCACTTTATTTAGGATATCCATTCAATTTAAAATGAAGAATATGGATATTTGAGAGTATTGACTTGGCAAGGCCAATATAGTTTTGATCAACAGATTAAGGATGAATTAGTTTTGAAGCATTAGACCTTCAATATAAGGTAGGACTTATTTATTGAATCTTATGCATCTTAATTCACATTTTTTCAATTTTAAATTTATTTTCACAGACCTCATAATATTGAATTTATTATCATTATATCATAATCAATATGGGATTATTTATTATTTATGCTAACATATTTTTTTAGGTTTTTAAGATAATTAATCTATAATTTTTTACTAAATTAATTAAATTACTTGACATGTTGATTTTACTATGAGTGATTCAATTTTTATCACCACTTCAATCTCCCTTAAATAATAATTATTTCTTACTTTTCAGGTTCGAATGGTATTAAATGAAAATATGGATGATTGGTATTTTCATTGACCAATATTTGATGTATTATTCTTCTATTACATGATAGATGATCATTGACCACATTAGAATTTTTACAGGATAAATTGAGGGTGATCGAGATGCAGATGTGGTTGTGGACCAGTTGTGGAAAATTTTGTCTTGTTGTTGATGTTTTCAGGAGATTACATGGGAGATCTGGTAGTAGAATAGGTTCACAAGAATGATGGTGGTGATATTTGGTGAGATTGATATGACCACTAGAGGAGAGAAAGTTGTGTTTATCAATTATAGACATCATGAAATTTGATGAAAGTGGTGAAGATGATGGAAAAAGTGGTGTAATATGTGGGATATAATGATCCATGATTTTGAAATAAAAGTTATGAGATAAAATTCATGATATGGACAGAGTATAAATCCATGTAATCCTTTTATATCCATGAACTTTATGTATATAAAGACATTTAATATAATTTATGACCACATGACTCAGGCTACTAGAGGTACACACCTAAGTGTCTTGTAAGTACGAAATGTATTGTACCCTACTAAGTTAAATCATGTTGGATGAATCCAAGTGAAATAATAATGAAAATACCTGACTAAGTACAATCTTGGCTGATACACCATGATAAATAATGTAAAGGTTATGAATTATGTGTCCTTTAATGTTTTCTATTTTTTTCAAAATCTTCAGAATTAGACATGTAAATAGTATTTTCTATGAAATTTCCTATCATGATTATAGTGGAATAATCCTCTTAGACATTGAAGACTATTCATGTGGAATCTTTGATAGTTTGAGTAACTTATCTTTTACATTCGTTAATTAGGGTTTGTGTGAGATTTTTGGAGGATATTCAAGACTATAAACTCCCAAAGAAATTTTTTAATGATTAGTTATGGAAATCCTAAACATATTTTTTCTATTTTGTACTCCCCCACGGATTAAGGCGTGGGACCTGCATTCAAAAAAGGGGTATATACTACCTTAGTATCAACAATGTGTGGGTCCTCCATATGAGTAAATACATTCCAAAAGGTGAGGTGAAGGTATATAATTCATTGATATTGCACTCACTAAATTGATAATTTTACATTAATGAGGTGAAGGTTTTCCAAAGGGTTTGGTACTACCTCAAAAAAATATGAACACCTTAGTGAGGTGTGGGTCAATAACTATGGTTATATAAAGGTAATTTAAAATCTATGAGGACTTGGATAATATGTATGGTTGATAGTTAATGTGTTTAAAGACCTAAAACAAATTTATTCATTCTTTGTTTCCTTCCTGAAATGACATACAACTCTGTCTTTGACTTCATTCTTTATATGAATTTCAATATATTGAATATCACTTTTTTTGAGATATAGTCATTTATAGATCTGAGTAGTGATGAATTGGATTATTCCACCATCTTTTTTATCTTAAACATTAAGTACATATAGGAATATTCATATTTTTCCCATTCCTAAGTTTCCATCATAATTTTTAATTTATCTTTACCTCATGTTTTTCAATTTTCCTTCTAGGGATGTCTATAATCACTTCTATAGGGGAATTGTTTCCACATTTGTTTTTAATATAATGTCAATATACGCTTCAATGGTAAACTTGGGGGGAAAGTGGCTAGTAGAGATGGTGATGTGAATACATTATGGAATACAATGGTTTATTGTAGAGATATATATATATATATTTAGATATCATTCAATAATTCATTTTAGTGAGGAGGTTCCTACCCCTTTCTTTTCCATCATTCTCATATACATTATATAACGCGTCATTTCTGATTATGGTATTTTATTATGTGGTGTTGTACTTTTGAGATGATGTTTCACATTTATTTAATTTTTTACGATTCTTTTTATATATATTTTTGGTGTTATTAGTTATATTATATGATGGAGATGTATGATTAGGACATTTTTTCATATGTTGCAACATCCAATATATATTATTCCTTCTTGGTGGATGTCTCGAGACCCAAGACTATTAGAGGTGAACTAAGTGTGGAAGACACTGCATATCAAATTCTTAGGAGGGCTCATAGTCTGTAAAATCATGATAGAGTGGTTGAGTAAGAGGGATATATTCTGGAGATAGTGAAATTGTGAGGATTGGTTTGAAAATTTAGAGTAACTATGTTAAGTGTTTTTATTTTGGTTTTAAGACCAAAAACCCCATTTTTGGTGTGGCATTCAACCTATCTATTCACCATGAATCTGATAATATATTTTCAAACATAAAACTCTAAGGCATTAGTTGTGGGGAATATAAAGTTGGTACTAAAATAATTTAATGGTCAATTATGGTTTTCATGTTATTTATGTACTAGCTTGCCCTGATATTATTAAGTAACCATAGGACTATCTTTCCAAATAGAGGATTACACACGTAGAAAAATAAATCAAATTTGGAGGTAATTTCTTGAGGAACCCATGCAAGTGTTTAAACCCTTAGACACCATTTATTTGAGTTATTTTGTGTCAGTTCAGGGACCTGATTGATTGTAATATTTTATCTATAATCAAAGGGTTGGTATTTCATCATTTTTTCTCAAATTATAACATTCATGGATTATATGGCAGTTTTAACTGAGATTTATGAGACTAACCATAGGATAAATGTGTTTCATTTTACCAAAAGGATATGCCTCATTTGATTTCAAGGAAATCTTATCCCACATGTAATAGCGTAAGGGATAGAGTTTAAGACTCATGGATCACATCTTCTTTGGAAACATGATGACCAAATGATGGTTCTTTCGTTGAGTTTTCAGTCATGGTATAAAGATCCATTAGATTAAATTTACCCAAAATCATGGAATCAGGGTAGTGGCTTTTAATGTTTTGGGTATAGTTTGAGTTTGGATAATTCTTAACACTCTTCATGGAAGCATATTGGTGGCTATGTACATGTAGAATTTTATTGATGAGGTACTCCATGGATATAATTCAAGGAATATTCCTTTAACCTGGGGAGTTTAAGTGAGGAATCCAAAATTAGACTTGGTATGGGGTTATGAATTCATTAATCTCCTAAAATGTAGGATTCCTTAACTGATAATTTATATTTGATAGTTTCTCAGTTGAGATGAACCCTAGTATTAGAATAAAAAAATCACTCATAAAGTTAACTAGATTGGTTACATATATAGAGATCTTCATTAAAAGAAACATTTGGATCATAAAAATTCCCATTATTGACTTAAAAAACATCCAGAAGGTTGTATCAGTATATGGTATAGTGGTGTATTAATAGTTAAATATGGATGATACTTTGGACTACCTCTTTGATAACCTCTAGGTGGTCCTAAGGTAAAATGTTAGAAATTGGGATATGGGTAGTTTAATATTATGAATAAAATTTATTAGGTGTCACCCAATAGGTTTTGGGGTGTGATTTGTGTTGTAATACAATCACTCATACTCATTGATGTAAACTGGGTTATTAATACCTTCCCATTTAATTTTTCAAAAGTTTGAGACTCTAGTGGTTCTCTTATCCAGACTATTTTGGAAATATAAACATAGTTGTGGGGATCATTCCTTTACTCACATTGGTTGAATGTGTGATATTGTTCTCTAGAGAGGGATATAACTTATTGGATTCTATTATATCAACATATAGACCAATTACACATCCATCTAGATGAATGTCTGTTTATATTTTTAGTTAGGATATCTCTCTTTTATTGATTGGTATTGAGCATTCATGATAATGGAATAAGTCCCACCATCAATTGTGAGTGTTACCCTCAAGAAGTATGAGTATGAAAAGACTTATAAATTTGTAGTTGAATACCTAGTAGTTTATGAGTTTGGATTGGAATGATTTGGTTGGTGAGGAGAATTATATTCACATAGCAGTGGAGGATTGCATATATAGTTTTCCAGAAAAAATTTGATGTCTTTCATCATTGAGTGATCAATATTTCTATTATCATTCTTTCATGGGTTGTACTAATATCTTATAACATTTATTGAGTAACCTGGATGATCTAAGGGATTTGATAGTGTATTTGGGAGACATATAGTAGAAATATGTAATCACGTTTAGTGTGGCATGTACAATAAATATTTTTTGGTTGTATTCATTGACGATGCCCTAATACAATATGGGTTAGGAAATTATTTAATATTTGTTATTAACCTACTTTGTGACCACAAATCATATGGATAACTATCATGGAATGAGTTTTGTATTTAGGAAGTCAATTTTTTTAGCATGTTATCTAGAATAGTGGTGTTTTAGTCATCCTTCAAAAATATTTGATGCCTATATGTATTTTGTATTCAATGTTGTGCATCGATCTTGAGTTCACTGATTCCATTAGAAGGAAATCAATGATCAGTGGATGGAGGATACTTCTAAGAATATAGAAAATAATTTTTTTTTACAGTAGAGGGTGATGTATATTACCTTCATTTGAATATATGGTTCCCCAACCTCTTCATGAAGTGAGGGAGGCCCAAAATAAGTGTATCGATTGTGGGATTATGCATTATCTAATATTCTTAGGAAATGAACCGGATAAATTTTCTAAAGGTGAGGTGTACATTTTCCATCAATACTGGTGGATAGTGTTTTTTTATAAGTATTATCTTGGATTTTATTATGGGTTGTTCAAAAATAAGGTTTTACAGTAAGGTATGGGATGTTGGAGGTGTAGGCATAACTGAGAACCAATGTTCATCATGTGTGGATAGTGGATACATGCTGAAGTATGATTTCTTGGGGGTTAAGGTTTTTTGGATTCTTATGTTATTGAAGGTGTTATCTTGGGACCTAGAGTTAACAGTGTAAGTTTATAAAAATGGCTCTAGACCGTTCACTTCTAATTATGGAATAATTATTCCTTGACATGCTATGATTTGGTTTCATGGTGCTTTGGTTAGGTTGGTGTAGTTTTTTTAATATTCTCATAAATCACATTTATGAAGCATGAAATTAAACCAACTTGGGAATTTTTGGATATTTTTGTGATCCTTTTTGGGATTAGAGGTGCAGTTGTGTCATTTCATCTAATGGAAGAGTAAAAAATAACTTTGGTACTCATGATTTCATTTTTCTAGGTCTTGGAAATGTGGGAATGCATACATTATTTTATGATAATAAAGAGTTAATATAGGCCTTGAAAAGAATATAACTATTATATTTGGGGATATTAGTGTGTAATCCTTAGTTGACTCACCCTATATATGGTATTAGCATGAATTCATGGTTTTATGTTTTTTTAGATTTATGGTTTTCTCTATAATGGTGTGGATCATAACACCCCCATTGGAAATTATCTTATTAAAAATCATATTCAAATGGATTTAACTATTTTTAGATTCACTCTACCCCATGAAGATCGATGAATTAGGGTCAGAAAGTCCCTTAATAATGATTTTTTTAAAATCCACTGATTATAAGCCCATGATTTCTCTAAATAATTATTCTCAATTGTGCTTGATCATATTATTATAGTGAATTACTGGAAATTAGGATAGAATGTACAAAAACTAGTGATAGAAAATATTAGGTTTTTATTTGTGGTTTTAGCATAGGTTCATGTCGATCATGGACGTCTAGAGGTAGATAAAAGTGTGTGTATGAATGGGTTATTTCTATATGAGGCAGTTTTATGATATTTCTAGTTTTTAACATATTGTCTCTTCCTTTTTGGGTGGGGAACGATATAAAGGTTGGGTGGATATTTTTACCAATATTCTTTCTCAAATGGGACTTAACATAGATTTATGTTTCAAAGAATTGGGTCCTTTAAAGGGGAAACATAGTAAATAACCCTATTAAATAAACTCAATTTTTTTAATGGTTCCTTTGATTTCAGGGTATGATTTTTTCTAAGCTATAATTTTGTTAAATTTTAGGCCAATTTAATTTTGAGGGATGTTTAATATTTATTAAATAAACAAATATTTACCCAAGAGAATGAAAATTTACATGTCCTAAGAAAATTCATGGATACAAATATGGAAACTGTGATTATGTTTAAAAATGAGATAATTTACCTATGGATGGTATAATTTATGTTCTTTGGTTTTGAGCCCCATGTTGGGCCAGTTTTGGGTATTTAAATAAATACCAATTGACCTATGTGGTGAGATATAAATTTTACACTTTTGTTACTCCACTAGGTCTAGTCGTCTCATTTTACATGAACCATATGGTGGATTTGAGAGTTTAGAAATTTAAATCTTGGTGGAGCCATAAAATTCTAAATTATCATATTAAAGATGAATGAATATAAATGTATTAACATTTTCACCATAAGGTAGGTATTTTTTACTGAATTTTATGCTTCATTAATTATTTTTTATTAATTCATATTTATTAGCATGAAGTTTTATATTGAAATTATTTACAAAGTCTAATGATTAAAAGGGGTTCAATGATCATTTACGCTACAAGATAATTTTGTTACAAAAAATAATCTATTATTATAATTCTATAACACCCTGATTTTCATATAAGTTATTTCATTTTTAACATTATTGGAATCATAATTAAATATCTATTTTTCCCACTTTCCACAATCGAGTGGTTGAAAATTAAAAATTTGGGTGATAGATATTCAAACCAACAACCATTTAATGATATTATTCTTATATTAAATGATATATGATACCTATATGCATTTAAATTAGCCTATAGTTTGGATTTTGGTGACCACTATGGAAGGGTGGATGGTGAATAATAGTGAAAGAGCATGTTTTGGAAAAAAGTGGTTGGGAGGAAAAATAAGAACTCATGAAGTGGCCCGAGTTATCAAGAATGTCGACAATGGATATAGATTGGATGGTGAATTTTGAAGAATGAGAGGTGGTGGTTTCAATGAATGACAAACTTCGATATGGGAAACACTACTAATGTAGATGATTGTGATAATTTTTTGAACCACAAGCAGTAAATGTTCTATAAGGACCCATCCTTAAACATTACATAATCATGAATTAAATTGATAATTCACATTGAGAAAATTTTCATGTTTAGAGTTGTAGAGAATTAGGTCATAACATTTATATAATAACATGAATTTTACATGTAGACAATTGTACTCAGAATCCATTTTTTATAAAATAAAAAACTCTTGAAAAAAAGAGTCATGTCTAGTTCCTTGTTTTAGACAGCATGACTTTTCCTTGATCCCATCCTTAACCCTTATTCATCTTTATGTCCTATGGAAAACATTTACAAAACATGGGATGAGCATAAAAATATTAGTAAGGGATATAAAATAAGGAATTAAAACATTATCCCATCAATAAATATAAAACAATGAAACCATAATTTTAAATCATAACATACCTCATGAAATCATAAGATTTATGAATAACACACATAAATCATAAATCATAAAGGTGAATTGTGGAATCCATATCAAACATAAATTATAGAAATCACAGCTACATAGGGAGTCACATTTGGAATACCCATCATAGTATATTCCCTAAATCTATAAGAAGAAACATTCACGTTTACCTCCATCACATTACCCAATGCATTGGAGAGCTATCTCGGGCTCACCCACCCAAGGTTTATCACGAACCACCTGTATATGTAAACAATACTCAATAGCCATAAAATATTTATAACCCATAAAACAAACATAATGGAAAGATAAAATTTCCACATTGCAATCACAATATATCATTTCAAAATATTGAAAAAATCAAAGCTTTTATCAAACAATTTTCAAAACCATTTAAAATTTTAAATAAACAGATTACTGAATCAAAGTGTCCCATACCACTTTTTAGAAATAAATATCAATTTCATAACATTCATATCCATATGAATAAATACTTAAAACCATTTTTAAAACATGTACATTAATATGAAATATTTATAAGAATAATCCTTTAAAAAATTTAAAGCAATATTTTAGTTAAAGAGTTTTTAACAAAATGAGAGATCCTAGAATACAAATAATTGAGGAATAAAATTTAATTAGAAATTAATAATATCATGAGAATAAATTTATTCAAGATTTAATATTCCAAATTACAGTATATACCCCATATAAGAGTGAATTGGTGCATATCAACAATGAAGTCTCAATGGAAATGGAAATTGAGATGAAATCCCTTATAAAGAAGGTATCCTTAAATTATGGATCTATCAATTGCATAATTATGTATAAAAATTATAAATACACTCAATATATGTGGATGTTAAGTGAAAAAAACATAGGTTGTTCACACATATTCATATCATGACATAATCAAGAAGTAGATGTTTAACCGAAAAATTAAAATTGGGTTAAGAAGTATTCATATTGAAATTCGACTACCTAACAATGTCACTTTAAAATTCATAAAATAAGATGATGAGGTAAAAAAGGATATCCCATAACTTGGACATAAAATTTAAACCAATAAGGATATATAGGAATATATCCCAATATAATAAGATGTAAATTAAAATACATAACAAAAAATAAGTCTTTTAAAAAGAGAAGGGTGAAAGGTTCCCTTACCGATTTGGTAACATACGAAACATAAAACACATGAAAGAAAGATCACAAAATGAATATGTAAATACCCATAAATTAATTTATATTGCACAAAAAATACAATCATGGGTAGTACATCCACAACACAAAAGGAAATAGTGGCTAATATATCATGAATCTGACGGGAAAAAAAGTGAGATGAAAAAACCTTACCATGTTGTAATCAATCGAGTGGTATGAGAAAAAGTTAATAGCCAAAAAACGAAACACAAAATACCATGACTATAAATATAATCATGATAAAATATATAAAATGGCATTTCAAAATACACCACATGCAATAAATAAGTTGTGAACAATGGAAACCTCACAGAATTAAAAGTGAGATATGAAATCCCTTAACTTGTATCCAACATGACTCGTATGTTCCTTGTTCTTCCTGATTAATAAACATAAGTTAATTTATACTTTCTTAATAAAAATTTTAATATTTATTATTACTTTTATATCACTTATTAACTTTCAATAACTTTTAGTTAATTATTTGAGTTCATATCAGACATTTTGTCGTTGTTCAGAATTTGGGTTTCAAATGAACTTGTTATAATTAAAATTTGCCCATGTGGTCAAAAATTCATTATCTTCAGAATGAGATTAATGATTTAGATATCATATATATAATATATATCCAGTTTATATATATATATTTAAAATAGTACATAAAATTTTGAGTTATTAAATGAAATGCACAGTTCTTAGAGACGGTAAGTAGTACGTATGCATGAACGCTACTTTCAATTATATTTAATATTTAATGGAAAGGAAACTTAATGTTACATAGGTATATTATAATTTTAGTATAATATCATATGATATATACATTACATAATTCCATTAACTCCATCTTTATATGTTCCACGTAAGTCATGAATGAATCATATCACCTTGAGAGGCTGTAGTCCGCACATCCTCAAATGAAATTATCGTGTTTACACATATTGGTAGGCATTAAGGTATGTTTATAAATTAAAATTACAGATGCATATTGAAAACAAAAAAATAATATTTTTCATATATAAATACAGTTCCATCATAATGGCCACCATGAGAGGTGGTAGGAGATAATTGAACAATCATCGCTTCGTGAGGCATTAGTTTTCCATCCACAGAAACAGTATGTTCTTCACCCATTAGATGGAGTTGTGTGTAATTTTAGTTCGAATCCTTCTCATAAAAACAACCTATTATAATTAGGAATCCATTTTTGTAATAAAATAAATGAATAAAAAGAGTTTAGGGGTTGGATAAGTAAAATAAAAACCAAAGAACTTAAGAGAACACGTCACCTTTAAATCGGGTAACTCCCTTTGGATTGAACCAAAAGGGTTTGTTGATGTAATTTATGCCTACGGTAAGGCTTCTAGGATGAAGAGAGGGATCTTGGGAGCTTATTGGAGTAGCGTTTTCACGAGAAAAATGATTGAGATGTGTGAGAAATTGGTAGGAAGTGAGGGATTTTTATAAGGAAGAGGAGGGGATCTTTTGGAAAGTTTGAAACAATTATTTTATTATAAACTCATCTTCCATTTCAAAAGGTCAAATAATCATTAAAGTCAATGTTAAGATAACTAAAGGTCAAAAAAATCATCCAAAAAAAATTGGACAGGTTTTGGATGTTGTTTTAATATTTGTAATCTTATTTATTTAAATCATTTATTAATGAGGTAAATATTGCATTATTATTGTGTCATAAGTAATTTTATTTATTTGATGTCCAAAAATTATAAAAAAATACCATGATTTCGGAAATCTTTTTAGATTTTAAAATAATATATATTGTAGAAATGATAACTTATATAACCCCATGTAAAAATTTATTTACTAAAACATATTTGTTTATGTCATTTTTGTCTTTACTTTAAATTAATTAATAGAAAGTGTCAATATTACTTCCATGTGGCTCAACGGGGTCCCAAATTAGACCCAAGGATGCCCATGGTCGGATATGTATCATCCAATAAGATTAGGACACATTTTAGTGTAATTTAATATTATTATAATATTAAATTTTACCCTTATTTATTATATTTACACTTTAATCATGTTAAATTAAATATTTACTGAAGTAAATATTTAAAATGTCCAAAAATAAAAGTTACCTATTTACACAATTTAGACCTATTAATTCCAAATATTGAATCCATTTTTCTAAATTCAAAACACAGAAGTGGCATAAATTAATTTAAAATTAACTCCCGCTATCAAAACAAAAAGAGTGTTTTTAATAAATAATAATTATTAAAAGATTGAAACTTATTTATGTCCAATTTAAAAGTTAAATTAATTCCAATATCCAACACTAGATTAATTGGAAAAAATATATTCTAATGACACTTTATAACTAATTACAAAGTTAATTTAATCATATAAATAAATTAGATTAAAATGCAATTTTGAATTCAAATACAGTATTTCTCACTGTTCATTAAAAAAATGAACATTATCAGAAAAATACTAAAATTTCATTCAGAGTAAATTTTGGTGTCTTGATTCTAAAGATGAATTTTATTCTGTCAAATAGTAAATTTAAAAGTTACAAAAAGTATATTTGAAGAGGGTTCTCCATTAAAAGGTGGTAAATCGACCTTTTAGTGAATATTATAGTATTTCTGCTTAAAATCGATGTCCTTACTTATTTTAAGCCTCTAACTTTTATTGGATAAATGTAAAAATATTCAAAAAACAAGTATAATCATATTTTAGTTAGTTCTATTTGTTCTCTCCAATACAATGACTAGATGTTAACTATTATTTAAAATAATAATATTATATTAGAAGTGTGAAATATAAGATTTAAAAGAATCCCATTATTGCGTATCGGGGACGCCATCGAACATAGCATCCCCTTTAAATAAGAATTAATATGTATATCACAAATATTAATAAATATGAAAAATGTCATGTTTTTTTAGCCGGGATGATACATCCTTCCTCCCTTTTGGGAATTGCGTCCTCACAATTTTAAAACTGGGCCTGGAAACATCATTAAAAGTCTCACATCGGAAAAAAGTCAGTAAAACTATCACTTTAAAATAATGAAAGAGAAGTATAAAGGTCACCTGAGATAACCCATACTCAGATTCCATGCAGGAAAACATGGATATAGAAGAGAGAACAAATGGTCATGTTCTGATGGAGAGTGATAGAAAATAATATTAGGAGAAAGTTAACCACCATAAAATCACAAACTTATGATGTGTTAAACAGTATTTGATTTCCTAGTAGGAAACGTAAACCGACAACATTTCTGTTTTACATTCCTTTTAATAATTTTGTGGAATTAATATACTACATAGAATAAGAACATAATGAAATATACATACCTTTAAGTAGAGTTTCATCCTTTAATAAGTTTCTACCAAAAACTAATATTTTCCCCAAACTATGAGCATTCAAAAAGACTTGGTCACATAAAAATCACAATAATCATATTCTAGATAAATAAATAATCCAGAAAAGAAGAAATTTATATTTTCTTTGTCTTTATACATCATATAAAACCACAATGGTTAGTACGAGATCATATAATCCCCAAAAAGGATAATCCATTATAAAAAATACTACACTTAATCTCCAAAATTAAACAAAAAGTACCCAAAGTTCAAGAAATACCATTCAATATGTAATTTTCCTTAAAATTATTCAAAATAATCCAAACTAGGATTGAAACCCAAAACACAGAAGTATTTAATTACATAGTCATCCACAATAAATCATAACATTTATCTCCCAATAACATTGACTACACTTAAAGTCTCATACTGAAGTGTAATTATCCTAATAACATATTCTCTATGATAGGTTAGTCATTTCCACAAATATCCCAAATATCCATATTTCCAAAATGAAACAAAAATTCTTCTAAAAATAATATTTCACCATCACTCCATAATTTAAATCCCATAGTATTCTATTTTCCTTAGGTATATATTGTTCACCAAAAGAGAGAACATCTTCCAAAATAACCTTTATCACTTGATTACCAAATCATTTCTATAATAAGGATTTCCATTTGATAAAACATAATATCAAATTATTCTTGATCTATAAAATCCTTTAACCTAAATAATTAGTCATAGTAACCAGGGATTTCAAGTAGGCAAGTGGTATGCGATACGAACTTGTCTCCCTTTAGTTGAGGATTCAATTTCCACTGCCTTGCCAGACGTGATGGTTTATCACCCTTCCTGTAGGTTGTCATTTTTATAAAACCATATAATTTTATAACATTCCCCAAAATGAGATAAATTTCTAAGAAATAACCATAACATATTTTAACCACAATATTTCTCATTGTAGCTCCAATTTCATTCAGTATCTCCTTATGAAAACTACTATAGTTTCTTTTACATCTATTATTAAATTTTCTCCTTCTAGATCCAACAATTTACTAAAACCAAAAAGGTCAGTGTGAGTTTATCCATAAATAGTCATATATTATCTTATAAGGAGGGTATGTTATCATAAAATCATTTGATTTATCTAAAATAACCACGACTCTTTCTAATATGATAAACATTATTTTTATGTCAATTATGCTTAAATAACACCCTAACCTCTAAATTTTTCTAAACCAACCTCTGATACCAGCAATAAGGACACGTTCTTAAACATTACATAATCTTTAATTAAATGGATAATTCACATTGAAGATATTTTTAGGTTTAGAGTTTTAGAGAATAAGGTCATAACATTTACATAACAACATGAATATTACATGTAGATAATTCTACTTAGTATCCATTTTTTCCAAAAATAAAATCTATTTAAAAAAAGTGTCATGTCTAGTTCCATTTTTTAGACCGCATGACTTTTCCTTGATCCCATCCTTATCCCTTATTCATCTTTAAGTCATATGGAAAACATTTCAAAAACTTGGGATGAGAACAAAAAACTCACTAATGGACATAAAATAAGGAATGAAAACATTAGACCATCAATAAATATAAAAAAATGAAACCATACTTTTCAATCATAACATACCTCATGAAATCCTAAGATTTATGAATAACATAAAAAATCATAAATCCTAAAGGTTACTTGTGGAATCCATAATAAACATACATTGTAGCTATCACAGCTATATAGGGTGTCACATTTGGAATACCCATCAAATTATATTCCCTAAATCTCTTAGAAGAAACATTCATGTTAACCTCCATCACGTTACTCAATGCATTGGAGAGCTATCTCGGGCTCACCAACCTTATGTTTACCACGGAACCACCCATATACATAAAAAATTCCCAATAGCCATAACATATTCATAACCCATAAAACAAAAATAATGGAGAGGTAAGATTGCAACATTGAAATCACAATATATAACTTCAAAATATTGAAAAAATTAAAGCTTTTATCAATCCATTTTCAAAACCATTTAAAATATTAGTTAAATAGATTTTTGAATCAATGTATCCCATACCAATTTGAAGATTTTGAAATAAATTTCAATTTCTAAACATTCATGTCCATATAAATAACTCTTTAAAACTAATTTTAAAACATGGAAATTGATGTGAAATATTTAGAAGAATAAACCATTAAAACATTTAAAACGATATTTTAGTTAAACAGTTTTTAACAAAATGAGAGATCCTAGAATAAAAATAATTGAGGAATAACATTTAATAATAACTTAATAATATCATGAGAATAAATGTGTTCATGATATAATATTCCAAAGGATAACATATACACCATATAAGAGTTAATTGGTTCATATCAACAATGAATTCTCAATGGAAATGTAAATTGAGATGAAATCCATTATAAAGAAGGTATCCTTAGATTAAAAATAAATCAATTATATATTTATGTGTGAAAAATATAAATACACCCAATATATGTAGATATTAAGTTAAAAACAATCAGAGGTTATTCACATATATTCCTAACATGACATAATCAAGAAGTATATGTTTGACCCGAAAATTGAAATTGGGTTAAGAAATTTTATTACAGGAATTCGACAGCCTAACAGTGTAACTTTAAAATTCAGAAAATATTTTGATGAGAGAAAAAAAGGATATCTAATCACTAAGACAAAAAATTTACATCAATAAGGATATATAAGAACATATCTCAACATAATAAGATATAAATTAAAAGACATAACAAAAATAAGTCTTTTAAAAAGAGGAGGGTGAAAAGTTCCCTTACAGATTTCGTAACTTACAAAACATACAAACCATGAAAGAATGATCCCAAAATTAATATGTAATTACCGATAAATTAATGTACATTACACAAATAATACAATAATAGGAATTACATCCACCACAAAAAGGAAATAGTGTCTTATATTGCATGAATCTCACTAGAATAAAAAGTGAGCTGAAAAAACCTTACCACGTCATAATCAATCGAGTCATATGAGAAAAAGTTAATTACCACCAAATGAATCATTGAATACCATGAATTTAAATAGTATCATGATAATATATATAAAATGGTAGTAAAAAATACACCACATGCAATAAATAAGTAGTGAACAATGGAAATCACACAGAATTAAAAGTGAGATAAGAAATACCTTACCTTGTGTCCAACTTGACTCGTATGTTCCTTGTTCTTACTGAATAATAAACTTAATTTAATTTCTAATTGATTCATAACCTTTTTAATGTTTATTATTACTTTTATATCAATTATTACCTTTCAATAACAGTTAGTTAATTATTTGAGTTCATATCGGACATTTTCTAGATGTTCGGAATTTGGATAAAAAATGAACTTGTTATAATTAAAATTTGTCCATGTGGTCAAAAATCCATTATCTCCAGAAATATTTTAATGATTTAGATATCATATATATCATATATATCCATTTTTTATATATATATATTTATTTATAACAGTACATTACATTTGGAGATAATAATTGAAATGCACCGTTCATGGAGACGGTAAGCCATACGTATGCATGAACGCTACTTTCATTTCTATTTAATATTTAATGGAATGAAAAATCAATGATACATAGTTATATTATAATTCCAATATAATATAATATTATATATATGTTACATAATTTCATTAACTCCATCTTTATACGTTCCATGTATGTCATGAACAAATAATATCACCTTGAGGGGGCAGTAGTCCGCATTTCCACAAATTAAATTATCGTGTTTACACATATTGGAACACATAAAGTTATGTTTGTAAATAAAAATTACATAAGAATATAAAAAATATAATATATATCATATTTAAATACAGTTACATCATAATGGCCACCCTGAGAGGTGGTAGAATATAATTGAACAATCATTGCTTCGTGATGCGTTAATTTTCCATCCACATAAATAGTATATTCTTCACCCATTAGACGGAGGTGTGTGCAAGTTTAGTTCGAATAATTCTCATAAAAAATCCTTTCATATTGAGGATACGGGTGTTTTTATAAAAAAAGAGTTTAGGGGTTGGAGAAGTAAAATAAAACAAAAGAACTTAAGAGAATGTGTTACATTTAAATCAAGTAACTCCCTTTGGTTTGAACCAAACATGTTTCATGAAGTGATTACTGCCTAAGGTAGCACTTCTCAGATGAAGAGAGGGATCTTTGGAGATTATGAGAGTAGAGGTTGTATGAGCCAAAGGCTTGAGAAGTGTGAGAAATTGGTAGGAAGTGAGGGATTTTTTATAAGGGAGAGGAGGGGCTCTTTTTGAAAGTTTGAAACAATTATTTTATTATAAACTCATATTTGGTTTCAAAAGGTCAAATAATCATTACAGTAGAATTTAAGATGGCTCATAGTCAAAATAAAATCATCCAATAATAATTGGATAGGTTTTGGATTTTTTTTTTAATATTTATAATCTTATTTATTTAAATCATTTATTAATGATGTAAATATTGCATCATTATTGTTTCAAAAATAATTTCATTTATCTGATGTCCAAAAATTATAAAAAAAATACCACGATATAGGAAATATTTGTAGATTTCCAAATAATATTTATATTTGAAATGATGACTTATATAAGCCCTTGTAAAAATTTATTTACTAAAAGATATTTTTATGTCATTTTTGTCTTTACATTAAATTAATTAATATAAAGTGTCATTATTACTCCCATGTGGCTCCATGGGATCCAAAATTCGACTCAAAGATGAAAATGGTTGGATATGTATCATCCAATAGGATTAGGACACATGTTATGGTAATTTAATATTATTATAATATTATATTTTCCCCTTATTTATTACATTTACCCTTTAATCATGGTAAATAAAATATTTACTAAGGTAAATATCTAAAATATATAAAAATAAAAGTTACCTATTTACATAATTTTGACATAATGATTCCAAATATGGAATCCAGTTTTCTAAAATCAAAACATAGAAGTGTAAGAAATTATTTTAAAAATAATTCCCTCTGTCAAAACAAAAAACGCGTTTTTAAAAAATAATAACTATCAAAATATTGACACCTGTTTATGTCCAATTTAAAAGTGAAATTAATTCCAATGTCCAAAATTGGATTAACTGGTAAAAATATTTTCTTATTAGACATTATATCCAATTAAAAAGGTAATATAAACATATAAAAAAATTAGATTAAAACACAGTTTTGAATTAAAATACAGTATTTTTCACTATTCATTAAAAAATGAACATTATTAGAAAAATACAAAAATTTCATCCAAAGTAAATTTTGGTGTCCCGATTCTATATAAGAATTTTATTTTTTCCTATATAAAAAATAAAAGTGACAAAAAGTAGATTTAATTAGGGTTCACCTTTAAAAGGTGGTAAATCGTCCTTTTAGTGAATATTAGAGTATTTATGCTTAGAATTGAATTCTTTACTTATTTTAAGCCACTAACTTTTATTGGAGAAATGTAAAAATAAACAAAAAACATGTATAATCATATTTTTGTTAGTTCTATTCATTCCTGCCAATACAACGTCTATGCGTTAATTACCATTTAAAATAATAGTATTATATTAGTAGTGTGCAATGTAAGATTTAAAAGAAACCCATTGTTGCATATCAGGTACGCCATTCAATATAGTGTCCCCTTTAAAGAATAATTAATATTTAATTAAAAAATATTAAAAAATATGAAAAATTTCATGTTCTTTATTTACCCGGGGTGTTACAGGTTCCATATTTGTAATTTTCACTCATGTGAAGTTTATTGAAAAAAAACGCCATCTATTATTTAGATAAAACATGTAAGAATTAATTATATATATAAATGTGACCTGGTGTTTTCATGGAGAAACACACAGTGCATTTTCTAAATATATGTCATGGGGTGAAATAATATACACACAAATCACCAAATATGGTATACATGCTATGTATTGAGAAGTATACTATATATTCAAGCTATACAACCTGACATGTGATACAATACATTGCATAAGAATAATTTTATATCCACTCACCAAGTATACATTGAGATACATCATTTATTTTGGGACTACACGATTTAGGTAACATGAGGTCCACACTTGAATGGCTCACAAGTCCCACAATTCATTTACTCTATTGGGACATACCATATAAGATGAATCTATTTGATTTGGTTCCCTAAAACCAATTTATTTTATAACATTGACTACTTATATGTTTAATTTATTTAATATCAACATATATCTTAACATGTAATGTGTGTTATTATGTGTAACAATACTTTGATAATTTTTTAGAGTATTTGTCACACCAAAAAGTTATAGTTGTTCCTCAGTATAATTATAACAAGAAAAATATAATAAAAATACTATAAATGTAAAGACCTAGAAATTTCATTGAATTTTTTTTCTTAATTTCTTTGGAATTTTACGAGCGCGCAGTTTTTGACGGCACCTGATTCTGAGGCTTGGTGTGCCCGGAATAATTTTCTAAAGTTTATCTTGGGTACGTTTAGTGAGAAAACAAGCGGGTTTCCATATCTTTTGAATTAGTGCTCATAATTGAAAACCGAGAGCACTAATGAAATCATAGTGCCCGTGTTTACTTGAGGGGACCTTCACCTCGAATGCAGTCAGGGCGGAGTGGAAGATAGTTTTCCGAACATCATGAAATAAAAATAAAATAAATATATTTTTATTTTCTTTTGAATTTCAAACTTATTTGAATTAATGTGGGGGTTTCAAAACCCCACATTAATTCAAGTAACTCATCCCTTAATTAATTATGGGAGGAGTCTTTTTGATGGGGGGATCCGTTGGAGAATTCCCTCTCCTTCCTCCCCTCCATTAAAGTTTTCTACACACATAATTAATGAATTGATTCTATGATTTAATTTAAAATGGTTGGAATTTCTTTTAAATGGGAGAAGGCTATTATATTATTTTCCTTGGAAGATAATTTGGTGGGGGAGCCTCTGATTAAATTAGAGGAGCTTCGTTCTCCAACCCTCCGATGAGGAACGACAATGAGCCTTCTATACTTTTCTCAGCGACAAGAGGGGAGACGCCACATCTTCGAGTACAAACCGACGAATGAGAAGGGATCGGTAGCATGGTGTGGGCACAATGAACTACGTTGACTCTGACGTCTTCCTTGTGTCAGATCCGACGACGAAGAAATCAACATCATCATCCACGATGCTGGCAACCGCGGATCTTTCTTGAGGTAGAGGATTTTTGTTGTTTTATACCTGTCATTCGTCATTGAATTTATGGTTTGAGCCTCTAACGTGGAGGGCACAAGATAACGAACAAACCCGAACCCTCTGTTGGTAGTTCGTTTGTGCACGGGATGACAGATGATGTCAAATTGGCCTGCATCGGTGATTTGATGTTTTCGCAGTGAAGAACAGGTCCCGGGAGAGCCGCAGGCGCAGACGGCGGGTGAATCGGACCACCGGAGTGCGTCCGGGGGTTCGTGGAAGACGCTGCTGATGCGCCTCGTCGACACAGTGGCGCCGATGACTGGAGGTGGCAGCGCCCCAGCGCGCTGCCGGAGAAGACCCGCCGTGACAACAGCCGCAGCAGTGATGCAGAGGATCCCGTAGTCGCGCGGGATTCAGGACACCCGAGGGGCGGCGCCAGCTGGCGCCGTCAGTGTCAATCAGTGGGGAGGTCGTGCCTCCCCCACTCCGCATAACACTCGGCCAGGCTGCCGAAGCTGTAGCCGGCCGCGGGCTGGGCCAGGTCGGACCGGGCCCAAACCCCCTATTTTTGGACTGTTTTCATTTAAACAGACATATCTTGTGCTACCACCGTCGGATCGATGCACAGTCAGTTGTGTAGGATTCCTCGGATCGAGACAGTTGTTTCGTTATATTACACTCTAGGTTTTGACATGTTGAGTCAATAAGGATTTCCTTATGACTTTCCCATCCCTTCTTGTTTTGAAAATCACAAAGACCTTATACTTAAGCAAATTTTATTTTTACCCCCATAAGGACAATTTACTTCCTTAAGGAAATATACCTTAACCTTGATTTTCTTATACATAGAAATATTATTCTTAAATTAAAAAACCGGATTCATAACCAAATTTCCGGAGCCATATAATGAAAGGATTTGGAGCATTCTTTTTTTAGGATCGGAATTCTAGATGTGATCTGTAATGTAGTTCTAATCTGGATTCTGGACTCCAAACTCTGAAGAAATTTGACTCCGAACTCTGAAGAAGTTCGACTCCGAACTCTGAAGCAGTTCGACTCCGAACTCTTAAGTAGTTCGACTCCGAACTCTGAAGAAGTTCGACTCCGAACTCTTAAGCAGTTCGACTCTGAACTCTTTAGTAGTTCGACTCTGAACTCTTAAGAAGTTTGACTTGAAACTTTTAAAAAGTTTGACTCCGAACTCTTAAGAAATTTGACTCCGAAATTTTAAGCAGTTCAACTCCAAACTCTTAAGAAGTTCGAATCCGAACTCTACAGGTTCAGAATCTGATCTCTGGTGAAACCAGACTCCGAATTCCTATAAAACAGAATCTGAACATTTCTTAACATAGACTCTGAACTTCATTTTGGTTAGACTCCGAACTTTTGACTTGCTTTCACTCCGAAATATTGATTAGCTTTTACTTACATATGCTTCATTTCAAAACGATGTCGTACATTCAGTTATACGTGGTTTGTACTAAAATGTTGTCGTCTTTTCTGTTTCTAATTAACCGTTGGTTGAGTTACATGTGTACAGGTCCCTCCGAGTTTCATGGAAAATATGACCGTTGGAGGAGGGAGCTGACCGTTGGAAATTTGCCTATAAATAGGAGCTCATTTGAAAGAGCTCAAACATAACAGAACACAAACAACAACAACATAGAAGTTGATCGATCTAGAGACCACATGATGCTAGGGTGATTTCTAGAGAGATAAACCTTTTAATACCTTGTGCGTACTGAACCATTCGTTCAGTTTTTGCTTCGTGCGACTTCGAATGTTGGTGAATACATTCGAGGACTTCCGGGGATAGGAAGACAGAGGTGCCGACTACCTTGAAGTTCGAGGGATTCCTTGCTGAGGAAGACAGAGGTTCCAACTACCTTGAAGTTGAGGGCTTGCGGGGATAGCAAGACAGATATTCCGATCTTCGTATCGAAGGCTTACCCTGTTGTGGGTAAGACAGACTTGCTTGAAAGTATAAATCAAGGGACCTTTATCCAAGGTTGTTGGATACCCTTATCTTTGGGTTAAAAGACTTATATCTTGTTACTTATAGTTTTACTACTTGTTTGTTTCCGCTGCATTTTGTATTATAAGGAATGTATAACTTTCTTATAATTCCTTACTTGTACTCTATTTCATTTAGATTCTATACGCTTTAAGGTAGAGTCTCATATTGTAATATTATGTTAAGTTTCAATTTCCGGAACCATATTTCTGGAACCTACTTTCAGAATCTCTTTCCAGTCTTAAGGAAGTTCATAGGACTTGAAGTTTATAAATTCATTCCTTTTTCAAGTTTTCAATTGGTGTTAGAGGTGTTGTGAATTTGCTTAGTTTAACATTGTTAAACTTAGCTCTTTCCTTTGTTTAATTAAATTTTAAAGTATACAATTCATCCCCCTCTTGTATATTGAGCATCTACATCATTATTTCAATCCTACAATTGGTATCAGAGGAGGTCTATGAAATACTTATACTCACGTATAAGTTTTTCTTGTTTTTTTATTGCTCATTCTGAACATTGTCATTCCGAACTTTGTCATTCTGAACTTTATCATTCCGAATGTTCTCATTATGAACTTTGTGATTATGAACTTTTCCTACTAACAAGTTTGTGTACCGAAGGTTGTTTTAAGTATGGCAGGAACCAATGTTGGTTCCATTGATAATCTAAATCCTACAAGACCACCAATCTTTGATGGTAATGACTATGAGTACTAGAGAGATCTAAAGAAATCTTTCATTATCAATACTGGAGTGGACAACTTCGTTATGATTACTGGTGATTATAAAATTCCTGATAAGGAAGTTATAACTTTCACTAACCAGGAAAAGCAAGAGTATCAACTCAATTATAAGGTACGCAGTACTCTACTGTGTTCAATGACTAGAAATATATATAGCCAAATTTCTTCTTGTGAAGCAGCTAATTGTATCTGGAATAAGTTAGAGGTTACACACTTTGGAACTTCTAAAGTGATTGGGACTAGAAGAGCTATGCTTAGAGCTGAATATCATGGCTTAAACTTTCCGTATGGTGAACCAGTTTGTAAAGTTCAACAGAGATTTATGACTATAGTCAATAGCCTACAGTCTATGGGAGAAAAAGGTTTAGATGATTAAGCACTTGTGGATAAGATAATTGATATTATGCCCAATTAGTGGGAATCCAAAAGAACTGCTATAGATGAGAACAGGAAGGTTACTCAAATTTCTCTTGATGAGTTATTTGGAACTCTTCTTCAACATGAAATCATAATGAAGAGAGATGCTGACAACATCAAAAAGAAGAATGGAAATTGTACTGTTTCTTTTACAACAACATCAAATCAGATGAAATCTAAGACTCCTGAGAGAGTAACCAGATCCAAGTCTAAGAAAGTTATTTTACAATCTGAATCTAGTGAGAGTGAAATCTATGAGAATGAGTTAGAAAATCTTTCTCGAAGGATGAACAAGATAGCTGGCCAAAGAAGTTTCCAATCCAAGTATAAGAAAAAGGAAAGGAAAGATAGAAAATATGGAGAAGTCACTTGTTATGAATGTAAGAGAGCTGTACATATTAGACCAGATTTCCCATTGCTTAAAAAGAAAGAAAGGAAAGAAAGGCATTCAGACAGGAACATAAAGAAGTATTATAAAGCCAAAGGTAAGAAAGTTTTGAATGCTAATGATACCTAGAGTGCCAGTAGTGGTTACTCTTCAGATGAATCTTCTGATTATGAATCTTCAGGACTGAAGAATATTGGTCTTATAGCCAGATTACCTATTGAAAATTATTGTTTTATGGCTAAGTTACGAAATACTGAATCATTGACCAATGTATCTTCAAATTCTAATGATTGTAAGTATTATAACTCTTCTGATGAAGAATCTTCTTCTGATGAAGAAAAAACTTTACCTACTTATGAAGAAGTTTCTATGTTTGCTGAACTTCTTGAGATAGAGAATTCAAAACTCAATAAAAAACTTGATAAAGCAAACTCTAGGAATTCTATTCTTACAAAAGAAATATTGGATCTTTCTAAAGATCTTGAAAGGAAAAAAGATGATTTTGAAAGTATCTCAAAAAATCTTGAGGAACTAAGTTCTGAGAAGAACAAACTTGCTAAAGAGTTAGAAAAAGTAATTTCTAAGAAAAATGTTTTCGAGCCTAGCTCTAGTTCTAAATCTAATGATTTTGAAGATAAATACTTTGTTATAAAACTCAAGTCCGAAATTTTTTCCTTAAAGAAGTGTTTATCAAACATTACCCATGGTAAGGAAAATTTTGATAAAATGTATTCCCAAATATGACCATTAAGAAATAAATCCGGATTTGGTTATACCCATGCAAAATCAATTTTTAGTAATAATTATTTTGTTCCTCAAAGTGCCCCATTTTGTACCAATTGTCAATGTGGTGGTCATTGGGCAAAGAATTGTTCCTTAAACAAAACCAAATCCTTAGGTTTTCATAAATCTTATTTCTCAAAGAAGATGTGGGTTCCTAAAATTTTGTTGTCTGGAAATCTCAGTTCCAAGCAAGTTTGGATTACGAAAGTCTAATTTTATTCTTATTTTCAGGAAAATAAAGAGAACACCAACAACAACACGTGGTACATGGATAGTGGATGTTCCCGTCACATGACTGGTAACAGAAGCTATTTTGAAAAGGTTATCAAAACGAAAGGAGGAAAGGTAACTTTAGGAGACAATGCTAAGGGAGAGATTGTTGGTATTGGTAATATAGTTCTTTTAGGAAAAACATTGATTTCAAATGCTCTTTTTGTTAAGGGTATTAAGCACAACCTCCTTAGCATAAGTCAGTTATGTGATGAAGGATACCTTGTGAATTTTAGGAATGATAAGTGTTTAGTTCACAATTCCAAGGAAGAATTTATTCTCTCAGCCAATAGGCAAGAGAATGTTTACACTTTGAACCTAGAAGACCTCATGAGTCAAGATTTACCTTGTCTAAGTGCAATGGAAGATCATTCCTGGTTATGGAATAGAAGACTAGGTCACTGTAACCTTAGGAACTTATGAAAACTATCTAAGAAGAAACTAGTTAAGGATCTTCTGGAGCTTATATTTGATTCTTCTAAAGTTTGTGATCCTTGTCAATATGGAAAGAAACATAAATCTAGTTTTAAATCAATCGGTGAAGTCTCGACAACTGATGCATTACAGTTAGTGCACATGGATCTTTTTGGTCCAACACAAACTGGAAGTATTGGAGGAAAATACTATGTGTTTGTTCTAGTTGATGATTACACTAGATTTACTCGGGTCTATTTTCTAGCAAATAAGTCTAAAGCTTTTTCATATTTAAAAAGTTTTAGAGATCAAGTTAAAAATGAGAAAAACCTTCCTTTGAAAACTAGTCCTAGTGATCATGGAGGAGAATTTCAAAATTATGATTTTGAATCTTTTTGTAGTAAAAAAGGTATTAATCCCAATTTTTCATCACCTAGAACTCCTCAGAAGAATGGTGTAGTTGAAAGAAGAAATATAATTCTTCAAGAGATAACTAGAACCATGTTGAGTGAATATTCTATAGCTAGACATTTCTGGGCTGAAGCTGTAAGTACTGCTTGATATACTATAAATCGAGTTTTGATTAGACCTTTTCTTAATAAAACCCCTTATGAGTTATGGAACGGTAGAAACCAAGACTTTCCTACTTCAAGGTTTTTGGTTGCAAAGTATTCACTCTGAATACTAAAGATAACATACATAAATTCACACCAAAATCAGATGAAGGGATTTTCCTAGGCTACACCACAACTTCTAAGGCATATAGAGTTTTCAATAAAAATGCTTGTATTGTTGAAGAAACAGTGCACGTAAAATTTGATGACTCAGATCCTTTTGTTTTTAAACCATCCCAACCTACATACTCATATGTGTTTTCAAAAACTGATTATCAACCATTGATAGAAGAACCTTCTGATAAGGGAAATGTTCAAGAAGATACTTCTGAAACATTTACCCCAGAAGATTTTCTACCCTATGTTTATGAATAGGTTTTACAAAACCCAAATCAGGTGTTTCTTAAGAATCATCCCAGTGATAGTATCATTGGTGATGTAAATCAACTTGTAAGAACTAGAAGTTCCTTAAGAAATGAAACAGAACATCTAGCATTTCTTTCCCAATTAGAACCAAAAAGCACTGATGAAGCTTTAGGTGATGATGATTGGATCAAAGCTATGTAAGATGAAATAAATGAATTTGAAAGGAATAAAGTCTGGATCTTGGTTGAAAGACCTAAGGAAGCTTCTGTTATTGGAGTATCGTGGTTCTTCAGAAACAAATGTGATGAAAATAGAGTTATAGTAAGAAATAAAGCTAGACTTATTGCTAAAGGCTATAATCAGCAAGAGGGAATAGACTATGAAGAAACCTATACTCTAGTAGCTAGAATTGAATCTATCCGTATTATAATTGCCTTTGTAGCATTCTTTAATTTTAAACTTTTCCAAATGGATGTGAAATGTGCTTTTCTTAACGGTTATGTCCAAGAGGAAGTTTTTGTTGAACAACCCCCAAGATTTGAAGATACAAAACATCCTAATCATGTTTTTAGACTTACCAAAGATTTGTATGGTCTTAAACAAGCCCCATGAGCCTGGTATGATAGACTCACTGGATTTTTGCTTCAAAATAACTATGTTATGGGAATTAAATATCCAACCCTTTTTATAAAGAAAGATAAGAAAAATGTTTTGATTGTTCAAATTTATGTTGATGACATCATATTTGGTTCAACTCAGTAATCTTTAACCGACTCCTTTGCAAGTCTAATGAAATCTGAGTTTGAAATGAGTATGATGGGTGAGTTAACATTTTTCCTTGGTTTTCAAATTTCTAAAAAACTAGAAGGAACCTACATATCTCAACATAAGTATATTAAATATCTTCTCAAAAAGTATGGTTATGACAATACTAAGAGTATAAGTACTCCTATTGGTACCTCAAACTCTTTAGATCTTGATAAAGCTGGGAAACCAGTAGATCAAACATCTTTTAGAGGTATGATTGAAAGTTTACTTTACATGATAGCTAGTCGACCAAACTTAATGTTCTCGGTATGCTTATGTGCAAGATATCAATCCAACCCTAAGGAATCACACTTAAAGGAATTACAAAGAATTTTTCGCTACCTTAAGGGAACCATGGATCTAGGATTGCTTTATACATCTGGAGATGATTTTATTCTAAAAAGATTTTCTGATGCTGACTTTTTTGGATGTAGAATGGATAGAAAAAGTACATCCAGAACATGTCATTTCTTAGGAGATTAATTAGTTTCTTGGTCCTGCAAGAAGAAACATTCTGTAGCACTTTCCACTGCTGAAGCCGAATATGTAGCAGCTGGAAGTTGTTGTGCTCAAGTATTGTGGATGCAACACACACTCACAGACTATGGCTTGATCTTTACTAAAACTCAAATTTTGTGTGATAACACAAGTGCTATTTCCTTAAGTAAGAACCTTGCACATCACTCTTGTGAAAAAAACATAGATATTAGGCATCACTTTCTTAGGGATCACACACAAAAAGGAGATATTATTCTTCAGTTTATCGGAACACAAGATCAACATGCTGATATCTTCACAAAATCATTACTCTCCAATAGATTTGAATACATTAAAAAAATGTTCGGAATGATAACTGTAAGGTAATCATTCTTCATTAAATTCTTGTTGAAAAATTCTCCCAACAGTAATAAACTCCTCTTCATAGGGGGAGTACATTTGGTTGTTAGAGTATTTTTTTTATTGTTTTTTAAAAAACTTTTGGAACTGAACTTCTGGAATGGATGTTTTTGAAACTATACTTTCCGGAATGGGAATTACCAGAACTGAAATTTTCAGAACTGAAATTCGTGTAAGGAAAACATCCGGAATGGAAGTTTTCGTACTGAAAACTTCCGGAATGGAATTTTCGTACTGATAATTTTTGGAATGGAGATTTTCGGACTGGGGTTTTTGTAACGAGGTTTTCGTACTGCCACTTTCGTAATGAAGTATTTTTCCTTCAAGAAGAATATTACCAATTTCGAACAATATTTCTTTTCAATCCGTAAGTTATGATTTTTTTACATATAGTTTTGTAATCAAATTTTTTTTACTAGTATTTTACTTGTTTTTTAAAAATGTTCGGATTCCAGTTTTTCCTCAAATCCGAATGTTTTACTTAAAAACCTCAAACGATCGGAGTCAAATTTTTCCTTGAGGGATTGTTCTCAACCGTCAGATCAGATAAGAGCTTTTTCAACCGTTAGATGGATTTTGGAAGATCAATGGTCAAATTATTTGCCTATATAAAGCGGACCCCGAGACTCATCCCACATCGGTTTTTCATGCTTTTGCATCTCGAAGCTCTACTGCTCCTCTTAAGGCCGGTTCCGAACCTTGTGAAGCCGATCCGAATCTTACAGTTTATTTCATTCTGAATGTCTATTTAAGCAACCTCTCAAGATATGTCAACTATCAAACCAATTTCAAAGTGGTTAGTTTACAGGGAAAGGTTAGTTCATCGGGATTTCTATAAACTTGATTCTCTTATTTCTAAGAATATTAGACTGAATGGATGGGAAGATGCATGCATAGAAAAACCAGATAAATAGGATCTAGTTTATACTGACTTGTTGATAGAGTTTTATGAGTCTGTTTCCTTCCTTGTGGAAGACGGCATAGAAATATTTTCTTTCAAGTCTTATGGGAATACTTATAAACTTTCTTACACTAAGGCAGCAAGCCTGGTTGGTATAGCATATAAGGGAGAAGCTGAATTCTGTTCTCAAAAACTTCCCGATGTGCAAGAAAGTTTGAATAAGGAGAAGGCACTGAAGTGTCTTGGGCTTAAGGATGATTCAACAACTAAGATTTCTCGGCACACTCCGAATAATAGAATACTTCAACTATGGGTCCATGGTTTTCTGGTTCCGAGAAGAGGAGATAAAGACAATCTGAAGAAGATTGATATCTATGTCTTAGATTTTTTGGTAAATCTAAGAAAGATAATTCTGATAAGGCATGTCTTGGTTACGATCAAGAATATCAAAGAAGGAAATATGAGAGCTCAAATTATGATGTTTCCTGCCTTACTGTCTAAGTTTATTGTTCGATGCTTAGAATATTTCAAAGTTTCCTGCAAATCAAAGATCCAGAATTGGAAGCTCATGCTTGTTAGTGATGATACGCTTAAAAGAATGAAGATGGGATTTTCTAGTGAATCCGAAGAATTTTACCCCATATCTGTGGAGGAATTTGAAACAGCTGAAAAAGAAAAACAATCTCTGGAACCTTCAAAAAAGAAAAGGAAGAAGAGAAAGGCTAAGGAAGTAGTTACTGATGAAGAAGTTCCTCAGCCTAAGGAAACTGAATCCACACCTCCCAAGCCGAAGAAGCATAAAACCTATACAGATGAAGTAGCAGCAAAGTGGAGGAAAGATAAAGAAATTAGGAAGAAAGGGGATCCTCAATATAGACTGGATCCTACTGAGGATAAGGCATTAAAAGAAAAAGCTGTTGAGGAGCTAGAAAGACAAGCGAAGGAACAGAAGTTGAGAAAGAAGATGTCTGAAACTGATATAGTTCGATATTTGTTAAAAGATACCGAGTTGGATTCCGAAACGCTTCCAGTTCTAGAAACTTTCGGTGTTGAACCTTCTTTACCAAAAACTCCAGCGAAAAACTATGTAACTCCAAAAAAGTACAAGGGTAAAGAACCTGCAGTAGAAGCTGAGAAGAAGGTTGTTGAAGCAGTTGAGGAAGAAGTTGAAGAAGAAGAAGAAGAAGAGGAGAGTGAAGATCTGGATACGTTGATCAAACAAGTTCAGAATTATAAGGCTGAATCTGGAAAAATAGTATCTCTATGGAAGGGAGATGAGGAAGCCAGCAAGCAACATCAAGAAGAAGAAGAAGAGAATGAGCTGTTTGATGAAGAATAATCCTATGAGAAGAACTTTCTTGAGGAAGGACAAGAAAGACAGAAACCAGATGAGGATCAGATTGATCAAGTTTCTGAATTTGAGGAAGTATCTACAAATGTGCAAACCATTCTGAAATCTGATAAAGGGAAGAAAACTCTAATGAAGACACCTATTAAAGATGTCATCAGAAAGAAAAAGGTTGGTGGTACCTCTAAAAGGAAGCTGATGCCAGTTGAAGAAGAGGAATCTCAAAAAGAAGTTTCTGATTCGGAATCATCATCCCACAAGCATGATTTTGTGGTTCAATCTCTGAGAATGTTGGTGGAAACAATTCCGATTCTTCCAACAATAGATTCTAGATGCCAATTGCTACAATAATCTATGAATCAAAAATCATATTCTTTATCCATGGTAATGTATAAGTTTGTGAAGATGGAAGCTGAATAGAAAAGTTTTCTGATCGATTATGACGTGCATAGGAAGTCCTTCAGTAAAGTAACCAAGTGGTCTAAGAGAGTTGATGAAGATTTAGTTCACTTTGAGAATTTTTAGGCTGAAGTTAAAAGTTCTTTTGAAATGGAGGATAAAAAGGTTAATGAGATTTCTTAGAAGTTGACCCAGGAGAAAAATTTATGGAATCAACAGGTCAGGGATCTGAATGGGAAGCTTAACTCAGTATCTCAAAATAGGAAAACTGAAAGAGATTTCTGGATTGAGTTTGAGCAGAAGATGGAAAAGAAAGATGAGTTATGGAAGTTGCATAAAGAATCCTTGGAGGCTTAGGAAGAGGCTTTAAAAGATCAAGAAGAAAAGCTAAAATCCTTGGTGAGGAAACGTGAGGAAGATCAAAGAGAGTTGAAGAAACTCAAAGCCTTGTGGAAGCATCTCATTCCGAAGGAAAAGGAAGACAAATGAACTCACTCTGATCTTTTGTTGTAGTTGTCTTTCCTTGTATTTTTTTCCCAACTCTAATGAAATGGTTATCTGGTTGGTTTGTATCATGTTATATACTAACGTTTCAGGTTGCATAATTTGTTTTCCATTCCCTTCAATTATTTTTTAATATCAAAAAGGGGTAGAAGGAAAAAGAACTATTCCTAAGGAGGAGAAAGGAAAAATTTCTAAGAGAAATATCCTTAAAGAAAGGGGGAGTTTCCCACTACGAAGTTTTTTTTTCATTCTTACAATAATGAAAACTCTACTCTAGAAACCTAGAATACAATCCTTAGAGTTTCAATGCCTACGGGGGAGTTAGTTGTATTCACTTCCTTCTATGAACAAAGGGAGATAAGTTTTAATTTTCAAAGTCTAATGAAAATTTTCAAAATCCTTATATACTTTTTCAAAATGATGTTTGTGCTTTCCAAAAATGGGGACATTGTTGAGTCAATAAGGTTTTACTTATGAATTTTCCATTCCTTCTTGTTTTGAAAATCACAAACACCTTATACTTAAGCAAATATTATTTTTACCCCCATAAGGAAAATTTACTTCTTTAAGGATATTTACCTTAACCTAGATTTTCTTATACATAGCAATATTATTCTTAAATTCCAAAACCGAATTCATAACCAAATTTCTGGAGCCATATAATGAAAAGATTTGGAGCATTATGTTTTTAGGATCTGAATTCTGGATGCGATCTGTAATGTAGTTCTAATCCGAATTCTGGACTCCAAACTCTGAAGAAGTTCGACTCCGAACTCTTAAGCAGTTCGACTCTGAACTCTTTAGTAGTTTGACTCCGAACTCTTAAGAAGTTCAACTCCAAACTTTTAAGCAGTTCGACTCCGAACTCTTAAGAAATTCGACTCCGAAATTTCAAGCAGTTCGACTCTGAACACTTAAGAAGTTCGACTCCGAACTCTACAGGTTCAGAATCTGATCTCTGGTGAAACCAGACTCCGAATTCCTATAAAACATAATCTGAACATTTCTTAACATAGACTCCGATCTTCATTTTGGTTAGACTCTGAACTTTTGACTTTCTTACACTCCGAAATATTGATTAGCTTTTACTTACATATGATTCATTTCAAAACGATGTCGTACATTCATTTATTCATGGTTTGTACTAAAACGATGTCGTATTTTCTGTTTCTAATTTACCGTTGGTTGAGTTACACGTGTACAGGTCCCTCCGAGTTTCATGGAAAATATGACCGTTGGAGGAGGGTGCTGACCATTGGAAATTTTCCTATAAATAAGAGCTCATTTGAAAGAGCTCACACATAACAGAACACAAACAACAACAACATAGATGTTGATCGATCTAGAGACCACGCGCTGCTAAGGTGATTTCTAGAGAGAGAAAGCTTTTAATACCTTGTGCGTACTGAACCGGTCGTTCAGTTTTTGCTTCATGCGACTCCGAATGTTGGTGATTACATTCAAGGACTTCTGGGGATACGAAGACAGAGGTGTCGAATACCTTGAAGTTCGAGGGCTTCCTTGATGAGGAAGACAGAGGTTCAACTACCTTGAAGTTGAGGGCTTGCGGGGATAGCAAGATAGAGATTCCGATCTTCGTATCGAGGGCTTACCCTGGTGTGGGTAAGACAGACTTTCTTGAAAGTATAAATCAAGGGACCTTTATCCAAGGTTGTTGGATACCCTTCTCGTTGGGTTAAAAGACTTATATCTTATTACTTGTAGTTTTACTACTTGTTTGTTTCCGTTGCATTTTGTATTATAAGGAAAGTATAACTTTATTATAATTCCTTACTTGTACTCTGTTTCATTTAGATTCTATACGCTTTAAGGTAGAGTCACATATTGTAATCTTTTGTTATGTTTCAATTTCTGGAACCATATTTCTGGAATCTACTTTCAGAATCTCTTTCCAGTCTTAAAGAAGTTCATAGGACTTGAAGTTTATAACTTCATTCCTTTTTCAAGTTTTAAATTGGTGTTAGAGGTGTTCTGAATTTGCTTAGTTTAACTTTGTTAAACATAGCTCATTACTTTTTTTAAAGAAATTTTAAAGTATACAATTCACCCCCTCTTGTATATTGAGCATCTACATCATTATTACGATCCTATACGGCAAAGTTTCGGTATGACCAGGTTGGTTCGAACTCAAAACCAACCGGGCCCTCGGAACAGAAACGTTTCTAATATGAGGACCGGACGTTTCTTTGATGTGCCATCAACTATGATGGATTCCTCTTGATGAGATGATTCTTTTGGCATACTCCACTTGAGGTTTTGATGCAGTTGGAGTACAGTCGGGATGGTTTAACATATAAACCAACCGGGCCCCTAGAACGGAAAAGCCAATAACTCTCAGACCAGACGTCTGTTTGACGAACCGTTCGCGGCATTTGTAATATCGTTGAGAAACGGTTCCTTTGATTATGCCCCATAGGAGTTCGGGGTATAGTTGAGATACGGTCGGGTTGGTTCGTACACAAAACCAACCGGGCCTCTGGGACTAAAAGGCTAATAACTCAGAGACCAGGCGTACGATTGACGCGCCGTTTGTTGCGTTGAGACCCCTATGACGAGGTGGTTCTTTGAGATATTTCTTCATTGGAATTCATGAAACATGGAGTGTCGACCAGTGGCTCATGAAGTGGATCATCCCAGAGATGAGCTTACGGAGTACGGTGACCTTGTAGCTGGCTGAGACCTGATGACTGCTTGTCTGATTAGATTCAGAGTGACTTGTATATCCCCATGGGGAGCACTAATTTGAGAGGTGGCAGACCCATGGCGGAGGAGCACTACTTTGTGAGGTGGAATACCCGATGTACACGACAAGAGGAGTACCTCTATTTGCTATGAGGGGGAGCACGACTGTGTGAGGTGGAAGACCCATGGCGTGGAGCACTACTCTGTGAGGTGGCAGACCGGCGGTACTCAACAAGGAGGAGTACCTCAGTAGTATAAGCTTAGTGAGTGGCACCTCGGAGTCGTGGTAGGACTACCACACTCGACAGAGGTGGAGATCTCCATCAGCCGTGTTTTCGTCCTCGTGAATAAAAATCCTGATTTGAGCTAAGTCAATGACCTTTGTGTTTACCTCATTATTGAGATGGGTTACTTGATAACTTAGGTATATGCATGGGCATATACCTTAGTAAAGTTTATCTATTGAGATATTTCTTTTTGATTTATCCTAGTTGGATTTAGTGAGTCCTTGAGTGTCTCGGGGTCTCTACTAAGTATCATTATACTCACCCCTGCACGGGCTATACCCGCACCTTGTTGTGTTGGTTGCAGATGATGGACATCACTGATCGTGGTTGAGTTTTGTAGATATGGACGGTACCTGGAGGTGGATCTCACGACGAGACGGTACCCGGAGGGGATGGACGTATGTGGAGTACTGATGAGGATATATGTACCTACCCTTTAGGTAGGAACCCAGAGGATGATATAGGAGGTGCTTCCATCTTCCAGCTGTTTTTCTTTCAGTTATACATTCTTCATTTGTAGTTGTAACTTTCTGTTGGGCTTGTATTTCCGGCCCCTTTATACTTACATCACACTTTTTATTCTACATTACATAGTGTTTGCTTCCGTTTGTACTCTGGTTGTGTGTGTGTTTACGTTTTATAAAGGCAATTCCATCCCAGTTATAGGGATTTACGCCTTTGGTACTAGTTATCAGCCCCTGGCCAATGGAAGGCGAGCTTGGGGTAGTTACGACATGGGCCTAGGGGGACGTGTCGTGACAAATTAGTATCAAAGGACCTCGGTTCTACCGCAAAACATAGGACTCTGATATTCTCTTTCTGTGAAGAAATAATGTTAAGCGTACTAAGTGTGGTTTCCAGTTCAGGGAGTCCAGTGTTGGTGTAGGCGACCGACGTATCCATACAATAGGACCCTGACTTCTGATTTCTGACTCAGTGCACGAAAACACTGATTTCATGTGTGTTTTAAAATGTTTTCTTAAAATCATCTCAAACCAGGTCAGCATACCAGGTATAGTCGTTTGACCGTGTCAAGCCAGTTTTTTTTCAGGATGTCTTCACCCAGTCAGTCAGCGTGGGTAACGTGTGGAGAACACGATGATACCTCACTAAGCAGTGAGGCCCCAGTATAGGGCCCTCCTCTAGGTGATACACCATCAGAGAGTGCAAGCCACTTGAGCGCGCTGCACGAGTTCCAGCGACAGAGGACTCCAAGGTTTCGAGGCGAGTTGGATTTTCAGATGGCTGGGTACTGGTTGGAGTTTGCAGCACGAGATTTACACACATCTGGAACACCCTCTGACTTGATTATGTACCTTAACATTAGTCTCTTAATGGGAGAAGCTGAGCGGTGGTGGATCCAGATTCTCCTGTTTTTCGATGATATGACCTTCACCTAGTGAGACTTTGAGAGATTTGCCAGGGGGATATTATACCAGCGACTCTACATTCTGAGCGTACTTAGGAGATTCTTCCCATACCGCAAGGTTTTTTGACCGTAGTGGAGTCTTCTATAGCCGGCATTAGACAGATAACACAGAATTCCAAGCATGCTAGGCCAACAGGTGGGAGACCTCGGGATACAGGTTCGGTTGTATGAGTCACACGAAGTAGAACCAGCCATTCGAGGAGCAGGAAGTGCTATGCATGTGGCAAGCAGGTTCACATGGCTCGAGACTGCCCGACCTGTCCAGCAGATGAGCAGCATGAAGTAGATGAACCTACAAGATCAGGACAGAGGAGCTGGCCATATAGCCTATGGTGTACGATGCTTCGAGGTGTCGCCACCGCCACCACCAGGAGGTCCACCCCGACTGCAGGGAACAAGTGGATATGGGAGAGCACAGCTTCAGGCAGCTGAAGCGTACAACAATGGAGCTCCGGAAACGGGTGTACATGAGTGAGACTTGTTCCAGGCATGGAGGCCTATGTCACGACCCGTTCCCTGGGGCCCGAGTCGTCACTACCCCAATCCCGCCTTCCATAGGCCAGGGGCAGGCGACTAGCATCAAAGGCATAAATCCCTATAACTGGGAAGACATTGCCTTTATAAAACGTAAAAACACACACAACCAGAGTAAAAGAGGAAGCAAACACTAAGTAAAGCACAATAACAAGTGTGTTGAAAGTACAACGGGGCCGGAAATACATGCCTAACAGAAAGGTACAACTACAACTGACAAAAGTATAACTCAAAGACAAACAGCTGGAAGATGGAAGTAGCTCCTGGATCATTCTCTAGGTTCCTACCTGAAGGGTAGGTACAAATATCCTCCCCATCACTACACGGTCATCTGGCTCCTCCAAGTACCATCTCGTTGTGAGATCCACCTCAGGGTACCGTCCAGCTCTACAAGCCTCAACCATGATCACTGTTGTCCGTCGTCTGCAACCAACACAACGAGGTGTGGGAATAGCCCGTGCAGGGGTGAGTATAACGATACTCAGGAGAGATCCTAAGACCCTCAAGGTCTCACTAAATCCGGAAAGGATAAACCAAAAAGAAAGATCTCAATAATTAACCTTTACTTAGGTATATTCCCATACATATACCTATGTTATCAAGTTACCCATCTCAAACATGAGGTAAACCCAACGTTCATTGACTCAGCTCAAACCAGGATTTTTATTCACGATGAAGAAAATAAGGCTGCTGTATAACTCCTCCTCTGTTGAGCATAGTTGTCCTGACACAACTCCAAGGTGCCACTCACTAACCTTAGACCACTGAGGTACTCTTCCTATCGTGTACCGCGGGTCTGTCATCTCACAACGAGGTGCTCCCCACCATGGGTCTGCCACCTCACACAGTAGTGCTCCCCTCATATCCTACAGAGGTACTCCTCCAGTCGAGTACCACGAGTCTTCCACCTCACAATGTAGTGATCCTCAGCCATGGGCCTGCCACCTCACAATGTAGTGCTCCCCACTGGGCTATACAAGTCACTCCGAATCGAATCGGACAAGCAGTCATCAGGTCTCAGCCAGCTACATGGTCACCGTACTCTGTATGCTCGTCTCCGAGAGGATCTTTTCCACGAGCCACTGGTCGACACTCCAAGTGTCATGATGTCCCATGAAGAAATATCTCAAAGAACCGCCTCATCATAGGAGTCTCAACGCAACAGACGGTGCATCAATCGGACGCCCGGTCTGTGAGTTATTATCCTTTTAGTCCTGGGGGCCCGGTTGGTTTCGTGTACGAACCAACCCGACTGTATCTCAACTATAACCCTAACTCCCATGGGGTATACTCAACGAAACCGATACTCAAAGAGATTACCAACACTGATGATGGTTCTTCAAACAGACGTCCTGTCTGAGTGTTATTGGTTTTTTGGTTCCAAGGGCCTGGTTGGTTTATAAGCTAAACAAACCCAACCGTACTTCAAATGAATCCTATCCTCAAGTGGAGTATGCCAAAAGAACATTTAGTTGAGTAGGATTCCTTAGATCTAGACGGTCGTATCGGTATATTAAACTCAAGGTTTTGGTGATGTTTGAGAATGTTTGGGTATGTTCGAACTCGAAACTAACCGGGCCCTCGGAGCGGAAACGCTAATTACATGAGGACCAGACGTCTGATTGACGTGCAGTCAACTACGTCAGATTCCTCTTGATGAGATGGTTCTTTTGGAATAATCCACTTAATGGTTGGATTCAGTTGGATTACGGTTGGGTTGGTTTTTCTAATAAACCAACCAGACCCCTAGAACGGAAAAGCCAATAACTCTCAAACCGGATGTCCGTTTGACGAACCGTTGGCGGCATTGGTAATCTAGTTGAGTAACGGTCACGTTGAGAATACACCATGGGAGTTCAGGGTACAGTTGATATATCGTCTGATTGGTTCGTACAAGAAACCAACCGGGCCCCTGGGACAAAAAGGCTAATAACTCACAGACCAGGCGTCCAATTGACGCGCCGTCTGTTGCGTTGAGATCCCCATGACATGAAGGATCTTTGTGATTATTCTTCATGGAATTCGTGACAATTGGTGTTTCGAACAGTGGCTCGTGGAGCGGATCCTCCTGGGGACAAGCATGTGGAGTGCGGTGACCTAGTAGCTGGCTGAGACAGGATGACTGCTTTTCCGATTCGATTCGGAGTAACTTGTATAGCCCAGTGGGGAGAACTACATTGTGAGGTGGAAGACCCATAGCGGAGGAGCAATAATTTGTGAAGTGGCAGACCCACGATACTCGACAGGAGCAGTACCTCTGTAGGCTATGAGCAGGAGCACTACATTGTGAGGTGGCAAACCCATGGAAGAGGAGCACTACTTTGTGAGGTGGAAGACCTGCGGTACTCGATAGGAGGAGTACCTTAGCAGTCTAAGGTTAGTGAGTGGAACCTCAGATTCGTGATAGGACTACTGTGCTCGACATAGGAGGAGTACTCTAGCAGCCGTGTTTTCATTATCGTGAATAAAAATCCTGGTTTGAGCTGAGTCAATGACCTTTGTGTTTACCTCATGATTGAAATGGGTTACTTGATAACGTAGGTATATGTATGGGCATATAACTAAGTAAAGGTTATCGGTTGAGATATTTCTTTGTGGTTTATCCTTGTTAGTTTTTGTGAGACCTTGAGGGTCTCGAGGTCCCTACTGAGTATCATTATACTCACCCCTATATAGGCTATGCCTGCACCTCGTTGTGTTGGATACAGACAAAGGACAACACTGGTCGTGGTTGAGGCTTGTAGAGATGGACAATACCCATAGGTGTACTTCATGACGAGACGATACCTGGAGGTGGAATTCATGATGAGATGGTGCCCGGAGGTGACAGACGGATGTGGAGAGATGAGGGGGCCATCTGTACCTACCCTTCAGGTTGGAACTCCGGAGGATGATCTAGGAACAGCTTGACACCTTCCTGCTATTTTGTCTTTTCCTTGTATTTTACTGTTGGGCTTGTATTTTTTGCCCCCATTGTACTTTCAGCACACTTGTTATATTGATACTTGGTGTTTGATTCTGCTTGTACTCTGGTTGTGTGTGTTTACATTTCATAAAGTCAATGTCTTCCCTTTTTATCGAGATTTATGCCTTTGGTGCTAGTCACCAGCCCCTGGCCTATGGAAGGCGGGCATGGGGTAGTCACTGAGGAGTAGACGACCGTGGAAGAGGAGTTGGCCATGCAGCTGGTGGTGAACAATGCTTTGAGGTGTTTCCACCACCACCACCTCCAGGAGCACCACCTTGGCCGCAGGGAACATGTGGACATGGGAGAGCATAGCTTCAGGCAGCTGAAGCATACGACTATGGAGCTCCAGAAGTAGGTGGATTGGAGAGAGACCAGTTCCAGGAATGGAGGGCATTGTTCATGGTGCTTCTAGTTTCTGGGTTGTTGTTGTTGTGTTTTCTTTGTGTCTTTGTACATCGAGATGTAGTAATAAAAGACACTTATCAATGTGATGTTTACTTTCCTGACCTTTTTTATGGTGGATACTAAGAGGTTCCGGTCAAAAATGTTGACTTGACCATCACTTGTGAGATTACTACTGGAGGAGAGCTAGTAACCACACACTGATGCTGACAGTGTGAATCAACCCTTTGAGGCGAGAGTAACGGTTGGATCTCTTGGTAGTAGCATCGAGGCCTTACGATGTCATCTTTAGCATTAAATAGTACCGTTCATGTCAAGATTGATTGTATTAGGAAAAGTACGTGGTTCATCCAGGGGATGAGACCAGATTTCTCTTTTCGGAAGAAGAAAAACATCTGAAGCTCTTGTATAACGTAGACAAAGAATGGTGGAGATGAGTTCTTACAATTGGCTAGTTTCATCCATGGTTTGTTGAGAGAATGATTTACAGTTCTCTCCAACTAAATAGTCTCATATGTAACTTCTATCAGAAGGACATGAACCTGAGACATCAGTGATGGATTGAATTCCTCCAAGACTATGACTTCGAGATAGTTTATACTTCCGGGGAGGGGAATGTTATAGCAGATGCTCTTAGTAAGAGATTGGGAATTCAGCTGTTAGGAGTGTCCATACAGCAGCTGGCCGCGTTTTAGATATCATTTGTGGATAGTGATGGAGTCAGTACGTGTAGAACCAGAGATGGTTCAGGCTACGATAAATAAGGTGCAGATAATTCCAGAGCGGATAAAGACTGCATAGAGCAGACAGAAGTCCTGTGCTGATAGGAGACGAGATCACTGGAGTTCGAGGGTGACGACCACATCTTCTTACGAGTCTCACCTTGACGAGGTCAACCGAGATTTGTTCAGGGCGACAAGTTATCTTCACGATTCACCGTACCCTTCTAGGACCCTAGTAGAGTAGGCAAGGTGGCTTACCACCTGTTGTTTCCACCTTAGATGCACTAGGTGCACGATGTCATCCACGCATCTCAGCTGAGGAGATGTGTGCTTGACCTATTCATCATCATCGACCACGGAGAGCTAGACATTGATGATAGGGATACATTCACTGGGTTCCAGTAGAGGATGAGGATTGAGAGAAGTGGGTCCTACGGGGATGGTTGATTCCTATTGTGTGCTTTTGCTGGTAGCACGTGAACCTCCAGGAAATCACATTGGAGCGGGAGGCTCAGATTCATGCTCGATACCTCCTTTAGTTTCCCTAGTTTGTGTTGTAGCTTTATGGAGATGTAAAGTCCTGAGGTGGGAGTAATGTAATGACCCAGAAATTGAAAGGAATTTTTTTTCTTAACTTCTTTCAAATTTTATGAGTCTGTGGCTTCTGACGACACTTGATTCTGAGGCCCGGTGTGCCTGGAATATATTTCCAAAGTTTAGCTCGGGAAATTTTAGTACATGAACAAGCAGGTTTTTCTTTTCTATTGAACCGGTGCTTGGAATTGAAATATGAGGGCATCGATGAACTCACCGAACCAGTTTTCACTTAAGGGGATCTTCACCGTAGTGGCGTTTTATGCGGGTCGAAAGTTAATAATTGGGGAATTATCTTAAAATAAATAAAATTTGTGTGTAAAATTTTATTTATATCTGAGGTAGTTATATCCTACAAAGAGGAGTTAAGGGTGGGACCCACAACCACCTAACTACCCAAGTGTGGATATTTGAAAGCTGGGGCCCACATGAGCCCCAGCCTTTAATTTTCCCCTAAACTCCATAAACCCCATTCATTAAATTGGAAACACCCTTTTTATTGAAAAAATCCCCACCTCCCTCACTCCATTAATTCATGACAACCCCCTTTAATTTATGTTGACCTTTCCTCTCCCTCTCCCTCTCTTAACTCTTGCCAACATACCTTAATTAATTAATGGAACCTCTTCTTTTAATTAATTAAGTGTTTGAATGTTTGAATTTTAAATGGCTTGTGATAATAAAATAATGAGGGTAGCTTATTATTTTATTTTGATAGGGTTTTTGTTGTGTTAAGGGGGAGAGAGCTCTTGAGAGAATATTTTCATCTCTGATGAAGAACAATGAATTGTTCAACGAAGAACACCGGGTCCATGAAGAACGACGATGTTCCAACCATTCTCTTCTCCACAAAAAGTGAGGAGATGTCGCTTCCTCCTCGTACACACTCAAACATCGCTTATGAATCCTTTCCCCGAGACGCCATCTTCCGTGACGCTCGACGTGTGATGAAAATTATCGAGGTATGGGTTATGTTCAATTTTAATTGATTAAAATTGTGCCTCAATTCATCGTTGTATTTCTTCGATTGTCTCAGCCTGTTGCTATCACTTAACGTGGAGGGTGAGGGCCAAATGGACATGGATCGACGACCCTCATCTAGAACTTGATCCTTTTAGAATTGACGATCGGAGGCGGAACGCGGAAGAGACCAGCGGCACAAGGACCGCCGTCGCACCCTCAAAGAAAACTCGTGGGAAAGCGGGCCATGGAGTAGGAAGCACGACATCGTCACGCCTTGCCGGGGATACAGGGCCGCGGCCAGCACATGCCACGGTAGAGGAAGTCGGCGCTGTTGCGCCGGCTGTGCAGCGGGAACTGCAGCCCGCATTGCGGGCCGCTTCGGCAGAAGGACCGGCAGGCCGCGGCGCCCAGAGATAACCGTGATGGAAGACCGGTGGCCCGCCCGTGTGGCCCGCTTGTGCCAGATGGCCGGCCGGCTTAGTCTGCCTTTATGGGAGGGCGGTGCCGCTTGGCGACGCTGGGTGGATAGCCAGGGGGCCCTCAGACTGCTCGGCCGGCTGGCCGAGCCAGCCCGGCCGCGTGCCCCGTCGGGCCGTGCCCACCAGGGCCAGCCCACACCCCTTCAGGCCAGGCCTCACCCCTCAACCCATGCTGTGTGACTCACCGGGCAGGTCTGACCCCTTCGCCGGGTCGGACCCTCCAAAACCTAGTCGACACGACCCGTCAGCCCATCGGGGCTAATGCACCGTGACCTTTTTCACATAAACGTGAATTTCATAAAGAACGAACATCCGATCGACGCGCTGTCTATGGAACTAGGACCCTTGCGATGAGGCAGTCCTTTTGCGCTACTCTTAGTGAGTTTTGGATGACTTCGGAAAAATGACCGGGTTGGTTCGAACCCGAAACCAACCGGGTCCTCAGAGCAGAAACACTTATAACTTGAGTATCGGACGTCCGATTGATGTGTCGTTGACTAAGTTGGATTCCTCTTGATGAGGAATTTCTTTTGGCATACTCGACATGGGATTAGGATGATATTGGAGTATAGTCGGATTGGTTTTATCTTAAAAACCAATCGGGCCCCTGGAACGGAAAAGCTAATAACTCAAAGACCGGGCATCCGATTGACGCGTTGTCTGTTATGTTGAGACCCCTATGACGAGTCGGTCCTTTGTGTTACTTCTATGTGAGACTTCGTGACACTTGGAAGTAATGACCAATAGCATGTGGAGCGGACCCTCCCAGATTTTAGCGTATGGAGTGCAGAGACCTAGTAGCTGTAGACCTGACAACTGCTTGAACGATTGGACTCGGAGTTATTCAATAAGCCCAGTGGACGGAGTGCCCGATATTTGGTGGTAGACCCACAGCGGACGGAGTGCCTAGTAGTTGGAACCAGACCCGTGGTACTCAACAGGAGGAGTTCCTCTGACGTCTATTAGGGGGAGCACTTGGTATTTGGTGGGAAACCCACAGAGGATGGAGCGCCCAGTATTTGGCAGCAGACCCGCGATACTCAACACGAGGAGTACCTTAGTAGTCTAAGGTTAGTGAGTAGTGCCACAGAGTTGTGATAGGTCCACTGCACTAAACAAAGGAGGATTTCTCTAGTAATTCCGGTTTCGATAATGAAAATCCAGGTTTGAGCTGAGTCAATGACCTTTGTGTTTACCTCATGATTGAGACAGGTTACTTGATAACTTAGGTATATGTATGGTCATATACCTATGTAAAGGTTATGTGTTGAGATATTTCTTTGTGTTTTATCCTTGTTGGATTTAGTGAGACCTTGAGGGTCTTGGGGTCTCTACTAACTATCGTTATACTCACCCCTGCATGGGCTATGCTCGCACCTCATTGTGTTGGATGCAGATGTCGGACAGCGCTGACCGAGGGAGAATGTACGAGGACTGGACAGTACCCGGAGTTGGACACTCGGCGTGACAACACATTGAGCAGACCAATAGACGTGGAGAGATGAGGAGAAAATCTGTACCTACCCATCAGGTAGGAACCCGAAGGACGATCTAGGAGTGTCTTCACCATTCAGATGTTTGTCTTTTCCGTTGTACTTTCCTTCAGTTGTAGTTGTACCTTTCTGTTGGGCTTGTATTCAATCCCCTTTGTACTTTCATCACACTTGTTCTACTATTTAGTTAGTGTTTGCATCCTCTTGTACTTAGGTTGTGGGTATTTACGTTTCATAAAGGCAATTCCTTCCCTTTTTATCATGATTTACGCCTTTGGTGCAAGTCTCCAACCCCTGGCCTATAGTATGCGGGCTTGGGGTAGTCACGGCAGGGGCCCTGAGGATGGGTCATGACAAATCGGTATCAGAGGAGTCGGTTCTACTGTATAACATAGGAATCTGATATTTTTCATGTAACAGCCCGAGATTTTATGAAAAATATTCTTTTTTATTTTACTAATGTCTTGTGTTATACGCTACACCAAAAGGAGCTTGCACAACACGCATCCTTGACTTGCCTTGCATTACACGCAATCGCAACCTTCCTCGATAGCGTGTGTGGTACGTAATCCTGAGTTTCACGAAACAATGATATGCTATTATTAAAACTAGCCGTTATGAATAGTAATAACCAATTTTTAAATTTTAGAAATTTTAACTCTCAAAATGGACTTCATTTTTGGATTTGGAGTATCGAATTTAGCCTAAGGTGAAATTTTGGTACTTTTCGGATAACTTTCATATTCTGATGAATAGTGAAAATTACTAAATTATAATTAAAAACAACTTTTTTAATCGAAATAATTAATAGTGATAAATCATTAATTTGAGTGGTTTTAAAGTATATTTAGAATATATTTTTACAATTTAATACAATGTTGGTCATTGGATGTAATTTCACATTTAAACTAGACATAAACATGTGTCAATCTTTTGATAGATATTGTTTCTTAAAAACACGCTATTTGTTTTAACAGCGGGATTTAATTATAAAATTAATTAATGCAACTTCTATGTTATGAATTTGGTAAAATAGACTTCATTTTTGAATTCGGAATATGAAATATAGCTTAGGATGAAATTTTGGCATTTTTCTGAAAACTTTCAATTTTTGATGAATAGTGAAACCACTAAGTGGTAGGTTAAAAACGGAATTTTGCATAAAACTTAATTTTACCGCTTCTGTGAATGGAATTTCGAAAATCCGAGAGACACGGTTAATATCAAGGACTAAAATGTGGTTCAATGAGATGAAAATAATTTTTTGGTGAATAGTAACTTTTTACTTTTTTTACCGCGGTTAATAGTAAATAGGGTAACTAAGGGTAAATATGATATTAATATTACCCTAACACATGTCCTAATTCTATTGGACAAGTGTAATTCGACCAAAAACAAACTTAGGAATAAAATATGACCATTTAGGCCCACTTGGATTAGATTAGGACATTTATTATTAATTTATTTAAAGAAGGGTTAAAATAGTTAAAATCAAAGTTTAATAAGTAAATCATTTTTAATATGGGGTTATACATAAGATAAATTCGATTGTAAATATTCATTAGAAAGCTAAAACGAATTCCTACATGATGGTATTTTATTTTTAATTTTTAGAAATCAAATAATTTAATTTGTTTATGACACAACGATGATGCAGTAATTATCTTATTAATGAAATATTGACATAATTGATGTTATAAACACCAAAATAAATGTAATTCGAGATTTTTTATGAATTTCACTAATTTTCTAGGTTACTATGATATATTAATGTTGATTTAATCAACTTGGTTAGAACATTTAATTCTGTTATGACTTTCACAAAAATCATATATCAAATAGTGTCAAAATTGACACAAAATAGTTTTTAAATCAAATATTATATTATTAATTGTTATTTTATTCCTAAAAATATAAGGTTCGGCCAAATGACTTAGATAAGCATATATATATTAATAATAAACAATTTGGGGTTCGTTTGGCATGTTATAGTAAGTGTATTAACCATATAGTGAAAGAAAACAAAAAGACACGGTAAAAGTTAAATTATTTAACTTAGAGTTAAATCTAATTGATAAGGTTTAAAATAAGATCCAAACATGTCTAAATTTGATTGGTTGATGAGATTACAACCCTATCTCATCTAAGCTTCGAATATGAGTCATTTTGGGAGGTTTTTTAAGTGGGGTTAGATTTATTATAAATTAATATTTTTAAGAATTCCTAAGGTGCCCCTCTCCTCCCCTATAAAAGGACACCTCCTCCCCCTCCTCCTCACACCAATTTGAGCACTCAAGCTCGGCCAACCCCTGCCAATTTCTCCTCTCCACTCCCCTAGCAATATCGTAGAGGTTCTGGTCTTCCTCAAAGTCCAATTTTAGTGCCCTAAGAGGAGGTCTCAAAGAGGCACTTCAAAGAAGAGGTAATTACCATTACCAATTCTTTCATCTTTATTTCTTCTTCCACTTCTTCTTCTTAGGTTGTTTCATTATGAAGTAATAACATCAGTATCACTCATATACTGATATGTTATTATAAGTATGAAAAAACCCTATTTCACCATCTATCCATCCTACGGAAAAAGAAATCACCGCGCGTGCGTACGTACTGAATACCGTCTCCACGCCGTGGTGTAATCTATTTTCCACCACCACCTTACATGGATGGGTATAATGGTGTAAAGAATAACTATACATAGTTATTACAACATCATATTGATTCTGATATATTGTATAATCCACTCCAATTCAATTCAATATTTATAGAAATGATATCATCGCTCGTGTGTACGTACGGAATACCGTCTCCACGACGCGATGAGATTCATTCTCCATGTTAACCATTTAAGAATGATTATAATGTATATATAAGAAATAATAATGAAATATATGACATTATAAAGCTACTGGATTTATGTATATATATACATATGTATGTCATCTACTTACTTCCATTTCAAGACAATAAGGAAAGGAAAACAGCGTTCATGCGTACGTACGGACTACCGTCTCCATGAACGGTGTTTTTCATTTTATTTATCTACCTATTATATATATATATATACTGAATATATATGATATATAAATCATATTTTATATTATGGAAGTAAGTAAATCATGATATAAGTAATAATGATGTCAAGAACAACAAGTCAAAACACCTACGATAAATGAAACGATTTTACCCAAAACGCTTCTTTAACATGGAATTTACAAAAGAACGGGTAATATAATGTCATAAGTGAACCATATATGATATCATAACAATGAATATGATTCTTTAATAAGTCAATAACATGATTTAAATCATTATACAGGAGGTTCGGACACTTACAAAGCAAGTCGGACCTAAGGTAAGGGAAATATCACAATCTCATTTTTATCCGAGATTGTTTATTCGTAAGTATTTACTGGGGTGTATTTTATCATCCACATCCATGTTCCCTCAATATGTAATATTGTTTCCATCCACTTGAAATAGTTTAAATCCAATTTTACCCTTAGGTGAGTTTTTAGTAAAGAATATGAAAGGAATCTTTTGTCGTTTTTCCGTACGAGGTACTTTTTGACTTTTCCGACAAAAGTACGAAGAATGTTTTTTTTTAACTTATACGGCATGAATGGATTTTTAAAACATTACTTCAAAGAAGCTTCCTTTACAAGTTTTCAAGTTTATTTTTAATCAACTTCTTTTATTTTAAAGTTGTATGACATGTTATGAAAGGAAAAATGTTTTTGAAGAAGAAAGGATATTTTCCTCAAGAATTCAATTCAAGTGTTTTATCAAAATTATTTTCCATCTAAGATAATAAAGGGTTCTGTTTCTATCCATATTTTTTTACATTGGTTTGACTATGTTGTGATGGAATTATGTTTATGAATTCCTTTATCATATATGAATTGATTTATGATGTCATGATGTTTCAAGAATCCCATTTTTGTTATATGTGTTATGCGATGATGTATGTTTTTATGATTATGTGGAACACATAAGAAAGGATTAATTATAAGATGGGTGGGACCTATATCTCCCTCCAATGCATTGGGTAATGATTTTATATCTCATGAGATAGACATGGCTGGAACGGAAGGTTATTTCGGTTCAGTTATACAGGACTGAAACGAAGAGTGAACTCGGTTCAGAAAGGGACTTTGTCCACTAAGATAGTCTTGGCGATGAGTCATGACTAACAAGAAATGATTTTCCATGATTATGTGTGCATGCCACAAAGTTTCAAGTCTTATGTTATGATTATGGGGATCTCATTTTCACTTTTATGATTTATCCCATGTTATGATATTATGAGCTCTTTTGCAGGTTAAGATTTCCAAAAGCTATGTTCTTATGAATATGATGTGATTGATTTTTCTTTTCTATACCCTTACTGAGCATTTGAGCTCACCCTTTTATGTTTTCTTTTCCCCAGGATATAAAGAAAGGTTTTTAGGTAAAAAAAAGAAGATCTTTATGGGAGATATTGAAGATCTATCACCACGATTAGAAGATTACGTTCCGAGTTTCCAAAGACACTAAACTATTACGATCCTTGTGTGTGTGTTTTTGTTATGTACTAAGTATTCCGCAAAAGTAATGTAAAGTCCATGTACGATAAGCTTTGGGTCTCTACAGTTGGTATCAGAGGAAAGGTTTAGTCAACCTTTGGAAACTAGGATGCGAAAACGTTAGTGAGATCCCTAGAGATATTTCTAAGGTATGTCTAGGGATGCCCCTAAGGATAAGTATACGTATAGGATATAGTTCTAGAACTATGGTAACGATATTAGATTAAACCAAAGATGATAGATATTTAAGTTACTCCCCCTTTATTACGATTTTTGCATCTAACACTATTCTGTTTGGGTTTTAGAAAATGGCTGGAAACAAGATGATTCACAATAATGGAGGATATGATGGACAATGGAATGATATTCTTCATGAGCAACCAAATGAAATGGGATTTGGATGTCCAAACATCATTATTATGCCGAATCAGCAATCTCACAACATGATCAATAAAGTAAAATTTGGTAAGTTTCCTGACTCGACTAATAAGAGAAAGATGGAGTTCCATGATGATCATAGAGGAATGAAAGTTCAATTTCCCCTATGTAAATCATGTGTGAAGAGGCATCAAGGAGAATGTTTCAAGGGAACTGGAAGATGCTTTGGGTGTGGAAAAGAAGGACACAAAGCAAGTAAGTGCAAAGGAAAAGGGTCGGTTAACACCATGGATGAGGATAATGGTATTGCTACGACATCAAAAATGGTTAAGTGTTTTAAATGTGGAATGTATGGGCATTATGCAAACAAATGCCCTAAGGGAAAAACTCATGAAGAGAATCAGTATGGTCATATGGGTAGTATTTATGTGGATGATGATGAAGAGACTACAAATGATATGTGAGATGAAAGAATTTTTGAAGCTTGGTCAATGGTTTGAGAATGTAGTGGAATGATTACATGTTTATCATGTGTAATTCTGGAATAAAGAGACATCTATGGATTGTTACACTGTTGTCTTTCCTTGTGTTTTGAAAGTGTATGATTAATGTTACCAGTATCCATGAAAGGTTATTCAGATATTTTTGGAATGTAGAGGATATGCGCATAATGAAGGGATAAGGAGAAAAAATTAAATGTTTGATAGTATTCATGAGCTCATGATTGATATAAGGACTAAGTGATATCATGGTTTGAGTATATAGAATTTTGAGGATTTCGGTATGTGAAAAGTGTTAACTTTTAACTGTATTCAAGTTTTCACTAAGGTTCAATGGGTATTCAAGAGAGTACAAGATTATGGCCTTTGAATGTTTGGAATGTGACCAACAAGATATATCTTATGATATATGGGGATCAACGATGGTATTAAATCTCTGGTAATCGTTTTCACTATGTTATGAGAATGGACTGCAGTATTATGGATAAGCCTAAAGATTGGAATGGATTATGTTGTACATAAGTTAGTATTGTTTAAGGATAGAAGTTGTTTCGATACTATTGATGGGATGTTATAGTAATATAGTTTTATAAAAAGGACAACCTGCAGGGCGGGTGACAGCCCATCGCTTCGGACAAGGCTGTGGGAATCGAACCCACAACCGAAATGCGACTGGCCTTTATCGCCTACCACTGGCCTACAGGAAGTCCCTGTTTAGTAGAAACTAGTTTTATTATATTAAGCAGCATGATATATGAAGTATAAGTCCATTTTAGGAACCATATATGATTAATCTCACTATAGAATGACTTATGTATATTTAATAACTTTTGCTAACCTTTTGTTTGAGACAGATGGAATGAACAGTCATTCTATCACATGATCTGCTAACACTTCACAAATAACAAATTCAACTTCATTTATTTAAGAGATGAAGTAGAAATTGTTCAAGGCACGAACAAAAGTGAGATTGTACCAAAATAAAGTAAGTATTTATTCTAAGCAAATTTTCAACTTTAGGGAAATGATCTTGAAAACCAAAAATGTTGTCCCAGTGATCTTATACCTGATGAATCAGATGGTACCTTATATCATCACAAATCTATGGATTTGTGATTACTGGCTTTTCCATAGCCATGTTCTCTACCACTCTCCATCAGAACATGATGGTTAGATTTCTCTTCCATATCCATATTTTCACCTATGTGGAAACCCAGTGATTAGTTTATTTGGGTAATCGTTACATTTCATACTTTAGTTTTTAAAGCCAAGTTTTGGTATTCCCTTTTACGATGTGGGTTTCTATTAAAGAAACTTTCGAATAGTAAACCATTTATAACCCCGACGAATTTCGAGGGCGAAATTCATTTTAAGGGGGGTAGAATGTAACAGCCCGAGATTTTATGAAAAATATTCTTTTTTATTTTACTAATGTCTTGTGTTATACGCTACACCAAAAGGAGCTTGCACAACACGCATCCTTGACTTGCCTTGCATTACACGCAATCGCAACCTTCCTCGATAGCGTGTGTGGTACGTAATCCTGAGTTTCACGAAACAATGATATGCTATTATTAAAACTAGCCGTTATGAATAGTAATAACCAATTTTTAAATTTTAGAAATTTTAACTCTCAAAATGGACTTCATTTTTGGATTTGGAGTATCGAATTTAGCCTAAGGTGAAATTTTGGTACTTTTCGGATAACTTTCATATTCTGATGAATAGTGAAAATTACTAAATTATAATTAAAAACATCTTTTTTAATCGAAATAATTAATAGTGATAAATCATTAATTTGAGTGGTTTTAAAGTATATTTAGAATATATTTTTACAATTTAATACAATGTTGGTCATTGGATGTAATTTCACATTTAAACTAGACATAAACATGTGTCAATCTTTTGATAGATATTGTTTCTTAAAAACACGCTATTTGTTTTAACAGCGGGATTTAATTATAAAATTAATTAATGCAACTTCTATGTTATGAATTTGGTAAAATAGACTTCATTTTTGAATTCGGAATATGAAATATAGCTTAGGATGAAATTTTGGCATTTTTCTGAAAACTTTCAATTTTTGATGAATAGTGAAACCACTAAGTGGTAGGTTAAAAACGGAATTTTGCATAAAACTTAATTTTACCGCTTCTGTGAATGGAATTTCGAAAATCCGAGAGACACGGTTAATATCAAGGACTAAAATGTGGTTCAATGAGATGAAAATAATTTTTTGGTGAATAGTAACTTTTTACTTTTTTTACCGCGGTTAATAGTAAATAGGGTAACTAAGGGTAAATATGATATTAATATTACCCTAACACATGTCCTAATTCTATTGGACAAGTGTAATTCGACCAAAAACAAACTTAGGAATAAAATATGACCATTTAGGCCCACTTGGATTAGATTAGGACATTTATTATTAATTTATTTAAAGAAGGGTTAAAATAGTTAAAATCAAAGTTTAATAAGTAAATCATTTTTAATATGGGGTTATACATAAGATAAATTCGATTGTAAATATTCATTAGAAAGCTAAAAAGAATTCCTACATGATGGTATTTTATTTTTAATTTTTAGAAATCAAATAATTTAATTTGTTTATGACACAACGATGATGCAATAATTATCTTATTAATGAAATATTGACATAATTGATGTTATAAACACCAAAATAAATGTAATTCAAGATTTTTTATGAATTTCACTAATTTTATAGGTTACTATGATATATTAATGTTGATTTAATCAACTTGGTTCGAACATTTAATTCTGTTATGACTTTCACAAAAATCATATATCAAATAGTGTCAAAATTGACACAAAATAGTTTTTAAATCAAATATTATATTATTAATTGTTATTTTATTCCTAAAAATATAAGGTTCGGCCAAATGACTTAGATAAGGATATATATATTAATAATAAACAATTTGGGGTTCGTTTGGCATGTTATAGTAAGTGTATTAACCATATAGTGAAAGAAAACAAAAAGACACGGTAAAAGTTAAATTATTTAACTTAGAGTTAAATCTAATTGATAAGGTTTAAAATAAGATCCAAACATGTCTAAATTTGATTGGTTGATGAGATTACAACCCTATCTCATCTAATATTCGAATATGAGTCATTTTTGGAGGTTTTTTAAGTGGGGTTAGATTTATTATAAATTAATATTTTTAAGAATTCCTAAGGTGCCCCTCTCCTCCCCTATAAAAGGACACCTCCTCCCCCTCCTCCTCACACCAATTTGAGCACTCAAGCTCGGCCAACCCCTGCCAATTTCTCCTCTCCACTTCCCTAGCAATATCGTAGAGGTTCTGGTCTTCCTCAAAGTCCAATTTTAGTGCCCTAAGAGGAGGTCTCAAAGAGGCACTTCAAAGAAGAGGTAATTACCGTTACCAATTCTTTCATCTTTATTTCTTCTTCCACTTCTTCTTCTTAGGTTGTTTCATTATGAAGTAATAACATCAGTATCACTCATATACTGATATGTTATTATAAGTATGAAAAAACCCTATTTCACCATCTATCCATCCTACGGAAAAAGAAATCACCGCGCGTGCGTACGTACGGAATACCGTCTCCACGCCGTGGTGTAATCTATTTTCCACCACCACCTTACATGGATGGGTATAATGGTGTAAAGAATAACTATACATAGTTATTACAACATCATATTGATTCTGATATATTGTATAATCCACTCCAATTCAATTCAATATTTATAGAAATGATATCATCGCTCGTGCGTACGTACGGAATACCGTCTCCACGACGCGATGAGATTCATTCTCCATGTTAACCATTTAAGAATGATTATAATGTATATATAAGAAATAATAATGAAATATATGACATTATAAAGCTACTGGATTTATGTATATATATACATATGTATGTCATCTACTTACTTCCATTTCAAGACAATAAGGAAAGGAAAACAGCGTTCATGCGTACGTACGGACTACCGTCTCCATGAACGGTGTTTTTCATTTTATTTATCTACCTATTATATATATATATATATACTGAATATATATGATATATAAATCATATTTTATATTCTGGAAGTAAGTAAATCATGATATAAGTAATAATGATGTCAAGAACAACAAGTCAAAACACCTACGATAAATGAAACGATTTTACCCAAAACGCTTCTTTAACATGGAATTTACAAAAGAACGGGTAATATAATGTCATAAGTGAACCATATATGATATCATAACAATGAATATGATTCTTTAATAAGTCAATAACATGATTTAAATCATTATAAAGGAGGTTCGGACACTTACAAAGCAAGTCGGACCTAAGGTAAGGGAAATATCACAATCTCATTTTTATCCGAGATTGTTTATTCGTAAGTATTTACTGGGGTGTATTTTATCATCCACATCCATGTTCCCTCAATATGTAATATTGTTTCCATCCACTTGAAATAGTTTAAATCCAATTTTACCCTTAGATGAGTTTTTAGTAAAGAATATGAAAGGAATCTTTTGTCGTTTTTCCGTACGAGGTACTTTTTGACTTTTCCGACAAAAGTACGAAGAATGTTTTTTTTAACTTATACGGCATGAATGGATTTTTAAAACATTACTTCAAAGAAGCTTCCTTTACAAGTTTTCAAGTTTATTTTTAATCAACTTCTTTTATTTTAAAGTTGTATGACATGTTATGAAAGGAAAAATGTTTTTGAAGAAGAAAGGATATTTTCCTCAAGAATTCAATTCAAGTGTTTTATCAAAATTATTTTCCATCTAAGATAATAAAGGGTTCTGTTTCTATCCATATTTTTTTACATTGGTTTGACTATGTTGTGATGGAATTATGTTTATGAATTCCTTTATCATATATGAATTGATTTATGATGTCATGATGTTTCAAGAATCCCATTTTTGTTATATGTGTTATGCGATGATGTATGTTTTTATGATTATGTGGCACACATAAGAAAGGATTCATTATAAGATGGGTGGGACCTATATCTCCCTCCAATGCATTGGGTAATGATTTTATATCTCATGAGATAGACATGGCTGGAACGGAAGGTTATTTCGGTTCAGTGATACAGGACTGAAACGAGGAGTGAACTCGGTTCAGAAAGGGACTTTGTCCACTAAGATAGTCTTGGCGATGAGTCATGACTAACAAGAAATGATTTTCCATGATTATGTGTGCATGCCACAAAGTTTCAAGTCTTATGTTATGATTATGGGGATCTCATTTTCACTTTTATGATTTATCCCATGTTATGATATTATGAGCTCTTTTGCAGGTTAAGATTTCCAAAAGCTATGTTCTTATGAATATGATGTGATTGATTTTTCTTTTCTATACCCTTACTGAGCATTTGAGCTCACCCTTTTATGTTTTCTTTTCCCCAGGATATAAAGAAAGGTTTTTAGGTAAAAAAAAGAAGATCTTTATGGGAGATATTGAAGATCTATCACCACGATTAGAAGATTACGTTCCGAGTTTCCAAAGACACTAAACTATTACGATCCTTGTGTGTGTGTTTTTGTTATGTACTAAGTATTCCGCAAAAGTAATGTAAAGTCCATGTACGATAAGCTTTGGGTCTCTACATTTCATTTCTGTGAAGAAACAGTGTTAAGCATCCTGAGTGTGGTTTTATGTTCAGGGAGTCCAGTGTTGGTACAGCGGCCGACGTATCCATAAACCAGGACCCTGACTTCTGATTTCCGACTCAGTGCATGAAAACACGGATTGCGTGTGTGTTTCCAAAAGTTTTATTTATGTTAGCACAAACTAAGTCAGCTCAAAACAGATCAGCTCACCAGGTATTGTCTTTCGACCATGTCACATCTATTTCATTCAGGATGCCTCCCCTCAGACGACTAGCTAGAGTCCCGAGAGTTGTAAGTACTGACAGCCCACCGAGCGATGAGGCCTCAGTATAGGGCCCCCTCCTAGCTGAGGCACCAACGGAGGCACCAGCGGTACTATTTTCTATTGGGCCACCGATGCCACCAGCCCCAACAGCAGGGAATGCACGACGCTTGAGTGCGCTGTATGACTTCCAGCGCCAGAGGCCACCCAGGTTCTGGGGAGAGATGGACCCACAGGTGACTGAGGATTTTCTGGAGGCTGTGGTGAGAGTCTTCAGGCGAGTAGGTACACCAGCAGACATCATGCTGATCCTTGCGGCTAGCCTCCTCCAGGCAGCAGCAGGCAAATGGTGGATCCTGATTCTCCAGATGCATGACGAGGCATCAATTCTATGGGCAGACTTCGAGATCCTATTCCTGCCAGATTTTGTACCAGCCACCCTTTGAGCGGTGCAGATACAGGAGCTACTTCTTCTACAGTAGGGAAACATGCGTGTAGCTCAGCACTCAGCGAGGTTCACAGACCCCTCGTGTTACTCCACTGATATGGTATGAGACCCATTCTTTAGGGCCCGAACCTTCGATCAGGGACTCAGGTGAGAGATCATAGCTTCAGTTATCTCCCACAACATTCCGACGCATAAATGATATTTGGAGCGAGCCCTTCTAGTGGAGAGTTTCCTTGCTGAGCAGTCTCCTGTAGCAGGACCCACTACTAGTCGACTCACAGCGGAGACTTTTGCATCTGGAGGTAGATAGATGACATAGAGGTCGAAGAGAACCAGACCCACCGATGGTCGATTTGATGACTCAGGTTCAGTTGTGTTGGGCAACCAGAGTGGAGATAGAACCAGTCGTTCCCAGAGCAGGCAATGTTACTCCTGCAGCGGGCTTGGTCACATGGCACATGACTGTCCCACCCATCGTATATATGATCAGAAGATAGATGAAGGAACTCCCAGGTAGAGTCAGAGGTTCAATCAAGGCGGACCGCAAGGAGTAGGAGACCGTGGTAGAGGAGCTCGCCATGAAGCTGGTGGTGGATGACGCTTCGAGGTGTTGCCACCACCACCACCAGGAGGACCACCCTGACCACAGGGAATAGGTAGACATGGTAGAGAATAGCTTCAGGTACCTGAATCATATGACTATGGAGCTCCGGAAGTAGGTGGACAGGAGAGAGACTAGTTCCAGGCATGGAGGCCTTTGTTCTTGGTGTTCATGTTTCCGTGTTGTTGTTGCTGTGTTTTCTTTGTGTCTTTGTACATCGATCTGCAGTAATAAAAGACACTTATCTTTGTGATGTTTACTTTCCTGATCGTTTTTATGGTTGATACTAAGAGGTTCCAGTTAAAATGGTTGACTTGACCCTCACTTGTGAGATTCCTACTAGAGGAGACCTAGTAACCATGCACTAATGCCAACAGTATGACTCAACCCTTGGAGGTGAGAGTAATGGTTAGATATATTGGTAGTAGCATCAAGGCCTTACGACGTCGTCTATGGCATGAAATAGTACCATTCGTGTCAAGATTGACTGTATTAGGAAAAGAACGTGGTTCATCCAGGGGATGAGACCATATTTCTCTTTTAGGCAGAGGAGAAATCTCAGCAGGTCTTGTAGAACGTAGACGAAGAAGTGTGGAGATGAGTTCTTACAATTGGCTAGTCTCACCCATTGTTCGTTGAACAAATGATTTATAGTTCTCTCCAACTCAATAGTCTTAGTTGTAACTTATCTTATAATTACATGAACCTGAGACAGTAGTGATGGCTTGAATTCTTCTAGGACAATGACTTCGAGATAGTTTATACTCCTGGGAAGGGGAACGTTGTAGCATATGCTCTTAGTAAGAGATTGGGAATTCAGCTGATAGGAGTGTCCAGACAGTAGCTGGCTGCGTTTCAGATATCCTTTGTGGATAGTGATGGAGTCAGCAAGTATAGAACCAGAGATGGTTCAGGCTACGACGGAGAAGGTGCAGATCATCCAAGAGCGGATAAAGACTTCATAGAGCAGACAAAAGTCCTGTGTTGATAAGAGACAAGATCACTGGATTTTGAGGGTGATTACCACGTCTTCTTACGAGTCTCACCTTGATGAGATCAATGAAGATTTGGCCCAAGCGGCATGTTATCTTCATGATTCATCGGACCCTTCTAGGTCCCTAGTAGAGTAGGCAAGGTGGATTACCACCTGGCCATTCCGCCTCAGATGCACCGGGTGCACGACGTTATCCACATATCTTAGCTGAGGAGATGTGTCCACGACCTATCCCTCATCATCGACCATGAAGAGTTGGACATCGATGAGGGGGTGACTTTCACGGGGTTCCAGTAGAGGTTGAGGATCGACAGGGGTGGGTCCTATGGGGACGGTCGATTCCGCTTTTGCACTTTCTCTGACAACACGAGAACCTCTAAGAGAGAACATGGGAGCGGGAGGCTTAGATGTGTGCTCGGTAACTCATTTAGTTTCCCTAGTTTGTGTTATAGCTTTACGGGGACGTAAATCCCAGAGGTGGGAGTAATGTAAAGAACCAGAAATTTCAAGGAATTTTTTTCTTAATTTCTTTGGAATTTTACAAGTCAATGGTTTCTGACGGCACTTGATTCCGAGGGCTGGTGTGCCCGAAATCAATTTCCGACATTTAGCTCAGGTACGTTCAGTAAACGAATGAGCGGGTTTTTCTATCTTTTGAACCGGTGCTCATAATTGAAATCTGAGGGAACCCATAAACTCGAAGCACCGGTTTTTTCTTAAGGGGACCTTCCCCGATGTTGCGTTTTATGCGGGTCAAATGTTAATAATTGGGGAATTAGCTTAAAATAAATTAAATTGGTGTGTACAACTTTATTTATATCTAAGGTAGTTATATCCTACAAAGAGGAGTTATGGGTGGGACCCGCAACCACCTTACTACCCAAGTGTGGATGTTGGAGAGGTGCGTCCCACAAGAGCCCCAACCTTTCATTTCCCCCTAAACTCCATAAACCACATTCTTTAAATTGTAAACACCCTTTTTATTGCCAAACTATCCACCTCCCTAACTCCATTAATTCATGACAACCCCCTTTAATTTATGAGGACCTTACCTCTCCCTCTCCCTCTCTTAACTCTTGCCAACATACCTTAATTAATTAATGGAACCTCTTCTCCTAATTAATGAAGTGTTTGAATGTTTGAATTTTAAATGGATTGTGTTAATAAAATAATGAGGGTATCTTATTATTTTATATTGGGAGGGCATTTGTTTTGTTAAGGGGGGAGAGAGCTCTTGAGAGAATATCTTCTTCTCCGATGAAGAACGGTGACTTCTTCAACGAAGAATGCTGGTTCCACAAAGAAAGACGACGCACCAACCATTATCTTCTCCGCGACAAAAGAGGAGATGCCGCTTCCTCCTCAGATGCACTCCGACGTCACCTAAGAATCCTTTCCCCGTGACGCCGTCTACCGCGACGCCGGACGTGCGATGTTAATTATCGAGGTATGGGTTATGTTCAATTTTAATGGATTAAAATTGTTCCACAATTCGTTGTTGAATTTCATCGGTTGTCTCGGCCTATTGCTATCGCTGAACGCGGAGGGAGTGGGCCGAACGAACATGGCCTGTCGACCCTCTGCTAGAACTTGATCTTTTTAGAATCGACGATTGGAGGGGGAACGCAAAAGAGATCGGTGGCGCAAGGGTCGTCGTCACACCATCAATGAAAAGCCGCGGCCAAGCGGGCCACAATGGAGGAAGCACGGTTCCATCGCACCATGCTGAGGATGTTGGGCCGCGGTCAGCGCAGGCCACGATGGTGGAAGCCGACGCTGTCACACCGGCTGTGCAGGGGGAACCGCGGCCCGCTTTGCTGGCTGCTTCGGTGGATGGACCAGCCGGCCCGTCGGCCAGCTGGGCAAAGCAAAGACGTGGTGCCAGGAGGGCACCGTGATGAAAGACCCGTGGCCTCCCCGTGCGGGACTCTTGCGCCAGATGGTCGGACGACCTAGCCAGCCGGTTTGGGAGGGCAGTGCCGCTGGTTCAGACAGCCAGGGGGGAGGGCGCCCCCCTTGGACCACTCGGCCAGCTGGTCGAGCCAGCCAGGTTGTCCGCCCAGCTGGGCCGCTACCAACCAGGACGCGCCCCGCCGGGCCGGGCCGGTCCAACCCCTTCACCGGGTCGGAACCGCCAAAACCAAGTCGACCCGACCCATCAGCCCATCGGGCCTAATGGATCGGGCCCATTTTCAGTTAATGGTGAATTTCATAAAGACCACGCGTCTGATCGACGCGCTGCCTACGGCACTAGGACCCTTGCGAAGAGGCAGTCCATTTGCGCTACTCTTAGTGAGTTTTGGACAACTTCAGAAAAATGACCGGGTTGGTTCGAACCCGAAACCAACCGGGCCCTCGGAGCGAAAATGCTTATAACTTGAGGACCAGACGTCCGTATGATGTTTCTTCGACTACGTTGGATTCATTTTGATGAGATTGTTCTTTTGGCATACTCTACGTGGGATTCGAATGATATTGGAGTATGGTCGGGTTGGTTTTAGCATAAAAACCAATCGGGCCCCTGGAACGGAAAAGCTAATAACTCACATATCGGGCGTCCGATTGATGCGCCGTCTATTGCGTTGAGACCCCAATGATGAGGTGGTTCTTTGTGTTACATCTAAGTGAGATTTCGTGACACTTGGAAGTAACTACCAGTAGATCATGGAGCGGACCCTCCCGGAGATGAGCGTACGGAGTGCAGAGACCAAGTATCTGTAGACCTGATGACTGCTTGACCGATTCGACTCGGAGTGATTCGATTAGCCCAGTGGATGGAGCACCCGGTATTTGGAGGAAGACCCATGAAAAACGGAGTTCCTAGTAGTTGGAAGTAGACCCGCGGTACTCAACAAGAGGATTACCTCTGATGGCTATTAGGGGGAGCGCCCAGTATTTGGCGGCAGACCCACAGCGGACGGATCATCTGGTATTTGGCAGCAGCCCCGCGGTACTCGATGGGAAGAGTACTTCAGCAGTATAAGGTTAGTGAGTAGTGCATCGGAGTCATGACAGGGCCACTGTACTCGACAGAGGAGGATTTCTCCAACAGTTTTGGTTTCGATAATGAAAATCTTGGTTTGAGCTGAGTCAATGACCTTTGTGTTTACCTCATGATTGAGATGGGTTACTTGATAATTTAGGTATATGTATGGGCATATATCTAAGTAAAGGTTATCTATTGATATCTTTTTTTGTGGTTTATCCTTGTTGGATTTAGTGATACCTTGAGAGTCTCAGGGTCCCTACTGAGTATTGTTATACTCACCCCTGCACGGGCTATGCCCGCCCCTCGTTATGTTGGATGCAGATATCAGACTACGCTGACCAAGGCAGAATGTACGAGGACTGGACGGTACCTGGAGGAGGACACTCGGTTTGATGGCACACAGAGCATACCGATAGACGCGGTGTGCTGAGGAGGACTTCTATACCTACCTTTCAGGTAGGAACCCAGAGGACGATCCAATATTTGCTTCATCATTCAGCTGTTTGTCTTTTCTGTTGTACATTCCTTCAGTTGTAGTTGTATCTTTCTGTTGCACTTGTATTCCGGCCCCTTTGTAGTTTCAGTACACTTTTTTTACTACTTACTTTGTGTTTTCTTCCTCTTGTACTCTGGTTGTGTGTGTTTAAGTTTCATAAAGGCAATGCCTTCCATTTTTATCCGGATTTATGCCTTTGGTGCTAGTCGCAAACCCCTAGCCTATGGAAGATGGGCTTGGGGTAGTCACAGCACGGGCCCTGAGGACGGGTCATGAAAAATTGGTATCATAGGAGTCGGTTCTACCGCAGAACCTAGGACTCTAATATTTCCTTTTCTATAAAGCAATAGTGTTAAGCGTACTGAGTGTGGTTTTCAGTTCAGGGAGTCCAGTGTTGGTGCGATGGATGACATATCCATACACCAAGACCCTGACATGGGAGAGCATAGCACACCAAGGAGTAGCGAGGGCTCATTACAGGGACCTCTTCTAGTAGAGACACCAGTGGAGAGTACACGCCGCTTGAGAGCGCTACACGAGTTCCAGCGACAGTGGCCTATGAGGTTTCGAGGCGAGTCATATTTTCAGACGGTTGGGTACTGGATGGAGTTTGTATCACGATCTTTCCACACAGCCAGGACACCCGCTGACTTGATGGTGTACCTAGATTTTAGTCTCTTCTAGGGAAAAGCCGAGGGGTGGTGCAGCCAGATGCTCCAATTTTGTGATGATATGACCTTCACTTGGGAAGACTTCGAGAGTTTTTTTAGGGTGATGTTTATACCAGCGACTCTAAATTCTGATCGTGCTTAGGAGCTGCTGCCCTTATTGTAGGGTTTTTCGACCGTAGTATAGTCTTCAGCAGCTGAATGTAGACATATGACATAGATTTCCAGGCACACTAGGCCAACAGGTGGGCGACCTCGGGATACAGGTTCGGTTGTGCGAGGCACACGAAGCAGAGCCATCCATTCGAGGAGCAGGAAGTGCTATACATGCGGCAAGCAGGGTCACTTGGCTCGAGACTGCCCAACCTATCCAGTAGATGAGCAGTAGTCAGTAGACGAACCTACCAGAACGGGACGGATGAGCTGGCCGCACAACCGATGGTGTATGATGCTTCGATGTGTCGTCACCACCACCACTAGGAGGACCACCCCGACCATAGGGAACAGGTGGATATGGGAGAGAACAGCTTCTGGCAGCTGAAGCGTATGACTACGGAGCTCCTGAAGCGGGTGGATAGGTGCGAGACTAGTTCCATGCATGGAGGCCTTTCTTCTTGGCGCTTCAAGTTTCCATGTTGTCATTGTTGTGTTTGCTTTCTCTCTTTTTACTATGAGCTGTAGTAATAAAAGACAGTCATATTTGTGACGTTTACTTTCCTGTCCACTTTGTATGGTTGATACTAATAGGTTATGGTTTAAAACTGTTTACTTGACCCTCACGTCAAGATTTATACTGTAGGAGACCTAGTGACCACACACTAACGCTGACAGCGTGACTCGACCCTTGGAGGTGAGAGTAACGGTTGGATCTCTTGGTAGTAGCATCGAGGCCTTACGATGTCGTCCATGGCATGAAATAGTACAGTTCATGTCAGGATTCGCCGTATTAGGAAAATAACATGGTTTATCCAGGGGATGTGACCAGATTTCTCTTTTCGGCAGAGGAGAAATCTCAGCAGCTCGTTGGTGGAACGTAGACGAAGAAGGGTGGTGATGAGTTCTTACAATTTTCTAGTCTCGCCCATTGTTCATTGAGCGAATGGTTTACGGTTCTCTCCAACCCCATAGTCTCAGTTGTATCATCTCTCAGAATGACAAGCACCTGAGATAGAAATAATGGCTTGAGTTCCTCCAGGACTATGATTTTGAGATAGTCCATACTTCTGGGAATGGGAAAGTCATAGCAGATTCTCTTAGTAGGAGATCGGGCATTCAGCTGTTAGGAGTTGTGAGACAACAGCTGACCATGTTTCATATATCTTTTGTGGATAATGATGGATTCAGAACATGTAGAACCAGAGATGGTTCAGGCTACGACGGAGAAGGTGAATATCATTGAGGAGCATATGAATACTGCACAGAGCAGACAAAAATCCTGTGCTGATAGGAGACAGGAGCACTGGATTTCGAGGGTAACGACCACGTCTTCTTACGGGTCTCACCTTGACGAGGTCAGCGGAGATTTTTCCGGGGTGGCAGGTTATCTCCATGATTCTTCGGACCTTCCTAGGTTCCCAGGAGAGTTGGCAAGGTGGCTTACCACCTGACCCTTACACCTCAGTTGCACCGGGTGCAATACGTCATTCACGTATCTCAATTGAGGAAAGGTGTGCACGACCTATCCATCAACATCGACCACAGAGAGTTGGACATCAATGATGGGGAGACTTTCCCAGGGTTGCAGTAGAGGTTGAGGATCAACAGGAATGGGTCCTACGTGGATGGTCAATTCCTCTTGTGTGCTTTCGCTGGCAGAACAGAAACCTCAAGGAGAGCTCATAGGAGCGGGAGGCTCAGTTGCATGCTCAGTATCCTCTTTTGTTTCCCTAGTATATGATTTAGCTTTATGGGGACGTAAATCCCTGAGGTGGGAGTAATGTAATTACCTGGGAATTTCAAGGTAATTTTTTTTTCTTAATTTCTTTGGAATTTTATGAGTGTGTAGTTTCTGACGGCACCTGATTCCGATGCCCGGTGTGCCCGGAATAATTTTCTGAAGTTTATCTCAGGTACGTTCAGTGAATAAATGAGCAGGTTTTCCTATCTTTTGAACCGATGCATAGAATTAAAATCTAAGGGCATCGATGAACTCACAATGCCGGTGTTTTCTTATGGGGACCTTCACCTAAAATGCAGTCGGGGTGGAGTGGAAGTTAGTTTTCCTAACTTTGTGAAATAAAAATAAAATAAATATCTTTTTATTTTATTTTTAATTTCAAACTTATTGGAATTAATGTGGGGGTTTCACAACCCCATATTAATTCAAGTAACTCCTCCCTTAATTAATTAAGGGTGGAGCCTTTTTGATGGGGGGATCCGCTGGAGAATTCCCCCTCCTTCCTCTCCTCCATTAATGTTTCCTATACACATAATTACTGAATTGATATTTTGATTTAATTTTAAATGGTTGGAATTTATTTTAAATGGGAGAAGGATATTATATTTTTTGCCTTGGAAAATAATTTTCTGGGAGAACCTCTGATGAAATTAGAGGAACTTTGTTCTCCAACCATCCGACAAAGAATGACAACGCGCCTTCTATACTTTTCTCCGTGACAAGTGGGGAGATGCCACATCTTCGGGTACACACAATGAAAGAGCATGGAACTGTAGTATGGTGCGGGTGCAACGAACTACGTTGACTCTAAAGTCTTCCTCACATCAGATATTATGATGATCTAATTGACATCATCATCCACGATTCTCAGCTACCGTGGATCATTCTCGAGGTAAGTGATTTGTGTTGTTTTATACACATCATTCGTCATTGAATTTATGGTTTGGGCCTCAAACGCGGAGGGCATGGGCTAACGAACAAGACTAGACCCTCCATTGGTTGTTCGTTTGTGTGTGGGATGACGAGCGACGTAAAACAGGGCCACAAAGTGGATTTTAAGCCGTCGCAGTGAAGATCATGTCCCGGGAGAGCCGCAGGCGCAGGCGCAGACGGTTGGCGAATCGGTCCACCAGAGCGCGTCCGGGGGTCCGCGGAAGACCCAGCCAGTGCGCCTCACAGGCACAGTGGCGCCAGTGACCGGAGGCAGCGGTGACGCCCCTGTATGCCGCCGGAGAAGACCCGCCGCAGCAACAGCCGTGACAGCGACTCAGAGGATCCTGTGGCCGCGCGGGATCCGGGACGCCTGAGGGGCGGTGCCAGCTGGCGCCGCCGCTGTCAATCAGCGGGGAGGCCGCGCCTCCCCCACTCCATGTAATGCTCAGCCAGGCGGGCCGAGCCATGGCTGGCCATGGGACGGACCATGCCAGCAGGTCCGGGCCGGACCCAGACCCAAGTTGGGTCGACCCGATTCGGGCCGACCCGAGGGGTGTTGGGCCGGGTCGGACCGGGCCCAGACCCCCTATTTTAAGACCATTTTCTGTTAAATGGACATATCTTGAACTATGGACCTCCGATGGATGAATTGTTATTCGTGTATGATTACTCAGATTGAGACAGTCGTTTCAGTATATTACACTCAAGGTTTCAGCAAAGTTTGGGTACTATCGGGTTGGTTCGAACTCGAAACCAATCGGGCCCTCGGAGCAGAAACACTTATAAATTGAGGACCGGACGTCCGTTTGATGTGTCTTAGACTACGTTGGATTCCTCTTGATGAGAGGATTCTTTTGGAATATTCCACTTGAGGTTTGGATGAAGTTGGAGTATGGTCATGTTGGTTTATCTTAAAAACCAACCGGGCCCCTGGAACGGAAAATCCAAAAACTCTCAGACCGGACGTCTGTTTGACAAACTGTCAAAAACATTGCCAATATCATTGAAAAACACTTCCATTGAGTATACCCCATGGGAGTTTGGGGTACAGTTGAGATACAGTCAGGTTGGTTCGTACACGAAACCAACCGGGCCCCCAGGATAAAAGGCTAGTAACTCACAGACAGGGCGTTCGATTGACGTGCCGTCTGTTGCATTGAGACACCTATGAAGAGGCAGTTCTTTGAGATATTTCTTCGTGGGAATACATGACACTTGGAGTGTTGACCAGTGGCTCATGGAGAAGATCCTCCCAGAGAAGAGTATATGGAGTACGGTGACCTTGTAGCTGGCTGAGACCTGATGACTGCATGTCCGATTTTATTCGGAGGGACTTGTATAGCATAGTGGGGAGCACTACTTTGTGAGGTGGCAGAACCATGGTGGAGGAGCACTACATTGTGAGGTGACAGACCCACGGTACTCGAAAGGAGGAGTACCTCTGTAGGCTATGAGGGGGAGTACTACTCTGTGAGGTGGCAGACCCATGGGGGGGAGAACTACTTTGTGAGGTGGAAGACTCGCGATACTCGATAGGAGGAGTACCTCAGTAGTCTAAGGTTAGTGAGTGGCACCTCAAAGTCGTGGTAGGACTACTGCGCTCGACAGAGTAGGAGATCTCTAGCAGCCTTGTTTTCATCATCGTGAATAAAAATCCTAGTTTGAGCTGAGTAAATGACCTTTGTGTTTACCTCATGATTGAGATGGGTTACTTGATAACCTAGGTATATGTATTGGAATATACTTAAGTAATGGTTATCTATTGAGATCTTTATTTGTGGTTTATCCTAGTTGGATTTAGTGAGACCTTGAGGCTCTCAGGGTCTCTACTGAGTATCTTTATACTCACCCCTACAAGAGCTATTCCCGCACCTCATTGTGTTGGTTACAAATGACCAAACAACACTGATCGTGGTTGAGGCTTGTAGAGCTGGACGGTACCCGGAGGTGGATCTCATGATGAGATGGTACTCGAAGGCGACAGACGGACGTGGAGTGCTGAGGAGGATATATGTACCTAACCTTTAGGTAGGAACCTAGAGGACGATCCTAGATCTGCTTCCATCTTCCAGCTGTATGTCCTTTAGTTATACTTTCATCATTTGTAGCTGTACCTTTCTGTTGGGCTTGTATTTTCGGCCCCTTTGTACTTTCATCACACTTGTTATTCTTATTTACTTAGTGTTTTCTTCCTCTTGTACTCTGTTTGTGTGTGTGTTTATGTTTTATAAAGTCAATGCCTTCCCATTTATAGGGATTTACACCTTTGGTGTAAGCCGCCAGCCCCTGGCCTATGGAAGGCGGGCTTGTGGTAGTTACGACATGGGCCCCGGGGGATGGGTCATGACAATAAAACATATGTCCTACTTTTTGGATAACATATATATGATAGGATATTGAGAATATTTTTATAATCATGTGTCAATTCTATTATGTGTATGATGATACAATTCATGAAGTTTTTCACATGGTAATCTCAAAGATGGAAAATAATGAGGGCATACTTTTCCATATGAATTAAACATGTTATATCTGTCATTGGATATTACAATATATGGATGTGTGTATTGACCATTATATATTATATTATTATTAATTTATTTCATGAACAATATTAAATGATGTATTGATGAAAATCATGACAACATATGCTCACTAAAATGAATGATATGTTGGGTGATTCATAAGTGATATGACATCGATAAATAAATCCTGAAATGATTTACCCATTTCATAATAATGGATGTAGATATCTAGGTATTTTCTATTTAAATGGAATTGTCTAATTATATACACTACCTTGTTGTATGATTGAAAAGTTTATTTTAAAGAGTCAAAGAAAGATATTTAGGAGATAGGTTGATAAGAAAATTATGAAAACTTCTTGATGAGATATTTATACAAGGAGATTATATTACATTGTAAGTGTTCCTATGAGGGTATTGTCATTCCAAAACTAACTTAATTCTCTAGATGATCCCAAAATTGTTTATTTTCTATGGATTTACAAATCATGATGTTCTGAGTCAACATTGTCGTCCATTATAAAGGTAGGTGGTCATTGAGACATTCCTAGTGACAACTTAGAATGCAAACTATTCAATAAAATGACCTTTTAGGATCATCTTCACGTTTTGAGAGAGAATTATTATATACTCTGGGGCTCTCTTATGGATTTAAGATATGTTTATGGATTCTTCCCAAATCCAAGAGCTGGATTGGTACCCCTATGGCAATGATCAGATCAAAACCATGAATTTTTATGAATAACTATATGTAATAATGTTTTTTGTAGGGATAAGTGTCTTTATGTATCAATGTTTCCCTATATCTAGAACCTCGTATGCTTATAAGTGGTTCTCCATCAATTTTTTGTTAGTTTATTATTCTATGGTTCAAAGATACGAAGCTTGGAATTATGTAATTTATATCCATCAAGGAAGATGGTAGTTGTTCTGATGTTGAAATCGGGCCCATCATAGGGTCTTCCTACTTACCCAAAAGAAGGGTGTGGAGACCAATAATTTTTTGAGTTGTTTAGAAGACATTATTAGTGATGAAATAATGATTAGTTAAGGGTTTTCGTTTTTTTATTTCATAAATCACATGAAAAAGTTAATCCATTCTTATATAGTTTCTAGATAGTGTTGGATGAGTCCAACTAATCATAGTAAATATATTGAGTTCAATGGATGTTGTCCAATGGACATATGTGCTTATAATAAAGAGGAGACAACATGTTTCTTTGAGAGTATTTATATGAAATATGATAGAGTGTTCCATAATAAACCCATCAATTATTTTTTGTTCATTGATGTAAAAAATATCAAGTTTGTATTATGATATTCATAATTATATCTAATTTTGTTTGAAGGAAGAATGCTATGGAATTTAGTGGATATATTGCATCTAGATAATTTTTTTTTTGGATAATTAAAAGTATAACTGAAGTTACCAATAATGTGAAAATGTAAAAAGAGAGAAGTTGAAGAATCAAAATAAAGTTTCACTAGATAGAGTTTTTTGACCAAAGGAATCATACTCAATTCATCTGACGTATTTTTCTAAATAATTTTATTAAACAAATAATTTTATATATTTTTAATGGGAAAAGAAATATTGGTGAGTCTACATGACCTATAATGTTTGTTATTCTATCAGTAAATTCTTTTAGAAAGTGGTTCTAAATAAAGGAATTAAATTTTTTTTGAGATAAGTATTTGTAAAAATTATCTCAATGAGCTACAAACATAGGAAATGAACAAAGATTCTTGTATATAATTCCAAAGATTCACCAGACAAAGGAAGCCATGTAGACCATTGAGAGTACATCAGACAAAGAAAATAAAAAATCATTGTGAAGTGGAAACATGTATTTGTTTTTAGAATATAATTATATGAAGTCTACCAAATAGAGGGAGTTATTAATAAGAATAAACATATAAGGTTACTAGATGGATAAGTTTCTATGAAGAGAAACCTAATGATATTTCTGGAATCTTTACAATGTTTTGGTAGAGTCATTATGTAAGATGATGTAGATCTTTATGTTCAATTAATTAATAATCCTGAAAGAAGAATCAAGATTCTGCCTAATGTTATAGGTAGGATGGAAGAATTATGATGCCATGTTTTTGGGAATGTATTTATAAATACTATTCAATAAATTTTATTCGGAGAAATGAAGTCAGTTAACTGAAAATATAAGCAATATATTCAATGTTTTAATAGTAACATTGAATTTCTTGTTTTTAAGTTTCCCTAAATTTTCATAGAAGTAATACCTATATAAAGGAGACCATGTTCATTGAGAAGGTTTCTATCGATATTGGGAGTGTTTTTGAAGAATTGAGGTGGAATTGAGGATATTGAGAGATCGTTTATCAACGAATTAGATGCCACAATACTAGGTGATGTATTACACAATAGCAGAAACGGAATAGTTTGTATCAAAATAAGAGTAAATAAGAAATGAAATGAATTTTATTAGAAAGAGGATATCATAATAAGGATACGAGATAGAGGGTATCAGAGAGGCATGTTTATTTAAACAATATGATATATAATTTCAATCACCCTCTTGTCCAAGAAAATGAACAGTAAGGAGAATAACATGAATCATGGAAAGTGTAGAAAAATTTCAACAATCAGAGTGATAAAATACAAATCTTGTTGGTGATGGTTTTTTATTATTTTAAAATTTGTTCTATCATACTATTTATTCAAGGATAATATACACTATCAAAGTACTATAGTTCTATGAATGAGGTGGATATTAACTTTTTATTGTAAACCAAAAAAATATAATTTTATAGTGGGTTCATGGTGTTGAATTATTTACAACCCATTCCAAGGAATATTAACTATTATTCAGAAGTAAATATTGTAAATACATGTGCACATATGCGTGGGATTGTTTTTTAGTAGAGTTAATTCTCTATAATCAGAGGTGAATGTTATTATAAAGAATAAAACTTAAAAATAATATACTGATAATTCACCCCTTGTGATAAAAATAATTTTGATTAGTCCTTTCAATTGGTATTATAGGGAGGTTCCGTAGTTGAATCATTTCTAAGTGAAGTTTTAATAAAATAGTGGATTCCATGGATGCTCAAAACATAGTTAATAGTAAGTGGATTCCAAAATTTTATTGTAAGAACTATCATATCTATAAAGATAGAATTATCCCTTATATTTAATACATTCTCTACGAAGCCCTCCTCCTATTGAGGGTGACCCTTTAATGGTGGAAAATAAGAATAACCAGGAGAAGAATGTGTGAGTTGGAAATGCTATTATTTCTTCTCTCTAAAAATGTTAATTTTTAATGGTTTAATGGATTGGAATGACTAATTAAAACATATTAAATACAAATAATATTTATGAAGGAAACACAAAAGTGAAGAAATCGTAGTCATAGATCAAGATATTGAAGTATGAAAATCTAAAAATGGGGGAAGGTGAACTTGTTGGTGAGTAATTTACTATTTTTAAAAGAAATGTTAAGCACCATAATAGGTATTTATGAGACGTTAGAATATTTGAAAATTGGTGAAAATATTTTAATAATACCCCATGTTTAATTATATAACATTATATCATTATTAGAATTCATGGTTATTGAAAATCTTTCTATATTATTTTAATAGTATTATTTTCAAATATTAAATTATTAGTGAAAAGTATCTCAGGAATAAAAAAAAATTTTATTTGAAAATTTCATTGAAAACAACCTTGAACGGAATGTATAAGAATGATCTGATGGAAGATTTTAGTTACTCAAAAATTGATGATGGATTAAGCATAAAATATTATGGATTCTTGTATTTGTTTCTGATATTGGTGAAAATTGTCATATAGATGTATAAATTAATATTACAATTTAATTTATATAGTTGTAGATCCATTGGAAATTTATCAGCTAGCTATCCAAGGCTAATCGAAGTTGAATAATGTGAAGTGTAAGATAGAAATTCAAGAAGATATCAAAGTAAAAAAGACATACAAATCAATGTCCTTTCCAAAATTAAAGGATAAATAGTTATCTAAATATAAAAATATAATATTTTTGTCTAAATGTGAGGAAGATGATGATAGTGAATTGGAATCTAAAAAACCCAGGGATAATTCTATAGAAAATAAACACATTGAAGAAGTGAATGTTGAAAACTTCATCAGTGTAAAAGAAGCATCTTTAAAGAAGAATAGGAGCATACATTGAAGGATTTTATCTTAAAAGATAATTGAGATAATGTATCCTAGATATTTTTAAACATGATAATGACAAAAAGGTTGAATAAGGAACATCTATCATAGAATATAAAGGAATCAGTTCATAAAGAAAAATATAGACTAGTAAAAGAGATTGATGATATGAAGTATTTACTAGATTAATAGAGGAACATTGATATGAATCTTGGGGAAATGATGAATGTATATGAGAAAGAATTTTATCTTGTTCAATAGAAACATGTTAAAGTTGAGAAAGGAATAATAATCTTCTAAAACTCAATTTCAAATTTTCGTAAATGTTATGAGAATCCAAAACATCATAATGATTAGTAATGATCATCCTCGGAGGTTAACACCAAGGTTGAAAATTTTTATTATAATAAAAAAGTAAATATAATAATATATGTTGATAAAAGAAGTAAATTAAAAAACAATAAATTTTTAATAAATTAATGTTTGAACCAAAAACCACAACAACTAGATACTCTATTATGAATTATAAGAAGTATAATCTGATGAATAAGATGTTATGAGTCTATAAAAAATTGGATTCAATGTTTATGATTTTAAATTTTAATAAATTAGATACCCGATTTTGGAAAAATAGCATATTAGAGAGAAAAAAATTATATCTCTGAATATTACTAAGAATTTGGAGGCTATGGGAATATTAAAAAATATTTTGTTTTAATCATAAAAACTATAATGAATGATAGATGTACTATAGGTAGAATTGTGCGGGGGGGGGGGGGGGTGGGGATTGAACCCACTAAAAGATGAAAACATGAAATATCTATTTTCAAAATTTCTAATATATTCCATAAACTAGATTTTATTTGTGAGTATTGCGATCAATCTCGAAGTCTTTCTAAAGGATTCGTTATTCAAACAACTTCTTAAAAACAATTATGAAAAATATTATAATCCTCATGCGAAGGTGGAAAATGGAAAATAAAAATCATTAGTAGTTGAAACTTATATCAATTCCATAAAAGGATAATGATATTGGATATTGTATTATTGGTTTTCTTTGAAAATTACTGGATATTTAGAGATATTATAAAATATAAAAGACTACATAGAAGTGGAGGTGAATTATTGAAATAGAGTCACTCAAAATCAGAGGTGTTTCATGTACAATAATTTGTAAATAAAAATTAAAATATATAATAAATTTTTATGTTGATGGAGTAAAAATTATATTTTTGAGTCTTTCATAGATATTTGATGAAGGGAAAAATGTTTTTTCGTAAGATGCATATTTTTTTGTTAGAAGGATTTGATATAGGGATGTTATACCAAGAGGAAAATGAATCGTGGGGAATCTTTTTTAGGTTGGATATTCCCAAGGATAATTCAATGTAAGAATGATGGAAGAAAATATATTATGATATAAGAATATTGGAAATATGTTCTAGAAGAATAAGAAATAGTTGATAAATTGAAAATGTATTTGTGATTTACTTATCTAAAAAGAATAAATTTTTATGATTTTCAATCTCTAAGAAAGGGAAGACTATAACTTCAATTTATTAAAGGGTTAAGATATATACAACTAATCCCTTAGAGCCTATTATTTTGGAAATATATGGGACCATGTGAAATAAATTTACAAATTGAGATATAATTTTTGATTAAAAATATTGATTATTTCACTTGTATTTCATGTATTATATTTTTGAAACAGAAATAAGATTCTATAAAAGTGTTTATGTTTTTTAGGATAGTATTAACAAGGAATGTGGATATTTTTTGAAGAATATATGAATGTATAATTTTGAAAAACAAAAAAAATAGAATGTTTAATGTTATCTTAAAAAGAATAACATTATTCATCAACATATTTCATTATACACACCACAGCTGAATAGTTTTTCTGAAATAATAAATAAATGTTTGGTCAAAATGACACAATATATATTGATTGAACATGATACTGATCAATTATTTTGGAAAAAATATATTTGAACAACATTTTACATTCTGAATCTCTTTTTCTACGGGCCAAACTATGATATGAATATTTATGAGATGTATTACAAAGATACATTGATTTTAAAATACATGAGGGTGTTTGGATGCCCCTATAAAATCAATGTTAAAGATGAAAACGTTGTAATGTATAATTACATTTGTTTTGATTGTATTTTTATTTTCTACCCTATTAATTATTTAGGAAATGACTGTTATAATAACAAAATAGAAATGATTTTTGACACTATATATGTGAATGTGCTAAAATATTCAAATAGAAAATTTTCAAATTCAATTACAATTATCTAAGGAAAAGAAGATGAAGTGGGTTTAGTAAAACCACATGAAAAAAATGTTTTTTTATAGTAGTGGTAATATAAAAGATGAAAAATGTGAATATTCTAACTTAGATATTTTAAGTGATGAGAGAGAATTATGTTTATATCATACTAGGATGAGGAAGTAAACATAGGTCGAAAATATCATTAGTGATCAAATACTAGAATTTCAAACTATAATAATATAGAGGAAAGTATAATATAATTACTTTTTCTCCAAAGTTAAGCCTATAGATATTTAATAAGCTATAAAGCATCTAGAGTGGATTAGTTCCATCAAAGAAGAGTAGGACGAGATTCAGAATAATGATATGGGAATATGTACCCAAACCAAAAGATAAAAATGTTATTGGAACAATGTTATTTTTGTGAAACATGATGAATGATATGGGTGATGTGATGAAAAAAAATAAAGACAAGGTTTTAATGACTCATCATAAGTTGAAGTAATTAATTTTTAAGAGATATTTACGCTAGTAAAAAGACATGAATCCATCTGCATATTTCATGATATTTACAGACAATGAAGATTTAAAATATCCCAAATGGATGTAAAGTCCTATTATCTTAGCGGATAGCTAGAAGAATATTTTTTCTGAGAAACCATGTAGATTATTTCTTGGTAAAAGAAAAATATTTTTTTTCAATTTGATGAAGTCATTGTATGAGTTGAAGAAATCTATGAGATTTTGTTATTATAAGTTGGATAGTTGATTAAAAATGTAGAATTTCATAAAAGTAAGAGTTTAAAACAATATATATATATAATAAATTTAATAGGTTTTAATCAAAATTATTTTTTATATTGATTATATCATATTAACCGATAATGATGATTATATGAGTGAAATGATTACTAGGGATATGAAGGAGTAATTTTAAATGTCTACTTTAGGAGAATTGAAATACTTTCTTAGCTTACAAATATCACTAAAGAAATGGTAAAAGTTCCCTTCACAAGAGAATTAAGATAAGTAAATCGTGGAGGAATTTTGCCTAAAAGATTCAATGAAAATTTTCACACCCATACTAGTGCGAATGATGTTTTACAAATATTTTTATGCACATTAGGTTGATCCAAATGAATTTAGGATATCGATTTAAATCCTAGTATATATAACTACTTGAAGGAATGTTTTTTTGTATATTGTTACACTTTGTGACATGTATCAAATTTAACAAAAGTATTCACATATCATGGATATAAAACTATTTCTCATATTATTAAATGAATAAGTATTTTCAGGATAAAATATAAAAACACATGAAGGATTTATTTTCTTGGTTATAGAGATAAAAATTGGGTAGGATGTGTTGATAACAAAAGATTCAAATATACTGTTGTTTTATTTTTTGGGGGAATTATATTTATTCTAGTATATAAAGGAATAAAATTTAGTGAATATAAGAAAAAAATATGTTAGGTATATAACTTACACTCATTCTATAACATACTTATATGAATGAAGATAGAGTTGGAATATTTTTTGGTTGATGTGAAGCTGTCTCTTCTTTAGGGTTGTGACAATCAAAGTGATATCAACCTCAATAAGAATATAGTTCAAAATTACATATTTAAGGGAATTTATATTAAATATCATATAATTAAAATAAGATATGGAAATATATTAACTAATACAATAGTTTTTACCAAAAAATGATTATGTTGCTAATACTTTATGAATCCATTATTGAAGGAAATATTTTAGGATATGAATTTGATGATGGGAATTAAACCTCACCTATTCATGGTTATGTTATTTGGTATTTTTACACGATCCAATTTTTTATTTTTAATATTTTTATAAATTTAGGAAAAAATATGTAACATAAATATATCCATTGGTATGTACATTACATGTTTTGGGAGAGAATGTATTTTAGAATAGTTTTTGAAAGGGTAATCCATGATATCATTATGTCTGAACTATTTTATCATTTTTTGGACTGGATGTAGGATGTAAATTGTTAGAGGTTGAGGTAAGTTTATGTAATTAATATATGGGAATATAATATGTTTGGAAATGATTTTTTATCACTTATTTATATACAACATGATATTTTTGTTTAATGATTATTGTTTCCTATACAAAGTTTGATCATGTAGGAATAGAATTTTTCATAGTAATCGACTTATATAATTTTAATGCATCAGTGAATTATGTTCTCTGGTTGAAAAAGAATCTAGGGGGATGATTTTCGAGACCAAGAGGTTTTAATATGTAGAGAAGAAATGGGTTGTGAAGAAAGAATGATTTATTAATTTTTTCTTTTATTTTCATTCATAAATCACTTCATAATTTTAATCCTTTACTATATAGATTTTTGTTAGTTTTGGTTTAGTCCATATTATCGAGGTCAATAGATTTATTTCAATGGATGGAAGCCAATAGATTGATGTGAATAGATTAAATACCAAACAATGTGTTTTTTGAATTAACTTACAAGACATCATACTGAGTGTTCAGAACAAACAAATCATGAAATTAGTTTCTATTCTTCAATGTACCAAATATCATGTTTATATTAAGGTATTCATGAATCTACCTAAAATGTATTAAGTTATAACAGTGGTGGAACTATTGTTTTCAGATAATATTTTCTAGAAAATGAAATGTTTTATTAAAGTTTCAAAAAAAGAGAAAAGGTATAAATGAACTAGTTAAAGCCTCAAAATAATGTTGTATAAAATAGAGGTTTTTGAGTAATGGTATCATAATAGTGTTATATATATCCCATCCCTAATATCCTAGAGATAATAGTTGAATTATTACATCGACACTAAATAAATGTTTTTACATCCCAATATACCAAATAATTTAGTAGTTTTGGTGAACTAGATACATTCGTGAATATCAAATTACATTTGAGAACATAAAATAATTTTTTTTAAAAGTTTATATTATACATCCATGAACTCATTAAAAGATTCCTTATACATATCAAAGTAAAAGAAAACATATAAGGGTGAGATCAAATGCACCGTAAGGGTTATGTATAGTGTATTCTATCATTAGTAAAAAATTTATAATCAACATCAGAACGTAAATAACTAAAAGAACATTACATTTAACCAATTACATTAGCATGAAGAATAATATGGTATGAGTAAATGATGTTAAATTGATCCCATTTAAATAGTATCAATTTATTGAAACTTATACAATAACAATATTCAAAATTATCACTAGGAAAGTAAAAACAGATTTCATAATAATGGAGTCAAAAATTCCAAACAGCTGAAATATACCATTGAGGCCCTATTACAAGATAGTTTCAATTATGGGTAGGTGTATGAAATAACTGATTTAATAAGGTTACCAGACTAGCCTATATCATGAGTCTTATCAATGAATTATTGGGATTGTTAATTTAAGTACCCACCTTTCATGACCACTACATTTATCATATGTATAAAAAATAAAACATAATAAATATACCTTATTCAAAAACTATTTGTATAAGAAGAAATAATATATATAATATCATTTCCTTCTACAATATAAATAATAAAAACATTCTAGAGAAATAATAAGGATGAATTCATTAAAACAAACGCATAGTTGGGAATAAAATGGTAGTTTAAATTTATTAATGTAAATAACATAAAGATATCATTAAAATTATTCTACAGAAAAAAATACACTTATCACCTTGAAGTCTAATTTTTTAGAAAAAAATTACATCATAATAAGAAATATACTTTACATAAAAATAACTATGGGAAAATTTAAATGAAGGCTCATTGAAAATATTTTTCATGGTGGTGATAAATTCTGTTCATTTTGTGTATGTTAAAATAAATATTTCATTCAGATATTAACTTAAATGTCAAAAGTAACATGTATAGAAAATGATTAGAATATTCCATTTAATATTCTTTAATGTCAACCATAGGAAAAAATGGCTTTAACAAATAATTGGAAAATAATAAAAACATTCTTGAATTTTCTAAAAAACATAAATATGAATGAAAAATCATTTATGATGAAAAAGGGAATTGATTTTGTCTTTTCATAATAATGTCTTAATAATTTTATATAGCATTTAGAGGATAATATTAATATTACTTGAAAATTTCATGAATAACTAAAGGATAATAAAATAGAATGAGATTATTATACATTTATAATATAAAATTGATTAATTTTAAGTTAATCATAAATAATCCGAATTAAATTGATACAGTGAAATAAACACTTACTACTTTGGAAACGTTTTAATAATAAACCCCATGAAATAGATAACATCAAAATAAACCTCAAATAACTTGAATGTAAGGTAATCCCGATCTATCATATCAAAAGGGACACATATATACCACACTAAATAATTAAGTGTTGAATATGTTATATGTATCATGGATGTAAATGTAATACTATAAACCCTTAGAAAAGTTATATCATTTAAGTGAGAATTAAGAAATAAAGTATCTATGTGTAAAAAATATAAATCCACATCAATCATGTGAATATAAAAAATAATACAATCCTAGGCCATTTCACACATTTTCATGGAATAATATAATCAATGAAGACGTTATATAACCCAATGAATGGAAATTGTGTTATTAAACCCCTTACGATATGGTACCTTTGAAGTGAAATACCCTTTGTATCACCCAAGCATGATTTTTAGGAACTCCCTTGTTTATGATTTGTTATCATCATTTTTTGGGGTATTTTTGGGTTTCTCAGGAGTGGAGAGACATTTATAGGGAAAGTGATTTATATTTTAGTGATATCTGTTTATTTTAATTAAGGGAGTCTTAGTATAAACATGTCAATGTCTTAGAGGGGTTCTTCCCATGTTTGGAGAACACATGGAATGGGTTATTGAGTATTTATTCTTATTTCTAAATTTTTGTAGTCTTATGGGAGATTTTATAACATGTAATTGAATTACAATTCATGTAATCTTCAAAAGGTAGATCCGTTGAAACATGCTCAAGATGTGAAGGTTTTACTCACTATGTATAGGGTTCACATCGTAAACTATCAATAATTGGGTTTTTATGTAATGCTCTGACCCCAGAAGCCTAGAGCTGATGCCAAAAACATGGTGTGTACCTTTTCATTATCGAAATATTCTGATAAAATTAGACATAACAACTCATCATATAGGATCTTCCCAATCTTGGTTCTAGAAAACTATATACAAATGATATTTTTCTTCAAAACTGAATGAGATAAACTCCCCATTACTGCCACCACATAGAATAACTAAAAGCTGAGAAATCTACTAGTCCATTATAAGTAAATTAGAAATGTAGGTTGGGCATTTAAAATACCCAGTAAGGGGTTTTACAAATAAATAACAAAATCCTTTTTAAGAGAATACCTTTAAAATAATCCTCAAAAAATTTCATAAAAGAGAATAATATTTCTTATAGTACGTCATCATCTTTTTTCAAAGGTGAAAAGAAATCATTTTTCGGGAAATTTCATACACAAAAATTTATATATTTATTTAAAGGATACAAATAAAACACATTTCAAAATATGCATATTTGTACCAAAATGCATGGAATTCTACAAATATGTCAGGATTTGACCAAACTAAATTATGGGTGACATGCAAGGGTGTAGGTAAAAATTAGCACATATATAAATAGATTCATAGAATTGCACACAAAAAAAATCACAAATTACTTTTCATATAAAATTAAATTCATGAAATAATAGATGAGGTTCAAAATTTTGTATTAATTTATTGAAAATAGATGTTAAAATTTCATTATAAATGATTTTCTAAGTATATACATCCTTATGCCATGTGAATTTGTTACCATTATCATATGTACAATATTCTTAACCAAGTATATTTTACTAGTCAAATAACCACATGGTTGGTTAAATACTTATCATATAACGAATGAATGTATAATACATGACAATCATAAACATTCTAACTAGGTCTCATTCCATGACTTTACAAAATCATTCTTGTCAAGGCCTCATTCCATGACCTAGTTTGTCTCATGAGACCTACCGATCTATTGAGAAGCTATAGCGGGCTTTACCCATCACGTAATAAGTCCTATTCATTCCACATTTGTCAAATGTGAATATGTATTATATTCAAAGTGTCCCATACCACTTGGAGTAATAAAATGTATCTTATTAATAGTGTCCCATACAACCTTGAATAATTAAATGTCTCTTCCTCAACGTATCCCTTACCACTTTCAATAATTAAATTCTTAATCCATAAGTTATCATAAGAGTTAAATTTCATTTTTTCAATTACTTTCTATGTTCATAAGTAAAGTGAATCATGAATTAAATGTAATCATTAATATAAATGCTTCATGGTTTGTCTTTTATACATTATTCTATCACTATATCCAGTTTATCAATGACATGCATGGACAAATAAACACGCTTTTGTACATGTGATGATAACCAGTGCACATAAAATAATAGATTGTTTAGCTTTGTCACATAAAATAATAACTCCTAAATTCAAAACCCTTGTTTCATGAAAGTAATCATTTTACATACAAAAATACATGTTTTGAATTTATGTTACTTATCATCATTGATTAAACCATACACTAAAAAATGGGAGTGTCAATCAAATTTAATCATTAACATTATTAATTAATAGTATTCATTATAGAAGATTCATAATGCATTAAAATATAATATTTATAAATGTAAAACATTCATTTCATGTGAGATATTGATGCATAGATAAATAATTAATCACACTTCACTATATTTGTTTTTGTTTATATATATATATATGTAATAAACAAAAGATAATTCCAACCATTTATCCTAAAATATAAATTGGAATGTATGAATGTATTGATATCAAGGTAATATTCCCTTTTTAAATTTTGGGCACACAATAACAAAACAAGGTTTTGTTATTGTTTTCCATTATAAATTAGTAATCATGACCACACATACAATTAGACCATGTAATCAAAAACCTTAAATTCATGGATTGACTTACACATGTAAAATGGTGAGTATAAATATTTTTATACATATATATTTATGCCTAAACATAAATTTTATTATTTATATAATCAATTGGACGACAATCAAAGCATAAAATCATAGTAAACCTAATATAATTTAAATCTTCATTAAATAAAAAAAAGATAGAAAAATATTTATAAAATTGTGAATAATTATATATTTATATATATTGGTTTTTAATAAATAAAGAGAAAATAAAAATAATCATTATGTAAAATATACTTGTAGAGAAACACCATTTTTACAATAAATGTTAATCCTTTAAAAAGAAACAAAAAATAGGTTGAGTGTGTAATTTTTAAAAAACTGCGTATAAAAATATAAATATATCAGTTTAGAAAACACCAAAAACATCACATAAAAAACCTTTCAAAGTATTATATGCATCATAAAAAAAATTAACTATTGGTAATCAACATTTATAAAATGTTATAAGTTTAGGATTGGAAGTTGTATTAAACCCTATATAAAAAATGTGTATATATGGGATTTTCAAAACTAAAACGAAGTTTAATAAATCTATATGAAAATTATATACATAAAAAACATTAGTTAATCATTAATATCAATTATATAAAAACCTAAATCAGATTAGGATTAGAATCTATATATATATAATCATATATATATATATGAATGAGTTTATAAAATTTAAAAAAAATCTTAGAAAATGATAAAAAAGTATCATATGCATCAAAACATCAGTTACATACTAATAATCACCATTTGAAAAATCTAAAAGAGATTATTATAGGAGGAAGTGAATAGCCTTATGTACACATAAGTGTATATATGGGTTTTTCATATAAAAAATGAAGCTAAATAAACCCTTACTGAACTTCAAGGATGGGGATTAGCCAAGTAGTGGTTAATGTAAAGTCGGTAAGAAGAATACCCATAGAGTTAAGTGTCCAAACAAGGGTTTACATAAGCAGTTTATATATATTTTTATACACTATGGTTAAAAAATAAAATATAAACAAAGAAACATGAATATGACTAATGTAGATGAGAACAATCCCCCTAATCAATGTAAACCAGAAATTAATTGGTCATTTTATTATATATATTTTCTAGAAAACATATATTGGAATTTAATGGGGTTTTCATTAAAATAATTCATCCATGTAGACTTGTGAAAAAATGAAAATAGACAACTGGGATGTGGAGAGTGATATGAGGAATCACGAGTTATGGAGAATTATTTTAGGAGGGTGCGATGTAGACTGGTGTGGCATGATGTATCGATGAAGAAGATTAGAAATGGGTTGGATGGATGTGATTGTCTCAGTCCGATCAGACAACTTCAACGGCTCCGTTCACTTAAAAAATTGATGAATAGATGATAATAGATTGTGGCTTTTATTGGACGGCCACAATGGATATCCTATTTCTAAAAAGGATGAACGGTCAAGATCTAATGCCTCTGGACCATAAAGTTGAAGAATTACACAACAATAAGATGCAGCGGTGGGGGTTGAATTGGGAACCGATTCGAATGGATGAGATCTTTCATGGTGAGATCAGAGGGCATGGATTTCAATCCATGAAAAAATATGCATCCCACATCTAAATAGAGAGGACTTCTAGACCGCCTTATAAGACTCGATATTGCTATCTCCATTTCGATGATACAAACACACACATCAGGGTTTTTATTCATGGGACCCCCATCCACGGGCCATGGCCCTCCCTCACCCATTCCAACATGCGACCTATCTCAATCTTTTCTCACACCTGATAAGACCCTATACATGGGCACATGCACGCGCTTATCCCTTAGTATGCATGGTTCGTGCACGACATAGCATGCACCATGCATGTGCTCAACCGAACATTGGTGGACTTTGTGAGATGCCCACTAACCTTGAGGACTAGGCCATTAAGACTATCCTTGGTCAGATAAGGTTTTCACCAAATTATTATCAAAAATTTATTGAACAAAAATAGTTATGAAAAACATAAAATTTATATTAATTTCGTAATATATTAAAACCTTCTTTCTCATTGTAAAAAAATTATAAAAGTCATTATTTTGATAAGTTTGTATTCATTGTGAGTTTGAAAACATTATCTTTTCAAAATGTAAATATAAAATATAACTCCAATCAAAACATGTAATCATTTAAGAAAAGATATATCTTTAAAATATTTAAATCCTTTTAAAACATTTGAAATACTTAATGAAATTTTAAATGTTTTATAAAAATTCCAACGATCACATGATTTTGAACCCTAATGGAAAGAAGGATAAAAAATGGTCATATTTATCATCAAAAATTTAAATGTCCTTATAAATAATTGTTTAGGGTGTTCCAAACATCAAAAACCATTTTAGATTATAGGAATAGTGCTCTCCATTCCTTTAACTATTTTTATAATTTCTATTCTTCTGAATATTTCATTCTTGGTTTTGGTGGACTCTAGTGATGAGGGCTACTTATTAAGTCTTGTTTTATAGTTGGGTTGTCTTTTATTTGATGTATTTTGTTATGAAATTAGTTTATTTATGTAATTCTAATCCCCAACAATGTAATGTATCAGTGTTTCTATTGAATAAAATATTTATTATTTCATTCTAAAAAAATTTGTTTTGGATGGAACCAATATTAATAAAATTAAAAAACTACAATATAAATAATAACTAACTAAATATTAATATTATATTTATTTTTAAGTTTGGGGTGTCACATTTTAATAAAAATGTGATGGGTTTTTTTGAAAAATATTTTTAACCATGAAATAAAAAATTTAAAATATTTTTATGATATGTACTTTCCAGGATTAGTGAATATTTAATGTGATGTATGGGTGATTAAGGGTTCATTACATGTTAATCCTTTATTCACATGAATATATATTTCCCAATATATTTTGAGAGATCTACTCTCCCTCATGATCTTTTTTCATCAATTGGTCATTGTTTTTTCTATGTTTCATCTCTGAATGTATGTGATCCATCTAGTTCTTCCTACCTTTGGTTGTAACACCCATGTTTTCTATATTTTTTGTTTATATTTTTATCAAATAATGTTTTCCATAAATACATTTCAATTTCATGGTAGGCCAAGTCTTTTGAAGATCATTCTAATAGTATCCAATAACTATTGTAAAAGGAATATCAGTTTGTACCAAATTTAGGTAAGCATTTCTTCAACATGGTTAATGTAATGAATGTATTGTGGTTCATGGTAAATTTATTTGGGTGTATCATTAAATTGATGTGATATGTAGTTCAAAAAGTTTTTCATGGAAAGGAAAATATTTTCAAAAAGGGTTTTTCTTTGAAAATATATTTTCTTTATTTGGAAATGGATTTTCAAACATTTAAGAAAATTGGATTGGATTTGAAATTGTTTTATAAAATTTTGTGCATGGTTTTGAAAATGTATTTTCACTATTGTCACATTGGGTACCTTGAGTCCATCAATAATGAGACATGGGTTACCTTAGTGTGCATGGTACCATTAGATGGAATCCTTTTGGATATCAATGGACAATGTAAGGACTCAATATTGACTGGCATCGACTTTATTTCTATCAAAGATCTTCAGTGCCTAGTATTCATTGTCCCACAATAAAGAAACCAATATGAGGTTCTTTTTAATCTATGGTTATTTATCCCTTGATTTTTTATCATGTATTGTTTCTCAAGAAATTTTACATGAGGTTATGTCAGAGAGATTCAAATGATAGATTATTTCAAGGATATTTGATTAATTTATTTCCTTTTGATGAATGGGTATTCTATCTTTTTTAAATTACTTATACTTATCATATTTATTGTTTGAGAGTGTGAAAAGATTTTATCAAATCCAAAGCGAAAATGATTTAAAATGAATTGGATTTAAGAAAAACATTTGTAATTTTTTTTTATTTTAAATGATAGAACTATCATATTCATAATATTAGAACTTGTATAGACTCTGTCGAAATATCCAACTAGGATTTGTGCCCACACCATAATTTTCCATTAGGAAGATGTAGATGTTTTATTGAAGGATACATGTAATGGAAAGGGAGTCTTGTAGAATTTTTTCCTCTCCTATGGATTTTTCCGTTATAGTGTGGCAGTTTAGAGGTGACTGATGGTAACATGGAGACTTATTTCTATTTCTTTTTTCATAATTTCAGTTTCAACTAGTTTGTCTTGGATTATATAGATCTAGTATTATTTTTGTTCTTCTGAATTTTACTGTGGTTATATGTATTGTTTCATTATATACAAGACTTGTTCTATTTTATTTATTTACCTCACCATATTATACACAGTTTGGGTGTATTTTTTGGATGATGCAGGTTGGTCTATTACAAATTGATATCAAAACGGAAGGCTTTTCCGGAAGTGTGTTAACACCACCTGAGTTTTTTTATTTGTATTGGGTAGAAAAGTGTTAAGATTGTCTGAATATGGATAGTGACTAAGCAAAAGGGTCCTCTATAGCTAATATCCATTACTGAACTTGAGTTACTATATATGCTAAACGAATTTTACCAGGTTTAAGGCTTGGATTTTGGGGTCATTTGATTGAAATGGATGTGAATTTTATTTAAATTGACTTCTTCATTTTGGAAATGTCTTTCATTAATATGAATTATTAATTGATTTAATTTATTTCTATTTTAAATAATTGATTTTGATTCTGGAAGCGGGCCTATGATTTTTTAAATATGATCATGATATAATTGGTTATTGTCATGCGTTTATTAGAAAATTCCTTAGAGAATATAACTTGGTAATATTAAAGAGGAAGATGTGAGACAATATTTTTAAGCTTCATTGGACCCTTACTTGATTGAAGTATTAATTTACACCATGCAGAATCATGATCAAGTGGGTGTTGGGAAACTAGGATATGTGGTGGATCATGTCTCTCAATATTCTATGTATAATCCACCCATCTTATATGGTGAAAAAATTCCATATCATTTTGAGGAGTGGGATGAGTGGATTTAGAGTATCTTCAATTTATAGAATTATTCTAAAGACATGAAGGTTATTTTTCCATGTACATGCTCGATGGACCCGGAATGAGAGAGTGGGAATTTATTGTGAAAGATATGTTTCAGGATTAACTTACATAAGATTATTTAATGAAAATATTTAATCAAAATTTTTTCCATGAGACATTACATAGAGAAAATACCTAGGAGTTTATGACCTTAGAGCAGGGGGAGTATACCATTCTAGAGTATTATACCCATTTTGTTGAGTTGGTGAATCTGGAATTGTATATTTTCACTAATTAGTACGTAAAGGCTTAGAGGTTTGAGTTGGGAGTGACTGCTAATATTATTACAGTGTTTATTTTCATGTTCCATACAGCCTTTATGTAGGTATTTGAAAAAGAAACATTGGATGAGATAGAAATAACTTGGAAGACAGGTTTGGGGGGAGCTTCAGTTGGTGCATTTTTTATCCAAAGTGTATCTTTTGGATAGAAAAGGAAACATAATGGTGGTAAATTTTATTTAGGACCAGTTTTAGGGGATTCATAAAAATAGTTGTAGTTTTTTTCTATCAGTGTAGGCTGTATGATCATACCCATCCTAACTATATGGAGGTTCCTATGACTTTTTACCATGGTTTTTGGGACACTTTGAGATCGTTTTATGACTGTGAAAGGGGGAATATCAGTTTGAAATTATATCTGGATTGACATCATTCCAAAATGTGTTTCATGTTTCCTAGATAAGAAGGTATATTCCATATCCTTCCCATTTGAGGGAGGATGTTGATCTTGAATCCGACACCACTTTAGTTAAGTAGCTAGTTTAGATTACGTATTTCAGAGAGAAAGTATTATACGGTAAAAAAAATCATATGATCCATGTACTGTGGTAGTGTAGATATGATAACTAAAGATGTGGGAGAGGTAATTTTTTATAAGACATTAGCGGCCTTTTTTTGTGAGTCTAGGAATACGAGCGTATTCTAGGGGAAGAAAGTAGTTGTGGTGGGGAGATTGCAACACCCAGTTATGATTAATAGGTACTCCCTTATTTATGCATTGTTATTTTTTTATTTGGGTGAATTTGTCTGATTATCAGGGATGAAGATCCTATTACCGGTAAAATCGCCTAAATTTCAATGATTTATTAATATTTTAATTAATGGAGTCTTGATATAAACATTTAAAAAACATAAAGGGGGTCTTTTCAAGTTAGGAGAACACCTGAAGTGAAGTTTTGGGTTTTAATGCTTAAACCTATACATTATGCAGTGTCCTGGGTGATTACACACCAAATAGAGTTATTACACACTATTTAATGTAATGAAGGATGATTCTAGGAAATAGGTTCAGGGTGTGAATGGTTTATATTTCTTGTACTGGGTTCACGTCGTGTATTAGGAGAAATTGGTGTTTTAATAAAAATGAGATAACTTTTCAATAAATATTTTTAATTTGGAAATAAAAGACATTAAAGAGTTACAAACCATATAATATTCAATATAAGATCCCTTTTAGGGTGTCATATTTGTGATTAAGGGCTGATTCTATGTCAATCCTCCCTTCATGTGACCTAGATAGGTCCCAATAAAATTTTCGGGATCTCCTCTCTCTTCAAATATTTTGTTCAACAATTGGCCATTGTGTTTATATAGTGAATCTCTCCATGTATGTGATCCTTCTGTTTATTCATTCTATTGGTTGTAAAAACAACAATATAATTTTTTTAGTTTTTATTCATGATCAAATAGTCTTTTCTATCAATCCCTTCCAGTTTAATGGTGTTCCTTATCTTTTGAAGGTTGTTCTGGTGGTTTCCATCCATTATTGTCAAAGGTAGTCAGGTTTATAACAGTTTGAGATAAATGTTTCTATAAAATTGCTTAATGAAATGAATTTATTGTTGTTCGTGGTAAATTTCATTGTTTTTTTCATTAAATTGAATTGATATAAGGTTATAAAGGGTTTTTGGTCAAGAAACATATTATAATAAATGGGTTTTCATTGAAAACTAATTTTTTTTTGAATTGGAAATGGATTTTAAAATGCTAAAGTGGATTGAATTGGATTTGAATATGTTTTATAAAATTTTGAATATGTTATTGAAAATTTGTTTTGAAAACTAGAACATTATGAACCATGGATACATTAGGAAAGAGACACAGGTATCATTAGTTTGTGTGGAACTATTAGGAGGTAACATTTTGGATATTGAAGGACTCTAAAAGGACTCGATATTGATGGGATCCAACATTATTCTCATTTTGGACATTGAGTGTGTAGTACAAATTTTCCCACAGTCTAGGGCCCTATATGAGGATCTTTTTCAATTTTTATTATTGATAGAATGATTTTTTATCATGGATTTTTTCTCATTGGTTTTTATATGAGGTTGTATCGCATAGCTTCACCCGATTGGTTATTTCAAGGATATATGTTTACTTCTATAACTCTTAGTGCATGGATGTGATTTCATATTTATATGCATTCTACTTTTCATATTTATAGTTTGAAAATATGAATTTGTTTTATAAAAACCAAATGGAAAATGATTTACAAATGAAATTAAATTATAAAATTTATTTATAAAATTGTGTTTATTTTAAAAGCTAGAACTATTGATCTCTTGATATTTGACCTTATATAGACTTGGTGGTGGTATCCTGCTAGGATTTTTTCTCACAACCTACTTTTTCCATTGGGTGATTGAAGATGTTCTATTACAAGATACATGTAAATGTAAGGTAATCTTATATCATGTTCGCAATACATTGGTCTTTGCCTTTTTAGCGGGGTGGTATGTAGGTTAGTGATGATCATAGGGAGGCATATTGGTTTTTTATTTTTTTGACTTTCAAGTTTAGTCAATTTGGATACTATTTTCAAGTTATAGTTGTATCTTTTTCTTCATAATTGTAATCTATTTTTATTTCTTGTTTCATTAAATATAATACTTTTCCTTTTTTTCTTTCTTTACCTCACAATGTGATGGCCAACACAGGTGTAGGGTTTGCTTGACCTAGGTTGTCCTGTTACACCCTTGGATGAAATAATTTGAATTAAAACCTAAAAACATTGAAGTATTAAGGATTCATGATATTACATGTAAAATGGGGACCATAAACACCATATAAAATAAATTAGGTTCATAACAATAAAATATTATTTAATGTAAGGAAATTGATATAAATTCCCTTATCTTATGTATGACTGATCACATGTGTTCCTTATATGACATAATAATAGACATATATTATTTAGTTAGTTTCATATAAAGTATTTTCAACTTTAATATTCCATTTATTTTTTTCTAGCATGTTATATTTACTTATATAAACAATTAGGATCATATCAGATGTTTTAGTGATGTTCTGCTAATTTGTACAGAATGATTTTAGCTAGATGACTATGGTCAATGAGGAAATTAATTCAAAATATCTAGAATAATAATAATTAAATAATTTTAATTTTATGCATAAATCATAATTTTAAAAACCAACCACGAATTTGTTTATGTAAAATGAACTATGTTACATTCATGGAGAAAACAATCCAAACATACACATTAGTAGCATTCCATTTTTCATGATAGAAATTGAAATAATTTAACTATTATTTAAATATTATAGAATTAAAATTATATAAAAAATAATATATTATTAATTTAAATTAAATTATATATACCATTCATCTGATTCAATAATCTAAAATGAATCACTTCACTTTTTGGTGGTGGTAATCTACATGTACCCAAGAATTACATTATCATCATTGAATGAATGGATGGTTAAGAAAATATATTATATATTAATTTCATAAAATAATATATATTTCATGAATATTATATATATAAATAAATTCCATCACCATAAATATTTGCGAGAGGTGATGATGGAAAACGAATTACATCAGTCTGTGAGGTGGTAGTCCTCTGAACACAAGAATAATTGTTTCATTTCCTATTTGACGGAAGAAGAGATGAATTTAGGTCATGAAATAAACATAATACCATCTATGTATGTTGGATAAACTAATTTTTTATCATCCAGTTTCAACAATATATGAAGGAGGTGGAAGAATAAATAAAACAAAACTTCCTGGTTAAAAATGATACATCTTCTTCATGAAACCTATTTAGGTTCAGGAAAAAAAGGATTCCTTGTATGGGTTTATAATAATAAAAAAAATATAAAACATTTGAATAGAATTTATTAATGTATTTGAGTAGGTATTGGGTGAACCAGGAGGCTCTTTATGTGTAATGAAAAGAGGATATGAGGTTAACTTTTATAATCGAGGGGAGGGTGGTTGTTGAATTTCATAAAATATTAAATTAATATAACACAATTTCAATGGTAAAAGGATCCAAACTGATATAATCAGAATATAGGATGGTTTTTGGTATAAAATCAATCAACCAATAAAATTTTGATAGGTTTAGATTAGGTTTTCCCATAAAATCATTATTTTAACATTGGTTAATAGTTTTAATAATTAATGGGATAACAAATTTTAATATTTAAGGGTCAAGATAGTTACCATAAGAGGAAAATTGGTCAATTAATGGAATATATATTATATTATTAAACATATACTAATAATTTGGCTAAATATTGGAAATTTAGTAATATTAAATCATTTTATAAAATATTCTTTATTATAAAATATCATTTATTTCATTTTTCAAACTATTCATTTAATTTGAATTTGAAAAAAACATTATGGTAAAGTAATTAAAATATATTATAATAAAACACCACCCAACTGTTATATTAATCCAAAAAATTCATGGCAGACAAATAATTAATTCAATTTATATTACTTTTCAAATTTTTTATATCATTTTATTATTTTTCTCTTAATTGAATAAATTCTGTGTCAATGTTGCATAATAATTTAAGGCAATTAATTCATTACAAAAAAATTAAAATTAATTAACATGATAAAAATAATAATTTATATTATAAATAAGTATTAAAAAAAATATATTTTTTTATCACAATCAAAAAATATTATAGTTATTAAATGTAAGAAATTTAAATTTTGATCTTTGTCTATTAATTAAAAATTATTAAGGTCAAAATAAATGAATCACAACCTATAGTGTCAAAATATTCAATACTTAGATTGAAATGGAAAAAAATTTACTCATAAAATAAGATAAATGAAAGTTTGAGGGTCAATTTTGTGTCCTTATCATATTATTTTTATCCTTAATTAACCAATAATCCTTTTACGATAGTGATAAATCTATTTTTATGGTTATTATTCATAATGAATAAAAACAAAAGGGACCTCTTTACTAAATATGGATAAAATTATTCTAAATATTTAATTTATTTTTTCAGGATTCTATTCATATATGTTGCCAAATTTAAGTTATAATTAATAGCACAAAATGTGATAAAATTCAGGTTTATATGAAAAATGAGTTTTAAGTCCCAAAATGATATTATACCAAAATTTAAAATAAAGATGATTCAAACATAAAATTTTTATTAAATATTAATAAATAATAATTATGTCACTTTGAAATTTAATTCAAAACATAATGATTCTTTTAAATTATTTAATTTATTGAAAATAAATGATAGTTTAACAAAAAGCAACATTGTTCACTATTCATTAAAAAATCAGTATTTTTAGAGAAATACCAAAAACTAAACCAAATATTATTTGGATACGCTGTTTTAAAAACTTATACCCTCATTATCAAATAAAATTTCTAAATTTTCCATAAATTAATTATAATATTTTATACTGAGTACCAATAAAATCCATTTTTTAAGAAAACATATTTTTAATGAATAAAATTAATTTACTAAAAATAGTGTGATTACATACCAATAATTAATATATAAATTTATATTTAGTAATATTTATATATATATTTAAAAAATCAGCTAATCCTATTTATACCCATTAATTTAAATGCTAAATTATAAGAGTTGGATTTATATAATAATATTTCATGGTTAATTGAGGCGTGGTTTTTCATGTCACATACACTATCAAGCATATTTTTTAAATATTATGTTCCAAATCATAAAAAAGGTTCATAAATCTTCCTTTTGAAAATAGGGAAAATAAAATAAGAAGGTTATCACATAACTAGGTTTCCAAAGAGGGGAAAATTAGTGAGAAGTGAAAATATAGGCATGGTAAAAAACATAATGTCCAAATAATTAGAGAGAATGATAGAGATCATTGATCACTTATTATTCCATGATAAATTTAACAATTATCTCCTAATAAAATAAATAACTCTTAATGTCTCATACCAAAAATACATATAACCTAATAATATATTTCCCAATATATGTTATTCATTTCTATAAATAACCTCAATCACCAAAAATACAGATTAAAATCGAATACTCTTCTAAAATATAATTAAACATATATTTCTAAAATAAAATACCATATTTTTATCTTTACCTTAATAATATATTGCTAGTAAAATATTGATCTAATTTTGAAATTACATTAATCGCATACTCACCGAATTACTTTTCATTCCCATGGTTATCTCTTTGAAAAAGTATATGTTCTTAAAATTGACTTAATATTTATATATCACAATATTTTTAAAAAATAAGAATTACATACTATCCCCGACATCATATTGGCAAGTGGTAGGCATTTCCCCTTATCACCATTCAGTTGTGGGTTCATGCCCTTAGGCCTTTCCAGATGTGATCGGTTTCCCTTCTTACAAAAACAATGTAAATATAATTCTTATAACATCTCCATAAATAAGGTTTACATCCTTAAAAAATAACCTTAATCAACAAATATCAAATAAAACATGAAGGTTATCAATAAGATTATTCTTATGTTAATAAAATATAAAATATTTATTCCTCAAATAACATTTTCACTAAAACATATACTAAACCAATGTGTTGTATTTCAAAAAAAATTCTTCCAAAATAGCCTTAATTGTGATAATTTCCCATCACAAAAAACCTCAAAATTGGTACATATTCCATTAATATGTGATCGTCCATAGACTTCTCAACCTAGGAATCTTTATGTTTATCCCATATCATTATGGAATGAAATTTTTTCCAAATGTTTTATTCTATATATCATCATGATGTTTCATAGAGAAAAAATGATGTAACCAAATAATATCCCTAGGGAGTTCCAAACTTTGTGTACATTAAGATAAAACATTCCATACACCAAAAATATGGCTGAGATATACTCGACCAACTCATATTGGGGTTACTACTCAAAGACGAATTAGTACCAAAACAACATCCACTTGTAGTATCCATAAATGGATGTATTTATAGGTAAATCATATAATATAAACCTTACTAAAAACATAGGATTTTATCATACAAATTGATTTATCCTCAATGTTTGTCACATGGTTGTGTTCCCTAATTTATGTTTTTCCTAAATCATGTTCCAAAGGATTTTACTAAATGTTATATGGTACCATCTATAAAGATCTTAACTATAGTATCTAAAATCCAAAGTTTAATTTGTTCCATTTCCAATATATACAATTGATAAAATCACAAATAACCAAATATTTATTATTCTTAGTAAACTAGATACATACATGAAAGTCAAATTAAATTTGAAAACAAAAAATAAAAATCACTATAAAAGAAAATATTGTAATTAATTGAAAACATTCAAAGATTGATTTTTCATAATCTAGGGAAAGGGAAAAAATTATTTTACAGATAAAATGCTCAGTATGGGTTATGTAAGTTGGAATAATTTATGAGTAAAAAATTAATAAAGAAAATCTCAAGGTAAATAAATTAAAACACATCCCATTTAATCAATAACATGAGCATGATTAATAATATGGCTGGAGTAAATGAAGATTAAATGATGGATTGTAAATAATCACAAGATATTGGAACTTATCCATGGAAAATATCCAAAATAATAACATAGAAAATAAAAAATAATTTCATAATAATGTAATGAATAATTTCAGTCATCCAAAACATACTGTCATGGTCTTGATGTAGGACAGTTTAATAAATTTGTAGAAAGACTAAAAACCCCATTTAATATGGATAACCAATGGGGTTGTATCATGATACCAAATTATAAATCAAGTGTATTTGAAATTACATGCCCCACCTATCAAAAAAATATGTCCAATTAATTTGTATATGAATAAAAAATAAACATAATCAATATGAATTATTGAAAAACTGTTTGTATTGGAGTAAAAATTATAAAAAATTTCAACACTTTCATCATTCAAAATGATCACAAAACTTATAGACAATGAATAAGGATGGTTTCATTATAATATATACCATTGGTATAATAAAAGGTTTTTTAATATTGTTGAATGAATGTAATAAAAACAAATCATCAAAAAATTTCTTGAGAGAAATACCCTTTTAAAATTAATGTCCACTTTTAAATTCTAAAAATTTTCAAAATAATAAGAAGTACATTTTATTTGAAATTAAATTGGTAATTTTTAAATTAATCTTCAAATATGTGATAGATCTTGATAGCGGTTAATTCCATTAATGACATATAGGTCAAAACAAATATCCTTTTACATTTTTGAAAATAATAAAAAAGTAGCACTTCTAAAAATGATGAGAATATTCGTTTTAGTTTTATAAGATTCTTTCTGGGGTTAAAATGAATTTAAAAAATCATTTTATATCGTATAAAATTTTATTGATTATTTCTAAAACATGTAGATGCAGGAAACATACTTATTTACCAAAAAGAGAAATAATAACAGTTTAAAATATTTTATGTACTAAAGAGAGGAGAATGGTACTACCACTAAAAAATTTCATAAAAAACATGAGTATAATAAAATTAAATGGGTTTATTAGATAATGATCATATAATGTAAATACCCTACTACAGTTACCTTTATTTGATGTCAACTTTATTACATTTACACTAGATATATGTGATGACATCCAAAAGGACAAAATTATTTAGTAGACATTATAAAATAGATACATACATGATCCCCATATTACATTTGAAAATATAAATTTTATTATTTTTATTTTTCATTAAAAAAATTCATTATGTTTTCATTTATATCCCTATATATCATTTTTAGTTCACAACCTTGATTTTAGGGAATGAAAAAATAAAGATGAGCTCAAATGCGCAGTAAGGGATAAGTACAATGGAAGATAAGTAGAATTAATATGTATCATAATCAAGGAAGGGTAAATAAATGAAAAAACAAACCATTTAATAAATTAATTGGATATCATGATTAGAAAAAGAATAACCAATAATTAAAGGTAAATAACTAAAAAAACATTCCATTTTATTAGTAAAAACTAAATGAAATTCATCAATAGATAATACCGTTTTGAAAATATCAGGGCAAATAATAACTGAATTCTTAGTTAATAAAATTCTTAGTTATTGGACTTCATGATCTTAGGTATCATGATACCTCTTCAATACCTTTTAGAAGATAGTTTAATAATGATGGGTAGGCATACACCATAAACCTATTTAAATAAGGCTACCCAAATTATTCATCCCATGAGATTATTGATGCACGAAGGTGATACATAGAACATGGACCACTCATATCTACATTTCAAAATTTTTTATCATATATCTAATAATTTATTTAATTCATGAAAAATATGCCTTAGCATAAATATTTTGTATCAAGTAATGAATATAGATTGATAATAATTTCTCTAGTCAATTATATAACAATCAATGTAAAATACCAGTTTTAGAAATTTTATATGGTTTGCGTAATAAATTTATCCATGATACATAATATGGATATTTAGGGTAAATTTAATCACGATACCTCTTCTGTCAAGAACTTTTAAAAGACTATTTAATACAGATGGGTAGGAATACACCAAAAACACATTTAACAAATGTTATCCAACTAATTCATCTCATGATAATATAGATGCATCATGTGGCTATCTATAATCAGGATCCCCCTGTATCTTTATGTCCAAAATAATCCTTATATATCAAATAATTGATTTAATTCATGAACAATATTACTTATCAACAAAAGTTCATATTGAGTAATGAATACATATTAAAAATAATTTCTCAAGTCATCCATATAACATTCAAAGTAAAATATATTGCATAGAAATTATATCCAATTTATGTAAACAATTAATCCATGATGAATAATATGGATATTTGGGGAAATTTAATGGCTAATGATGAAAAAAATGTGAATATTTCAAGTGAAAGTAAATGATTACAAATATTATTCAAGAATGAGATTTTCAATAATTTCCCTAGTAAAAATGATCCTAAACCATCCATATAATAAATAAGGATGGTACCAATAAAATATATCCCCATTTTCTCATAAGTAAAATAAAGGGTTCATTTTATTGATGAATAGAAATATAATAATTTTTTATCAAAAATAATCTCTAGGAAAATAACATTTTCACTTAAAAAATTACTTTTAAAAACTAAAAATTTAAAAAATATTTTGATCATATTTTTCTTTTAAAATTATATTTGAAATGTATAATGAATTATTTAAAACATTTATTGGTCATGATATTGGAAAATTCCATACATTTCGTACACCTTAAAAAATTATTGTTTTAACATTTTTGCTAAAATCTAAATTGAAAAAATTTAGGAAATAATATGAAGATAATATTATAAAAAGATTTAAAAAATTTAAAAAACAACATTAAAAATGAATTAAAAAATTAATTTGGATAATTTTAATGGCATTATATTTTTTATAATACGTGGTTTTGGAGGAAAAATGATTTCGACCAAAGAGAGAAATGAAGTCAGATTTTATTTATAACATTATTTCAATATTTTTTAGTGACAATGTGTTTAAAAATTATAATATCCCTTAAAAATAATCAGTAATTACCACATGTGATTAAAATAAAATGGACTTATTATACAATGATCAAATAATTTCCTTCAATGGGTATTTAAGAATAAACTATTTTGATTTAAATGAGATTGTGAAATAAACCCTCAAAAATATCATGATATTGTATTGATGATTAATCGATGAATACATTATGTATATAAAATATTTGTCCACATAAAACAAGTTTAGATCTAATACAATTCAATCCTAATTCATTACACACATTATCACAGAATGTCAATGATAAGGAAGAAGAAATATTTCCCAATGAAAACAATTATGTTATGAATTTACTCACCACTTGGTATCTTTTATATCCAAACCCCATTAAATAAAATATTTAAAATTAAAACATAAAATACCACAAATTATTAATAAATAATGATATTACATGTCTAATTGGGTGTATATACACCATGTAAAATAAATGAGGTGAATAACATTAAAATATACCACAATGAAGGGAAATTGAGACGATGTCCCATACCTCATGTATCCTTTAGAATAATGAAAATTAACCTCATTTATGGTGGTTATAATCATATTATTAACTTATAATAGAAAATTATTATTATATTTAATATCATATATTATTATTTTATACCATATAATCTCACATTCATTAATAATAATTTATTATTACTATATTTTTAGATGATAACTGATTTGTTTTCTCAGGCATGTTTTAACATGAAATTTCTAGTTATTGAAAATATTATATTGTTACATAATATATAGAAATAAATTTAAGTTATATATATATATATATATATTTAGAATCATTATCAATATTTTAACATGGTGAATGGATTACATCATTTCATGGAGATGGTAGGTCGTACGTATGCATAAACGGCATTATCATTTCCTTGATGGGTAAAATGGTAAATAATTAAGTGATATATTAGTTAAAAAGAATCAATATAATGTCATATATATCACATATATTCATTAAATGTATTATTTTTTACATTTAATGTAAATCATATTTGAAAAACGAATCGCATCGCTTCATTAGGAGGTAGTCTGCACTACATAGGAGTGATGTTATGGTAATTTAATGAAATTTAAATAATGAATATATATGTGATATTATAATTCCATAATTCCAAAAAGTTCATAAATATTATATATATATATATAAATCCATATTTATATACAATCGTGAGATGTTTTGAGGGAAAACGAGTAACCTCGGTTAGTGGGGTAGTAGTCCGCCAAACACATGATTGATGATTTTGTTTCTCATTTGATGGAGGGGGAGATGGGTAAACATTGTTAAATCAACATAATAACATATTAATATATGATATATAATTTTTTATTATATTTTATGTTTTAAAACATAATTTATTGTTAAAAAATACGAAATAAGACAAAAGAGCTTCATTAAGACAATTAACTTATCATGGAGAAACCTCATTTGGATATCCTCTAAATGACCCTAGGGTTGGTATTTTGTTAATAAAATAAGATATATAATTTGTATATTTTTTTGGGAGATATTTTGTTATTGTTTTGTAGAGGCTAATGTTTTGAGATGTGTGAATAAGTGAAAAAATGTGGTTGTCGTTTAAAACAAGGGGATATGATTCACATGAAATTATTGAAAGTAATAACTCCTAACCACACTTTTGAAATTATAAAAAGCAAAAATATGATACATTATTAAACATTATATGTTATAAGTTCTAAATATTCCTATAAAATAGGAGTTAGACAAGTTTTATATCATTTATAACCCATACCTTTTTAGTTTAACCCCACGATAAACTAGTCTTCACCTTAACAGGAGTAGTTAATTTTCATTGTTTGCATAGATGATTATGGTAAAAAAATATTTGGAACATTTTATATAAAATAAATTATTATTATTCCAAATATTAAATCTTTATTTCCAAAATAAATTCACAAAATTGGAATAATTCAATTTAAAACTAACCCTGTAGACATGATAAAACAATTATTTTCCAAACTAAAATTACCAAAAAGTTTAAAAATATTATGAAGGACCCTGGAACTCCATGAGAGGGGTGGAGTGAATTAGGGTGTGAAATATTTATTTTTAATGTTTTAGATATTTTCCCCATTTTGGTAGGAACTTGTTAAATTTTCCAAGAACAAAAAAGTTTGGAGATGACACAACACTTTTCCATGGTTCATCACAAAGGGCTATGTCCAAAGAGCATAGGCCAACAATGTTTCGGTTATACCTAAATCCACTAATATTCACTAGTTTTAGAAATACAAGATTTGGAAATAGTCACTCTGTTCCAGACACACTGCCTTTATAAAGGTTCAAGGATAGCTCACTACATCTATCAAATCACTTCCCTCGACCCCCTAGCTCATTGCCTTGAGAGAATTAAAACTCAGTTTATCGACATAAAGGTCACTTCAATTGATATACATTGAAGTCTTTGTCTTAGTTCAACATGAGACACTGCTTGCTTCGATGCCATGTATTGATTCATTTGAAAGAATAAAACCCCTAAACCGGATGTTCATATCCTATATTCAGCCTTCACAGACAATTGTTCACAACACATACCCTATGCGCACAAGTTCATACTTTTGCGAACATGATTTTTTTTTCACATGGAAAATATTTCACACAACTACACACTTTAAATGAAACTTTTAAATTTTTCACACAAATTTTACTATCACGCACAACTTTAACTTTTTCCCGTAACTTTAAATTTTCCACTCAACTTTATCTTTTCTGGGGGACTTTATCTTTTCCGTGAAACACCCTTTTTGAAAAAATTTTATGCTCATTAGAACTCAAGTATTCTCTAAGTCTTCATGTATACTGAATGAGGTGGGTCAACTCTTATTTATTGGCATCTATTACCCTCACACGCAAAACCCACTACGTTGCTCAAAATCTCTCATTCTGCACATAATGATTTTCATGTGGGAACCATTTTTTTCACATCTACATATTTTTCATGCACCTCATTCCTTTTCCATTTATCGACATTCTGATCCCAAAACATTCCATACACGCAAGTTTCCAAAACACATACAATCATGCGCACAACATTCTTTTCCAAACACACATTTCTCCATTTTCCAATTTTAGTCCCAAAAATTTGGAAAACACTGAGAAATAACACCACCATAAATAATTTTGTCTACATGAACTGTATTATCCATTTCCTTGTAAACATTATGAACTTCTAATGACGATGGACCACAAACACAAAACAAACTTCATTTCTTTCATAAAAGGGTCGTGGTTCCAATAGATTTTACTTAAAATATAAATATTTAACTGATTAAAATGATATAATTTGGATTAATAATTATCTTATTGATCTAATTTACTGTTAAAAGAACTTTTAAATCAAATGGGGATGGTATATTCATTAAAATAAATGGTTGTTTATAATAAAACCACTATTTTTTACTATTTATTGAAAAAATGAAATCATTCAAAAAAATCCCCAAAAAACACCATAAGATAATTTTTGAATTATTATTTTTAGAAATGAATTTAAATATTGTAAAATAAATTTTCTAAAAGTGGTAAAAAAATAATTTTTATATAATTTCTCAAAATGCAATGAAATTATTTTCATTAAAAAATACAATTTTTTAGAAAACATTTATTTTTCATCCAAATAACTATTATTATATATAATATATAGATTTCTATTAAATAGATTTTGTACATGTTTAAACCTTATAATTTTAATAATTTAGTTATAAATATTTATACCTACCAATTTAACATCTAGTTTATAATAATATTCTATTTAATATTTCCTTTAGACTTGGTGTCGCGTGTGTCACATGTTATAAGTGAGATTAAATTTAACAAAATATATTTCATCGTATGATTAAAATTGGTTTTGTGTGTCACATAAGCAAAAAAAATCAATTTTATTATTTTAGGAATTTAGAGTTTCAAATTCTCTACACCTTAAATAAATTGCATCCACCCAATTTGATCTTACGCTCAGAAATCAAGAGTGTGATATTTGAAAAATATTTTATAGAAAACTGACATCCTAAAAAGGCTAAATAAAACATTCCCTTAATAAGACAGAAGGGGAGTTATATAGTCCATTTGGAATAACACATAACTAGGTATCTGCGATGGATAAAATTTATGTAAAGAAATGATATGGACATGGAATAAAATATTAAATTATTATAGATAATTATAGATATCATTGATAATAATAAATTGAATGATCAATGAAAAGTTTAGGACCAAAAAACTATAATTATATGATGATTTAAAATACCATTTAATTCATTGGGTGTGTTGTTAATATGATTAAATTCTTTTCAAGATAATTTTATTAATGTTGAGAAATTATTTTATTGTCTAAGAATACAAGGAAATATACATACATGATATCTTTATATTTAATAAGAATAATTTTAGTCTTTGGATTTGCATCAATCAATTTCGGATTCATTTCTTAGTGAAACAAATAAATGAATATCTAAAATAAATTTTTAATTCCTGAAGAACTATAATTCACTTTTAATGGATCATAAGATCCATAAAAGAGTGATAATAATTTCCATATATCTATAACAATTTTCTGAAACCAATATGGTTAGAACAAGTTATCCAATATAATTCATTAATTTCCAAACATGAATAGTAACACCACTAAACCAACATTATTTTTTCCATAAAATTGATTAAGTAAAAAATAATAACATATTAACCATAACATTAGGTTGGCCATTAGTAGGTTAAATATCTCTATCACCCTTCGGCAGTGGGTTGAAGCCCTTTTTCCTTTCCATATGAAACATGTTGTCACCCAGAATATGGCATGTACATTTCCTAAAAAAATATAAATATAATTCCTATAATGGTTCTAAATAATAATAAACAATAATTACATCCTCATCAAGATAATATAAACCCTAATGGTTACCAATACCTTTAAATTATGCACACGAAATATAAGGGAACTCTTTCTTCAATAATTATTTCACTCAAACATATACTAAAGAAACATATTATATTACCATAAATGGTTCCCCAAATATCCATAATCATGGTATAAACCCATGACTTAAATCATAAAAAGGTGTTTTTAAGACTTTAAACTAATGTTTAATCTTAAATTAATGAACCCATTATAGTATCCATTTCTATTAAGTTAATTAAGGCATATATGAGTTCAAAATACATAGATGTTTAATGACCCTTATAATTGAATACCATTGGTAAAAATAATTCTAAAATATAATTATAGAATTCATGAAAATACTTAAACATTTTATTTCAATATATATATTTCCTTGGTCTTAGAGTTAACCTTTAAAATAGGGAATTGACTTAGATAATTTCTATTTTCCCCACTTTTATGTCGTGGAAATATAAATAGAGCCTATGGATGAAATTTTATGCGTTACATTATACACATTAATTTTTACTTCAAATAAACACTAATATTCCTACTTTTAAACACAAAAAACACCTTCCTATTCTATTGAGTGACTTTAATGTGAGTCTCTTTCCACATTTATGACATGAAGGAAATAAATTATTCATTACACCATGGTTTACACCACATTATCTCTTAGAGATATCCATTCTTCTATCCTTTGGTGACTATTGGAGTTGGTTATGGTACGAGTTGTTAATCATATTTCAAGATAACTTACCAGCAATAATAAGGATATATTTCAATTCTTTCATCATACAATTTGGTTTCTTATATCCACTACATTACCATTCATATTCAATGACAAAACGATTCTTTTGGGTTAAATCCATTGACTAAAATAAAATGAATACTGTGAGAAAAAAGAATCAACGTAGGAAACCCACATCATCATTTATTGTAATTCTAAATAATGACACCTTATTTTCAATCTAATTACCTTAAGATAAACCTAGGTCAATAATTTTTCCCATTTATTCAAATGCTTCATAATGGATTTTAAATAAAATGTGAATTATCCCACGCATATCCCTCATGAGTATCAAACTAGATTTGTAGTAAGCCCGATTTTTATGTACTAGGACATACCAAAGTAATGCCCAATAAACCTTTTTTCAAGTTATTACCACTAGGTACATATGATCTAGAACCATTACTTCTTATAGTATCCAAAAATATATCTATTTCTAATAAAACCCACATAGTCTCTACATTACCCAAACATTAAGATGTTTTTCTACATATATCCTAAAGTTATATCATTGGGTTTTGTTCCATAATCTATTATTTTCTCAAATATGGTTCCAAAGGATTCTACTAAGCTCTTATTGATACCCACTGTAAATCCCCCAATTCTAATGTCCTAGAGATAAGGTCTACTTTATTACATTAGAACTAGATAGAAGTGATCACATCCCAAATGGAAAAATAATTTATTAATCTTTGTAAACTGATACAAACATGACTAATATGTTATATTTGAAAATAAAAATTATAATATATATTATTTCTCTATGAAAATATCATTATTCCCTCTATCATGTTCTTGAATATAATTCTTAATACACTTCTTAAATTTCTAGGAAAGGTAACAAAATATGGGTGAGCTCAAATTCATAGTAAGGGTTAAGTATAATTGAAGATATCATAAAACAGTAATCATAATAAACATATATAGGTATATAAATTATCATAGATACCATTTTATAAATAACATTACTATAATTATTATATAATGAAAAAAATATGGAATGGTAAATAACTAAGAAACACATTCCATTTAATCAATAATCTATGAATAAAATGCATCTAGATATAATATCATAGTAAAAAATACATGGAAAACATTTAATAAATTCTTAGTGAAAGAAATTATTAATTATTGGACATCATGATCTCAGACAGAATGAAACCTCTACTAATAATATATTTCAAAAATAAATCTTAATACTGGTGGGTATGTATACACTAGAAAACCATTTTACTAAGGCTAGGAAAACGATTCTTTTCCTGAGACTACCGATTAATTAGGGGGATATCTATAAAAAGGACCCACCAATATCTTCATATCCAAATAATTCCGGAAATATCTAATAATCAATTAATTATGTGAACAATATTCCTTATCAATAAAATTCTCTATCGAGTAAGGAATACAAAAAAAACAATAATTTCCCCCAATCAATCATAAAACATTCAAAGTAAAATATCATATCTATAAATGATATATAATTTTTGTAATAAATATATCCATGATAAATAATGTGGATATTTTTGGGAATTTTAATGTAAAATGATGACAAGAATGTGAATGGTTCAAGGGAAAGTAGATGCTTACCAAAATTAATAAAGAAAAAGAATGTCAATACATTCCTTGGTCAAACTGATCATAAACCAAATTGATAAAAGAAAATATGGATTTTATTAATATAACATACCCCTATTGGATCAAAATTACAATAAAGGGATGATGTCTTTGATAACTATAAATACAATAAAAAATGCATTAAAAACATTCTGAAAGAAAAAAAAAACTATTTTACATTGAAAATGATTTAAAAAAATGTTCACTAAATTTTTTAAAAACAAATTTTTTTATAATATAACCTTTGAAACATATAATGGAATATTTAAAAAATGTGTTAGTTATGATGGTGGTAAATTCATAGATGTTTTATATGTTAAAACAATGATTCTATTCATGCTTTTGTTAAATGAAAAATGATCCTCATTTAGAAAACAACCTGAAGATTACATTCAAAAAAATTCAAAAAAATAAATCATGGGAACATATATCTTTAATAAATAATTTTGATAATTTTAATCATTTTTTTGAAAACAATGTTTTTTGAAAAAAATTTGATTAGAAGAAAAATGATTGTCTACTAAAGAGTAAAACATAGTCAGAATTTATTTAAAACAATTATCAATAATTTTAAGTAAAAAATTGTATAAAAATGTAACTATTATAAGAAAAAAATATTGAATAACAATAATAGAATAAAATTTATTGGTTTTATTTCTCAATTATCAATACAATACAATTTAATTCAAATTTAAGCACAAAAAATCCCAATTAAAATGTAATTGTGAAATAAACCCTCACAAAGATCATCAAGTTAAAGTAAGAATTCATAAATTAATAGATTATGTATCATAAATTTAAATTCTTATAAAAATGTGGATAAAAAAAATATTATCAACTTTCATTAAACACATAATCTTATAATATTAGAGACAGAGAAGAAGTTATATAACCCATTGAAAAGAAATTGAGTTATTAAATTCTTTTCAATTTGGTAAGTTTTAAGTCAAAATATTTTTGGATGAAATAAATCAAATTAAAACATAAAATAACCAAAATTATTATGGAATCATGATTTCACTTGTTAAATGGGAAGTATATATATGATATAAAGTAAATTAGGTTTATAACATCCCAATATTACACAATGGATGGAAATTGAGATGAATTCCCTTACCTTACAATTAATTTTGGTAGAAAAAGATTTAAACAATATTATATTTATTTTAAAAAGGTTATTAAATTATAAAAAATCCATAATAAAATTTATTAAAAAATAGTTGATCCTTTTATTTTATTTTATCTACCATTTTCTAATAATCAATTATTATTATTATTGTTGTTTCATGTGTTAACTACTTCGTTTCCTCATACATGTTTGAAAATGAATTTTTTGATTTATGAGGATATTATATAGTTACATAGTATACCGAATGATATCATTCTTAGTGATATATTTTTTTAATTATAATCATTTTTAGAATCATTATTTAAATTTTAATGTAGAGAATAGATGACATCGCTTCATGGAGATGGTAGGTCGTACGTACACATGATTGTCATTATTATTTCCATTAATGGTGAAAGGGTAAGAAATTTGGAGATATTTTTTTGATAGAAAAAATATCATGTCACATATATCACATATATTCCTTAAAATCTTCATTATTTCCTTCCACATAAATCATAAGTGAAAAAGCAAATCAAATTGCTTCATGAGGCAGTAGTGTGCCGTACACCCAAGAGAGATTATCATAATTTAAACAACATAGGATTTAAGAAGTAATATGTGATATTATAATTCTATAATTATAATTATATCCTGAATATTATATATATATATATATATCTATGTGTGTTAAATTCATCAGTATATACAATTATGAGATGTGTTGGTAGAAAATGAGTTACATCTGTTTGTGAGGTAGTAGTATGCCATATACATGATTGATGATTTGATTTTCCATTTGATGTAAGAGAATATGTGTAAAGATTATTATGCAAATATGATAACATCTAATTATATGGTAAATTTTTTTGTTATTATATTGGATGTTTTACTATGATATTTTAGGTGGATAATGATGAATGAAAACAGAAGGGCATCGTTAAGACAATTACATTCTCTTAGAGAAACCACCTTTGGATCTCCTATTATGAAAATTGTGGTTGGTATTTTGGGAAGAAAATAACTTATAGAAGTTGGATAAGGGTGTTTGGGAGATATTTTTTTAGAGTTTTATCAAGGTAAATGGAATGTGTGGTTTGAAGAAGTAAAGGGAGAGAGTAGTATTTTATAAGTAGGGGAGATGACACAAATGGAATTTTTGAAAGAAATAATGTGTACCCATGTTTCTCACACGAAAAAGGATCAAATTGGAAATTATAAAAACTAAAAGCTGTTAAGGTCAAAAAATGTCCCTCTAGTTGGTTTTAGACTTGTTATAGTTCATTTTAACCCTTATCTTTTTAGTTTAATCCACGGTAAACATGTTTTCACCATAAACATAATAATTAATTTTTATTGTATTCATTATTAATTATTCAAATATATATCTTTTAATTAGTAAATAACATAAATTATTCGGATTAAAAATATTGATTCCATTTTTCCAAAGTCTATTCAACAATTCAGTAGAATTTAATTTAAAATTAAACTAGTAGACGTGATGGAAAAAAAGTTTTCCAATGTAAAAGATTTCAAATGTTTAAAAAAAATTTACTAAAAAATAAATCTAAAATTTGTTCAAATAAAATAATTTGGATTAATAAATATATAATTTGTACAATTTTTTAAAAACTATATTAGAATAAAATTTTCTTTATATATGCTTTAAAATGAAAGGGGTTCTTTAATAAAAATTAGCATTTTTTACTAATTATTTAAGAATTATAAATTCATAAAAATTTCAAAAATTCATGCTTAGATATTATTAATATGATTATTTCAAAAAAAGATATGTTTTTTAAATAAATTTACTAAAATTGGTAAAAATTAATTTTATCATAAGTGATCAAAACACGATAAATCCTTTCCCTTTGAAATATATAGCTCTTTAGAAAACTTTCATTTTTCATTAAACTAATTATTATTTTTTAAAAAATAAAAAATATATCTATAGTATATATTTTATACATTAATAAACCATATATGTTTCATAATTTTGTTAGTACTATTCATACCCACTAATTTAACAGCTTTGTGATAACAATATTCTATTTTACTATTCCAATATACTTGGTATGCATGTGTTATAAGCTATCAAAGATATAATATTTAAGGAAATATATTTCTTGTCAGATGCACTATAGAATTTTTTTTATTCTTTTATAATTTTGGGGTGTTATATATAATATGATTTAATGGGAATTTGAGAATAAACAATCCCACATAAAATAAGGTAGTGAAATAAAGCCTTATAGTTTTTGTAACATTTTAATCGTTACCCACATGAAAGATATAACATTAAATAAAACATAAAATACCATGTATATAATTTTAATCATGATACATAATATTATAGTGATATTATGTACACCGCAAAAAAATAAATTAGGGGTGAATTTGGCATATACATCCCTGAAAAAAAGGGTGATGGGAAACCATTACAAAAGTCATATCATTGAAGTGAGAATTAATAAATGAATTATATATGTGTGAAAAATTAAAATCCACATGAAAAAAGTTGAAATAAAAAATAATACAATTATATGTCATTTCTCACATAATCATGTAATGATATAATCAACGAAGAATTTATATTACCCAATGAATGTAAATTGAGTTAAGAAACCCCTTACCACTTTGAAAAATTCATGTAAAATAAAAATGGGTGAAATAATTAAAATTAAAACTTAATATACCTTTAATAATTAATGATTCATTATATTATATTTAAACGGATAAAAATAAACTTCTTATAATAAAATTAGGTGCATAACAATAAAACATGTCTCAATGAAAGGAAATTATGATGAAATCCCATACCTTATTCCCGACCCATCATGTAAATTAATGATATTATAGAATAATAAAATTTTGTTAATTATTTAATTTCTTATTTTTTCAAGTATTTTTTTTCCATTTATTTTATTTAATACCATGTTATATTTATTTACTTAATCAATTAAGTTCACATCAGAAGTGCAGACGATATTTGGATCCTAAATTAAAAATGATTTTAGAGGGTTAACTATGGTCAATGAGGTCATTATTTCGTCATATATAGAATAATAATAATGGAATGATGATATTTTTTTATTAATCAATAATAATTTTTAAAACTAAACATTAAATATGGTTCTGAAAAATAAACTACGTTACATTAATGAAGATGATAGGTTCCACGTATGCATGTGTAATGTTTCCATTTTTCAACAATCATGATGTAAAGATGATAGGTGTCATTATAACTTACATAAATATCATTATATTATAAATATCAAATTATTTCATTAAATACATTTATATAACACTCATTTGATGAGAAAATTAAAAATGAATCCCATTGTGTCATGTAAGAGGTAATCATGATTTAGGCACAAACGATGTTATCATATTACAAGGAATGGCACCATTATAAATTATATGATATATTAATTTTAAATAATTATAAAAATTACATTAATATCATATATAAATACATTGAATCCATCAATATAAAAAATCATGATAGGTGATGATAGAAAATGAATTATATTTGGTCGTGAGGTGTAACCCTCCGTACAGATGAACAACATTTTTGTTTTATATAGGATGGAAGCAGAAAAGGATGTAGATAATTACATTAACATAATAAAAAACCATTATATGTAAGTAAATTATGTTACTATATCAAATTTTAGGAGTAATATTTTATTGATGTGGAAGAATAAATAAATTAAAAAAATGATCAATTTAAAATGACACATCTTCTTCAGACTATCTATTTAGGTTTACACCAAAATCCTTTCTATGATGTTTTTATATTGAAACCAATAACTGTAAGATATTTTAAGGTAACTAAGAAAATTATTAGGCTTGTTATTTTATAAATAAAAAGGACTTTGAAGTGTGATGATCATATGATATTAGGATGCCTTCTTTAAGTGAAGGGAGTGGCACTTTTGGAAATATTAAAATATAAATGAATAAAAAATAAAATTCATTGAAAAAGGATTAAAATTGATTAAATTATAATATAATATGATTAATGGTCTAAATAATATCAACCAATAAATTTTTCATATGTTTATATTAACTTTTTACTATTAGCACTTTTTTATCCTGCATTAACCCTTTTTGAAAATTACAATGGTAAAATGTTTTTACTGTTTAGTTGTCAAGATAGAAACTATAAAAGAAAAATTTTAATCTTTAATGGAACATAGATGATATTTTCAAACATATAAAAATAATTTTTCTAATGGAGGGATTTAGTAATTTCAAATCATTTAATATAATATTATTTATCATAAAATATCATCGATTTTTTGTAATTATTTATTTAATTTGATTCTGAAAACCACATGACAATAAAATAATTCTAAAATATTCCATTAACATGTAAATAACTTGTTGTATTTACCAAAAAAATTCATGGAACAAAATTATTCGTTAAATATCTATCACATTCAATATTTTTTAAATAACTTATTTTATTTTTCAATTAATTTAATAAATGTATGTGTCTGCGTTGTATAAGCATTTAAGATTACAATCTCATTTCAAAAAATTAGAAATAATTTGCTGTGATAAAAAAAATTATCTTTAAATTTACGATTTATATCTGAACATAATTTTTTTGTCCCTATAAAAAATATTAGTGTTATTAAAATATAAAAATTGACAATTTTATCATTATCTACAATTTAATTATTATAATGGTCAAAAATAATATTATTATGTTACTATAATTGCATATACTCTAGGATTTGAGTTAAGTAGCAAACCTAAACACATCTAGTAGGATAAAATAATGTTTTTTTAAAAAATTTAGTCCTTAGAATATTATTTTTAAAATTAATTACCCGATTTACCCATAAATTGTGGTGATAAATTTGGTATTATAATTACTATTGATACCAACTAAGAATAAAAGTGACCTATTTAAAAAATTTATACCTCCTAATTAAAATTTTTTAATTCATGTTTCAATATTAAATTCATATAATCACGATAATTTAATTGAAAATTAAACCAAAAAAATGAGTTAAAAATCAGGTTTTCATAAAAAATCATTTTTAAGTCCAAAAAGAACTTATACCAAAATCTGATATAAAGTCGATAAAAACATAATTTATTTGATTAAATGTAAATGAATAATACTTAATTTACTTTGAAATAAAATTCAATGAATAATAGGACTATTAAATTAAATAATTTATCAAACAGAAATAAAAGTTTTACAAAAAACTGATATTTTTGACTATTCATGGAAAAATCACTCTTTTAAGAAAATCACAAAATTGAACCCCAAGATAATATTTATATTATTATTTAAAAAATGAAATTATATTTATCAAATAAAATTTATAAATGTTTCTGAAATTAATTATAATATATTCTCAAGAAAATCCTCAAAACCCATTTTTGAAGAAAACATGTTTTTTAAGAATAAAATAACTTTAATAAATATTGTGTGATTATTTACTAAGAATTTATATTTAAATTTATATTTTATAGGGAATTTATATATATATCATAATGTATATAATCCTATACATACCATCATATTTAATTTCTAGGTTATAATAGTAATATTTAAATAACAATAATTCGTGGTTCATTTGTCCATGGCGTTGCATGTCACAACAGATATCAAATATAGTTATATTTTTCTTAAATATTATTGTTTCACACAAGTATTCATATATATTTTTCAAATTATGTAATCAAATATTGGCTTTAAAATATTTTTACCAGATAATGAAATGTTGGTGATTCCACCAAACATAGAATGCCCGTGAGTCCAATAGAAATAGTCTTTCAGATAGTGGTTTCCATATGATTAAATATAAAAAGTTTCAAAGTGAATTATATTAATAAAGGAACTTTAATAACTCCAAATTAATTAAATGTGAATTTTTTTTCATAAATAATTTTTATGATTTATCAGATAGAGTAATTAATGAATATAGATGAGTCTGCATGAGATAAAGTAATACAAAAATAGTTGTTGAGATGAAACAAATATTGATACTGGGGTGTAAAGTAGAAGTAGGAGAGCTAAGTATTTAATTTTTTAATTAATATAATGAAGAAACATGGTCAACTTTTGTGAGCAGATCCCCTGTAAAGGTTTGAGGATCTCATGTGAATTGATTAAGCACAAAGCTTAACTGAATGATTGCCTCATTCAAATCAATTCCACATTAGACTGTAGCTCACAATCCTTGATCATTTAATGAAGGATCTAAGGCATAACCCGTATAGATATTCTATACATATTTTATGATCCCACACAAAACTTGATCAACAAAATTTGGATTCTTGAATGGAGCTCTGAAGAATAGTTTGATATTGCAATGATCACCACTACTCTATTACTTTGATCCATAAAGGTGTCCCTGGGTCAAACATTCAAAAAGAAAGTTAACCTATCTTGTATTTGATAATAAGGATAAAGAAGATATCAAATTAATGGGTATGAATAGTACACTTGAAAAGAGCTCCCCCTACTTATATAGTTGCAGTTAAATACCCCGAATGGTTTCCCCATCCCCCGTATAAATAAATCCCTCCTAAATAAGAAATAAAAAACATGATACAATGAACTAAAAACATCATACACTTCAAGAAAAGTGTTGAGTAGCAGCATTTTATTTTGATTTGGTGATATTTTAAACCACCTCTTATGGGTTTGTGAGAGTTTCAAAAAACCATCAATAAAATCATATTTCAACATATAATATATGGTAGTTTCTTCTAGTTTGGGGATGTTTCTTGAATATATTGGAGAAAGTATATTTAGTGGTGGTTATTTTCCTTTTAGTGATTGTTTCCTTGGGGAAAAGGGAGGATTTAGAGGAGGTTTTTAACTCCATCTAAATCCCAATATCCCCCACCCCACAAAACTGCCTCTAAAATGATTGAAAAAAACTGTAATTAATAGTGTAACATAATTAGCGGTGGTTTTGACGACAGAAAAAAACATCTTATATCAGTATTTTTATCCAAAAAAAGCCATATTTAGCAACAATTTAAACTACTGCCAAATTCTGATTTAAAAGAAAATTCTAACTGCAAATTCTTTATCCCTAGAACTACCCTAAAAAATAAAATGAAAACCAGGTGTATCAGCTAGAAATAGCACCAAAAATATCTATCAAAATCACGCAAAATAACCCATATATAAACAATATGGCATGAACAAATAATTTTATTAGCTTACATAAAATCGTAATTTTTTTCAGGTATCTGATACAAATAATACATCAAAAAACCTTCTCATTCCATATTAGTCCATGAAATCAAAAAAGACCACTAATTAATTCCAGATGAACTCTACTAGTCACTATCACCACCTCATTCTCCACCGTCATCTCTGTCTATACTTCTTACTATCATCACCTGTAAGAAAATTATATTGAAAATTAAACAGTTTTGTATATTTATATTTAATTATAAAACCCATTAAATTATGTGAACTAAATGATTTTTATTTTTATTTTGTGATTTATCTTCTCACCACCAATCATCTATAAAATATCACCGAGTATAGATATTGTCATATTTTTCAATAAATTAATAATTCTTTAAATGACTAGATTTGTGCAATAACATCAGTAATGGGAATTTGGAAAGACATCTATACATATATACCAATGTTCTTTGTTTTAAAATATTCTTCTTTATTGACTGTATGAAATTTAAATCCATTCACATTGTAAGTTTGAACTTTATAGTATGATTTAGAGGACTTTGGGAAAGAAATATAAAATATTATGACAAATCATCTCATGTATCAGTATGAATGATCTAATAAATTAAAATAAATTAGTAGATTTAAAAAAAATATATGTCAAACTAATATTTGTATTGATTGCAATATTTATTAACTTACCCATTATGTAAACCATTCGGTAAGATCATTAATAACATATTTTTTTTATACCTTTCTCATTTCATGGTTGGAATCTTATTAGTCTCCTTTTTTGTAACCCCAACTCATCAATAAATGGATTTGAAATTTCTCTATTCAGTAGAACGTATCTACATGCATATGATTATTCCATTTCTATCCGTGTAACATTTGAAATCCTCCCAAATGATCACCCAGTAGAAGGAACGATTTTTGATTATACATGTAGTTGAGATTGAGTTAATGGGTGGTCAACAATTCCCACCCAGTTTAATCATGTATCAATATCATCAATGTATTTAGAAAAAGAGGTAATACAATATTCTGTGAAATAGCATTCAGAAATAGAACCACCAGGTTAAGCATTAATTTTAACGTAGATTTCAAATGCTTATTATATCTACGAAATAAAAGAAAAAAATTGTGATTTTAATGAAGTGCACAAAAATGTTTAATTTAGTGACAAACATATAAATAAAGAACCTTTCAATTGAATTCATCCATTGATAATGTACGAGGCCTTCAAATTTAGCTTCCTCAACTAAATGCATAGTTAAATGGATCAAGACAGTAAAAATGAAGGATAGAAGATCATCTCCACCGCAAAAAGTGTCAATACAATTCTATTTTAATGGTTTTAAATCTCAAATGGTTACATAGTTTTCTCACATATTTTTATAATTAATGTGAGAAATTGGAGTACAAAATCAGTAAAATTATTAGGTAATAATGTATGAAATGCTAATGGTAGCAATTGTTGTAACAAAATATATAAATCATAACTTTGAAATCCTTGCAACCTATGATTATTTAAGTCAACCCACCTTCAAATGTTACTTTAATAACCATAATATACCTTTAACTGATTTAAATTTGGAAGGAATGTATTTTTATCATTAATTTTCATTGAAAAGATTACCATAGCATACTTTTCATCATTATTTGGCTAGAGATCGGGCTTTATATTCATTACATGTAAGTATTTTGAGAATTTCTATGATCCTTTAATTTTAAATTCTCATTAAGAAGCATGATGATAAAATTATCACAAAAATACTTCTCAATATGCATCACATAAATATTATGTTGCAACAAATTAAATTCCCAATATGGAATTTTGAAGAATATCATTTTTTGATCATTGTTGCATTCTGATTTCAATTGAATATGCACTTTGAACTTGTTTCCCAATATCATTCAAATGATACACCATCCAAAATTCAATTTCAATATTTCCATGTTGTTATAATATTTCATAACCTAGCAACAACCTTATAGGTGTTCTATGATTAAGAGAACAATTTTATTTTTACTTCTTCAATCGAAATCTATGAGATACATAGAAAATCTTAAATGAAACTAGATGAACCACTTTCTTCTATGTTGTAGTCATTTGTGCTCAAAATCAATGTTATAAACAGGATAATAAAAACCCAAGTAAGTGTTCCAACCAACTAAATTCCCATGTCTAGGAAACCATCTAATGTTCCACATTATAACATCTTTAAAATTGAACATTGTTCTAGAAGATGCATCATATGTCTCAATAAATTTTCTCCATAAGTCCTGTAATTATTCAATTACAGGTTGTAATAATACATCAATATCATTTCTATACATTTTTTCTAATAATAATAATCAAAATGATAAAATATTTTTTTTACATTATCATTTATACAGGTAGATTGTAAGGGATCAAAATAATTTGTGAAATGCTATAACTTGTGCTAAATATCACAAATGGATTGAAAACATTGGTAACCAATCCCAATCGAGCTTTCAAAGGACAAGATGAGATAAAAATATATAATTAATCAAATTTCATCCATGCTTGTGAATCAATTTGAGGTCTCATTAAACCATCATCATTATTATCTATAGAATTCCACTTGATTTGTTCAATGGTATTTGGTGACCTGAATAATCTTTGTAACCGATGCATTAACAGAAAGTAACAAAAATACTTTACAGGTGTGGTCCATTTCTTCTCCTTCTTAGTATTATGTTAATTTGGACTTTCAATATCACTCATTTACTGTCATCTAGCATGAGAACATTTTTCAAATCCTATCTTCTTAAATCTTTTCCTTAATAAAGTATACAATCATTGGGACACCCTTGTATTTTTGTATAATTCAGACCAATATTGATAACAATTTTTTTCACATCATAAAAAGACTCTATAATCTTAACCTTAGAAAATGCATCATGCAACAATTCCAATATCATAGATATCACCTTATGTGTCATTCCAAATAGGCATTTGATATGGTACAACTTCAGCAGAAAAGAATGTTTTGAATATTTCAAACATACACTATAAAACTATTTATTTCCATCATCAGCTAAACCATGAAACAAATATGTCTTCTCAGTGAATTTTTCATGTACAATCATCTCTAAATAATCAATATGGGGATCCAATGATATGTTACAATCTATATCTGGTTGTTCTATAGTCTCAAAAATATCAGTCGTCATGTTCCTATTTGTAGCACCCTCAACCAGTTGTTCTGATTTGTTTTGATTTTTTATTTGTTATATTTCAATGACAAATGCATTGTTAATAAGGTTTTTCAATTATATTTCAATTTTCTATGAATTTTGGAGCACATTATGACGATGGATATCAGTGATAAAAGTTTTTGTAATGTTCCATTCTCCATGGAAAATCCAACACAAATATTGAGGAGGGAATTGCTCAAATATCAAGTGTTCATAAACATCATCTCTCATCAACCATCTTCTAAATTTATATTTAGGACATGGAAATGTTATTCTCAATTCAATAAATCAATTGGAAATTTAAAAGTCTAAAAACTCTTCCAAACCCTTTGCATACAGATGTGTGTTCCTCAGTAATGTGACACAACGTTTATCCGTATACATCACAATGTACTTACACCTTATTAAAAAAATAAAACACATAACTTTTACTAAATATGAGAGAGATAAATGGAAGTTATAAAACCATAACCCAAGTAGTTATAGAAATATTAATATATGTTCTAGAGGGGATGCCACAAAATCCTTCACTATAATTTTTAGTTGTAAAGGACCTCATGATGTATTCACTTTAATTTTCATTATTTGACAACTTACTTTGTGCTAGTCAACATTAAATTGGCTATAGATGCAACTAGATGATCTTTTACTAGATTTATATTATTAAATGCTAATTTTATCATGATATGATAACTTAATAATTAGTAAATTATTATTTTATTACATTTTATGCTCTAAAAATTACCTCTATCAATATAACTAGTCCAGTATCACTAATGCAGGTTCAATGATTAAACTGAAATATCAGTATAAATGTCATATTAAAATTCATGAACTAACTGATATGTTTTATAAATCTTCTTAATTAACATCTCCAAGAGTAAAAGAAATATCAACACTATTTAAGAGAAAATCATGTTAATGAAAAATTCACAATAATTTATCTATGTTATCAAATAGATTCAACTAAACAAACACAAAAAATGGGATACAATATCTAATGTCTAATCAATGACATTGTATTTTTAGGATGACTGATTATTCTAATTAAAAATCTATACATAATACTATGTGATCCTATTCCAAAACTACACCCAGTACTATGTGATCCAATAAATTCCTATGATAAATTTTGAAGCATTTTTAAAAGTATAATTTAAATCTATAATGTCCAGTTGCGAGGAATTGTTTTTAAAAATATTTAAATGTTTCATTTAAAAACCATTAAAAACCCAAGAGGAAGAATACATGTTGAAATATATTTTTAATAAAAATTTGAAAAATCTATCACAATCCAATGTAAATAATTGACATTGAATCTATGAGTATGTACCATATACCTGTGAGGAATACATCATATCAAGGAATATAAGTTTTTAATAAATGAACCACATAAGAATCAATAAAATATAATAAAGGAGTTCAAATGTGGAAATAATAGTATTGTGTAACTATCAAGTGATCAAGGAAACATAAAAACTAGCAACACCAAGTGTCGAGGTCATATATCATTGGATAGTCCTAGTTATATTATTGATACAATTAAAGATAATAAAAATATTCCAATTAATTTCAACATTAAGTTTTTTTCTACTATGAACAAAATATTACTGTCTCATATCACACCCACTTCCTTGTGGCATGTCAATAGAATAAATTCAAATTTCTCGGTAAATTATAAATGGGATGTGAGTCTATAAAATCCTATAACAAATATACACATTCTAATTATACTACCATAGATTCCCCCTAACCAATAAATGTGGTGAGTGATATTTCAGGAAATAGGGATCATAATAATGATCTTCAATGGAATAAACATTAAAAATCAATATTCAATTAGATAAAAAGTTCCCATATATCCCCACCCACAAGATCCCTCAATGAATAAAACTCTTATTTCAACAATGATAATCTTTTTAACCAAGACCATCCATAAAGGATAATCATAAGTAAATTATTCATCAAGAATTTATCATATAAAAAAATTTCCACTACAAATTTCCAAATCGTCTTTTTTATAAATTCACGTTGATAAAAAAAATCCTTCACTAAAAAAATAAAACATTTCATTCAAAAATTAATTTTATAAAAAAACATAAATGTTTACATTAAAACTAATTTTAATGTGATAAAAGGGCCTTTGAGGAAAGAATATGAAAATTCTATGAAATCCCTTAAATTTTCTGAAACACCACATGATAATCCATTCAATAAAAATCATTGATTTTTTTCTTTAAATAATTCAAAAACACATTTAATGTAAACAAACACATTAAAGCATGTGGAAATAACATTAGTGAATAAAAATTATTTTATTAAAAGGTATATTTTTATTTTCATAATGAAATCCACCAAGATTAGTTAAAACCCTGAAAAACTTTTCAAACCATGAATTTAATAACTATTCAAATTCATCAAATCCGAACATAATTTTCCTAATAATGGGGCATTTTTTGTTAAAATATGATAGATTATTCTTCACCAATATCAAATAGAATAAATTATAATTCAACAATTAAATCAATCAAATGAAGAATAAATTACATAAAAACACTTCCCTCAAGATAGGTATAATAATATGTTGATGATCTAAAACCAATGAGGAAGAAGCATCATACAGTAGTAAGTAGCGGAGGGGGACCAACAGTGGGGTGGTGACCAAGGGAGCTATGGTAGCGATTGTTCAGGGGGGGGGGGAGCTTGGAAGATATGAATCAGGATCTAGGGACTTGGGGGAGTGGGGGAGGGGGTGTCAGTGGCTCCGTATTGGGAAGGGGGTGTCAGCGGGGGAAGTGGGTGTCAGTGACTTGAGATCGGGATCCAGTGTCGGCAGGGGAAGGGAGTGTTAACAACATGGGATCGGGGGGCTCATGGTGGGGGTGTCGTAATCAAGGGGGTGATGAGGTTTCAGGGGGATGACATTTCATGTTTTAAAAAAATATAAATTTTTTTGAGGAGGTTTAATAAAACACAGCAAAATTATTTTTAACAAAATTAAGTGATGGTTTAAGAAACCGATACTAAGAAATGGATGGGAATTAAAGATTTTGATGTAGTGATAAAAGTTATATTTTTTATCACCTACCTTTAATATATAATAAATATATTATATGATAAAACAAAGTCATTATTGTGACATATAGTTCCTACTAATATTAAATAATCATTTAATATTAAAATAATATTCATTAGTATAATATTTTCCATGTATTCACTTAATACCAAGTGATTACATTTTATAAATAAATTCAACCCCGTTATTCAATTATCAAATAATAACTTATTTATTTATTTTTTTGGTGATCATTAATACTTGAAAATCCCTCAAACCTTATGGTAGGGCCAACTATTTCTCATTCTTTTATTTATTAGAATAGGAAATACGCTTGAGTATTCTATTATATCTGATCCTATAGGATCTTATCGTGATAGCAGAGAATACTTTTCTTATACAGAGAGAGGGGTCTATCTACCAATAAAATCCCATATATAGATAAATAAGATTCATAAAAATACTATGTTCTTATGAATACACCACATATAATTGAATCTATTTCTCTCATGATATCTCATAAAGCCAGATACACAGCTAGTGTCATAATCCATTCATGATTTATTATTTATTGAACTAACCAGATGGAATTAACATCTTTTTCAATGTCCAAGGATTTAGTTATGGATTTACCATCTTGATCAACTAGGAATGAGATATCCCTTCCTCAAATGGGAAGTTACACATTTTATTGTGATCATTCAACAAATAACATACCACCAATGCCACACCAAAAAATCTATATTTCCTTGGATTTAAATCCATAGTTTTTCCTTAAAATAATGTTTGTTTTCTAATGGTTCACACTTATATTGATCTCGTTTCAAGAGACCAAAAAACATGTTCATAGATAGGGACAACCAATGATAACTCTAACATGCGATGTTCATATTAGCTGGTGTATCCTCATTATCTAATATACATGAGATATCTATGTGAATAATTCATGAGAATAAGTGTCAATATTTATGATCCCTCAAAGCCTAATGGTTAGGAATAATATGTTTCTAGTCCGTATGTTTAACCTAAAACACAATACATATGTTTAAGATTAATTTCATACTATCTTAAGATTTACATTATATCTGGGGAATGTTTGTAACCATTTGTTATGAAAACTAATCTATAAAAATTTCCATTTAAATTTTTGACTTAGAAATATAATGAATATTATTTTAATTATTCATCATTTATAACACTCTATATATGTGATATAGTAATTGAAAAGTACTGTTTATGTTGGGTCTGAGGAATCAAATATTATAAAACTACCACATTCACTAGATCTAACTCAATAACTATCCTTATTATATCTCACATAATAAGATCATGTTTATTTTATGTTATTAAATTATTCATGTACCTACTACATCTTCATTATATGACTATTATTCTATATATGACTTCACCTCCATGAGTAAGACTCCTCAATAAATGATATCCCTGAGTGTATTCCTTTTATCCTCTATCAAAACACAACATATGGGGTAGTAACAGTTATTTAATAATCATAATTTATACTATGGTAAAACTTTACATACATGGTGTGGTTCTAGAAAATAGAAAAAACATTTCATATTATACATTTCTTATTTATCTTCATTAGAAGTCGTAACACCCTCCTAGGTTTTTAGATATGGATACCATTAGATTGAATGAGATTGTATTGCTCACAAATTTATCTCAATTATGTTATTAGATCATATTGATATATAGGAATAATAATTTTTGTCCCTTTATGATAAGTATCCATTCTTCTACTCATACTTTTAATATATATCTTTTACTATCCCAAGTATAATTTTATAGTTTTCTCAACTTCTCATGAATTTCTGCGACATATACATATTATTTTCATACCATAAATTTTATGTTGGAAATATAATACCATGTATAGAGCATGTAATATGTGATTTGTCCTTCAAATGTGGTTATGAATTTAAACTCACTATATTGTATACTTCCAATATATCATAAAGATTTTGTTGGAGATATTTATTCCATATGAAAATGGATATGATTTCCCCTTGAATTAATCCAGATTTTATTTTTTAATAACATGTTATTATGTCTACAATTATCAAGGTATATGAAACAATTAGTTTTACCTCAGCAGAACCCATTCCGTAGAAACATTGTTTCCTCTTAAATAAAACATCTAGAGAAATATTTATATTATTTTTATAACTAACTATAAGACCAATAACTATATTTCAAATATTTTCAAACATATTTTTCATTTCTTTGGAAACTATGTTTCTCCCACTAACCACTTGAAGAAATATAGAAAAAATTTATTCTAAGTGAATATTATTTTACATTGTCACTTAATTAAATAAAATATTACATTTTAGTAACTTTAACACCATATTAGAATATAATGGTGTCCCTAACCCTTTATAGTTGTGTTGTATAGACACCTTCCAAGATTGTTGGTCTTGACATTCAATGCCCAATATAATGACCATAAAAATTATTTACGACAAGTACACAATTATAATGGATTCATGCATTTTGATTGGGTATTGCCAATCGATCCTAATTGGTACCACATGTGTACTATACATGTAATTTATTACTTGAATACCCACCATAGTATTAAAAATAATAATCCCATATTCTTTGATACATAGAATCCATTATTTAATTTTAATTAATCATGTCAATATTATATTTTTTCCATTTACTTTATACATTTAGGATTCATTATTATCAATAAATTATGTGTCACAAACTATGGTGAATATTAATCCATTACCATGGTTTTATCTTTCAGATGCAGTTTGTGACATAGGAACATTCATTTTCTACAAGCTATTGTGCAACTTGTTCTAATGATAACTACTTATGGATCTCCATAATTGAATAAATCCATGTCTAAATTTATCCCACCACTCGAATAGATATGTTAATTTTTATTAGAGAAATGTATTCTATCAAGTGACTTTAACATTTCTATTATAGGTATTTCTATGACATCTTTTGAAAACTGTAGGTTAATTAAAGTTATTTACATTTTGTTTCTATTAATTCATGATTTTTTTGAATATTTACCAAATAAATTTCATCTAAACCCATGTTATTGTAACATGATGGAATCATATCATACTATATATCATATGTTATCCATTTTACAGAATAATTTTCCTTTGTTTAAGTATAACTCCACTATTTGTGAAGCATGCTTTTGAATATAATGGAATTAACTATAATTCATATGAATCTTTACAGGGATATTCTTTTTATGTTAAATCATGAATTTAATGTGTATGAGGAAATGTTATATTAGTAATTAATCCACACTATTTTTTATTGCTCAACATAAGCATGTAATACTCTCCATTTATCATCTTTACTAATGACACAACTCTAATGTGTATATGGTGATGTGTGATTAGAAATTATTATATACTAGTTTATAATGATCAATGAGTTCTTTTTCAAGAATTAATTCGATACATAGGCCTTAATATACTCATATATTCAAACCATGCATATTCAGTACTTCAATTTTACTATCACTAGAAAAATTAATGGAATCTTTATGAAGTAAAACTAACACTGGCATTACCTTGGAATAGATAATGCTCCCAAGATGAACTAATTCCAAAACGTTTTTTTGGTTTACCTTTATTTTAAATAGTTTATTTATCCAAAATTAAATAATTATAATTGTTGATAATACCTAATTTATTTAACTCCAAAGTGTCTAAGTACCAGTACAGTTAAATCCTTGTAAACTACTTTCAGTTTCAATATAAAAAGAAATATCTTACCACAACTGGGTATAACTAGGTGTAACCTTTTTATATTCATTGGTTTTCCAATGATTGACGAATCATTGAACAATTAGTTGAGTATTAGACACTAAAAAACTATTTTTTCAAAAATTAAATGACATCTCCATGTATATAAAGGAAATTTCTGATAAATTTTTTTGTTATATAAAATAAAATATCAACTAGAATCATTAATATCAAAAATTTCCCAATTTCCATTGGAATCAGCCTTTCTCATCTACATTGAGAATTAAACTTACTCCATGTAATGTTTATATACTTACTTAATTTCTATATTTCAATACACATATGTGATATGAATAATTTAATTAATATCTCCTATATATAACAAAAAAATTATAAAAAATTTATTAATATACCTGAAAAAGAAGTGACTACTTTTATATTTAGTTCATATAAATTCATTTTATCATCCATTGATGTATCCCTATCATAAAAATAAAATAACCTCATGTATGATGATCAACCTCAGTTATTTAGAATTTTTTTGATGGTTCTTATAGTGTAACAATTTTTATAATCCATTTCTCTCTATCTCTTTTCATGTTTACTGTAAAACTAAAAATTGATCTTTTTATAAGTTATTATCAACATGGAAACCCTTATAAAAAGGTAATGAATCATTTTTGAACTATTTATTCATTGATCTTAAATGAAACAGGAAAAATTTGGTGAAAAAATATAAGAAATGGATGTATTGAAATATCATGATCCACATTTTAATTAACACTTACCCAATGTAAACACCACCTTATCCATATCGTTCTTCCCATTCTCCTTCCTAGATTCTCTAAGATAATAAAACTTATAATATCATCAATGACCACATGAAGAATTCAAAACTCATTGGAAATTAATGATAAAATGAAATACAGTATCCATGAGTTTCTTTTAGTCATTTTTCTCACCCTCATTTCATGAGGTGGATTAATAGGTATTGGGGATTCTAACACGTTGAATTTACTATATAGTATTACTTTTCTCAAGTACATGTAATAATATTTTAAAACTCATGCTGATTTAGACACATTTTTTGTTCAATGATATTCAGAATTTATTTGAGGTGATAATTTTCATTATCTTACAAAATAAAATATAACAAACTCATACTATTATCTTGATTAACTACTAGTCATTACTAATTATTTAGGTATTTAAATATCACCGAATATTTAATGAAATCCTAGTAAACCTCACTAATATATTCAGAATACCCAGTTACTATAGTATTATAGTAGGAAGAATACATGAAACCAATACTCATTTTCTAAGATATGGATACACGACTACATATAGAGTTTTAAGGTAGGTGTTTGACTGGCCAACCACAGTGACATGTGAATCCTTGAATAATTGAGTGATGTCTCATCTTCTAAAATCATTAAAAAGATTTATTAAAAAATATAAATCTAAATATTAAAAAATATAGCTACTAATACTTATTTTCTTACAAATTTAGTTATTTCAACCCATCACTTTCTTAAGAACTCCATTGTAGTAGGATACACCCTTATCTATGGCTGACAAACACCCCATACAACCAGTTTTATTCAAATTCACGCATCTAAAGGTGATTAAATTAATATTAATTTGTGATTTTCTTTATTATTTTTTGTGAAATGAAATAATTTTCTATATGATATGAATGTACGATGTGATCACAATAAAAAATAACCATGAAAAAATAGAATACATTCATTGAAACTTTAATTTTTTTAATCTATGCATTATTTGATAATTATTTGACACATTCTAAAAAATCCACATCTAAAAAAATTTAAAAAAATGCATAAATTAACAAACCCCCGAACTGATATTAATAATATATTCTTAGTTAATCCATTTATACTCAATCGGCCAACCATGACCTTGTGCTATAATACATGAGTCAAATCTTGATTCATATTACAGCTCACACCCTAGACCAATGTTTCCATTGCTCGTCTTGGATACTACCTTATATTTTCATGATCCATGTCTTATATCTACATTATCAATAACACATTAATAATTACACACAAAAGAGGGGATCACGGGAAGTGCGAAATAGATATGTATAAGTTGATGTATGCACATGATATTATAAATATTAAATAAAAAAATATCATGCACAAACCATTGATAAAAAAATTATTATTTCAATCATAACACAGTTTTGTAATATTTGATAAATTAAATTTAAACCTAGATAAAAAAATTTTCATCCGATGCTCAGGACCAGTTGACAGGTAAAATAAATTTTCATTAAAAATTTAAAATTCAATAAATTATGTTCAAGGGAAATAAAATAAATAAAATAAATTATTTTAATTCAAATAATTTATTTGTGTTCATTTTCGTGACTAATTTAATCTTATCCCAAAATTAAATTTATTTTATTCCAAAAATAAATCATTTTTATTGAATAATAAAATTATTTTCATTTTAATCCATAAAAATAAATAATTTTGTTTAAATCATAAAATTTTTTATGATCACCAAAGCACTATCTGGGTCAATTATTAGTCGGCCTAGCCTCACCCAGACCTGTTATAGGTTGATAAATATCCATAAATAGTTGTTATTGGATTGGTAGAACCGCTTGGATTATGGGATATCAGATATGTAGAAACCTGATAGTTAATCCTTCTAAATAGGAAAAATGGTCAGAGGAATGATGTTTTAGGTGTTATATGAATAGGGGTGACATGAATATCTGGCCAAGTAGTGCTATATGTGGGAATAAATCCTTCACAATAAAAGTAGGAGACAACTTGTTGATTTTCTAGTGAATATGTGCCTCGATGCAAGATGAAAAGAGTTATCCTAGCCATAGTGGGTGGCACCGGTGATGAAAGATATTATGAGGATGTTCAACGGGAGGTGGAAGAATTGAATTAGTTATGAAACATCATAGGGAGGTATCATGTATAGTAAAGGGACAGACAATTTGATGTTCTAGGGGAAGTGTGGTCATTATATCATGAAAATTAGAGGTTCTAAAGCGTAACATGGTCACAGTTATGGGGTGGATGGCCAAGAAGGTGGATATCTAGGGAGGTGATCCATGTATCCGAAGGAACCTAACAGGTTTTTAATTAAGAAATGTTCATTTAACTACTAATATCCTTTTTATGTCAACTTTATTTTTGATTTTTCTATTTTTAGACTCATAACCCAAGTGTGTCACCATATTTTATTTTACATAGCGTTTTCTAATAAAAGCTCTTCCATAAACTATTTCTCAAAAACCACATTCTACCATATCCTTTTTTAATTAACCAAATAACTAGGATTTTATTTTTTTTATGAAATGATTAATCATTTCCACATCTATGTAGAGAAAATAATCCACCATAAAACTATTCCTATCGAAACATAGTTGGAATGAGGTCACCGGAAAAATTTTGTTCGAAACATAAATAGATACTGTTAGTAAAAACTAAAATCATATATATATATATATATACGTTCTTCCATTTTTATACCTGTAAAAACCAAAAATTATCTTCAATAATTTTTTTATTTGAATGTTACTTAGCAGTCAAAGATTGGATTGATGAGTGGTCAAATCATATATATATATATATATATATTTACGTTCGTCCATTTTTATACCTGTAAAAACCAAAAATTATCCTTAATAATATTTTTAGATGAATGAAACATAGCAGTAAAAGATTGGATTGATGAGTTGTCAAATCCATTGGGACTGAAATGAATCCCTCTACCCAATTTTCGGAAAATTTAGTGTTTGTTGGCTCTGAATATTAACACCATCAATTTAACACTAATTTTGGGTACTGAGGAAGGAAGATGAAACTGGTGGACTTTATATTTAAAATTATTCTTCTCCATAATGGTGAAACTTCATTATCTTTGAGCATTCGATCCCTGGTAGAGGTATGAGGATTCTTGTGAGTTGATTAAGAATGTAAATTAATTAAAAAAAATCCTCATTTGAATTGATAAATCATTATATTGTAGCTCATCACATGATATTGTCTCTATAAGGATCTGAGAACAATCCCCTATAGATCCTTCACACAGACAATAAGAGACCCCAATAATGCTAATAGAAATATTCAATATGTTAGCATATATCTATTTTGGACCCTTAAATGTCAAAATGATAACCAACACTCCATTCCTTTGATCCATGAAGGTGTTATTGGATAAAAATCTCTTGTGGAGGATTTATATATCTTGGATATGGGATAAAGGAGAGTTGAGGTCTCAAATTCATTGGTATGAATATTACACCTCAAGAGAGGTACTATTTTCTCATATTGGGTTGGCTAAATACTTGTAATTGATTCTCAAACCGCCATAGAAACAACACCCTCTTGTAAAAAATAAGTAAAATGTAATAAAGAACTATCTGCATCATAAATGTCATTTATATTTTATCTCCTAGTATAATATATAAGCAATATATTACATGATAATGAATATTAATTAACATGACACATAGTTCCCACTAATATTAAAAGAACCATGAATATTAAAATTATCTTCATTCTTATAATATATTTCTATTTATTAACATAACACCATATGAATTATTTTAGAAAATAAATAAAATCCAATTATTATATAATATAATATACATTAATTTATTTATTTATTAGTGATTTTTGAATGCTAAAACTCACTCGAACCCCGTGGTGGGCCCATCATGTACCACTCTATTATTAGTTAGAATTTGGAAGACTCTTGAATATGTAATTGTTAATAAACCTCTAGGTCCTTATCTCAATAGCTATTAATGTTATTCACAGACCAGGAGTGCTGTTTAATGACCCATCTAGGCCCCAAAATAGATAATGAATATTCATAGCAATGAAAACCTTCCAGCGAACACAATCCACGTAATATTATTTCTCCATATTGTGATATCTCAAAAAGAAGGATGCATAACTTTTGTCATCATCTAATAATGATTTATTATTTGTTGACCTAAAATAATAGACTTACCTTCTTCTACCATGGAAATTGATTTAGTAAAGGTACTACCATACCGAGGAAATACTCTTGAGATATCACTTCCTCAAACAAAAAGTTAATTTTTTTATCTTGATCATTAAATAAATGCCATACCACCAAAGACACACCCATCATAAGATACCTCACCATGAATTCAGTTTCATGGTTTTTTCTTCTGCATCAAAATAAAGGATTATATGGTGAAAATTGATAACAATATCAAGTCATGGGACAAATATACATGTTTATAGATAGTAAAAACAAATGTCACCAGAAACTTGTGGTGTTCCAATTAGAGTGTCTTTACTGATGATATTATCTACTTGAGATCACTGTGTGTGAACATGATGATGATAAGTCCCAAAGCATATGCTCCTCTAGCACCTGATGGAAAAAAATCATCAATTTCTAATTAGTATTATGTTCATAGAAAATAAGACATATGTTTGAGATTAATGTCATAATATATGATAGTTCACATTATATATTGGTAATTTTTGTAACCTTTTGATATGAAAAATAATATATGGAAATTAATATTTAAAAAATAGTTGTAAAAATTTCAACACAATGATGAAAAGTATATATCATGAATAAATCCCTGCATAAATGATATGGTAATTGAAAATTACTATTCATGTTGGGTGTAGGTCACCCAATTTTACAAACACAAATAAAGGTTTCTCAACATACAATTATAAAGTCTATCAGATAAACAGTGAACAGAAAAAGAAGAATACTACATGGTTACTAGATAAAAATGTTGCAAAAAAGATAGAATGAATGTTGATCTGATAATCCTTATATATTTTTTAAAATTAAATAAATTTTATTATTATTTTTTGTACATTAAATATCTCAATAACCACCTATGAGGAATCATGATTCTAGAAAAATATTTTGCAACATATAATGGACATTGACACCAAGTTTTGAGTAATTTTTTATTAAGAATTTTTACTCCATGTTATTGAATAGATTGAATGTCATTTATTAGTGTAGTACTGGAGTGGAATATTTAATGTTTTAGAGGGAAATTTAAATTTAAATCATTCAATTTTCCATATAATCTCATAGAATACATTTCTATATAAAGGGAAGAAGTTGCACTAAGAAGGTTTGTATTTATATTGGGTGAATTTATGAAGATGTGAGGTTCTAACTGATGAGTTTGTGAGATTTTGTGTTGAAATAATGAATATAGTACCACAAAAAAATGTTGTACAAGACTAATTATACCAAAAAGTTGGTATACGAAGAATATTGAGAAGAATCAATCGGACAAATTCATACCAAATAGAAGATATAAGAATAAGGATACCAAAAAGTGGAAAATAGATAACTATATTCTAAAAAATAATTTGATATAGAATTTCATATTCAATGCTATGAAATAGTGTAATGATTATGAAGAAGAAATTACATGACAGAAATTTTGAGGAAATTTTAAGCACCAAAGTGACAACATATTAAAGAATGTTGGCAAAGGTTCACTTTATTATTGATTTTTTGTATTATTTTCTCTATGAATAGAAAATATACTATTAATGGAATAAAATTATTATTCATTGATTGATATTCCTCACATTATATAAACCCAATAATAATTTTTTTCCAACAGATGTGTGTTCTTAGATTATTTCTAAACCATTTAATGGACTAGATACTCTAATTGAGTTGGGAACCTTATTAATGATTGAGCTCATGTGGGTGTTCTTGTTTGTTGTTTCCCAATAGATTCATGTCACAATAACTAGAGGAGATAGAAGTTAACATATCACATATTCATCCTTCTTAGTGAACAAATTGATCTCAACATTTCATTTCAAAGGGAACCCAAACCCCCATAGTTTTGTTCTAATTAATAGGACATATCAACCTTTTATGATCAGGTGAAAAGGGACAAAATACCTTTTAAGGTTCTGTGAATGGTAAAAACATGGTTCATTTTATTGTAGTGTTTATATTGTTGTTTATAATAAATTTAAAGACATTTATAGTGGTATTTTACGTTCTAGATTCCCAACAATGGTTGGTCTAGGAAATACATATGAGCATCTATTTATATTTCATCTCACTGTAAATATCACCATTTGGATCCTATGGAATATAACCCAAGAAGGATTAGTATGTCTCATAATGAATATGGTTTTGTGAATTTGTGTATTACAAGAAATATTTCCAATTGGGAAGGAGTTTCATAGGGAATATATCCTAGTGAGGATGTGGTTTAGAATTTTGGGAGTGGTCTCACCAAAAATATAGATCAATGAGAAGGGTTCATGAAGAATATGGACCTAAAGATGGGATTAGAGTTTTTTAAATTGAATTTGAACATCATATATGAATCCTATATATCTTGATTAATAGTAATCAAAGGACATAATGTTTTAATTTCATAGTTTAAGATCACGTGACTTGACCATACCACACTATTTAACATCATGTGGTAAGAAATTTTCTGGGTTGTTTTACATCATGGAACTAGAAAATATATGCCAGGAAAGAGGATAAAAATAGGTTTTCATGTATATTACTCATAGGGGATTTCTATATATTGTTCATATCATAGTTTATATATCCCTTTAAGGAATGAGTCTTATAGGGAATATGGAGCTTTGGTAAATGTGTTGGGCTTACACAATTATCTCTCAGCCAGTTCTCGGGATGAATCGTCAGAGATTTTCCCTAATTGTACCCACCCAGGATGGTATACAAGGTGAATTTAGGATTCTTAGGCTTACACCTTGGTGTATTTCATTGGGTTCCATACATGGTCAATGAATTATGTGAAACAAAGTAGATTGGTGGATTAAACATAGTTTGAGGCCATTTAAAGGTTGCACATATCTCCTTGATGAATTTTTGTGTTGAAAAAATAAATGGGAACATGTTTAATTCTTACACATAAATAGGATTACCATGAACTAATAGATGATTAGGTGGAAAAGGGTTATATCAGCTTCTAGGGCTGACAAGGTGTGGGATATGGGTTATCCAAGCTGAGCAACATGATTTAGGGGATGTCTCTCTAGTATCCTCACTACAAGAACTATAATTATCATGGTAATTCATGATCAACATTAACATATTTTTTCCATCTATTTTGGATAAAACCCATTAGAGGCCTTTTATAAAGGGAATATATTATTGAAAGGAGGCTCTTTAGAGTTACTAATTCCCAAATAATGTATGTAAAATGATTTTGGTCAATGCATTGATTTAACTTTTAGGTGTTTGGGCTTTGGGAGAAGAAGAACACAAAGGTCATTTAAGTTAATACAACCAATGAAGGTTACATGGATGGAGAATGGAGTTTTAAATATTTCTAATTCTACACCTAGGATACAACATATTGTGATTAAATAATGGTCAAATACTTTAATGTAGAGTTCCACTAAGAGGAGGTTAGTGAACACCGTACGGAATCTCTATATCACATTGTAGTATGTGCCACATAAGGGGGATAGGGTTCATATAATTCTTGGTTTAAGAGATATTCATGAAGGGGACTCTCATTGGTATCCCATGAATAAAGGGTAGTTTTAATCTGATAGATATGAAATTTTAGATACATTTCATGTGTATTTAAGTGATTCAAACCACACAAATGTTTTATTATACGTGGAATTGATTATTTTTTGTTGACTATCATGATATTCATATATTTTATAGTGTATGAAGATATTATCAATGAATACCAACACAAATATAAAGACAATACATGAATATTGTATTAATGTGATCCAAAAATACAAGAGGTTAATTAATCAATCAAAAAGGAATTACATTAAAATCACAATGTTTATACCATATTTTAAATTTAATAGTAAGTATATAATCCATCATCACCCAAAGATGATGATAAGTAGAGTGAAGATCAATTTTGTAAAAGTCATAGTATCATCAATGTTGATCAAATAGTCCAACAATGTGTGGTAAATGAGACTTATTCTACATCACAATTTTAATGGTCTCCCTATAATCAATGTAAAATACCATAGAAAAATCCATAGTTTTCTTGAATAAAATATGGGATCCACATGGTTAAATAGTGGGGTGTATAAACACCCTATTACTAAATTATTTTATTTATTAACTCAACCAACTCGACTAGTTCTTTTATATATTAAATTTATGATATCTTCCTTACATCAGGAAAGATTTAAATTGAAAACTCAACATCATGCTTTTTTGGATAAATATGTACTTACTCTAGAAACAAATTAATTTATCTTTATATAATATATACTTATTCTTTAATGACCCTAACCTTTTACACATGTTTTTACACTATATTAAGATTAATTAACCTTGAAATACAAACCACAGATCATTAATCCTAGTGTCCTTGTATGTTTTGGTACATAATTATAAAGCCTAAAACCAATATTAAGAAATATTTTATTTAGTATCCATAAAGGGGCCTTAAATACCTTTAAGGTATTATATTTACATAGTATAACATAGGGAGTACATGAAAAAAAGGGATGAGATAACTATACCAGTAGGGGAATAAACATAGAAGAAAAGCACAACACATGAGTTAGAAGGTATAACATAATGACATAAAAAGTCACAAAACATGGATACACAGAAAAAAGAGTTACACGAAGAATAATGGATAATGTAATCAATGAATCATGGGAATGTGGAAAAAACATACAACATTACATAAGCATGAGTCAAAGAAATGTTCTATGACCATTGCACATGTTGGTGAACGAGTCAAGGTTAACTACCAAGACCATTGCAGATGGAAAACCATGTCCCATGAAAGAATCAGGTTTACTACCAATTCCAACCAGAGGTATCATGAGACTAAATTTTACCCAATTAATTTGATCCCTATATATCCACACCCATCAAAGAAAATTCAGGAATATGTGTTCCACATTTTTAATCATGCATAATAAATAAACATAAGGGTTACCCATTGAAGGAATTGGGTATCATAATCATATAATAAATCCTAACCAAAAGGAATATCATAATGATTTAAATGTATTTAAATCACACATGGAAATAAATAGGGAGAAATAGGCATATATCATGATAAATGGTGGAAGCATGATATGAAAATATCTAAAAAATGTTTATGAAACATTAGAAATGATCCACTTTAGTTAATTTTGAGGGAAAATATTAATGATTCTTTAAAAAAAGAAAATATAGAAATATTTTCATAAAAAATTAAAATATATGGTTTATCATGATAAAAATAATGTTTATATAAAAATATTTTTTTCTTAAAATAGATTATGGGGTGTACTTGATAATTGGTAATAAAATGGGATGTTCCCTTGAATTGAGCCTACTCATCGGGAGGAATTAAAAAGGGATCCTTATATATAAATGTATTTCCACATAAAATAATGAATAATAGAGCTAGGTTAATATTTTTGGAATATACACATATAATTTAGGAGTATTATATAAGAATATTTGAGAACTATATTTGGGTAAAAAGAAGATGTAACCTGAAGGGAAAATTGGGGTTCAAAGAGAATCCCTTAACTTATGTCTGAAACACTTATGCACAAAAAGTTAATGTCCTTAATAATAATATTATTTTCATTAAATAATTAATTCAGAACATATTTTACATATATTTTATTTATTATAATTTTATTAAGTTAATTTATGCCCTTTTATGAGTTATAAGATTCAATTTAATCATTCCAATAGTGTATGATTCATAATTATAATATGGGTTCCTGTGAGTATAATTATGGTAGGTCTATTCTAAAAGAAGAAAAAGTACATAAGTGGGATTATATGAAATTTATAATCTATCATAATTATGAATGGTTCTGTATATAATTTTTTTTACAAAAATGAGAATTATTCATTAGATAAAATGTTAATGATGAATGTTAGTTTATTCTAGTGAATTTTCAATAATCACGAACTAGTTTTATTTTATTATTTTATATTATGAAAATATACTATTTCTAGAAAATTAAAAAAGAAATAATAAATATATTATAATTTGTAAAATTAATAAAACTGTTATTATAGGAAGGTTCAAAGAACATTGATAGTATGTTTTGCGTAATGTTTTATAAATAATTTTATTCCATGTTATTCATAGGATTGAATGTTATTTAACAATAGAAAAATGGAGTTGAATATTAAATATTTTCAAGGTATATTTAAATTTAAATCACACCCTTTTCCCAAAAATCTCATAGAAAAAATTCCAATAAAAAGGAAAAAAGGTGAATTGAGATGGTTGTTATTTATATTGGGGGAATTTATGAATAAGTGATGTTCTAACTGATGAGCTTGAGAAATATTGTTTTGAAACAATTAATTTAGTAGCACCAAACAATGTGGAATAAGACCAATTATACCAACACATTTTTATATGAATAATAGTGAGAAGAATCAATTAGACAATGTAATATCAAATAGAGGATATCATACTGAGGATACCAAAAAAGTGGATAATAGATAAATGGAGTCTGAAAAATAATTTGATAAATAATTTATTATTCAATGATATGAAATAAATTAAATAGGATGAAGAAGAACATAGAGGTTGGCAATTGTGAATAAATTTTAAGCACCAATGTGACATCATATTATAGAATTTTGTTAAAGGTTAATTTTTTCCCAAAATTGATTTATATTAATAAATATGTGAGGAGACCATTCACAATAAAAGGAATAAAATTATTTTTAATTTTCGAATATTCCCCACAATATATTAACAAAATAATAATTTTTCCCAAATCAATTTTTGGTCTTTGGTTTTTTATAAACAATTCAAATGACTAGATACTCTTGTTGAGTAGGGATCCTTGTTAATGAATAAGCTCATATGGGTTTTCTTATTTTATTTTTTCTAATAGAGTCGAATCACACTAACCAAAGAATAAGGTTATTAACATACCCAAGATTCAACTCTTTTAGTGAACACATTGTTATATAATTTTCCTTTCAATGGGAACCAAAACCCCCATAGATCGGTTCCAATTAATAGAAAATTTCACCCTTTTATGATCATGTGAAAGGCATCAAAAAAACCTTTTAAGGTCGTGTGACATTTAACAACATGATTAATTTTATTTTAATATTTCAATGACTATTTATAAGAAATTTAGAGTCATTTAGAGTGGTATTTTTGATGTTAGACTCCCAACAATGAGTATTCTGGGAAATAAATTTTCAGCATATATTTCTATTTAATATCATTGTAAATATAAACATTTGGATATAGGGGAATGTACCCAATAAGGAGTGGTATGTCTCATAATGAATATGGTATGGTGTGGCTGAGTTTTAAATATAATATGCCCAAGTGAGAACAAGTTTCACATTGAATATAGCCCAGTGAGGATATGGTTATGAATTTTGGGAGTGGTCTCACTAGGAATATGGATTAATGACAGGGGTTTATGGAGAACATGGACCTTAGGATGGGATGATAGTTTTTAAAATTGAATTTGAACATAATAGATGCATCCTATAAATCTTGATTAATAAGAATTAGAGAACACATATTTTTTACTTTCATAGGTTATGATCCTGTGACTAGACTATAACACCCTATTTGACACCACATGGTAAGGACTTTTATATGCTATTTTACATCACAGAACTAGAAAATTTATGAAATTAAAGGGGATAAAACATAGGTTTTAATGGATATTTCTCATAGGTGAATCCCATATATAGTTCATCTCATATTGGGTATATAATATTGAAGAATTTTCCTTGTTGGGAATACATACCATTAAATAATGGGCTAGGGATTAAAAATTTATTCACCAACTAGTTCTCAGGAACAATCAAAATCAATTCTTCCAAATGGTCCCCACCCATGTTGGTAACCAAGGTGGTGTCAGGATTTTGGGGATTACACCTAGGTGGATGTCGTTGGGTTCTTGACTTGGTCAATGAATATTGTTAATGAAAAGTGGATTTAGGATTAAATATATAATGAGTCTATTGTGTGGATGTCCATATCTCATTGATGAATTTTTGTGAGAAAAACATCAATGTTAACATTGTTGGTTATTACACCTATATCGGAGACCCATGATTTCGTGGTTCATTATGAGGAAAAGGGGTATAACGGCTGCTAGTGTAGGCAGGGTGTTCAATATGGGTTATCCAGGAAGAGAAGCATGAGTTAGTGGATGTCTCTCTAGTATCCTCACTATAAGAACCATAATCATCGAGGGAATACAAGATCATTATTACAATAAGTGTCTGATAGATTTGGGAGTAAACCCATGAGGGGCCTTTTATAAAGGGAATATATGATTGAAAGGATGCACATTGGAGTTGCAATTTCCCTAATAATGTATTGAAAATGTTTTTTTAGAAGGCATTGATTTAACCATATAGGGGTTTGGGATTTGGCAGAAGAACATAAAGGTCATTTAGGTAAATCCAACCAATGAGGGTGACATGGATATGGAAAGATATTTTAAATAGTTCCAATTCTCAACTGAGGATGCATAATATAGTGAATAATTAAAGGTCAAATACTTTAAAGTTGACTTCCACTAAGAGGATGTTAGAGAACATCCCATGGAACCTCTATTTCACATATGATTATGTGCCACATTAAGGGGAGAGGGTTCTGATAAGGCACTATTTAAGGGATAGTCATTAAGGGGCCTCTCATAGGTATCCCATACATGAAGGGGGTGGGGGGGGGGGGGGTTGTTTTGATAAATCCGGTAATTTAGATACTTCTCATGAATATTTAAATTCTTCAAACCCCACCAATGCATCATTATATGTGATGTTTCATTATTTTTTTGATGAATATAACGATCTTCATATATTTTATAGTATATCAAGATATTTTTAGTGAATACCAACACACATATAATGATAATAATTTAATGTAGTATTCATGTGATCCATAAAATCAAAAGGTTTATTAATCAATACAAAAGGCATTACTCTGAAATCATAATTCATATACCATATTTTAAATATTTTACCTTGTATATGTTGAACCCTATATGCAATAATTATTTTAATAATCACAAATAATTGTTGTTTTAGTCAATTATTATATATGTTCTGAATGTGGTTATATATGTTAAATCATGTCTACATATGTTTATCTATGATTATTTATGGTTTACTATTGACCTGAAAGTATTCTGGATTAAACATACACTTTGTGATAATTTTATGTTTTTGACTCACCATTTGTTATATTCATGAGTCACCGATTGGTAAAGGAATGAGACACCGATGTGAAAAACTGATGGATGAGTCATCGATGTGACAAACCGATGGATGATTCACCGACGTGACAAACTGATGACAATGGTCGCACTGATGACAGAAGTCACACCAATGATACATCTGTCTTGCTGATGCTGATCAAATGACCTAACAAAACCGATGCTAATCAAATGACCTTCCAAAACCAATTCTGATGAAATGACCTTTCAGAACCGATGCAGATCAAATGATGTACTAAAACCGATGCTGATCAAATGAACTACCAAAGACGATGCTGATCAAATGACCTATCGAAGCCCATGCTGATCAAATGACCTACCGAAGCCGAGGCTGATCAAATGACCTACCGAAACCGATGCTGATCAAATGACCTACCGAAATCGATGCTGATCAAATGACCTACCGAAGTCAACGCTAATCAAATGACCTACCAAAGCCATTGCTGATCAAATGACCTACCGAATCCGATTCTGATCAAGTAACAAACCTAAGATGATGTTGATAACATGACCTACCGATACCGATGAAAAATCTAATGACCTACCGATATCATGACTCACCGATAGTCATGAAAACTGTCTGAATTTTTATTAACTCTTATTTAATTCCAACAATAATATTTTCTTAAATTATTGCACCTGCTATTAATTAATGTTGGTTATTGGATGTCAGGTAACCATACCTCGTACCTGTCAGAAAGGTAATCATTCCCTTTTTCTGGATCTCAAGGAATAAAAAGGAAGATTAGACTATAGAGAAAGAGACACATAAAAAATATACAAAGATACACAGACCGAGACACAGAAGAAGAGTAGAGCATATGTGTGTGTGAAGGTCCACGAAACAAAAGAAGAATGTGAAGAACACCTGTGAAAAGTAAAGAGCTTCATGAAGATCATTCACCTGGAATAAACACTGAAGCCGAGTTGTTGTGCCTTACTGAACACCATATGCACAAGGCTGAATAACTATAGCTGGGAAGAACAAAGACACTCTGTTTTGTGTCATCTTCACCCGAAATGACTCGAATAAAATCTGCAACATCCAAATGAGTCCAAATCTCATATTCAATCAATCAGAGCATTCTAAACTCATTATCCATTTATTTCCTCTGTAGTATACCTTTTCTTAACATTTGGAGTAGTGTGTGTGCATCTGCCTATTTAGACACACACTGACTCCTAGGATGAACTGTGAGATACTAAATCCTCACACAAAACTTTTTACATCTTATTTTTTCCCACTGTGAATTGTGGAAGAATTCAAGTATGACCTGGACAACATGATTACTATTGTTGTTGTTTACCCATGTTGAATTGTGGGTGAGATCTGAGGACCTGAACTATCTGAGTAATATTGTAAAACCTCGATCCAGGGTGTGGATCATAGTTTATATAAACTGTTTGAGAGGACTATATTTCAGCTTGAGACTGAACCACTTGTTTTAAAACTGTTGTTTATTTTTCCTTTGTTAAAACTATTTTGAATATTCCACTGCTATTTACTTTGAAACTCAAATATGTTTTAAAGTAACTATGATAGTTGAACTAGCAAGAGTTTTTAATTATTGTGAACCAGTAAGTCAGTTTCAAAATATAACATAATCTTCATATTAAGTTAACTAAGAAGTAATCAATCTTTGATAAACTAATTGAAAATTTACAATATTAATAAATTCACTACAGTTTGACTTGTTTTATTAAATGGGGGATTTTAATAAAAATAATTTAAACAAAAATTTGTAAATTGGAACTCAATTCAGCCCCCCTCTTGAGTATCCACTCCTACCAACATTTGGTATCAGAGGATTTCAAAACACTCTATCTATGAAAAGCTTTTAACTGTGATTCTGGTTGCATCTTAAAGATCTTAAAATATCTGTTATTTCTAAATTTTTATCTATTTAAATAAATTTTCTAAAATCTAATTATAGATAACATATTAGAAGGTGTAGCTACCAACAAGACTCCCTTCTTTAATGGTTTAAATTATATCCAATGGAAAATAAAAATGAAAATTCATGTAGAAAGTATGGGATTTGACATTTGGACTGCCATAGAGACTCAGTATAAGATTCAAGAAACTATTAGAACTACTTGGGATGAACCTACTAAAGCTGCTTACAATAATAATTTAAAGCAATGAATTCCTTGTATTTTCCTTTAAGAGATGAAGAATTTAATCGAATATATGCTTGTAATACTATTTATGAAATATGAGATAATCGGGCTATTTCCCATGAGAGAACAACCAATGTTAATGAAATGAGACTAAACACATAAAATATTAAGTATGATAATTTTAAAATGAAAACTGATGAATCTATTTCTGATACGTATCTCGGGTTTAATGAGATAGTCAATACAATGAGCTCACTGGGAAAATCTGTTCCAGCAAAGGAGACAATCATAAGGATACTAAGATTCTTACCAGACATATGGAGAGGAACCTCTGTCCCTATACGAGAATCATGCTACATTGGAAAGCTGCCTGTCAAGGAGCTGATTGGTACATTGATGATGTATGAGGAAGAACTGAAAGTACACAAGGATGAAGATGATGAATTGAGGATGAAGCCACTAGATTTCAAGACTTTTACACCAAAAATTATGGACAAAGGGAAAATCCAAAGTGAAAGTGATAGCTCCAGCTGTGAAAAAAGTGCATCAGAAAGTGATGCCAAGATGGCTCAGATAGCTAGACGATTTAAGAAATTTTATAAGAAGAAGTAGTTTTTCTGAAAATAAAATTACAAGGGAAAGGTTGACAAAAAAGGATATTGGATGAAATATTGGAAAATTACTGATAAAAGTGATGACATTGTCTGCTACGAATACAAGAGGAAATGACATGTGAAAGATGATTGTCCGAAGTTAAAGATCAAGAAAAAATATGACTATAAGGATAAAAAATACAAGAAAGCTATAAAAGAAACCAGAAGTGCTTCAGAAGACAGTTCAAGTGATTTTGATTCCAGTAAGGATAAAAAATATCAAAAAGCTAATATGTGTTTCATGACCAACAATTCTAAGGTAACATCAGATACTCCCGCTTTAAATTCTTATTACTCTATAGATGATTCTGATTCTGAAAACATGTCTAGTAATGAATTATTTGAATAATGTAACATGATAGAGGATACATTTAATTAGCTGAAAGACAAGTATAAATCCTTAATGAAACAGTAAGCTTTATCTCGCACTATTAAATCTGCACTTGAAGTAGAGAAAGAAAAGAATTCCCAAATTTTCAAAGAGAATACTGAACTAAAACTGTCTAATGAGAAACTCAAGAATGATTTAGAAAAACAAACTAATGGAAAGGATACTCTTACAAAAATTCTAGGAGAACAAGTAGCGCCAAAATATTGTACTGGTTTAGGATATCAACCTGGATAGAGACATATTACAAAAAATAGATTTATTCCTAAATTTGGATAGTATGGTGCTAGTTCTAGTTCTAAAAATTCCTATTCATCAACTAGATACTCAGATAGTTATAGTCAAACAATGTTTATCTTTCAAAATATTTTAAATCTATTGATTATATGAAACCAATTATACAAATCTGGGTACCAAAAGTTCTGCTTGCTAACCTGTCTGGACCCAAGAAAATCTTGGTACCAAAATCATTTTCTATCTAAATTTGTTTTACAGGAAACATGATTGAAATGTTTATGTAGAAATATATGGTAACTAGACAGTGGATGTTCCAGGAATATGACATGAGACAACTCATGCTTTAAGAGCTTAATCATGGTTGATGGAGGACATTTCACCTTTGGGGATAACTAAAAAAGAAAGATCATCGGCTTAGGCTAGATTGGTTACACTAATTCAATTTTAATTTCAAATGATTTGTTTGTTGATGGACTAAACTATAATATGCTATTTATTTCTCAGTTATGTGATGATGGATTTAATGTTAAATTTGAAAATGATTCTTGTAATGTTTTTAGTTCTAATTTTTTTTTGTATTTTCTTCCTTAAGAAATGAAAATGTATATGTTGTAGATTTGAATTCTTTAGCTAACCATAATATTACCTATTTAAATGATTTGCATAAAGAATCATGGATTTGGAAATGAATATTAGGACACTACAATATACATTCACTTAGAAAACTGACCAGGAAGAACATAGTTAGCGACCAACCTAAACATGAATTCCCAGCTGATAAAGTTGTAATCATTGACAAATAGGAAAGCAACATAAAATTTCTTTTAAATCAAAGAAATACGTTTCAACTTCTCTACCTCTTGAGTTGATTAAAATGGACTTGTTTGGACCTTCTAGAGTTTCTAGTTTAAATGGGAAGCACTATGTTTAGGTTCTAGTAGATGAATTTTTTATATATAATTGGGTATAATTTTTATCTCACAAAAGTGATTATTTCTCTTTGTTTATCAAATACTCCAAGTCTATAGAAAAACTTAGTGGTCTTAATATTAAAACCTTGAGAAGTGATCATGGTCATGGGTTTAAAAATCCAGAGTTTTAATATTAGTGCTCACATAATGGCTATAATCACAACTTTTCTTACAATAGGACACCTCAACAGAATGGTGTAGTAGAAAGAAGAAACAGAACCCTTCAGAAAATATCAAGAACTATGGTAAATGAATATGATTTACCTGTTTATTTCTAGGCTGAAGCTATCAATATAGCTTTTTTATATTATAAATAGAGTCTTGATTATACTTGTACTTATGAAAACCCCTTATGAACTTTGGAATAATAGGAAACCTTAATTTAGTTACTTCAACGTTTTTGGTTGAAAAGTATTTATTATTAATACTAAAGATAATCTAGACAAGTTTCCATCCAAGAGTGATAAAGGAATATTTTTAGGATATTCAATTACTAGCAAATCCTATAGACTTTTTATTAAGAGAACCAAATGTGTGTAAGAATCTGTTCACATCATATTTAATGAAACTATTCCACATGAACCTAATCCTACTATTGAAAATCCTAAAGAAGACATGTCTATTCTAAATTTTAATGATAATGATAGTGGACCTATTGTAAAGACAACTAGATCTGGAAATACACATGAACCTACTTCTGTTGAACTCAAACCTATAGAAAAACATAAAATTTTTAGTCCTACCTTTACTAGATCAACTAGGATTCTAAAGAATCACCCTTTTGACGCAGTTGTAGGTAACCTGGATAGAGGAACACAAACTGGAGCTTCTCTGAGAAATCAGGTTGAACATCAAGCCTTTCATTCACAGATAGAACCTAGAAATATCAATGACTCAATCAATGATGAATTTTGGGTAATGTCTATGTATGAAGCGTTAAATCAATTTGAAAGAAACAATGTTTGGAAATTAGTGGAAATACCTAAGGACACTTTGACCATCAGTACTAAATGGATGTTTAGGAGTAAAATTGTTGAATCTGGAAGTATCATTATAAACAAAGAATGATTAGTTGTGAAAGATAACAATATAGAAGAAGGAATAGACTATGAAGAAACCTTTGCACCAATAGTGAGATTAGAATCCATTAGGATCTTACTTTCTTATGAATCTCATCTGAATTTCAAATTATATCAAACGGATGTCAAAAGAGCATTTCTAAATTGTTTTATAATTGAAGATGTTTTTGATGAACAACCACCTAGATTTACAAACCCCCATTTAAAAAAATCATGATTTTAATCTTTACAAAGCATTATATGGTTTAAAACAAGCTCCAAGAGATTGGTATGATAGACTTAAAAATTTTATTATTTCTAAAGGGTTTAATAAAGGAATTTCTGATCAAAATATTTTTATTAAAATAATTTCTAAAGATATTTTGATTGTACAAATGTATGTGGATGATATTATATTTGGATCTTCTAAAAATTCTCTATGTAATGATTTTTCAAATATTATGCAAAATGAATATGAAATGAGTTTAATTGGAGAACTCAAGTATTTTCTTGGATTTCAAAATTCTCTAAATAAATATGGTATTATTTTATTTCAATGTAAATATAAAAAGGGTCTTTTAAAACATTTTGGTTTGTATAGTAATAAGGGAAGTGATACACCTATTAGTACCACCTGTAATTTGGATGATGATGAAACTAGGAAACCAGTTGATCAATCCAATTATAGTGGTATGATTAGAATCTTACATTACCTTACTATTAGTCGACCTGATATCATGTTTACTGAATGCATCAGTGCAAGATTTCAAGCTAATCCTAAAGAATCTCATTTGCTTGCTGTTAAAAGGATTTTCCAATATCTTAAAAATACTACCAATTTAAGATTGTTTTATCCAAAAGGACAACCTTTTGACTTAATAAGTTATTCAGGTGCTGAATTTTCTAGTTGCAAGTTAGATATGAAGAGCACATCTGGAACATTTAATCTATTGAGAAATTCCCTGGTATCTTGGTGATGTAAGAAATAGAACTCTGTTGCATTTTCTACTACTGAAGTAGAATACATTATTGCTGGTAGTTGTTGTGCACAAATTCTGTGGATGAAACACACTTTATTGGACTATGTATATCAATTTATTCATGTTTCTATAATTTTTGATAACACTAGTGCAATTAACATCTCTAAGAATTCAATTTCTCACTCTCGGACTAAGCACATTGATGTCATACATCACGTTTTGAGAGATCATTATCAAAAGGGTGATATTTATCTAGAATTTATTGACTCTGAACATCAATTGGCTGATATTTTCACCAAGACTTTAAGCTATGAAAGGTTGGATTTTATTAAACAAGAGTTAGGTATGATTGATAAGTGAAACCGGTCAGTGAAACAGATCAGTGAAACTGATCAGTGAAACTGATCAGTGAAACAGATCAGTAAAACCGATCAGTGAAACATATCTATGCTACCAATTGAGTTTTATAGTATATGAAATAGTTAGTGTTTAACAAAATGATGTTGTTTTACTTAATTGATATTATATTTAATATTTTAACCCTAAATATTAAATTAATAACCCGTGGCTATTTCTATTCCGAAGAGCTCTTGACCTTCCATCTCCCTCTTAACTCTACATCATATAAATCCCAAACATTCAAACCACTCAAATCTCTCAAACCTTCAAATGGAATAGAAAAAGATTCAAGACAATGAATCTGAAAGCTCTTCACCTTTGAAATGCGATCGAGGATAATCTAGTAGCATGACTAAAAAGTCTCTGAACCTGAGATTGGAGACTCGGGTGGTCACATAAAAAAGGAAGTATGTTCTGAATGGATGTTATCCAGTAAGTCTGCGCTTTTAAAAGTGTTGGAGATGCAAGGATGGAAATCCTGGCTCTGTAACAATAACCGAGTCTACTACCCAAATATATTTCATGAGTTTTATTTTAATATGAGTATTTCATTGGATGGAGCATAAGCTGCAATATTATCTTCAGTGATCAAAGGAAAAAAAGAAAACTTTTTCATCGAAGCAACGGTTTGAGTTTTTGGGGGTACCACATAAAGGTAGATATGAGAATTACACTGGTAATATTCCTCCTACCACTAAATATTTTTCATATGAGTATACTCTAGATATTTTTTCTATAAAATCTGAATCTAAAAGAATAACAGCTGCTGAGTAAGATGGAGAAAGTATAATCTTGTTTAATTTTATTTAGCACCAAATATGTCCCAGAAAGGGTGATTTTTCTTCTGTGAAGTATCAAGAAGTTTTCTTGTTATTTTTATTGATAAATGATTATAAGATCAACTTGTGTAGATAAATTACTATTCATATTGCTGAGATGGTAAAGCCATCTAAGAAGGCTACAACCTTGTTCTATTCTAAGAAAGTCTCTGCCATTCTAATGTTTTTGGGCTGTGTTGAGGATGGAGATGAGTGTATCTCACCTAGTAGAGGTTTTTGTTTTAGCAAGGATATCTGAAAAAGAATGAAAATTAACTGGAATCCATGTAAAAAGAAATGATTTGCTGAAGAAGATAGGTTATATGAATCATATAATCCTTCTGACCACTCTAAGAGACCAAAGGGGATGAGAGATCATGGTTTAAAACATGATGAGGAAATTGTTTATTCTAATGTGGAAGAAGATACAGAAGTTCCTAAGGACACTAGATAGTTCAGTAGGAAGGAAACATGGGAAGACGATGATGATGATGTTGTCGATACTAAAAAGGAACCTGAGTCCCCTCTTGATGACAGGAGTGACCCTAATATTGTAAGTCCTACGAAAAGCATGGAATTTGGACCAGCATGTACACCGCATTAGTTACCTATGTCAGAACCTCTTCTAGGTGATAAAGAAGTTGAAACTAAAGTATCCAATTATGACCAGTATGAATCCAGTAGCAAAGACAGTACCAATGAGACTTCGGTAAACAATAATGGAAATAGTAATGGTAGTGGTGGTGATGATTATGAAAGTTCTCGATCAGTGGATGGAAACGATTTGATTCAAGTTGATCCAAAACCATAATCAGTTGAGAAAGAAACTGTTCCAGAGGTTGAAAGGACAGCGCATAATGTGATTGATGTAGATGGGGAAGAATCTCTTGAAAATTCTGGTAAAGTTGATTTTGTAAAGACTAGGTATACCTCATATACAGCTATATGGGAAGACCACCCAGGTTTTTTGGTTCTAGTTTTGGATTATTCAGAGGAATATGAAGAAGAAGGGAATATCTAACAAGTAAGCCATCTAGTCGAGGCTGGACCAGTTGCTAAGGAAGTGCAAGTGACTGTAGAAAGACTTGTTTCTTCTGTTTCTGAATCTGATTTTTCCAAGTTTATAGATGAGTTGTTCCATGAAGTCAGAGAAACCATGAATGAAGAATTATCTAATGATTCTACTCATGCTCTTATGAATCTATCTGAGGCTGCTATGGATGATATAACTCAAAGTGTGGTAAATATTATTAATCCAGACCTGTGCAATACTGGTGAGATGATTGGTAGGCATATTTCCTCTCTGAATCAAGCATTCGGGATTTGACCAGTGACTTAGTATCTCTGTCAGGAGAATTTAGATCAATCATCAATGGTATGATCAAATTTTTGAAAAACATGATAGATCGCCTGAAGTAATATGATTTTAGAAGATTGAAGGCTGAGATAACTCATATTGTTTCTTAGGCTAGCACCACCAAAGTGACCAAGATAACTGGACATGAGATTAATGCCTTAAAAGATGTTATAAAAGAAGAGTTAGCTGCCCTTGAACAGATTCTGGACATGTATTCCTTGAAAAATATGGAATAAACAAGTGATCATATTCACAGGATGGTGAAGATGTATTCGGCTGATTCTACTAAAGCTCCAAAAGAGATCAAAGAAAAAGTGGATCACTATTTTTCTAAAATTTATACCAAGCATTAGTTGAACCATCAGTTTAAAGTCCTGGATGATAATTTGAAGCTACCTTCAGTCACTCAAGCCTTTAAGGCTTAGGTCCAACAGTTGAAGGATTTTACTCCCACTCTAGTGAGTTTCATGCAAAACAAAGATGATTTTGAGAAGGCCATGAAATATGGTGGTGAAGTAATTAAGGATTTAATTAAATTGCTCAAACCATATCATCATGTGCAAGAAAAGGAAATTTTTCTTCCTACTAATAAGCCTCTCAGTCTATCCAGTTTTTCTCCTTTTCAGATATCAGTTTCTCAAGCTCTATCCAATATTCGGCCAGTCATTTAGCTGCCACCTTCAAGAGGATCTTCTATTCACCAGCAAGTAACCTTAACACCCAGTTTGCTTCCAGCCAGAGTTTTCTTACCTCCTCTCTCCATCCGGCCAGATCAATCTTCCACCAAATCACCTTCTGGCCCATCCATTCCTCCCTCTTCTAAAGGGAACGCGCCTCTTCACCCCTTCAAATAGCTGTCTCTGTCATTTTTTATAGGGTGTATTTTAATTATATCTTTTCAGATGTTATTTTAATGAAACTTTCTTCTTTTTCTATCTCTGCTTTATCTTTTTATTTTTGACAATCCCATAGGGGGAGAACAGTATCAACAAATATCTAAGGGGAGAACAATATATATAAGTATAAGCAATGGGAGACCAATATATAATCTCTAAATAAGATTTATGCTCTAAATCCATGATATAGATTATATAAGCTCTAATAGGCATATAACTCTAATTTATTCTTAGCTCTGATGTCATGTTTTCTAGCTCTGATGCTATGTTGATACACTCTAGCTTTGTTTATGAACTGATGCCACGCTCTGATGACATGTTTTACCCTTTTAAATATATTCTTTTTTACATAGGGGGATCATACTAATTGTTATATCATCATCCTTCTCATTTATGCCATTGATTTGTGATTATCATAATGGCGGAGATTGTTGAACCCTCTGTGCAATAATTATTTTAATAATCACACATCATTATTGTTTTAGTCAATTATTCAATCTGTTCTAAATGTGTTTATATATGTTTAATCATGTCTACATATGTTTATTTATGATTATTTATTGATTAATATTGACCTGGAAGTATTCAAGATTAAAGAGACACTTTGTGAGAATTTTATGTTTTTGACTCACCGTTAGTTATATTATTTAGTCACCGATAGTTAAAGGAATGAAACACTGATTTGACAAACTGATGGATGAGTCACCGACATGAAAAAATGATGACAACGGTCGCACCGATGGCAATGGTCACCCCAATGATACAGTTGTCTCGCCGATGCTGATCAAATTAGCTACCAAAACCGATGTTGACCAAATAACCTATCGAAACTGATGCTGATCAAATGACCTATCGAAACCGATGTGATTAAATGATATACCAAAATCTATGCTGATCAAATGACCTACCAATGCCGATGATGATCAAATGGACTACCAAAGATGACGCTGATAAAATGACCGACTGAAGACGAGGCTGATCAAATGACCTACTAAAACCGATGCTAATCAAATGACCTACTGAAACCGACGCTGATCAAATGACCTACCGAAGCCGATGCTGATTAAATGACCTACCGAAGATGATGCTGATCAAATGGTCTACCGAAGCCTATACTAATCAATGACATACCGAAGTCAATGCTGATAACATGACCTACCGATACCGATACAAATTCAAATGACCTACTGATCGCATGACTCACCGATAGTAATGAAAACAGTTTCAATTTTTATTAACTTTTATTTAATTCCATCGGTCATATTTTCATAAATTAATGAACCTTCTATTAATTAATGTTGGTTGTTGGATGTCAGGGAACCATACCTCATACCTGTCAAAAAGGTAATCATTCCCTTTACCGAATCTCAAGGAATAAAAAGAAATATCAATCTGCAATTAAAGAGACACATAAAAAATATACAATGATACACATACAAATACACACAAGAAGAGAAGAGCATACGTGTGTGTGAAGGTCCACAAAACAAAATAAGAATGTGAAGAACACCTTTGAAAACTAGAGAGATTCAAGAAGATCATTCACCTGGAATAAACACTGATGTTGAGTTGCTATGCCTTACTGAAGACCATATGCACAAGGTTGAATAACTGTATATGGGAAGATCAATGACACTCTGTTTTGTGTCATCTTCACCAGAAAGGTCTCGAATAACATCTGAAACATCCAAATGATTCCAGAGCTCATATGCAATCACTCAGAGCATTATAAACTCATTATCAATTTATTTCATCTATAGTATACCTTTGTTTAAAATTTTTTGTAGTGGGTGTGAATATACCTATTTAGACACACACTGACTCCGGGGCTGGTCAAGAGGATACTAAATCCTCACACCAAAATTTTTACATCTTATTGTGTCCCATTGCGAATTGTGGAAGAGGTCAAGTGTGACCTGGACAACCTGAGTGTTGTTGTTGTTTTTTACCCATGTAGAATTGTGGTAGAGGTCTAAGGACCTGAACGGTCTGAGTAATGTTGTAAAACATTGATCTAGGGTGTATATCAAAGTTTATATAAACTGTAAGAGAGGACTAAGTCTCAGCTTGAGACTGAATCTATTACTTTAAAACTACGGTGTATTTTGACTTTGTTAAAACTATTTTGAATATTCCACTACTATTTACTTTGAAACTCAAATTTGTTTTAAAGTAACTCTGATAGTTGAACTAGAAATTGTTTTTAATTATTGTGAACCAGTAAGTCAATTTCAAAAGGTAACATAATATTCAGATTAAGTTTACTGATAAGTAATCAATCTTTGAGAAACTGATTGAACATTTACAATCATTATAAATTCACAATAGTTTAACTTGTTTTATGAATTGGGGGATTTTGATACAAATTTTTTAAACGTAAATTTTTAAATTTCAACTCAATTAACCTCCCCTCTTGATTATCGACTAAGACTAACAGTATATAATCTTTCTTCCACCACAGATGATAATAAACAGAGTGAATATCAGTTTTGAAAAGGCATTTGTATCCTAAAAGATGATCAAATAGTCCACCAATGTGTGGTAAATGAAACTTATTCTATATAATAATTTCATTGATCTCCCTATAATCAATGTAAAATATCACAAAACCATACTTCTTTTTCTTTAATAATGTAGGGGCTCCCCATGGTTAAATATTAAGGTGTAAAAATACCTTATCACAAATTCTTTTTATTAACTCTACCAACTCGACTACTTCCATTATATATAGAATTTTAGATATTGTCCTTACATCAGGAATGAGTTCAATTGAAAAATCAACTTCATGTTTTTGTGGGTAAATAAGTAATGCATCTATAAACATATCAATTTAGTTTTATATAATGGATTTATTTTTTCTAACGATCCTCACCTTCTAAAAATGTTTTACATGATATTATTAATAGGTAAACCTGAAATACAAATTAATAAGTGTGGAAATCCCAGGAGGGAGACAATTTTGTATTCTCCACCTTAAAATGGATGATGGTGAACATTGCTTCTAGGATATGGCACAGTTATGGATTCATTCAATCCGGTCTGGGAAAGGCCTTTCATATCTCCTCATCATGCTCCTGGTATGGGTTATATCTCTCAATCTATTCCTCGGAAAGCTATATCATTTGGGGATTCCTATGCTGGTCTATCAAATGTCTTGTTTGGTTCATCATTGGTTGAATTCATAGGGGATGGATCCATCAATGTAGTCGTGGATCCACACACGCTATGAAAATGGATGGCTCTTTGCATGTTCTTAGTGCTTGGATGGGTCTCTTATGAAAAGGAACAAATCCATGGTTATACGAAGATATGAGAGACAATATATCTCATTGTTTGTGTTTCTCTAAGTGGAGGCTGATCTTGATTGGAAAGGTCTTCTTCCATATAATTATGTAAATAAAAATTGATATTGATGTGGTTAGAAATATCAGAAATCTCAATCTCAACCTAGGGGTCTTTCGGATTTTTTACTTGTACCTCAATTTCTATCCCTTTCCACAATGAAACTCTTATGTTCCAGTGTGGATATACATTCATGGGTTGCCATGGGTTTACTAGAACCCTAAAATCCAAAATTATTTCACTTTTTTATTATGAATACCACTATATATTTATCATCATAAATTTAATGGGGATTACGGCCTCAATGCTCAAGTTCTTATTGATCTCAAAATAGAAACCCCCATTGAGAAGGTATCCATTGTTGCAAATGAACACCATATAGAAGTTGATAATGAATATGAAAATATTCCACATTACTGTAATCACTACAAGATGGTGGGTCACACATTTAAGAATTTCCATGTGGTTCGGAAGTCATTCAAGCGTACCAAAAATTTATCTACCTATAAGGAGGACTCAAGAGGTAGGAAGAGAAAAGTGGTGGATACTTAGAGAAGGAAGTCATGGCCCATCCATGGATTCACATTCTGCTTAGCCTATTTTAACCAGCTCCTCATGGGCAGCTTTGGATGAGTAAGAGGAATAGAAACATAGCATTTCTATGAATCCAGTGAACCCACTCGAGGGTAAAAACACTTCCACGGATGAATACTTTCTCCATATTTTAACATCAGATGTCATCTCCACAACGCTCTCTTGTCATGATAAGGCCTTCCTGCTGGATCTTATATGTTTGGAACCAGATGATTATTTCAAAGTGTAGATTATTATTCAAGTGAATTCCCAGAAAATCATGCCAGTAAAAAAAGAGGAGGATGTGTTCATTATTAGGAACACCGACTATTCTCCCAGGAAGGGAAATAAAAAATCAGAGTTCTCAAAAGGTGGAAGAACCTTCAGCCACTAAGACTCTTCTTGGTGATGAATCAAAACTATCCAAACCTGTCTCTGTAAAGGCCTATAATAACAATAAATTAAAAATTAAGATTGAAAAAATGGAAAATGTTGTATTATCCCCAAAACATTTTAAAAATGAGATTCCCTTATGGAAATACTAGGGAATAGCCAACTGTGGCACAATATGTTCCCTCTGGCTCCTAGGACGTAGGTAAAAACATGACATCATCGGTATATCTAAGCCAAATTCCATTGCTTCCAATCATGGTCCCCTTCCTCAATAAAGAGTTAACTCGTTACATAGACCTTCTAGGGATCACTTTATTTTAGCCATAATATGGCTCTTGGTGCACAACAGTATTGATAATCATATTATTATCTTGGAGGATAAGAAGATCATCAGATGTAGTTTTTATCTTTCTGGTTGAATGATGTTTTTCTCTATTGTATATGCCTTTAACAACTACATGGATAAGAGGATTATTTGGATGGAGATTGGGGATCTAGTAAGTGTCATCATGGAATCATGGAATATCATAGGTGAATTTAATTCCATTCATCACTTGGACGAAAAAACTAGAACAAACTTCAAATACATCTCTACCAGAGACTTTAGAGCCTGTACTGAAGATGCTGATCTCACTAAAATCAATCTTATTAGAGAAAATTTTACATGGTATATGAGACATCCTAACTACAAGAGGACCAGTAGAATTGATAGGGCCTTTGTAAATGATTCTCCTCATGGGAATTGGAGATATATTTCTTGTGTTACTTTGTAAAACCATAACTATGAACACCACCATATTATGGTCAGTCTTATTAACAATGAAATAAGGTTTCCACTTCCTTTCAGGTTTAATAGTTCTTGGACAGATTTACCAGAATGGCCCAAACTGATTCAATAATTTTGGACCATTGATGATCATAATGAAAATATCATGTTTTTCTTATCAAAGTTCAAATATCTCAAACTAAAACAGAAGGAATAGAGAATGGATAATTTTAGCCTACATGATATTGAAATTGATTCCCTTGAATACTCTTTACATGATATTCAGGAGGAATCAACTATGAACAACTTCCTGAGAGATTATAAACAAGAAAATGTGGTTTCCTCTAAGATTCAAAATCTCATCTAACATAGTGATAAAATTAAGAAAATACTGTTCAAAATTAAATGGATTACTGATGGGGATAGAAATACTATGTTTTTTAATGACCTGAAAAGGGTGAAAATAGAAAATAGGCCCCAGGCTTTGCTTAAATATGGAAGTCAAATTTTAGTGTAAAAAATTTATCTCTCAAGTCACATTTTATCCTTTTATACAAATCATTTCAATGGACCTCCAGGTGTGAAATGTTGAAAGCAAAAATCATTAACAAACTTCTTTTTGGTGATGAAAAATATTTTATTAATTCTCTTCCCATGGATAGTGAATCAAATATGCAGTCTTTTTTTCAAGAAAGACATTTCTCTAGGCATGGATGGGTTCCAAAATTGCATATTCCAATATTATTGTTATATTGTACAAAGTGATGTGAGAAAACATGTCAAACATTTATTTATTGTTGGATCATTCACCGAAGGATTAAATGATAAATTTATCACCCTTATTTAAAAAGTGATTAATGCCATAGATATCAGCCTATTCAGACTAGTTGTTCTTGTCAACACCATTCACAATGTTTTTTCCAAGATAATTTCTAATATAATTGCGTGTATTTATGATTGAATTTTTACCTAGAATCATTTTGGGTTGGTCAAGGGTAGGGACATCCAAGATTTTTTACTTACTTCTACAAATTGTATTAATCTCATTATAAAATACAACAGATGTGGAAACATTTCAATGAAATTAGATATCAAAAACTCTTTTGACCTAATGGACTAGGGATTTATAAGTAATGTTTTCCAAAGGTTTGGGTTCATTCTATGGTTTATTATTTCAATCATAACTCTTATTGAATATACCTATATATCGATTCATGTTAATGGGTCCCTGAAGAGATACTTTATATGCTCAAGGGGATAGAGGAATGGGGATCCTATTTCATCCATTGTCTTTATAATTGTAGAGGACTAACTTAGCAGGCTCCTCCTCCACATGGTGGGAAAGGGTAAAAATGGAGACTATTAAGAGGCCTAGAAGTATCTCTTATTCATCTCATTTTTTATGACATCATTATATTTTGTCAATGGAACAAGAATAATATCAAAAACATTAATAATTCCCTTTTTCATTATGAAAATATCTCTGGCTTGGAAATAAGTTAGAACAAGTCCTTTATCTACTTGGGTAATAATATCTCATCCTCAAGAAAAATAATAATGATAAATGACATGGGGATATACGAATGATCCCTTCCATTAACATAATAAGGAGTACCCATGTTTGGGGGTGGACAATGGTATTATCACTTCTCTAATACCTTAAGTCAAATCAGAAGAACCCTTCAGTCTTGGAAAGGAAGATCGATCTCAATGGTATGTATATTATGCCTTGTAAAACATGTGGTGGTGTAAAATATTGTTTACATGTTCATGTTTTATATTTTTCATGTATATATCATTAGTTTTACAAATTTTATAATGAGGAATTTCTTTTGGAGCGGTATCATAATGTAGAAAAAAGTGATTAAAACTCTTTGGAAACAATGTTGCATGCCCCATGCCTTGGGTGGCCATGGAATTAGGATCCTGGAGATTTTCAATCAATATATGAAAGCTCAATTCATTTGGCGGCTTTTCCAAAAAAACTATCATGCACTATAATTACTCATATAGAGAAACATTACTCAATTAATTGAAGTCATGAATAGTTACATTGAATCTATAATTTGGTGTGGAATGATTTTTTTCCAGAATATTCAGACACACTCCCATTGGTTGGTCAATGTGAACTCATCCCTGTTATTTTGGCATATTAATTATACTGGATAATCCCATTATTATTGCCCTATTTCAATAAATCATTAGATTTATCACAACATCAAAATTAAAGAGAAACTTCTCACATGGGAATGCTTCTTCATGATGTTGTCTCAGTAATAGAAAATCATGATTTCTTCAAACATGAGGCCATTCTCATTTGGAAGAAGGATCTAAATGGATATCTTGACTCTAAAACCTTTTACAACCTTCTATTTCTTGTGGAAAGAAAGTGGATCAATTCCTTCTACAAAATGTGGTTCCATCCTTCCTGGTTCACCATGCTCTGGAGGATTTATCTTAAAAAAATTCGAGTGGATGGAAATCTCCAATGTGTTGGTATTTAAATCTATTATAGATGTGTTGTTTTTAATCAGCATCATGAACACATCAAACATCTATTCCAATCCTGTAAAATGGATTCATCATTATGGAGCTCCATTTACTTTTGAGATTAATCTCCCTCAAACTTATTATATCCAACATCTTCTCCATTCCATCCTTGATATTCAATTTTATAGACAACTCAGAACACTCTTTAGGGATGATTTCATAGATCTATTATTTATTATCTAGGATGGACAGAACGAAATCACTCATGATCAACCTTTCTTCAATAGTTTCTCTGCTTTCGCTGCTACCATAATAGTAGGGTGGACCTTTAACTCCATGCATGCAGAGCACTGCCTCAATTAGGTTAAGAAATTCTCTGTCCCTAGGTTCCTAAACATAAAAGGTAACTCCCCTCTACCCTAGGTCATATTTTGAGGTTTTTTATACCTCCATTAGTAGGATGGATTAAATGAAACATGGATGGAACCTCAGGGGGGACCCCCGAGCTGATAGGCTAGGAATTAATCTGCATGTACTACAATAGTGATGTTGAGGAATATTGTTACGGATTTTGTGGTAATGCCAATTCCTTGTAAGCGGAGATGATGGGACTCATCACTAATATTTATATTTACTATCAATGAATATGGAATAACATATGGTTTCAATGTGATTCTACCACTATTATTGAATTGCTTAGGATGTGAACTATCTATCTCTCTTTGAAGATAATAGCTAAATGGGTTTTTGTCTCGACAAGCTCTCTACATTGAACATCATTATCACACATCATTTCTATGAAGAAAACTCTCTCGTAGATGTTCTTTCTAACAAATGGATTTATGAATAGTGAGCTTCATGTTCTTGAATTCTCCTAGTTAATACGATCCCCATATTTCTTTGGGGTAAATGTAAAATTCCATTATTTAGAATCATGTAACATTATTTTGTTTTCAGTAATTTCATGCTCATATTTATAAAAAAGAATGAAATAAAAACCAAGGGGCATAAGTCATAATGTTCTTGGAAGATTATAAATATAATTATAATGCATGAAACCAAAATTAAAACATATTTTCATAAATATGTATAAATGGATCATAGATGTCATTATGATTTTACATCTACATTGTATAACCTAGGGTGTACATGGGAAAAAGGTATGAGCTAAAATTCCCAGTAAGGGAATAAACATTGAAGTAAAGAAAAATACATGGGTTAGAATGTACAAAATGATGACATAAAAAGGCATGGAACATGAATAAACATAAGGAAGAGTAACATCTCGAATAATGGATCATGTAATAAATGCATAATTGGAATGTGAAAAAACACACAACATGAGAAAATCATGAGTCAAGGAAAACTTCCAAGACCATTTCACATGGTTGATCATGAGTGAATGCTAACTACAAAGACCATTTCATATGGAAAACCAAGTCGGAAAAAGGAATCAGGTTTACCTCTATTCCAACATCAGGTCTCATGAGACTAAACCTTACCCGACTCATTGGATCGTTATTTGGGCGCACCCGTCATAACTAATTCATGAATATGTGTGCCACATGAATTATCATACATAATAAATAAACATAAGGGTAACTCATAGAATGAATTGGGTATCATAATCATATCCTAAAAAATAACCCACAATAATATCATAATAATGTCAATGGATTTAAATTATACATGGACATTTATAAGAAAAAATAGGCATATATCTTGAGAAATGGTCTTCACATGATATGAAAATATCTAAAAATAATGCTTATGAAACTTTAGAAATGAGCCACTTTAGTGATGTTTGAGGGAAAATATGAATGAATATTTAAAATATGATAAGCTTTAATAGTTTTCATAAAATGAGAAATGAAAATAGATAGTTTTCCATAATAAAAAGTGTTTTTTATAAAATATTGGTTTCTTAAAACTGATTAGGGGGTGTACTTGAAAATTGGTAAGAAAATGGGATTTCCCATTAATCAATCCTCCTAATAGAGAGGAATTTAAAAGGGAACCATATAATATATGAATTTCACCATAAAATAAAGAATAATTGAGCTAGGTTAATATTTTTGGAATATAAACACAATATTTAGGATTCTTACATAAGAATAATTTATAATTACATGTGTTAATGATAATTATTAACCTAAAGGCAAAATTAGAGACTGAAGCGAATCCCTTAACTTAGGTCAGAAAAACATTTCCACTTACACTTAATGTCTTGGATAATCAAATTAGATTCATTAATTAATTAATTCAGAACCTATTATACATTTATTTTATTTATTATAATTTTATTGAGTTCATTTATTGCTTTTTTTGTGAGTTATAAGATTCAATTTTGTTATTCTAGTAGTGTTCGTTTCAATGTTCTATGATTGGTTCCCTTTAGTATAATTATGGGAGTTCTATTAAAATGAAAGAAAAACTAGAGAAGTTGAATTATATGATATTTATAATCCCCCATAATACTGAATGGTTATATATATAATTTTTCTACATAAATTATAATTACTTATTAGATAAAATTTTAATGATGAACGTTAGCTTATTCTAGTGAATTTTCAACCATCCTGAACTTGTTTTGTTTTATTGTTTAATATTATGCATATATAAAAGTTCTAGAAAAACAAATAAGACATAATATATATATATATATATTATAATCTGTAATAACAAAAAAACATTTGTGGAATTCCTTGAGGGGGTAATGGAAAATGAAAATGTGTCGTCCATGATGGTAGTAAATCGACACATCACGGACTATGTTTTCATTTTTAGAATAAAAGGAAGAGTGAAGAGGTTTTTTGGAGGATTATTCCATTAATATAATCAAATTATAGGATATAAAATATATTGTTGTTATCATTTCACTTTAGGATAGGGAGGTGAGTATATAAAAAGAAAATTAAATAAATTAAAGATTAATTAACAGAAAATAAAAGAGGATTTTATGTCATGAACTTCTCATACTTGAGATCCACCTTAGGGAAATTGGGGTTGGTCTTTTGTTGATACTAAAAGTTCTTGGATGTGGGGTAGAGACTTAGTATGATTATTGGGATGAATTTGGAAGTGATTAAAGTCTTTTTATGTTTGAAGATAAGAGGTGGTGAGGGTTGGTATTTATATAGGGAGGGGAGTGGTATTTTAGTTTATTTTATTCATTTTTTATGATTTTGACAGAAAAATATCAATAAAGTTGATTTTTTTGACTATGGAAAGTAAATAGTGCATTTTATTTCAAACCAATGGTCTATGAAATCATCTATACATCATCCATGACTCAATGATTCTTGTATTTTTTTAATACCCTATATTACTATGTTTCTATATTCGTAAAAATTTCAAGTGTTTTAGAAAAATCCCAAAACATATCCCCAACAATTTTATGGTTTGTAAAATTCAAAAATATTCTCCATTTTATGAAAATATTTTCTTAAATTTTATAAATATAATTTTTAATTAAAATCATTATTTATTTGAAAAATAATTATTTTAATATTATAATTGATTTTATGACACTATTAAAATTTAATTAATGTCTAATAAAATGATCTTATAATAATTAGACAATTGATATTAATTTATGAATGAATTTTATATAAAAAAATCTATTAAATATTTATATTAATTATAATATTTTAAAGAAAAAATTAAATTCCACAAAAAAAACCAATATTATTATTTTTAAAAGGTTTATTTACATATTCCATGATATATATTTTATTATATTTTCATTCATAAGTAAACAAAATTTTATTTATACTTTCATATATAAGGTTACTGTTCTTTTAGATGAGTTACATTCATAATGGTCACATTACATTTCCAATGGTCGAGATACTATTCCATTAGGTTCCTTAATTTCTATAAATACAACTTATTTTATTCCTAATTTTTGGAGATGTATATTTTATTTTTTATTTATGTGATGTATGTTTTTTTACTATATATCCTAATTATAATGAGGGAAAATTCATTTATAAAACTTTAGGTGGTTAAATTCTACCCTCATATGATAATTATCCCTCAAATTTTCATTTTGAAAAACTAAGGTGAAAATAATTGAGGGTTGTGCTCCTTCCTTGCTTCCTTCAGTTCCCATGTTTCCTCTTCCTACATACGGTTCTACAAAAATACTATGACCATATGAGTATTATTTTATCATAGAACATTATCTCTACAGACCGTGATCTTCACTGCATACTCTTAATATGTGAGGTCGTTCTCAAGTTGTACCACCTCCTAATTTAGTACATGTGAGGGATCTGGTTTATACACCCTCAATATGGATTCATGGAATAAATCATTTACATGAGACATGGTTGGTGGAAGTGATAGTTAATAGGACATAGTTTTCACACGATCAAGAATAAAAAAGGGCCCAATATACCTAAGTCTCAGTTTTCCTTTCTTCCCAGATCTCAGGATCCTCTTCCATGGAGATACATTGAGGAATACCATGTCTCTAACCATAAACTCCATGTCCCATAAATGTTTGACATATATCTTGAATCATATTTTGGTAGCTCAGACAATATGATTAATTTTTTTCATCTTTTCAACCATTTATTTGAACATTTCTTGTTTTAGTAGCTTCTGTTAAATGAATTTATCCCCAAATTCAAGTTTTTTTCATATTTTTCTATAATGGGATTCTTATGAAGCCATCAAGATGCTCAAGTGGAAACTATTTTTATAGGAGAACATGATCTAAGATAGATTATGGAATTATCCACTCTGTAAGTACATAAAATACACTCTCAACATGTATTCCAATGTCTAAATAGTCCACTAATATTAGTTATCAGTTTGAGGATGATATTCCATACTAAATCTTAGCTCAATGTTTAGATCATATTGTAGTCTTTTCCAGAACAGGGAGGTGAATGTCAGATCCTAATTAGATACAATATATAGCGGTACTCCATGCATCCTTAAAACTTCTCTTATGTATATCCATGCATTTCTATGTAGTGATAATTCCCCTCGAATTACAAAAAATGATCTTTCATTATAAGACAATCCACAACAACCCATATAAAAATGTTTCCTATGGATGTTTTTGTTACATCGGTGAAAAATTACATGGTGATGTTTTCCCACTTCCATGTTTTCATGGGTATTGTTTACATCTTCCCTTTATACTTTTTTCTTTTAGCCTTTACATGTTGACATACTAGGAAATTTGATTTATATTCAATGATCTCCTTCATTATATCGTCCCACCCTTAATTCTCTCAGAGATCTCGATACATCATTCTAATCTTTGGGTGAATAGAGAAGGGTGAGATATGTGTGTCATTCAGAATCTATACCATTATCTCATTATTTTATGGTACACATATTCATGACCTAAATCTTAAAACTCATTCATCACCAATTTTTAACTCTAAGGATTTCTCCTTTCCGATAGCTTGGATTTATTTCTTAATTTTCACATAATTGCTCTGAGAATCATTTATTTTATCTAGAAGGGATGGTGGAGAAATATTTTGAGAAAGTATTTATGATGTTCCTTCATTAATGATTCTCATTTCACTCCTTTTAAAATCTATGAAGATTGAATCAATCTCAATTCTCATCATTGATATGGATGTTGAATCCTTTATACATAAAACATATATCACTTTATTTTCCATACTACGGTGATAGAGGATCAAGAAATCACATTCCATGATGAGATCAAACCATATTATATGGTTCATAATTATCTACTTATGTGTGAATATATATTTTGGTCTCTTATGATCCATATACATTTCAATATTCTCCCCATAGAGATCATGTCACCAGATCTTTAGTTTGAAGATCACAACCACAAACTATTGAACATGTGTTGGATAGTTTTTCTATTTAATTATCAACTTATATATGGAAAAGGCTATGAAATTATCTTGTTTTAATTTTTATACATCTTGACCTTCTTTATACAATCATCATATAGCACAAGGATTACCCCACTTATTGGATGTGTGAGTATTGGTGTAGTGATAAGCTTCTTTTTCAAATCTTTGAAGAAGTCTTCTCATTAACTGGTATATAAAAACTTTTCTACCTTCAGATTTAGCTTAGTTAGTGGGTTTTAAATCCACGATATGTTATTAAAAAGTCACTGGTAATACCTAGCAAGATCAGGGAAACAATGTATCTCTATAATAGATGCTTTTTTAGTCCTCTCTTTGATTTAATTTCTCTTAAAAGGGTCCACATTAATTTTTTTATTGATGATAATAGGCCCCAATTAGGATACTTCTCCCGTCCATGAAAAGACATTTACTACAATTTTCATAGAGCTTCTCCGTTATAAATGTTTTTATTATAGTATTCAAATAAAATATATGCTCCTCCATGAATTTATATTATATAATAATATAATAGATAAAGACTATCACAAATTTATTAAGGTAATCTATGAAGACTATATTTATTATGTACAAAAAAAATTGCTGGATTAGTAGTGAGGGAGGGGGGAACACAATGAACTCATAGTGTCTACACATCATTTGAAATGAGTTCTTGGTAATAACATCCTTCATCACCTTTAATAGGTGATATTCTGACCAAAGGTCCACCTTAGATAAACACTTGTCCCTACATAGTATATTGAACAATTCATCTATCCATGGAAGTGGATACCTTTTACTTATCCTGAATTTTTTGATCTAACGATAACCAATGTCGAGGCGCATCGATACATCGTTCTTCTTGAAGAATAGTACTACCACAACATATGGGGAAGAACATAGGAATATAAAACCCTTTTCTAGATTCTCTTGTAAAAAATTCATTAGTTCCTTCAACTTAATAGAGGCCATTCAATAAGGATTATTTGATGTATTAAGAGATAGAGGAATAAGTACAATTTATAACTCACCCTCTTTATTAGGAGGAAGACTAGTATATTATTTAGGGAACACATCATTTTAGTTCCACACAATGGTCATGTATTATATCACGATTCTCTCTTATGTCTCAATCATTTTTGGTAGATATTCCTGCTCATAAGGTAATAATATCCACATTTGAGATGATTATTCTGAAGGATATTCACCCTCATCCTTCCATTTTTTTTAATTTAATGATGTATTGAGATGTGAAGAGTGTTCTACAATTTCTAATAGTTGATGTTGGATTTATATATACATAGCCAATCCATACCCAAAATAGCCTCAAAATCTCCCAAAGAATATAATAAAACATTTTCTTTGAGGCTCAGTCCACAAACATTCACCGAGAGGATTTATATACTTTTGATGTAATAATTTCCACATTTTCATTCTCATAGATAACTTAGCATTCGTATTTTGAGGTAGTGTGTGAATAGTTATACTAAAAATGAATGAAATGAATGAATTCATAAAACATGAATCAAATATGATGTTCATTATTCAGAAATGAATAACCATTTTACATGTCACCACATCATTTTCTAGTTCCTCCTCAGTGGTAGTGATAGCATAAGACCTTCTATCATTCCATGGAGGTTGTTATTGATTGCCTATAACAACCCTCAGCTTAAAGAATTGTCTTGAAAAATTTCCATGATCCTCGTAGTTGAAAAACTAATCTGAATGAAGATTTTTGGTATGAAACATCTTTTCTTCTTCCATATTAGTGGGATTCTTCATAAATTTTATGAAATTATTCAATAGATTCCCCTCTCTTAAATATTTGAATCAGCTCAGGGATCCTATTAGATAATTTCCCAGGAATCTTCTTCCCAAACTTTTTACATGTGCAATGTTGGATTTTATTTCCATTTTTGGATTTATTTACTTATCCACACATAATAAACTCTATGGAATGATTTTTATCTCTGGGCCATTTAGACTAACGGGAGTCTTAATTCTCTATTTTATCCTTAAGGGCACAATGAACAATCTCTTCAAAGATGTGAATGTATTAGATGGACACGGATTTTTATAGACTCATCTATAGTCCACCAAATAATCAATCAACCTTTCCTAAATTTTTCATCACAAATCAAGTGTTGTATCATGAAATGCTTGTAATGTTGGACATGCCTGCCCTGATTGATGCATCTTCCTTCTTATTCATTAGGAGGAACTCCCTTTCCATTTTAAGACAGAGAGTATGGGGAAAATATTTATGGAAAATATTTTCATGTAATCATCCCATTCTATAGAATCAATTTCCTCCTTGGATTTTTTTTATCATTTTCCACCACTAACCAGCTTACCCAATATAATAATAGACCACCAGTACTACTTTATCTTTTATTGAGCATTAAAAAAAACATAATATATTCTTAATGGAGATAATACATTATTTCAGGATGATGGGATCAGAAGATCCACTTATGATGGGAGGCCTTTTTTGCATAAAGGATTCAACCACAACTTACTATTTTATAGGATAAGGAGTGAATTTCCCACTATTAAAGATATTGATCAAAACCTATGCCATTTGAGAATTTTCTACCATGATGTTTTCATATTTCCAATCATGTTGATTTTTGGGATGTGTTTTAATATTTACATTCATTAACTAAGTGAATGAAAAAAATATATAAAGGAATAAAAACATAACTAATAAATATAAAAAAATTAAACATTTAACAAAGAAGTATAAACATATAAATGGATATCATATCATAACATGTGATTTAATTATGTTACAATCTAGGATATCCTTAGTGATATAATTATTTCTAGGGTTATTAATAATGTTTTCTAGTCATAATATCTAAATATAACTAGGCTGTCATCTGATACCTACTATAACGACCTTGAAATTTTCATATATATTTTACATGTTATAAATCATAATTATCAATGAAATAAAAACCAAGGATCATAAAGTATAGTGTATTAGGAATATTGGGAACATAATTAGAAATAATTAAACAAAAATGAAAACATATTTTATTTAATCTCTATAACGAGATTCAAACTTTCTTTTAGCTCTTACATTTTCATTGGATAACCTGGGGAATGAATGAACAAAAGGGAAGCCTAGAAAGTGAATAAACTTATAAGTAAAGAATATAAAATTTGTTAAAATACATAACATAGTGACATTAAAGGAGTGTATCATTAATAAACATAATAAAGGATTCCATGTAAAACATGGGATCAAATAATTAATTAATTAAAGGAATGTGGAAGCAACATACAACACAACAGAAGAATGAGTTGAGGATAACATCCAATAAAATTTGACATGGTGGAACATGAGTCAAGGCTAACATAAAATACCATTTCACAAGGTAGACCAAGTCCCAAAATCAAATTAGTTTTACACCATATCCCAACATGACTTTTCATGAGATTAAACATTACCCAATACAGTGGAGCACTATCTGAGTGCACCCATTATAATGTGTTCGTGTACATGTGTCCCACCTAAATAATCATATATTGTAATAAATATAATGATTAACCATGAAGGAAATTGGCATCATCATCATTCCATAACAATAGACAATGAGAATATAATAATGGTGTCCATGAATTTTAATCATATAAACACATTATTAATGAAAAATTGGCCTAAATAATTATAATTGGTGTTCAATTTATGTGAAAACATGTAAAAATAAGATTTAAGAAACTTAATAAATGAGAATATTTAGTGAGGTTTTGGCGAAAAATTTAAAGAATATTTTAAATGGGAAATGGTAGAACTATTTTTATAAAACTAGAAATTAACATAGATATTTATTGTGGAAAAATTGTGGTTTTATAATATTGGTAGAATAAAATAGATTATGGGGTGTACATGATAATGGGTAAGAAAATAATATGTTCCCTTTAACTAAGCATTCTTATCATGAGGAATCGAAAATGGAACCTTTAGAAAACATGTATTTCAACATAAAATAAAGAATAATTGAGCTTGGTTCATATGTTTGAATCATAAACGTACAATTTAAGAGGATTGGACAATAATAATTAATAATTCCAATGGGGTAAATATATATAAACTGTAACCTGAAGGAAAACATGGGAGTTCTGAGATAATCACTTACCTTATGTTTGAATTTTTTCACTACTTGCACTTAATGTCCTGTATAGTCAAATTAGATCCATTAATTAATTAATTCACAACTCCTTTTAAATTTATTTTATTTATTATAATTTTATTAAGTTCATTTATGGCCTTTTTGATGATTTATAAGATTCAATTACATTGTTATGGTAGTGTTCATTTCATGATTATATGTTTGGTTCCCCTTAGTTAAATATGGGAGTTCCAGTCAAATGGAAGAAAAAAATAGAAGTTAAATTATATTATATATATTGTACTATATAATTTTAAATGGTTCCATATTTTTTTATAAATGATAATTATTCATAAAATATTAATGATGAACATTAGTTTATTTTGGGGAATTTTCAATCATCACAAACATGTTTTGTTTTTTATTTAATATTATGCATATATAGTGGTTATAGAACATTAAATAAGCTATAATATATATATGTATAATATTATGTTATAACCATAAAAAATTTATGTCAAACCATGAAGGTGGTAATGGTAAATGAAAATGCATCATCCCTAATACTGGTAAACTGACACATCACAGATGATGTTTTCATTTTTAGAATAAAAGTATGATAGATGAGGTTTCATAAAGGATTATTACATTAACAAAACAAAATTCCATTATAATAAATTAAATGATTTATTATTCCACTTTGGGATAGTGATGTGAGGAGGGTATAATAAAAGAAATGAAATTCAATGGAAATTAAAATAATAGGAAAGAGGTTTTTTCCATTTGGACTTCTTCTCATTGAGAGCCTCCTTAGGAAAATTGGTCTTTATATTTTATTTAGACCAAATGATCCAATATGTGGGGTTGATACTTGAGAAGTTTATTGGGTTGAATTTGGACAACATTCAAGGCTTTTGAGATTTATGGAGAAAAGGCGCTGAGGGGTGGTATTTATTGTGGGAGGAGATGGGTATTTTTTATTATTTTATTCTTTTTTTATTCTTTTGTCTGAAGACTATCACTTGTGTTGATTCTTGCAACCATGTATAGTATCCAGTGAATGTGAGTTTGAATTTTTTTGTTACTCATCAATACATCAACCATGACTCAAAAAATGATGAATTTTTTAAATAATGTAAATTTTCATATTTCACTATTCAGTAAAAGTTCATCTATTTTAGAAAAAGACCAAAACTCAGAAAAACCATTTTTTGATATGTAATATTAAAAAATGAACTCAATGTTATGATATTTATTTCCAAAATATTTTATTTCCAATTTTTAATTAAAATAATAATTTATTCAATAAATAATAATTTCACTATTAAAAAAACGTTTATAAAACATTGGAAAATCATATTAAAATATCATAAAATTATCATATAATCATAAAAAATAAAATATTAATTGAGGAATATATTTTATGAAAATAAAATTTCTTTTAAATCATTATATTGATTATCAAAATGCAAATAAAGAACTACGTTTCAGAAAAATACCAATACTTGATATATCATTTTTAAAACATTTATTTACATATTCCATGGTATAAATATATTATATTTTCATTAATAAGATTCATTAATTTTTTATTTATACTTTCATAGGTGAGGTTACTATTCTATTGGATGAGTTATTATTCTTAATGATCATATTACTATTCCAATGGTCAAGTTACTATTCCCTTAGTATAAGTTTCTTAATTTCAATAAATTCCAATTATTTCATTCTTAGATTATTAAAATACTATTTTTATTAGGTTATTTATGAAATGTATGTGTTTTACACTATATAACATAATTAAAATAATGGAAATTCCCTTGAAAAATATTAGCTTTGTTACATATTTTATACATATGATGTCCTTCTACTTCATAGATTGTGTTTCTATTTCAATTTGACATAATTTTATTTACATTTTTATTAGTATAACTCTTCATCTCAATATTTCAGCATGTGATATAATTCTTTGAAAATTTATTTTATATATTAATGTAAGTTAATACTATTTACCCATCTAAAGAAAATTTTTGATAGACTAACTGCCTCTGATGTCTTGACATTGACCCATTAATGGAACAAAAAATCTTTCTTACCATCTATATAAAAAAGTTAATACCATTTCAAGGTAACATCATCATGTTATCCTAATAATCAACATCATTTTCCTCTTCATTTTTTCAGATATTGGGGAATTTCCTTTAAATTTCACACCTTATCTAACTAGGAATTTATTTTTCATAGAATATATACTAAAAATATATTCGATTAAATGCACTCTATCTATAATAAATATTTATTCTATTGGATTAGAGACCACCATTTGTCTGCATATCCCTTCAAAAGATAGACCAAGACACTATCTTTCTTCTTTTTCAATGCATCCCATGGGGTGAAATTTATTCTCACAGGACTTGATCCATTATTTATCTAGAAATGGATTAGTTCTTCTAATAAAAGTTAGAGGTTGTTGATATGTTAATCGGTCTAGAATAATTACACCATGTTATGGATAAACATTTACCTCTACATATGTGAGATATTTTATCAAACCCAAGTTCAATAACACTAATATATTTATTATTTAATTAGAATCAACTCCATATTCATTAACATTCTTAGGGGGAACATACTTATATTAACTACAACTATTAATGTAGTTTCCATTCCTCTTATTGGTATTTATCTTTCTACAATAAACATAATAATTATATTATGACATTTAATTGTAAATTATAATTCTTATTATGTTTTCTAGAGTTATCCTGATAAATATTTATGGTTTTATAGTACTTTTCCCATCTAACTCATTTCCCCTAAATCTAGTCCTCATGTTTTCTAATGAACAACCCCCGATTCCAACTGTAACTGTAATGTCCCATAATTCCATGTAATTTTTTTTAAATTATATGCAATTATTTCTAGACTAGGTGTTGAGACAGTGTGCAATTATAAGGCCTAGAGTGCTCAGAATGATCCATAAAAAAATGTTATGTTTTAAATAGCGCATATGAGTAGTTTTCCTGAAAAATTGGACTAAATCTTAATAAAGTTCCCAGATCCAAATTTCAAGGGCACATTTTCATTCAAAGAAGTGGTTTTACCATAGGTGTGACATAAGATTCGTTGGTGTGGATCTTCTATGAGAAAACCTGAAAATGGAATAACTATAAATAACATAATTAAGTAAAATTATTTTATTTTTTAAATCCTTACAAGTCACAAACTGTGTCTCATATTGAAAATATGAAACCACTGTTGCGATCATAAAGGTGTTATTTATTTAGGTTGAGCATAACATTGGCCGGTGTGAGAAAACTATGGAAAGCGGTTATTGGATGTGAACATAAATAAAATAATTAAATAAAGATTATTTTATTTCTAATAACTCATAAATGGTAAAATAGATTTGAAATCTAGGTTTACCATTGAGCTCGTGAGTGTGCGATTTCTTTAAGTGGGGCCTAACCTCGACCGACTTGGGTTGAGGGTAAATGTTAATTTTTGGAATTTTAAGAAAACAATAAACATAAAAAGTAAATTTTCTTTGAAATTGTTTTACTATAGTACAATGATTAGCCAACAGTTTCATTCCATAAAGGAAGTCACATAATTTTGCAGCAACACAAAATAATAGAAACACTATTTCATAATTGAAACAATATAATGGCTGTGAATTTGAAAAATAGAAATTCCGCAATATGTTTTCCCCATTTAATGGGATAACATGAAATGGAGATTAGAGGTGGATCTTTCAAATTATTTAGCATATATGGAGGATCAACATTGAAGGACAACAAACAATGATCACTAACAACATTGAGCTCTCCCAAATCCTCTTCGAAAGACTCTCTCCCTCGATAATGGATTGAGGAATTTTGCAGATGGATCACCTTCAGCGACGAAGCCTTTCTCTGGTCGAACCTATTCTCAATGTAGGGGTTTATTTTTTCTGTGTGAATACCATCCCTTGTTATTCATAATAAACGTAGAATTTAGGTCAATCCACTATTAGATTTACCCGGGGATTGGTCGTCTTGGTGAGACATGGGAATTTTCATGAGGGTAATTATAGGAAGTGGATTCACATTTTGATTATCCTTTATTAAACCTCCTATCATGGAAAAACCACACTGACATGAAAAAAGGTCATGTTATTTATATTTTGGGTTCTTATACTTGGTACTTTTATTTATTCCTTGTGACATGACAACAACTTCGGTCCAAAAAGGACCACATCATTGGATCAACCTGGGTAGGAGGATGAGGGAGATGGCGAAGCTTGGTGAATAACCATCAGAATGGGATCCAATGGTTGTAGAGGTAGAGTAAAATATATATGTGTCATGGCGGTGAAAAATGGCCGTGGTGGCACGCTGAGGTGGGGGAGTCTGCGACTAGTGGGGGATGTGGCGGTGTAGGGGGGTGGGGTGCGTCGATCGGGCGCCACGTCAAATGGAGTGGCCCGCGAGGCATGCAACAACATGAACTGCCATGAAGTCTATGCTGGACTGCATGTAGAGGGGAAGCAACTGACCTATGCCTAACATGTTTCTATGTGAACTGGACATTAGCGGGCATCCAGGATCGACCCAACCTGGCTCCCCGACTCGAGTTGGGACGGTATAGAAAAAAGGGCCTCTGGGCATCCCAGGTAGGAGAAGAGTTGGCTTGGGCAGGTCTGGTCAGAATACTAGAAGTTGGGGTGGCCATAAGTTTTGAATTGGTTCAACTAAGTTAGACTGGATCAGAACTTGGTTTTTGGGTGACCCGACAGGCTGGACCCATGGCCGAACTGAGCCAGGTACAGAAAGGCCCAATGGGCATGGCCACTAGACCAGGCTAGACCCGGTCATCCTAGTCCCCAACATGTTGGATCAGGTTAGCAAAATAGGTCTGGTATTGTGAGACCCCCATGCCAGGTTAGTCAAGTGGGCCCACCATGTTGGATCAGGCTTGGACGTATCCATTCCTTATTTACTAAAACACTAATATCTTTTAGGCAGGGCATCCGATTAACATGCCATCAGCAGCATTGGGACCCTAGAATTGTTATTTACTTTTGAGTATATTTTAATTGAGTTTTCATGATATTTGAGATATGGAAAATGGCTTGAGGTTTAGATTCTCCTAGAACCAAGTGCACTGGAGGGCGTGAATCCTACGACTAGTTGTGACACAAAGGACATTACGAGGGGACCTTAGTGGTATAGTATCTGAGTAGAAAAGGACCTGAATGGTCTAGTAGTTGAGAGGACCTTAGTGGTCCAGTAGCCAAGAAAACCTTACTGGTCTAGTAGCTAAGTATAGCTCAGTGGTCCTGTAGCAGAGAAGACCTTAGTGGTCCAGTAATGGAGTGGAACTCAGTGGTCCAGTAGCCGAGAAAACCTCATTGCATCATCAGGGATGTATCCCTCATCAATATAATATGATTCAACATTACTTTTGATAATATTAGTTTTTAAACATTGAGTTATACCTGGTGAGATATGTATTTTATTTTTTATCTTCCTTTTTGGTCTTTCCATTGTGGTTTGGGGTCCCTAATGAGTATTGTGTTACTCACCCCTGCATGGGATTTTCCTGCACATTTCATGTATCCTGAATGTGATCGATTTTTTGACAGAGACCTTGGAGGTCCGGGATAAGATGGAGCTCAGTGAGATGGGATTGAAAAATATACTTCTGTGATTTCAGGTAGTTAACCTTCACTTAACCTTCAGGTAGAGTCTCGAGCAGAAAGATCGTGGTAGTTGTAAATTACATTGTGTTTTTGATCTTGTATTCTAGCCCCTTTTTACTTTGATATTGTACTATACTCCTAGTAGTTTTCCTAGTATACGTTGTGGTTTATTTTTTGTTTTCTTTCCATAGTTTGAGATTTGATCAAGTGTATAGGTTTAATGGTAATTCCTTCCATTTTTGGGAAATGCCTACTCGGTGTTAGTTTCCAGCCACTGGCCTATTGAAGGTCGGCTTGGGGTAGTCATGAAACAGGCCCTAGGGGATGGGTTGTGAGAATAATAACCTAGAGACTAAAAATGTAGATTTGGTAGTAATAATACAGTATTAGTTCATAATAAAATATTTCATAAAGGATAAAAAACCATAGTATTTTTAGAAGAATAGATTGAAACATACATGACATTTGAAATCATAATACATAGTAGGAACACATTGCAATAAAATTATTATCCAATGAATTATATCATTGAAAATTATACATAGATCTCTTCTATGTTTCTTTGGGAAAGTGAAAAAATAATGGTGATCTTAGTTACATAGTATGGGGTAATATAAAATCGATGATATCATATCATAAACTTGGCATAAGCGATATGGTTGGAAATAAAAGAGAAAAATGAATTTATAATCTGATAAGACATGGAGAAAAATATATTTATGGAGTGATGAAAATAAAATGATCACACGTATAATAATAACTGGTTTGTTATATATTAAATTAATAATTGATCATAGTTAATTCAATACCAATATCTTAGAAATAATGGTCTAAGACATTATGAAATTACCGTCAAGGAAACACCTTTTTCATGATAAAAATACACCAAAATAAACAAACATGTTAATCAAAAGACACCTACCAATTCATTGAGGAGTTATATAAAGTCAGGCCCTGAGAATAATGTGTTTAAGTAAAATGTATTCATTATTTGAGAAAATGAATAAAAAATTCATAATCAACATTTCTAATAATCATCCTTATTGGAATTAAGACATATAAAACACCAATAATTTTTCCCATGTAAATAAAGTGGATAATATGGTGATAACCGATATAAATAATGAAAGTGTATGGTTAAAAAATTAAAATTAAAATTTCCAATAATTATATGTATTTTAATAACAACATATAAAACCAAAATAATATTTTCCATATTAATAAAATGTATAACATGATCATAACACATCTAGGAAAGAAGGTGGGTTGTTTTACACTAGATAATCAACATAGAAACTATAGGGTATTTTAAATGTAAAAAGGGAAATCCATAACAAATAAATAACCAGTGTTGGGGAAATAGGGGGATCAGAATCGGGCATTCAGGTAGGGGGAGCAGTTTCTCCAACTCGAACTCTGGTCAATCAGAGCAACAGATTTGCTAGTCTTGCTATGGTAGAGTACCAAGAGGAGCCCCATGAAGAACCCTTGGAGGCTAGTAAAGTCTACTTTGAAGGAGAACAAGGTCTGAAGAGGAATAAGAGTGACAGGAGGAGGAGGGGTAAGAAGGACTACTCCTCCCTGCCACCTCCTATGAGGACTCGGTCAGCAAAAAGGGTAGTGGCTGTGGAGCTGGACAGCGGGGTTGGATGTCAGTTAATTTCATCTGGTAAGTTTGAGACATCCTTTTACTTGATATTGTCCTCGGAAGAGGAGGTGAAAGGGCAGGTTCTATTTCTCAATTTTTCAGAGGAGGATGGAGCCAGGATTATAGGTCGGAACCTTGATGTGAATCTCAATGAGGAGCAATATAAATGGGTTGACAAACAAGATATGATTCTGGTTGGCGGCTTCAACAAGGGGGCGATCAAACTAGAGGAGTACATCCAGGTATGGAACAAGATGACTTCTGAACTTGAAGATCTGTTAAGAGAGGAACCACACTATCAGGTTTCCTTCTTATCATGGAAGCTTTTTAGGGATATGGGCTCTCGAAGAATCAAATTGTTTGTCAATGATTCTGCAATCTCCATTGATGTGTGGGGAAAAGTCTGAGGGCCATGTTGGTTCTAATGGGCTGGAGCAAACCTCTGTCCACTTTGCAGGCCATTTGGGACTTGGTTGAATTTGAGGGAGGGCTTTGCCTTCGGGAGGGACCATGCTTGCATGGGATCGCCGAGTGGTCCTGCATTGGGGTTGGCAGTGATATCTTTGCTTGGTCGGGTCTGTTTCTGGTTTTCTGCTTGGGTGTTTTTTTGTTGTATATTGAACCTTTCAGTTTCTCACATTTCCCACAAAAGTGTTTATCTTAATAAAAAAAATAAGTTTCAATCATAAAAAATAAATAAATTTAAGGTTGTGGTGAAGGGTAATTTCAAAATGTTGGGTTATCAATTGGAAATATTAATTCAGTTTAATAGTTTTCTCTAGAAGTAGCCATATCAGTTTTAATAAAAATTCTTCATCATGGTTTATAAAAGACTATTTGAATATCCCAATGAATATCCATTGGGATTGTCTATCCAGGTGTGAAATATTACACACAAATTTTATGCATCAGGGTGATGGTTAATAAAATACTTCAACAAACCCTTTTAGGGTGATTACATAGAGACCTATGATAGTCACATCAACTTTCTAGTATCAAGACTAGGATTTCCTTTCTAGGAAAACCATAGACTCATTACCCTCTTAAAATTTAGTATTTTTGGGAATTATGAAGGCATAAACAAATTATTTAATGGGAGTAAATATCATTGTTCATATATGAAATGTGTGAAAATTCCATTGAAATTCAAGCTTGATGACCTTACAATAAGGGTTTGGAATTGAAAATGAAAGAGTAAAAATGAAACACCTTATGTTTCTATAATAGTGGAATAAGAAAAATCTATAATGAGAGGGTATAAGTTGTACCACATTAAAAAAATACCATATGGGACATTATTCCCTAAAATTTAAATCATCAAAATATTTTTATACTATATTATTAAAAAATAAATTAATTTAAAACTGAAAGATAATGATTGGAAACCTTTACCTTGCAAAGTATCTACTTAAATCTAGGTATGACTACATATAGACATAGTAACTCATTGGGAGGGATTTATATTAAGAGAGGGAAGGGAGATTTATGGTTAATTAATTTTTAGTGGAGTGGTATGAGAGAATCGATTGTTGTGAGGTCCTTTTATAGGTGAAATGGTTGTACATTTTTATTTAATATAATGGTAGGTACATGTTAATAATGAAAACAGATGGGTGTTTAAGGTGTTAGGTTGTGTAGGTGAATTAGGTGGATAAATGGAAGGCGAGACATGTGGGAATGGATTTGATAACTAAAAAGGATTTATATATTTTGTAAGTTGCCTTTTAGTAATTAAAAATTAGTGATACCTTATTTACCCTTTTAGCCTTATTAACCTAGATTACTAATTAACCATGTAAATTATTTCGTTACTAAAAATATAATGTTACCCTTTTTACCAAATATAAATGACATGAATCCAAATTTAGGATCTTATTAACCAACCTAAATTTCTTAATAATATAAAATTAACTTTTATATTTAAACATAAGATATAGGAAAACGTGTCTTCTATAAAAAAATGTTCTTTTAAATATTTTAAGTGTTTATTAGTATTATTTCCTATAAATTTAATTAGTTTTTTTATATTTTATTATATGTTTAAACATCATATTATATATATAATATAAAATATAATAATCTAATTTATCAAGTTGAAATTTATATAACTCATATAATATTAACTCTTTGATGATAAAATTTTTTATTTTACCATATTATTATATCATTAATAAATGTAATTAATTTCCAATGCCTAAAAATTTTATAGGATTTATTAAGTATGTTATGCTTATATATTGTAGACAGAAATTCCATTTTACAAATAAAATTAATTAGTGTAGGTAAAATTTATATTCTTTTTATTATTAACATGAGTAAAACCAATTTTTAGAAAAAGTTTATTTTTAAACATAAAAATTATGTTTTAGATAAAAATATAATTAATTATTTTATATAATGAAATAAAATGTTTTAATAAAAAATAATAAATTTTATGTTTCAAACAAATAAAACCAAAAAATAATTTTTCCGAAACAATATTTATTAAAAGAAATGAACAAAAACATTTTCTTTTGTTGGAAAATATTACTTACGTATATAAAATGTTAAAAATAGGTTTTATAATTTTATAATATAATTTCATAGAGATGTATTATTACTACTTATAAACATTTTTTAACATTGACATGTTTTTAACCTAAGCTATTATATTTATGGGGACATACAATATTATGTTTCCATTTAAAAAATGAAATTATAAAAATCATAAATAAAACCTTCAAATAAAGTGATGAATAAATGATCAATAGTGTGTATATTGTGTGATTGTTTAGGATAGGGTGTTTACCTTCTCTAGTAGGGTCTCGATTATTACACGCAATCAAGTAATTTTTTGGAATTATGTTAAGAATACATATGTATAAAAACCTAGGTATAAGTCTATGTATAAGATAATATCAGAGAAGTTTTTCAATGTATAGAGTGAATGGTTTCCATGAAATGAAATACCTATTTGGATATTAGAAGAGGAAGTGGTTATGGTATTGATATACCAAGCTCTAATAAATCTGAATGGAATTTTTCAGCATTAACCTGAACTATACCTCATGTATAATAAATAGAAATTTTTTCACACATGGTTTGAAAAACCCACAATACATGATTCTATAAATTCATGAACTTATTTAAAACCATTATCAATGAAATTAATAAAGTATTAGGTTATAAAACGTAATTGGGAAATTACCATAGATAACCCTTATGCAGACCTATTGAATCATATGTTATGATTAAAATTTCATTTATAAGGTATTAATTAGAGGTTCCTAGTTATCCTATTTATATTATTTTTGTTTTATTAATTCAAATCTCAAATTTTATCCTTTTTTTAGTTAATAGTGAGAAGTAGGATGAATCATTCCAATAACCAACGTGATGACTTCCATGATGACATAAAAAACATGGTGGGTGTGGGAGCTGAGAAAACCATGGTTGTACGAGTTCAACTGACTCAACTTATAAGAAATAACTTCATTCATTTGGAACACCCTCATTCTTCAAAGAACAATCAAGTTGTGGTTTAATTCTTTTTATGAAAATGGCCTCCTATATTGAGTGTATATTTTGATCCACTCATTTGGGAATAAAAGATAAATGTCATTTCTACAATTATCTAAATTAGATAAATTTGTAATGATCTTATATCCAATATAATGAGAAGATGATCATTGGTGGGAACACATAGAGAAAATAATGTCCAAGGAGTAAACTGAATATATAGATTGTAAATTATTTAATAATATATTTTATAATAAATATATTCCTAGAACTATCCATATTAAAATGCATAGTGTGTTCCTTAAACCAAAAAATAAGAATATGAGTCTATTGGGGCCTATGAAAAAATATTTTATAGTATTTCATTGTATTTGTCTGACATTGTCATTCATGCCAAAATTATTGTGTAATTATTCACTACTAAATTAATATAGAGTCTTAATAAATATTTAGAGATTTGAGACATTCAAATATATGATTTTATTATTGGTTGTTCCCTTATTTTAGAGATATTGATTATCTATTTTCAGTTACCTTGAGGGTCTAGATATTTAAAAGTGGAAAATAGAGTTTAATTTTTGATGATAAATAGACAAATCCCCTAGATGATTGAAATCCCAACTACCCATATGTCAAATGCATGGGGATAAGAATCCAAAAAATTGTATCAATGGAACAAAATGATACATCATTCTTGGAAAGGAGGAGAATCATGATAATCAATACTAATATGAGATCAGATATCCTACTAATGTGATAGAAGAGAAAATCAAACTGATAAAAAATCAGCCTATATTATAGTTTTTTGCCTCATGGAACATAAAAATTATGGAATCTAATGCTCCAAGCTAATGTTTTTCTGTGATAATCAACGACCATGACTTCTACAACCAGTATTTCATGTAAAGGATAATGTTATCGCTATTTATGAGGTAGAACATGACAATAAAGTTGTGAAAGGTACTCAAGTTTCTCATTCTATAATATAAAAGGCATTATTATATTCTTGTTATACACATTCCTTTATATCATGAATGTTTATTAAAACTATACAAACAACACTTCAAAACTCGATGATTGAGTTATCTGGGGGACCCGAAATTTAGGCATTTATTGCATTCAATTAATACAACACATCCCTTATCATAGTTTGTGGACTGGACCTCTTATAAAATCTCACAATATATCATTTAGTGTATTTTTATATTATATTTGGCATGGAATTGTTGTCATAATAAAATTACAATATAAAATTTCATGACATGGAACTCACTATCTATATCTTGAATAATCATTCTATTCATTATATGTGTATGGAAGAGGATGAACAAACATTGGTATCTTATTCTAATGTATGGCTATTATTGCCTTATGAGAAATCATATCTCACTCAAATGATTGAGAAAAAGAAGGTAATAATTCTAGAAGACATGACCATTTTGTGGGACTATACTGATATATTCTCTAAAGAGTTTTATAGTCTTCGTCTTGACTATTAGGTTGAGTTCTCAATTGAACATATAATCGATTCTCTTCCTATACCCAAGACTCTGAAAATAATATCCTCTAATTAATTAAAATAACTAATGAAGTAGTTACTTGAGAATATGGAATATGGTTTTATATGCATATGTGCTTAAGCTTGGGGAATTATTGTCCTATTTATAAAAAAAGGAGAATGGGTCAATGTGTCTCAATTTTAATTATCATAAACTCAAAAAATACATGAATGATTAAGTATACCCTAGCACAGATGAATGACTTGTTCAATCAGATATGTGAGGCATAATACTTTTCATTGGTGGAAAATTGGTCGGCATATCACCAATTAATGGTTAAGAATTAAGATATTCCCAATAATACTTTTAGAAAAAGGTATATAAACTATGAGTTTATAGTGATTCAACTCAAAATCACTAATAATCTTGTAACCGTCATGAACATAATGAATTTATAATTTATAGATTACATTGAAATTTATTTGGTACTATTTATAGATGATATTATGTTATAATAGAAAATCAATATGGTCATGTGGAGAATTCGAATACTATGCTAATGACACTCCAAAAGGAGAATATATATGTATTATATAGTAAATGTGAGTTTAGGGTGTAGGAAGTATAATTCATGGGGAATGCTATCACAAAGAAAATATATATATATGGATACTTATAAGATAACGGTGATTGAGGAGTAGACCATACCACAATAAATGGTAGAGATCTATAGTTTCCCTAAACTAGCTGGGGAATATAATTTTTTTTCGAGAACCTTCCAATGATTATTGAACTGGGGGACCAATATAACATTAAAGGAATGAATTTTATCTATACCAATAATTTAGAATAGTGCATTATGGAATTAAAAAGGATTCTTAGTAGTTTAGTAGTGCTCATACTACCCAAAAGTGGGGAACTTTTATACACATAGAATAATGCTTCAAAGAATGTTCATGGGATGAGTAATAATTCCAAATGAAAATGTAATTGCCAACATGTTATGTCAGTTTAAATTTTAGGAGTAAAAGTATCCTACTCATGATTTGGATTTGGAAGTAGTGATAGTTGTGTTGAACATTTGGTGGTATTACCTCTACAAAGAGAAGTGTGAAATATATAAGGATTATAATAGACGAAATTATGTATTTACTTTGACTAAGTTTAAAATATTATAATAAATATTGTTAGATATGACAATGAACTATGAATTATCAATCCATTACAACATTGGGAAGGAATATAAAGTAGAATATGATCAGTGTAGAAAAGATCTTACATCCTTATCAATGATGATAATTGATAAGGATAAAATATCTTTTTACCATCAAAGGATTTGAATCGAAGTCATAAATGAAGGTATAAAATCCAACCTTTCTAAAATTATTAATAAAATATCCATTCTAAAGAAGATATTGAATGTTGAAAGGGTTGATGTGGAAATATCAAAGAAAGTGGATTCTACAAAAAAATATAAATCCTCAATTTCAAAATGGGCAAAGGAGTTATAAGAGTTGGATTATAAATATGTGTACCATAATAGCATGAGATAAATAATAATTTTTGGAATGATTTAAACAACTTTAAAAATCCAATCAACATAGGGAGTATGAAGATGAATTGAGATCTTTGATAGTACTATTGGAGAAAAAATGTAACAAGGATATCATGAAAAATACATCAAATTTCCCAGTGTTACAACAAGTTAATTAAGAGATCAAAAATAATATGTGAATGGTGAAACCATTAACCATATCTACATGGAAAAAGAAAAACAAAATTTTGGAAATTATCTGAAATCTTCTAAAGAAAAACAGGAAAACCAATTCTGTAAAAGTTATAGTGGATCAATTCAAAAAGATTTCTCATTTAATTATAATTATTGACTAATTTTAACTTGATCAAGATGAAATAATAGATATAAGGTAAGTGTTGATGTTTTAAGTAACACCACTATCAATTATATCTAATCATGATGAAAGGATTACCTCCATGTTTTGGGAATGTATCCAAAATAATCTAAAATTTGGGTTGAAATTCAAAATGGATTATCACCCAAAAACTGATGGCCAATCATAGCAAGACTATCTATACACTTGAGGATATATTGAGAAAATTATGAATATATTTCAAAGGAGTTTGATTCCAATATATTACCATGGAATTTTATTGTAAAATAATATATTTTAATTAGGAATTATGGATCCATATGAATCCCATTATATAATGTGATAGAAAAACTCTGTGTAAGGATGAAGTTGGTGATTGAAAAAAATTTAGATATTAAAGGTGATTAAATGGTAGAAACGTTCATGACCATTTAGTATCACATTAGGACAAAAAATTTTGATAAAATATCTATCCTGATAACTATAAGTGGGTGTTGTAGTTAGGGATTAAAGATAAACAGTTACTCTATATATCTCCATGGAAGAGAGTCATGATATTTGGGAATAAGGGTATCTTATGTCCTAGATTCATCCTTCCCTTTGATAATTTGTATCTCATCATTACTATTTCCTACCAACTATCACTCCCAAAAACCCTATATCAAGTACATGATGTGTTTCACATAGCCTTATTTTTTAAGTATAAACCAAAACCCTCACATGTACCCAAAATGGAGGTGGTATAGTTAGAGCATGATCTCTCTAATTAATAGAAACCGATGAATATCCTAGTCCATAGAGGAAATTACCCTGGAATAAGGAAAATAACTATTCAATGCACCATAATAGTACCATAAGCCTGTGGAAGTTACGTGGGAATAAGTGGAAGTAATGATTTAAAATTATCATTATTTGTTTTTATCTTAGTGGGAAAAGTGAAATATTTAGTGTTAAATTTTCTAAAGTGGTTGGGAAATATAATGGCCTACACTTTTATGTATGAATTTTTTCTTCTAATTTTATATAAATGTGTCATACATAGTAATGTAGTATTATATAAAAAACATTGTACAAATTATAAAAATGAGAACATTTTATAATTATTACATGACCATTAAATTTATGGAATAAACAATTAAATAAGAGTTTAAAGGGTTATAATTATAAAAACATGGAAATATAGATAATAATAATATGAAACCTTCTATATGTATGATCCCCTAGAATGATCTCACTCAGAAACAACTTTTTAGAAATGAAATGGAATACAAGTACAGAAATAATTATTTTAAAAATGAAAATATGTATAAACATTATAGAAAATAGAAATTAATGAATATTTAGTGAAATATAGGGTATTTATAGAAGGTTGAAATTCATATAACCATTAGAAATCTGATCATTGGAATTGAAATTTGATCATTGGAATAGTAATTTTATTATTAGAAATGGTAAAATTACTATTAGAATAGTAACCATCCCTATAGAAGTGTAAAATATTCTTAGATTTTCTATAAAATATAAATATAGAAAATTTATATCATGATTCAAAAAAATACATGCTTTAAAAGTTATAAAATTACTATATGGATTTCTTAAAACAATTATTTTTATTTTATACATTTTTTAAAATGGAAAAATTTTATGTAAACATTATATTAATAAAATAGGTATATAAAATAATATTAATATTCATTATAATGAAAAAATAATTTTATGAGACCATAGTTTTTTTATTTTGTCATAATACTGATCGTAATATTAAAATTGGTATTTTAAAAATTAATAAGTTTGTAATTTAGTAATTAATTTTACTATATTTGGAAAAAAAAAATTCTAAAAAGGTTTTCATTTTTAGAATCTATTCATCAATAAATTATCATGGTGATGTTTTTATAAATCTGAAATAGTTTATTTTTTGGCGAATTGTGAAATACAACAAAATACGTGTTTGACATTAATGGTTAGATACATTAATTAAAGAGTCATGCATGTTGTAATGAACTATTTTTTTAACAAAAAGTACTAATTACTATATTTAGTGATAATAATATTCACTATTTTTTTTCTTTAGACAAAATAATTAATTGATGAATATTATATTCAAAAATCACCAGTCTCTTCCCCATAAAAATACCACCACTCACCACCCCTTCTCCTCACAGCTTATAAGACTTTTATATAGCCCAAAACCTACTTAGTTATCTAAAAAACCCTCCTAAAAACATTCAATGAGTTATGGTATTACCAAAATACCATTCCTTGGATCCTTAGGGGGTGGCCTAAGGGGATACATCCAAAGGAGAAAAAATACTTTCAAGCAAGATTTTCAATCTTCTATCCTCTTCATCCCCCAAAAAAATTTCATCCAATATGAAATAATGACTCCAATATCATAAATATAATAGAATTTTATTTTTTTAATTTAATATCAAGTATCATACCACTTTTTACTTCTTTCTAAAAAAATGTTTTTCATATTATGGAGGGTTCAACGCCTCAAGGAATAACATGATTTATTTCTATATACCACATTCATCGATGGTTATAAAAATAATATTTTTTAAATAGTATGATAAGATTCATATTTTAAATTATTTAATTTTAAATAATTTATTGAATATAATTTAAATAAATAAAATTAATGTTGTTCATAATGGTAGGTAAAGCCACTTAAATGTCATTACATTAAAAATGTAATGCTTATACTAATTTAATAAACCCTAGGTCAGAAAAATATGTATATTTGGGAAAATTTAATTTTTTTGAAGTATATTAATATCATTTCATTTTAATTCTGTAGTTTTAGTCACATTTGAAAAGAACATCAATAATTATCCATAATCAAAGACAGTTCTGGAACCATAAATCAAACGACCTTTAGATAGTAGAAAAAATAATACATCAATTATAAAACAAGGAACTAATATAAAAGATCATAAATAAATAATTTATATTTGAATAAGGTTATCAATAATTTATTAAAAAACTAGTTTTATTATTTAGGAGGTAATTTGAATTTTTAGGATGAATCCATGCTGGAGGTAACAGAAATTCTACGCCACTCTCCTTTATTTTGGGTCGAGCCTTTTCCCTCTATAACTCCCTTCATCACAATATTATTCTCATTTTTTTGATTTTATATTTTTTATATATGTTCCCATTGAATATATATATGAAGTTATAAATAATTTTATTTACTATGGATATAATTGTTTTTAGGGTTACTATTTCAATTTCCATTGTTACAAAAACTTAGATTATGGGAAATTCTCTGTTTCTTATTTCATTTAAAGTACAATTACAAGAAATTTATAAAACCATAAATGTTTTTTAAAATTGATTATTTTTTTATTTAAAACATTTTTCATTATTTTTGGTTTTTAGGGAAATTAATATATTATTTCCATTTTTTATAGACTCAACCATTTTCCCTAAAACCCCACTTAATGGGTACATTTCCAAAGTGGATTTACCACTATTCTCATGTCATCGCTACACATGGACATCATTTTTCATATAATTTGTTTATTTTTTACCAATGAAAAAAAATGATGATTTAGTTTCATATTTTAGGGAAATTATTATGATATGACATCTAGTTATGTAATAACATATAATTCTATAACCCATTTCTACTCATGGGAAATTTTTATGTTTTTGTCTAATATCAGATATTTTTTAGTGAACACATATTCATGTACATATTATGATGGATATTTATAGAGAGTTTTCTAGTGAATTTTTTAATTTTTATATCCAATGAGATGATATTTAGTTTATTAGAGATTAAACCTAATCCTCAATGGGGTTGACACTACTATAAATTAGTGCTATAGCCACGGTTTGAAACTGTGGCTATAATCCCAAAAAATATGGCTATTGTATAGAGCCACAGTTCAATAAACCATGGCTGATATTTTAATGGCTATAGGCCTTGGCCTATAGCCACAGTTTCAAATCATTGCTAAACCCCTATAGCTACATTTTGAACCGTGGATAAAGCCCTCTATCGATGCTTTCAAACTGTGGAAGAAGCTCAAGCCACACATTTCCTATAGCCATGGTTTGGAACCATGTCTATAGGGATTTAGCAATGGTTAAAACCATGACAATATGTATTTAGCCACAATTTTAAACTATATCTATATCCCTTCATTTTCTTCATATAAAACCCACATCCCCCTGCCCACCCACACCCCCAGGAAGCTTCCCACCACTCCCCTTCCAGGACAGCCCCACTTATAGCACACCCCCACACCACTTGCAGCAGCCCACAACTCCCCTTCCTTGATAGACCCATCATTTCAAAAGCCCCCAACCCCACTTTCAGTATCCCACCACTCCCCTTATTAGACAACCCCCCACACTACCGTTGAACCCCCCCCCGAAAACCCCCCAGACAATCCCCATACACCCCCAATGGACCCCCCTAGACACCCCCCTTGGACACTCCCCACTGGACACCCCCCCTGGACCCCCTCCATTGGACCCCTTGGACCCCCTGGACACCCCCCTTCGACACCCCCTGGAACCCCATGGACACCCTCACTGGCCACCCCCTGGACCCCCTGGACACCCTCCACCAGACCCCCCTGGACACCCCTCCCCCGTAGACACCCCCACTACACACCCCCTAGACACCCCCCTATACACCAACAAACACTCCACTAGACCCCCTCCCCACCTCAACACCCCCTGGACACCCCATCCCATCAGACCCCCTCAGACCCCCTTGACACCCCCACCAGACTCCCCCCTGGACAGCCTATTGGACACTACACTTTAGTGACCAATTAAACAAAAATATAAAGAGATGATCTTAACTGCTGAAATAACCTGACTCGATGAGATTCATATACTAGGATAACACCTTATGGAATCATGAAACTAGACCACTAGATATTTGGATTAAATACTCATCTACATATCTCAAATCACTACATTTTGTAAATAAATAAATACTCTAAAGAACATAATTTATCATTGACTATACTACACTGGGTAATATCCTTACTCAAATTCTAATGGCTATACCCAAAATGATATTATCGGACTACAATTATTATATAGTGGAATTGGATGATTTTTCTCCCACCACTGGGGAGAATCATCAAGTTTACCTCATAAAAGATTCAATTTTCTTGCATATACTCACTCTATAACCTTAGAAGAGAAATCAAGATCCCTGGATATAGATAATGGGGAGAGGATGGGTTTACGGATGGTGTAGAGACCCCCCTGGAGACCCCATGGACAGCCCCCCATGCACCGCACACCCCATACCTCACCCCCACCCCACCCCCTCACCCCCTTCACACTACCCCCTTCACCCCTCCCCCCTGTAGCCCCCCTTGCACCACTCCAAGACAGCCCCCACCCTCCTAAACATCCCCATCCCCCCTGAACAGCCCCCTCCTTTGTGGACAGTCCCCATGGACCCCCCAAAATCAGAAAATATCCCCCAAACTAGAAGATAATGAAAAGATGACACCATGACATTAATGTAAAAAGAACATTGAAAACAGTATCATTCCACTAAAAAGTTACAATATTTATCCCTTTTGAATGAAAATTTAGTCTGCACATGCATTAAGTCATGATTTTCAGTCAAACATGAAGAACAACATGTAATGAAACTATTTTCAGCAGAATAAGAGACAAATATATTGAATATTTAACATTAAAATCACCATGAAAATAGTTTTTATATTACTAATCTACCCCCATTAATGAATATTTAACATATTTTTAACAAACAAATCATGAAATATAAATTTCACAACAAAAATCATCAAACATTAAAACACAACACTCAGCTTGTTATACTATTAGCAAGAATATTTTCAAGAACCATCATAAACAGATTCAGGTCAATAAAATCAGTATGAAAATTATTCAACAGTTTAAGCACAAACACTCAACAAGCATAACATCCTAAAATCAAGAACATCAAAAGAGTCCCAATAAGTTGTAGCATGAATGAATTTTTCTAAATATGTAAAAACAAAATTATGTACTCCCTTGTAATGATATGATGTAATTTTCTTCTTTTTAATTAGCCAACGATCTGCTTATATTTTTCACACAACCGGGATATTCTCATCGATGTACCTAAAAAAGAAACAAAATCAAATACAGATTCAGTCATTTATGTTCAATAAAAATAAAACAAGGTCTATGGTCAAAACAAAGAGTCCATGAAAAACAATATTTCCATTGAATCATTCCAACAAATTTGAATTTTCAAATATTATTGTTTATCCATTTTTATAGATGGTGAGGAAACCCCCCATGGACACCCCTCACCTATGGACAACCCCATGGATAGCCCCCCTCCCCCTCCACCCCACACCCCCCAGCTCCCTCACCCCTCCTGGACATCCCCCCCAGCCCCCTACCCCTGTAGACAACCCCACCAGCCCCCTTCACCCCTCCCCCTATAGACAACCCTTGCACCGCTCCTGGACATCCCCACCCCCTCCTAGACATCCCCTCTCCCCTAAACAACCCATCCCTCCTATAAAACCCCCTTACTGTATAGCCCTCCCTAAACCCCCCTCCCCAAGAACAACCCCCCTCCCTCCCGGACAGCCCCCCTGCTAGACAGCCCCCTGGACCCCCAATAAATCCCAAAATATCCCCCAAACCAGAATCAAATGAAAATATGGAACCAAAAAATTAAGGTAAAAATAATGTTGAAAACAGTATCATTCCTATGAAATTTAACAACATTCATCTCAATTGCAAGAAAATTCAATGTGCATAGGAATTAATATCTTATTTCCAGTCAAACACGTAGAACAACATATAAAGAAACTCTTTTTAGTAGGATATGAGATACATATAGTGACCATTAAACATTAAAATAATGATGAAAATAGTTTTTATATTACCAATCTACCCTATTTAATGAATATTTTATATAGTTTCAACAAAAAAATAATGAAATATAAATTTCACAATAAACATCATCATACATTAAAACTCATCACTCAACATGTTTTACCATAAGCAATAATATTTTTGACAACCGCCAAAAACTAGTTCAGTTCAATAACATCATCATGAAATGTATTCAACAGTTTAAGCACAAACAATCAACAAGCATAACATCCAAAAATAAATAATTTCAAAAGAGTTCCAATAAGCGGTATAATGAATGAATTGTTCTAAACATGTAAAAACCAAATTATATACTCCCCTATAATGATATGATTAAGTTTTGTTATTTTTAATGAGCCTACCATCCTCTTATATTTTTCACTCAACCTAGATATTCTCATTTAAGTACCTAAAAAGAAATAAAACCAACTGTAGATTCAATCATTTAAGTTCTTCAAAAATAAAACAACGTCTATGGTGAGAATGGAGTGGCCATGAAAAATGATATTTCCATTGAATCATTCCAACTAATTTGAATTATGAAATATTATGGTTTATCTATATTTATAGATGGCGAGGATACCCCCTGGACACCCCCTCCCCCTGGACACCCCCTGGACAGTGCCCCTCCCCCTACACCCTCACACCCCCCCTCACCCCCTCCTAGACAATCCCCTCCCCTAGCCCCTATACACCTCCCCCTGTACCCCCACACCCCCTGCACACTGCCCCGAGCCCCCTTGCACCCTACAGACCCCCCATTCCACCCCTCCTAGAGAGCCCCCTCATGTATATCCCCATCCCTTCTAGATATCCCCTGAACCCCACTAAATTCCAAAATTTACCCCAATCTGGAAGAGAATGAAAAGGCGGAACCAAAACATCAAGGTAAAAAGATGGTTGAAATCTATATCATTCTTCAAAAAAGTAATAATCTTCACCCCTTTTGAAAAAAATTTCAGTTTATACATGCATTAATTCATGATTTCTAGTCAAACACGTAGAAAAACATGTAAAGAAACTCTTTTCAGCAGGATAAGAGACAATTACAGTGAAAATTTAACATTAAAATCCACATGAAAAAAGTTTTTATATTACCACTCTACCCTCATTAATGAATATTTAACATATTTTCAACAATAAATAATGAAATATATATTTCACCAAAAAATCATCATACATTAAAACTCAACACTCATTATGTTTTACCATAAGAAAAAATATTTTCAATAACCATCATAAATAGATTCAGGTCAATAAAATCAGCAAGAAATGTATTCAAAAGTTTAAGCACAAACATTCAACAAGCATAACATCCTAAAATCAAAAATTTCAAAAGATTTTTAATAAGTGGTAGTATGAATGAATTGTTCTAAACAAGTAAAATCCAAATTAGGTACTCCCTTATAATGATATGATGTAGTTTCCTTTTTTTTAATAAGACAACCATCCTCTTATATTATTCACTAAACTTGGATATTCTTATTGAAGTACCTAAAAATAAACAAATTAAATTTCAGATTCAATCATTTATGGTCTATAAAAATAAAACAAGGACTATGGTGAGAAAGGAGTAGATGTGATGCTCCAATTCAAAGGTGTTTGTCGTAATGCACTATGGTGAGAAAGGAGTGGCCATGAAAAATGACATTTCCAATGAATAATTCCAACTAATTTGAATTTTGAAATACCATAGTTACCTTTTTTGGTTTAAACTACAATTAAGAAAATATAATGCCACTTATGGAATCATATAAAATGTAATATGAAGCATGGTGTGAAAAAATATCATAAAATATTAATTAAATGGCTAAGTAAACTAAATTGCATGAAATATCATGTTTTGAAATAATATCATAAAATAAATTGAAGACAATTAAGGAAGTATTTGTCATTACACATATAAAATTTAAGAAACATACAGTTTTTGTGAAATTAAAACATATCACTACAATTTCATCTAATGTATGAAGATGCATACCTTATCATTCAACTATAATAGCCTTTAGGAAATCCTTTTATGCTAGAAGATAATCATAAGTTAAATCCTTTGATGTTTCACGTGGTCTCTTAGAGCCCATGATGTTGTAGATCAATGCTTGCAAGCTTTCAGTAACTTCTGAAAGAAACACTTGCAAGCATTCATTAACTTATGAAAGAAACACATGGATATAGAAGAATAAAAAATTTAATGTGAACCAATGATTTTAAGCTATTTATCTTTAAAAGATAAAATATCTTCAAAGTAAAAGGATAACCTTTGTGAATTTGTACTCAGCATAAAACCCAAATTACAAAAAGACAACCATAAATCCTGGAAAACACCAAGCACTAATAAATAAACATTGATAAGTCCCCAAGTAAGTTATGATTCCTAATAAAATCACCCACAAACATAAAGCACATAAATATATGTATATGTGGTCACATTAGAATACTAAGAAAACGAATAACATAAATAACTCACCTACCAAATAATCAGAACCAATCCAACAAAAAATAAAAGGTATAGATGTTTGAATGGTCAAGAAGAGAGTTAACCAATACAACATTGATTCTTATGCCACATAAAATGGAAAATCGTGAAAATAGTTCACTAACAAAAATAAAAAATTAGCTTCATTAAAAATCAAAACCAACCACTTGGGATGAGAACATAGAAAATACCATGTCATGTAGAGCACTGATTTTGAGGGATGATGAAGGGACCTTGGTTGTTTTAGAGAAAATGTAGGCTCAATGACTGTAACACCCCAAGATTTTATGAGATATTTTATTTTTAATTTATTTGAAGTCTTCTATTATACACTACTCCAAGATTATCTTGTACTATACGCAACACCGTATTGGCTTGTAGTATACGCAACACTATTCTTGCCTCGTGTTACACACAATTTCATGTTCATTTTGTGGAAATTATTTTACCCAACATTAAGTATAGATTTTGTTTAATGTATAAATGAGATATGTTTTGATTATGTTATACGCAACACTAAATAGAGCTTTTACTACACGCATACATGACATTTCTTGCATTACATGCAGTCAAGACCTTCTTCAATAGCATGTGTAGTACACAATACTAAGTTTCACTAAACGATATTTTATTATAATATTATTATGAACTATCCTTTATGAGTAGTAATACCCAATTTTTGAAATTTTATAAATTTTATCTTTCAAAATGGACATCATTTTTGGATTTGGAATATCGAAATTAGCCTAGGGTGATGTTTTGGTATTTTTCTGAAAACATTCAATTTTTTATGAATAGTGAAAACACTGGGTTATTATTTAAAAACCGACTTTTTATTTAAATAATTATTTAATTTATTTGAATTTATTTTAGATAAAAATTGATACATAATACCTATATAAGTTAAATGTAATTAATTGGAGTCATTTTATAATAATTTTAGATATATTAAAATTTTATTGAACTTTTCACCGTCTTTTACCTACCTCCTAGGAGAATTTGAAAATTTACATAAAACATAATTTTATCGCTTTGGTGAGTGTAATTTCAAAAATCCGAGAGAAATGGTTAATATCAAGGAGTAAAATGTGGTTCAATAATATAAAAACAATTTTTGGTGAATAGTATCTTTTTATGTTTATTTACAACGGTTAAAAGTAAATAGGGTAATTAAGGGTAAAAACGATAATATTATTACCCTAAAACATGTCATAATTCTATTGGATAAGTTTAATTTGACCAAAAACAACCTTAGAAATAAAATATATCCCTTTAGGTCCACTTGGATTAGATTATGACATTTATTATTATTTTATTTAAAAAAGAGTTTAAAAAAATAAAATCAAAGTTTAATAAGTAAAACATTTTTAATATAGGGTAATAAATAAGATAAATTGGAATATAAATATTTATTAGAAAGATAAAAAGATTTGCTACATTTTATTTATAATTTTTAAACATTAATTAATTTAATTTATTTATGACACAATGATGATGCAGTAATTACCTTATTAATGAAATATTAACATAATTGATGTTATAAATACCCAAATAAATGTAATTTTAGACCTTTTATGAATTAAACTAATTTTATAGGTTAATATGACATGTTATTATTGATTTAATTAAATTTTTTAGGACTAACCATGGTGTTATGATTTTCACAAAAAATCAAATACAAAATAGTGTCAAAATTGACATAAAATAGTTTTTAAAACAAATATTATATTATTAATTGTTATTTTATACCTAAAAATCTAAGGATCGGCCAAATGACTTAGATAAGGTTATATATATTAATAATGAACCACTTGGGGTTCTTTTTTCTTGTTATAGTATGTTTATTAACCATATAGTGTAAGAAAACAAGAAGACACAATAAAAGTTAAATTATTTAACTTAGAGTTAAATCTAAACGATAAGGTTAAAATAGTAACCTAAACTGGTCTAAAATCTATTGGATGAAAGGATTTCGACACATAACCACCTTATATTCAAAATAAATAAATTTGGAGCTATTAAAAACCGAATATTACTTTATAATAAAATAATATCTTATGTTTTTCCAAAGGTTCCCCTCTCCTCCCTTATAAAAAGGACACCCCTTCCCTCTTCTCTTCACACCCTTTTGAGCCTTGGAGCTCGGAAAACCCCTGAAAATTTCTCTTCTAAAATTCCCTAGAAACATTCTGGAGGTTCTGGTCTTCTCAGAAGACCAACTCTACTTCCATAAGTGGAAGCTTAAAGGAGGTGCGTTGAAGAAGAGGTAATCTCTTCTTCCGATTCTATCAAGTCTATTTCTTCTTCTACTTATTCATCATTAGTTGTCTCATTATAAAGTAATAAAATCAGTAATAATTATATACTGATATGTTATTATAAATATGAAACAACACTATTTCACCTTCTATCCATCCTACGGAAAACGAAGTCACCGCGCATGCGTACGTACGGAATACCATCTCCACGCCGTGGTGTAATCTTTTTTCAACCACCACCTTACTTGGATGGGTATAATGGTGTAAATAAATAGCTATATATTATTATTGTAAATTGATTTTGATTATTAAATATTATAAATACACTTCAATTCAATTCCACGATCATGAGAATGATATCATCGCTCGTGCATACGTACGGACTATCGTCTCCACGACGCGATGAGATTCATTCTCCATGTTAACCATTCTTGAATGATTATAAAGTATATATATTGAATAATAATGAAATATATGACATAATAATGATACTGTATTTACATATATATATATATATATGTATGCATGTCATCTACTTAGTTCTGTTCAATTCAATAAGGAAACGAAAACATCATTCTTGCGTGCGTACGGCCTACCCTCTCCATGAACGGTGTATTTCATTCCATTTATCGATCTATCATATATATATATATGTATATGATGAATATATATTATATATAAATCATTTTTTACTTTCTGGAATTATGTAAATCAGGATATAAGTTATAATATCAAGAATAACAAGTCAAAACACCTACGATAAATGAAACAATTTTTCCCAAAACTCTGCTTTAACATGGAATTTACAAAAGAATGGGTAATATAAAGTCATAAGTGAACCGTATATGATATGATAAAAATTAATATGATTCTTTAATAAGACAATGACATTATTTAAATCATTATACCGGAGGTTCAGATACGTACGAAGCATATCCGACATAAGGTAAGGGATACATTTTCAATCTCATTTTTATTCGAGATTGCTTATACGTAAGTATTTACTAGGGTTATATTTTTCATCCATGTCCATAAAAAATTTCATTCATAAAGTGTTTAATATTCTTCCATGTATTTTTAATGTCATGTTTACCCCTCATTGACTTTTACTTTGTGATATGGAATAAATCTTTCTTTTGTTTACCATACGTGGTACTTTTTGACTTTTCTGTTAAAAGTACAGGGAGAATCTTCTTTTAACATACATGGCATGAATGGATTTTTACAGCTTAAAAATGCCTAATTTTAATTATGATTCTTCTATTAGTTTTCATGATTATTTTCAGAAAAATACTTATCTTTTAAAACTTCATTGAATTTTTAGAAAAGAAAATGATTGTGAAAAAGAAAGGATATTTTTCTCAAGAATTCATTTCAAGTGTTCTATCAAAACTATCTTCCATCTAAGATGACATTATTTAGTATGTTTATGTTTCAAGTATAATGTATCTATTATTTACATGGTTTTATTTTTCTTATAAAGAAATGATATCCATTTCTTTTATATGTATTATGTTATGATGGGATGATGTTTATGAAAACCATTTTATTCGTTGGGTTATTATGAATATTTTCTATTTATTTTGCGGAACAAGAAAGAATGAATCAATTATGAGATGGGTCGGACCTATATCTCCCTCCAATACATTGGTTAAAGATTTATATTTCATGAGATAGACATGGCTGGAACGGTAAGTTAATCCGGTTCAGTGTTACAGGACTGGAACGAGGAGTGAACTCGATTCTAAAAGGGACTTTGTCCACTAAGATGGTCTTGGCTGCAATGCCTTGGATACTATGGAAATAATATCATGTGCTTAATGGTTTTCCACAATTACATGTTGTATTACCATGATATTTTATCATTATTGATGTTCCTTTATGATATATTCCTTACATACTTCGAAGATTTATGTCCTTGCTCAAGATTTTGATGTTTAGATTTTATGTTCAGGTTTTTGCATTCAAATGTTTATGGATTGTTTTATGTTCTCTATGCTCTCCTTTACTGAGCATTTGAGCTCTCCCTTTTTATATTTTCTTTTCCCTGGGATATAAAGAAAGGTTTTAGGTAAGAAAACCAAAGGGGAAGATCATTATGGGAGATGTTGAAGATCTTTCACCATGATTAGAAGATTACGTTCTGAGTTTCCAAAAACACTAAACTAATACAGTCTTTGGGCGTCTGTTGTTGTCATGTATTAAGTATTCCGAAAAAGTAATGTAATTTCCATTTACATCAAGCTTTGGGTCTCTACAGTGGGTATCAGAGCGAAGGTTTAGTTATCCTTTGGAAACTAAGATTCAAAAACTTTAGTGAAATCCCTAGAGATATTTATAAGGTATGTCTAGGGATGTCCCTATGTTAAAGTATATGTATAGGATAGGGTCCTAGAATTATGTTGACGATCTTGAATAACGTAGGGTGAACCTAAGGTGTCATGGATTAAAGAATTTTTTATAAGTTAGACATCCCATAAGTGACTTTTTATGGTTATGTGGTTCCTCATTATTTTAATTGTTTCTTACACTATGGTTTCTTGTCTTATTCAATGGAGGGAAAGAGAAGGAATTTGGTTAACATTGATTCTAATGGAAAAATTGGTGACTATGATCAATGAAATTATGTAATGCATGGAGAGAAAGATATTGTGATTATGCCGAATCAGTCATCTCGATATATGATTAACAAGGTGAACTTTTGTTGTATTCCTAAGTCATCAAATAAGAGGAAGATGGAATTTTATGCATGTTCGCATGGTGAGGAGCATAGATAAAGGAAGATTGTGATTTCTAAAGAAGGGAAGAAGAACCTTGAGGAATACCTCAAATGGAGGGTAAGATGTTATCTATGTGGAGAAAAGGGTCATAGAGTGACAAACTGTTATGGAGTCCAATGTCAGATCTGTGGAGAACATGGGAATTACCCAACTTAATGCCCTGACCTAATAATCTACTTCTAAATCAAGGAAGGACCTATTCCATGCCAATCAAGGAAGAGGATGGATTTAAGGGATTATGTATCGAAATTCAATAATAATTTTGATGAGGTAATTTTATAGAATATAGAAATATCTGTGTATTGGTCCATTGTTTTTTTCTATAAGAATACGGTACCGATAACCATGAAAAGTAATTCAAATATTTTGGAAAGCAGATGATATGCGCATAATAATGGGATAAGGAGAAAATAAATTGTTTGATAGTATTCATGAGCTCATTATTGATATAAGGACTAAGTGATATCATGGTTTGAGTATATAGAATTTTTGGGATTTTGGTATATGGAAAGAGTTTACATTTAACTGCATTTATGTTTTCACTAAGGTTCAATGTGTATTTATTTTTCAAGAGAATACATGATTAAGGAATTCACATGTTTGGAATGTGACCAAAAAGATATATCTTGTGATATATGGGGGATAAACAATGGTATCCATGTGCTTGTTATGTGACCTTTTTAAAAATTGTTTCCTTTATACTATGAGATTGGACAGATGTATTTTGGATAAGCCTATAGACTATAATGGATTATGTTAGACATCATGTAGTATTATTGAAGGATAGAACTTGTTTTTCGATATTATTTCTAGAATGTTATAATAGTATAGTTTTAGAAGAAGGACAACCCATAGGACGACTGACAACCCGTCACGTCGGACAAGGCTATGGGAATCGAACCCACAACTGAAGTACGACAGACCTTTATCGTATACCACTGTCCTACAAGAAGTCCCTATTTAGTAGAAACTAGTTTTATTAAGCACTATGATAGATGAAGTATATGTCCATTTTAGCAACCATATATGATTAATCTCAAGATATATTGACTTATGTATATTTAAAAAATTATGCTAAACTTTTTTCGATAGAAAAAAATGGAATGATCTATCCTTTTATCGCACGATTTGCTAACACTTAATGAATGAAAAATTCAACTTCATTTATTTAATAGATGAACTAGAAATTGTTCAAGGCACGAACAACGGTGAGATTTTACCAAAATCAATTAAGAATTTTTCCTTATGTAAAAGTTCATCAAGGTTAGGGAAATGATCTTGGAAACCAAAAATCTTGTCCTAGTACTCTCATATCTGATGAATCAGATGGTACCTTAGATCATCGCAAATTTATGGCTTTGAGATTGTTGGATTTTTCATAGCCATGTTCTCAACCACTCTCCTTCAGAACATGATGGTTAGATTTTTCTTCAATATGCATATTTTCACTTATATACTCCTATGTGGGAACACATGTGATGAGTTACTTTGGGTATCCGTTTTGTTTCTAAAATTCCATTTTAAAATTATGATTTGGTATTCCTTTTTAAGATTTTGGTTTCTATGAATGAAACTTTCAAGTAGTAAATTATTTATAACCGTGACGAATTTCTTGGGAGAAATTCATTTAAAGGGGGGTAGAATGTAACACCCTTAGATTTTATGAGATATTTTATTTTTAATTTCATTGATGTCTTCTATTATAAACTAAACCAAGATTAGCTTGTACTATACACAACACCGTATTAGCTTGCAGTATACGCAACACTATTCTTGGCTCGTGTTACACACAATTTCAAGTTCATTTTGTGGAAATTATTTGACGCAACATTAAGTAAAGATTTTTTTTAATGTAAAAATGAAATAAGGATTGATAATGTTATACGCAACACCAAACGTAGCATTCACTACACACCGCCCTGACTTGGCTTGCATTACATGCAATCAAGACCTTCTTTGACAGCGTGTGTAGTACCCAATATCAAGTTTCACTAAACGAGATATTATAATAATATTATTATGAACTAGCCGTTATGAATAGTAATACCCACTTTTTGAAATTTTATAAAATTTATCTTTCAAAATGTACTTCATTTTGCGATTCGAAATATCGAAATTAGCCTAGGGGGAATTTTTGGAATTTTTCTGAAAACTTACAATTTTTGATGAATAGTGAAAACACTGGGTTATTATTTTAAAAACGACTTTTTATTTAAATATTTATTTATTTTATTTAAATTTATTTTAGGTAAAAAATGATACATAATACCTATATAAGTTCTATGTAATTCATTATAGTCATTTTATAATAATTTTAGATATATAAAAATTTTATTGAACTTTTCACCGTCTTTTACCTACCTCCGAGGAGAATTTGAAAGTTTACATAAAACTTACTTTTACCACTTTTGTGAGTGGAATTTCGAAAATTAGAGAGACATAGTTAATATTAATGAGTAAAATGTGGTTTAATAAGATTAAAATAATTTCTGGTGAATAGTAACTTTTTACTTTTATTTACCACGGTTAAAAGTAAATAGGGTAATTAAGGGTAAAAATGATATTATTATTAGCCTAACACATTTCCTAATTCTACTGGATAAGTGTAATTCGACCAAAAACTACCTTAGGAATAAAATATTTCCTTTTAGGTCCACTTGGATTATATTAGGACATTTATTATTATTTTATTTAAAAAAGAGTTAAAATAGTTAAAATCAAAGTTTAATAAGTAAAACCTTTTTAATATAGGGTCATACATAAGATAAATTCGACTATAAATATTCATTATAAAGATAAAAATATTTCCTACAGAATGGTATTTTATTTATAATTTTTAGACGTTAAATAATTTAATTTATTTATGACACAATGATGATACAGTAATTACCTTATTAATGAAATCTTAACATAATTGATGTAATAAATAGCCAAATAAATGTAATTTTAGAATTTTTATAAATTAAAATACTTTCATCGGTTAATATGACATGTTATTATTGATTTAATTAACCTTTTTCGAACTAAACATGCTATTATGACTTTCAAAAAAATAAAATACCAAATAGTGTAAAAATTGACATAAAATAGTTTTTAAAACAAATATTATATTATTAATTGTAATTTTATTCTTAAAAATATAAGTTTTCTTCCAAATGACTTGGATAAGGTTATATATATTAATAATGTACCACTTGGGGTTCGTTTGTCTTGTTATAATACGTTTATTAACCATATAGTGTAAGAAAACAAGAAGACACAGTAAAAGTTAAATTATTTAACTTAGAGTTAAATCTAATAGATAAGGTTAAAATAGTATCCTAAACTTGTATAAATCCTATTGGTTGAAAGGATTTCGACCCATACCCACCTTATCTTTGAAATAAGTCAATTTCGAGCTATTAAAAACGGAATATGACTTTATAATAAAATAATATTTTATGTTTTTCCAAAGGTGCCTCTCTCCTCCCTTATAAAAAGGGAACCCCTTCCCTCTTCTCTTGACACCCTTTTGAGCCTTGAAGCTTGGACAACCCATGACCATTTCTTCTCTACACTTCCCTAGAAACATTCTGGAGGTTCTGGTATTCTCAGAAGACCAACTCTACTTCTTTACGAGGAAGCTTAAAGGAGGTGCGTCGAAGAAGAGGTAATCTCTTATTCCGATTCTCTCAAGTTTATTTCTTCTTCTAATTCTTATTATTTAGTTGTCTCATTATAAAGTAATAACATCAGTATTACATAAATACTGATAGGTTTTTATAAATATAAAGCAACCCTATTTCCCCTTCTATCCATCCTACGGAAAATGAAATCACCGCGTGTGCGTACGTACTGAATACCGTCTCCACGCCGTGGTGTAATCTCTTTTCAACCACCACCTTACGTGGATGGGTATAATGGTGTAAATAAATAGATATATATTATTATTGTAATGTTATGTTGATTCTGAAATATTATGCATACACTTTAATACAATTCCACGATCAGGGGAATGATATCATCACTTCTGCGTACGTACGGGCTATCATCTCCACGACGCGATGAGATTCATTCTCCATGTTAACCATTCATGAATGATTATAAAGTATATATAATGAATAATAATGAAATATATGAAATAATAATGATACTAGATTTATGTATATATATATATGTATGTCATCTACTTAGTTCCATTCAATTCAATAAGGAAACGAAAACAATGTTCATGCGTGCGTAAGTATTTACTAGGGTTATATTTTTCATCCATGTCCATAAAAAATTTCTTTCATAAAGTGTTTAATATTCTTCCATTTATGTTTAAATTCATTTTTACCCTACATTGACTTTTACTTTGTGATATTTAATGAATATTTCGTTTGTGTACCATACGTGGTACTTTTTGACTTTTCCGTTAAAAGTACGAGGAGAATATTTTTTTAACTTATACGGCATGAATGGATTTTTACATTTTCATGACGCCTTATTTTCATTAAGCTTATTCTAGAAGTTTTCATGATTATTTTCAACAAAATCCATTTCTTTTAAAATTTCATTGCCTTTTGAGAAAAGAAAATGATTTTGAAGAAGAAATGATATTTTCCTCAAGAATTCACTTCAAGTGTTTTATCAAAACTATTTTCCATCTTAGATGACATTATTAAGTATGTTTATGTTTCAAGTATAATGTATCTATTATTCACATGGTTTTATTTTTCTTATGTTGAAATTATATCCATTTCTTTTATATGGATTTTTTTATGATGGGATGATGTTTATGAAACAAATTTTATTCGTTGGGTTATTATGAATGATGTATATTTATTTTGTGGCCCAAGAAAGAATAATTTCATTGTGAGATGGGTGGGACCTATATCTCCCTCCAATTAATTGGGTAAAGATTTATATCTCATGAGATTGACATGGCTGGAATGTTAAGTTAATCTGGATCAGTGTTACAGGACTGGAACGAGGAGTGAACTCGATTCAGAAAGGGACTTTGTCCACTAAGATGGTCTTGGAAGCAATGCCTTGGCTACTATGGAAATCATATCATGTGCTCAGTGGTTTTCCAAAATTACATGATTTATTCCCATGATATTTTTTCATGATTTATGTTCCTTTATGATATATTCCTTACGTACTTCCAAGATTTATGTCCTTGCTCAAGATTTTTATGTTTAGATTTTATGTTCATGTTTTTGCATTCAAATTTTTATGGATTGTTTTATAGTCTCTATGCTTTCCCTTATTGAGAATTTGAGCTCACCATTTTTATGTTTTATTTTCACCAGGATATAGAGAAAGGTTTTAGGTAAGAAAACCAAAGGGGACGATCTTTCTGGGAGATGTTGAAGTTCTTTCACCAATATTAGAAGATTATGTTCTGAGTTTCCAAAGACACAAAACTGATACTATCTTTGGGCGTCTGTTGTTTTCATGTATTAAGTATTCCGCAAATGTAATGTAATGTCCATTTACATCATGATATGGGTCTCTACAATGACTGTATGATTTGACTTGAATTCCTTGTAAGCCATTAAGATGGTATAGATCCCGCTTTGACTACCACAGAAAACAAATAAACCGAAATATAAAATATAGGGTTGATTGCAACAAAATGAAGGGTAGGTCAACAAGATGAAACCTGGGATGTCGTACCATCATAGTGGTGGGTACAAACACCCCCTTCCCTTAACCTCCACTCCCCCTACCCCCTTCCAGCATCACACCAACCATCCCCCGGTACACACCCCTGCACACCCATACCCCCTACACATCCACACCCCTACCCCCTTCACACCCCTCTGTACACCGCCTGCCCCTACCCCCTTCACACCCCCACACTACCCCCTGCCCTACCCCTACACCTTCCCCCTCCCCTACACCCCCCCCCCTCTTCCTTCCACCTTCACACCCACACCCCCTACACATCCACACCCCCATGCCACCTTCACACCCCCTACAAACCCCCTGCCCCTACCCCCTGCACAACCCCACACTACCCCTTTCCTACCCCCTTCCCCCTCCCCGACACAACCCTCCCCTTACCCCTCCACATCCCCATACCCCTGCCCCCAGCACCCCAACCACCTACACACCCACACCCCTAACCCCCCCCCCCCCACCCTGCACCCCCTTCCCATCCCCCAGCCCGTGCACCCCTCTGGACACCCCTTGAACCCTAAAACAGTATATAACACAACATCTACCAAACACTAACATCATTATATAGTATAATTCAACATATAAAACAAGAATAAAATTTACATCTAAAATTTACTTTAATATTAGTATCGCAAAAACCATCATGACCCTCATCATCTCTTTCATAAACACCAACATCATTATCTACTCCTCTCAGACCACCACCATCATCAACATTCATATTTTCATATGCACCTAAATTAATTGATGGAGTATAATAATCCGCATAAACTGAACACAAATAAATGAGAACACATTTAATTAATGAAAACATAAAAAAGATATCACTAAAATCAACAAATCAATAGAGATTTATTTTAATCATAGAAAATCATACGAAATGTGAAAATATACTAATTCCAAGGTTTTTAATAAAATTTGTCGAAAAAAAATGAATTATATATATATATATATTTTTTAAAAATTTCTAGATCGATCACTCCCCCGCACTTAGATTATTTAACTCCAAGGAAATGCATTGTCTATTGGACTTCATAAAAATGAGGAACACCTCATGAATATGAAGTTCACATCCCTATCTGCTCATCCAACGAAAAAATTTCAAATAGTTTGAATTTTATAAACATATTCCTTTATTTGGATTTAAAAATTCCTATTAATATAGAGATTATAGTCAACTACTCTCATAAACCTCAAAAAATTGAACATTTTCAAGTCTTTAGTTCTATGCTACGTGTACTTATTTAAATCCATAAAAATAATTCTAAAAATGCAAAATTTATTATCATAATAATTTATTTGAAATCCACATAGTTGACCAATTTAAACATCCTTAAAAAACTATAATGAGTAAAATAATACTTTTTATTATATACATTATATATACTTTGATATTCCCTATATAACTATGGTATGAAACAATTTGATAACCATATTACCATCATTGGTGAAATATTTTATCTACAACCACCCTATCAATCAATGAGTATCCCTTTCACAAAATTCTAACTCTGAATTTTATAACTTCCCCATTATCATTAACCATATTTGTGAATACTTGTTTAGTGAATATTAGATTTTTCATATATTGTTTGTGGAAAAAATTTCTCTATCTCATTATTTTATATCTAATTTAATAGTACATTCATATCTTTAATCCAATTTTAATCATTGAAATCATAATCAAATATTTTTTACTCAAATAAATATAAGAGGGTATTTATTTTAATTCTATACATCCATCTTGTTTATACTATAACAGATTTGTCTCCCAAAATGTTCTCTTCATCAATATGCAGAGTTCTAGTAAGTCAAATACTCCCACAACAATAAATAATTTCTATATATTAGAAATTTCAATCCAGAATCATCAACATATATTAATAACATGAATTCATGTTCTGCTCATATGATTCACCTATTTTTAATTAAATTAATTTAGTTTAATTAGTTATTTTTATTATTTTAATTCATATGATCCTCTTAATGAAGACAAAGTATTACTAATTACACAATTTAAGATAACAATAATAGAAAAGTTTTGAATCACTTACGACAAATGATGCTTCAAAGAATCACAGCATGAGAAAAAGGAATGAAGAATGGTCACACTTCCAAGAACATGAAGATTCTTATAATATGGACAAAAAATCTCTTGTTGACTACAAAACCTAAACACACAAAATTATAACGAATCGAAATACCATATACTCCCTAAGAAGATTAATTAAGAGAAAATGAAAAAAAAGTATATGTAATCACCTTGGATCTCAATGAGATCGATCACATAAAGATGAAAAATAAAGAGGAGGGTCTCAGATCGGGGGAGGATAAAGGAGGAGGGTGCCACAGTGAGAGGAGGGTCACAGATCGGGGGAGGATGGAGGAGGAGGGATCCACTATGAAAGGTGGGTTGCGGATCAAGAGGAGGGACTCCTTTAGAGAGGGGTTGACGCGAGGAGGATCATCATGAGGAGGGTCGTTGTGAGGAGGGTGATGCCATTAGAGGAGGGTCACTGTGAGAGGAGGGTCACCGTGAGGAGGATATCCGTCGTGGGAGGAGGATGGTGTAGGATCCCGACGCAGGAGAGGGTCAACACTAGGGTGGTGGAGGAGGAGTCAGGGATGCCCGATGAATTTTGTAAAAAAACCGGGGACTAATTTCAACCATGGTTTTTTAATTAAACTATGGCTAAAAACAAGACATAGACACAAACCTATAAAACCCTAGCTATAGGTCTGTGGATATATCTCAAATTTATAATAGTGCGAGTCCACTGTGTTATGTTGTCTTGGTGGTGAGTGTTACATCCTAGGTAAATAAAGAACAAAAAATCTTCTTATTTATTAATATTTTTGAATTAAATATTAATTTTAATTTAATGGGGATGATATTTTTGATGGTATACCTTATACAAAACAACAAGTTTCTTTGAAATCTTATGTTTCACACAACATTGAGTTTTTCCGAAAAATAAAATAATAAAATAATATTATTTTAAATAGAATTTAATGCCCATATATTGTAATGAATGGAATGAACAGAACTAACTACAATATAATTATAAAGGTTTGTTAATTTTTTTACATTTATCTAATAAATTATAGATGCTTAAAAAAAGAAAGAATCTAATTTTAAGCATAAATACTCTTATATTCTTTTAAGGGTCGATTTAGAGCCTTTTGAAGGCATACCATTTTTAAATCAAGTTTCTGTCTTTTTTATATGTTCTATTTGACAAAAGAATATTCTTCTTTATAATCTACATGATAAAATTTACTTTGGATGAAATTTTGGTATTTTTCTAATAGTGTTCTTTTTTATGAATAGTGAAAAATACTGTATTTTAATTCAAAAATTCCATTTAATATAATATATTTATATGTTTAGAATATGTTTTTAGTTGGTTTTAAAGTGTAAGTAGGTTATATTTTTACTAGTTAATCCAATGTTGTCAATTCTATGTAATTTTACTTTGAAATTGGACATAATTAAGTATTAATATTTTGATAATTATTATTTCTAAAAGGCATGTTTTTTGTTTTTTCGATGATAATTAATTTTAAATTAATTTCTGCCACTCATCTGTTTTGTATTTGGAAAAATGGATTCCATATTTGGAATCATAAGGTCCAAATTGTGTTAATATATGACTTTTATTTTTAGACATTATTAATATTTACTTCAGTAAATATTTTATTTACCATGGTTAAAGTGTAAATCTGGTAAATAAGGGTGAAAATAATAATATTATAATAATATTTCATTACTATAACTTGTGTTTTAAAACTATTTTATGATACATGTCTGACCATGATAATCCTTTGGTCAATTTTGGGTCCCCATGGAGTCACTTGGAAGTGACAGTGACATTTTATAATAATTAATTTAATGTGAAGACCATAATGACAAAAACTTTTATCTTTTAGTAAATAAATTTTTACATAGGGTTATATAAGTTATCTCATCGATTATAAATATTCAATTTAAACTAGAAAAATTCCCTACATCATTTCATTTTGTGTATAATTTTTAGACATCATATAAATAAACATATATATGACACAATAATGATGTTGTGTTTACATCACTAATGAATGATTTAAATAAATAAGATTAAAAAATTAAAAAAATGTCAAAAACCTGTCCAATTATTATTGTATGATTTTTTTCTAAAATGAGTCATCTTATCCTATACTCTAATGAGTTTTAGAACTGTAGAAACTAAAAATCAATATATAATAAAATAATATTTTCAAACTTTTCTAATGAGCCCCTTATCTCCTTTATAAAAAAACCATAACTTCTATCCCATTATTAAAACCTCTGAAGCACCTTGGCTCATCCAAAATCTCCCTAGTTATGCTCCCTACATCCACCCTCTTCATCCTAGAAACCTTACCCTATGTATAAGGCAATTCCAGTAAACCATTTGGTTCAACCCAATGGATGATACCCAATTTAAATGTAACGTCTTCTCTTAGGTTCTTTTCTTTTATTTTACATCTCCAACCCCCAAAACACTCTTTTTTTTATTTCATAAAAAACCAGAATATTCAATATATTAGGATATTTTGATGATATTTATTCATACTACATTTCAACAAACGTCCATCTAATGGATATGAACATACTGTTTCTATGGATGGAGAACTATTACCTCATGAAACCATGACTGTTCAAATATCTCCAACCATCTCTCATGGTGACCATTATAATGGAACTATATTTATATGTGATATGTATTATATTTATATTTTATCTTTAATTTTTTATTTTTCATTTATAGCATATATTTATGATTTCCATAATGGGTGAAAGTGATAATTTCTTTTGATGAGGTGCGGACCACGACCCCCTCAAAGTGATATGACTCATCCATGCCATATGTGGGATGTATAAAAAATGGAGTTAATAAAATTATATATGATATTATAATGGAATTATACTCTATCTTTTCATCATTAATTTTTCAATCCATTAATGTTCAAAATATTAATGAATGTACCGGTCATGCGTACGTACGGCTTACCATCTCCCTGAACAGTGCATTTAATTTCTTATCTCCAAATGTTATGTTCTATTATAAATAAATAAATATAGTATATATATATTATATATATGATATTTAAATAATAATTATTATTTTGGAGGTAATGGACTTTTGACGACATGGACAATTTTTAATTATAACAAGTTTATTTTCTGAACATCGATAAAATGTTCGATATGAACTCAAATAATTAACTAATTATTATTGCAAGATAATATGTGTTATAAAAGAAATAATATAATGTGAAAGGGTTCTTAATAATTTATAAATTAACAAATATTAATTATTCAGGAAGAATAAGGAACATACAAGGCATGTCATTCTAGAGGTATTGGGTTTCTTATCTCAATTTGAATTCCATGAGACTTCCATTATTCACCACATATTTATTGCACGTGGTGTATTGTGTACTACCATTTGGTTTATATTATCATGATTATCTTTATAATTATTTTCTTTTGTGATTAATTTGGTGGATATTAACATTTGGTCATATGACTCGATTGATTACAACGTGGTAAGGGGTTTTCATCTCACTTTTTATTCTAGTGAGATTCATGCTATATTGGCCACAATTTCCATTTCTGTGGTGTATGTACTACCCATGATTGTATTTTTTGTATAATATAATTTAATATATTGGTATTTACATCTTCATTGTATGATCCTTCATTAATGTGGTGAATTTTTCATAAGTTTCCAAATTCTTAAGGGAACCTTTCACCATACTCTTTTAGTCAAATACTTATGTTATGTTTTGTCTTTAAATTGCTATTTTAAAATGCTGGAATTTATTATTTTATATAATTATTTTAGTAAATTTTATTTCCATCTGATGAGAGACCTATTTTTCTCTCATCAACTTATTTTCTGAATTTTTATTTGACGTTGTTAGGCTGCTGAATTTTTGTAAGGGAACTTCTTAACCCGATTTCCATTCTGTGGGGTAATCTTATACATCTTGATTATTTCATGATATGATTATGCGTGGAATAACTATTTATTTATTTATGTAATAATTTTCACGCCTCTTTGTGTGGATATATTTTTTATATACATAATCACACCATTGATACTTTCTCATGTATTTGATGTGAACTTGATAAAGGTAATTTTAACTCAATTTCTATCCATTGAGTTCAACATCCAAGTCATTGGTTTTGTTTTTAAATTAACATGTGTGAATATAATCTGATTTATTTACACTAAATATCCAATTATATTGAGTTTATTTATATTTGTCTCACATAATTATGTAATTTATTTATCCTTGATCTATGGATCAAATATTTATAATGGATTCTATCTCAATTTACATTCCATTGAGACTTCATTGTTTTTATGCACCAATTCACTCTTATATGGTGTATATACAATCCTTTGGCATATTATATCATGAATACCATTATTCTCATGATATTATAATAATTATATTAAATTATAATCCTAATTTTTTTTTATTAAAGCATCTCTCATTTTGTTAAGAACACCTTAACTAAAATATATATTTCAAATATTAAATCTTTTAAATATTTCTCATTAATATCCACCTTTTCAAAATGGTTTTAAGGATTTATTTATATTGACATTAATGTTTTAAAATGTTGATAACATTAAAAGTTTAAAAGTGGTATGGGAAACTTTGATTCAAAATCACTTTATTAAATGTTTTAAATGGATTTGAAAATGGTTTTAATAAAGCATTAATTACGTTAATATATTGAAATGATATGTTGTGATTGAAATGTGGAAATTTTATCTTTCCTTCATGATTGTTTTATGTGTTGTGATTTATAATGGTACGTGGACATTTGACGGGTGGTTACATGATAAAACAAATGATGGGCGGTGTTGTGATAAACTATAATGGGTGGTTATGTTATAACATCCAATGAATAGGGAATGGAAGTCGGCTGGATGGCTATTCAATTTAGTGATGTGTGTGGTAGTTGACCGTATGGTCATTCCATTTAAGTATTTTTATGTCCCAAGTTACCTTTATATGTTATGTGTTCGTTATATGGTTTTTATGGTAATATTTTTGTTACCAAAGGGTAAGAAGTGATCTTTTATTCAGTGAAGAATATTTACTACTTCATTAAGTTGAAAAGTATTACTTATAATAAAGAATCCATGGTTTAATTGTTGTTTTGAAAAACTAACAGTTTCCTTGTTTGTGTATACCTTAGTAAGTTTTTTTCTCATCCCATGTTTTTGAACTTTTTTTCAAAGGACATAAAGTGGAATATGGTCAAATATGGGATCAAGGAAATTTTATGTGGTCTAAAACATGGAACTAGACATGTTTCTTTTTAAGAGTCTTTATTTTATGAAAAAAATGGATACTATATAGCAGTGTCTATATGTAATATTCAAGTTGATATGTAAAAGTTGTGGCATAATTCTCTATGACTCTAAACCTGAAAATATCCTCAACGTGAATTCTTGATATAAATTAGGGTTAAGTAATGTTTTAAGGCCATGTCCTTATAGTTCATATCAGAGGTGAGTTTAGACAACATTAGGGATCAGTAGTTTTTGTTATATACAAGGTTAGTACCTATGTCTATTATTTAAGTTAAATACTTATTTTAAAACTTTTTCAGATCCAGGAAATTCGGTTACAAATGGAAGGAGGAGGATCTCAAATGACTTTCTTATCTCTTCCTGGTGACATGATTGCAATAATTATTTCAAATTCATGTTCAGATGATTGTGAAACTTTTTCTAGGATACAACTCACTTAATAGTAGTTGTTTGATATATCAAACACCTCAACTATAAATCAATATCATTTTTGATCATTAGTTGTATTTAATCGTTTTTTTAAAATATTCTCATATTTTCAAGAATGGTAAATATTATCATGGAATTTTCAATTATTTTACCTAATCACATGGTTTTAAAACATATTATGATTTTGAAAAAGGTGTTGAAGAAGGAGACCCATGAAAAACTTATTTATAATTGATTTTGCAATATAGTCTCTCAGTACATAATTATGGTATTTTAAAAGGACCATTTATTGAATGTTTCAACTCAAACTCGGCCCTTTTGTTTTATAAAAATCCTGTTTTTTCAGTTTTTTATAAATTATATTTCATAAATGATTATTTTCCAAAACGGTTTTTTTGAGAACACCTATATGACCCAAGTTGTACAAGTTGTTTTTGGATAAAGGAAGAAATTGATTTTGAAGGATCTGTAAATAATTTTTGAAATGGATGGACCTTCTACCTACATGAAAAAAATGATGATGAAACCATATGGACACCATGAGTAAGGTATCATGTTATTACTATTAGGAATATTTTTATTTTAACATATATATGTGAAAAAATGAAAATATATATGATTTTGAGGTCTTAATTTGTTTGGAAGAAAATTATAGGTATAATAAAACCTTGGAGGTTAAAACATGTTAGGTTTTTTTTTAATTTTATAAAAAGGGCATCCCCTAAGATGGGTGACAACCAATCATGTCCGGAAAGGCTATAGGAATCGAACCCACAATCAAAGGGAAACAAGGGTGCATCACCAAATACTATACTATGTTAAGTCCCTCGTTAGTATGACTTATTTATTTTAGTGAAATGATTTTAGGGATCAAGATTATTATTATTGTGGTAACTTATGTATTGTCAAATGGATATCCTTAATATAGGAAAATAATTTGGTGATTAAGTGATAAAGTTTATTTTGGAAGATGTTCTCTATTTTGGGGAAACACTATATGGATATGGAAAATAGGATACTTTGGGATTTAAATTATGGAATAATGGTGGAATTTTATTTTGGAAGAATCTATGTTTTATTTTTGGACATACGAATATTCAGGTTATTTATGGAAATAAATAACCTATCATTGAGAATATGTGAGAAGGTTAATTAGACTTCAGTTTGGTACAATATGAGTAGTCGATGTTATTTGGAGATAAATGATAATATTTAATACATAAGACTATTTAATTAAATCATTTTAAATTTTAGGTTTCAATCATAGTTTGTATTACTTTGATGAATTTTAAGGATAGTTGTATATTGAATGGTCTATGTAGAACTTTTGGTAATGTTTGTTGAATTTTGGAGATTAAGAGTAGTATTTCTTTTTATAAATTATTTTCCTTTTGGGGATTATATGATCTTGTACTAACCTTTTTGGGTTTTGTTTAATTATAAATATAGGGGAAATATATAGTTTATCTTTTGTAGATTATGAGTTACTTTAGAAGTTGATTGTAGAACTTCAGGTGTGACCATGTAATCTGAAATACTCGTCGTTTAGAGAATAGATGAGATTGTTGTTGGTATTTAGTAAAAGATGAAAGTCTACATGAAAAGTAAGTATGATTCCTTACATTTTTAGTAAGCTCATAAATAAATTCCTTGATTTTATGAAAATTAACTTAAAACAAAAACACTTATCATTAACTTTTCCTACTGGGGAATCAAAGATCGTTTAACCCATCACAAGTTTGTGATTTTTTGGTGGTTAACATTATCCTAATAATGTTTTCTATCACTCTCCATAAGAACTTGACACATAGTTTCACCTCCATATCCATGTTTTCATAGAATCCTAGTTTGTGTTATCTTGGGTGACCTTTGTACATATCTTTCTTTCTATTAAAGTGATCATTTTATTTACTCTTTTTCTGATGTCGGACTTTCAATGAAGTTTCCAGTCCCAATTTTAAAATTTTGAGGATGCAATTTACAAAAGGGGGAGGATGTAACATCCCATGTAAATAAATAATTAGACATTTTCATATTTATTTATATTTTTTAATTAAATATTAATTTTACCTTAAATAGGATTCTATGTTTGAGGACATACTAGATATGCAACAATGAGTTTCTTTGAAATCTTACATTTCACAAAATGTGGAGTTATACATAAAAGTAAAATAATATTATAATATTATTTTAAATGGTAGTTAACACGTAACTGTTGTAATGGAAAGAATGAAAAAAACTAACTAAAATATTATTATACAATTTTTAAATGTTTTTACATTTTTCCAATAAATTTTAGAGGCTTAAAATAAAAAATAATCAATTTTAAGTATAAATACTCTAATATTTTTTAAAGGGTCGATTTACCACCTTTTGATGGAGACCATTTTTAAATCTAGTTTTTTATTCAAATTATATGTTCTATTTGACAAAATAATACTATTCTATAGAATTGGGACTAAAAAATTTACTTTGGATGAAATTTTGGTATTTTTCTAATAATGTTATTTTTTTATGAATATCGAAAAATACAGTATTTTATTTCAAAACTACCTTTTAATCTACTTTATTTATAGGGTTATGTTATCTTTTTAATTAGTTTTAAAGTGTATTTAGATTTTATTTTTACCAATAAATCCAATATTGGTCATTTTATGTAATTTTAATTTTAAATTGGCTATAAAGAAGTATCAATCTTTTGATTGTTATTATTTCTTAAAAACACACTTTTATTTTAACAACGGGAATTAGTTTTAAATTAATTTCTGCAACTTCTTTATTTTAAATTTGGAAAATTGGATTCCCTATTTGGAATCAGAAGGTCCAAATTTTTTAAATAGGAAACTTTTACTTTTAGACATTATGAATATTTATTTCAGTATATATTTTATTTACCATGTTTAAAGGAAAAATATTTTAAATAAGGGTAAAAAATTATATTATAATAGTATAAAATTACCCTAACATGGGTCATAATCATATTGGATGATACATATACGACCATGGGGATCCTTGGGTCTATTTTGGGACCCAATTGAGCCACATGTGAGTGATAATGAAACTTTATATTAATTAATTTAATGTGACCACAAAAATGACACAAACATCTATATTTTAGAAAAAAAATTTAGGAAGGGTTATAAAAGTTATATCTTGGACTATAAATATTCTTTTGAAATTTAGAATGATATCCTAAATAATTGAATTTTTTTATAATTTTTGTACATCATATAAAAAATTATTTATCAGACAATAATGATGCAGTGTTTACCTCATTAATGAATGATTTAAATAAATAAGATGCTAAAAATAAAAAAAACATCCAAAATTTTTCCAATACTTATTAAATGATTTCATTTCAAACAATATTTATCTTATATTCTACTTAAATGACTTTTGGACCTTTAGAAATCGAAAATGATTATATAATAAAATAATATTTTCAAACATTCCTAAACAGCCTCTTCTCTCCCTTAAAAAATCCATCACCTCTAACACATTAATCACACCTCTCAAGCCCCTTGGATGATCCAATATTAGACCGATTAAGTTCCATACATCCCCCATATTCCACCCAGAGTCCTTTCCCTAGTTAGAATGCATTTTAGGTACATCTTTTGGTTTAAACAAAAAAGAGATACCCAATTTAATGGCAACGTCTTCTCTTAGGTTATTTTCTTTTATTTTACATCTCCTACCCCCTAAACTCTCTTTATTTCTTTATTTTGTAAGAACAATAGTATCTTAAATATTCTAGGATTTTGTTATGATATGTATTCTAACTAAAATTTCAGACACCCCCATATAACGAATATGAACATACTATTTCTATGGACGGTGAACTAGTACCTCATGAAACTATGATTATTCAAATATGTCAAACCCACTATCATGGTGGTCATTATTATGGAACTATACTTATATGTGATATATATTATATTTATATTGTATCTTTTCTTTCTTATTTCTCATTTATAGAATATCTTTATGGTTTCCATAATGGGTAAAAGTGATAATTTCACTTGAGGAAGTGCGGACTACCGCCCCCTCAAAGTGATATGACTCGTTCATGCCCTACGTGGGATGTATAAATGATAAATTTGACAAAATTTTATATAATATTATACTTTAATTATAATATACCTATGTATCATTAATTTTTAAATCTATTAAAATATGAAATAAAATTGAAAGTAGCGTTCATCCGTATGTACGGCTTACCGTCTCCATGAACGGTTCATTTCATTTATTATTGCCAAATTATATTTAATATAATAAATACATATTTATAATGGATATATTGATATATATGATATTTAAATCATGAATATAATTCTGGAGAAAATAGATATTTGACCACATGGAAAATTTGTAATTATAAAAAGTTTATCTTCGAACATCGACAAAATTTCCGATATGAACTCAGATAATTAACTAATTATTATATCAAGATAATAAGTCTTGTAAAAGGAATAATAAAACATGTAATGATTCTTAATAAATTTTAAATTAACTTATGTTTATTATTCCGGAAGAAAAAGGAACATACAAAAAAATTTGGTCATGAGGTAAGGGGTTTCCTATCTTACTTTTAATTCCATGAGATTTCCCTTATTCACCACATATTTATTTAATGTGGTGTATTGTGTACTGAAATTTGATATATATTATCATTATTATATTAATATTCATGGAATTATTTGATTAATTTGTTGGTTATAAAATATTTGTCATACGACTCGATTGATTACAACGTGGTAATGGGTTTTCATCTTACTTTTTATTCCCATGAGATTCATGATATATTTTCCACCATGTCATTTTTTGTGGTGTATATCCTGCCCATTATTGTATTATTTGTATAATATCATTTAATTTATGAGTATTTACATCATCATTTTATGATCCTTCTTTCGGGTGGTGAATGTTTCATAAGTTACCAAATCTGTTAGGGAACCCTTCACCGTAATCTTTTCGTCAGTGAATTCTTTTATGTTATGTCATTAAATTTCAATTTTAAAATGTTGGGATATGTTATTATATATCCTTATTTCTGTAAATTTTATGTCCATGTGATGATAGACCCTTTTTCTTTCACCAACTCATTTTTTGAATTTTTAATTGACATTGTTAGGCAGCTGAATTTTCGTAAGGGAACTTCTTAACCCAATTTCCATTCTATGGGTTAATCTTATACTTCTTGATTATGTCATTATATGATTATGTGTAAAATCATTATTTATTTATTTATGTAATAATTCCCAATCCTATTTGCGTGGATATTATTATGATACACAAAATCACTCCATTGACAATTTCTCAAGTCATTGATAAGAACTTGATAAGGGAAATTTTAACTCAATTTCCATTCATTGAATTTAACATCCAAGTAATTGGTTTTGTTTTGTAAATAACATGTGTGGATGTACTCTGACTGATTTATAGTTAATATTAAAAAATATTGAGTGTATTTATTTTTTTCACACATAATTATATTATTGATTTATCCTTAATATAAGGATACCATTATTATATGGGATTTTGTATCAATTTACACTCCATTGAGACTTCATTGTTGTTATGCACCGATTCACTATTTTATTGTGTATATACTATCCTATGGCATATTATATCATGAATCATTTTATTCCCATGATATTATAATGTTTATTTTAAATTTTATTCCTCAATTACTTGAATTCAAGCATCTCTATTTTTTTTACGAACACCTTAACTAGAATATTGTTTTAATGATTTATTCATATAAATATTTCTCATTAATTTCCATATTTAAAAAACGGTTATAAGTATTTATTTATATTGAAATTAATTTTTTAAAATGTTAATACCTTTAAATGTTTTAAAGTGGTCTGTGACACTTTGATTCAGAAATCACATTATTAAATGTTTTAAATGGTTTTTAAAATGGTCTTGATAAAGCATTGATTACATCAATATCATGAAATGATATATTGTGATTTAAATGTGGAAATATTATCTTTCCTTCCTGATGGTTTTTTGTGTTATGATTTATAATTGTACTTGGTCTTTTTGTGGGTGGTTACTTGATAAACCAAATGACGAGTGGTAACATGATAAACTAGGATGGGTGGTTACGTTACAACCTCGAATGCATTGGGTATAGATGTCGGCTCTATGGATATTTAATTTAGTTATATGTGTGGAATTAGACCATGTGGTTATTCCAACTAAGTATGTGTATGTCCCAAATTACCTTTATATGTCATGTGTTATTTATATTGGTTTTAATGGTAACATATTTTTTATAAAAGGGTTAGTAGTGATCTTTTATTCGGTGATAGATATTTACTACTTCATAAAGGTGAAAAGTATTACACAGGATAAATTATTCATGGTTAACTTGTTGTTTTGAAAAAAATAGTTTTCCTTCTTTGTGTATCCCTTTCTGAGCTTTTTTTCACATCCCAAGTTTTTGAAATGTTTTTCATAGAATATAAAGTGGAATAGGGTCCAAGAAAAGTCATGTTGTCTAAAACATGGAACTGGAAAAGTTTCTTTTAATGAGTTTTTATTTTATGTAAATAATACATAATGAGTACTAGGGTCTACATGTAATATTCAAGTTGATATGTAATAGTTATGGCCTAATTCTCTTAAACTCTAAACCTGAAGTGATCCTCAATGTGAATTCTTGATTTAACTCAAGGGTAAGTAATGTTTTAAGGATGGGTCCTTATTGTGAGACGTAACATATTATTATTTTATTATTAATTTTGTTTTCTCATTATAGTGATTCCATAATATTATGATTACATATTCTTTACAAATTTCTTCCACATGGTTATTCCTGATAATTTCCTTTATGAAAAAATGTTTTTTTATTTGACTCCTATGATAGGCTTCGTTATAATTCCAATCCCCTTACCATGATTTATGCATATCCCCATCAGTCTACGTATCCTTCATTTATCCTATGTATTTTTATAAGCTCAAATATATAAGGGAGAATATTAAGGAGTTCATAATACTGATGTTTTATGTTAGATTCATGTTGATGTTTTATATACATAGTGTCATAAATATAAAATTCCTTCTTATTCTTATGTTATATTTTTTGGATAATTAGGTAAAAATTCAAGTAATAATATTTCTAAGAAGGATTTTGTTTCTATTGTCCACCTATAATTATTCACTAACATGTTCCATATATTACATCATCTACATGTGTGGGATTCACACATTGGGTTCATGATTAGGGTATTTGGGTTGACAGTTCAACTAACGATTGGTAGGATATTCAACCTCGTAGTTCCAGTGCTAGTTAAATTACATCACCTATTAAATGAAATTCATTTGGGGGAGAAAATATTCAATTTTTTTTACCTATTCAGTTTCTTTAGGGTTGGATTATATCTCTTACATGGTGATAAAACTTCATAAATGGCCCATAAATCATATAGTTTCACTTCAGTCCATATATTTAATATATGAGAAAAGTCATGTTATTGAATTTGATTGAGTGAGATGTGATAATTATGTTGAGAAAGAATAGGTAGAAAATTTTTACACCATATACAACAATGAATGGTTTAATAATTGATAATGAAACTGACTTCCGTGAAGAGAGAGGATAACTCATATATCTATGGTAGGGTGTCTTGGCTACTAAGGTTGACAAGAAGCTAATATGTGATGGATATTCACCTTGTATATTTTTATGGTTGTACATTTGAGCACAAAATATGTTCCCTAATACTCTGAGAAGTATGAAAAATGATAAAGGTCTTATGTTATCATGTTAATTTTTATTTATGCTATAATGATATGGGATTGGTGTTGGAGTGGTCTCACCAACAACTACAGTTGTCGTCAAATTCTTCAAAAACTATTCCATGAATTGGATTCATTCAAATCATGGTGAGTGTCTAGAGGAATTGGTTCCCTAAATCAAATTTTTATTGGACCCTGATGATTAATAAGTAGGGGATAAACCAATGGAGGTAACAATACCTTGTTTGGGGGATACACCTTAGAGTCCTTCAATATCCCATATACCATGAAAATGAAGGAGGTATCTAGATCATACTCACATTATTTTTTGGGGGGAGGGCTCCCTAACCATTTTTTTAATTAAACTAATTCCTAGGGAATTATAGGGAGTTGTATTCTTGGAGGAGAAATATTTATTCCTAGTATATCTGGTTATTTCTCCAATAGAAAGAAATAAACTTAACAACATTTGGACATATGTTTTCCTCCATAGGAATACCCATCACTAGTTACCATAAATTTTTAGAAATAAAACATTATAATATTTATTCCTTGATCCATTATCCCAAATGAAAAATTATTTAAATGGGTTGGGTTGTTAAAATACAGAATCCTCTAGTAGGCTTAATTGATGAAGGAGAGGTTAGATAAATAAAATAATGGGGAGAAGTAAGATAAATCCTACTTTAGGTTTATAGTGCATAAAATTACTCCATGATTTTTTTAGGAAGAAAGAGGTGACCAATCACCTGTTAGTCCTCTAAAATACTCATCTAGTAAGAAGGAAATTGGGACACAATGTGATTTAGGATTTAGAGTTAAAGATAAATCCAATACTTTCCTAATAGATAAAATCAAATAATATATCTCTAATTCATTTAGAGTTTTTATAGTTCCACCAATATCAATTACACCTGGAGATTTGTTTCTCAGAGATATTAGTAAATGGAATTGGGAGGGATCATAGACATAATATCTTCGCATGAAATTTTTTAGAATGTATTCTATGTATTACTTATATTTCATGGTATTTTAGTAAATTTATATTGAAACATTGGTTTTTTCATAAATTGGTAGGAGCTGAAAAACCAAGGGTTTAAACTATATAATAGTGTACAACCCCTATTCTCCTAGAATGAGAATCCATATAATAATTTTTTGGAGAAGTTCATTTAATTTTATATCTATTCGGATTATCCATCACCACCGCATACCCTAGGCTAGTGGAAGATGTATTGGAGGTTTTATATTTAGGGGTATCAACTCCCAAAGAAAAGATAGATAATTTTAATCAATAAGGTACCTTCATGGGGGGGGGGGGTTGATGTTGTTTGATTTTATAGAGAGTTCAAACCCAAAAAAAATCATGTTGTATCTTTTTTAACCCTTATAGACATATGGTTAGTGGGTAATGTTATGGAGATTAAATATTTGGGGTTATAAGATCCCCAAAAAAAATACCACATTTTGATCTATAATGGGTCTAATTAGAAGTTGAAATGTTTGAATTTCAAGAGGAATCGGAAAACAAATTGACCTAGATTCCTTATCCATTATCCATGCACTTCTAGGGATAGTGGGTGACCTCAAGGAGATCCCAGATCCAATCAACTATTCCACCTATGATATTTCTTCTATAAACATGTCTATGGAAGAAGGTAGGTGATTCTGATAAATTTAATGTTATCTAGTGACAATATTGACCTAGGTTAATATCTATGTTTAATCTACGATTTTGATGCTTTGCGGAGGTCAATGTTATATATTCCCTTCAGGCCTACTACTCCAATAGAGGTTGGAATACCCTTGGAAATGGATATAGTACCATGTATAAAAATATAGGTATTACAAATATAATATCCACCTACTACAACTATCTATGCGATGAAAATTGTTTAGGGGGACAATGTTTTGGTGCATGAAGTTGAATATTCACACATCATATCATCATACTCTTTCTGAAGACTATTGAATAATATTTTTTAGGTGTAAATTTTATAATATCTAATGGGGTATACTGAAAACTAGAGTGAAACAACTTAAATTTATAAACTATTAGAGTACAAAGAAATTTATTTCATTCAGGTGAAAACATACATGAGAGGTTTCAAAACTAAACCATCGTTGAGTGAAATAGTTCTAGATTTTTTGATGGTCCCTATGACTGTATTTAATTTGAACCCCGATGAGATTTTATTCCATTGAATGATATAGTAAACCATTTAGTGGGGATATCAAAACTATTATGTTGGACCCCTCTTATTAATATTGGTGTCCAACTATATCTCCTTCCCCATAGGTTCATTATTTTGGGCTTTGTTGAATATGGATACCGTGTTGTCCATGCTAGGGTGAATAAGTTGATTTATATATGGGAGAGGAAAATTGTACTACAATATTTTATCAAAACTGTAGAATACATGGAAAACTTTTTAAATATTAAAACAATAGTGAATAATGATGGTTCTCAACATGTGTTACGAGCATCAACGTTCCAAGATAAAGCCATGGAGATGTGGGCCTGAGTGGAAAAGATAAAAAATAATTTTACTAACTTTATCAAGATATGGAATTTCGTTTCCAATACTATATTATATTGAAAAGGTAGTATATTTGTAGTAATATTTGGTTATAGATGATGAGATAGTTTTTATGGATGTTTTTGTAAGATATTTTGAGTTTCATCCTGATTTGGATGTAGAATCTACCATAATAGATTAGTTGGGCCATGATGTGATCTTGTTGAAGAATAAATTGATCCATATAAAAGTGTTAGTTGTGTTTCTACTTTAATAGTAAAATGATTTGTTTCATATTCTGAATATATATAATATACAATTTTGAATGTATATGCCCCCCTCATCATTATATTAATGAATGATAAATGATATTCCATTTATTTTCAATTATTTAATTATCCAATTTCACTTTGATCATTAATTTATGATAATTTTTGAAACTCTCAATGAAGAATAACAAGAATATTAATAACTTATTTAAATTTAGCGTGATGCAAAAAAATCAATGATTATCATAGAATGATTATGTCCTAATGGGGATTTACTCATGGGTGCGTCCTCACAGATTAGTATATACATATGTACCATCCCCATGTACTAGAGTTGGTAAATCTTCATATGGGAAATGGTATCTTCTGGGGATGTGTTCATGGATAATTATAAGCATATATAACATTATTGCACAATAGAGTTTATCACTCATATATGAAAAAAAATTCTTCTTGAATGTGTGTGCTCAGATGGATATAGGCATATTTACTATCAACATACACTATAGTCAATCCATTCAAATATAAAAATGGTTTCTATCATGGTGTGTGACAATTCATGGAAATAAGAATATTTACCAACAACAGACACTAGATTTATTCTATTTAAATATGTAAATTTTATTCCCCAAGAATTTTTGTAGAGAATTATATTGTTATATGTACAATCACTATATACTTGATTTGGTCAATTCTGATGTGAAAAATGGTATCCTTCTGGTTGTGTACTCATGGAATGATATAAGATGATTAATGATCACCATACTATAGAGGTTTTCTATTTTTATTTGTAAAATTGATTAATTATTGTAATTAAAACCATGAATAATAATTTAGGAATGAGGATTGAAATTTCCAAAAGTGATTAAACATACAAAAGAACACTTTTTTGATCTTTTAACATATATCTGAACCAATATGAAAAAAATGGAGGAATAATATAATTCATTACTAATGTAAGAAACCTAGAGTGAATGGATTGAATTTTATACGGTCATATGGTGGAACCCAAAATAATGGTGTCATCATTTTTTACACAACAAACATTTTTCGAAGCCTCGTACGGGTGAGACTTAGAATACATGAACTCAGATGTTTCTCAGGCCACCCATTACGAGTTTTCAACATGACATGTTTTTATTCATTTCATTTTATAGAACTCAATTTTTCCTAGATCACCAAAGGTTCATGTCCATGGTTTACCTACTCAAATTTTTCCTAGGCCACCATTTATTGATTTTCAACATGACATTTTCTATGCTTCATTCCTTATGTAGTTTACGGTTGTGAATGTTGGACCAATGAAAATAGTTTTTTAGGTTTAGAGAAGATAACCAAAATGTTATTTAGTCTATATAGAAATATATAAAATGAAACAAATGTGCATGGAGATCAAAATGTCACTAATGTATATAGCCTAATGGAGAGGTGCTTGAAATTTAGGTTCAGGATTGTTTAACCAAAGTTTGTAATTATTTATGGTCAAAAAAATTAACCAAAAGGATGGGATAACCTATATAACTATTTCTTTGGGGAAAATAGATATGGATGAGATTCTAATTGCGCCAATATAGATGATAAAATGGATACATTCCTATAGTTTAATTTCATAATTAAAAAACTATTTTGGAGTAGTTTTTATGAACATGTATCGTTGAAAAAAATTGTGGGGAGGTATATCTAATTAGATGGGAAATGAAAGGCCTTATGTGAAAAGAGATTCCAATGCTACTATCATTTTGAACATAACTAATGGGTGCATAGAATTTAGTGTCTTCATAATCATCTCATTCTTCTATGCGGTGTAGGCTCAGGAAAAAGATATCATTAATGGTTCAAGAGGAGGATATCGTACCAGTACCTATGAGATGGATATGATATATGAATGTATAATATCAAGTGTATTTTATTCGACAAGAATATTTAGATTATAAGTTTTTTAATTAATAAATCATGAAATTTTAATTAGGATATGGGGATATGGGATAGTTATGAAAGGAATGACCATCAAACACATTTGAATGATGGGTTTCACTGTAATATTACTAGTGTTATATAGTGATTAGGGGGAATTTTACTAAGGATAAATATGATTTTGGTTGGTAGGGATGAATATGGTGGCACTGATGAATATTATTAAATATATATTTCCTTTGGATATGGATAAAATTTTCCCTGATGGTATTGAAGTATTTTTTAGTATTCCAAAACTTTGGTAATTGTTTACTCTTATAGAAAACAATACAATACACATGATGGTTTTAAGAACCCTAAAAATTACACCACCATGTATTGAACACATATTCAAGGTGAAGGGTTATAACAAGAAATTGGTTAATAATTTCCAAGTACCACTAGGCCTGATGAGCATAATATGAGTTTTAATAGGGAAATATGGTGGGAATGAAAAACATTTTTTTTTTGATTTTTTACTCCATAGTTTTTTCTAATATATGAGATAGAATGTCTTAGAGTGGGGAAAATGGTTTTTTTCTCAGACCTCCATTTATGTGGTTTTCAATAGAAAGGTTTTATGTCTCAGCTTTTTATCTAATGTTTAAGGTTCATGAGAATTTGAATTATAGGCCATAGTTTATAGTCAAGAAGCATTGAAAATATGTTTCTAGAGTCCAAGGTCATGTAACATTGATTAGAAGAGTGAAAAAAATATAAATATCAAGAGATTGATAAAACATGATGTGAATTATGATCATATTGATAGTATAAAACATCTTAAAAGGAGATTAATGTTGTTTTTGTTCAAATTTTCCAGACCAAAATCAATTGGGACAACTTATGTAACCTAGGAATAGAAAAAACATGAAGGGAGTTCATGTGAGTAAGGCTACTAAAAACTGTCTTGGGAAGGTTTTCACGTAGTTTGAGGCCATAGTGTTTAAAAAAACTAGAGTGATGTGATTTGAGAACCCACATGGGACTCGAGAGAGAAGATAATCCAAACATGTATTAATAGTTAATGGAAACTTTTTAATTCACGACTTGAAATGTTTGAATCCAGAAGAAAATGTGGACCCATATGTCAAGGATGGCCCCTAACTAGAATTTGAATGATGGGTTCAAGGGAAACATTGTCAGAGGGGTAAAGATATTAGAAGGCCCTCTCTTCGGGCATTGATTAATCTGGTTGGAAGGGCTCAGTATGGTAGCACCAATGATCATTAACAAATAGATATGTAATTTATATCAAGATACACTCATTACCAATAGTTGTGAATGGATTATGGTGATTTATGAACATATGGAATGAAGTTTGATATATGAAAGGAAATATCTAGAGGTGTTTGGAACATCCACGTCCCAAAACAGTCATTATTATAATTTTATATATATTATCTAAGAAAAATAAACACTGATGTGGATTTTTGATAGGGTATCAAATATTTGGAATAGACAACCCTATATATCCCATAATTATGGAATTCAAATTAGACAAAGTTATTTATTTTCTAGAGTCTGAGGCTAGTGGAAATACATGATGTGAATGAGATACCCGAACACTAGGATGAGAAAGGGGTTAATGTTGAGGGATATTTTAATCCAGGACTAATATAAGTAAAATATGTGCCACTATATTTCAGGAGTTAATTTGAATTAATACACATGTTTTTCTTCTGAAACAAGGGACTTGTTCAGGTTTTAGATTAGATGAACCACATCATCTATAGAGGAAAATATGAATATATCCCAACAGTCCCTATTTAATTAGATATTTTATGAATGGTGGAATATTTTTTTTTTGAATGTTTACGGATATGTAAACTTATGATAATAGACCCTAAATATATCTACAACTTACAAATGATACACGGTCTTTTATTTCAATATGGAATCAAGGATTTAAATCCTTGTGCAGGTGAATATATTTTAAGGATCTATCTATCATGTATGGTGGTTAGGCCATAGGGTAGGCTACCTTTGTAGTTTAATGTCTTTTAGGATTGACCAAACCTCTTTAAATTTAACATCAAGTAAAGAATTACTATGTACTATATAGTTTAATATCTTAAAAATAGGAATTGGATGCCATGAATATTTAAGGTCATATTACTAGAATCTAAAATTTTATGCAATGATTCACCTAAGAAAATGTTTATAAAAATAAAACCACATTTTTGGGGTCTTAGACAAAGATGAACCATTCCTTGAATAAGATGGAATATCCTCAAGGATGGATCCATTGAGTGGAAGCACAATGTTAATAGATAGGATCTACAAATCAAGAAGAAACATTGATTAATTTTATATTTTTAGTGGGTCCCAGGATTACTGACTCAAGAAAAAATAAATTTTATTTAATAACATGAATGCATCCACATGATTTTTTATTATATATATGATATGTATTTTTAGTGTAATGTTAAATGTGACATGATAAAACATTAATGAGGAGACCACACAATGAGACTCGATTATATATTTTTGGATTCAAGATTGAACCCATAATTTAAATTGCAAACATCACTACATATCCCATAATATGGGAATCTATCCACGCATAATTGTAATAGTATGGGAGAATTTTATTACTAACACAAGTATATTGATGATAAAAAATTCATGCACCAAGAAATCCTACATGGATCTAGCTCTCAAGCATGGGTATTTTGAGTGATAGGGATATTCAGTTGGGCCTAACATTAATGATCCTTGAATAACTATATATCTTGAAGGTGTAATAGGAATCAATCCCCAAGAATTTATTATAAAATGGGTCCCTCTATATAGATCTGGATAATGTACACAATAAGAAGAGTGGAATATATAGGTTCCCTAGTAAGAAAATAAAGGATACAACCCAATGTTAATTTATTGAGGTCTTACAACTAATGGCATAATCAATGCCAATATAATCTTCTATAATACATGTGGTAAAATATCATAGTGTCACTTTGTATCCCAAGGTAATATAAATAATGCTAATTTTTTTTCTTCTATGCATAAGAAAAAGATATTGTGTTATCTTAGTATTAATAATGCATAGGGAACCCAAAGTGAATAGAATGAGGGTTATGGTACAAAGAAAAATAGGGGCGAACAATCAAGATTTAGCTTGTGGTTGGTCTTGTATTTCATATGATATTGCATAACTTATAATAACAAGGATTGTATCTTGCATTGTTCTTATAATAAGGTAATTACAACATAGTATATTCCAATATGCAGGGGATGAAAAATTAATTGATAACAATTACATATATTTTGATCTCATGTTAGGAAAATATGTCTCATATACCCTCTCATGTAGTCCCAGAGGTTGTGTAGGAAAGACTTTATATCAAGAAGTTTTACATCACATAACCAAAATTGTGTTCCCCACCTTTACATTTAATAATATTAAATTATACTAACTTGAGATATAAATAATATCTTCTATCCTCACATGAGTCATGTTCGGTATGAGAAATACCTAGAAATTTGAATTTTATACGAATCGTATGAGATATCATGTCAAGGTCTGATGTCTAACCCACATAATGAAATTTTACATCATGTGATAACGATGTTGTGGTTCCTTTTTATATCATGTGACAAGGTTATAATTTTTATAAAGATTATGGGCTTATAACCTAGAATTCAGGATATGATGTTTGACGTCTTACCCCTAAAATTAATTTTACCAACCACAACCTGAGTTTTTGAGATTTTATTCTAAATTAATTTAATCTTTTTTGATATTTTTCATTTCATGTGACACTGAATATATGTTTTGTTATATTAAATGACCAAGTAATTAATTCTTTGAACACAACACTGAGCAGATATTGTGCTACACACAACATAAAGACTAGATTTTTGTATAAGAAAACAATGATTTACTAGTGTTACAAAAAATATCTATTCCCTTTGATAGCTTGTGTTACATATTAGGTGAGTTTTATGGAACATCAATATAATATTAATATTACTATTAAAAAATTATTATAATTTTCACCTAGCCATTAGAATAAAATATATTAATGAGATTGGAGAAATTATGAAACTACTGTATACACATTTATATAAAATGTATCCATTGGTTAAAAATTGTTTTGAAATGAATATAAGAACTATTTGAGAATAACGAAATTCCTTCTCTAAGAAAATGAATTTTATACTTACAAATAGGTTTTTATCTCAAAAAATTTAACAAAACGATTTTTTATGATTGTTTTAAACAATATATATATATATATATATATATATTAGATAGGTATATGATAAGATTAAATCCAATTTTATGAATAAATATATGTATTTTCAAAAGGGCAATTTTTTTGCCTTTTAATGGAGAACCCATTTTAAATATAATTTTTGACAGTTATAATATTAAAATGAAAAAATGAACTTATTTTTTTAAATATTAATATAAAAATTACTTTAGGTAAATTTTTTGTATTTTTCTAAAGAATTATCATGTTCAGATTAATATTGAATAATATAAAATTTTAAATGAAAACTATGTTTTGGACTAATATATTTTTATAGGTCAATTATATTTTAATTTAGTTTTAATGTTTAATTATAAGAATTATAAATTAATTAATCTAATTTATGTCTTTAGAACCAAATTTACATTGAAATTGGATATGAAAACATTTCAATCTTCTGGACCTTTTCAATTTTAAAACTCATCGTCTCATCACTTATGTGAGATTAATTTTAAATTATTTTCTTGCACTTATGTGATTAGAATTTGGAAAAATGGATTCCATTTTTGTAATATGGATAATTTATAATTTATAATAAGTTGAAATTATTTTTTTAACAAAAATATGTGTGATCATAATTAAAAATAATTATAATGATTAAGGTAATTGCGAGCTTAATTAATGGTTATATGTAGAAAATATATTGTAAAAATGACCTTTCTCTTATCAATATATTATTTAATGGAAAAATTTAATCTATTTCAACTCTATGTATCTTTAATAACCCATTGGTAACCATTGTGGGAAATTAAAATGCGGGGTGAAATCAAATAGTTTCTAGAATACCCAATGTTTCCTTTCCCCACATATAAAAGGCCTCCTCTCCTCCCCTCTCTATTCACCCAAAAGACAATTTTTCTCTAAAAAACCCTTCTAAATATCATGAAAACTACCCTAAATTCATCTTAAAATCCTCCCTTTGGGATAAAATCCATCATAGGAAGCCCTTTGGGGAAATCCACATAGAGTTACCCAAAGGCTAGGCAACATCCTTCAACAAGCACTAATATTTTATTTCATTCATAACCCTCTCAACTATTATTTTTAAATGATTATATAATAAAATTTGTATCCTAAAAAAATTGATATTTTTTATGTTAAAATTTCTCCATAAAATTACACACACTTCCCTAAAATGGTAAATGAATTTACCGTTCGTGTGCATGGTGGACTCCCGCCTCACGAAACAATATTGTTCATTTTTCTTTTACAAAATATCATCGTAAGGAATTTTGATGTAAATTTTAATTTTATATAATATAAATTATTTTTATGATTTATTTTTTATTATTTAATTATTATATAACAAATTACTTCATGCTTCCCATTTATTTAAATACTATAACTATGTTTGTAGATGAGTGGACTACTGCCAACTCAATTCATTGTGATTAGTTCACACTTTACACGGAAAGTATTAAGGATGTGTTTAATGAAATTATATGATTTAAATGAAATAATTATTCTAATGTAATTATATTATTATATATATATATATATATATATATATATTTCATTTTCATTCTTTATTTCAATATAAAAAGAAAATGAAAACAATGTTAATGCGTTTGTACGCCTAACCATCTCCATGAACTATATACTCCATTTAATATTTCTATATAATATAGTTTGTTATAAAAATTTATATACTGAATATATATGATATTTATAGAATTTAAAAATTTATTTAAATAACTACATCATTATCTATGTAATAGGATCATGAATAACAATTCAAGACAGATATGAAAAACAAAACGAATATCACTCAGAACGTAACCATAACATGGGATTATCAATAAATGGGTAATATAAAGTCGAAATAATATAATATATGATATGATATATAAATATATGTTTGTGATAATAATTTATAATAAACTTATACTTATTATTCATGATGTTTTAATGTTTATTAATAAATTAAAGGCTTAATGAAAGGGTTTTCTAATCTCGTGTTTTTTTACATGAAACTTATACCTTATTCACACCTCATTTATTTTGTCTCTTGTATATAATGAACATAAATGAATTATATTTTTATGATAATTATATTTATGTGTATTTAAATATCAATTTTATGATTTTTATTTCATGGGGTTTATTGTTCAAAAGTTAACAAATTGGTAAAGTAATTTTTGCCTCAATTTTCTTTCTTTGAGATACATGACATGATATTTACAAATATTTTTATACAGAGTGTCTATAAATAAATTTTATGTAATGACCCAACCCCAGAAGCCAAGATTCAGTGCATTATTTTAATACATCCGCATGATTACTAGGAATCCTGTCCCGAAGGACCGACCAGTTTAGCAGTCTTGGAAGATAGATTACATACATGAACATTACCTTACATTATAAAATCACTAACAACACCAACATTATCCCCTTTTGAACACAATCATATCCCTTATCCTATATCTTCAGGTCAACCATAAAATAATTCTTCAATCCTAGGAAAAATAAAACATAGAAAAGAATGAACTCATATGATTAATAAGGATAACAATATAATGGAAACATTCATAAATAAGCATAAATCTTTAAAGAAAATGTTTAAGACAAAAACAAAAGCCTTTTAAACATAATCATTAACATAATATGGAAAATTTTAAATCAAATAATTTCGTTTACTTATTCACATGGATACTCTACTAGTCTAATAATCACATGCAATATCAATAGCCACTTTCATAATGATGGAATGCATAATGCCAGACTTTATAACCACATAGTCAAGGCCTTGCGCCCAGACTACACATAAGATTTTCTCAAGGCCTTGTTCCAAGACACAAGTTTGTCTCATGAGACCTACCGATGAATCGAGGAGCTATAATAGGCTCCACCCGTCACTTACTAAGTCCAATTCATTCCTCATATGAAAAGGATTAAACCTAATATACACATTCGTATTAAAACTAGCATATAAAATATCAATACCTTATTCACAAACCATGAATGGTATTAAAATAAAACATACATAGTATAACATATCACAAAATCTTGAATAAAATATGGATTATTTTTATCATAATAAATAAACTTCAAACATGTTTAAAATCCATCAAAATATGTTGATTTAGATGAAAATGATTTGAAAAACTAATTCTGAGAAATATCCATTTTTCATAAAAAGTTTTAAATGTCACATAATTTAGAAAGGAAGAAATTTAAAGACATTTTTAAATCAATGTGTCAGATAACACTTTGAAACTTTTGAAAATAATTAACATCTTAAAAACATTCATGTACATATAATTAAATGCTTGAAAACCATTTTTAAAACATGGAAATTAATGAGAATAATTTTAGAAGAATAAATATTTAAAACATTTAAAATGATGTTTTAGTAAAAAGGTTCCTTAAAAAGGATAAATTTTAAAACTATTTTATGAAACATGGACATGGATAATAAATATGTGCCAATAGATACGTACGTAAAAATAAACTCGGATAATAAATAGATTGTGAAATTAACCCTTACCTTGCACTTTCCTTTGGTCGAGGGTTTGTTTAACCGCATAAATAATGAAAATAACATGTTATTAAATTATACCAGAACCATATTCATATTTATACTAGCATACATGATTCATTTATGACTTTATACTACCCATTTAATAATGATTTCCATGTTAAATTAACATTTTGGGTAATAATTGCTTTCTTTATCGTATGCGTTTTAACTTGTTATTCTTGATCGTATCATTTAGATCATTATTTAAATACATCCAGAATATAATAGTTGATTTTTATATCCTATATATTTAGAATTTAAATATTTAAAATTTGTAGATATATGAAATTGGAGACACCGTTTATAGAGACGGTAGGCCGTACGTACACATAAATGTTGATTCCGTTTTCATATCATATTGAATGGAAGTAAGTGAATAAGATATATGTAAGTACATAAATACATAAATACAAACATTTATATATATAAAGTAGAATTGATATTTCATATATTACATACTTATTATTAATATACATTTTTATAATCATCGTTGAATGGTGAACGTGGAAATGAATCTCATCGCGTCATGGAGACGGTAATCCGTACGTATGCACGAGCGACAATATCATTATATTGATGGTGAAATAATATGTAATTGGATGGTATATCATATATAAAGAATAATTAACATGTTATATTTATTATCTAAATTAGTTATATTTATTATTATAACCATCCAAATAAAGATGTGTTTGAATAACATACTACACCACGACGTGGAGATGGTAAGCCGTACGTACACACGTATAGTGACTTTGTCATTCATTTGATAGATAGAATAATAAATAGGGTTGTAACATTTTTATAAAAACATCATATTATATATAAGATACTGGAGTTATTATTTTATAATTGAAAAAACAATGAAAGAGGAAGTGGAAGAAGAAAAGAACTTGAAAGAAGTGATGAAATATTTACCTCTTCTTCGGGTTCTTCCTTTTGATTTGATCAAAAGGGCTACCTAGTTTGGATTTATGACCAAAGGATGGCCTCTAGGATGAAGGGATAAAATTTTGGAGGAAATTTGGGAATGTTTTGTCCAAGCCAAATGGCTTTGGAGGTGTGAAATTAAGAGAAGGGGAAGTACCCTTTTATAAGAGAGGTGTGGGTCACTCTAGGAAAAGTTTGAAATATAATTTTATAATAAAATTATTTTAGCTTTATAATGGCTCCAAAATAATTTATTTAGAGTCTAAGGTAGGGATGGTTAAAAAACCTATCAAACAATTGGTTTTATACCAGTTTAGGATACCATTTTAACCTTATATTTTTTATTTAACTCTTAGTTAAATAGTTTAACTTTTACCGTGTCTTCTTGTATTATTACACTATATGGTTAATAAACATAATATAATCATTAAAGAGAAGATAATGTCGTTAATTAATGAGATATATAATATTATTTATATCCTTTTTTCCTAATATTATGTTTTTAAGATAATTATATCAACTAATAATAATGTATTTTTTAAAAAACATTATTATTGTCAACTTTGACACAATTTTGTATTTTTTTTGTAAAAGTCATATCAACCTTATCACATAGAAAAAAATTTATCCATTCATTATAATCATGTCATATTGACCTAGAAAATTAGTGTAATTCCTTATAAGTCTCAATATACATTTATTTGGATATTTATAATATCAATTATTTTAATATATTCTTAATAAGGAAATTATTGCATCATCATCACGTCATAAGTAAATTAAAGTATTTAATGTCTAAAAATTATAAATAAAATAAAATTATGTAGGAAATATATTTATATTTATATGGAGTATTTATAGTCAAATTTATCTTATGTATAGACTTATATTAAAAATGGTTTATTTAATAAACATTAAATTTAACGCTTTTAACTAATCTTTAAATAAAATAAGAATAAATGTCCTAATCAAATTCAAGTGGAAAAAATAGGATTATATTTTATTCCTAAGGTTGTTTTTGATAGAATTACACATATCCAATAGAATTAAGACACATTTTAGGGTAATTATAATATTATTTATACCCTAAATTACCTAAATTACTTTTAACCGTGGTAAATAAAAGTCAAAAGTTACTATTCAAAAAAACATTTTCATCTTATTAAACCAAATTTTACTTATTGATGTCAACCGATTCTCTCATATTATTGAAATTTGACTCACAGAAGCGGTAAAATTATGTTTTATTCAAATTTTCAAATTCTCCTAGAAGGTGGGTAAAAAACGTTAAAAAGTTCAATAAAATTTTATACATCTAATTTTATTATAAAATGACTCCAAAGAAATAAAATTAATATATATAGGTATTATATATCTATTTTGACTTAAAATTTAAATAAAATAAATAATTATTTAAATTAAAAGTCGGTTTTAAATAATAACGCAATGTTTTTTACTATTCATGGAAAATTGAATGTTTTCAGAAAAAAAATTTAACCTAATATAATTTTGATAATCCAAATTCTAAAATGAATTCCATTTTACCAAATTCAAAAAATAGAAGTTTCATTTATTAATTTAAAATTAATTCCCGTTATTAAAACCAAAAAGTGGGTTTTTGAAAAAGTAAAAACTATCAAAAGATTGACATGTGTTTATGTCAAATTTAATTGTGAAATTACTTATATTGACCTAGATTGTATTAAATGAAAAAATATAATCTAAGTATACTTCAAAACCTCTCAAATGCATTCTTTAACACTATAATTTATATTGATTAAAAAAGTTGTTTTTAAATAAAATTTAGTATTTTTCACTATTTATCAAAATATGAATGTTTTCAGAAAAGTAACAAAAATTTATCCAAACTAAATTTTTATGTCATTATTCTAATGAATAATTTAATTTCATAAAATTGAATATATAAAAGTGTCTAATATTGGTTTTAAAAAGGTTCTACATTAAAAGGTGGTAAAATTGAACTTTTTGAAAAATAATTATTTTTTCTGAAAAAATTAAATTTGTTTTTATATTTTGTCGAAGAAACACATAATATGAATTATAAAATTATATGGAGTATATAAAATTCAAAATTCTATTAACAATATTCATAACCGCTTTTGAACGACTAGGTTGGTAAGTTGTGGTACATTAGAACTCGGTGTTGCGTGCAACACAAACTATTGAATTACTTTAATGAGATAATGTACTATGAAATCATGGGGTGTTAAATTTTCCCCTACTTCAATAAAGTGTTCCCTATCAATTAGAAATTGTTCTTTAAAAATAAAATGTTAAAAATTGAAAAATACCTTTTTTGAATACCCACATTGGAAATTGGGTTAATAAATGTTAGTCTTAATAAGAGAGAAATGTAAATGAAAAAGTCCCCTCCAAATCATGATCTCAATTATCAGAATATTAGTAGCAATTAGAGACAAATAATTGGTAGGAAAATGAAAATATTTATATGGAGTGATTGAGGTCTTCAATCACAAAAAATTGTGAAATTTAGGGCCTCAAAGACATCAATCTATGATGATTTAAAATATCATTAGTTCAACATAAGGTATTTAGAAAACACATTTTTGGATTTAAAATCCCTTCCCTAAAGTTTAAGTATCAATTTATTCATAAAATAAGTTGAAAAAATATACTTGACAAGTAGAGTTTCATCTTCCAACTAATTCCTACAAAAAACTCATCTTTCACACCAAAAGATAACATAATTCAAAAATATTCTATTTATCCTAATCGAATAGGGTTAAAAAATAATGAATTTATAATTCATTTGTTAGACTATTTAAAAAACTAAATTATACAAAGCAGGACATCATTTACATTAGTGGTAGATGATCCTCCCTTATCTACCTTCGGTTGGGGGTTTAAGTCTCGCGGCCTTATCGGACGTGATGGGCAGTCACCTGACCTCCGGGTTGTCCTTTTTATGACAATCCAAAAATAATCTCATGAAATTATTTAACCATAAAAATATTATTCAATGTCAAACATAATCGATTCCAACCTTTAGACTTATCCAAAATACTTCTGTCCAAACTCAGAGTCCAAAATTTATAAGGATGGTAAACACAATGAAGATTCTTTTTTCCACGTAATAACAAGTGAATTCCTTCATCATGTATTCTAATAAAACACTCTAAAACCATGAATTACCATAAAAAGTTATTTATTACATTATTTCTCCCTTATTTCTTATTTAATACTAGATATATTCCTTATATCCAAAATTTTTTAATATTCCAATAATGATGGAATAAACAAACCATTAATCAGTTTCAAGGTAGTCATGAATATCCAATAAAATTAAAAAAAATAAATCATATATTATTCCAAAATCACTATCGCAGTATCGAGACCATATTATGGATTACCTTTACTTCAAGGAGGTATTTTCCAAAAATATTAACCTGAAACTGTGTCACTTTACATGGTACCATGCAATCTCAAATCCTTAATGAAATAGTACTGCAGTACAATCCTTATTTATTTCCATAATTCATATAACCATTACATCGTTGATACAACACTCAAATGAAATAATTCGTTAATAACAACATAATAACACTAGTCATTCCTATTCATCTGTGGTAGTATCATAAGGTGATTATTATCTAATAGCATCATTTGGGGCGTACTCTAATGATTTGGACATTGATTCACATAGTATCCTAACTCTTTGCAGATGAATCATTGTACATTTTTAACCTTTTTCTTACCCTTGAAATCACATACTTGGTGTCCTTTTTCTCCTCACTTATAACAAGATCTCATTTTTTACCAAGTTGATTCATTCCACGGTTATCACATATGGGAAAAAATCCTTTTTTACCCTCTTCCCTTTATCCATATTTCTCTATGACATCCTTATCTTCTATTTCTTCCCTTCAAAGCCATATGACATAGATAATTCTTGAATTATCTTATTAACATATGATACTATTTCTTCATATGATTAGAAGACATGGGACACTATTACTCTTCTAAATGATGGCTTAAGACTATAAATGATATGATCCTTCTTACCCTTGGGATCATGAATATTGTGGGAGTTCTCATTCATTCTATTGGGCACCATTTATAAATGATGACACACACTAGCTCAGATCATATCATACTGTATAATCCGAAAAATAGAAAACTTCTCAACATTAATTGAATATTTTCACACATCTAGCCTCATAATCATAAAAATAGTTTCTTTGTTGAAATATTTACTCATATATCCATCATAATGGTTTGTAAATAAATTGAGAATTATCCTAAGTATATCCCCTAGGAGTGTCGTAACCATGAGTGTAGCAAGTCCCCTTATCATGCACGCGTTACCATTTGAGTCTAGATCAAAGTGGTGTTTTCAGGTTTTACCACTAGATACATCTGTTCCAGAGCTGCCTCTACCTGCTTGTATCTAGACAGAAATGTGTATCTTGGAAAACTCACAAAATCTCTACAGTACCAAAATTCTAGGAAGTTCTTTTATACTAATACTCAAAGCCCATCTAAGGGTAATGGTTCATAATATGAGTTTATCAAAATATAGATTACAAAGTTATTACAAAACTTCTCTGATACCAACTGTAATGCCCCGACCCCAGAAGCCCAGATTTGGTGCATTATTTTAATACATTGGCATGATTACATGGAATAATGTCCCAAAGGACCGATCTGTTTAGCAGTCCAAGAAGATAGACTACATACAAGAACGCTACATTACATTATGAAATTACTAACAACAACATCACTTTCCCCTTTGAAACACATTCATATCCCTTAGTCTATTCCTACAGTTCAACCAAAAAATGCTTCTTCAATCCTGGGAAAAATAAAACATAGAAAGGGGTGAGGTCAGATGCTCAGTAAGGATAACGATATAGCATAAACCTTCATAAATAAGAATAAACCTTTAAATAAATGTATAAGACTAAAAAAATCCATTTAAACATAAAATTTATCATAATAAGGAAAATATACAATCAAATGATTCCATTTACTTATTCACAAGGATATTCTACTAGTCAAATAATCACATTAAATATCAATAACAAATTTTCTAACAATGGAATGCATAATGTCATACATCAAAACCACATAGTCAAGGCCTTGTGTCAACACTACAAATATGATTTGGCCAATGCCCTATTCCAAGACACTAGTTTGTCCCATGAGACCTACCGATGCATCCAGAAGCTATAACGGGCTCTGTCAGTCACTTACTAAGTCCAATGTATTCCTTATATGAAAAGGTTTAATCATAACATAATCCTTCGTATTAAAACTAGCATACGAAATGCCAATAATTTATTCATAAATACTGAATTGTATAAAAGTAACACATCCATTGTCAAACATATCAAAAAAATTTCAATACAATATGGAAGATTTGTATCATAAAAAATCAACATCAAACATGTTTAAAATCCCACAAAGGATGATGATATGGATAAAAATTATTTGTAAAACTCTTTTTGAGAAATATCCTTTTTTCATAAAAACATTTAAAAGTCACAAAATTTTGAAAGGGAGATATTTGAAGACCATTTTGAATAAAAGTGTCCCATATAACTTTGAAACTTTTTAAAATAATTACAATTTTAAAATCATTCATGTCCATATAAATAAATCCTTGAAAACCGTTTTTTAAACAAGGTCATTAATGAGAATAATTTAGAAGAATAATTATTTAAAACATTTAAAATGATGTTTTACTATAAAAGTACCTTAAAAATAATCCCTTTGAAAACTATTTTATGAAACATGTATATTAATAATAAATATATCCCAGTAGATACTAACATAGAAACAACCTCAAATAATAAAAAGATTGTGAAATTAACCCTTACCTTGCACTTTTATTTGGTCGAGGGTACGTTTCACCTCCTATATAATGACCATAGTATGTTATTAAATTATACCAGAACCATTTTCATATTTCTTATAGCATACATTATTCATTTTTTACTTTATACTTCCCATTTAGTAATGATTTCCATGTTAAATTATCATTTTGGGTAATAATCGCTTTCTTTATCGTACATGTTATAACATGTTATTATTGATCGTATCATTTAGATCATGATTTAAATAAATAAAGAATATAAACCATGATTTATATATAATATATATTTAAAATATTAATATTTATAATAGATATATATATGAAAAGGAAGGCACCGTTTATGGAGACGGTAGGTCGTACGTACGTTTAAACGTTGTTTCTGTTTTCATATCATATTGAATGGAAGTAAGTGAATAAGATATATTTAAGTACACACACACACACATACAAACAAAGACACAGACATATATATATATCCAGTAGCATTATTATTCCATATATTTAATACTTATTAACAATATACATTTTTATAATCATCATTAAATGGCGAACTTGGGAATGAATCTCATTGCGTCGTGGAAACGGTAATCCGTACGTACGCATGAACAACATTATCATCATATTAATTCTGAAATCATATGTAATTGTATGGTTTATCATATATAAATAATAATTAACATGATATATTTATTATTTACATTAGTTATATTCATTTTTATAACCATCCAAATAATGAAATGGTTGAATAATAAACTACACCATGACATGGAGAAGGTAAGCTACACATACACACATATGGTGACATTGTCATTCATGTGATGGATAGAATAATGAATATGGTGTACCATTTTTATAATTACATCAAAGTATATAGAAGATACATCAGTTATTATTTTATAATGGAAATAACAAATAATGAAGAAGTTGAGGAAGAAAATAACTTGAAATAGGTGATGAAAGATTTACCTCTTCTTCGGGTTCTTTCTTTTGATTTGATCAAAAGGGCTAATTAGGTTGGATTTCTGACCAAACGAAGGCCTCTAGGATGAAGGGAGGAAAAATAGGAGGATATTTGGGTAGAGTTGGCAGAGCCAAATTGATTTGGAGGTGTGAAATTAAGATAAGGGGATGTACCCTTTTATAAGATAGGTGAGGAAAACTTTAAGAAAATATGGAAATATTATTTTATAATATAATCATTTTCGTTTTATAATGGCTCAAAAATGATTTATTTAGATGATAAGTTGGGGATGGGTCGAAAAAATCTCTACCTATTAGTTTTACACTTGTTTGGGATACCATTTTAATCTTATATTTTAGATTTAACTCTTAGTTAAATCATTTAACTTTTACTGTGTCTTATTGTATTCTTACACTATATGGTTAATAAACATACACTAAACATTCAAGAGAACCTAAAGTGGTTTATTAATGACATATATAATATTATTTATATCCTTTGGACGAATATTAGGTTTTTAGGAATGATATATCAACCAATAATATAGTATTTCTTTTAAAAATTAATTTATGTCAATTTTGACACTATTTGGTATTTTGTTTTTGTGAAAGTAATAAAAACCTTATCACTTCGAGCAAAATTTATCTATTCAACCCTAACAGGACATAATAACCTATAAAATTAGTGGAATTCATCAGACATCTCACTTTACATTTATTTGGATATTTATAATATCAATTATTTTAATATATTATTAATAAAGAAATTATTGCATCATCATTGCGTCTTAAATAAATTAAAATCATTTAATGTCTTAAAATTATAAATAAAATACCATTATATAAAAAATTATTTTATATTTTATGGAATATTTATAGTCGAATTTATCTTATGTATAACCCTATATTAAAAATGGATTAGTTATTAAACATAGAATTGAACACTTTTAACTCTTCTTTAAATAAAATAATAATAAATGTCCAAATCTATTCCAAGTTGAAAAAAAGGATCATATTTTATTCCTAAGGGATTTTTGTCAAATTACACTTATCAAATATAATTATGACATGTGTTAGGGTAATTATAATATCCTTTTTACCCTTAATTACCATAATTACTTTTAAGCGAGGTAATAAACTTCAAAAGTTACTATTCACAATAAATTATTTTCATCTTATTGAACCAAATTTTACATAATGCTTTCAACCATGTCTCTAGGAATTTTGAAATTCAATTCACATAATTGGTAAAATTATGTTTTATACAAATTTGTAAATTCTCCTAGATGGTGGGTAAAAAACGTTAAAAAGTTCAATACAATTTTATTAATCTAATTTGATTATAAAATGACTCCAATGAATTACATTGAACTTATATAGGTATTATATGTCTATTTTTACTTAAAATAAATTTTAAAAAAATTAAGTAATTATTTAAATAAAAATTCGGTTTTAAATAATAACGTAGTGTTTTTCACTACTCATCGAAAATTGAAATTTTTCAAAAAATACCAAAAATTTACCCTATGATAATATTGATTTTCCAATTTCAAATATTAACTCCATTTTACGAACATCAAAACATAGAAGTTTCATTTATTACATTCAAATTAATTCCCATTGTTAAAACCAAAATGTGGGTTTTAAAAAAAGAAAAAACTATCAAAAGATTCACATGTGTTTATGTCAAATTTAAATGTGAAATTTCATATAATGAACTAAATTGAATTCAATGATAAAAATAAAATCTAATTATAGTTCAAAAAAAATCAAATTCATACATTGACACTATAATTTATATCGATTACAAAAAAATTTTAATTTTAATTTAGAATTTTTTACTATTCATCAAAATATGAAAGTTTTCAGAAAAGTACCAAAAATTTATCCAAACTATATTTTTATGTCCTAATTATAAATTATAATTTAATTTTTTTAAATTTAATATATAAAAGTTTCAAATATTTATTTTAAAAAGGTTATCCATTAAAAGTTTATAAAATTGCATTTTTTTGACAAAAACATCTTTTATCAGAAAAAATTGTATTTGTTCTTATATTATGTCTCAGAAACACATAATATGGATTATAAAATTATATGGAGTATATAAAATTCAAAATTCAGTTAATACTATTCATAACCTCTTTCAAACAACTAGTTTGGTATGTTGTGGTGCGTTTGAACTTGATGTTGCATGTAGCGCAAGCTATTGAATTAATTTAATGAGATAATTTACTATGATATTTTGGGGTGTTACATTTGACATGGTATATCATGAATATAATTCATTCATGATATTTTAAGATTTATTTAATATTATTCAATTATGTGTATTATGAGTTAGTGTTACCGAAGTGGTAATATTTTATTGATACAATCTCATTATTTATCAGGATTATTTACAATTACACTCCCATTGATGAAATATTATGATGCATATTTCAAGAATTCTAATGATTTTTTTTATTATCTGGTTATTTGGGATATCCTAATTTATTATTAACATTTTTTAATATTTGATATTTAAGATACTTAAAAAAGTGTTTTTAATAAAATCTGAATTTATCTCTCTCTTATGTCGGAAACTTGTGTTATTTCAAAACCACGATTTTATGATAAAATTATAATATATTTATTTTCAAGTAGTTTTAAATATATTATCAAACTTTTTTCATATGTTTGGAATGGATTTTTAAAATAAATATTTTTTCAAAATTCATTCTATTTTAGAACTGTTTTTTAAAATAATAAAAGATATTTTCCACAAGAAATATTTTAAATGTAATTGTAAATATTTATTTATAAGAAAATTATTTTTGGAATTGCCTTATGAAAGGAAATTTTAATTAATGCCTATTTCCTTTAGAAAATATACTTTCGATCCTTCAAAAATCCTTATCTATATAATATTACATACATTGTTATTGTTTATTATTTATTTGGGATACTTTCCATGGAAAACATTTATATTATTTATTGAATAGTTTTTTTTATGGAATTATGTTTATTGAACCTGTTTTAATTCCATGTATTATATGCTTATGAAACCCGATTCTTTTCATTGGATATACTTTGATTATATTATTATGATACCAATCTATTTTCCATAGGTAATAATTTGATGAAATTTTTAGGATACCCATTTTATTTCATGGGTTATGAAATGATGTTAATGAAACCCATCATTTTTTACGAGTCATGATATGATGAATTTTTTTATCCTCTGGCACTTGTATGTAAGATTTTATAATGTGACAGGTGAGAAACATATCCCCCTCTAATTTATAGAATAACGATTTAAATCTTATTGGTATGATAGGGTTGTAGAGGAAATTGAACCTTGTTTAGTAATATAGGGATGCAATTGGAAGTGCGTCAAGTTCAGTCATACAAGGATAGAATAGTAAGCGATCTAGGTTCAGTAATAAATAGTGTAAACATGATGTGATCTAAGTTTAATAATAAACAGTTGGGCGATGAAGTTAATGCAATTCAGTAATATAGGATTTGAACAGGGAGTGAACCCATTTCAATAAAGGACCTTGTCTACCAATATGGACTTGGTAGTAAGCCCTAACTACCATAGAATTCATTTTATATGCCTTCCACAATGCTATGTATTATTCCTATATTATTATTTAATGGATTATAATATCGATTAAATTTTTTTCATGTATTATGAACTACTAATATTTATTCCACGACTCTTGATTATGATCTTTGATATGCAAGGTATAATATTCTAATTATATGATCATGTTCTCATATTCTTATGCTCATAAATATTCATACATATCATTTTATTTACCCTTACTGAGCCTTTGATCACACACCTTTCTTATGTTATCTTTCCCCAGGTTATGATTAAAGGTATTAAATAGGAGTTACAAAAGGGTTATATCATTATGTGATATTTTTAAAATCTCTTACAAAATCAGAATAATGTTATCTCATTTTTAAAATACTCTATACTATTATGGCCCTCGTGCATGTACTTTTTTAATGTGATGAATATTCAAATAAAATTATATAATATCCATGTATGATAATATTAGGTCACTATAATTGGGATTATAGGAAAGGAGTAGTAACCATTTGGAATCTAGGAAGATGAAACTTTAGTGAGAACCCTAGGAATATTTCTAAAGATCTGTCTAGCAATGTACCTAAGGATAATTCTATGAATATTTCAATGTTTTGGAAAATGTACTAGAATTTTTATAAAGGATTGAGTGAGTGGATTAGTAGAAATAAGTCCCTAACTAGATACTACAAGTGGATTTGGCTTTAGTAAAAATGTTCATAGGGGTAACAACCTTGCAAAAAATGGATTTAGCGAGACTTGATTGGGAACTAGTGCATTAATAAATTCTTGCTGCACACCTAGCTTGACAATCCTAGGGGATATGGTATGGGAATACATAAAATATTTATAAACTATCATGAATAAATTAAATAGATGATGACTATGTGTGAACAACGATAAACCTGAGGTGTCATCAATTAAGAATAAAGGTGACATGATTTAGACATCCTATAATTATATTTTCATGATTATATAGTTTTCTACTAGGATGATCAATTATTACTCAATTATATTTGGTTTTAGTAAATGGATAGAACCCTAAAAAAACTTTTTTAATTGGGGATGAAATGGAAACTACAATGATTTTCATCCCGGGAAATCAAATTTTAGGGGAGAAGAAATATAAAACCTTTTTTCTATTCTCACAAATATTTCTCAAGCTATGAATATCAGTGAACCTCCAAATGAGAAAAAAGGAACAATGATCTATTGAGTCCTTCATATGGTAATTCCCACAATCATCTAGTGGTTTCACTGACCCATTAATTGATGAAAAATGTACAATCACAACTACAAAGATATTTTCCGTTCTCTAGTGTTTATATCAAGAAAAATTCACATTGCATGATGACCATATAAATGGTGAGGTGGATCATTAGTGGAATCTTATCAATAATACATGGAAAATTGTTTAAATTGACTCCATTGATTGGATGGGGGATTTCATGAACTTATTTATCAGTAAGAATTTTCCTTATATTCTTCATATGAACATTAAAAATGAATTATGAGAGCATAAGATCATGGATGATTAATATTTTGGTTCATATGAAGAAAAATTTAGAAGTATTGTGCGATAATAATCTGGTATTGTCATCAAATCTAAAAGAAAAATTGAAAAAATCTTTTGGGTCATAAAACCTAGTATTTAAAAGTCCTTAGTTATTGGAGGCTTTAGAAGATATTATGAAGATGTTATATGTGCTATAAATGTGGAAATAGATGTGGGAGTTTTGTATCAATATCATGGTGTTGAAATGAAAGGGGATATAGATTTCAATTGAAAATGTAAAGTCCAAGGAGAGAAAATTATGAGCATTCCTATATTCTATATGTTTTGGAAGAATAATGGAGGAGACTGTTTTAAGGGTAATGCTAAATGTTTTAAGTGTGTAAGGGAAGGTCATTAGTCAACAAATTACTGATTTCATGGTAAGAAGTCTGTTAACGATTAAACTAGGGAGAAATCTCCACAAAATGAAACTCTCACACTCATGTGTTTAAATTGGTGGGAGATTGTATATTCTGTGAATCTTTTCACCAATCCAATGGCTAATGTGTATAGCAATAAAAAACATTCTATGTGGAAAAATTAAGAAGGGATAGCTTATTAAATAATAATAGATAAAGTGAATAATGATAAATAGAGGACACTAATACTTCCCTACTTATTTGGGAAATTTGTGTTTCATTTTGAATGAGTAATCCAAATGAAAATATTATTTTACATAATTTGGTGAAGTTTCATTTGATTATATCCATCTACATGGATTATTGTATAATAAAATCACATTTGACATTTAATTAGTAAAAGGATAAACCCAATATTACAATGAACATGGTATGGTTATATGATAAGATCTAATTTAAGGAGTTAAGGGTAAATTATATTTTGGAAGGGTTATAAGTTAAACCATTTATGAAATGGGTGAATTCAAAATTCAGATGACGTTTTAGAGATTAATCTATTATCTCAATATATAAGTATTTATTCATATTAGATATCATGTACTGACCATTTTAATGTGATGATAACTAAAGATAGATGGAATGAATTATCACATTACTTATGGATCTCATAAAATTCTAGTGCTTTAGGAATGAATAATAAACCATCATTTATTGGAGTATTATATAATGTTGAAATATAACAAGGAAGATACAAATGGTGAGATTTTACATGTGTAATAGAATAAAATGATGCATGTATATTTCATTATTTTTTTAGATAGTAAAATAAATCCTCAATTCTATGAAAAGGATATTGAATTTTTTTTATTCTAAAACCATCATTTCTGTGGAGCTGACTTTCTGATAAATTATAACAAATTTATGGGTTTGAGGGAATTAACATTATATTGATCATTCACATTCTGGTGATAATTGATATTTTTCACTCTCTATAATTATTTATTCTTTTCATAAATGTCCACTATTCAATACCAAACTATGTTTACCTATGTGAAATCCTGGTTATCAGTTACTTTGGGTAACCACTACCATTCCAAATTTCCCTTTCAAGGGATGTTTTTTATTCAGTTTTACGATGGGTGTTTATAAGAAAGAACTTTCTAGTACTGAACCATTGATAACGAAAATGAATTTTAAGGGATTTTTTAAATGGGGTTGAATTTAACAACCCATGTTTGTATGAAATATATATATTTTTATTTAATTTGTTCTTCTTGATAGTTTTATGTTCATGTAACATTATATTTATCTTGTGTTATATAAAATCAATATGTAATTCCTGCATTTGACAAAATAAAAAGTTAATTTTGTGCTACATAGAGACAAATAATAGCTTGAAATACATGTTAACCTATTCATGGATTATGTTACACACAATATCGAGTCCCTTTGATAGCTTGTGTTACTGGAAATGCTATATTTTTCCGAACTATAATATACTATTAATATTAATATTAAAATATTAATATAATTTTCACCTAACCATTAGAATAGAAGATATGAATAATATTGACTAATTTATGAAACTATGTTTTACACATTAATAATTTGGTTATCAATTATTTAAAAATTAATGTTAGATATTTTTTAGAATAATGAAATTCATTTTATAAAAATTATTTTTTCTGTGTAAAAAAAATATTTTTTATGAACAAATTATTCAAAAAACGTTGGAAAAATTATTTTAATAAAAATATATATTAGATATTAATTTTTTTTGACACTCATCTAAAAATTTTTGTCGGTATAAGACAGAATTAAATCCAATTTTATGAATACAATGATGCATTTTTCAAAAAAAAATAATTTTACCATATTTTAACAGCGAACCCATTTATAATATATTTTAAAACAAATATATTAATTTTATAAGAAAGGATAAACTTATTATTTTAATATTAAATATCAAATATTATGTTGGGTAAATTTTTATTATTTTTCTACGGATTTTGATGTTTTAATGAATAGTGAAAAATGAAATTTTAATTTAAATAAAAAAACATCATTAATATAATTTATTTACATTTGTAAATTATATTATTATTTAGTTTTAAAGATTAATTAGACCAATTATACATAATTTAATCCAATTTCAGTCCTTATAACCAATTTTACGTTGAAATTTCATATAAAAACAATTCAATCTTTTGGACATTTTCACATTAAAAACTTATCGTCTCATCCTATCGGTAGGAATAACATCAAATTAATTTCTTATAATTATTTTATTAGAACATAGAATAATGTATTTCATAATTTGAATAATAATAATTTATAATTTTTCATAATTTCAACTTATTTATTGACCAAAAATATTAGTGAAATTTATTAAAATTAATTCATGTGATTTAGGTAAAACGAGCTTAATTAAAGATTAAACTTAGAAAATAAGGTGTTAAAATTATCCTACACTTTTAATGAGACAATTTAAGGAAAATTATGGACCATTAAACCTATATGGTTCTTGATATATCTATTTTAACCCTTGGGGGACGTGTAAAACGTGAGGACTACTCAAATCTTCTCAAGAATAACTAATTTCCCTTTACCCCACTTATAAAATGTCTCCTCTCCTCCCCATATATTTACATATATCATTTCTATTTTTACGGCATAACAAAGCCCAAAACAACTAAAAAGAAAATACCTTTATCCAAAAGCTTCTCTTTGGGAATAAATCCAACCAAGGATGCCCTTTGTGGAAAACCAAATGGAGTTACCCAAAGAAGTCGTAATGCCTTTCAATAAGGACATTCATTTTATTTCTTGATCCACCCTATAAAATATTCTTATTAAATTCTTATATAATGCCTTAATTGGTCTAAATGTATTTATATGTTGTTATTATAAGGGTTCTACATACACTTACACACATATCTATCAAATGGGTAATGGACTTACAGTTCGTGTGTATAGTGGACTACCACCTCACGAAAAAATGTTGTTTGTTTTCCCTTTACCACCTAAAATGGTTTGGGATTATCATGGAAATACTATACTATATATATATATATTATTATTTATTTATTTATTATTACGGTGTTTTATTATAAAACATACCTTCAAGTATTCTAATTTGTGTATATATGATAACTTCGTTTGTGAATGTGTGGACTACGACCTCCTCAAATCGATATCATTCATTCAAACATTACATAGAATGTATTACAGAATATTTTTGTTAAATTTTAATATATATATTAAATAAATATTATACTATAATTATATATATCTATATTTATTTAATTATATTTATTTCTTTCAATATGACAAGAAAACGGAAACATTGCTCATGCATACGTACAACCTTCCATTTCCATGAATGGTGTATCAAATTACCTATTTCAATCATTTCAAGAATATTTTAAATATTTATATATTATATTTATATCTTTTTTTAAATTTTTTTAATAATAAAGTCATTATCTAAGAAATAGGATCATGAATAAAAAGTCAAAACATAAACAAAAAACAAAATGAATATTACCTGAAATGTAACCATACCCTGGAATTTTTAATAAAAAGGTCATATAAAGTATTAATACAATAATATATGATATTATATAAAATAATATTCTTAGTTTTTTAATTATAATAAACTTATACTTAATATAAATTAGGTTTTAACATGTATGAAGAATGTCAGTACTGAAAGTAAGGGTTTTCTTGTCTCCCTTATATTTATGTGAGGCTTATGACTTATTCACCACTCATCTATTTAAGGTGGTTTATATATTAAACATGAATGTATTATGTTATTTTAAAATTAAATTTATTATTATTTACATATCCATTTTATGATATTTCATTCATTGGTTTTTTGGTACAAATTTTACCAAATATGTAATTTAATTTTTATCTAAATTTTTTTCCTTTGAGATACATTCAATGCCATGAACCTAAATCTCACTATGGGGTGATTAAATCGGCCTTTTACATGTTACATCATGAATCTAATTATTTAATGTTTGTTTAATATTTATGTAATGCTATTATACCATGTGTATTATAAGTAAAAGTTACCCAAGTTGTAAATGTTTATTGCTACAATCTCATCATTTATTGGGATTGTTTATGATTATTCTCCCATTGATGAAATGTTATGATAAATATATAAATAATACTTATGAATTTTCTTATACAATGGTTATTCATGATTTAATCATTTATTGAAATAATTTTTCACTCTTTTGCACTTAATATAATTAAGAAACATTTTTTTACGAAAATAAAACATTATCTCTCTATTCAGTCAGAAACTTGTGTTCATTCGAAACCATGTTTAAAAAAAGGTTCTATAAATTTTTTTTCACAATATTTAATTTTTAAATAAATCATAAATATTATATTATAGGTATTCCAATATATTTTAAAATAAATAGTTTTTGAAAATACACGATTTTTTAGAAAGCATTTTTCAATGTAAAAATGATATTTTCAACAAGAATTGTTTTAAAAGAAATTGAAAAGAATAATATATTGGGAAATAATTTTTAAATGGTTTTATTAATGGTATTTTCAACTAAAGGTTATTTTCATTTATAAAAGATCAATTTTATCCTTTAAATCCTTCTCCATTTATTATTAAATACTTTTTTATATTTTATGCTTTAATGGGTATATAATCAAATTATTCCATTTATATTATTTATTGAATGGTTTTGATGTTGGAATGATGTTGATTACACCCATCCCTCTTCCATGGGTTATATTTTTTTGAAAAAACTTCTTTTCATGGGTTATTATTTGATAAAATGCTAACGATAAATTTATATTTTCTATAGGTAATGATATGATGAAATTTTTTATGGTACCCATTTCATTTCATGGGTTAGGATATGATGTTTATGAAACCCATATCTTTTTATGTTTCATAATATGATGATTTTTTTTATCTTTGAGATTACTTATTTATGAATTTATTATATGAAGGGAGGGACCTATATCTCCCTCCAATGCATTAGGTAATGATTTATATATCATGAGTATGATTGTGATGGAATGGGATGCGAACCCAGTTCAGTAATACACGGATGAAATGGGTTGTGAAACTAGTTCAGCAAAATAGGGATGAAACTGGATGTTAACCAAGTTCAATAATACAATATTAGTATAGGGAGTGAACCTAGTTTTGTAATTTGGTGTCTCCATGAGAAGAGATCTCGGTTCAGTAATATAGGTTTAGAATGAGGAGTGGACCTGGTTTGGTAAATGAATTTGTCCACTAATATGTCTTGGTATAAAGCCTTGACTAACATGGAAATAATTTTATATTAATTCTAGAATTATATGTCTTATTCCTATGTTATGATTTCATGGATTATGCTTCATATTATCTTATGAATCAGGTCTTATGAACATTCAATCATTATGCTATGAATCTTGATTATGATATTTGATATACAAGGTATAATATTCTAATGATATCATCTTGTTCCCATACCATTATATACATTATTATTCTTACATATCTCCTTTTATACACTTAAAGATCATTTTTTCTCACCCCATTTTTATGTTTCCTTTCCCCATGTTATGAAGAAATATATTATATAAGATTACCAAAAGGGGAATATATTTAAGGGATATGTTGAAGATATTTCAACGAACTATTTTATTATGTTCACAATTTCCAATGAAACTAAAATAATATTTTCCTCAAGAATGTACATTTTGAATGTAGTAAATATTCATCAAAATTCATTTTATTTCCAATTATTTTATGTTTGGGTCGATATATTACCCAATGTAATGTTTTTAAAATTACTTTTGTGAAACCATTAAATTTTCTCTAGTGTGATGTGATCTCCATCAATCATGATTAGGGAGTTGACCACATCATAGTAGACCTTGAACATAGTGTATAATACCTCCAAATTTAGTTCGATCATAGGAGACTTATTTCTTAGCATCATCAATATTCTGAGATCTTTGATCAATTCCCTATTGAGGAGCGAGAGGTGGTGGAATTTATAATTGAATGTTTATAAAATCTAGTTCTAGTGGTCTTCTCCATTGTGTAGTATTTACAACCATTAATCATCAATCCATTATAACTCATCCAGTCACTTTTTTGAAATTTTCATATTTATATAGATTATTATATACATTGATAAGAAATGAGAGAAGATTGACCTTCATTGGTTGTACAACCTCTGTTAAATAAACAAGAGGGGATATGGAAAATTGTGTAGTATTATGGATTTTAGTACAATAAGAACAAAATTCATTTTTGATTTTTTTTATACATGAATTCTTATTTTTCTCCACCTTAATTTAATGTATATTACTTATGGTCTTATCAAAAGACATTATTGGTCTATTTTCCACATTATGATATCAGGATGAGTGGTTATATCAAATTTTAAATTTTGTATAAAACCTTTTCAATTCAGAAGAATATATGGTGGTATCTTTGACCATTTATAATTTTTTAGGGATACCATATTTAGTGATGAAATTAGACTTCACATAATTGATGAAACACTTTATTATGATTTCCTTGAGGGATATACCAATGTCTATTTAATAGAAGAATTCATAATTTGAAGGTATATATGTTAACTACCATGATATAGTTGAGGGATATAGGAACATGGAATTTATTACCTAGATATAAAATGGCCCATAATATTTGGAAGTATGAAACTGATCTAGGGGTTGATGAATGAAATTGGATTTTATCTTGAAGTCATGGATCTTACTTGTGAACCCTGTTCAGTATTCCATCATTAATAATTAATCATTTCTGGAATATTGATTTATTGAGAGCATTTAACACAAATTTTGTGAATTCTAAAAGTGATAGCATGAACATCCTATATTATAGTGGTGTTTTCTACTCCTTAAAGGAAAAAAATGAATAATATAGAAAAGACTCTTTTGAAGATATATTTCTATGAATTATACCCATCATAAATAAAAGAGTTCACTATTTTTTTAGTTTTTCCCCTTTTATATTGATCAACAAAAATAATTGTAATTTTTCGATAAATTATTATGAGGTATATATGTCCAATGGTAGTATGATTTAGTGATAATATCATCTCCACTTTCCTGTTGCTAGTATATATTTCATCTATTTATTCCATGTAATTTCTGATGAATATAGAGACCACCCTATGGTGCATGATATAGATGACCATACTCTCATAATCATGAGATTCCATGGAATTTGGTGCATTAAAAAATGAATCATTGTTAATTTTATTTAAAAATGAGTTGTTAGATAGTGTTGGAGAGGATTGAAATTATACTATCAACCCTCATACATAATCAATAATGGGTAATAATTCAGAATTAATAATTGAATATTCACCTATAATATGCTCAATCACCAGTGTTGAATCACCATTGAGGCTCATGAAGGACACCAGAATCTTCAAAACTACCCTCCAACAAATATTGAGTGATTTTTGTTCTATTTCATTGTTGGATCATCCCTTTGATATTAATAAATAATATAGAAGAACTAATATTGATAAATATAGAAGAATAATCCCCAATCTAACTATATTTAGAATCAATTTATTTTTTATTCCACCATTAGGTCTCTAAGAGGCATCATCGAAGTAGATATAAAATATACATGGATCTACTTGAATGGAGAAAACCTCTTAATATAATAGTTTTGTATTCACCAGTGTACTTTCTGTGGGTAGGCTTCACCCAAAGGATGTTTATAAAAGCCCACCCTTTGACTTACTTATATGATATGAACTAAATTTTAATGTGCTAAGGATGACTTACCTTCACACCAAACATCTAGTTAGTATTGGATATAAATGATTTATTTCAGTGGGTAAATATGAGAAACAAAGAGGACCACATGATACTAAAGGTATTGCCTAAAATTATTCACTTCACCTATCAGTGAAAATAAACTATTATCATTACAAAAGATTCATGTATTAGTAAACACTATAGTACTTTTATGATAATGTAGCCTATTTTATTTTCTTGCATCATTTCATTGAGTTATAACAGAACCAGGGAATTGATTTGAGTTCGACACAAATAGATTTAGATGATTTCTTTATTTAGGTGGAACCAATTCCAAAAATATTAAGAGATAATCTATAAAATTTTGAAATTTTATCTTATAATATATGTCCCACAAATATATTACACTCTTCTTCATATACTTTTTAAAGGGTAAATTTTTCATGAAAGTATAGTTTTGAGGAAACTGATACAGGTAAGGAATGCCCAGATCCCTCTTAACTGTTTGTGATTTTTTTGTGGTGGTTTTTCAATGAACACCTTGGTCTTCTTGATGCTGAAAATATTATACAATGGATCACCAAAAAGATAAGTAATTTACCCAAAAATCACATTTCATGGGATTACTCTTTATTTTGTGTTACTATAGTTTATTGAACGTTTTTTCAATATAAAAATGATGATCACAATTTTCTTGACACCTAACTAATAAATAATAAATATAACAATTTATAACATTCACTAGAAGGGGATTGAAGATATAGTCTATGGAAAATTGGTACAAACACTTAGGTTTATTTAAACCAATGGGTATTACCAAATTCAATATACCCCTTGGGGATCCTAATACATTATGAACTCTTTATCATCTTAGGTCATATTGATATAACTATAACTTCAATATATTTCTTTGAAGGAGAGATCTTAAAAAAATAGTTTTATTGATCAACTGATTAATGATCATGATAAGGAAATCAACATTTGTAAAAAAATTTTTGAAAACCCTAAAGTCAATAAAACCCCTTGAATTGCCTTTCATATTATTGATTTGGATGATGTTAGTTGGATATGTTGGGTTTTGAACTTCATGAATGATGTCAGCCTTGATAATCTTATTAAATTCTATTTCCACCATGGTGTTATTGGAAAAATGAATTATATTGGCTTCTTACTTATAGTATTGATGATTATCGGAAATATCTAAATGATGGGCCACCACATAAAAATCTAAACCAAGAATTTATATGTAGTTATAATACAATATGCCTGAGTGTAACTTCAGGAATAAGTTATTTTTCTCTTGTTGTTTGTGGGGAATAGTTCCATAGATCAATGTGGGTTTTAAAGCCTCCTTTATACCCACGTTCGCTTTTATAAGTTCATAAATAGTGGTAGAGAAAACATACACATATAATGATGTTGGGAGAATCTCTATGATCTTCTTCCTATTATTCCTATACCTAAAAATCATAGAAATTTGGTGATTAAGGGGATCCCTAGGATTAAAAATATCGAATGTGAGTATTTATATCTCCTGTAAATGTTGGGGATATATATCTAGATCCTAAGGGTGTGGATATTGGATAATTATTATTAGGAGTGTCCTAGATGTTCTCTTTTTCCGCACCACCATCATCAAGGTAAGATTATATGTTTATATCTTGATATTCAATGGACAATATGGGTGAATTATATTTTATTTTTGATGATGTCGAAGTATAATTAGATAATTAATAGAATTCCATATAATCATTAGACTCTAAAAAATGAAAATTATTATCTTGGGAATTTCAATCTTTACTATAATTAAATCCCTCTTCAACATGGCAAGGTTTACCTGACAGAACTAGTATAATAAATAAGAGGGTGATCTTTACAACCCTGTGAAAAAACCAATTATAAATTTAGTTCGATGATATGATAGATTAGAAACATGAATTAATTACCAATTTTATTAAATGTGTCAATGGGATTCATCTTCAAACCATTAGGGATAGTAATCTTGAGAGAATCTTCTATCACTAATTTATACCCTCCCTTTTGTAGAACCCTATATTAATATATTGTGATTTTTGATATTTGAATGGTTAATTATCATCATACATCACCAAAACTCTCCCATTAGTATATTATTTGATGCATTGATGGTGTGATTAAGATATAAAAACATGAAAATTAATCCATGGTCTTCCCAATAGAGCATTGAAAGCTATATCATGGAAAGAAAGCAGAAATATAGGGTTAAAGATCATGACTCCAAACATATCATTAATATTGATATGGATGATATGTTTATAAATACTGTTATCATACCCTTGGAAAATCAGATTGGAGGGAGATAAGTGGACTCACTGTAGCCCTATAGTAGTAGGGTGTAGAAAAGAACGTGGTTGAACATAAAATCATTATCAATAATGTCACAAAAGATGTTGATGTCATATATCTTTATAGAAAAGTATATGGGTTTTATGTCCCCCTATAAGATGATTTCAAAGTATAGTTTTGTGATGGAGATGACCATGTGACATTCAATAGGGATAGTGTTTGCATAGTAAACCTTAGAAACTACTCCCTCATCATTAAGATCTAGAGGGATAAAAGGTTATTGATGATAAATTATCGAAGATCCTTTAAAATAGAAGGGCATCTTGGATTTAAGGCTTTTCATGAATTATAGAAAGTTCAATCAAAATATAATTCTTATGGATAGGGGTTTTAGGTTTCCAATCATGGGGTTATTACCCAGATTTAGGCTTCATGGATAAAGCTGCAGGCATATGTGGTTTCTTACCCTTAAAATTAGTGAGATATAACTATGGGTAAGGAACAAAAAACATAAGTTGGTGAAAATGAAATGGCGTGGAAAGGAAAAGGTAAACGTTTTAATATATTTTTGTTTCATATATGGGTATAAAATTTATTATGATTTAAATATAAGTATTTATAAAATAAAAAAGGAAAATTAGTGTTTTTATGGATTTTATATAATAAATACAATTCATGTAGTGCATCTATCATTCATATACTCTCCTGGTTTGTGTTATGTCTATTTTATGTATCCATTACTTTAATTTGTGTAGAATTATTCATATACCTGGATCAAAAGAAATGTCATGGGTATTGTAACTTCTCCATAATTCCAATATGTGATCACCCATTCCAGGGGATACACAATGGTAATGAGTTTTCCACATGTGTTCCTAGATGTTGAAAACCTACCTCTTCTTCCCCATTATTACCCAGTGAACTGTCAAGGCTCTGATAATAAGTGGAGGATATTTTAAAAATATTATTAATTTATTTTTGAATGTAGTGAATTATCCAATAATTTTATTTGGATTAAATGGATTCAGTTAACCATAAGAAGATAATAATATAGAAACATATGAAGTAAATGTATAATGTATCACATGATATAGATTATATTATGTTCTATATATTTTTTTACTTGTTCTTTATTAATAATGTTTTCTTCTCTTTTCATCAATTTTTTATTTGTTAGAAATATATAAAATTTTATAAATGATGAAAAGAATAAATAACACACATTCCAAGTTATTATCTCTATAAAATTACCTAAAATTATGAGCCCAAAATATACGCAACATTGATACAAAATAATTCTCATGTTTAATTAAATTATATATAATTGATATGATGAATCCATTTAAATAAATGAAATTTTTTTAGAATTAATTGTTTAAGGTTGAATGTTCTCAAACCAGTTATTCATTTTGTGTGTTTATGGTGGATTTTTAATGATAACTTTTTGTTGTATTTTATGTATTGATGATGTTATGAGGTTTCAAATGAGATGATGATGTGGATGTGGAATTTGGAACCATATGTGATAATTTTTTTATAGTGGAATGTGGTGACAGATGTGTCGATTTTTTAATAATTTCATGGGGATCCCTATGTGATGATTGTGGGATAGGGGCCTAAGTTTTTGGTGTGAAAATTATGTGTCGGTGATGATTGATGTAGGTTGGATTCAAGTCCTATCCATCAATTATTTCAGGTGGTTTCATATTTTTGGGATGGATCTCTATAATCCATTCATTGATTCACTATTCATAGTGATGGTTTCTTTTATTTTATACAATTCAATTTGATTTCTAAAATTCTTGTTATAGTAAAAGAAAATGAAATATGATGACATCATGGGTTTGTTGGTAATATATTAAACGGGGTAATAGAATTGTTTGAAAAAAAATTTATGATAAGAAATAAAATATATATTGATTATTGATGAACATAGATGCTTGTGTATTTAGATTAGTCTTAACATTTAGTTATATAAGGGGAAGTTATATTTCAATAATGGATGTAAGCTAGGTAATGTCTATGGTATATAGATTCCCTAGGAATAGTTTTGTGTTATATCTATTCCTATTTTATATGGATTATTATTTAAACCTTCTATGTTTTTAAGGAAACTAATAGCCAAATTTTTTAGGGGTTATTTCTCCCAAAATACATATTTATCAAGGAATATATGGCCAAATTGTCCCCCTCCCACACTATTTCTTTGGCTATATTATCTTAGTTGGGATTTCCAATTCTATTATGCAATTATGGGTATTATATGGGACCACCATGCTATAATGGACCATATTTTTACTGTATATTCATTTATGGGATATAATAACTTGAGGATATAAGATATAATTATATTCTGGGAATATTAACAAATAGTAATTATAGATGTATTGTGTATAGTCTATAGTTGTCTAATGTATTGTAAATAATTCACAGGTTATGGTGGATTCCAAAAAAGAAAAAATGGATACGATGAAGAGGATGTGGTTGTGTTACATGGGGGGTAGGGTGATGAGTTGGTAGGATATATGGGATTCATGGACTATATGGCTTCCTTGGAGTTGAGATGATTATGGGAGGGATGATGATGGGATGTGACTATTAGCGAATGAGATCGAAAAATGCAGTGGGGAGAAGGGTAGCCATCAATATATATTTGATTAAATATTATATTGACTATTAAAACATTTTATTTTGTGAGTGAGACATAGTGAGGTTGTGAATATAGTTTACCTATTCAGGTGAGTATTTAGTCTCTCTATTTATGTACTGGGACTTCAGAATGATTCTTTAAAATTTTCATGAGAGATTTCAGGGAGGATCCTATTATGTAAAATTGTATTCTCACACCAATATTAAAACAATTTTTTTAGGTCTATAGGATATGGTTGGTGATTGAGATAGGTTTTACTATCTTATTAAGAAATTAATGAGTATTTTATGTTTTTGGTCACTACATAGGAACTATAGGTACTTAATCATTTTTATATGTATTAATTTTTAATGTATTACATTCATTTATTATGATTGATTCTTATTTTTTATTATTGAGTTGGTTGATTTTTTTCACCCTATGTATTTTTATTTAAATTTATATTCATATAAATATCTCCAATTGTTTCGATTATTATACCCTTGATTCTAGTCTTCATCCCATAACCTATTGGAGGTAGTATTTAGGATCCTTTATCTCCCTTTATTCCCTATCATCTCAGTAGGGTTATCTATAGGGTAATTGATCATAACATAATCCATGATTATTTATGGATAACATTGGTTAATTTTCATATTCTTCATCATGAAAGGAATTATCCATGTAGATAACCCTTAGAGAACCATATTATGTCTTTTAATATGACGAAAATTTCATTTTTAGGGTGATTTATATAGTTCATATGATGAGGGTAAGATGTCTTGAAGAGTCTGAACTTGCTTTTACATCCATATATAATCATCCACTGATATCTTATCCAAGTAGTATCAGTTACACCAACTATTATAAGACTAATTTTAAAATTATTTAATGCCAAAGAAGTCATACTAGTCATTAATGAAGGAATTAATGTTGTAGGGGGTTTATTAAATTATTCCCTGAGTGTGGAATGTTCCAGATTGACCCACATTTCAGTCCACCAATAATTATTTTTTTTCCTTTACATAGAATTTCATACCATCCTTCCCCCACTATTCAATTTTCATGGGGTGTAAGATACACAATTAAATATTTCGAGTTGTTTTCTTAATATTGATTTCATTGAATCAATCATCTTTTAGAGGATTTCATTAAAGATAAAACAATCCAAATTTTTATCTCCAACATTTGATGGTAAAGAAAATAATAAGTCCAGTCATTAAGAATAATATCATTGGGATTCCCAGTTAAGAGAAACATAATCAGGTTATGTTATATAACATGGATGATGTACACAAGGATATGAACTTTTCAATATGAATACACATGTCTATTTTGATCATAAAATGGTAGATTCCTCTTCTCATTACATCCCTCATGTTAGGCATGCTGCTATTGATTCTTCAATCTATGGAAGGAAATATGTAATATTGTATGGGTTTGGGGACATGTTCTAGTCTCAAAGCTTTCAAATCATATCAGTTTGAATTTTATTTACTACCCCTATTTCATTTGGATTATTCGGTCCTCTGAGTATTATCCATCAAGCACAAAATAACATCCTTCAACCATTATAGAATTGTTTCAAACTCTCAGAATATGCTTTTATATTTAAATGGAATAAAATTTGTTTAAAACTAATAATATATTTTTCTTATACATATATCCACTAATAATTACTTTTATATTCTCATATTTTGAGAGTATGTTGAACCCTTCCATCTTGGATCTGAATTGAATTAGGAATTTATAATAGAGTTCCTCTCATCCCATAATGGACCCAAATAGTAGATTGATAAACTAGATAAATAGAGGTCCTTTTTAATCATTAACAAATAATATATTCTTTACTGATTATTGTTGATAAAGTGTTACCACCATGGGTACAAATCAAGATAGAAAATACATAAAATGTTGTTTTGGTATCTGATTCCATGAAATATCTAAATGTATTGGTTATCTATGTTGGGTAAAGAAGGTGTCATGTTAAAATATTTAGGATTTTGATTCCCTACTAGTTTCATTAATTTATGTCATACTTTCATGGTATAATTTGCGGTCGTAAGGGGAAAAATATAGTCAATAAGTTAAGTTGGGGTGTTCAGTTGGAATGAAATTCAAGTGGAGGCAGTGGGAAGATCTGGATATGGTTGTCTCAACTATTTCATCTATTGAAATCTAGAATGAGTCAACTTGGGGTAACTTTCATTATATGGGTGTGCATGGCATACCATTGGATAGAAATATTAATAGTGTTTATCCATTAAGTTTAGATACACTAGTTCTATATATCCAAATCCTAGTAGAAGTTTAGAATCACAACTCATGGATTGAGAGACTTTCTCTGGTTTAAGACGTTCACATTGAGGAAATATTTTGTTCTTAACATAGAAATTATACATAGCATGATTTTCTCCTTTGTAATTCTTATTTGATTCACCACAGCCCATCAATATCATCTTCATATCTGGTGAACCATCCCATGCTAGTGGTATCCTCAACTTCCTCAGGTTGTGGATGGGTTATTGACATAGCCTAATATTTTTCTTTTCCAAGATCCCATCGAAGAAGTGGTAACTGTCTATTAATAGGAGTTCAATTTTTTTGAACATATATATGTTGTAAAATATAGACACATTATATAAGTATTTTAATGAAGATCTTATTTCATATAGATACTACCTCGTTATTCCCTTCTACACTGATGTCGTTGCATAATTTCTTAATGGGGATGATGTTGATGACATTCAATGATGTTTAAAACACTAGAGGTATCATGTCATCATTAGAATAATCATTGTATTTATTATACTCTGAATATTTATCAGGGTACAAATTGAGATTCTCCTCATTATTTACCATCATGATGAAATTTTTTATTTGGAGACCCTTGGGGGGTCTTTCATTTTCATACCAATCCTCATAGAAAATTAATTAATAAAGAGTGATCTTGAATGAATCCTAAATGATCTTCACTGATTGTATCCCCACAGAGGGGGAGTGGTTATACAATATAAGGAACTATAAAGGATTATATTGTTTAGTTTATAATAGTATATAGAATAGTAATTTCCATGGTGGAGGTGGACTTTATAATATGAAATCCACCAGTCCCAAGGGATGTAGGTTGACTTGGTTCTTCCACAGTTATATATTGGATCCACTTGGGATTTGATGATCCTAGGTGCATTAGTGGTTGTAAAAATTCCCCTAGCTTTACTAGATGAAGTTTCTCTCATATTGATGATGAGGTGGCTATCGTGGATTTTTTCATTATTTTATTACCATTATATTGAACATGGTTTATATATAGGGAAATATCTAAACATGAATTTCATTCCACTAAGGGTTTAAATATAATTTTGGGATTCCCATTTTTTAAATGGGGGGATTGATCAACTTTATTCGAATCTTGGTGTAATATCCTGTTGAAAACCCATACATTCCAATTACACCATTTCTAATATTTTTAAATGGTAGGAATCTGTTGGAAAGACCATCTACAATATGAGTAAATCATGCTAGATAATTATCTGGAGGTTAGGACATTTCATAACACCCTTGTTGGTGGGGTCTTCTAAAATGATGTTTTTTAAATTGAATCACACTTTCATCACCCGAACCTCATAGGTTTATGTTGAATGGGGGAATATATGATCAACTAGCTCAGTGCCTTCAAATTAATTATGCTTTCATATTTGAGATCCTTACATGGAAATCCCAAACATGGATTCGATGCAGCTAATAGGGAAGAAAATTCACTTTGGCGGTAGATTTTACTTATCACCATAACATGGCTAGAATACTCTAGGTATGCAAACTATTTCATCATGAAAAGGGGGGAAGTTGACTATAGATTCAGTCAATGGTAATTTATGAATTCATCTTTCAATGTATTTTGGATTTCATGTTGAAATTTTTCTATGTTATAGAATATAAATGACATTTGATCTTTATATAGCTTCTTATTCATGACTTTATAATTGTCTTCTTATTCAAGGATGGATTCTGCCACTTGATCTAACCAGAATTTCATTTCCCATATATTATATCAAGGGTATTAGGTTTTTCTAAAATATCCTCTACTACATTAAAATGTAGAAAAATTGATGTTGTCATAGATGATGACCATTAAATCAAACCATCATTCGATTGAGGAATGATATCTCCAGTCAAGGACGGGGTTCATGGTGTATCTATCATTATTTTTATACATACCTCTGTATAATAGAACATTATTAGGGTAGTTTTAAAAAGGGGTTATACTTATTATAATTTTTGGATATTACTGCAGGGTTCATATAAGCACCAAGTATTTTCAAATATATATATTACATATTTATAGATGAATATTCAATAAATTTTAAAAATATACAGCTAAGGATCATAAATTTTTAGTGTATTTGGAGACTAATTAGACAATCTTATTATATAAACAAATTTATTCAACATCTCCCATAAATATATTCAAATTTAGTACCCTTAGGTGAAATTACCTACTTGAATATTTCATCATAACATGGGGAAAGGAATCATAAGAAAGGGTGAGATCAGATGCAAAGTATTAACATGGAATATATTAATCAATAATAATATGAAAGCATAATAAAAGTATAATTATATAATATTATAAATAAAACAAATAATGTTCAAACCCAGTCTATAACGGATCATAAGCAAGTCGAATGGAATAAAACATTATTATTTCAAAACATATGAACCCTTAAGTGAAAACTTGTCAAAAATAAATCCCGAACCAGAAGTTATTGTCCTATAAGTGCGGTTCCTACATAAGTAAAGAAATCATATTTAATGTCAAAGATAAAAACCAAGAAAATAAAATAATAATTGATCCAATTTTAAAAAGGATTAGGAATCATCACCTATTTCCTATAGTGAATCAATCCAATCAACCTATTTCTCATAGTGGATCAAGCACATCATCCTGTTTCCCATATTTATCTCATGAGTTATAATACACAATACAATAAATTGGAGGGTGATATAAGTACCACCAATTAAATTATCCATAAATAAATGTGAAAAAATTTCATCAAAATTTCATCATCTTATAACCCAGCAAAATAAATCAGTTTCACAAAAATTTCTCCATGGTATAACCCAAGGAAAAAAAATAGTTAAAAAATTTATATTATCATCACACCATAACCTGTAAAAAATAAATAGGTTTCATAATAATTTAATCATCATAATCTAAAAAATAAACTATATAGTTAAAGAATATGCATTTTATCATTATATAATATTCCGAGTAAAACATAAAAAAAACAATGGTTTTTGTCTTTGATGAATAAAAAATCTATAAAATGACCTTAAAATATTTATGAGGAAAATATCCTTTCAATTATAAATCATTTATTTATAATATAAACGTAAAAAAATTCTAATGCAACACATTTTATTTGAAATGAATCTTGATTTTATTTTAAAGGAATCTTCAAATAATTTATTGTTCACGATAGAATAAATTTCCTTTCATACTATACATATTTAAATAATGATTCTATTCACATATTTGTTAAAATGTCAAAACTACCTCATTTGGAAAATGAAACTAAGAATACATTAATTTTTTTTATAAAAACAAAAACATAGATATAATTTACATTTTAAAATAATTGTATAATGGTAAATATCAATTTAATTTTTTTTGAAAACATGGATATAGAAGAAAAAGGGATTTCAAATGAAGAAATAAATAGAATATTTTTTCCTTCAAACATTATTTTGGAATATTGAGTTATTAAATTAAATAGAATGAAATGAAAAACCGAATTTTCATGAAATAATTGAAGTATAATAATGTTATTTTTTTATTTATAGATATATCATAATATTTCATCATTAAAAACTTAATGATGAATAATCCATATAAACAAAGAGATTGTAAGATAAAACTTTTTACTGTTGTTGTATATTTTTGATCATAATACCTATGAAATAAATAAAATAATATCAACAGTTATATCCCAAGAATTTATTTACAATAATAATAATAATGTAATTTAAGTGGAGTATATATACCTCACAATTGAAACAAGTGGTGTATATAACATTTTTTCCATATAAATAAAAGTCAAATAAGAATTTATTACCAAATTGGATACATTTTAATTGAAATAACAACAAAATAATAACATAAAATAAAACATTTAAAATCATTACATGAATTATATTCATGTCATAACTTGAAAAGTGGGTAATATATACAAAACATAGAAGGAACAATTGGTAAATATGTCATCAATCTCCCATAAATAAATGAGAGATGGGAAATCCCTTACCTCAAGAATCGACATCCATTGTATGTGTTGGAACCTCATGTATTACAAGTGTAGTTTTTTATAAATATATTATTAAAACATTTTAATATATATCACAACATATATTAGTTCCATGTAACCTTTTATCTCTATTTCATTTAAAATTATTTATTAAAATCACTATTCCCGGTGATAACTGGTACATTTTTTATATATACTTTGGTTAAGTAGTTTCAATATAAGCAATTTTATTATGGTTCCATCATCTTAATAATTTTAATAAAGATATTAATATAATATATATTAATAACAAACATAATTAGATTCTTTTACAAAATTAATGATATAACAATTTATTATACTATTCATGGAGATGGTAGGTCGTACAAATAAATAAATGTTGTTTCCATATTCTCAATGATGAAAAAAAAACAAAAGGTAATTAATACATTCATAGATTCATTATGATTTCATATGTATATCACATTTATTCATTAAATTTATCCATAATTTAATCAACTTATAGAGTAAGTGAATAATGAATCACAATGCTTTGTGATGTGGTAGTTCGATATAAACACGTGTGACATTATTGTATTGTCACAGAATGGACTATAATAATATATATGTGATATTATAATTCCATAAGTATAATAATGTTATGAATATAATATATATAATTTAAATCAATAAATATATCATATGTTGAGAGTATTTGATGGAAAAAAATTTACATCCGTTCAGGAGGATGTAGTCTATCATTGACATGATCTACAATTTGGTTTCCTACTCAATAGAAACAAAGATTGATGTTGATAATTATTTTAAAACAATTACATATAAACATATGGGATATACTTTTTTTATTATATTAGTGTGTTTTAAGGATTTATGGAATGAATAAAATGGAAACTCAGGGTTAAATACTATACAACTTATTTTGTGAACCTGTTTAGGTTTTGATCATAAAACATCATATGAGGGTTTCCTAAACAAAATAAGAAAAATAAAATGCGTGGGGAGAAATAATGAATCTATTGTGGTATGTATTTTCTGAAACAATTTTTTTAAGGGTTATGTGGATATGATAGGGGATGTCCTTCTATAACCAAGGAGAGGAACCCAGTTGGATATTACATGGAAATTTCCAAAAAGATTCCAAAATGATAAAGTAATTATAAAGAAAAATGATTCAAAATGTACTTATAAAATAAATTGGGATAGTATGAGGCATAAATATGGATTATAAATAAGATTAATATTGTTTTTATTGGAAAAAATACCCTTATATTTTATTATCCCCCCATAAACTCATTTTTACCATGACCAAAATAATTTTTTTGTATGATTTAACTATTCATTTTAACAAAAAATATTTAGATATTAAAATATATTATTATAAATTCCTTTTAAAAATATCGAATCTACTTTTAAAAACATAAATCATAAATTTGGGAAAATATAATTTAATATTAAACCTATAGATGTGATGAAAAATGGTTATCCAAAGAGAAATTTTCACAAGTATAGAATTTTTTTAAATAAAAAAATCAAAATGAATTTCATTACAATGAACAGAATTGTATTAATCATAAAATAATTGAACTATTTTTTGTTTTAAAACAATAATAAAAAATTGGATGCTTTTAAATTATTTAAATGTAAATAATATTCTTAACAAAAACCATATTTTTTACAATTCACTAAAAAAGTATCTTTTCCAAAGATTATTAAAAAATCACTATAAGATATGTTTAAATTACGATTAAAAAAATGAAGTTATTTTTTTATATTTAGTCTTATAAAATTTGGAAAAATTAATTTTATAATATGTGTGGAAAATGAGAAAATCTATTAAAAAACTACTATTTTATGCGTAAAATTTGTTTTACTCTTATCTCTAACATAGAAAACACTAAAGATGAATTTGGAAACATTTGATGAAATATAAAGAAATTAATTTCATTAAAATAATTCCGAAGACGTTATTTATTTAATTTATTATGATAAAAGTTGATTGTGTGCATAAAAGGTGTTTTATAGACAAATATTATTGTTATTTTTCAAAGTTATTTATTATTACTTATAATTAATTGGTAACCAAATATTTCATTTTATATATATGTGTAAGACATATATTTTTATAATTTAGTTAACACTATTTATACCCTCCATTACAATAGCTATGAGATTACAATCATATTAAATAATAATGTTTTTATAGTATATGATATTTTATTTAAAATCTTTATCGCATGTAATTCACACTATCGAAAAAATTATATTTATTTGAAGAAAAATATTTTATTAAATATCATGGTGTTACAATAAAACCTGTTAAGATTAATTTCTCCCTTGAAATTAAATATCTCTGATATAGACAATTTAGGATACTTCACCCTTATTATATCATTAGGTTCCAATGTATCATCCTCAAGCTAGTGGTTTTACCTTAAAACCTTAACTATGTGAGTGGTCTTGTTTAGAGTAAACTTCTCTCTATGATATAGAATCTCTACCAATATCTCCATATAAGAAATGCAATTCTCTATTTGTATAAACTCTATGTTTAGTACATGTGTAGGATCATTTATTCACATAACTTGGAGAGATACATGGAAAACATCATGAACTTGAGAGAGGATTTGTAGAAGCTCCAAGTGATAAGAAACCATCCATAATAAATCAGGAATATCAAAATGGACAATATACATAATGTTTATCATTCCCTTATTCTTAAATTTTATAACCTTATTATATGGTTAAATTCATAGAATCTCATTATCCCTCAACTGCCTATAGTTTCTCCAACATCATGCTAAATATGGTGTTCTTTTATAGTTAGGATTTCGAAGAAATCATTTAGATCAGAATATGAGGTTCTTGAATTTTTTTTAACGTAGCGGGGAAGGCTGATGTTTTCCTTTGTAGGTTTCGATTTTACTTTTGTATTTACCATTTCATTTTTTATTTCTTCTTCGACAGTGTCATAAGTGATTTTTGGTACAATAGTTGTGTACAAATTTTCATTTAGATTATGAATATAACTCTTTGTTTATGATCAGTTGTTTTCTTAACTACCGATTTGGATATCCTATTTTGTTCTTTTTAAATTGTTGTTTTGAATCAATTTCATTGTAGTCTACATCAATTCCCAGCTACTCTACAATCTTAATTTTGTTACTGTTTTGAAATCATAGATAATCGCTTTTGGTCTGTAGATAAAATAATTAAATGTATATCTATTTCAATGTATTAATAATGGAGGTTATAGATATAAAAACCTTAAACAAATGAAAAAATTTATTTGTCACATCTATTCTAAGTCTAATGATTGATTGAACCAGCAACAAAAGCTGATTTTATTGAATTAATGTGACATAATTTCTTTATTTATACTCTATTTTTAAATTATGGTGTAAGTGTTTTTCCTTAAAATTTTATTTTCTCAGAATTGTGTTTTTCTTTTTTTAATTTAATTCTTATTAATGGTGATACCATATTTTTTATTTTTAATGGCTCTTTATATTGAAAATTAGTATGGTTTTGAATTTATTTTACTATATTATGATATTCTTCTACAAGGGTTACATATATTTTTATAAATTTAAGTTTATTTTATAAAGATTAATGTATATACAAATACACAAACACAAACACACACACACACACACAGATATATATATTGATATGTGTGTGTGTGTGTGAATTTATATCATTATATCTATTTATATGTGTTTTCAAAACATATATCGTTTGGGTGATTGTATAATTATTTATTCATAAATTATGGTTCTGGATTTCAAAATTAGGAAGGAATTATATTAATTTTCAATAATTTTTTTTTTAAAATATGTATTTGTTTCCATTTATGTGTATTATAAATTCCATGTTTTATATAAATAAATAAATATATATATATATATTTAAATATTTATGGGATTCACTTTGTAAGGGTTGGTGTATTTTTCTCAATTATTTGTGGCAAATCATGTTGATGTGTATTATTTCATTATACCAACTTCTTTATATAACTCCATATAATCTCAAAGATGGATCAATGTATATTATATGACCTCAATATAATCCATCAGTTGGGTAGATATAATTTGATAACCTCCCTATAATCCTCGGGATTGGTATGTTTAATGATATGGCATCCTATGAGTCCTTCAATTTTTTTTAAAAAATTGACATACTATTAATTTTAAATGTTATAATTCCTTATGTGTCTACATCAGTTGTTCCAAAAATTAGAATAGATGTGATCAAATTTTATATATTTGAATTTATTTTAAGTTGTTCATCATTTTAGGTCCACATGTATTGGTTACACCCCTAGGGATATCTGATTACTATCCATGTATATAAAACAACACATTATTTATTAAAATGAATTATTAATATATTTTTATATATTCTTGTTGATTTAATGATAGTTTATTATTCTTTTTTATCATATTTGTATTTCTTATTACACTTTAATTTCGAATATAATATATTCATTTGTTTAAGGGATTTAATAATGAATTGATATGTGTTAAACAATACTTATTAATATAATTTGTTTCTTAAGACTCGCCCCTAATGGGTTTTATAGATAGTTATCATCCTCATCAACATCATCTTCTGAACAAATATTATTGAATTTTCTTACTTGAAACTCATCCTCTATCTATTTTAGGTTTTTTACAACTCTAATCATCAGTAATCCAATGTAATACTACTACTTAGAGTATTTGAAGCAACATAGGTTCATGTCCACGTGAGATGGTGGATGTTTCAAACAACAAAATACAAAGATAAATGTATGAGAGGTTAGTTTATGATTATGAGTTTTCTATAAATACGACCTTTGAATGAATTAACATGATAAAACCTATCATATTTGAGTAATTATTTTCTTAAATAATATTAGTCATTTCATAAACATACTGAAATTCATTGAAATAATCAAATTTTGAGTTTACCTTTTTTGAATTGTCTATGAAAATAACCATTGATAATGAATATATTATGTGAATTTATTTATTTATTTTTTTAAATTAATCTTTTATGAATCCAATAGGATTGATATGAATCAAAAATGATTTCACACTAATCATTTCACAAAAGAGTATTGATGTGTACTTAAAGAGTTTATCAGGTTTGCAAGAGAGCAGGCATAGGACCTTTCTCAAATTCACATTCCATGTTTTCAATTTTTTTCACGAAAAATAAGTCCAAAAGAGTTGGAAGAACATTTTATTTTTCATGTAATAAATCATGGCTATAAATGTAGGACTAGACATGGAGAAAACCTAAATGGGGACACTGATTGGGGTGATACTGCAGTTTATTGATCATTTGATATGAAAACTATTGTAAATAATGATAGAGATCACATGGAAGAAATTGAAATGGAAATTGAATATTACCTTCTTTATCGTCCAATAATGTTTTAGGAATTAAAAATTTGTGCCAAGAAACCATTGTATAGTATTTATGCTAAATACTCAATATTGTTGGATGTATTGATGTTATATAATTTGGAAGATGGCAACAGATGGAGTGTTAACTGATTTGAAAAACTACATGTTATCTTAAATGATAGGATTCCATAATAAAATGAACTACCATAATGAAAATAATATTATAATAGAAAATAAAATTAAATGGGAATGATCTCTAAAAAATACATTCTCGTCCAAATGATTTAATATTTTTTATGAAGGACCACAAATCTCTAATATAATTCCCCATGTGTGGTGACAATCTATAAAAGAAAAATGAATAAAGTAATTCAAAATTTGTATGGCACATTCCTATCATTCTATAGTTTATAAAACAATCTGGATATTAAGAAACCATAAGAAAAATCACAGATCATGAAGATACAAGAATTAATGATTGTAATCTACATCATCTTGAAATTTATCCTAAGTGGAATAAAATTGAGAATGATTATCCTGAATTTAGAAATGTGCAATGAAACATTCATCATTCATTATCTACATATATAATAAATCTGTTTGGTGTATAGAGTAATACACATAGTACAACGCCTGTCATGTGGGTAAATAACAACATTCTGCTATGGTTTTTCCTGAAGCATAAATACATCGTGTTGTCTCTTCTTATATCGGGACCAATGCAAACCGATAGTGATATTGATTTCTATTTGTCTCCATTTATCAAATATCTAATATGGATTTGGGAAACATGTGTTACAATTTTTTATGCTCATAGAAGTGAAGAATTTACATTGAGGGCCATGTTGTATGGAATGATAAATGACATTACTATTTACGGTTATTTTTCAAGATATATCATTAAATGAATGTTGGGGTGTACCATTTATGGGAAACACTCATAATAAGTTTGATTGAAACATTACTCAAAGATTGTGTTTTTAGACATCAGATGTTTTTACCTCAATGACATAAATACTATTCTGATATGACAACATTCGATGAGAATATCGAATAAGGTACAACACCATCTCTAATAATAGGTGATCAAATATACAATAATGAAAATGATATTGACAATATTTTTGTTAAAAAAAATTCTATAAATATTAAAAAATCATTTTGGAAGAAGAGATCAGTTTTCTTTGAATTATCATATCACAATTTTTTATATGTCAGAAATTTTCTTGATTCCGAGCATGTTGAAAAAACATTATTTTACAATGTCATTGGAATGATACTAAGTGATCCTAGAAAAACAAAATATGATATCATCTCTAGGTAAGACTTGATTGAAATAGTGATAAGGGAAGAATTGGACTCGATGAAGGGTAAAAGGAAGAGTTTTCTTCAAGCAGGATCTTATACTCTATCCAAAATGGAAAATTTGGAAATTTTCCTTTCCGTTAATATTATAAATGCTCCACAGGGGTATTCTTCAAATATCAAGAATATCATTTAAATGACTAATTTTAAGTTACAAGGAATAAAACCACATGACTATCATGTTTTGATACATAATTTAATTCTTGTTTCTTTCCATTGCATTCAGACTAAAAATGTATGACAAAAGTTTACCAGAATATGATTTTTTACAAATCCATAGGTTTTAATGTTATAGACCCGACGTAGTTTCCCATAATTAATAAAGAGGTTGCAGTAATATTATGTTAATTAGAGATGTTTTTTTCCATTATAATTTGTTGATATAATGGTCCACCTAATGGTTCACATTGTTAGAGATTTTCGCAATGAGTTTCTATCCATTATAGATGTATGTAACCCAATGAATGGTTATGATGATTTTGAAATTCTATATAAAGAATAAAATTTGACCAGATTTTTTATTGTAGAATCATATATTGATGAAGTAGATATTGAATTCAATACCGATTACCTATCAGTTATTGATAAAATCAGTCTCCCAATGTATCATCCAAATGAGAAACTTATGGGAGAAGGGATTTATGGAATTTATGTTGTTACAATTACACTGACTGGGTGATACCATGAACACCTTTACATTTTAAATAATAGTGAAGATGCTTATACATATATTTATTCCCACCAAGAAATTATTATAGATTTAAATCCACCAACAGATGATGTTTGGATATCAAATACACATAATCAATAGTTTATAGGATGGTTATGATACCAAATTTATAAGGATTTGTCTGAAAATATGAATTCAATTGTTGAATGACTTCAATGGATAACCAGGGGACCTAATGAAAATGTTATATTTTACATTATTTTTGTAATCAATGGTTATAAGTTTTATATAGAAAAACTTGATGCCTACAGTATGATTAAAAACAAAGGCATTAAGATTATGGATAAAGTGATGTGAATATATTTTTCCAAGGATAAAAATATAATTTATGAAAATATATCTTATTTTTAATTATAAAATATATATACTTGTTGTATTATAAAAAAATTCAAGTTTCAGTTTTCCATCGAAAATGGGATGACAATATCAGTGCAGTGAATGTTGATGAAATGCACTTTGTGGAGGTAAATATCAGTGTGGAAGAGGAAATAATGAACCATTCATAATGGAATGAAAAGTAGTAAAAATATTTTATTTCACTAATCCTTCAAAAAATAATTTAATGATTGTTCCACTAGAGACTAAAACCAATATCGGTTCATATGAGAATTAAATAGAGGAAAACCCTTTCATTGGGAGATCACAATTATTTCAGGTTGGTCCCAATGTAGAAAATGTATTTTATGTTAGAGTAGAAAATAAATAGGGGATTTTGATTCCTGATAGATAAACTACATCCCTAAAACCTTTATAAAATGAAAGAGAGTTCAATGAGAAGGAAAAAGATTTTTGTAAATGCTATGTTTTTCCTCATTATATTATATATTTTCTACAGCATTAAAATAATCTAAAGTAAATGTTTGAATACACATAAATGAAATTTCATTGTCATATGATGATGTTACCAATCCATCAGAAGAATAAACTATAATACAATAAATCCATTGGATTGATTTAAAGCTATTGTTAGAATATACATTCTCTATAGTACGAAAAAAATTATATAACAGAATGTTAATTTCATTATCATTATTCCATGTATAGTTTTTCATTTTTATAATATATCTATCCATATATCATGCAATTTTAGGAATTTCAATTACATTAAATATACTTAATTATAGAAGTAATCTATATTTTTTCATAGTAAAATAATTGTCCATAGAATTAATGTATTGTTTCATATTTCTATTAATTTATTTATTTTAGTATTTCACACATAATAATTATTTTCTTAAAAAGGTGGATTATTTTATTCATGGTGTAGTTGTGTATCCGTATTTCATGCCTTTTGATACCAAAACTTCTACGGACTACTTCTCTGTAAAACACATTCACCGCTATAGTGCTGGCATTTATCATTTTACTTTATTTTCCATCCAATTCTTAGTCAAAATGGTAATATTTATTTTTCGATAGTGAATTAATTTTCTATAGAATTAATTTGTTATTTTATATTTTTGTTTTTTTTTTGTTTTTTTTTTGTATTAATCATATAATAATTGTTTTTCTTATACAAGTGGATTATTTTATTTAGTTGAGTTGGTTTGTTCGAAGCTTCATATGAAGTGTTGACAGTTCGACAAACAATGTAAAGGGATATCAGGGTAACATTGATAGTTAGGATATTTCTGAGACTTTTGGATATGAATGAGTCATCTAGACCTCAATATGACACATGTTGTGATAAGTATGACTCCATGTACTTCTTTTTATATAAAATTTACATTAATTTTATTAAAATAGAAAACTATCATCCTCAAAATTGAGAAAATATATTCATAATTTTTTGAGTCTTTATGGACACAGCCCATAAGTCATTTCTAACATTTAAGAATTAACTTTACCTCATTGTGATACACGATGTTCCCAGTATGACTCAATATGTCTGTTATTAATTTAAAATATATTTTCTAATTTAAAAATTATCACACACTGAAAACCAAGAAAACACACCTGTATTTTCATAATAATTTAGGGAACCGATTTATAAATCATTTTTGACGTTTTGGAATTGGTCTCACAAAAACCTGATACATCATGTGATATGTATGAGTCAATGATTGTGTTTTATTTTTAAAGTGACATTTTAGTAAAAAAGAAAAGTAACATACTCAAAACTGAGAAAAAACATTCATATTGTTTTGATACATTATTAAAATAGTCCATATGTTTTTTGGAACATATAGGAATCAAACACACAAAAATATGATGCACGACGTGACTGGTATGACTCTATGGGAGTCTATATTTAAAATTGACATCAATTTTAGTGAAAAGGACCACAGACCTACTCAAAACTAAACAAACTAATAAATATTGTTTTGTAGATTAGGAAAATGATCAACATGTCATTTGAGTCTTGTAGGAATCAGCCTCACCATAATCCATTGAACAACGTGACCAGTATGACTCGAAGTGCATCTTTTTAATTAAAATTGACATCAATTTTAGTAAAAAGGGAAACTAAACTACTCAAAACTGAGAAAACACTTTCATATTGGTTAAAAAACATTAAGAAAATGATCCATATGTCATTCTTGATGTGAAGAAATCACCCACACCTCAATTCGCTACACAATGTGGCTGGTATGAATCATTGTGTCCATTATCAGTTTCAAATTGACATTTTAGTTTAAAAAGTGACAGACACTAAAAATGATAAAAAACACACAGATTGTATTGATAATTTACGACATCAATTCATACGTCATTTTTGACGTGTATTAATCGATCTCATATCAAACTAATACACAATGTGATTGGTATGATTCAGTGTGAGTGTTTTAATTTTAAAATGGCATTTTAGTAAATGAGGAAAGTGATATACTAAAACCTGAGAAAAATCAATCATATTGTTTTTATACTTTAGTAAAATGATCCATAAGTCATTTTGGATGTGTTGGAATAATATGTACCTTAATCTAACAAATGGTGTGACCGGTATGATTCCAAGTGTATATTTTTATTTAAAATTGCCATCAATATTATTAAAATAGAGAAATAACCAACTCAAACTACAAAACACACATTATGATTGTTTCTATACTTTACTAAAACAATACATAATTCATTTTCGATGTGTATGGATTAGGCACACCTCAATACAATACATGATGTTCCCAGTATGGCTCAATGTCCCTGTTATCAGTTTAAAATTGATATTTTATTTCAAAAAGAGTCCCTTAATAAAAATCAATCAAATGTGCTCTATTTTTATTGATAATTTTGGAAAATTATTCAAAAGTAATTTGTGATGTGTGGGAATTTTTTGACATTAAACTAATACATGATGTGATTAAAATGAGTCAAAGTTCATGTTTCATGTTTAAAAGGAAATTTTTGTAAAAAAGACCACTAACATACTCAAAACCAAGAAACACATATGTATTGTTTTGATACTTTAGGAAAACAATCCATAAGTCATTTTAGATATGTAGGAATCATTTTCCCCACTATCTGACCCATAGGGTGATTGGTATGACTCAAAGGGCATATTTTTATTTAAAATTGAAAACAATTTTAGTAAATGGAAACAAAACAACTCAATAATGAGAAAATGAATTCATATTTTTTTGATAAACAATGAAAACGCTACATAAGTCATTTTTATGTATAATAATAATCCTACCCTTAATCTGAAACATTATGTTCTTGGTATGACTCAAAGTGTCTGTTATCAGTTTAAAACTCACATTTTAGTTAAAAATTAGTCACTCACTAAAAACCAATAAAACATCAATGAATTTTCCTAATAATATAGGACACTAATTCATAATTAATTTTTGATGTGTAGGAATTATTTTCACATCAAAACGGTACACGATGTGATCCAAATGTGTCAAATGTGCGTGTTTCTAGTATAAAATGACATTTTGGTAAAAAAAGACTACTAACATACTCAAAATTAAGAAATAAATGCATATTCATTTGACACATTAAGACAATGATCCATAAGACATTTGAGATGTTATTGAATCATTCGGTCCTCAATCAAATTCATGGTGTGACTGGTATGTCTCAACGTGTGTATTTTTATTTAAAATTGATGTCAATTTTACTCAAATTAACACTTTCTGTTATTTTCTTTCATTATATCTTTACTAACATAAGAAATGTTTTCTTATACAGGAGTTTTATTTTTATCAAGTAGGGCTGGTTTGTTTGGTAATATCATGAGTTGAGGTTAGTATTAAAAGACAAAGTGTCATAGATGTTTTTGAATGTGTGTAATAATTTGTATTTATGTAAATTTATAAACCTATATTTAAAATGACTATAATATATTGTTTTTTGTATTTGTGTTGTCAATTTCATTCCATTTAAATTTTTTATTGTGACTTGTGTTTTATATGTGTTGTGTTTCTGGTGTTGTGGTGTGCTATTACACCACATTGAACTAGTGTTGTATCATGATGTTTCATCACAATACATAATGGCCCTTTATCCGTGCTTTTATAAGTAAGTACAGTGAAGACGTTTTTTAGCACTTTTACAAGCACATATAAAGGACACATTTTCAGTGCTTATAAAAGTTCTTAGAAAGGAAAACATTATCAGTTCTTCTATAACAGTGATAAAAGTCCATTTATCAGTGCATTTAAAGGTACTGATAAAATACTGGGGCAATTAATGACGCTCTGGTAGTCATCGTTTTTATAGCACTGGTAAAGTCCATTTCTAGTAATGTTAAAGACCTATTTTGTTGTAGTGCATGATAAATTGTTACATAAATATGGACATTATAACCAAGTTATTGATTTGGTAGGTATGAATTGTAACAACAACATTATTAAATATACA